>NC_051167.1:147302130-148616761 GCF_013339725.1 Rhipicephalus microplus
TACCCCGTAGGGACTAAATAGCTACGTGAACGACTACGTGGCCGAAGATCTGTGGGTTTTGAAAGCGCTCGTTTTCAGAGAGAGTTTCAGTCTCTGGAGTATAGACGACCTCGTTGTGTCTATGATTGTCTGTGTTTCAACTCACACCATGCTGTGTGGAGAATCAGCGTTGAAACAAGCCAACAAACCCTATGTAAAATCTGCCAACGTCCTCGAAGCAACCTGGAAAGAACCCGTATCAGCCAGAACAGGCCGAGAATCAACCTAAAGAGGCAACCGGGATAGTCTTCCGAACCACCAAGTTTCGCTGTATTACACTCTAAAAAGTTTTGTGGAGTGACTGCGCAGTTACCCTCGAAAATGTTTTTTGTTCCTCCTAAGGATGAAATGCGAGCACATTCCTACTTGTGGAGTAAAGTGCCTGTTTTTCGGAGTAACGGTAGGAATGTTTGCCCCATGTGCGAATGACCCATCGGTGCCTGCACAACCCTGTTGCCTTTCAGACGGCGCCGTAGCGTGGTGTGGTGTAGTGATTAGTGTACGCGCACGATGACTGGTTGGTCATGACTTCGATACCCATCTGTTTGCTGCAAACTTTCCGAAATTTATTTCTGAATGTGACGCTTGCTAATCCATTGTACATCTAATAAAATGCCAGCACGCACTTCGAGAGGCTAGTTAACAGCACCAAAACCTATTTTTTTTGGCTAGCAGTTGCTCCTTTGAGACCCCGCAAGAGCATGGTTACTCCATCGCAGTTACTCCCGAAATGGTGCATTGGGTGTGGCAAGTTAGTTACTCCTCTAAAGGAGCAACCTCGATACCCATTTTCCTGCTTTACTTCCTAGAGTGTAAAGCTCGCGTGAATTAGTGCAACCTTCCTGGTTTCGCGTGTGTGTGTCCTTTTCATCAATCGAAAAATCTGAAGGAGCACGCTGAGACTCACTCATTAATTATATTTTCCAAACTTAAGTCATTCGGACTAACACGCACCAAATTTTCTTTTTGGTTGAACTCACACAGACTCGCACTCACGAAAAATGTTGCCATCCAGAGTTACTCAAAATTATTTCTAAATATTACTCACCAGCGCTCACTCAGAATCACACGCGCAGCTTGTTCTGAGTCTGAACGAGTCAGAGTGAAGCGACCCAAGAGTGAGTTCACCAACCTATTACTAGAACTTTCGACCACAATGGTATAAAACCACTCCTTCGCCGGTAAACAGAGTATCGGTGGCCGATAGCTGTTTCCTCCACTTTTCGTGCACACGTATATGTAGCTTGAGCTAAGCATTGTCATGCGCAATTTATACTCATAAAGATTGTCGTCGTTACTATTGTAGTTCTAGCCTCCTTCACCAACCCTACCACGTCACATCTGCTGCCAGGCCACGGTGGTCTTGTGGTTAAGGTGCTCAGCTGCTGACTCGCAGGTCACGCGATATAATCCCGGTAGTGGCGACTGCATTTTCGATAGAGGCGACACTGCTGTAGGCCCATGTGCTCAGATTTTGGTGCACGTTAAAGAACAACAGGTGGTCGCAATTTCCGGAGCCCGCCACCACGGCATCTCTCATAACCATATAATTGGTTTGGGAAGGTAAACCCCACATATCAATATCAAGAAAAGAAGCGAACAAAAAGAACAAAGCGACGATTATAGAGCGATAGCATGTGGTCAAAATTTGGTGGCCTTGCAATTTTTTACGAGAACATCTCGTTCAACCACCTAATTAGGATGTAGAACCGAGATTGTCGCCTTTAAATATCTTTCAATCATGGTGCGAAGATGAAAAATGACAGTAGGGGTTATTTTGCGTTCCGGAGGGAAGAAGTGAATTTCGCAGTAAAACTGCAACTGCTTAGTTGGAGATATTTTTTGGAATTATAACGTATTCAGCACTCTGCCTTTGGTATCATATGAACTGTCACCCAGGATGATCTTATACTGCGACACATTTTAGCTTCAAGTTATGTTAGTGTGTTTGGAAGGACTTTCGAGCTCTAGTTTCGGTAGATGAAATGGAAGTCCGGTGACAAACCACTCAATAACGCATATAATAATAATGAAACTAGTTGTAAGGGTGCTTTGAACAGTCAGTTCGCGATTTCCTAGAGAGTGTATTTATAAACACGGACACTCTTGTCATTATTGTTATTGAATCGTTATAAAAAGAAAACATGAATATTGAAGGTGAAAAAACGAACGGATGGCATGGAACAAAACCGCAATCGCTCATGCGTGGGGCACACGTTTATTGCCATCCACTGATGAATCCTTCTGAATGTTGGAAACATGTACAGACTTACTGCAGGCGCCACGCAGGTTTTAGTGCTAGAACACTGGTTCTTGCAGACTTTGAGCCAGGCACTGCTTTCTGGCCAGCCACTGCCAGCCTCTGCAAAAGAATCAGCCTCTGATCAGTTCAATATAGGATGTTGAAACGAAAATTCGGAGCATAAATATGTAACCACGTCGAACGCAAAATTGTGCAACCAACATTAAGACTACATTGATGTTATTTATTGGAAGGTCCTTAAAAAACGAAAGCTGCGATTCTCTAATGGGTGAGCTTATGACTACAAGCTGTAAGAGAAATACTTCAAAGATGTGGAGAATAATTGTGCGTGTGCTTGTAAGTCATGAATCGGTTCCAATTTTTTTAAGCGACAAACAAGTCATACTGCTTACAATTAGCATGGCAGTCAGTAACGTGTAGATATCACCTTAAATATAAAGCATATAGCAAACGCTGTTGGGTCCTTAAAAGTACTGCGATTCCTTATTCCCTTTCTTTCATCTTAAGAGCAGTTATTGAAGCAGCTCTAAACTTACAGGGCACACCTCAAGCAGAAAGCACGTACAAAACTAGCACTCACATCAGAAGTGAAAACTAACAGGTGTCACATATCGCAACTAAAACGTGCTGTTCAAAGAAAAAAAAGATTCACGAAACGAGTGCACACAAATACACAAAACATGTGCGAACAACTGTCACATTTCTCACTTCGTCATGTGTTAGTAGCGCCATCCTTTCGTAAACCAGGCCACTACAGCGAGAGCGGTGACCTCCGTCTTTTCCCTAATTACGAGTCTGATGAACGCGGGCACAGGAGACACCGCGTTCACGATAGGTGAATCTTATAGAGTGCGGCCAATGAGAGCCCGTAAGGCCATCTCGTTACTGATAAAGAAAACGCGCTATGGTTCCAACGCTCCGAGTACCTGAACGGTATATGGTGCATATGAATAGCTTGCCGTTATCATCCTTGACCACAGTGGCTCTGTGGCATAGTGGTTAGCACCGATAGCGTCGAACCAAGACGTCGCTACATCTACGTCACGTTACAGAATCTTCCTTTATTGTTTTTTTTCGATACCTGTTAGTATCTATTTTGCAATATCATATCCGTGACGAAAATACGTCCGCGCAGCCATGGCCGACCCCGGGATAAAAGAATTTGCTGTAAAAATAACGTTTTGCAGGCGTATATCGGTGCAACGCCAATTGGGGTATCAGTGCTGGTTGTCGTACTTTGTGACAGGCAAGTAACATCGCACAACTACTCCTATGAACATACTCTGAGTTTACGCTAACTACGCTTCTAGAGCTGTCCCCGCTTTTATAGCAGTCTAATAAGCACTACGTTTTTATTCTTCTGATTCAGTGAGCGATAATCAGCGTTGCTCTTCTCTGGTGGAACAAGCTAGGAAGTTTCATGGGATATTTCCATCACTGCACCGTAGAGTGCACTTTGTATACCTGATAAACCCACAACGTCCACAGAACTGCTACACCAACAAAAACAAGTGAAACCACCTCATACCGCTTGATTCAAAGCACCTACCCAGCAAACAATTTCGGCATCGACAATCACTCGCCAATATCTTTCCGTAAAAATTATTCTTTAAGGCATGTAATCTACTGAATTTTTTACAACGCAATCACAAAAACTGCGTGACACTGTGATGGAATACATCGCTGCCACGCAGAATGCATAACTTTGGTACTTAGACCCTGATTTTTTTTCTGGGATTCGTCACATCAATAATGGAGACACCTGTTTTCCTTAACACTCTTGTGTTACAACTGTCGCTTCTCAATGCTCCTGAGTGATATAAACTGTCAATCTCCTCGGCTGCATCCCCACTTACCACGCCCTATATGATATACGTCTATCTGTTGCGCGAAACTAGAGCAAAACCTCTCTTCACATAAACAACAGAATTTTTCATCCAATTTATATAATTACAAAACTTCGTATTTTTCATACCTTCACGCCCTCTTGTGCTAATATAACAAGTCATGAAAGAGACACCTACGCTACCCAGACTAACCAGATATATAAAGAGATAGATAGATAGATAGATAGACAGATAGAGAGATAGATAGATAGAGAGATAGATAGATAGATAGATAGATAGATAGATAGATAGATAGATAGATAGATAGATAGATAGATAGATAGATAGATAGATAGATAGATAGATAGATAGATAGATAGATAGATAGATAGATAGATAGATAGATAGATAGATAGATAGATAGATAGATAGATAGATAGATAGATAGATAGATAGATAGATAGATAGATAGATAGATAGATAGATAGATAGATAGATAGATAGATAGATAGATAGTAGATAGATAGATAGATAGATAGATAGATAGATAGATAGATAGATAGATAGATAGATAGATAGATAGATAGATAGATAGATAGATAGATAGATAGATAGATAGATAGAACCTCCATTGCGTCTTTGGTTCTCCAAGAAATGCTTGGCGTTTAAAACTAAGAAAACACGCAGTGAATTCACTTGTCACATAAAAAGGCGTATTTGGTATTGCTTCGTTCCCAGCAACATTTCATGGTTGTACGCAAATACTAACTATGATTTATTCCAGGACACGTGCAGTCATAAAATCTATTTGAACGACACATGTCAAATAACACACGAAGCCAAGTTTCTGAAACAGCGGTTGATAAATTTCTACCCAGCAAAAGAAATATGTGCTACTAGTCATTCTCTAAAACGGTTGTAGCCGCTTGAAACATTCGTCACATCCTTTTCAGGCCACCTTTATTGGCTGAACTTTCACTGTACTGCTTCAATTAACTGATAGCAAGACACCGGCAGTTAACGTAAACATCTCTTGACAGCTGACATGTAGGTATACTATCGCACATGTGTTCATACTTCCTGTTGAATAAGATATTTAAAGGCTCACTGTACACCTACTTTGATCATCCAAACTGTTTCTCTGTGAGGACGACATTGACGAGTTTGTTCAATTAAGGTAAGTTTTTTGACTTCCATTCCCTTGGTGAAACTTACAGCAGTTGAAATCTTACGGGAAAAATCATTTGCGTCCCCTTAGTCTGTTTGGCGATATATTCTGTACGGAATAAAGCAACATTTTCATGTATGTGATCCTGAAGTTGCTTTATCCAATGTTTTCAGAGATTTCACGTAGATAACGGTGAAGAATCGGGTTAGTATGCTTTACGTTTAACGAACCCGAAGGCACAAATTGATAAACTTCAGGAAATAAATAACCGCCTATATCATGCACTATGTGCTTCAGTGTTCGTACAATAGAATGCCCCCTTCAATACGCCTATATTCATTGCGGACGCTCTGATACTTCGGATAAACAGATTAGCCGTGTTCCATATTATCAGTTATACAGACTATTCTTTTTGTAGTATTCTTCGAGACTATCCAAAGAAAACAAGCATTGTCCATACAACATTATTCTTTAAACTAAAGTCCTAGTCACAACCTGCTTTGTCAGCATGCTAGTAATTTTAAATATTGAGGCTTCCGTGAAGTGAGATGGGATGATATGCACTCTTTCTGATGTGCTTGATGCGTCTACTCAGGCCTGCGCTTCTCTTTTTTTCTGCAGAACCAACGCTACAATACTTTGAAAATGAAGTTTTCCTTGGCACTCTTGATTGTAACCTTGGCAGCAGGTACAAGTAACCATCATCACCTTTATGAAAAAAGTGCTGCACATCGCGCTTCAATATAAGCATGTGGAATCTTTGCAGAATGATGAAGATAGTGGTTTTTCGAAACATTCCTAAATAACCATTAGTTCAAATGACTCAATTATATTTTCACTGAAAAAGGCTACATGGAATCATACTGTGAGGCTTCTATTATATACTGGAATACCAAGAAACATTCAGGGCGAAGAAAGCACAGACAAGTATTATTCCCTGCGAACATGTTAGCGTTTGTCACAATGACAGTAAGGTTGTCTTTAACATGAGAAATATTCCTGGATTGTCTTACAAAGAAGTGGCCCTGTTGATTAGTTGGCCACAAGAAGACAACCGTTAAAGTTGGCAGGAAGGTGGTGTGACATATGTGTCTTATTTTAATTGCCTAATAGAAATTACTTGTTATCAAGTTTGATTCAGCAATTGCATAGAGCTTTAGATAGTTAGGGGGGGGGGGGTAGTTTCACTGATGGTTGCCACAACTTTTTTTGATCATCAAAGTCGCTTGAATTCTGCACTTTGTTGTCGCTTTACCACCGTTCATGTTTCATCTGGGGTACCTGCAGCACTCTTGGCGGCCGTCATTGCTGCCGAAGAGATAACTGTTGGAAGTGGAGGAGGTGGTGAGCATACAATCTTTTTTTTTTCTGCTCATCACGAATGGAGTGTTATGCGTATTTAATTCCTCGTACTTATAGCGAGCACTCCTTATTTGACTTCTATAAACTACCTTCCCTAATGACACAGTCTTTAGTGCTTATAAATAAATTGGTTTACTTTTGATGAGTTGTAAACCTACCTTCGTATTACCAACAGGTTCTTATATTACATATGGGTATTATTATGAATTATTTTTCTAATTCTTCTCGTCAGCCTGAGTGCCACAGCGCCACTATGGCTAGTTCGCAAACTGTGTACAGTGTTTTTAAATAGACTGTCGAATAGTTTTAGAATCTAGAAGTGTCAACCTGTTTATCAGACCGCTGCATCATTATTTACTTCTGAATAACTTAAAATGAGTGACATTCATCACCTTACCTACAACTTTAGTCGTTGCGGTACGTTAGGTCTGAATGATCATTTTATTGCACTGTATTTAAAGCCCTCGAACACTCTATGCACATTTTTTTAGGAACTGGCAGCGGATGCCCGGACACCTCAGCGTGCACCAAAAGCTGCAAGAAACAGGGCTACAGCGTTGGGAATCTGCCTTGAGCCTCTGCTTACAGTTTGTGCGTGCTTGTAATATTGAGCCAATTCGATAATTAAGTGGCAATAAAGTTTACCACGTTTATCATGCACTGAGGTCTTGCTAAATGCTCGTCATTTTTTTGTTCAGCACACTAGTAGGTATTTGCACAATTTATCTACCCTTGTCACCCGCTTAGGTTTTTCAGGGGTGGCTAAGTTTATTGAAACCACCTAAATTACTTGCTCTGGGCATTTCGACCAGTGCGTAGAGTTACACAAGAGGGTTTGCAGCCGCAGGGTTTCTCCTGATCAATCTCACTCCTTAACTATACGAGAGGCAGCCCAGTTTGTTTTCACTGACTCCTAGCCTGTGCTCGTACCGTTTATGACGACTTGCAAGGTCCTCAACAACGACAGGCCTTTCACCTGCGTGGTGTGTAATGGCTTTCCGGGTAATGCCCTCGTTTTGTGGGGTTGTTCGATTGGTATTGCATTGTTCGACATGAGCTTCGGACACATACTTACCAGCGAAAGAGCAGTTATCCTAGAGGGCTAACTAGCGGACCATGACCTATCATTCTTATCTTGATGGTACTAATTTAACATGTTAATTTTCTTAGCCAGGTGATGGGTAGTCCTTCCGTCTTAGGAGGGCAATGAGTGGGGTTTGTTCTATTTTAGTGTAACTAGATACAAAGTTATAATGGGTTATTTAGAAAAATTCTGACACTGTCATTAGTTTTCTTCAAATAGAATTTGAGGTAACAGTATCGTGTTGACAGACGTTCAGAAAACACTTGATGTTTGGCACAGTGGCATAGAAATGACTGTGTTTTGTACAATAAAACATCGAATACGCTATTTTATCCATCAAACAGACACCTTATCATACGCACCTTGCGAGATATATTGCAATACTGGTGCACAACACCCAAATACTATTCAAGATAGTATCAAAGGTTCATGAGCGCCGGATACTGCTCAGCATACACTGGGGCCCAGAATTGTCAGCGCTTCGAATCTCTTTGTGAAAGCAACTCTATTCGAATTCACAAAACAGCAAGAAGCGCACATTCTGTGCAATGAAATTCATACAAATGATCCAGTGGCCGCTAAAAAAGCATGAAGAGTATTGTGCGGAACAGACCTATTTCTACATGTTTTGATGATCTGGATTCGCCCAAAAGAGCCTTTACCAGAGCACTGCGCATGCCGTACCACTTTAGGTCGAACATTTTTCATTATTAATGGACTGTGCTGACAAGACTGCACGAGTTACACGAGTATCCTGCAGTTTAGGATGTGGATAATGTAACCCGCAAAAGTTACAAAGGGTGAAAATTCTTACAACTTTTATAAAAGACGACCCATTTCTTTATCGATTATCAGCGATGACCGATGGTTGCGCACTCCGCCATTGATGTACCACACATAATAGTTTTATCCTGAGTTCTTTTGTTTGCTTGAAAAAGTTAGGACAATGTTTTGTAGCTACTATCGAGAGTGCAGCCTTCTTTGCAGTCATAACAATAGACATCTGGTAGAAAAAAGAGAATTCTGGTAGAAAAGCCGCTTTGTACATGAGTTTAGAAGTCCCCGCGTAAATCCTGTTACTTCTGCAAAGTCATGACGAAGAAGACGCTAAGGAACATTAAGCATTCTAGCTACAAGGAACAATATACCTATTTCGAAACTACGGAATAATGCCTGACCACGTAAAGATCAAGACAAGGACAGAACAGCAAGGCGATGGTCACTGCGCTTCCTACCGCAGTCGCTTTCGTTCAGGGAGCCATAGACTTTACGCACACCACCATGTTAACATGTGGAAGCCTGGTTCAGGGAATACGACTGGTTAGCCCTAAGCCAATTATGGGACTACAATGGAAAGCTTCACTGCGTATGTTTTGCTCTTTATTGTGCCGTCAGGACGTCTTGCTGAACACAGAAACCACTCCGATAAATTAGGATCTCTTTTCACACAGCACTACTAGCTTAGTTCGTATATATTGCAGAAAGCCTTTTGAGATATGTGCACAACTGTAGAACTGGAAGTTAGGGACGTCCACCAATGAAGTGGCCTATGCTAAACCAGCTATACTTGGGGAAAAGATTATTCCACGCTGATGAATACACTTAAGCACCAACGTGTTCAGGAACATGCGCCGCGCCTTACCAGGATTGTCAATGAGCTTGGTGCAGTGATCCCGGCCATAAATATTGACCGATAAATACGACGCTGCCTAATACAAGTTTTGAACGCAGTCTCCTTTTGGGGCAGCACCAAATGTGTTGAAAGTGTCTGCTTTCCGCAATATATCGACTACGCCTTTAATCATTGTCTTTGTATTGTAGAACAGCACCGAATGTGTCATTACAAATCTCTCTCAGAAAAAGCGATGTACGGACTAAGCATCTGAAAACTATTTTGGTTTGTTGAAAGCGGATGAAACCTATGACAATGAAGAAATTTAGCTCAGCACCTTGCAGTTTGGTGGTAATATAAAAGACACAATTCTTGCGCAATGAGGAAGGCCTGCTTACTGTTAGTTTACTCTTCTTCTACCGTATCATACAGGGCTTAACATGAACCCTTGGTGGACAAGACACCTGTATAGGGCTGATGCTCACCCCGCTATTCTTGAGGAACAGATGATTCCACATTTATGCATACACTGAAGCACCACAGTGTTCAGGAAGCTGCGCAGCATTCCACTAATAGGTTTCGAACACTAGCGTGACTGCTTGGCACAATACTCTGTAGTAGAACTGAAAGGTGGAGGAGTGGGAACTTATTCTTCGTTGCGTAGAAAAAAAGTCGCTCTGGACGTTAAGCTTTCTGCAGCGACTGCAGGAGCGAGACGGTCCGTGTTGTTATACGAGATGAACTGCGTAGACTGTTTTCTGAATAGCATCACGTGCAAGCTGACATTCACATTGTCCGCGTGGTAGTTCGCGATACTCATGACTTGGCCGAACCACGTCATCATCAGCTCGAGACAATGACCTACACCAGTGCAATCTCTTTTATATGTGAATAATAGAAAGTTTCTGCGTTAGAAGGTGACTAGAGTTTGCTCTAATGTAAGCTCGAAAACTTGTGTCACGTGCGGAATCTGGTCAGAATGGTCTAAAAGAATCAAGCTTGCAACTTTGAACTTCCAGAAGGTCCCCCTGCACTGCGGCGCGGGACGCGTCATACATCGAGCGCAGGATATGTAGGTTGGCGTAACAGAGGCAAAACGACTCATAGCATACCAGCTTTAGTGCGGAGAACTCTTTATCGTCTTGTTCTTCAAGCGCCTTAATAATGATATTGTCACGGATGGGTGACAGCAGCCAAAAGACAGAAGACTGGAAAGCTTGTATAAATGAACGGGAACATGTTTATTTGGCAAACTTGCGCCACTAAGAGAAACTGTACACCTCTGCGTCGGGGGCAGCCAACAAGTGCTGGGCGGCCGTCGAAGGTAGGGAAAAAAAGACATCGTCGACCATTCCAGATACGCCCACCGATGCGTTTGCATACGCTGGACAGTGGTCATGCCGGATAAATCGCTCCACGTCGCGTATCACAAAGAGATAAGGCTGTAGGCTGACATGCACCGATTGAGATGAAAATGCTTGTTGGTGATATTAGGTGCGGATATGCGCTCTCGTATTTTGTCTTCTCATGGCTTAATGCTCACAATACCTTCAATTAAAACAAAAAAGACAGAAGTAAGCGAGCAATACAGACGAGAGAAAAAGAAACAAAAAAAACAAACCAGGAACTAAGAAGGTGTCCCAGCTCCACACTTCTTAAACTCAGGCCTATTAGTGCAAGTGTCTTTTTTGTGAGTGAAGTTGGATCATGCGAAAATAAAGAAACAAGTTTACGTGATAACAAATTATATTTGCGATATCGGGATCCGTTGATACGCTTACTGTAAATCGATACCCAGATTATGCCTATTCTATGATTGATTGATATGTGGGGTTTGACGTCCCAAAACTACCATATGATTATGAGAGACGCCATAGTGGAGGGCTCTGGAAATTTTGACCACCTGGGGTTCTTCAACGTGCACCCAAATCTGAGCACACGGGCATACAACGTTTTCGCCTCCAACGGAAATGCTGCCGCCGAAGCAGGGATTTGATCCCACGACCTGCGGGTCAGCAGCCGAGACCCTTAGCCACTAGACCACCACGACGGGGCTGCCTGTTCTCCTATGCTCCAGGGCATTTTCCGTTGCTTTGCACGTGTAAGCAACACCTCCAGAAGGCTTGTTGGCGAGGAAAGGAAGCTCTGTATTTTGAAACTCTTTTATAAAAGGGGCCTTTAATCAAAGGAGTTTCCCGCAGCTGTGTGGTTCTGTGGCGGAGTACAAAACGTTCAAAGCATATTTTTAAATGCTGCTAAATCCTGCTTGTGGGCAATGAATCACTTTATTTTATCTTTATATAGAGCGCTTCTGTTACATTTAGAAGAAAGCCATAAGTATGAGTCGATAGCATATAATGATAACACCCTGAAAATTCTCAAAACACGCACGAACTACGCACGAAAAATGCCACAGACACAAAATTTCAAACGTGGTAAAAGCCATGATAAAAAAACAGTTCATGTCGTGAAATACCATATCACAAGTATGTATGCGTACAGCCATGATGCAAAAAGAAGCTAAATAACTGTGCCAATGTGATGGTGCTGTGAAGAACTTTGATGTAAGCCGATATTTACGTGTTCAAATCAGTCGCTGTGGTGGTTTCATAGGAGCTTTCACTGAAAAAGTAATAAAAAATAAAAACTATAAGGTTGAAGGATTACATTGTTTTTAAAAACTGGAGCTATTACCAAGGCTTAGAAAAAACTAAATTTCATTCCACTGCCTCAATGTGACGTGTATACTATGATATGAGCTTCTCAGATGATATGGCGTTCTGACCGGTACAGATATTTTTTCTGTTGATTTAGTATCACTACAACCACAAGAACACAAAAATTATGTATGCTTAACTCGCCGTCAGTATACGAAAAAAATCACACCGAGCCACGTATATCGGACACCAAGTTCTATTGGTTGTAAATTTATATATGGTGAGTTTACAGTGACGTTTCGACCAAGCCTTAGCTTTAAATTACTTCTATTATTTTTTACCCTGTTATCTCGTGTAATCGTTCCTAAAGTAGCACCCAGACACCAAGCAATAGAATTACAATGTTTAAAACTGCCAAAAGCAAGTATTTCCGCTCGTTATACAGAGCTACTCGTATCACTTGAATGGTCCTCGCTAACTATTCAACACTTTTAACATCCTACTTAAAATTTGCCTAATTCCGCTTCGCAACGCCAAAATTAGTTCCACAGATGTCTGCAAGGACATGTTCATTGAACCTCACTTCATTGTCGTCGACTTCAAGCTCTCTCACGCAGCATTGATATAGTGCAAAAACGAATACAAATGCATTACGTGCCATTTCGCTATTGGAGAGAACATGCATATTAACTAACAGCATTATGTGACAATTCTGTAACTGCACTGGGAGATCTGACAAACCCTGGGCCTTGCTGTCCTATACTTACGATACGAAGAATGTCTATTTTTCCTGGCGAGTTGTTAGAGTGTTAGCGAAAACTCACTTTTCAAGTAATAAGTTAAATATGTTAGAAACATATAACATAAAAATATGACAGCTGCTGCTATAACAGGTCATGCATAAGACAAAAGCAAATATGTGGTCGCGGCTGGCGTCGTCTTTTTCAACTTTCGACGTCTTGCTTTCCGCTTTGCTGAGAATTGGTGAAGATGTTGACAAATAGCTATGCCCTGTGTTTCAGCCTCTGTATTATTCAGATAGCGTAGAGATCTCGTTTCACTGAAATATCTGCGTCAGCTTCAGCGTCGGTCGTCGTGAACGAAAAATTATCAATTCATTCAACACGAAAAATCAAGAGAAAAGGAAAGAGAATCAACGATCAATCATCCTGGGTCCGAGTGGGGACCAAACCAGGGTCGTTTTGGTGCGAGCGGGGCACAACCCGGGTCGTTTGCCTGGCAAGCGGAAGTTTTAGCAAACGGGTGCGCGTCTGCTTGAGAATACAGTGAAAAGAACTTCCACTGCTTAGAAAAATCGTGAAAGCAGCTTTCACGCTTCACAAACGCACGCGTTCTGTATACATACTTCACAATGATACGTAGAATATTGCAGTAATATTGCCTTGTACAAGCACTCATTGCTAGCGTGCGTCAAAACACATCAATATCAAAATGCTATCGTGATATTGAAACGCGTCACCCACTACAAAAAAGACACACATTCTACTGCGCCTATTTCGTTGAGACCACTTATAGACTTAACGCTTAGTGCTTAGCACTGCTTAGTACATAGCAACTTCGAGGATGTTTCATGAACTAAGTGCTTGATGTACCTTTTAGGAACAGGTTATCGTTGTCGTGTTCGACTCCTAAAGGCAAAGCTTCATGGTCCCAAAGCTTTATAGAAAACCTGAGAACCCTTTTTCCATTTCTTAGTAAGTTCTGTCAAAATCGGCAGCAAACTTTTTTCGTGTCTTTTCGGGACACCAGGATAGAAAAGCTTAACATTTCAACGGCTAAAAAATCGGTCCCTGTCGGAGGAACCACTGAATATCATCTTTATAAATGAGTGTATGCCAAAAAGATAAGGTGTAGAACGCAAGGCGATTGGGTAGGTGCCACCGCAGTGTCGTCTTAGCAAAGCGTTGGAAACACTGGCCTTTTCGTGCAAGCATTGCATTGTCAGCGCAGCATTCCTTATTTATGCCTTTTATAGTAAAATATACACATAAATATTATTGACGTGTGTTTACTGGTGCCTCAGATATGCGCGATAATTGCTTTTTAATTAACAATCACCCAAGTATGAACGCTGAACCTTGAGCAACATTGGTGGGCGCTGTGGATGGGGTCGGCCATTTGGGATATCTCCTGGTGCCATTTAAAGTGCCCGGTACCATTAAGAATAAACAAACAGAGAAATGAGCATACGTACGTAGATAGATAGATAGATAGATAGATAGATAGATAGATAGATAGATAGATAGATAGATAGATAGATAGATAGATAGATAGATAGATAGATAGATAGATAGATAGATAGATAGATAGATAGATAGATAGATAGATAGATAGATAGATAGATAGATAGATAGTAGATAGATAGATAGATAGATAGATAGATAGATAGATAGATAGATAGATAGATAGATAGATAGATAGATAGATAGATAGATAGATAGATAGATAGTAGATAGATAGATAGATAGATAGATAGATAGATAAGATAGATAGATAGATAGATAGATAGATAGATAGATAGATAGATAGATAGATAGATAGATAGATAGATAGATAGATAGATAGATAGATAGATAGACAGACAGACAGACAGACAGACAGACAGACAGACAGACAGACAGACAGACAGACAGACAGGCCAGCCGGCCAATTTCTTGAACTCTACCACTCAGCCCTTTTCCACTATAAATTAAGGCGACGATGAGCACGAGACGGAAGGTTGGGACGCGACGGCGGAGAGCCGGAGATACCGAGTCCGTACAACGAAAGAATGGGAAGTAACGGAAAGGTTACGGTTGCTGATAGTACCCCGTAGGGAATAAATAGCTACGTGAATGACTACGTGGCCGAAGATCTGTGAGTTTTGCAAGCGCTCGTTTTCAGAGAGAGTTTCAGTCTCTGGAGTATAGACGACCTCGTCGTGTCTATGATTGTCTGTGTTTCAACTCACACCATGCTGTGTGGGGAATCAACCTATAGAGGTAACCGGGATAGTCTTCCATATCACCAAGTTTCGCTGTATTACACTCTAAAAAGTTTTGTGGAGTGACTGCGCAGTTACCCTCGAACATGGTTTTTTGTTCCTCTTAAGGACGAAATGCGAGCACATTCCTACTTGTGGAGTAAAGCGCCTGTTTTTTTGGAGTAACTGCAGGAATGTTTGCCCCATGTGCGAAAGCGCCTGTTTTCTGGAGTAACTGCAGGAATGTTTGCCTCATGTGCGAACGACCCATCGGTGCCTGCACAGTCCTGTTGCCTTTCAGACGGCGCCATAGCGTGGTGTGGTGTAGTGATTAGTATACGCGCACTATGACTGATTGGTAATGACTTCTATACCCATCTGTTTGCTGCAAACTTTCCGAAATTTATTTCTGAATGTGACGCTTGCGAATCCATTGTACATCTAATAAAATGCCAGCACGCACTTCAAAAGGCTGATTAACAGCACCAAAACCTGATTTTTTTTTGCTATCAGTTGCTTCTTTGAGACCCCGCAAGAGCATCGTTACTCCATCGCAGTTTTTCCCGAAATGGTGCAATGGGTGTGGCAAGTTAGTTACTCCTCTAAAGGAGCTACCTCAATACCCATTTTCCTGCTTTACTTCCTAGAGTGTAAGGCTTGTGTGAATTAGTGCAACCTTCCCAATTTCGCGCGTGTGCGTCCTTTGCATCAATCGAAAAATCTTACGGAGCTCGCTGAGACTCACTCATTAATTATGTAGTGAATAAGAAAGACGTTGATACCATCAGGTCAGCTATAATCAGCACAAGAAAAAGACACGAGATCGGCGATCAAGCACCGTCATCTGGGTCCGCCTGCGTTCCTTTAGAGCTACCACCCCCTTGCTCAGTCCTTCAATAAACCCCCTTTACATTTGGTGGATCATGCTGGGTAACTACATCACCTACACCCTCGAACTCCAATCCCGCACCCTGCCGTCGACCATGCAAGTTGACGCTGCCCAACAGACAGCACCTCTCGCGGCAGCTACTTGCCCTGGCCTGGTTCACCAACGAGACCCCCCGATCTTTTCGGGCGCCGAAGACCAGGACGTCGAGGACTGGCTGTCGTCCTACGAAAAAGTCAGTGGACCAAACAGGTGGGATGATGATGCTAAGTTGAGCACCGTCAACTTTTATTTGGCTAATGTTGCGAAACTGTGGTACACAAACCACGAATCCGAGTTCGAAAACTGGGCCACATTAAGCAGGCAATATCCTCGGTTTTCGGTCGCCATGCCGTGCGGAAGTTGCGCGCCGGACAACCCCTGCGCTCACGGGCACAAGAACCTGGCAAAACGTTTACCGCCTTTATCGAAGATATACTCGATCTCTGCAGGCGCGTCGATGACGCAATGAGCGAAAGTGCCAAGATCCAGCACATTATGAAAGGTGTTGATGACGACGTATTTCAAATGCTCCTTGCGAAGTCTCCTGGCACGGTGTGTGAAGTGGTAACTCTGTGCCAGAACTATGACAAATTGCGACGGCAACGAGCTCTCATCCGTCGTCCATTTCAGCCTAACCAACCACTCGCTGCACTGGACGTCGTACCTGAGCACTCCCGCCTTCTAGCACAAAAGAAAGACTTTGTGCGTGAGGAGGTCACACATCAGCTTTCCCTCCTGCCGTTTTGTCAGCGCCAAGAGCTCCCGCTGCAGCAGCAAGAGCAACCACCGACACTGTTAATCCGATGCTCCGACATGCACTTCAGGAACAGATTGCCGAGGTTATGCCAGTATCCTTTCAGCAGCAAGTTGTCGCCGCGCCTCTTGCTTATGCTGACGCAGTAAAGAGGCAGCAGACACACCAGCCCTCGCCGTTCAATGGACTGCCGCATGTAACCGCTCCTACTCAGTCTTCCGTTGCATGGGCTCCTCCCCTCGCTACAACAGCCTCGACTCAGCCGTATGCCATGTGGGCGGCGCCCCTCGCTGCAAATGCCTGGCGAACGCGCGATAACCGGTCGATCTGTTTTGCGTGTGGCGGCCCTGGCCATATCTCCCGATACTGCCGTCGTCGCGTGTTCGCTTACACAGACGTCCGACCACGAAGCAACTACATGGACCGACCCCCTTTTGGTTATGAAAGTTTGGATCGTCAGTTAAACACGTCTTCCCGTGACTATCCGGCAACTTCATCTCGTCGCTCACCTTCACCCAATCGACGCTCCTTGTCATCCATGCGTCCACGACCAGCCCCTCAAAATGAGGGAAACTAGCCGTCGCAGTTCAAGGGGCAAGAACTACGCTATCGAAATGTTCAAGTCCTCGCACCTTGCCGTCAAATATTGTCGAAGTTTTTGTAGACGGCGCCCATGCATACGCTCTTGTGCATACCGGTGCCGCTGTGTCTGTTATAGACACCAAACTTTGCCGCAAGCTCCGAAAGGTGACCACGCCACTTGATATGATGTCCTTACGTGCAGCAAATGGAGAACCTCTTCGACCTATAGCCGCCTGCACTGCCCGACTCACAATTGCGGAGGACCACTACATTGTTGAGTTTATCGTCCTTTCCTCGTGCTCTCATGACATCATACTTGGCTGAGATTTCCTATCGCGTAATCGTGCCGTTATAGATTGTGCCCGTTCCGAACATGAACTGCTTCCGTTGTTCGACCAGCCCTACGACCACACTAATCAAGCCGCGCACAAGCTAGTTGTCAAAGAGGACACTGACATTCCACCGACAACAGCTGTTTTGCTCCCTGTAGTCTCCGACGGCATGCGTGATGAAGTAGCATTTTTTGAGCCATCAAGCCTCTTTCTAAGTCGGAAACCACTTCTGCTCCTTTATGCAGCCCTCTCAATTTCTATTGGAGCCAGTGCTCTCTGCCTTACCAATTCCTTTCCGCATACCATCAAACTGTTTAAGGGCGAGTCTCTTGGATGCGTACAGCCCATTGATAACGGACAAATTTTTACCGTGCCGCAAGAATCATCCCAAAGTGACCTCGCCGCCGTCAGTGCTCTTAACCACTCTAATCTACAGGCTTCGAAAGTGTACGATTCGGTGATCGCAGACGGACTGTCACCGCCTGAGCTCCTCCCACTGAACTCCTCCCACTGCTGTACCAGTACCGCGACTCTTTCGATGTGTTTCAACCTTCACTTGGCCGCACTTCTACCACTCTACATTACATCGATACCGGCTCCCATGCGCCTTTACGACAGCGACCATATCGTGTGTCTGCGGCGGAACGCCAAGTTATTACAGAAGGGGTGAACGATATGCTGCAACGCGGCGTCATTCAACCTTCACAAAGTCCATGGGCCTCACCTGTAGTGCTCGTTAAAAAAAGGATGGTTCCGTTCGCTTCTGCGTGGATTACCGGCGCCTAAATAAGATCACTCGAAAAGACGTGTATCCTTTACCCAGGATTGACGATGCCCTTGATACTTTACAAGGTGCCGAGTTTTTTTCATCATTATATTTGCGCTCAGGGTACTGGCAGGTCCCCCTTGCAGATGCGGATCGACCAAAAACAGCGTTCGTGACACTGGACGGTCTGTATGAGTTTAATGTCATGCTTTTCGGCCTCTGCAATGCGCCTGCCACCTTCGAGCGCATGATGGACTCGGTTCTTCGGGGTTCGAAACGGCAAATCTGTCTCTGCTATCTAGACGATATTGTCGTCTTTGCGCCAGGCTCTGGAACACATCTCGAGCGCCTTAAACACGTCCTCACGTGCCTGAAGAATGCTCAGCTCCAACTCAACCTCAAGAAGTGTCACTTCGCTGCTCGGCAACTTACGATTCTCGGGCACGTCATATCAAAGGACGGTATACTTTGAGACCCGGATAAGTTACGTGCTGTCGCCGACTTCCCCAAACCAACGACTATGAAGCAGCAATTACGGAGCTTCGTGGGGTTATGCTCCTACTTTCGCCGGTGCGTGCGCAACTTCGCCTCTATCATTGCGCCTTTGACCGAACTTATAGGCAGCACCCCTGATATTTTGCCATGGTATTCTGAGTGTGACCAAGCCTTCTGTACCCTTCGTCGTCTCCTCACTTCACCGCCAATACTGCGCCACTACGATCCTACGGCAGCAACTGAGGTCCACACCGACGCCAGTGGTGTCGGCCTCGGTGCGGTTCTCGCGCAACGCAAGCCTGGATTCGCCGAGTATGTCGTCGCCTACGCCAGCAGAACTCTCACCAAGGCTGAATCGAACTACAGCGTCACCGAGAAGGAATGCTTGGCGATCGTTTGGGCGCTTGTCATGTTCCGCCCATACCTTTATGACCGTGCTTTTGATGTAGTAACGGACCACCACGCATTATGCTGGTTATCTTCGCTTAGGGACCCATCGGGTCGTCTGGCCCGTTGGCCTCTTCGGCTTCAAGAATATGACATTCGCGTTGTATATCGTTCCGACCACAAGCATACCGATGCTGATGCACTGTCACGATCTCCCCTATCCTCAGATATTGCATGTGTTTCCTCGGACAACACGTTGTCAGCTCTTGGCGAGGACATCATCTCTTCTGCACAACGCCATGACCCATGGATCGCTTCGCTTCTTGACGCGTTATCCGAGGCACCGACACTTCCAACCACTCGAATACTTCGCCGCCAGGCTCCGCACTTCAGTATTCGGGATGGCCTTTTGTACCGGTGCAACTATTCAGCAGATGGTAAGAAATGGCTACTAGTCATTCCCCGAACGCTGCGCTCTACCATCTGCGCGTCGTTTCATTCCGACCCACAATGTGCTCATGCCGGTGTTTTCAAGACCTACGAGCACCTACGAAAAAGGTATTACTGGCGCAGAATGTTTACCTTCGTCCGCCAGTTCATTCGCGGCTGCCACGAGTGTCAGCGGCGGAAAAGCCCGCCACATCTTGCAACAGGTTCATTGCAGCCACTTCCATGCCCAGACCGCCCATTCGACCGTGTAGGAATTGACCTCTACGGACCACCACCATTAACAACGGCAGGCAACCGATGGGCTATCGTGGCAGTGGATCATCTAACACGGTACGCTGAAACTGCTGCTCTCCCCACAGCTGCAGCACAAGACGTCGCAACTTTCATACTCAATCGTTTTGTGCGCTGTCATGGTCCTCCTCGAGAACTCCTCAGTGACCGAGGGCGTGTTTTCCTCTCTGATGTAATACAAGCACCTCTTCAACAGTGCCATATTGTTCACCGGAAGAGTACAGCCTACCACCCACAGACGAACGGCTTGACTGAGCGCTTTAATCCTACTCTGGGGGACATGCTCGCTATGCATGTCACTCCTGATCAAACAAACTGGGACCTCGTTCTCCCATTTGTGACATACGCGTGTAACACCGCTACGCAAGTCACTACCGCGTTTTCCCCATTTTTTCTCCTGTACGGTCGCCAACCATCGCACACCATCCACACTTTACTGCCATACTCGCCAGATCCCTCCGAATGCAAGCCTGTCTCGGAAGCCACTCGTTACGCAGAAGAGTGCCGCAAGCTAGCCAAGCGGCTTACTACATCCGACCAACAGCGCCAGAAGGAGAACCGTGACGACGACCATCGTTCTGCACCAACGTTCGTTCCTGGAGCACTTTTATGGCTACATGTACCGCCCTGCACCCCTGGTGTATCACCCAAGCTACTCTCTAATTATAATGGTCTCTACCGCGTGGTCGAGCGTACTTCACCCGTGACCTACGTCATTGAACCCCTCACGCCACCGAGCGACCGTCGTTGGCGTGGACGTGATATCGTTCACGTAAACCATCTGAAGCCCTACTTTGACCCGCTTGTCACTACGTGTTAGATTGCCAGTATTGATTGATTGATATGTGGGGTTTAACGTCCCAAAACCACTATATGAGAGACGCCGTAGTGAAGGGCTCCGGAAATTTAGACCACCTGGGGTTCTTTAACGTGCACCCAAATCTGAGTACACGGGCCTACAACATTTCCGCCTCCATCGGAAATGCAGCCGCCGCAGCCGGGATTCGAACCCGCGCCCTGTGGGTCAGCAGCCGAGTACCTTAGCCACTAGACCACCGCGGCGTGTAGATTGCCAGGATGGCTTCAACATTTTCGCCGGGGGTAATTGTAGTGAATAAGAAAGACATTGATACCATCAGGTCAGCTATCATCAGCACAAGAAAAAGGCACGAGATCGGCGATCAAGCACCGTCATCTGGGTCCGCCTGCGTTCTTTTAGAGCTACCACCCGCTTGCTCAGTCCTTCAGTAAACCCCCTTTACAATTATATTTTCCAAATTTAAGTCATTCGGACTAACACGCACCGACTTTTCTTCTTGGTTGAACTCACTCAGACTCGCACTCACAAAAAATGCTGCCATCCAGAGTTACTCAAAACTATTTCTAAATATTACTCACCAGCGCTCACTCAGAATCACACGCGCAGCTCGTTCTGAGTCTGAGTGAGTCAGAGTGAATCGACCCAAGAGTGAGTTCACCAACCTATTACTAGAACTTTCGACCACACGGGTATAAAAGCCACCCCTTCGCCGGTGAACAAAATATCGGTGGCATATGGCTGTTTCCGCCACTTTTGTTGCACACGTATATGTAGCTTGAGCTAAGAATGCGCAAGTTATACTCATAAAGATTGTCGTCGTTACTATTGTAGTTGGCTGCCCGGCCACGGTGGTCTTGTGGCTAAGGTACTCGGCTGCTGACTCGCAGGTCACGCGATTGCATCCCGGCAGTGGCGACTGCATTTTTGATAGAGGTGACGCTGCTGTAGGCCCATGTGCTCAGATTTCGGTGCACGGTAAAGAACACCAGGTGGTCGCAATTTCCGGAGCCCGCCACTACGGCATCTCTCATAACCATATAATTGGTTTGGGAAGGTAAACCCCACATATCAATATCAAGAAAAGAAGCGAACAAAAAGAACAAAGCGACGATTATAGAGCGATAGCATGTGGTGAAAATTTGGTGGCCTTGCAATGTTTTACGAGAACATCTCGTTCAACCACCTAATTAAGATGTAGAACCAAGATTGTCGCCTTTAAAAATCTCCCAATCATGGTGCGAACATGAAAAATGACAGTAGGGGTTATTTTGCGTTCCGGAGGGAAGAAGTGAATTTCTCAGTATTTACTGCAACTGCTTAGAGAGATTTTTTCGAATTATAACGTATTCAGCACTCTGCCTTTGGTATCATATGAACTGTCAGCCAGGATGATATTATACTGTGACACATTTCAGCTTGAAGTTTTGTTAGTGTGTTTGGAAGGACTTTGGCATGCACATATTCGAGCTCTAGTTTCGATAGGCGAAATGGAAGTCCGGTGACAAACCCCTCAATAACGCATATATTAATAATGAAACTAGTTGTACGGGTGCTTTCAACAGTCAGTTCGCGATTTCTTAGAGAGAGCATTTATAAACACGGACACTCTTGTCATTATTGTTATTGAGTCGTAATAAAAAGGAAACATGAATATTGAAGGTGAAAAAACGAACGGATGGCATTGAACGAAACCGCAATCGCTGATGCGTGGGGCAC
Source organism: Rhipicephalus microplus (assembly GCF_013339725.1). Taxonomy (NCBI): domain Eukaryota; kingdom Metazoa; phylum Arthropoda; class Arachnida; order Ixodida; family Ixodidae; genus Rhipicephalus; species Rhipicephalus microplus. The sequence goes on from NC_051167.1 coordinate 147,324,646, forward strand.
ACGTTTATTGCCATCCACTGATGAATCCTTCTGAATGTTCGAAACATGTACAGACTTACTGCAGGCGCCACGCAGGTTTTAGTGCTAGAACACTGGTTCTTGCAGACTTTGAGCCAGGCGCTGCTTCCTGGCCAGCCACTGCCAGTCTCTGCAAAAGAATCAGCCTCTGAGCAGTTCAATATAGGATGCTGAAACGAAAATTTGGAGAATAAATATGTAACCACGTCGAACGTAAAATTGTGCAACCAACATTAAGACTACATTGATGTTATTTATTGAAAGTCCTTAAAAAACGAAAGCTGCGATTCTCTAATGGGCGAGATTATGACTACAAGCTGTAAGAGAAATACTTCAAAGTGGTGGAGAATGATTGGGCGTGTGCTTGTAAGTCATAAATTGGTTCCAATTTTTTATGCGACAAACAAGTCATACTGCTTACAATTAGCATGGCAGTGAGTAACGTGTAGATATCACCTTAAATATAAAGCGTAGAGCAAACGCGGTTGGGTCCTTAAAAGTACTGCGATTTCTTATTCGCTTTCTTTAATCTTGAGAGCAGTTAGTGAAGCAGCTCTAAACTTGCAGGGCACACCTCAAGCAGAAAGCACGTACAAAATTAGCACTCACATCATAAGTGAAGACTAACAGGTGTCAAGTCTCGGCAAGTAAAACGTACTGTTCAAAGAAAAAGAAAGATTCACGAAACGAGCGCACACATATACACAAAACATGTGCGAACAACTGTCACATTTCTCACTTCGTCATGTGTTAGTAGCGCCATCCTTTCGTAAACCAGGCCACTACAGCGAGAGCGGTGACCTTCGTCTTCTCCCTAATTACGAGTCTGATGAACGCGGGCACAGGAGACACCGCGTTCACTATAGGCTGAATCCTATAGAGTGCGGCCAACGAGAGCCCGTCAGGCCATCTCGTTACTGATAAAGAAAACGCGCAATGGTTCCAACGCTCCGAGTACCTGAACGGTATATGGTGTATATGAACAGCCTGCCGTTATCATCCTTGATCACGTGGGCTCTGTGGCATCGTGGTTAGCACCGATAGCATCGAACCAAGACGTCGCTACATCTACGCCAAGTCACAGAATCTTCCCTTCTTGTTTTTTTTTTTTCGATACCTGCTAGTATCTATTTTGCAATATCATATCCGTGACGAAAATACGTCAGCGCAGCAATGGCCGACCCCGGGATAAAACAATTTGCTGTAAAAATAACGTTTTGCAGGCGTATATCGGTGCAACGCCAATTGTGGTATCAGTGCTGGTTGTCGTACTTTGTGACAGGCAAGTAACATCGCACAACTACTCCAATGAACATACTCCCAGTTAACGCTAATTACTCTTCCAGAGCTGTCCTCGCTTTTATAGCAGTCTAATAAACACTACGTTTTTATTCTTCTCATTCAGTGAGCGATAGTAACGCGTTGCTATTCTCTGGCGAAACAAGCTAAGAAGTTTAAGAAGTTTCATGGGATATTCACATCACTGCACCGTAGAGTGCACTTTGTATACCTGATAAACCCACAACGTGCACACAACTGCTACACCAACAAAAACAAAGCAAACCACCTCATACCGCTTGATTCAAAGCACCTCCCCCGCAAAAAAAGTTCGGCATCGATAATCACTCGCCAATATCTTTACGTAAAACTTATTCTTTAAGGTTGTAATCTACTGATTTTTTTTTACAACGCAATCACAAAAACTGCGTCACACTGTGATGGAATACATTGCTGCCAGGCAGAATGCATAGATTTGGTACTGAGACCCTGATTTTTTTCTGGGATTCGTCACATCAAAAATGGAGACAATTGTTTTCCTTAACACTCTTGTGTTACAACTGTCGCTTGTCGATGCTCCTGAGTGATATCAACTGTCAATCTCCTGGGCTGCATCCCCACTTACCACGCCCTATATGATATGCGTCTATCTGTTGCGCGAAACTAGAGCAAAACCTCTCTTGAAATAAACAACAGAATTTTTCATCCAATTTATATAATTACAAAACTTCGTATTCTTCATACCTTCACGCCCTCTTGTGCTAATATAACAAGTCATGAAAGAGACACCTACGCTACCCGGCCGAACCAGATAGATAGATAGATAGATAGATAGATAGATAGATAGATAGATAGATAGATAGATAGATAGATAGATAGATAGATAGATAGATAGATAGATAGATAAATAAATAGATAGATAGATAGATAGAATAGATAGATAGATAGATAGATAGATAGATAGATAGATAGATAGATAGATAGATAGATAGATAGATAGATAGATAATAGATAGATAGATAGATAGATAGATAGATAGATAGATAGATAGATAGATAGATAGATAGATAGATAGATAGATAGATAGATAGATAGATAGATAGATAGATAGATAGATAGATAGATAGATAGATAGATAGATAGATAGATATATAGACAGATAGATAGATAGATAGATAGATAGATAGATAGATAGATAGATAGATAGATAGATAGATAGATAGATAGATAGATAGATAGATAGATAGATAGATAGATAGATAGATAGATAGATAGATAGATAGATAGATAGATAGATAGATAGATAGATAGATAGATAGATAGATAGATAGATAGATACCTTCATTGCGTCTTTAGTTCTCTTCTTAGAAAAGTGAATTCACTTTTCGCATAAGAAGGCGTATTTGGTATTGCTTCGTTCCCAGGCAACATTTCCTGGTTGTACGGAGATACTAGCAATGATTTATTCCAGGACATGTGCAGTTATAAAATCTTTTCGAACAAAATAACACACAGAAAGCCAAGTTTCAGAAAGTAAGGTCGATAAAACTCTACCCATGGAACAAATATGTGCTACTAGCCATTTTTAGAACCGTTGTATCCGCTTGGCACACTCGTCACATCCTCTCTAAACCACCTTCATTGGTTTGAACTTTCACTGTTCTGCCTTAATTATTTGATAGCACGACACCGGCCCGTTAACGGCAACAGTCTTTGACGGCTCACACTCTCGCACGTTTTCCCATACTTCCTGTCGAATGAGGTACTTAAAGGCTCACTGTAAACTCTTTTTCATCATACAAACTGTTGCTCTGTAAGGACAACATTGAAGACTTTGTTCAATTAAGGTAAGTTTTTTTACCATTCCCACAGTTAAACTTACGGCCGTCGAAATCATACGGGAAAAATAGTTTGCTTCCCCTTAGTCTGTATTGCGATATATTTGGTGCCGAATAAAGCAACATTTTCTTAAATGTGATCCCGAAGCTGCTTTACCCACCATGTTTCCAGAGATTTCACGTAGATAACGGTGAAGAATCGGGTTAGTATGCTTTATAATAACGAACCCGAAGGCACAAATGGATAAAGTTCAGGTAATAATATAACCGCCTATACCATGCGCTATGTATTTGAATGTTAGTACAATAGAATGCCACCTTCAATGTGCCCATATTTTTGCGGACGCTATGATACTTCGGATAAACAGATTAGCCGTGTTCAATATTGTCAGTTATACAGACTATTCTTTTTGTAGTATTCGGTGAGACCACCCAAAGAAAACAAGCATTGTCCATACAACATGATTCTTTATACTAAAGTCCTAATCACAACCTGCTTTGTCAGCATTCTAGTCATTTTGAATACTGAGGCTTCCGTGAAGTGAGATTGGTTGCTATGAACTGTTTGTGATGTGCTTGATGTGTCTGAAGAGGCCTGTGCTTCTCTTTCTTTATGCAGGACCAACGCTACAATACTTTCAATATGAAATTTACCTCAGCAATCTTGATTGCAGCCTTGGCAGCAGGTACGGGTAACCATATGATCGCCTTTATGGAAAAAGTGCTGCACATCGCGCTTCAAAATAGGCACGTGGAAGCTCTCTGAAATGATGAAGATCGTGGTTTTCAAAGTTCAGTGATAGCCCCGAAATATTCCTAAATAGCCATTAGTTCAAACGACTCAATTAGATTTTCACTGAAAACGGCTACATGGTATAATACTGTAAAGCTTCTAATACATTCTGGAATACCAAGGAACATTCAGGGCGAAGAAAGCAGAGACAAGTATTATTCCTTGCTGTCATGTTGGCGTTTGTTACAAAAACTGTAAGGTTGTCTTTAACATGAGAAATATTGATGGATTGTCTTACAAAAAAATGGCCCTGTTGATTACTTGACCACAAGAAGACAACCGTTAAGGTTGGCAGGAAGGTGGTGTGACATATGTGTATTATTTTATTTGCGTAATAGAAAATACGTGTTATCAAGTTTGATTCAGCAATTGCATAGGGCTTTGGATAGTTAAGCGGGAGTAGTTTCACTGATGGTTGGCACAACTTTTTTTCATCATCAAAGTCACTTGAATTATGCACTTTGTTGTCGCTGTAATACCTGTCATGTTTCATCTCGGGTACCTGCAGCACTCCTGGCGGCCGTCATTGCTGCCGAAGAGATAACTGTTGGAAGTGGAGGAGGTGGTGAGCATAAAATATTTTCTTTTTGCTCGTCACGAAAGGAGTGTTATCATTAGTTATTTCCTGGTACTAAGAGCGAGCACTCCTCATTTGAACTCTTTAAACCACCTTGCCTTTTGACACAGTCTTTAGTGCTTATAAATAAAATGTTTTTCCTTTGATGAGTTATAAACCTACCTTCGAATTACCAACTACTTCTTAGCATACATATGGGTATCATTATGAATAAATTTTTTCCTACTATTCTCGTCAGCCAAAGTGCCACAGCGGCACAACGGCTAGTTCGCAAACTCTGTACACTGTTTTTGAAATGACTGTTGAATAGTTATAAAACCTAGACAAGTGCACATGTTTCTCAGACCACTGCATCAATTATCTACTTCTGAAAAGCTTAGAAGCAGTAACTTTCCTCGTCCCACTTTCAAATTTTGTCATTATGGTAAGTTAGACGCGTCTAAAGATTTAGGCCCGAGGTTTCACTTTATTATACTGTATTGAATGTCCTTAAGAACTCTATGCGCATTATTTTGTAGGAACTGGCAGTGGATGTCCGGACTCCTCAGCATGCACCAAAAGCTGCAAGAAACAGGGCTACAGCGTTGGAATCTGCCTTGAGCCTCTACTTACAATCTGTGCGTGTTTGTAATACTGAGCCGATCAAACCGCTTAGTTGCAATAAATGTTTACCACGTTTACGATGCGCTGCGGTCTTGTTAGATGTTCGTCCTTTTTTTGTTAAACACTCCAGGTAACTTTACAGTTTATGTTCCGTTGTTACCCGATAAGCCTTTCCTGTGGTGGCTAGATTCATTGAAGCGCACTAAATTACTGGCTCTGGGCCACTTCGACCAGTGCCCAGAGTTGCATAAGAGGGTTTACAGCCGTAGGGTTTTTCTTGATCGATCTCACTCCTTAACTATACGAGAGCCAGTCCAGTTTGTTTTCACTGACTCCTAACCTGTGCTCCTACCGTTGATGACCACTTACAAGGTCGTCATCAATGACAGGCCTTTTACCTGCGTGAGGTGGGGGGTGGCTTTCCGGGTAATGCCCTCGTTCTGTGGGATTGTTCGTTTGGTGTTGCACTCTTGGACATGAGCTTCGGACACATACTTACCATCGAAAGAGCTGTTACCCTAGAGGGCTGACCAGCGGACCATCACCTGTGATTGCTATTTTGATGACAGTACTTTAACATCTTGATTTTTTTGGCCAGGTGATGGCTAGTTCTTCTGTCTTTAAGGGGACAATGAGTGGGGTTTGTTTTATTTCAGTGTCACTTGATTTAAACTTTAGATGGGTTATTTAGAAACATTCTTGCACTGTCATTAGTTTTCTTCCAATGAATTTGAGGTAACAGTATCGTGTTGAGAGACGGAGCTCAGAAAACACTTGGTGTTAGGCATGGTGGCATTGAAATGACCGTGTTTTGTACAATAAAACATTGGATACGCTATTTTATGCATAAAACAGACACCTTATGATACGCGCCTTGCGAGATATATTGCGATACTGATGCACAACACCTAATGAGTATTCAAGTTAGCATCCAAGGTACACGAGTCCTGGATACTGCTCAGCATAAACTGTGGCCGAGAAACGTCAGCGCTTCGGATTTTTTGTGAAAATCATCCTATTTAAACTCACAAAACAGCTACAAGCGCACATTATGTGCAATGAAATTCATACAAATGATCCAGTGGCAGCTAAAAAAGCATGTAGAGTATTGCGTGGAGCAGACCTATTTCTACATGTTGAGATAATCTGGCTTCGCCCAAAAGAGTTTTTTTACCAGAGCATTGCGCGTGGCATACCACTACAGGACGAACATTTTTCATATTTATTGGACAGTGCTGACAAGACTGCACTAACTACACTAGTATATCTTGCTGTTTAGGTTGTTGTATACGTAACCCGGAAAAGCTAGATTGGGTTGAATTTCTTATGATTTTTTTATAAACGACGACCCATTCCTTTAATGAACATCAGTGACGACCGATGGTTGCGCACACCGCATCGATGTACCACGCATATCAGTTTTATCATGAGTTTTTTTTTTTTTTTTTTTTAATGTTGGAAAAATGTTTTGTGGCTACTATCGAGAGTGCAGGATTCCTTGCAGTCATAACAGTAGACATCTGGTGGAAAAAAGAAACTTCTTGTGAAAATCCGCTTTGTACATGCGTTAAGAAGTCACCGCGTGAATCAGTTACATCTGCAAAGTCATGACGAAGAATACGCTATGGAACATCAAGCATTCTAGCCTCAGGGAACAATATACCTACCTCCGAAATACGCAATAGTGCCTATCCACGCAAATATGTCAAGACAAGGACAGACCAGCATGGCGATTGTCACTGTGCCTCATACAACAGCCGCTTTTCTTCAGCCCTGGGAGCCGTGGACTTAACGAATATCACTATGTTCACATGCGGAAGCCAGGTTCGGAGAATACGACTGGTTAGCCCTATACAAATTCTGGGGATACAACGCGAAGCTAAACTGCATCTGCTTCGCTTTTTAATAAGCCGTCGCGACCTCTTTTTGGACACATAGGCCACTCTGACTAGTTGGGATTTATTTCCGCACAGCACCACTAGCATAGTTCGTATAGATTGCAGAAAGTCTTTTTAGATGTGTGGACAAGTGTAGAACTGGAAGTTAGGGACGTTCTCCAATGAAATGGCCCATGCTGAGCCAGCTATACTTGGGGAAAAGATGATTCCACACTGATGAATACACTGAAACACCAACGTGTTCAGGAACTTGCGCCACGCCCTACCAGGATTGTCAATGAATTTAGTTCAGTGGTTGCGGCCTTAAATATTCACCAATAATTATGACGCTGCCAAATACAAATTTTGAACGCGGCCTCATATTGGGGCAGCACCAACTGTGTTTAATGTGCCTGCTTTCCTCAATAAATCCACTACCCCTTTAATCACTGTCTTTTTATTGTAGAACAGCACCAATTTGGTCATTACTTATCTCTCTCACAAAAAGCGATGTATGGACTAAACATCCGAAACATTTTTTGGTTTGTTGAATGCGTATGAAACCTATGGCAATGAAGAAATTTAGCTCAGCACCTTACAGTTTGCAGTAATATAAAAGACACAATTCTGCCCCACCGCAGTGTTCTTGTGGGTAAGGTACTCGGCTGCTGACCAGCAGGTCGCGGGATCGAATCCCGGCTGCGGCGGCTGCATTTCCGATGGAGGCGGAAATGTTGTAGGCCCATGTGCTCAGATTCTGGTGCACATTAAAGAGCTACAGGTGGTCGAAATTTCCAGAGCCCTGAACTACGACGTCTCTCATATTCATATGGTGGTTTCGTGACGTTAAACCCCACATATGAATCAATGAAAATACACAACTCTCTCACAATGAGGAAGGCATGCTTAATGTTAGTTTACTCTTCTTCTACCATGTAATACAGAGCTCAACGTGAATCCTTGGTGGACATGACAACTGTATAGGGCTCATGCTGACCCCGCTATACTTGAGGAAAAGATGATTTCATGCTGATGCATCCACTGATGCACCACAGCGTTCAGGAACCTGCGCAGCATTCAACAAATAAATTTCGAACACCAGCGTGACTGCTTTGCACAATACTCTGTAGTATGACTGAAAGGTGGAGGAGTGGGAACTTATTCTTCGTTGATTGGAAAAAAAAAGTCACTCTGAAATTTAAGCCTTCTTCAGCAACTACAGGAGCGAGACGGTCAGTGTTGCCATACGAGATGAGCTGCGTAGACTGTTTTCCGAATAGCGACACGTGCAAGCTGACATTGACGTCGTCTTCGTGGTAGTTCGCGATTCTCATGACTTGGCCAAACCACCTCATCAGCTCGAGACAAGGACCTACAGCGGTGCATTCTGTTTTATAAGTGCATAATAGAAAGTTTCTGCGTTAGCGCGGTGACTAGCGTTCGCTCTAGTATGAGCTCGAAAACTTGTGTCATGGGCGTAATCTGGTGAGAATAGTCTAATGCAATCAAGCTTGCAACTTTAAACTTCCAGAAGGTCCCCATGCACTGCGGCGTGGGACGCGTCATACATCGAGCACATGTTATGTAGGTTTGCGTTACGGAGGCAAAACGACGCATAGCATGACAACTTGCGCCCTACTCAGTCCGGAGAACTCTTTATCGTCTTGTTTTTCGAGCGCCTTAATAATGATATTGTCACAAATGGGTGACAGCAGCCAAAGGACAGAAGACTGGGAAGCTAGTAATAAAAAACAAGAACACGTTTATTTGGCAAACTTGATCCACTAAGAGAAACTGTACACCTCGGCGTCGAGGGTGGCCAACAAGGGCTGGGCGGTGGTAGGCAAAAAAAGACATCGTCGACCATTCGAGATACGCCTCCCGAAGCGTCTGCCTACGCTGGACAGTGGTAATGCCGGATAAATCCCTCCACGTCCTCTATCACAAAGAGATAAGGCTGTGGGCTGACATGCACAGAAAAGACAGGCAAATGCTTGTCGGTGAAATTAGGTGCGGATATGCGCTATCGTATTCTGTCATCTCATGGCTTAATGCTCGCAATACCATGTATCAAAACAAAAAAAAGATGGAAGGAAGCGAGCAATACAGATGAGAAAAAAAGGAAAAAAAGAGAAACTAAGATCGCTGCCCAGCTCTGCACACCTTCACGCTTGGCCCATTGAGTGCAAGTGTCCTTTTTGTGAGTGCAGTGTGATGATGCGAAAAAAAGGGTATACGTGATAACAAATCATATTTACTATATCGGGATCCGGCTATACACTCATAGTAAATTGGATACACAGAATATGCCTGTTATTCTATGTTCCGACGCATGTTTTTGTTGCTTCGCACGTGTAAGCAATACGTGCAGAAGGCTTGTTGGCGAGAAGAGGAAGCTCTGTAATTTGAAACACTTTTGTTAAGGGGCCTTTCACCAAGGGAGTTTCCTGCAGCTGTGTAGTTCAGTGGCAGAGTACTGAACTTTCAAAGCCTATTTTCAAATGCTGCTCAATCCTCCTTGTGGGCTATGAATCACTTTATTTTTCTATTGGTGTACAAGGCTTCTGCTACATTCAGAAGGAAGCCATAAGCATGAGTGGGTAGCTTATAATTATAACACACTGAAAATTCTTACTATATGCTACGCACAAAAAATGCCGCGGACACAAAGTTTCAAGCGCGGTAAAAACCTTGATTAAAAAAACAGTGCATTTCGTGAAATGCCCTATCACAAGTATGTTTGTGCACTGGCATTAGCAAAAAGAAGCTAGAAAATGTGCCAGTGCCCCGATGCTGCCAAGAACATCAATGTCAGCGAAAAATTCCGCAGTTATAATAAATGCTGTGGTGGTTTCATAACAGCTTTCACTGCAAAAGTAATAATGAAAAATAAAAACTATAAGGTGAAAGGACAACACTGTATCTAAAAACTGGAACCATTGCCAAGGCTTAGTAAAAAGTAAATTTCATTTCGCTGCCTTAATGTGCCTTGACATACTCAAATATGATTTTTCAAGTGAGATAACGTTCTGACATGTACACATTCTTTTTCTGTTGATTTAGCCTCACTACAACCCGAAGTGCACGAAAAAAATGTATGTTTAACTCCCCATCAGTATACGAAAATGTCGTACCAAACAACGTATATTGCACACCAACGTGAATTGGTTGTAAGTTTAAATATGGTAAGTTTACGGTCATGTTTGGGCCAAGCCTGACCTTTAAAGTACTTCTATATCTTCTTACCCTGTTATCCCGTGTAATCGTTCGTAGACTAGCACGAAGCCACCACCCTATATACTTACAGTATTCAAAACTTCCAAAAGCAGATTTTCGCGCTCGTTAAACACAGCTACTCGTATCACTTAAATAGCCATCGCTAACTATTCAACGCTTTCAACAACCTACATCATAAAAGATTGCCTAATTCTGCTTCTCAGCACCAAAATTAGTTCCATCGATGTCTGCAAAGACAAATCCATTGAACTGCACTTCTTGGTCGTCAACTTCACGTTCCCTCACGTAGAATTGATATAGTGCAAAAACAAATACAAATTCATTACGTGATTTCTCGCTATTGCAGAGTACATGCATATCAACTAACAGACCTGGGCACATTTCTGGACTGGAACAACAAGAAGTCAGAAGCTGTCACAGTGCAATGATGTGCAATGGCGTGACTGCAATCAGAGCTCTGGCGAACACTGGGCGTTGCTGGCCTATATTTAGGACACGAAGATTGTCTACATCTCCGGGTGAGCTGTTATTGTTAGCGAAAACTCACTTTTCAAGTACCAAGTTAAACATGTCACAAACATAAGACACAAAAATATGACAGCTACTCATATAACAGGTCATGCATAAGACAAAACCAAATATTCAGTTGTGGCGAGTGGCATCTTTTTCACCTTTCGGTGTCCCGCTTTGCTGAGGCTCGAGGAAGATGTTGAAAAATAGCTGTTTCCTGTGTTCCAGGTGATCTATTAACAAGATAGCGTTGAGAGATTGTTTCGCCTAAATATCGACGTTAGCGTCGATCGCGGTCGTCGTGAACGAAAAATTATCAATTCATCTAACATGAACAATCGAGAACAATGGAGAGAGAATAAATGACCAGTCATCCTAGGTGTTAGAGATACCTGTCTATGGTCGCTTTGATGCGAGTGGGGACCTAACCCGGGTCGTTTACCTTGCAAGCAGATATTATAGAACATTGTTTCGCGTCTGCTTGAGAATACAGTGAAAAGAACTTCCGCTGATTAGAAACATGTTGGAAGCAGCTTTCATGCTTTGCAATTTCATGCGTTCTGATACATACTTCAAATGATGATGTTTGGTGCTTTGTAGTGCAAGGGCCTTACGATGGCCAAGGAGCGCCAGTTCATGAGACAAGAGATGTGGAGAATGTTTGTGATATGCGGCTGTATAAGGGCCTTAAATTCCTCGCGCTAGAGCGGGTAAAAACATAGAAGTAACAAAATCATGACCATGTTGTGAAAATACATATTCACAATGCAACATAAAATAAGGCAGTAATAAGGACTCATACAAGCACCCAATGCCAGCGAGTGTGAAAACATCTGATTATCAAAATTCTATCGCCGTCTTAAAACACGTCACCCACTACAAACAAAAAAAGCCACACATGTTAGTGCACCTAATCCCTTAAGACCATTTAGTGGGTGCATAGCAAGTTCGAAAGCGTTTCATGCACTAATTGTTTGATGTACGTGCTAGAAACAGGTTATCGTTATGGCGTTCAACTTCTAAAGGCGAAGCTTTAGGGTCCCAAAGTTTAATTGGACACCTAGGACACCTGTTTAAATTTCTTAGTGAGCTCTGTCAGAATTGGTAGCCAAATTTCTTCGTCTCCCTTTAGTGCACCAGGATCGAAAGACTCAACATTGCAATGGTTGGAAAGTCGGTCTTTGTCCGAGGAACCCTCAAATATCATATTCTTGGATGGGTGTATGCCAAAAAAATTGTTTAAACTTTACCACTCACCCCTGTTCCACTCTAAATGAAGGTAACGGTGAGCCCGACACGACAAGTTGCGACGCAACGGCGGGGAGCCGGAGATACCGAGTACGTACAATGAAAGAATTCGAAGTAAAGGGAAAGGTGACGGCCACTGCAATAGTACCCTGTAGCGATTGAATACCTACAAGAACAACTATCTGGCCGAAGACGTGTGAGTTTTGGAAGCGCTTTTTTTTTCAGAGCGGGTTTCTGTCTCTGGAGCATAGACAAGCTCGTTTGTCTATGCTGGTGTGCGTGTGTTTCAACCCACACCACTCTGCGCTGAGAATCAACACTGAAACAAGTCAAAAAACACTGCGTAAAATCTAGAGACGTCCTCGAAGCAACCTGGAAACAATCCGTATATGCCAGAACAGGCCGACAATCAACCTAGAGACGTACCCGAAATAGTCTTCAGAATCACCCAGTTTTGCTGTATTACACTCTGAAAAGTTTTGTAGAGCCACTGCGCAGTTACCCTTGAAAATGGCTCTTTTTTCCTCCTAAGGACGGAATGCGGGTGCATTCCTCCTTGTAGAGTAAAGCGCCTGTTTTTTGCAGTAACTGCACGAATGTTTGCCCCGTGTGCAAACGACCCATCGGTGACTACACAACCCATTTGCCTTTGAGACGGGGCCGTAGCGTTGTGTGGTGTAGTGATTAGTGTACGCACATGCTGACTGATTGGTCATGAGGTCGAATGCCGTGTGTTTGCTGCAAACTTTCGGAACGTTATTTCTCAACGTGACGCTTGCGCATCTATTGTACATCTAGTGAAATGCCAGCACGCATTTCAAAAGCCTGGTTAAGCCAATCAAAATCAGATTTTTCATTTGATAGCTGTTGCTCATTTGAGAAACTGAAAGAACGGGGTTACTCTATCGCAGTTACTCCCAAAATGGTGCAATGGGTGTGGCAAATTAGTCACTCCTCTAGAAGAGCAACCTCGTTACCCATTTTACCTCCTTTAATTCCTAGAGTGTAAGGCTTGCGTGAATTATTGCAACCTTCCCAATTTTGCGTGTGTGTGTCCTTTGCATAAGTCGGAAAATCTTACGGAGTTCGCTCACACTCACTCAGGAATTATATTTTGCACATTTGAGTCAATCGGACTGACACGCGCCGAAATCTTCTTTGGTCTAACTCACTCGGACTCGCACTCACGAAAAAATGTTGTCATCCAGAGTTACTCAAAATCATTTCAAAATAAAACTCACTTGCGCTCAATCAGCATCACACGCGCAGCTCGTCGTGAGTCTGAGCGAGTCAAAGTGAGTCGACTCAAGAATGAGTTCACAAACGAATGATTAGAACTTTCGATCACAAAGGTATAAAAGCCACCCGTTCACCGGCGAACAGAGTATCGGTGGCCGATAGCTGTTTCCGCCACTTTTGGTGCACAGGTATACGTACTTTAGCTAAGAATTTCCGTGCGCAAGTTATACTCATAAAGATTGTCGTCGTTGCTATTGTAACTCTAGCCTCCTTCACCGACCCTATCACGTAACATCTGGCGCCCCGCCGCAGTGGTCTAGTGGCAAAGGTACTCGGCTGTAGACTCGCAGGTCACGTGATCGAATCCCGGCAGTGGCGACTGCATTTTCGATGAAGGCGACGCTGCTGTATGCCCGTGTGCTCATATTTCGGTGCACGTTAAAGAACCGCAGCTGGTCAAAATTTCCGGAGCTCTTCACTACAGCGTCTCTCACAATCACATGATGCTTTTGAGACTTTGAACTCGATGTTTTAATATCAAGAAAAAGAAGTTAAGAAAAAGAACAAAAAGAACAAAGCGACGAATTTAGAACAATAGCATGTGGTGAAAAATTTATGGCCTTGCAATGTTTTGCGAGAACAACTCGTTCAACCACCTAATTAAGATGTAGAGCCGAGAATGTTGCCTTTATAAACCTGTAAATATTGGTGTGAAGATAAAAGTGACTATAAGGGTTATTTTGTGTTCCGGAGGGAAGAAGCGGATTTCGCAGTAGGTACTGCAACTGCTTAGTTCGAGATATTTCTGCGAATTATAACGTATTCAGCACTCTGCCTTTTGTATCAAATGAATTGTCAGCCAGGATGATGTTATACTGCGATACCTTTCAGCTTCAAGTTTTGTTAGTGTGTTTAGAAGGACTTGGACATACAAATATTCAGGCTTTAGTTTCAAAAGGTGAAATGGAAGTTCGGTGAAAACCACTCGATAGCGCATATATTAATAATGAAACCAGTTGTAAGGGTGCTTTCAACAGTCAGTTCGCGATTTCTTAGAGAGTGAATTTATAGACACGGCCACTGTTCTCATTATTCTTATTGCATCATTATAAAAAGGACACATGAATATTAAATTTTAAACTGCATGTTTAGATGATGCTCCGTACTACCTCAGGTGGAACATTTTTCATTTTTATTGAACTGTGCTGACAAGACCACACAAATTACACGACTATCCTGCAGTTAGGATGTTGCTAACATAACCAGCAAAAGTTACAATGGGTTGAATTCCTTGTGATTTTTTATGAACGACGACCCATTCTTTTAATGATCATCAGTGACGACCGATGGTTGCGCACACTGCTATCGATGTACCACGCATAATAATTTTACCCTGAGTTCTTTTGTTTTCTTGAAAAAGTTAGGACAATGTTTTGTGGCTACTACCGAAAGTGCAGCCTTCTTTGCTGTCCTAACAATAGACATCTGGTAGAAAAAAGAGAATTTTTTGGGAAAGCCGCTTTTTACACGCTTTTAGAAGTCCCCGCGTAAATCCGTTACATCTGCGAAGTCATGGCGAAGAAGACGCTAAGGAACATCAAGCATTCTAGCCACAGGGAACAATATCTACCTCCTAAATACGCAGTGCCTGACCATGCAAAGACGTCAAGACAAGGACAGACCAGCGAGGCGATTGTCACTGTGACTCCTACAACAGCCGCTTTCCTTCAGCCCTGGGAGCTGTAGACTGTACGAATACCACTATGTTCACATGCGGAAGCCTGGTTCGGAGAATACGATTGGTTAGCCCTAAGCAAATTTTGGGGCTAACACGCGAAGCTTCACTGCGTCTGGTTTTCTTTTTTATTAAGCCGCCATGACCTCTTTATGAACACAGAGGCCACTCCGACTAGTTGGGATTTATTTCCGCACAGCACCAATAGCTTAGTTCGTATAGATCGCAGAAAGCCTTTTGAGAGGCGTGGACAACTCTAGAACTGGAACCTAGGGACGTTCACCAATGGAATGGCCCATGCTGAGCCAGCTATACTTGGTGAAAAGATTATTCCACACTGATGAATGCACTGAAGCACCAACGTTTTCAGAAACTTGCGCCGCGCCTTGCCAAGATTGTCAATGAACTTGATTCACTGGTTGCGGCAATCAATTATTCACCGATAATGACGATGCTGCGTAATACAAATTCTGAACGCCGCCTCGTATTGGGGCAGCACCAACTGTCGGCTTTCCACAAAAGGTTGACTACGTCATTATTCACAGTCTTTGTACTGTAGAACAGCACCGATTGCGTCATTACTCGTATTTCATAGGAAAAGTGATGTATCAACTAAACACAAGGTACATATTACGGCTTGTTCAATGCGATTGAAACTTATGACAATGAAGCAGGTTAGCTCATCACCTTGTAGTTTGTTGGTATTCAGTATTCAGCATATAGGTTTCGGACACTAGCGTGACGGCACGGTACAATACTTTTGCGACAAATCTCGAAGGCGGAGGAGTTGGAACTTGGTCATCGTTGGGTAGGAAAAAAAAGCCACTCTGAACGTCAAGCTTTCTGCAACCACTCCAGGAGCGAGACGGACAGTGCTGTCATACGAGATGAGCTGCGTATATAGACTGTTTCTGAATAGCAACAAGTGCAAGCTTACATTAACATTGTCTGCGTGGTGGTTCTCAATACTCATGACTTGGCCGAACCACGTCATAATGAGCTCGAAACGATGGCCTACACCGGTGCATT
This sequence comes from Rhipicephalus microplus, assembly GCF_013339725.1. Lineage (NCBI taxonomy): Eukaryota > Metazoa > Arthropoda > Arachnida > Ixodida > Ixodidae > Rhipicephalus > Rhipicephalus microplus. Next base: position 147,340,628 of record NC_051167.1, read on the forward strand.
TTGTTTTATATGTGAGTGATAGAAAGTTTCTGCGCTAGCACGGGGGCTAGCGTTTGCTCTAGTAAAAGCTCTACAACTTGAGTCACGTGCGGCATCTGGTCAGAAGAGTCTATTACAATCAATCTGGCTACATTAAACTTCTAGGTGGTTCCCCGGCATTGCTACGCAACATACATCGAGCGAAGGTTACGTGCAGGTTCCATGGTGTAACACAGGCAAAACGACGTGTATTTCTTCAACAACCTGTGGCCTACTCAGTCTGGAACGTCTTCATCGCCTTGTTCTTCGAGCACCTAATAATTATATTGTCACGAATGGTTGACAGCAGCCAAAAGACAGGATATTTAATAAACGGGAAACGTTTATTAGGCCAGTTTGCTGTACACATCGTCTACAGTGGCGGCCGACATGTGCTCGGTGGCCGTCGGGGAGTAAAATGTGTCCGTAATTAAAAGGCACCGTCGACAATTGAAGATACGCCCCCCCCCCCCCCCGAAATGACTTCATGCGCGGGGCAGTGGTCATGCCAGATAAATCACTCCACGCACTGTATCACAAACACAGATAACGCTGCGGGTCGGGAGGCACCTAGAAAACACGGATTGATTGATTTTTAAACGGGTTCAACATCCCGAATCCACATATGATTGTGAGAGACGCCGTAATGAAGGGCTCCGAAAATTTGACCACCTGGGGTTCTTCAACGTGCACCCAAATCTGAGCACACGGGCCTTAAGCATTGTTACATTGCAGTGGGTGTTATAGCAACGTGCAGGTTCTTAGTTAATGGGTGTCCGAGCCGTCGCCCCAGACTCCCACGAAAAGACGAGGCCGTTTGTACGCCACACTTTATACACACGAAAAACGAACACACATAACATGGACAGGCTATTTAAAGAATCCTTCACTGTCTCTGTGAACTATCAAAGTCCTAAACTAACCGTCCCTCCTTTTTAACATGGACACAAGACATGAGGTCGGTCTCACCGAGGTTCGTTGCTACGTCTTGAGTTGGCTCGCGTTGTCCGCACGGTCAACGAGGCGACTAGTTGATGGGTAGGCTCCGCCCCCGCAGCCACGTCGCGGCTGGACACATCTGCTGGAGCTCGTGCCCGTAGCCCTACAGCTCCGCGTTGCTCGCACGGTAGACCAGGTGGACCAGTTGGCGCGGTAGACCAGGCACTACCACCGGCCGCGTCCCGGCCGGACACCTCTGCTGGAACTCGTGCCCGTAGCCCGACAGCTCCGCGTGTCCTCAAGCACAGGATGCCTTGAAGCCGCAGCACGTCAGCGACGCACGGCCGTGGCAGGTAGAACGTGGCAGGTAGGCCGGGCTCGACTGTTACTAGGCTCGGGTCCGGAACCCAACGGCCGAGTCGAGAGCCCCGTCTTCCTCGTTCCTTCTCGTACCTTCGCCGCCCCGCTACTCAGCGCTCGTGCTACCTTCGTCGTTGTCTGCTTCAAGCGCGCACTTTGAATGGCGCGCACTTTGAATGGCGCGCACTTTGAAGCTTCGCGCACGACACATATCACAAAAGCCCCCCCTTAAATGAGTTTTTTCTTTCTTTTTTTAAAAAAAAAAAAAAACTGCTGACACGTGCGCGGTCTGTAAACCCCTTCACTGTATATGTCCTCTGTATAGTTCACATGTCGAGGTCCAATATTTACTAAATACACAAGAACACCGTTAAATACACTGACATACTTTGAGTGTCCAACACCCAATATCACAGTGCATGAAGTCCGAACTCTTGGCTCACAATCTACTCATGAAGTCCGCACCGGTATTCTCCGACCCTTTTATATGCTGAATGCTAAATGAGTATTCTTGCAATGCCAGGCTCCACCTCAGGACCCTACTGTTCAAGTGTTTGGCTCGGGCTAAGTACTGTAGAGGTTGGTGATCTGTTTGTACAACAAACTGGTTCCCATACAAAAAAAGGTGAAACCTCTGTACCGCCCATACCAATGCCAAACACTCCCTCTCTATGGTAGAGTAATTCTTTTCCCGGGGCAGCAACTGGCGGCTTGCATAAGATACAGGGTGTAACAATCCGTCATGTTCCTGCATTAATATCGCTCCGATGCAGGTGTCAGATGCGTCCGACCGAAGTACAAACCTTCGCTCCGGATCAGGAGCCTTTACAATTGGTCCAGAAGCAAGGGCTTGCTTAAGTGTTTCGAATGCCGCCTCTCTTTCAGGATTCCAACAAATCTTATTTCTCTCCTTTTTCCTAGTTAGTTCGGTGAGAGGCTGAGCTTTCTCCGCATAATGGGGAATCATATCGCGGTAATATCCCGCCAATCCAAGAAACGATCGAAGCTGCTTCTTTGTTTGAGGTTTTTGTGCATTGGCAATCTTCTCGACAGTACTATCCACTGCTCGGATGGTCCCTCCTCCTAAACGATGGCCTAAAAATACGACGGAAGTCATAGCGATTTCGCATTTCTGGGGTTTGATAGTCAATCCTGCTTCTCTCACTCTGTGCAGGAATTGCTGCAATGTGTCTAAATGCTCTTTCCATGTCATAGTAGCGATGAGAACATCGTCTATATAATGCGCTACGTTCGGGAGGCCTTGGAGAAGTGTTCTCATCAAACGCGTGAACACTGCAGACGCAGTTTTGATTCCAAATGGCATGTAGATAAAGTGGTAATGTCCGGTCTGAGTTGAAAATGCGGTTACCGATCTCGACTCCAGTTCCAGTGGAACTTGCCAGTATCCTTTGGTAAGATCGAATTTCGAGAAAAACCTCTTGGTCCCAACCTCTGCGAACATCATATCCGTCCGTGGTATGGGTTCCGCATCTGATATCAACACCTCGTTGATGCGACGAAAGTCTATGCATGTCCGATAAGTTTGATCTGGCTTCTTAATTAGCACCAAGGGGGAATTGTATGGCGAATTGGATCGCTCAATCACCCCGAGCTTGAGCATATCTCGAACTTCCTTTTCAACCACTTCTTTCATCGCCAGTGGTAGTGGGTACTGCGGAGTGCAAATCGGATCCGGTGTTGTCAGTCGAAGCGGGCATTCCAGCAAATTGGTCTTTCCTGGCATTTCGGAAAACACCTCTTGGTATTTGGTCAGAATCCGCTGGAGCTCAGCAGCTTCCTCTTCAGCCAGCCCTTCACCTATATTAATTGTCTCCACCCCAGTCCCTTGGTCAATAGTGTAAACTGGTATAGGTGAATCTGCCTCCTCTTCTTCCATCACTACGAATGACGCTGTTTGTGTAAACCTCTCCGGTTCGCGATCCTCGTAACGCTTTAACATGTTGATGTGGAACAACTTGGTGTCACGTCGCAAGTCCAACCAGTAGTCATGACTGCCCTTTTTCCCTGTGACCTTAAAAGGTCCTTTCCATTGCATGAGTAATTTATTTTCCGTAGTAGGGAGTAGAATAAGGGCCCGGTCGCCTACTTCAAGCTGACGTTTCGTGCTTCGCTGATCATAGTATTGCTTCTGTGATTTTCTTGCTCGTGTCAAGTTCTCATGAGCCAACTGCAGTGTTTTTTCAAGACGATCTCGCAGATCCAATACATATCCGTAAGTTGTCTTCGCCTCGTCGCCGATGTGTTCTCCAATCCATAATTCTTTTAACAAACTAAGTGGTCCTCTGACGTCACGCCCGTAAATAAGTTCGAAGGGAGAAAATCCCGTGCTGGTCTGAGGCACTTCACGATAGGCAAAAAGGAGTGGGGCAAGCAACCGATCCCAGGATCTTGGTTCCTCCTGGCAGAGCTTCCGCAACATCTGTTTTAACGTACCGTTAAATCGTTCCACCAACCCGTTACACATAGGATGGTAAGGTGTAGAACTGAGGTGCTTAATGGCCAGTAACTCGTTGACTTCTTTCATCAGTTCGGAAGTAAAGCAAGATGCTTGATCACATAGAATTTCACGCGGGAATCCTACGCGTGAGAACATCTCCACCAGGCCCTCTGTTACTGTCGCCGAATCGATTGCTGGCAGGGCCACCGCGTCCGGGTAGCGCGTGGCGAAGTCCACCATGGTCAATATGTAGCGGTTTCCGTTTCTCGACACAGGTTTTAAAGGACCGATAATATCGATTGCCACTCGCTCGAAGGGGGTGTCGATCAACGGCATTACGCCCAGAGGCGCCTTGCCCACTTTACCTTTTGGATATGCTCTTTGGCAAATGTCACAGGATCGCACGTATCTCTTTACTTCTTCCTGAACTCCTGGCCAATAGAATGATCCTAGTACTCGGTCAATTGTCCTCTTGATGCCTTGATGGCCCGCCATCAGACTTTCATGAGCTAGCTGCAGTACTTGGCTCCGCAGTTTGCGAGGAACAACTACCTGCTGTACTATCTTGCCGGAGGATAACCGATAATGGCGATATAAAACTCCCTTTTGCATAACAAACGAATATTCTGTCGATCCTCTCCCAAAAAACACCTGCCCAACTTTGTTCCTACAGAGATCTAGGCTCTTGTCCTCCGCCTGCTCAATCTTGAAGATTCGTTGGTTGATATTCAAAGCGGTTGCTTTCACCGAATCCAACGAAGCACTTGAATTCTTGACTACGCTGATCATTGGTCTCCCGTAGCGATCTGCTTTCATCACCCCTAATCTCTCCTTGACGCTTTTAGACTTCGTCTTCCTTTCCGACAGTCCCTCGCTCCACCTGCTATCTGGATCATTGGGATCACGGGATCCTGGCACGTTTCCCACGATGACGTCATACAATGGGGAAGTCATGCATTTAACGATCACCGTGCCAGAAAAATAGGGCGAAAATATCTCCACTTTTGCTTCGGGAACTTTTATTCTGCTCCCATCGGCTAAAAATACTGTCGTCATAGCTCCTGTCAGCACTTCGTCGGGCACGAGGGAACGTCGCACAACCGTCGTGTTACTTCCTGTATCCCGAAGAACAGAGACAGGCTTATCAAATAGGAGACCCTGGAGAACTGGCATCTGATATTTCGTTGCCATTTGTTGCGTGTGTACTGCCCCCGACACATTATTCTCGGACCCGCCGCCGGATGCGTTATCATTGTCTTTAGAGTTCTCTTCGGATAATATACATGAAGCCTTTTTATACGTGGCGGGTTTCTTGGTGCAAACTTGGGTATCGTGTCCTGCCCTACGACAATGCCCACAGTAAGGTTGCTTCGTCCGAGCGCGACAATCTGAGGCTTTATGGCCGATTTTGTTGCAAACAAAACATTGCACTGAAGTTTTTGAGGTCGTGCTCCCACTTTTCACAGCCATGCCGTTTTCAGCCTTTTCTCGGAAAACAAGCAGGTTAGACTGTCGCTGTGCCTCTAAAAACTGATCTGCCGCTTCAGCCATTTCTTCAAGTTTACGGCAATTCTTTTCACGCAAAAAGAGCGCCACTCGATCATGACACTTACTGATGAACTGTTCAGCTACAATCAGGTCACGAACTGACGCGTATTCTTTGTCTACTTTCGACATTTCCACCCATCGGTCGAAAAAACTCATTAATCGTGCAGCGTACTGCCGGCCGGTTTCTCCCTCTTGAGGCTTACTGTGCCGGAACTTCTCACGGTACCCTTCCGCTGTGAAGCGAAATCGCTGAAATAGAGCCAGTTTCACTTTCTCGTAATCAAGTGCATCTTCAGGGGATAGGCGACCAAACACTTTTAGCGCTTCTCCGCTTAGGCACAAACTCAGAGCCGTGGCCCACTTGTCTCTAGGCCACTCTTGCCCTGTCGCCACATTCTCGAACCTTTTTAAGTACGCATCTAGGTCATCCCGGTTTTCATCAAATCCTGGTATAAAATTATGAGGATTGACGTTGGAAGACACCCTTGATGATCGACCTATGTCTGCCCCGACAGGCTCTCTGGCGGTTTCAGTCTGAGTCAGTTGAAGGCGCAATTGGATCGTCCTTTGGGCCTGCTCCTCGACTTGTAATTGCAACTGCATTTGTTCCTTCTTCGCCTCTCTTTCTGCCGCCCTTTCCTCACGAGCTCGAGCTTCTCGTTCATCAATCCAAGTTTTCAATTCCGCACCTTCCAAACCCATGCGCATGGCCAACGCCATTAAATCTGTCGAGCTCATCTTTTCCTCACTAATCGTCAGCCTGACTCAAGCGATACAAATGGCCTCGTCCTGTCGCAGCGGACGCCAGTGTTACATTGCAGTGGGTGTTATAGCAACGTGCAGGTTCTTAGTTAATGGGTGTCCGAGCCGTCGCCCCAGACTCCCACGAAAAGACGAGGCCGTTTGTACGCCACACTTTATACACACGAAAAACGAACACACATAACATGGACAGGCTATTTAAAGAATCCTTCACTGTCTCTGTGAACTATCAAAGTCCTAAACTAACCGTCCCTCCTTTTTAACATGGACACAAGACATGAGGTCGGTCTCACCGAGGTTCGTTGCTACGTCTTGAGTTGGCTCGCGTTGTCCGCACGGTCAACGAGGCGACTAGTTGATGGGTAGGCTCCGCCCCCGCAGCCACGTCGCGGCTGGACACATCTGCTGGAGCTCGTGCCCGTAGCCCTACAGCTCCGCGTTGCTCGCACGGTAGACCAGGTGGACCAGTTGGCGCGGTAGACCAGGCACTACCACCGGCCGCGTCCCGGCCGGACACCTCTGCTGGAACTCGTGCCCGTAGCCCGACAGCTCCGCGTGTCCTCAAGCACAGGATGCCTTGAAGCCGCAGCACGTCAGCGACGCACGGCCGTGGCAGGTAGAACGTGGCAGGTAGGCCGGGCTCGACTGTTACTAGGCTCGGGTCCGGAACCCAACGGCCGAGTCGAGAGCCCCGTCTTCCTCGTTCCTTCTCGTACCTTCGCCGCCCCGCTACTCAGCGCTCGTGCTACCTTCGTCGTTGTCTGCTTCAAGCGCGCACTTTGAATGGCGCGCACTTTGAATGGCGCGCACTTTGAAGCTTCGCGCACGACACATATCACAAGCATATACGCCTCCATCGGAAATGCAGCCGCCGCAGCCGAAATTCGATCCCGCGACCTGTGGGTCAGCAGCCGAGTACCTTAGCCACTAGACCACTGTGGCGGTGCCTTGGGGATGAATTTTCTGTTTAAGTACGGTGTGATTATGAACAATCTCACAGATCAGTAATGTTTGGAGGGCACCAGGTCAGATTCTGGATACCCTAGGAAGATCAGTTGCCTAAACTTCTGTGTGTATTCGAAGATGACGTAACGATCCCACCACGCTCAAGCACGCAGGTGGCCGTGAAATGTGACGTGCCAGGCAACTCTGAGAACGTCGCCGAGCAAATTCTGACGTTGCTATTCAGACATGGATTGTCTGTGTTGCAATAGGCGTTGTTAACATAAAATGCGGACACACACGTGTCCTCGTTACGAGCTTTCGCGCTAAGCGCCATCTCTTTAGGCCAGGTACGGTATTGGCGTACGTAGAAGAGTTTGCCTAGTTGGCACACTGCCTGACTGTTGAGCCGGATGATTCGACTGACCTGCCGCCCGTATCTCTATCCGTAGATGTTGGCCCACATTTGCTACCTGCACAAAAGAAAAGCATCTCAGAACTTATTAACAAGTTTCAGGACTCTCTTTAGGCCAGGTACGGTATTGGCGTACGTAGAAGAGTTTGCCGAGGTGGAACACTGCCTGACTGTTGAGCCGGATGATTCGACTGACCTGCCGCCCGTATCTCTATCCGTAGATGTTGGCCCACATTTGCTACCTGCACAAAAGAAAAGCATCTCAGAGCTTATTAACAAGTTTCAGGACTCTCTTTAGGCCAGGTACAGTATTGGCGTACGTAGAAGAGTTTGCCGAGGTGGCACACTGCCTGACTGTTGAGCCGGATGATTCGACTGACCTGCCGCCCGTATCTCTATCCGTAGATGTTGGCCCACATTTGCTACCTGCACAAAAGAAAAGCATCTCAGAGCTTATTAACAAGTTTCAGGACTGTTTCTCTTCGGCTGCCAAGGTTCGTCAAACGCCGCTGACAAAACTTCGAATTATAACGGATGACAAACAATGTACACAAGGCAGAACCAGTACAGTGTAGCTCCACGGCGACGAGATGCCAGGGACAACCAATTGCGACAGATGCTTCAAAATGATGTTATTTAGCGTTCAAAGAGCCCTTGGATTTCACTGGTTGTATTAGTGAAAAAAGATGGCACCTTACACATCTGCGTGGATTACCGTAAGCTCAATCAGGTCACTAAAAAGACGTTTACCCACTACCACGTATAGACGATTCACTCGATTGTCTATGGCATGCTTATTATTTCTCGTTGGTGGATTTAAGAAGCGGCTATTCGCAAATAGAAGTCAACAGAAGTGTTCGCAACAGAAGTCAAAAAACAGTATTTGTCACACCCGACGTCCTTTGTGAATATACGGTACTTCCCTTCGGCTTGCGCTCAGCACCGGCAACGTTTCAGCGGCTAATGGACACCGCACTATCAGGCCTCAAGTGGCAGACGTGCTTAGTGTATTTGGATGACGTCATCGTATTCTCTGCTGCAATGAACGACCACATTAAGCGACTGCACGCAGTATTTCAAGCTATTCGTTTTTCAGGACTGACCCTTTAACCGGAAAAAAATGCCACTATGGCTTCGAAAAGCTTTTGTTTCTTGAGAATCTGGTCAGCTGTTAAGGAGTTCTGCCTGACCCCGAGAAAGCTGCAGTTGAAAATTTTCTAGTGCCATCTGATAAAAAGGTGGTCCGACAATTTGTAAGGCTCTGCGCTTACTAACGACATTTTGTTCAGAAATTATCACGCATTGCCTCACTCTTTACACGCCTCACCAGGAAAGACATCGCATTTGTGTGAAATGACGAAGAGCAAAAAGCCTTCAACCAGCTGCGGCAGAGTCTCCAAAAACCGCAAGTTCTCGGACACTTTGACAATGACGTCCCGACAACGGGTCACACCGACGTCAGCACTATAGGCCTAGGAGCTGTACTCGTGCAGAGGCAGGATAGCGTTGAATGCGTCATCACTTACGTGAGCAGAACCCTTTCCCGATCGTAAGAAAATTACTCCACAACAGAAAAAGAGCGCCTTGCGGTAGTGTAGGCCATTATGAAATTCCGCCAATATTTGTTAGGCTGCCCTTTTAATGTTGTCACTGACAATCACTCCCATTGTTGGCTGACGAATTTAAAAGACCCATCAGGACCCATGTTTCTTTTGCTAGCAGTTGCTCCTTTGAGCAACCGCAAGAGCATGGTTACTCCATCGCCGTTACTCCCGAAATGGTGCAATGGGTGTGGCAAGTTAGTTACTCCTCTAAAGGAGCACCCTCGATACCCATTTTTCTCCTATATTTCTCATACTGTGAGGCAAGCGTGATTTAGTGCAACCTTTCGGATTTTGAATGTGTGTGTCCTTTGCATAAATTGGAAAATCTTACGGAGCCCGCTCAGGCTCACTCACGAATTATATATTGCACATTTAAGTCATTCGGACCAACACGCACAAAATTTTTTTGGTTGAACTTTTTGGTTGAATAGATAGATAGATAGATAGATAGATAGATAGATAGATAGATAGATAGATAGATAGATAGATAGATAGATAGATAGATAGATAGATAGATAGATAGATAGATAGATAGATAGATAGATAGATAGATAGATAGATAGATAGATAGATAGATAGATAGATAGATAGATAGATAGATAGATAGATAGATAGATAGATAGATAGATAGATAGATAGATAGATAGATAGATAGATAGATAGATAGATAGATAGATAGATAGATAGATAGATAGATAGATAGATAGATAGATAGATAGATAAAAACCTCCATTGCGCCTTCAGTTCTCTTCTCAGAAAAGTGAATTCACTTTTCCCATAAGAAGGCGTATTTGGTATTGCTTCGTTCCCAGGCAACATTTCATGGTTGTACAGAGATACTAGCTATGATTTATTCCAGGACACGTGCAGTCATAAAATCTTTTCGAACAAAATAACACACACTGAGCCAAGTTTCTGAAAGTAAGGTCTATAAAACTCTACCCATGGAACAAATATGTGCTACTAGTCATTTTCAGAACTGTTGTGCCCGCTTGGCACATTCGTCACATCCTCTTCAAGCAACCTTTATTGGTTTGAACTTTCACTGTATTGCTTTAATTATCTGATAGCAAGACACCGGCCCGTTAAGGTTAACATTCCTTGGCAGCTGTCACGCAGGTATACTCTCGCACGTGTGTCGATACTTCCTGTCGAATGAGGTATTTAAAGGCTCACTGTAAATTTGCTTTCCCAATCCAAACTATTGTTCTGTAGGAACCGCATTGACGACTTTGTTCAATCAAGGTGAGGTTTTTTACTTTCGTTCCCATGGGGAAACTTACGGCAGTTGAAATCAATTGGGAAAAATAATTTGCGTCTCCTTAGTCGGTTTGGTGATATATGTTGTACCCAATAAAGTAACATTTTCATGTTTGTGATCCTGAAGCTGCTTTAACCACTATGTTTTCAGAGATTGCACGTAGATAACGGTGAGGAATCGGGATAGTATGCTTTATAATAACGAATCCGAAGGCACAAATTGATAAAGTTCAGGTAACGAAATAACCGCCTATACCATGCGCTATATACTTCAATGTTCGTACAATGGAATGCCACCTTCAACACGCCTATATTTATTGCGGACGCTATCATACTTCAGATAAACAGGTTAGCCGTGTTCAATATGGTCAGTTTTGCAGACGATTCTCTTTGCAGTATTCAGTGAGACCACCCAAAAAAAAACAAGCATTGTCCATACAACTTGTTTTATTATGGTAAAGGCCTAGTCACAACCTGCTTTGTCAGCATGCTAGTCATTTTGAACATTGAGGCATCCGTGAAGTGACATTGGATGATATGAACTCTTTGTGATGTGCTTGATGTGTCTGAAGAGGCTTGAGCTTCTCTTTCTTTATGCAGGACCAACGCTACAATATCTTCAATATGAAGTTCACCTCGGCAATCTTGATTGTAGCCTTGGCAGCAGGTACGAGTAACCATCATCGCCCTTATGGAAAAATGGCTGCACATCGCGCTTCAAAATAAGCACGTGAGAGCTCTGTAGAATGATGAAGATTTTCATTTTGTGAATTCAGTGGTAGCCCGAAAATATTACGAAATGACCATTTGTTCAAGCGAATCAATTAGATTTTCACTGAAAACGGCTACATGGAATCATATTGTGAAGTCTCTACTATATTGTGGAATACCAAGAAACATTCAGGGCGAAGAAAGCACAGACAAGTATTATTCCTTGCTATCGTGTTAGCCTTTGTTACAAGTCTGTAAGGTTGTCTTAAACATAAGATATAATCCTTGATTTTCTTATAAAGAAGTGGCCGTGTTGATTAATTGGCTACAAGAAGACAACTGTTAAGGTTGGCAGGAAGGTGGTGTGACATATCTGTCTCAATGTTATTGCCTAATAGAAAATACGTGTTATCAAATTTCATTCAGCAATTGCGTAGGGCTTGAATAGTTAAGTGTGGTAATTTCCCTGATGGTTGGGACAACTTTTTTTTCGTCATCAAAGTCACTTGAAATGTGCACTTTGTTGTCGCTGTAATACCTTTCATGTTTCATCTGGGGTACCTGCAGCACTCCTGGCGGCCGTCATTGCTGCCGAAGAGATAACTGTTGGAAGTGGAGGAGGTGGTGAGCATAAAATTTTTTTTTGCTCGTCACGAATAAAGTGTTATGATTAGTTGATTCCTGGTACTTAGAGAGAGCACTCCTCATTTGACCTTTTTAAACCTCCTTCCGTTTTGACACAGACTTTAGTGCTTATAAATAAAATGTTTGGCCTTTGATGGGGTATGAATCTGTCCTCGAATCACCACTCTCTTCTTAGCATACATATGGGTATGATTATGAATATTTTTTCCGACTATTCTCGTCAGCCATAGTGCCACAGCGCCACTACGGCTAGTTCGCAAACTGTGTACACTGTTTTTGAAATGACTGTTGAATAGTTATAAAATCTAGACATGTCCACATGTTTCTCAGACCACTGCATCATTTATTTACTTCTGAAGAGCTTCGAAACAGTAACTTTCCTCGTCCTACATTGAAATTCTGTCATTATGGTACGTTTGAAGCTTCCTAAAATTTATGCCCCGAAGTTTCACTTTATTATAGTGTATTGAACGGCCTCAAAAACTCTATGTGCATTATTTTGTAGGAACTGGCAGCGGATGCCCGGACTCCACAGCATGCACCAAAAGCTGCAAGAAACAGGGCTACAGCGTTGGAATCTGTCTAGAGCCTCTACTTACCGTCTGTGCGTGCTTGTAATACTGAGCTGATCAGACCGCTGAGTTGCAATAAATGTTTGCTGCGTTGACGATGCACTGCGGTCTTGTTAAATTTTCGTCGTCCTTTTCGTTGAACACTCTAGGTAGCTTTACGAGTTCTCTTCCGTTGTCATTCGCTGACCCTTTCCTGTGGTGACTGGATTCATTGAAGCGAACTAAATTACTTACTCTGGGGCATTTCGACCAGTGTGTTGATTTACACAAGAGTGTTTACAGCCGCAGGGTTTCTGTTGATCGATCTCACTCCTTAACTATACGAGAGGCAGCCTAGTTTTTTTGACTGACTCCTTATCGGTGCTCGTACCATTGATGACGACTTGCAAGGAAGGTACACGACTTTCGCCTGCGTTATGTGTGGCGGCTTTTCGCATAATGCCGTCGTTTTCTGGGGATCTTCGTTGGGTATCGCATTCTCGGACATGAGCCTTGGACACATACTTACCATTGAAAGAGCTGTTACTCCAGAGGGCTGACTAGGGGACCATGACCTATGATTCTTATCTTGATAGTAGTATTTAACATCTTAATTTTCTTGGCCAGGTGATGGCGAGTCCTTCCGTCTTTAAGAGGACAATGAGTGGGGTTTGTTTTATTTTAGTGTAACTAGACAGAAATTTTAGCTGGGGTATTTAGAAACATTCTGGCACTGTCATTAGTTTTCTTCAAATGAATTTCAGGTAACAGTATCTTGTTGAGAGTCGGAGCTCAGAAAACACTTGGTGTTAGGCACAGTGGCAATTAAAAACCATGTTTTGTACAATAAAACATTGCATACGCTATTTTATGCATAAAACAGACACCTTATGATACGCGCCTTGTGAGATATATTGCGATACTGGTGCACAAGACTCAAAGAGTATTCAAGATAGTATCAAAGGTACATGAGTCCTGGATACTGCTCAGCATACACTGGGGCCCAGAATTGTCAGCGCTTCGAATCTCCTTGTGAAAATCTATCAGTTCGAATTCGCAAAACAGCTACAAGCGCACATTCTGTGCAATGAAATTCATACAAATTATCCAGTGGCAGCTAAAAAAGCATGAAGAGTATTGTGCGCAGCAGACATATTTTTACTTATTTAGGTGATCTGGCTTCGCCTAAAAGAGCATTTTACCAGAGCACTATGCGGGCCGTTCCACTTCAGGTCGGACATTTTTCATTTTTATTGGACTGTGCTGACAAGACTGCACGAATTACACAAGTATCCTGGAGTTTAGGATGTTGCTAACGTAACACGCAAAAGTTCCAATGGGTTGAATTTCTTACGATTTTCTTATAAAAGATGACCCATTCCTTTAATGATCGTCAGCGCCGACCGATGGTTGCTCACACCACTATCGATGTACCACACATACAATTTTTATCCTGTATTCTTTTGTTGGCTTGAAAAAGTTAGCACAATGTTTTGTGGCTACTATTGAGAGTGCAGCCTTCTTTGCAGTCATAACACAGACAGCTGGTAGAAAAAAGAGAATTCTGGTGGAAACGCCGCTTTGTACCGGCTTTTAGAAGTCCCCGCGTAAATATGTTACATCTGCAAAGTCATGACGAAGAAGGCGCTAAGGGACATCAAGAATTCCAGCCACAGGGAACAATATACCTACCTCCGAAATACGGAATAATGCCTGACCCCGCAAAGATGTCAGGACATGGACAGACCAGCCAGGCGATGGTCACTGGGCCTCGTACAAAAGCCGCTTTTCCTTCAGCCCTGCAAGCCGTAAACTTTACGCGCACTACTATGTTCACATGCGGAAGCCTGGTTTGGAGAATACGACTGGTTAGCCTAATGCGAATTCCTGGGACTAAAATGGGAAGCTTCACTTGGTCTGTTTTGCTCTTTATTATGCCATCACTGACCTCTTTATGAACACAGAGGCCACTCCGAATAGTTGAAGGTCTATTTTCGCACAGCACCACAAGCTTAGTTCGTATAGATGGCAGAAAGCTTTTTGAGAGGTGTGGACAACTCTAGAACTGGAAGTTAGGGGCGTTCACCAATGAAATGGCCCATGCTGCACCAGCTATACTTGGGGAAAAGACGATTTCACACTGGTGGATACACTGAAGCACCAACGTGTTCACGAACTTGCGCCGCGCCTTACCAGGTTTGTGAATGAACTTGGTTCAGTGGTCGTGGCAATCAAATATTTACCTGATAAATTACATGCTGCGGTATACAAACTCTGAATGCCGCCTTGTGTTGAGGCAGCGCCAACTGTGTTCAAAGTGTCGGCTTTCCGCAAAATGTCGACTACGCCATTATTCACAGTCTTTGTATTGTGTAACACCACCAATTGCGTCATTACTCGTCTCTCTTAGCAAAAGCGATGTATCGACTAAACATCCGCAAACTATTATGGATTGTTGAATGCGGATGAAGCTTATGACAGTGACGCAGTTGAGCTAATTCCCTTGCAGTTTGTTGGTATTCAGCATTCAGCATATAGGATTCGGACACTAGTGTGACTTCGTGGTACATCACTCTGTGATAAAACTGGAAGGTGGAGGAATAGGAACTTGTTCATCGTTGGGTATAAAAAAACCCACTCTGAACCTTAAGCTTTCTGCAACGACTGCAGGAGCGAGACAGTCAGTGTTGTAATACGAGATGAGCTGCGTATATGCACTGTTTTCTGAATAGCAACAAGTGCAAGCTTACATTGACATTGTCTGCGTGGTGGTTCTCAATACTCTTGACTTGGCCGAACCACGTCATAATGAGCTCGAAACGATGGCCTACACCGGTGCATTCTGTTTTAAATGTGAGTGATAGAAAGTTTCTGCGCTAGCACGGGGGCTAGCGTTTGCTCTAGTAAAAGCTCTACAACTTGTGTCACGTGCGGCATCTGGTCAGAAGAGTCTATTACAATCAATCTGGCTACATTACACTTCTAGGTGGTTCCCCGGCATTGCTACGCAACATACATCGAGCGAAGGTTACGTGCAGGTTTCATGGTGTAACACAGGCAAAACGACGTGTATTTCTTCAACAACCTGTGGCCTACTCAGTCTGGAAAGTCTTCATCGTCTTGTTCTTCGAGCACCTGATAATTATATTGTCACGAATGGTTGACAGCAGCCAAAAGACTGGATATTTATAAACGGGAACACGTTTATTAGGCCAGTTTGCTGTACACATCGTCTACAGTGGCGGCCGACATGTGCTCGGTGGCCGTCGGGGAGTAACATGTGTGCGTAATAAAAAGCACCGTCGACCATGGAAGATACGCCCCCCCCCCCCCCCCGAAATGACTTCATGCGCGGGGCAGTGGTCATGCCAGATAAATCACTCCACGCACTGTTTCACAAACACATATAACGCTGTGGGTCGGCAGGCACCCAGAAAACACGGATTGATTGATTTTTAAGCGGGGTTCAACATCCCGAAACCACATATGATTGTTAGAGACGCCGTAATGAAGGGCTCCGAAAATTTGACCACCTGGGGTTCTTTACCGTGCACCCAAATCTGAGCACACGGGCCTACAGCATATACGCCTCCATTGGAAATGCAGCCGCCGCAGCCGAAATTCGATCACCGCGACCTGTGGGTCAGCAGCCGAGTACGTTAGCCACTAGACCACTGTGGCGGTGCCTTGGGACGAATTTTCTGTTTAAGTACGGTGTGATTATGAACAATCTCACAGATCATTAATGTTTTGGAGGGCACCAGGTCAGATTCTGGATACCCTACGAAGATCAGTTGCCTAAACTTCTGTGTGTATTCGAAGATGACGTAACGATCCCACCACGCTCAAGCACGCAAGTGGCCGTGAAATGTGACGTGCCAGGCAACTCTGAGAACGTCGCCGAGCAAATTCTGACGTTGGTATTCAGTCATGGATTATCTGTGTTCCAATAGGTGTTGGTGACATAAAATGCGGACACACACGTGTCCTCGTTACGAGCTTTCGCGCTAAGCGCCATCTTTTTAGGCCAGGTACGGTATTGGCGTACGTAAAGAGTTTGCCGAGGTGGCACACTGCCTGACTGTTGAGCCGGATGATTCGACTGACCTGCCGCCCGTATCTCTATCCATAGATGTAATGGCCCACATTTGCTACCTGCACAAAAGAAAAGCATCTGAGAGCTTATTAACAAGTTTCAGGACTCTCTTTAGGCCAGGTACGGTATTGGCTTACGTTGAAGAGTTTGCCGAGGTGGCACACTGCCTGACTGTTGAGCCGGATGATTCGACTGACCTGCCGCCCGTATCTCTACCCGTAGATGTTGGCCCCCATTTGCTACCTGCACACAAGAAAAGCATCTCAGAGCTTATTAACAAGTTTCAGGACTGTTTCTCTTCGGCTGCCAAGGTTCGTCAAACGCCGATGACAAAACGTCGAATTATAACGGATGACAAACAATGTACATAAGGCAGAACCCGTGCAGGGTAGCTCCACGGGGACGAGAAGCCAGGGAAAACCAATTTCGACAGATGCTTCAAGAGGATGGTATTTAGCTGTCGAAAAGCCCTTGGATTTCACTGGTTGTATTAGTGAAAAAAGATGGCACCTTACACATCTGCGTGGTTTACCGTAAGCTCAATCACGTCACTAAAAAGACGTTTGCCCGCTACCACGTATAGACGATTCACTCGATTGTCTAGGGCATGCTTATTATTTCTTGTTGGTGGATTTAGGAAGCGGGTATTCGCAAATAGAAGTCAACAGAAGTGTTCGCAACAGAAGTAAAAAAACAGTATTTGTCACACCCGACGTCCTTAGTGAATATACGGTACTTCCTTTCGGCTTGGGCTCAGCACCAGGCCCCGCCGCGGTGGTCTAGTGGCTAAGGTACTCGGCTGCTGACCCGCAAGGCGCGGGTTCGAATCCCGGCTGCGGCGGCTGCATTTCCGATGGAGGCGGAATTGTTGTAGGCCCGTGTACTCAGATTTGGGTGCACGTTAAAGAACCCCAGGTGGTCTAAATTTCCGGAGCCCTCCACTACGGCGTCTCTCATAATCATATAGTGGTTTTGGGACGTTAAACCCCACATATCAATCAATCAATTGGGCTCAGCACCAGCAACGTTTCAGCGGCTAATGGACACCGCACTATCAGGCCTCAAGTGGCAGACGTGCTTAGTGTATTTGGATGACGTCATCGTATTCTCTGCTGCAATGAACGACCACAATAAGCGACTGCACGCAGTATTTCCAGCTATTCGTTTTTCCGGACTGACGCTTTAACCGGAAAAAAATGCCACTATGGCTTCTAAAAGCTTTTGTTTCTTGAGAATCTGGTCAGCTGTTAAGGAGTTCTGCCTGCCCCGAGAAAGCTGCAGTTGAAACTTTTCCAGTGCCATCTGATAAAAAGGTGGTCCGACAATTTGTAGGGCTCTGCGCTTACTAACGACATTTTCTTCAGAAATTCTCTCGCATTGCCTCACTCTTTACACGCCTCACCAGGAAAGACATCGCATTTGTGTGAAATGACGAAGAGCAAAAAGCCTTCAACCAGCTGCGGCAGCGTCTCGAAAAACCGCCAGTCCTCGGACACTTTGACAATGACGTCCCGACAACGGTTCACACCGACGTCAGCACTATAGGCCTAGGAGCTGTACTCGTGCAGAGGCAGGATGGCGCTGAATGCGTCATCACTTACGTGAGGAGAACCCTTTCCCGATCGTAATAAAATTACTCCACAACAGAAAAAGAGCGCCTTGCGGTAGTGTAGGGCATTATGAAATTCCGCCAATATTGGTAAGGCTGCCGTTTTAATGTTGTCACTGACAATCACTCCCTTTGTTGGCTGACGAATTTAAAAGACCCATCAGGACCCATGTTTCTTTTGCTAGCAGTTGCTCCTTTGAGCAACCGCAAGAGCATGGTTACTCCATCGCCGTTACTCCCGAAATGGTGCAATGGGTGTGGCAAGTTAGTTACTCCTCTAAAGGAGCACCCTCGATACCCATTTTTCTCCTATATTTCTCATACTGTGAGGCAAGCGTGATTTAGTGCAACCTTTCGGATTTTGAATGTGTGTGTCCTTTGCATAAATTGGAAAATCTTACGGAGCCCGCTCAGGCTCACTCACGAATTATACATTGCACATTTGAGTCATTCGGACTAACACGCACCGTATTTTCTTTTTGGTTCAACTTTTTGGTTGAATAGATAGATAGATAGATAGATAGATAGATAGATAGATAGATAGATAGATAGATAGATAGATAGATAGATAGATAGATAGATCGATAGATAGATAGATAGATAGATAGATAGATAGATAGATAGATAGATAGATAGATAGATAGATAGATAGATAGATAGATAGATAGATAGATAGATAGATAGATAGATAGATAGATAGATAGATAGATAGATAGATAGATAGATAGATAGATAGATAGATAGATAGATAGATAGATAGATAGATAGATAGATAGATAGATAGATAGATAGATAGATAGATAGATAGATAGATAGATAGATAGATAGATAGATAGATAGATAGATAGATAGATAGATAGATAGATAAATAGGTAAAAACCTCCATTGCGTCTTTAGTTCTCTTCTTAGAAAAGTGAATTCACTTTTTCCATAAGAGGGCGTATTTGGTATTGCTTCGTTCCCAGGCAACGTTTCATGGTTGTACGGAGATACTAGCTATGATTTATTCCAGGACACGTGCAGTCAAAAATCTTTTCTAACAAAATAACACACACCGAGCCAAGTTTCTGAAAGTAAGGTCGATAAAACTCTACCCATGGAACAAATATGTGCTACTAGTCATTTTCAGAACTGTTGTGCCCGCTTGGCACATTCGTCACATCCTCTTCAAACCACCTTTATTGGTTTGAACTTTCACTGTACTGCTTTAATTATCTGATAGCAAGACACCGGCCCGTTAACGTTAACATTCCTTGACAGCTGTCACGCAGGTATACTCTCGCACGTGTGTCGATATTTCCTGTCGAATGAGGTATTTAAATGCTCACTGTAAATTTGCTATCACAATCCAAACTGTTGTTCTGTAGGAACCGCATTGACGACTTTGTTCAATCAAGGTGACTTTTTTTTTACTTTCATTCCCATGGGGAAACTTACGGTAGTTGAAATCAATTGGGAAAAATAATTTGCGTCTCCTTAGTCTGTTTGGCGATATATGTTGTACCAAATAAAGCAACATTTTCATGTTTGTGATCCTGAAGCTGCTTTAACCACTATGTTTTCACAGATTGCACGTAGATAACGGTGAGGAATCGGGTTAGTATGGTTTATATTAACGAATCCGAAGGCACAAATTGATAAAGTTCAGGTAACGAAATAACCGCCTATACCATGCGCTAGGTACTTCAATGTTCGTACAATGGAATGCCACCTTCAACACGCCTATATTTATTGCGGACGCTATGATTCTTCAGATAAACACATTAGCCGTGTTCAATATGGTCAGTTTTGCAGACGATTCTCTTTGCAGTATTCAGTGAGACCACCAAAAAAAAACAAGCATTGTCCATACAACTTGTTTCTTTAAGGTAAAGGCCTAGTCACAACCTGCTTTGTCAGTATGATAGTCATTTTGAACATTGAGGCTTCCGTGAAGTGACATTGGATGATATGAACTCTTTGTGATGTGCTTGATGTGTCTGAAGAGGCTTGAGCTTCTCTTTCTTTATGCAGGACCAACGCTACAATATCTTCAAGATGAAGTTTACCTCGGCAATCTTGATTGTAGCCTTGACAGCAGGTACGAGTAACCATCATCGCCCTTATGGAAAAATTACTGCACATCGCGCTTCAAAATAAGCACGTGAGAGCTCTGCAGAATGATGAAGAATTTCATTTCGTGAATTCAGTGGTAGCCCGAAAATATTACGAAATGACCATTTGTTCAAGCGAATCAATTAGATTTTCACTGAAATTGGCTACATGGAATCATACTGTGAAGTCTCTACTATATTCTGGAATACCAAGAAACATTCAGGGCGAAAAAAGCACAGACAAGTATTATTCCTTGCTATCGTGTTAGCCTTTGTTACAAGTCTGTAAGGTTGTCTTAAACATAAGATATAATCCTGGATTTTCTTATAAAGAAGTGGCCCTGTTGATTAGTTGGCCACGAGAAGACAACTGTTAAGGTTGGCAGGAAGGTGGTGCGACATATTTGTCTCAATGTTATTGCCTAATAGAAAATACGTGTTATCAAATTTCATTCAGCAATTTCGTAGGGCTTTGAATAGTTAGGTGGGGTAATTTCACTGATGGTTGGGACAACTTCTTTTTTTATCATCAAAGTCACTTGAAATGTGCACTTTGTTGTCGCTGTAATACCTTTCATGTTTCATCTGGGGGACCTGCAGCACTCCTGGCGGCCGTCATTGCTGCCGAAGAGATAACTGTTGGAAGTGGAGGAGGTGGTGAGCATAAAATCTTTTTTTTTGCTCGTCACGAATAAAGTGTTATGATTAGTTGATTCCTGGTACTAACAGAGAGCACTCCTCATTTGACCTTTTTAAACCTCCTTCCGTTTTGACACAGACTTTAGTGCTTATAAATAAAATGTTTTGCCTTTGATGGGGTATGAATCTGTCCTCGAATCACCACTTGCTTCTTAGCATACATATGGGTATGATTATGAATATTTTTTCCGACTATTCTCGTCAGCCATAGTGCCACAGCGCCACTACGGCTAGTTCGCAAACTGTGTACACTGTTTTTGAAATGACTGTTGAATAGTTATAAAATCTAGACATGTCCACATGTTTCTCAGACCACTGCATCATTTATTTACTTCTGAAGAGCTTAGAAACAGTAACTTTCCTCGTCCTACATTGAAATTTTGTCATTATGGTACGTTTGAAGCTTCCTAACATTTAGGCCCCGAAGTTTCACTTTATTATAGTGTATTGAACGCCCTCAAAAACTCTATGTGCATAATTTTTAGGAACTTGCAGCGGATGCCCGGACTCCACAGCATGCACCAAAAGCTGCAAGAAACAGGGCTACAGCGTTGGAATCTGTCTAGAGCCTCTACTTACCGTCTGTGCGTGCTTGTAATACTGAGCTGATCAGACCGCTGAGTTGCAATAAATGTTTGCTGCGTTGACAATGCACTGCGGTCTTGTTAAATTTTCGTCCTCCTTTTCGTTGAACACTCTAGGTAGCTTTACGAGTTATCTTCCGTTGTCACCCGCTGACCCTTTCCTGTGGTGACTGGATTGATTGAAGCGAACTAAATTACTTACTCTGGGGCATTTCGACCTGTGCGTTGATTTACACAAGAGTGTTTACAGCCGCAAGGTTCCTGTTGATCGATCTCACTCCTTAACTATACGAGAGGCAGCCCAGTTTGTTTTGACTGACTCCTTATCGGTGCTCGTACCGTTGATGACGACTTGCAAGGAAGGTACACGACTTTCGCCTGCGTGGTGTGTGGCGGCTTTCCGCATAATGCCGTCGTTTTGTGGGGTTCTTCGTTTTGGTATTGCATTCTCGGACATGAGCCTTGGACACACACTTACCATTGAAAGAGCTGTTACTCTAGAGGGCTGACTAGGGGACCATGACCTATGATTCTTATCTTGATTGTAGTATTCAACATCTTAATTTTCTGGGCCAGGTGATGGCGAGTCCTTCCGTCTTTAAGGGGACAATGAGTGGGGTTTGTTTTATTTTAGTGTCACTAGATAGAAATTTTAGCGGGGGTATTTAGAAACATTCTGGCACTGTCATTAGTTTTCTTTAAATGAATTTCAGGTAACGGTATCTTGTTGAGAGTCGGAGCTCAGAAAACACTTGGTGTTAGGCACAGTGGCATTTAAAAACCGTGTTTTGTACAATAAAACATTGCAGACGCTATTTTATGCATAAAACAGACACCTTATGATACGCGCCTTGGAGATATATTGCGATACTGGTGCACTACACCCAAAGAGTATTCAAGATAGTATCAAAGGTACATGAGTCCTGGATACTGCTCAGCATACACTGGGGCCCAGAATTGTCAGCGCTTCAGATCTCCTTGTGAAAATCTATCAGTTCGAATTCGCAAAACAGCTACAAACGCACATTCTGTACAATGAAATTCATACAAATTATCCAGTGGCAGCTAAAAAAGCATGAAGAGTATTGTGCGCAGCAGACCTATTCCTACGTGTTTAGGTGATCTGGCTTCGCCCAAAAGAGCATTTTACCAGAGCACTGCGCGGGCCGTTCCACTTCAGGTTGGACATTTTTCATTTTTATTGGACTGTGCTGACAAGACTGCACGAATTACACGAGTATCCTGGGGTTTAGGATGTTGCTAACGTAACCCGCAAAAGTTCCAATGGGTTGAATTTCTTACGATTTTCTTATAAAAGATGACCCATTCCATTAATGATCATCAGCGCCGACCGATGGTTGCTCACACCACTATCGATGTACCACACATACAATTTTTATCCTGTATTCTTTTGTTGGCTTGAAAAAGTTAGCACAATTTTGTGGCTGCTATTGAGAGTGCAGCCTTCGTTGCAGTCATAACAACAGACAACTGCTAGAAAAAAGAGAACTCTGGTGGAAACGCCGCTTAGTACATGCTTTTAGAAGTCCCCGCGTAAATCTGCTACATCTGCAAATTCATGACGAAGAAGACGCAGGGAACAGTATACCTATCACCGACATACGGAATAATGCCTGACCGTGCAAAGATGTCAAGACATGGACAGACCAGCAAGGCGATGGTCACTATGCCTCCTACAAAAGCCGTTTTCCTTCAGCCCTGCGAGCCGCAGACTTTGCGCACACCACCATGTTCACACGCGGAAGCCTGGTTCGAAGAATACGACTGGTTAGCCCTATGCGAATTTCGGGACTAGAATGGGAAGCTTCACTTCGTCTGTTTTGCTCTTCATCATGCCGTCATGACCTCTTTATGAACACAGAGGCCACTCCGACTAGTTAGGTTCTATTTTCGCACATCACCACTGGCTTAGTTCGTATAGACCATAGAAAGCTTTTTGAAGGGTGTGGAAAACTCTTGAACTGGAACTCAGGGACGTTCTCCAATGAAATGGCCCCCGCTGAGCTAGCTATAGTTGTGGAAAAGATGATTACACACTGATGAAAACACTGAAGCGCCAACGTGTTCAGAAACTTGCGCCGCGCCTTGCCAGGATTGTCAGTAAACTTGGTTCAGTGGTCGCGGCAATCAATTATTCACCGATAATTACGATGCTGCCGAATACGAATTCTGAACGCCGCCTCGTGTTGGGGCGGCACCAACTCTGTTTAAAGTGTCAGCTTTCCGCAAAATGTCGGCTACGTCGTTATTCACAGTGTTTATATTGTGAAACCATGCCAATTGCGTCAGTACTCGTCTCTCTTAGGTAAAGTTATGTATCGACTAAATATCCGATAACTATTATGGCTTGTTGAATGCGGATTAAACTTATGACAATAAAGCAGTTTAGGTCATCTCCTTGCAGTTTGTTTGCATTCAGCGTTCAGCATATGATTTTCGGACACCAGCGTGTCTGCGTGGTACAATACTCTGTAATAAAACTTGAAGGGGGAGGAGTTGGAACTCGTTTATTGTTGGGCAGAAAAAAAGCCACTCTGAACCTTAAGCTATCTGTAGCGACTGCTCGAGCGAGATGGTCAGTGCTGTCATACCAGATGAGCTGCGTATATAGACTGTCTTCTGAATAGCAACAAGTGCAAGCTTATATTGACATTGTCTTCATGGTGGTTAGCCATACTCATGAGTTGGCCGAACCGCGTCATCTTGAGAGCTTTAAACCATGGCCTATACCAGTGCATTCTCTTTTATATGTGAATGATAGAAAGTTTTTGCGCTAGCGCGGGGGCTAGCGTTTGCTCTAGTATAAGCCCTACAACTTGTGTCACGTGCGGCATCTGGACAGAATATAGTCTAATAAAATCAAGCTGGCTACTTTACACTTCTGAGTGGTCCTCATGCATTGCTGCGCGACATACATCGAGCGAAGGTTATGTGCAGGTTGGTTGGTGTAACGCAGGCAAAACGGCGTGTATTATAACAACCTGTGGCCTACTGAGTCTGGAAGAGTCTTCATCGTCTTGTTCTTTGAGCGCCTAATAATTACATTATCATGAATGGTTGACAGCAGCCCAAAAACAGGATATTAGGAGGCTAGTAATAATGAACGCGAACACGTTTATCAAGCCAACTTGCGCCAATAAAAGAACTGTACACCTCGGCTTCGGAAGGCCAACATGCGCTCGGTGGTCGTCGGGGAACAAAATGTGTGCTGAATTAAAAGACACCGTCGACCATTGTAGATACGCCCCCCGAAGTGACTGCATGCGCGGGGCAGTGGTCATGCCAGATAACTCGCTCCAGCACCGTATCACAAGCAGATAGAAGGCTGGGGGTCGGCATGCATCCAGAAGACACAGAATGATTGATTTATGAGCGGGGTTCAACATCTCGAAACCACATATGATTATGAGAGACGCCGTAGTGGAGGGCTCCAGAAATTTCTGCCACCTGGTGTTCTTTAACGTGCACCGAAATCAGAGCACACGGGCCCACAGCATTTCTGCTTCCGTCGGAAACGCAGCCGCCACAGCCGGGATTCGATCCCGCAACCTGTGGATGAGCAGCCGAGTGCCTTATCCTTCAGACCACTGCGGCGGTGCCTTGGGGATGAATTTTCTGCTTACGTACGGTGGGTTTATGAACATTCCTGGGAGATCAGTGATGTTTTGGATGGCACCAGGTCAGATTTTGGATACCCTACAAAGATCAGCTACCAAAACCTCTGTGTGTCTTCGAAGATGACGTAACGATCCCACCATGCTCAAGCACGCAAGTGGCCGTGAAATGTTACGAGCCAGGTGACTCCGAGAACTTCGCCAAGCAAATTCCGACATTGCTATTCAGTCACGGATTGTCTCTGTTGCAATAGGTGTTGCTAACATAAAATGCGGACACACACATTTCCTCGTTACAAACTTTCGCGCTGAGCGCCGGCCTTTTAGGACAGGTACGGGAGGGGCATACGTAGAAGAGCTTGCCCAGGTGGCAGACTACCTGACTGTTGAGCCGGATGATTCGACTGACTTACCGCCCGTACCTCTATCCGTAGATGTGGGCCCACATTTGCTACATGCACAAAGGAAAATTATCTTAGAGCTTATTAACAAGTTTCAGGACTGTTTCTCGTCGACTTTCAAGGGTTGTCAAACGCCGCTGACAAAACGTCGAGTTCTAACAGATGACAAACAAGACACATAAGGCAGAACCTGTACAGCGTAGCTCCATGGGAACGAGAAGCCATTGAAAACCCGGTGCGACAGATGCTTCAAGACGACTTTATTGAGCTGTGTAAGAGCCATTGGGTTTCGCTGGTTTTACTAGTGAAAAAAGAGAGCACCTCACACTTCTGCGTGGATTATCGCAAGCTCAATCAGGTTAAAAAAAGACGTTTATCCGCTACCATGTATAGACGATTCACTCGATCGACTACGGCATGCTCATTATTTCTCGTCTGTCGATTTAAGGAGCGGGTATTCGCAAATAGAAGTCAACGAAAGAGACCGATAAAAAACAGCATTTGTGACACCCTAAGTCCTTTATGAATTTACGGTACTTCCCTTCGGCTTGGGCTCAGCATCGGCAACGCTTCAGCGGCTAATGGACACCGTACTATCAGGCCTTGAGTGGCAGACGTGCTTAGTGTATTTTGATGACGTCATTGTATTCTCTGCTGCAATTGACGACAACATTAAGCGACTGCACGCAGTATTTCAAGCTATTCGTTCTGCAGGACTGACGCCTAAACCGGAATATGCCACTTTGGCTTCGAGCAGCCTTTGTTTCTTGGGAATATGGTCAGCTGTTAAGGAGTTCTGTCTAACCCTGAAAAAAATAGCTGCAGTTGAAAATTTCCGGTGCCATCTGACAAAAAAGCAGTCCGACGATTTCTAGGACTCTGCGCTTACTATCGACATATGGTTGAGAAATTCTCACGCGTTGCCTCACTGTTGACACGGCTCAGCAGGGAAGACATCGCATTTGTGTGAAATGACGAACAGCAAAAAGCCTTCAACCAACTGCGGCAGCGCCTTCAAAAACTGCCAGTTCTCGGATACTTTGACGGTGGCGCCCCGACAACGGTTCACACCGATGTCAGCAATGTCGTCTTAGGAGCTGTACTCGTGCAAAGGCATGATGGCGCCGAATGAGTCATCACTTACGTGAGCAGAACCCTTTCCTGATCGAAAAAAAAATTACTCCACCGCAGAAAATGATTGCCTTGCGGTAGTGTGGGCCGTTATGAAATTCTGCCCATATTTGTACGCCTGCCCTTGTAATGTTGTCCGTGAACTTCACCCGCTTTGTTGGCTGACGAATTTAAAAAAAACCATCAAGACAGTTGGCGTGCTGGAGCCTCAAGCTCCAAGAATTCGACATAACTATTGTCTGCACGTCGGGAAAGCAACATTCAGATGCCGATCGCCTTTCTCGTGCACCATACGAAACTGCAAAGGCAGAAGAGGACGACGCCGTGTTTGTAGGAGTTCTAACACGAATACTGTTTCACAGCTACAACGAGGTGACCCAGAACTGGAACTCAATATTCGTTGTTTGAAACGTCGCACTTCAGCAGTGCCAATACTGTTTGCGAGAGGACTATCATCGTTTTGCTAGCGCTGTGACGTCTTACAAGGTGAAATTTACATCAAACAAAAGCGACTATTTACTTGTCATCCCAACTTCTCTGAGGAGTGAAGTATTGCAGGCATGCCACGATGATCCAACCTCCGGCGGCTTGAGTTACACGCAAGCACTACACGGCGTGAAGCAGAGGTACTACTGGCCAAGAGTAATGGCACCCGTTATATACCACGTCCGGACATGCATTGATTGCCAGCGCATAAGAGTCCCACCTGTCAAACTCGCAGGCATCCTTCACCATATTGACGGACTGCGTGCTTCATTCGACCAAGTCGGATTGAATTTGCTGGATCCATTTACAACTTCTTCGACGGGTTGCAGGTGGATTATGGTATACAGCCACCGACTACCTCACTATTAATGCCGAAACGAAGGCTCTGGAGAGGGGCACGTCAAGTGAGGCAGCCCGATTTTTTGTTGAGAATGTGGTGCTGCGGCGTGGCGGTCCGTCAGTGGTAATAACCAATAAAGGAACTGCATTCGCAATAGGAACTATTGAAAAGAGTTTTAAACCTTAGTGACTCAACTCACCGGCGAACAACAGCGTATCATCCACAAACCAATATTCCGACGGAGCGCCTGTACAAGACGTTAGCCGATATGCTTTGCATGTACGTCGATGTGGAACATAGGAAATGGGATGAGATCTTGCTCTACGTCACGTTCGCATATAACACGGCGCATGAAAAAACAACACGAATGACGTGCTTCCGTATTCTTCGTGGTCGTGAATTTACAAGAATGCTAGATGCTATGCTGCCTCGTGAGTGCGAAGGTGTGGAAACAGATGCCAATGACATCCCGCAGCTTGCTGAATAAGTCCCACAACTTGCGCGCATACGTATTCGTCGTTAGCAGGACTACAACTCAAGACATTACAACCTTCGTCACCATCCTGTCTCATACGAGCCGGGAGAGAAATTCAGGGTCGGGACTACTATTCCGCGGCGTGGCCTCTCAGAACAACTTTCAATACGGTACTTCAGTCCGTGGAAAATTCTGCAAATTCTCAGTGACGTTAACTGTGAGGTCGTTCCCGATAGTGCGTACTGCTCTATCCATTGGGAACAAAGGTATGCCCCAAAAGTCGTGCACGTGATTCGAATGAAACCACATTTGTCCGAAAGAGTTCTCATGCGCTGCCAGTGGGTACAAATAATTGTAAATAGTTGGCATCGGAATGATGCGTTCTTGGAAGGAAGTCTGATGTCAGGACTGAAAGCCATCGGGATGGCTGAGGGCAACGAAGTAACGAGCACGAAGAACATACACCACTGAGATCTGAGAAAAACGACGTCGGGTCTTCCCTTCTGGTTTGCGATCCGTAAATACAGACCTTGGTTGTCTTTTCCACTCCAGACTCCTGTCTTCCGTCATTTCCGCCTTGCGACGATATCATGATTATAATGTTTTTATGCGTCATTTAGCTTTGTCCTCTGTTTACCTCCCTTCATACCAAAATTAGTGTGTTTGCGACCTTGCGAAACGACCCCGAGCGCGCTACTAACGTAGGATGTAGTCACGTGCTGCATGGCACGCGTATAACAATTATTATGTTTGGCCGTGTCATTTACCTTCGCGATCCATCCACGCTACGTTATACCAAATTTGGTATATGTCAGGCTAGCGAAACGGCAGCGAGCACATCATGAGCGTAGCATGTAGTCATGTTTAATTTCACAGGCATGTCATGATTATCATGTATGCACTAGTCATACGTTCTTCATTCATTCACGTCATGTAGCACCAAGTCTGGTATATGTGATGGTAAGAAAATGGCCGCGAGCACCCCATGAGCGTAGCACGCGGTTAAGTTTTACATAACACGCATCTCGTGATCATCACGGTTACACCAGTCATATAACTTCGCCATTCATTCACGTCCCGTAATAACCAATTCGGTGTATGTGAAGCTAGCAAAACGACCCCAAGCGCACAATGAGCGGGGCGTGTAGTCATGACTTGATGGCATACATGTCATGATTTCCACGTAAAGTTCTGTCACTTATATGCGCGATGAAGTCATGTCATACCACACCTGTTTTGCAATAAGTGATGTGAACAAAAGCAACGCAAGAGCAGCAAGGTCATTAAATGTAAATTATTACATTCGAGGCATGCACGTGATGATTTTCATGTTATGACTAGTCGCTTACGCTAATCGTACACGCATTTTGTGACATACCAAATTTGGAATAGATACTATTATTTAAACGGCCCACAAAGCTATAGATGGATAGATAGATAGATAGATAAATAGATAGATAGATAGATAGATAGATAGATAGATAGATAGATAGATAGATAGATAGATAGATAGATAGATAGATAGATAGATAGATAGATAGATAGATAGATAGATAGATAGATAGATAGATAGATAGATAGATAGATAGATAGATAGATAGATAGATAGATAGATAGATAGATAGATAGATAGATAGATAGATAGATAGATAGATAGATAGATAGATAGATAGATAGATAGATAGATATAGATAGATAGATAGATAGATAGATAGATAGATAGATAGATAGATAGATAGATAGATAGATAGATAGATAGATAGATAGATAGATAGATAGATAGATAGATAGATAGATAGATAGATAGATAGATAGATAGATAGATAGATAGATAGATAGATAGATAGATAGATAGATAGATAGATAGATAGATAGATAGATAGATAGATAGATAGATAGATAGATAGATAGATAATAGATAGATAGATAGATAGATAGATAGATAGATAGATAGATAGATAGATAGATAGATAGATAGATAGATAGATAGATAGATACATACTTTCTCCAGAGCCCTCCACTACGGCGTCTCTCATAATCATATGGTGGTTTTGGGACGTTAAACCCCACAAATCAATCAGATAGATACTTTCGCAGTTCGAAGTCGCCAAAGTTCGCTTACAAATGCTTCACATTGGAAACAGATAGCATCGAAGAAAACCGCATACTACCACCATGCGGTACACGTTTATTGCCATTCAGTGATGGAGTCTGCTGAAAGTTACAAGCTCGCACAGACGTTCAGTAGAGGCGCGAGGCACATTGCAAGGTTGTAACCCAAATTCTTGCCTGTTTTGAAGCAGGTACTGCTGGCTAGGCAGCCGCTGCCAGTTCCTGCAAAAGAATGAGCAGAACATTTCTAAGGCGTTCAATATAGATTATTGCAAGTAATTTTCGGTGGATAAACATGTAACCGCGTCGAACGCAGATAGTGCAACCGATATAGACACTGCTATGATGTTTTGTAGGGGAAGATCCTCAGAAAAAAGAAAGCTGGTATTCTCCAACAGCCGAGGTTACGACTACAAGCTGTCAGAAAAACACTTCAACGATGCGGACATTGATTATGAGTGTGGTTGTTTCTCTCTAAGTGGATGGAAGATTCGTTAAGCGACAAACAAGCCATACAGCTTACAAATGATGATGCACTGAGAACCGCCTAAGTGTCACCTGAAATATAAAGTGTAGAGAAAACATTGATAGAACCTTGAGCATACCGTAATTTGTACTCAGCTTTCTGTAACACGAAGAGCAGTTAGTAAAAGAGCTGGAAACTTGCAGCACACACATTCAACCAAAAACACGCACGAAATTATCATACACAGGACGAATGCAAACTAACAAGTGTCACAGCACGGATTAAAGCGTGGTGTTCAGAGGGAAAGAAAGATGAACGAAACGAGCACACAAGTATACCCAACACAAGTGGGAGCAACTGTCACAATTATTACATGCAAAACAGCTCCTTGAATAGCCTGTGCAACGCTGTCTTTCCGTCCGCACCGCGCTCTCCCGGCCACAGGGGTTAGGGCGATGTAAGACAGATCACGCCTTCCCTCGCAGTGCGCGCGCGTTGACGTCACTCTCTCCCTAGCTTGCTGCCGCTCGCCACATGTCATCTCGCTCGCTTCACCTTCTACAGTGCTCGCAACGTTCGAGCGCACATCGAGCGAACTGTCTTTCTACTGTGAAGCTTAAAGTACACCCAACCCGCCTCCCGTGTCTTAAAGTTTAAAACAATGGTTCACTCGAGTAAACGTTACACTGAGTTTCACTTCAAGCTGTTCTTCCAGCACCTGCGTCGACGCCTATTTCAACCGGGTCAACGCGTGCCCACCACTGCTTCGAATTCCATCAGGGTTTTCTTCGGGGAGATCGATCATCCACAATTTATTTACTTCTTTGTATGTGAGCAGCGCGCTCCTTCCGAAACATGGCCGCGGCAGCATCTTTCGTCCCCTCTCGAATAATGAGTCAGGCGCGGGCGCAGGAGAGGCCACGCTCCGTGAAGGCGACGACCGATGGAGTGCACCCAATGCGAAGCTATCGGGCCATCTCGCTACTGATAAAGCAAACCAGAGCCCCGAGTACCGCCAAAACGTTTATAATGTGTATAAAGGGCTGGCCATTATCGTCCCAGACAACGTACTCTCCGTGGCATAGTTTTTATCGCCGCGTGCTGCGAACCGAGATGTTCCTGGTTCAACAGCAAGTGACAGAACCTTTCTTTCTCGTTGTTTGCCTTGCAAACTGTTAGGATATATCTCACAACGTCATAGCCGTCTGGGAAATACATTAGTGGAGCCGTGGTGAACCCCGGCATAAAAAAACGTTGCTTGTGAAAAAATGCGTTGTGACGTAATATCGGTGCAATATCAGTTGAGGGTGGTGTTCTGGCTATTTAATTTTGTAACCCAGCAAGTAACATCGCTAAACTTGTTGCGTAATGCCGAGTTAACGCTGAATGCGCTTTCAGTGTTGGCTCAGCTTTTATAGCTGGCTAATAAACACTACACCTGTATTCCTCTGATTCAGCAAGCGATAATCACATGTTGCTGTACTCTGAAGGAACTAGATCTCGAAAGTTCCATGTGATGTTTCTATCACCAGTAGTAGAGCGAACTTTGCCTCGATACTGAACACGTCTGTGCCCCGCCGCGGTGGTCTAGTGGCTAAGGTACTCGGCTGCTGACCCGCAGTTCGCGGGTTCGAATCCCGGCTGCGGTGGCTGCATTTCCGATGGAGGCGGAAATGTTGTAGGCCCGTGTGCTCAGATTTGGGTGCACGTTAAAGAACCCCAGGTGGTCGAAATTTCCGGAGCCCTCCACTACGGCGTCTCTCATAATCATATGGTGGTTTTGGGACGTTAAACCCTACCAATCAATCAATCTGAACACGTCTGTGCTCTATCGTAAGTGTTGACGTCAAGTCAGAATATGCGTCACCCTTTGGGCCTCTCACTCAGCCTGAGAGGCCCAAAATGTGCACAGAACTCATACAATTATAAAACACGTCTAACCACTTCGTAACAGCTGACTCAAAGACACCCGCCCCTTATCCTCTCACGAAAGAAACTTGCAGCAAGACTTGCAGCAAGATAGATAGACAGACAGACAGATAGATAGATAGATAGACAGATAGATAGATAGATAGATAGATAGATAGGAGCACCCAATATTTTTTTGATTGGCTCTAACTCCAGCGACGTGTAATATCAATAAAATACGCTGTGAATTCACTCATCGCAGAAAAAGGCAATATTTTTTATTGCTTCACTTCACTCCGAGGCAACATTTCATTGCTGTAGGCAACACCAATTATGAGTTATCCCAGGACGCGTTCAGTCATAAATTATTGCTGAACGATGCATATAAAAAACATAGATGAAGTCATGTTTGTTAAACTGTGGTAGATAAAACTCTATCTATGAACTAAATATATGCCAGTAGTCATTCTCTAAAAAACATGTACCCAGTTAGGCATATTCGTCACATCCTCTTCAAGCCGCATATATTGGTTTAAACTTTCACTGTTTTACCTTAATTATCTGATAGCAAGACACCAGCCTGTTCATATCAACATTCCTTGACAGGAGCATTCAGGTATCAATTCGCACGTGTGCCCTGACTTCCTGTCAAAATGGTATTAAAAGCTGACAGTAGACCTGCTTGACCATCCAAACTGTTGCTGAAGTAACCACCACATTGAAGTCTTCTCTTTCTTCAATCAAGGTAATTCTTTTGACACCTATGTCCACTGCGAAACTTAGTGAAAGTTTAATCATACGGAAAAAATAATTTAGGTACCCGTAGGGTTTCTGGCGGTAAGAACTGAGCCCAGTAAAGCAACGTTTTCAGGTGTGTGATTCAGACGTGTTTTGATCCTATTGTTCCAGTAATTTCACACACATAACTGCGTAACGGATGATACCAATGCATTAATACAATGAAACTAAAGGAACAAGGCTGAAAAGTCTAAGTAGTTCATTATCACCATACCGCGCGTCATGTATTTCAATGCTGGTACATGAGAGCACCACCTTGAATACACATATAATTACACGGCCGCAATGATTTTTCCGTGAGATCGTTTGGCCGTGCTTGCTCGTGTCAGTTATACAAACAATTCTCTTTATATCATTTAGTCAGAGCACCCAAATTAAAAAGGCATTTCTATTGTATAACATTGCTTAAACTGATGTCCCAGCTACAGCCTGCTTTATCAGCATGCTAGTCATTTTGGATATTGAGGCTTGCACGAATATAAATTGGCTGATTTGAGCTCTTTGTGGTGTGCTTTATGTGTCTGAATTGACCTGAGTTCCTTTTCGCTTATGCAGGACCAACGCAACACTACTTTTACGATGAAGATTAACTCGGCAATCTTGATTCCTCGTCTTGGCAGCAGGTACATGAACCAGTCTCATCACATTAATGGAAAACGTGCACATCGCATCACCCACTTCAACATAGGCACCTCGAAACTCTCTAGTTTCGTGCATGGTGTGGTTTAGTGACTTCATTGGTACTCTGAAAAACCCATAAATAATCGTTTTTACAATGACGGAATCAGAACTTTCTGGAAACGACTACTTGTATTCATAGTCAATGGCTCCTATTCTGAATTATGAAGGAACATTCAGAGTGATGAAAGCATTGCTTGCTATTATGACAGCGTTTGTTACTAAGACTGCAAATTTGTCTTCAACATGAGAAATATTCATGAAATACCCTAGAAATGAGTGGTTCTATAAACTATTATGCCACAAAAAGACAATCGTTTGGATAGCAGGACAGCTGTGGGCTAGTGTGTCAAGTTATTAGTACCTAACAGAAGCTATATGGTATCAAAATTGATCCAGAAAATTCCATGCAGAGGGCTTCGGATTGTTCAGCGGGTAGTTTTACTGATTGTTGCAAAAACAATTTTTTCATCATGAGTAGGTACTTGCATTACGCACTTTGTGGTCGCTGTAACTCCATTGATGTAACATCAAACATGCGTACCTGCAGCACTCTTTGCTGTCGTCACTGCTGTGAAAGAGAGAACAAGAGGAGGAGGTGGTGGTAGTGGAGGTGAGGCCAATAATTTTTGTTTTCGGTGTCGTGAATGCAGTTTATGGTTAGTCAAATTCTGGTATTAAAAGCGAGCGCTCTTCATTCGACCTCTTTAAACCAGGTTTCCTCCATGGTCGACAGTCTTTAGGGCTCCACAATATACAATTTTACCTTTGATGACTAATAAAACTACCTTGGAACTAGTGACTGCTCGCAAGCATACTTATGGGCAATATTATAAAAATTATATTCCTACAATTCTCATCAGCTGAAGTACAATGGTCACACAATGAATAGTCTAAAAACTTGTGTAAACTGTTCATGAAGTGATCTTTTGACAGTTTAGGAAAGTTATACAGGTATACCTAGTTCTGTGACCACTGCATCAGTTATTTATTGAAGAAAAGCTTAGTATAAGTAACGGTCAAACGTACCACACTCTGTTGTTGTCATTATGGTACGTTCAACGCGTCTAAATCGCTATCGCTTACTGAAGTTTACTTTTGTGTTACTGTAATGAGCACCCTCAAAAACATTATGCCTGTGTTTTTGTAGGAACTGGAAGCGGATGCCCGGACGCCGAAGCATGCACCAAAAGCTGCAACAAACAGGACTACAGCATTGGAATCTGTCTTGCGCCTCTACTGACCATCTGTGCATGCTTGTAATATGGAGCCAACCATCTTTCTGAATGGCAATAAAGGTTTACCAGCATCGACGAGCCACTGTGGTCTATTTAAATGTTCATCCTGTTCTGTATACAACGGTGTAGGTAACTTTGCAAGTTACATTTCACTGTCATCCGCTGAGCCTTGTCTATGGTGGCTACATTCATTGAAGCGAACAAAAGAACTTGCTAAGGGGTGTTTCGACCAGCGTACAAAATTGAAAACTATATTAACACGACCTTTATAATGACCAACGGCACTGCATGCTTGAGGAGGCGGAACGTGGTCCTGGTGAGGCTTATTGAAAACTCTTTCCATGGTCTCCCCTGGTTCATGACTGCTAGCAATGCGATTACGGATTTTACAGCCTGCGTGGCATGCGCGGGTTTTGCTTAATAACGCCGTCGTTTTATGGGATTGTCCGCTTTGCCTTGCAGCCAACGATATGAGCCTCGGACATTTAATTATACCAGCGTAAGACCTGTGGCAATAGATAACTGACTTGCAGACTACGTCCTAGGCATTTTATAGGCACTAGTGGGACATTTTCCATTTCTAAGCCAGATGATAGCTTGTCGTTGATTTCAAGGTGGATTCTCAGTGAGGTTAGTTTTCTTTTAATGACATCAGGTATGTAATATAGATCGATAGCTTAGAAAGATTACCTTACTGCCTTTCGTTTCAATCGATTGTATCGGAGTCAACAGTATCGTCTTGCGAAAGAGTTTCCGAAAACACCTAATGTTTTTCACACATTAGGATTGCTATCAGCAATGCTATGTGTATTACGATGTACGACGCGTCATTTTATGCATCAGAAATGCAGGTAATGATAATTATCTTGTGAGATATATTCGACTCAGGCACACAATATCCAAAGAGTATTCAAGAGAGTACTCGAGGTATATGTATCATGGATAGTGCAAACCACTGCCAGCAGAAGCGTAAGCTCTTCGAACTGCTCCTGCACATCACCGAATGCGAAGTTCATGGACAAGAACAAGCACATATCCTTGCAATAAATTGTATCATAAGTGACTTGATGGCACCGAAAACAGCATAAACAATATATTAACACGCACGCAGATTTTCTTATTCGTTGTGCTAAGATGACTGAACTTCGCCCGTACTAACATTTTAGCTGTGGCACCACAACAGTGCATGTGGCACCACAGCAGTGCAAACAATATTAATTTTACTTAACTGTACAGTGAAATTTGATTAATTATACGAGAAATTCAATTTATTATTGTGCTAACATGATCCCCAAAAGTAACGGTGGATGGAGTTTATGATACGCGTATATAAGATGACCCATGTTTTCGAACTTTAGATCACTGATGACCGACGACCACGCCCGTGGCTATGAAGGTGCAGAGCTATATGTTGGCTTGTTTTTTTTTTTTTGTTCGGATGCGTGCTAGCCCAATGTTTCATCATTATCAACGAGAGTTCAACCTTTTTTGTAGTCACTGCAAATGATATCAGGTGGCAGTGCTGGCTTGTACATGCTTTAGACAGCCCGTTGAACTGAGAATCATTTCGAAATTGCGACGAAAATGCCAAGAAACATCTAAGATGCTAGCCGCGGCAAGCAATACCTACCCCCTAAATACGAGCCACTGCCTGACAAGACAAAGTTGCCTCGACAATGATAGACTGCCATGACCATGAATACTGTGCCTTCTAGAACGGTCCAATTCCTTCAGTGCTAACAGCCGCCGACTTCACGAACACCAACATGTTCACATGCTGAAACCTGGTTCAAAAAATACGACCTGCTTGCCGTGTCCAAGCGTGGAAAACACAACGAGAACATTCTCTACGTCTATTTCCCTTGAATATTCTATCATGACCTGTTTACCTGAGCGGCCACCTTGATTACTTGGGGTCATTTCGTCGACAGCACCACAAGATTCGTTGGTACAGAGTAGCTGAAAGCTTTAGGACAATGGCGTACGGCTACAGAACTGTCACACCAGGATGTTCCCCAAGGACGCTACCCTTGCTGATTTGATTATTCTCGAGCAAATGGTGATACCGGACTGGCGCAGGTTGACTGCTTCAATATCGCCCTTGAATATGCCGGCCTGACCTGTTTGCCTGATAGACCATTGTGATTACTTAGGGTCTATTTCTGGACAGTAGCCACAAGAATTGTTTGTACATATTGACTGAAATCCTGCTGGAAAACTGTGAACAGCTCCAAAACTAGAACATCAGGACCTTCTCCAAAGCAACAGCCTTTGCTGATCCGGTTATTCTTGAGAAAAATGTTACTCCGGACTGATGCAGGCAGTGAATACCATTATTTTGTGGAACTTGTGCAATGCATTAGCAAGATTGAATATAGCACTCTAAGCCAAAAGACAGCGACGTGGGTATAGGTGGTCCTCCTCTGAAAGAGCAATTGCATTGCCATTATCTTTACTCCCCTAAAACGAGTAACCGCAAGGGGACGAACCATACCTCTCCTTTCTGTTCCTCCTTTGTGAGATGAACAGTACCTCTCTCCAGTTGCTCCACAGAACCAGCCGTTACTCCGAACATTGCCCCCGAAGGTCAACAGTTAGTCTTGACCGTTACTGAAACATTTTCGTTGTTACTCTCCGAGGAGCAACTGGTCGTGCTTCCAGTTACTCCTAGTTTTATTGAAAGTTTATTCTTGCCAGACGCTGTACACACGGCCAGACCGCCTTGCCCGAACACTACTTTGGTGCTTGTAGCAAAGAGGTGTACAAAATAGAAAGAATCGGAAATGATTCATTATTTTCATAGTTTTTCGGTGACGTGTGAGCACACGCGTAGAGGACAGCACACTTCCGCCAAAACTAACCGAGCGGGATAAGGCAGAAAAAGCTTTCTGGGTGTTCTGTGGAAACACAATGTCGAATTACCCACACAGGGCAGTCTGTGTCATGATGACAAAAACAAGATCAACTGCTTCACTTGTGAAGGACTCAAGCGGCGCAGGACAGTTGTTTCCATTTGGCCAGCCCAGCGGTAATGCCACCGCGGGCATATGTGAAGCATCTAATTGCTCCATGAAATAAAAGTGTGACGTTTCACATACCATAATCAACACATGATAATGAATCACACACACAAACCAAAGAAGCATTTACTTTTTAGGAAGCCTACTCTAAAATAAATGCGAAATGAAATAGTCGGTTCGCTCAAACGTTACTTGGCAAGTCATATTAATATTGGTGTGATGGACGCTTTCCACATGATCTCTTCACACCCAGCCATTACACTTACAACCAACGTACTACGGGAATCGATGACATGTAAACCACGAATGATGGATGCTGATATCTTCTCTTAAAGTCAGGACAAGGTTACGATGCGCACGTAAATTATGCCATACTTCAATTCCATGTCATGAATATGAAAATGAGTTTTGCGCCTGGTAATTGTGTTTGCCGTCCATTCACGTCTCGTAACACAAAAATTGGTGTATGTGAAGGCAGCGGAACGGCCACGAGCGCATCATGAGCGTAGTATATTGTCATGTTCTTACGTGACACGATTTTCATCATTATTATATTTGCACCAGTCACATACCTTCGACGTCCATTCACGTCACGAAATTAGAAATTCGCTGTATGCGGAGCTAGTGAAATGGCCGCTAGCACGCTATGAGCATAGAAAATAGTCTTGTTTTACGTGTACCGTATAACTTAGTTATCAAGTTTTGACGTGTCAGTTACCTTCGTCTATTTACGTCACGTGA
This sequence comes from Rhipicephalus microplus, assembly GCF_013339725.1. Taxonomy (NCBI): domain Eukaryota; kingdom Metazoa; phylum Arthropoda; class Arachnida; order Ixodida; family Ixodidae; genus Rhipicephalus; species Rhipicephalus microplus. The sequence goes on from NC_051167.1 coordinate 147,379,351, forward strand.
GACGAAACTTGGTATATGTGGAGCTAGCGAAATGGCCGCCAGCGCGCTATGAGTGTCGCATGTCTTCATGTTTTACTTCACACGCATGTCATGGTTATCGTGCTTGCACCGGTCATATACATTCGCCATCCATTCACGTCACGTAACACACTATGTGATACATGTGAAGCTGGTGAAACGGCCGCGAGCGCAACATGAGCGTGTGATGATGTCCTGTTTAACGTGACATGCATGTCATGATTATCACGTTGGCACAAGTCATATACCTTAGCGTCCATTCACGTCACGTAATACAAAATTTGGCGTCTACGCAGCTAGCGAAATGACCACGATCAAGCTATGAGCGTTTAATATCATCATGTCTTACATGTCACACATATCAAGATTGTCACACACTTGACGTGAGGCCCCGCCGATCCAACATCGACGTGCGGCAGACTCGCCGGCTTCCACTCTACGCTTCGGCCTGCGACGCCTGAAAGGCCTTGAATGTGGCACATTTCACATTTATTTGCAGGTTGGTCGACCCGTGCGGGGTTGCACGTGTGGTGATGTGTGGGCCTGACCGACGCACTCATAGAGCAGGCACGAAGATTTGATTACACACAACAAGCACTTAATTGAAACAATGGCAAAGGCAGGAGTTAACAAAAAAAGCAGAGGAAGAAAACTGATACGCGATGAAAAAGAACGGCTATATAACAAACGGTGCTCTTAAAGAACATCACAAGAGGCACAAGCAAAAGATAAATACGCGGAGTGTTAATAAAATAACGACCAGATGGAAATCATAAAAGAGGGTTACAAGGAAATAATTACAGAATGATCATTGGTCACGCTTTCGAATTTCTACATGCGTCACAGCGCACGCAACTACAAATAATAAAAAAGGCTTGTTATAATAATTTACCAGTTTTAAAAAAGTCACAATAAAAAAATGGCAGCATATCCACGGAGTGAATGATGGGGAGTTGGGCGAAGCATTCGTCCGTCCATTCGTTCTTGCTTGCGTCCGTTCCTGTGTACGTCTGTGTAACCGTCCGTGCGTCCATCCACCCGTCCGTGCGTGCATCTGTTCGTGCGTCCGTCCCTGCGTTCGTCCATGCATCCGCGCCTGCGTCTGTTCATGCGTCCATCCATGCATCTGTCTGTGTGTCCGTTCGTCCATCTATTGAGCACTCCAAGTACCACCATCTCGCATCTTTTCACAATATATTCTCCATATAGAAGCACCGCCATCCAGCGGACATTTCAAGGACTAAACGGGAGGTGGCACATGCACACTTTCTTACGGCTTGCGCTTCGGGTTTACTTCCCACCTTTAACCACCTTGAGTTCATGATATATACTAGTTCACTATATTCATGGCTATGCGGCCCAACGTTCGCTAAACCTTTCTAAAACCAAGGACGTTACACCCAGCGAGTATGCCGTAGCAACCCTTTCTTGTCAGATCGTGCTCAGTGTACATGCCAATAGCTGCTAATGGGGATCGCAGCGTGCGCGTTACCTAAAGGCCGATTGCTCCTGTGTCTCATTCCCCCTTAGCAGCCATTAACATGTGCATTGAGCACTATCTTTTATTGTTCAACAATGCACAGAAGAAATCTCTCACCGGAACCACCTTCGAGGTCAAAATCGTAAGGACCGCTATTTCGGGTATGTGCCACTGGTGGTTACGTACTACGAGGGACTGCACAAGGCACGTCATAAGGAGCTTCACCCCTAAAAGTTCCATACGGACCAGGCCAGCTCTTAGGTGCATGTAGGGGAGCTGACAGGTGCCGCTGAAGATCTCGCCGGCTTGGTAGACGACAAGGGTGCCCAGAATTGCAGCCGTCTCAATACGTTGCACGGGTCACTCCATGCTCGCCGCCTACGCGAGACTCGCGACACCTACGGCCGCACTTGTTGCTTTCTGTACGTCAACTGCCTATTCCGATGCAGTTCAAACCTCTTCAGGGGCGTACACGTGCTCCCGTCTCATCTGGGGGTAATTTTCCTTTTTTAGACCGCCGGTGCCCCTTTCGGTAGAAGTGCATGGAAGCCGAGCCTGCGCCACGCTGGGTCGTCTGCATAGTCACCGGATGTCGCATAGTCATTTTGCATAGTCATTTTGCATAGTCACCAGATGTCGTCCTCCCAACACAAAAGCACCCTTCCTTGGAAGATGGGGCCCGCGCATGATCCAAATAAATTGGAGTCGTTTGTGACAAAGATTATCATTTTGGCACTTGCCATTTACCTTCGTCTTCTATTCACGTCACGTGATACCAAATTCGGTATATGTGGAGCTAGCCAAACGGCCACAAGCGCGCTATGAGCGCAGCATGCAGTCATGTTTCAGTTTACACGCATGTCATGATTATCATGTTTGCACCAGTCATATGCCTTCGTTATCCATTAACGTCAAATAACACCTAATGTGGTACACGTGAAGCTAGCAAAATGACTGCGAGTGCATCATGATCGTGGTATGACATCATGTTCTTACGTGACACGCACCTCATGATTTACACGTTAGGATTTGTCACTTATGTTCGCCATGCAGTCATGTCATACCATTACAGTTTTGCAATATGTGATTTGAACGAAACTAGCGCAAGAGCAGCAAGATCCTTAAATATAAATCTTGATATTCATGACATACATGTCATGACTTTCCTGCTATGACTAGTTACTTATGCTTGTCATACACTCATGTTATACTATGCCGATTTTGGTATAGATGCCATGATCGATGATTTGTGGTGTCTTATCGCGCAAAGGCAATTTGATGGCCAAAGAGCGCCGAGTCATAGGAGAGGAGATGGGAGCAAAGAATATGTTCAGCGGCTGTATAATAGCCTTCAAATTCTCGTGCTAAGGCGGGTAATACATTGAACTGATAAAATTATGATAGTGACGTGAAATTTATAGGGAGGGTGGATAGAAAAAGGTTTTGTTAATAAAAGCGTGATGGAGATGTTTGGCACTAGCACACATGCCTCGTAAACGCCCTGTGTCTACGGGCTGCGAGGCAGGTGCTTTTAAATGTAGCCACTGTAGCAGCAACCTCTCTTGAGAGGCTGCGCGATGCCTGGGTATATTACGGGAAGTGTGCGGACATTTTTTTAAAAAAGCCAACGCCGATTTATGAGTGAAAAGTGGTTCCCTACCGACGAACATCGCAGGGGTAAGTGGTATCTGTTGTCGGTAAGGTAATGCAAAGTGTTGTCTTCTTAGAGAGCCTAATTGTTCTCTCTGAATTAAAATGTGAAGCATCATTAGTGCTTCACGACATCTTTCACTTAGGGGCGGATAGCCACCAGACAAAAGGCATGAGTGTGTCATGTATGTGTGTCCTATTTTGAGCCTTGTTATTGTTACCTCTGTACGACGTGATTTGGATACTGGCAGCTAGTGTGGCTTAATAACGTGAAGTTTGTTGCGTGTGTGTCGATCCCACGTGCTCTGCCAGTATTCTCTGAGCTTTCGTTTGAGAGAGGGTTTAAGGTCAAGTGCTGGGATAGATATGGATGTAGTGGCAGTGCTTTCATGAACTGGTGCGGCGAGAATGATGCGACAGCCACGTAGGACATAGCAGAGTTAGACTTAGAGTCATCCGTAAAGAACTCAGGATGTGTGTACTTGTGTTGAAGTTAGAAGATGTAAGTGCGGATAGGGGCAAAGGGCGCGTGTTTTGTAACTTCTAGGAAAAAGCCCATCGTACCCTATAGCCTGCCACTGCCACGTTGGGGGGAATACTGCAGGGGCCATTAAACTGCGTTCGAATGACAGACCAGGTTTTTCAGCATAACCCTTCAGGCGAAGCTGAATGCGGCTGTTTCACCAAAAGCCTGTTTTCAACCAGAGTGGAGCTCGACAAATCATAATTAGTGGGATATGAGGCGTGCTTCTTGTCTGCATTCACCTTAAGAAAATATACAAAGGACACGTAAGAGCTCTGCAGATGTAGCGACCACTCATTTGTCTCGACGTAGAGACATTTTTCGGGATTGGTGCGAAAAGCACCCGCAGAAACGTCGGATGCCTAAATGGCGGACAGGGTCAAGCATTTGCAGGGCACTTGCGGCTGCTGACTGATATATTATCGCCCTCTAATGTAGATGCGTGCATATAAGGCTTTTATGAATATTCATCAGGCATTTTCTATCACTGCGCCATGATGTCTAGGTATAAAACCTTGAGTACAATTATTGCTTTCAGGAACTTGTTTCGAGATGTTTATATGTGGAAGAAATGTTAGTTTATTGTCTAAAACAGTGTCTAAAATTTTGTGCTCAGATTTCACTGGTAGCTTCTGGCCATGCAGGTCAATGTCTGTATAGGGATGGAGGCCTCTGTTCTTGTGAATAAAACATATGTGTTTTTTTTTATTATGGCTGAAACCCATTTTCGTCTGCCCACTTGTTCAAGCCAAGTCGGACCTGCCAGATGCACATTGCGAGCCTGCATGATTTGTAACCTATCTGCATGTCGTCAGCATATGTACAATAAAACATATTGCGTGGAATGCAGGTATGCAGGGTATTCATTTTCATAGTGAAAAGTGTACAACCCAGCACACCACTATACGGCACACCAGCCTGCTGGACGGAAGTTCGAGACAACACATTCCCCACTCGGTACACGGAAAGTGCGATTGTACCTTTAGATTATGTTCAGCATATGACCTCGAACACCTAAATGTGAGACGTCTCGAAAAATTCCAAAGCGCCATGTGGTGTCATAGCCTTTCTTCATGTCAATAAAAACCAATAGTAAAAATTTCTTAATGCGGAACGCGTCTCGAATTTGTGCCTTAGCACGTACCAGGTGGTCAATCGTGCATCTATATTCTCGAAATCCACACTGGTATGAATCAACTAAGCTGTTAGTTTCCTGGAAGTATACGAGTTGGCAATTTATCATTTATTCAAAAATTTTGCATATAGGCACCTTGTCAGTCCGACCGGCCTGTAACTCGTCACGGAGGATGAAGCCTTGCCTTCTTTCAAAATCGGCAATAAAATGGCCTCTTTAGAAGTGGAACGAATGTCGCCAGAAAAACAGGTGGACTTATAGGGGGAAAAGTAAGGTTGTTTTCGTTTCGAGGGGTAGGTAGTTACATCAACATTTCATAGACCACACGGCCATATCCTGGAGCAGATGTGCTGCTGCAGTTTAGAGATGCCTGTAGTTCAGCTAGGAAGAAAGGATGGTTGTATGCCTCGTATGTTGCACACTCGGTGTCTAGTTTCTGCTTCTCCACTCTTATCTTATGCCATTCAAACTCTTGACAGTAGTGTGACGAGCTGGAAACGTGCTCTAAGTGTGCTTCTAGGTAGTTTGTCTGGTCTTTCAAGCTGTTGCGTTGTGTGTCCACCAGAGAGAGCGAATATGATCGTTTTCCTTCTACCCGTCACACCCTGTTCCAGACCTTGTCCTCATGTGTATACGAAAACATGTCAGATAAAATGTTTTGCCAGCTTTCTCTCCTCGGTTGTATATGCGTCCTCCTGCCCTGCCATCTGGTGTTCTTAAAATTTGTGAGATTCTCAGCCGTCAGTGATTCCCGAAGCAATCTACACGCTTTGTTTTGTTTTTTACGTGCTTTTCGACACTCGTCGTTTCACCAAGGGACACGTCGTCTGCCAGATATTCCACTTGTTTGTGGAATAAATTTGGTGGCAACGTCAATTAAAAAGCTGGGAAGTAGACCACAGCAGCCTCAATGTTTATCACACAAGCCAGCCCAGTTAAGGAGAGTATCTTTTCGAAACTGTTCGCAATGAGCTTTTTTCGTGAGCTATTTGGGTACCTGCGAATGACATCGATATGATGTTGGCTTAATCAAAGCTACAAAGAAGTGGTCACTTCAGTAAGGAATAATGGTGCTGTTCTATTGAAATATGCGGAGAAGTGACCGAGATGGAATGCTTAGGTTTATGGAAGAGTAGGTATTGTTAGCGATGCTGTAGTATGTAGGCTCTTTCCGATTCATGAGATAACGCCAAAAGAAAAAAAGAAACTGTTCGATTAGGCGACCTCGCCCGTCACAACAACAAGCTCCCCATAGACTCCTATGAGCATTGAAGCCCCCTAAGACTGGTTCGGAAAGTTCATTATCACGGACTGAAATTCATGTTTCTGCAATTGGAGTTGTAGAGGTATGTATACAGAGCAAATGATAACGAGTTATTTTAATAGCACCACTCAAACAGCCACTGCCTCAGAAAACGCATAGTATTTTAAATTTTCACAGGCTATCCCTTAGTTAGACATAACAGCTCCGGATGATTCCAGAACATCAACTTGGTCTTTTCCGAAAATATTGCAACTGCGTAGAAAGTTGGTGTGTTCAGATTTTCAGTGCGTTTTCTGTACACACAGCACTTTTAGTTAGTGTTTGTGTAAAAGTTCTTCAACATCATCGAGTTTCCTGAGAGGGCCCCTGACGTTCCATTGTACAATTTGAGTGTTCATATTGGAAGTAAAGTAGCGCTGTGTGTACGTTAAGTGAGTTGCTTGTTCAAGCTGAAAGTTTAAACTTAAGTCACAGGGCTGCCAACACGCGCTGTTAATAAGTTTTTAGTTCCCTTGGCACGCTCCAAAGAGCCGCACCGCCTTTTCGGCACAAAAGAGGTGCCACCGTATTCATTTCCTCCTCGGAGGCACTGCATGGTCGCACATGCGAGCTGGTTGTTCGAAGTTTAGGCCTCGCCTGTTGATGTGAGGCCTCGAGACCTGAAGACTCTGGAGTCTCTGGCCTCAGTTCACTAGAAAGCAAAGTAGACTCAACTGCTGCCACCCTGCGGGCAGGCGTCACAGCCGATTTCCCGCTCTGCACAGGCCGAAGGAGTGGCGAGGACTGGTGCGGCGCCGCTCTTGACGCGCCGCATCAGCATATGAAGGGCCATAAAGTGGCGAGACAATTTTTCTTGTTTCTTCAAATGTGATGCTTTTCTTTACTTTTAATGTGATGATTTCTTTTCTTTTTTTCCAAAGTGAACAGATTGTGAGTGTGTGGCATTATTTGCACCACAGCTCGCACAGTGTGCCGCTTTTTTCATTTGTCGGACACGTGGCCCAAATTTGCCGACAACGACAGCTTCGCGAGCCGTGGCCATGTCTCTGACATTGGAAGCAACAGTGGGTGCTGGGATTATATGGCCTCACAAAAGTCTTTGTATGCCCAGTTTGAATGGTTTCCGGCGGATCGCTCGAAGCAAAGGTCAAGGTGTTTAGTTGGTGTTTACTTATTTTTTTCTTATCTTTATCCGCTGTACGTTGGCCACGTTCTGACTCCTGCAACATTCCAGAAGTTAAGCTTCGGTCAGGTTAGGCAGATCTGCGTCCGATACTATATCCACGAGCTGAGTTCATATACCTGTGCGGTGTAATACTGATCGGTGCATCGCCAAAAGCTGTAAGACGCCAGTTTTAAGACGTGCATCGCCAAAATTTGTAAGGGTTTTGAATTGGTCTTTATCTCGTATTTCAAGAAGCAGATTTCCGCTTGCCATTTCGGTAACCTTGCACCCAGCACCGAGTGTTTTGGTTAAGCACCTAGGGACTGCATAGGGAGATACAGTTCTCGCTTGTTTATTAACAACTCGCTTGCTGGATTTCGGGCTGACCGGTCGCGCGCTCACGTGCTCCGCGCGCTTGCGACCTCCGGCGTCAGCGTGGCTCTGGCCGACTGGGCTCGCCCTACGTCACCTCCTGCCGCCGACGACCTTCCACCTCCGATGACAGTGCAGCTCTGACTTACTGGACTTGTTCTACGCCATCCACCGACGCCGACAAGAGCTCTCGCAGGTGCGCCCCGTCCTCGGACTCCAGTGACCGTGCTTCATCTTTCCTATCTCTTCTATCCCCTCATCTTGTCGTCGCTCGCTCTGGCTCACCACCTCACGTCTCTTCTTCTCTTCCCCTTCTTCGGCTTTCCTACATCTTTACTCCTATCCTTTTTATCCCTCCTCACCCCCATCCCTCGTGAGCTAATGTGGCGGTGTCGCTCACTGAAGCAGACAATAACGTGGCTCACTTTTCTCTTCTTTTCTCTTTTTTTAAGAATCACTTCTCTTTGGCTTGTTTATTAGTTGTTACAATTCTCGCTGCATATAACATAGATGTGAGAAAATATTTGTCTTGCCCGGTTGAAAAAATTGAAGTCTTCACTGCGTACCCGCTTTGAAGAGGCACGATGACTCAGCAAAGGGAATGCTGTATGCATAGTAATTGTGTGTTGTTCAGAAGCGTTGGCGGCCACACACTACGGGGCCCAACAATGGGACGCTGCAAGTTTGTGAGTGCTGAAAGCTTGCAGACGTCAGGCGTACAACGCTGCCATAACCATACAACGCTGCCATGACCAAGGTAGGGTATTTGCACAGGGTTAACGTTTGCCGCCAGGAAAATTTGAAGTAACAGAAAGGAGAAATGGCTAGGAAAGATAAAAAGAAGTGAGAAAGATGAACATGTAGGCAGAGAGAGATAGAAAAAGGCGACTGCCGATTTACCCTCGGTAAGTCAACCCACTGGTGTCGTCTACGTGAACCCGAGGCCAAAAATAATTTGTTGCCTCCGCCGGGGAGCCTTAAATGTCCAATCACCCGGCATTGGCTCAATCCCCAGCATCCCCTTTTTTCTTGACACGGCTCACCCACGCAAGGCTAGGCACGGGAGGGAGTCTAAACTCTTCGCTAGCTTAGCCCTGTGGTGACGCTACGCAACAAACAACTGCCCTCACAGACGCCCCTGCGGGAAGATGCCATCATCGACACGGCCAGGAAAGCTAAAAGTCATAGGCGGCTAGATAGATAGATAGATAGATAGATAGATAGATAGATAGATAGATAGATAGATAGATAGATAGATAGATAGATAGAAAGATAGATAGATAGATAGATAGATAGATAGATAGATAGATAGATAGATAGATAGATAGATAGATAGATAGATAGATAGATAGATAGATAGATAGATAGATCTATAGATAGATAGATAGATAGATAGATAGATAGATAGATAGATAGATAGATAGATAGATAGATAGATAGATAGATAGATAGATAGATAGATAGATAGATAGATAGATAGATAGATAGATAGATAGATAGATAGATAGATAGATAGATAGATAGATAGATAGATAGATAGATAGATAGATAGATAGATAGATAGATAGATAGATAGATAGATAGATAGATAGATAGATAGATAGATAGATAGATAGATAGATAGATAGATAGATAGATAGATAGATAGATAGATAAGATAGATAGATAGATAGATAGATAGATAGATAGATAGATAGATAGATAGATAGATAAAACACCCTTTGCGTCTTAGGTTCTGTTAGCGATCATTAGCCTTTAAAATTACGAAAACACGCAGTGAATTTACTTGTAGCAGTAAAAGGCCATATTTTGTATTGCTTCATTTCGAGGCGACATTTCATTGCTGTACGGCAACACCAAGTATAAGGTATCCCAGGACACGTGCAGTCATAAATTATAGCTGAACGACGCATATAAAATAACGTAGGCGACGCCATGTTTCCGAAGCAATGGGAGATGAAATTCTATCCATAGAACAAATATATGCCAGTTGTCATTCCCTAAAAGACTTGCATCCACTCGGCACAGTCATCACATACTCTTCAAACCACCTTTATTGGTTGGAACTTTCATGGTTCTGCTTTAATTATCTGATAGCAAGACAAGGTTCCGTCTATGTCAACATTTCTTGACAGCAGACTTTCAGGTACACTTTGGCACGTGTGCCTGAACTTCCTGTCGAAGGAGTTATTTAGAGGCTCACTGTAAACCTACTTTCACATCCTAACTGTTGCTCAAGTAAGGACTGCATCGAAGTCTTCTCTTTGTTCAATCAAGGTGCGTCTTTACACATCTATGCCAACTATAAAACTTACGGCTGTTTTAATCAAATGGGAATAATATTTAGGTTTCCTTAGTCTGTCTGGTGGCAGGAATATACCCAGTAATGCAGGGACTTTATGTATGTCATTCTAAAGCTTATTTTATCACAAGGCTTCCAGTTACTTCGCACAAATAAATGTAGATAGTATGATTCCAATGCTTTAATAATACGAACCCAAAGTGACAAATTTGACGAAGTTTCAGTTATCGAAAAAGAACCTATCACGCGCCATGCTTTTTAATGGTTATATATTGGAATAGCACCTTCAATGCGAATATTTTTTGCTGCTAATATGATATTTCCGTCAAAATCTTTAGCCGTGCTTGCTCATGTCAGTTATACAAAAATTTCTATTTGTATTGTTCAGTGGGAGCACCCTAATTGAGCAAGCATTGTTCATAGAATAATATTGCCTACACCAATGTCCTGGTTACAATCTGCTTTATGAGCATGCTATTCAATTTGAGTGTTGAGGCTTATTTGAAGTGAGATTGCATATTTTGAGCTCTATTTATTTGTCTGAATAGGCGTCCACTTCTGTTTCCTCAAGCAGGACTACCGCAACACAGCTTTGACGATGAAGTTTTGCTCAGCAATCTTAATTCTCGCCTTGGCAGCAGGTACGTGAAAGTGCCTAATTGTATTTATGAGAAAAGTGCATAGTCCACAGTGCACTTCAAAATAAGCCCCCTCCCCGAAGCTCTCTAAACTTGTGAAGGATGTGGTTTCGTAACAGCAAAACAAATCTTAACTGTTTTCACAAAATACAGAATTATAACTTCGCAGCAAACGACTACATGGATTCATGTTCTGTGGTTTCTAATACATTCTGGAATACGAAGGAATACTTAGAATGAAGACAGCCTTTTTTGCTATCATGACAGCGTTTGTTACTAAGAGTGTGAGGTTGTCTTCGACATGAGAAATTATTCTCGAGTGCCCTACAAATGAGTGGTCCTTTTGATTATTCGCCACAAGAAGACAACGGTTAAGGTCGGCATGAAAGTGCTGTGAGCTCTGTGTAATATTATCATTGCCTATTAGAACTTACATTATATCGAATTTGATCCAGATAATCCTATGCAGAGGGTTTCGGAATATTGAGTGTTTGTAGTTTAACTGATGGTTTTCGCTACATTTTTTCATCATGAGTGGCACTTAAATTACGCAATTCGTTGTCGCTGTAACACCATTGATGTTACAACATTCATGCGTACCTGCAGCTCTCTTTGCGGTCGTCACTGCTGTGGAAGAGGGAACAGGAGGAGGAGGTGGTGGTAGCGGAGGTAAGGAAGAGAATTTTAGTTTTGGGCATCATGAATGGAATGTTGTGGTTAGTCAAATCCAGGTACTATGAGCGAGCGCTCCTTCTTCGACCTCTTTAAACCACGTTTCTCTAGAGAATGTCCTTAGTGCTCAAAAATATAAAGCTACCCTTTGATGTGTAATGAACCCATCTTTAAATTAGCAGCAGCTTCTAAGCACACTTATGGGTGGTATTTTAAAGACTATATATCTACTACTGTCGTCCACCGAAGTGCCATGGTTAAACTATGCATAGTTTAGAAAGTTACGTAAACTGTTCATAAATTATAGTTGAACACATAATGAAAGTTAGACAGGTAAGCATGTTTCTCAGATTACTTCATCAGTTATTTACTGACAAAAAGCTTAGCATATTTAAGGTCCCTTATACTGACTTGATGGGATGTCTATTTGCTTCGTTCGAAGCGACCAAATATGTGGGCCCTTATGTTTCACTTTACTGTACTGTGTTGAACGCCCTAAAAAGCTTTATGCTCATACTTGTGTAGGAACTGGCAGCGGATGCCCGGATGCCGAAGCATGCACCAAAAGCTGCACCAAACAGGGCTACAGCATTGGAATCTGCCTTGCACCTCTACTTACCGTCTGCGCGTGCTTGTAATATTGAGCCAACCAGATCACTGAGTGGCAATAAATTTTTCGGCGTACACGAAAAGAGTGCAGTGGCTTTGTTGAATGGTAGTCGTTTTACGTGTGGGAAACAGTCAAAGTGAATCGGTGATTTACCTTCTACTGTCACCAGCTCAGCTTGTTTCGCGGTGGCTGGATCCATTCCAGCGAACCATACTACGTGTTCTGGTGGTGCCTCGACTAGTGCGCTTATTTAGACAAGATGTTTGGCAACCGCAGGGTTATTTGGTTCACGCTCACTCCTTGACTAGTCGGGATGTAACCCCGGTGAGGCGTGCTGAAACTCTGTTACCACTGAACATGCCATTTATGAATATTACCAGGCAAGTAAGGGCCTCCCACCTGCATTGCATAAGGTGGCTTCCCGGATATCGCCATGGTTTTATGGGATTGTCCAATTGGCCTTGGAGCCAAACAATGGGAGCCTTGCACGCATACTTGCCAGCGGTTCTAGAAGATTGACTGTTCGACCACGCCCAAGGTATCATTTTGGCATGCTCGGATATCTCAAATTTCTGCGCCAGAAGGTTGCTTGGCGTTGCTTCTTTTAGTGCATTCTAAGTGGGGTTTGTTTTCCGTTAATGTCACTAGATAGATAATATAGATAGATTGTTTAGACACATAAAGTTGCTGTCTTTTGTTTCAGTCAAGTATACTTGCGGGAGCCGTATCATCTTGAGAGACACGGTTCAGAAAACACCTAAAGTTTCGTACATTGGCATCGTTATCCCAGTGCCTCTCTCATTAAAATATACGATGCGTTATTTTATGCTTCCTAAATACAGATAACTATAAATGTCTTGTGATAAATATTGTGATAGAGGTACACAATACCAAAAGAGCATTGAAGTGTTTGGAAAATATGCAAAATGCATATTTTGCACACTATGCAAAATAAATGTATCTTGCATAGTGCTTAGCGCTGCCACCGCAAATGTCAGAGTTTTTAACTGCTCCTGAAAATCACCGAATGCAAGTTTCCTGAACAGGAACAAGCGCATCTCCTGGCAATGGAATATATAACAAGTGACTTAATTAAACCGATAATAGCATAAACAATATATTGAAGCGCACGCTTTTCTCCTTTTTATTTGTGTTATTGTGACTGGGCTTCCCCCAAACTTACATGTTACTTGAGCTGCGTGCATGCGGCACAAGAAGAGTTCCGATTCCAATTTTACTGAAGCATACTGAAACTTTCAACCAAAATATACCCATTTTACTGGTGTATACTGAACAATTTAAATAAATATACGGGTAGTCTAGTTTGTTATGTTGCAAGCATGATTCCAATAGGTAACAATGGGGCCGTTTTTTGAGTCATGTATAAAAGATGACCCATTCTTCCGAACATTAAATTACTGACGGCCGACGACCACGCACGCGGCTATCAAAGTGCAGGACTCTTTGCCCTAGTTTTTCATATTCGGTTGCGAGCCAGCTTATTGTTTCGTCACTATACCATCGACAGTGAAGCTTTTTTTTTCACTGCAAATGACAGCTGGTGGCAGCAGTGCTGGCTCGTAGATGTTGTAGGCTTCATTGCGGAACTGAGAATTATTTCCAAGTCATTAAGAAGAAAGACTCTAAGGGACATGTAGGAAGATAGCCGCGGGAAACATACCTACCGTCAAAATACGGACTACTGCTTGACAGGCCAAAGTTGCCTCGACAAGTAAGAACACCAAGACGATGGTCACTGAGCTTCCTACAGCAGCAGCACTGCTTCAACCCTGGCACCCGTCCACTTCACGCACACTATCTTCACCTGCGGAAACCTGGTTCAGAAAAAACGATTCGTTTGCTCTATTCGAGTGATGAAACTATGACAAGAAGTTTCGCTACGTATATTTCACCCTAAAATATGCCGTCATAACCTGTTTACCTGAGAGGCCAGTGTGATAACTAAGTGTCTTCTCCTGGACAGCACCAGTAGATTAGTTAATACAGAATGGCTGAAATCATGCTGGAAAACTATAGACGGCTCTACAACTTGAACCCCAGGAAGTTCTGCAAAAATATGCCCTTGGTGGTCTCGTCATTTTTTAGGAAAAGGTGATTCCGGACAGATTCAGGTTTGCTACGTCTATTTCGCCCATGAGTAGGTCGTCATTACCTGTTTACCTGAGAGGCCACGGTGATTACTTGGGGACTTCATATGTTCCTTTTTGGGTTGTACTTTGGGTTTTAGTTTCCAAAATATTCAGTTCCAGTGCTGATTCAGTGCAGGAACACGTACCTGAAAGGTGCGCTCTAAAAAATAAAACATTTCCGAAGCGACCAGTGATCACTGACAAAAAGCCATGTTGAACCTGCAGTCCCCTGCAGCGACGGCAGGAGTGAGATGGTCAGAGCTATCGTACGGGAAGAGCCGTGTAGGCTGCTTTCTGAATAGAAGCATTAAGTACAACCATACGCTGACATTGTCCGCGTGGTAGTTTGGCATACTCATCACTTTACCCACGTCATCATGAGCTCAAAACCACGTCGCGTGAGCTCGAAACCATGACCTACACCGACCCACGTCATCAGGAGCTCGAAACCACGACCTACACTGATGCATTTTCGTTTATTTTTATAACATAAACCTTCCGGCCAAGTTATAGTCCAAAAGTAAAAGTTAAAGACAGGGAACTGATCCGACGGTTAGAGACCGATTCGGTCTCTTTTTCAGGGGTTACTATTCGGCCGTGTCTGAAGCTCGCGATTTTTCTTGGCGGTGTCGCCCTCTCCATCGTCCTTGTTTACACCGTTGTGGTTTCTGCGGCAATTTTTCAACTGGTTATGTAGACCACCCACGTGTACACTGGGTAAGATTCTATTTTAGCAGTTAACACTTCCATTGCCTTATTTTGATGTGCCAGTACAACAATACCTTCCTTTTTGTGCGACTACGCTCCGTGTTGATGACCCGGGTGTCGTCGAAATTGATACGAGGGTTCATCTTTTCGCTTGTTTCAGCGAAAGTGTTTCGTGCCGCGTTGAGGTTACGTACATCGTTTTGATGTTGTCGTATCCTTTCGGTGAAATTTCGTGTCTTACTGAAGAAGGTGGTGGAAGAGTTTATGCTTGGAATTTCGCAGACCAGCTCAGGGAACCTTTCTTTCGACAGTCGGTCTTTTGGACGAGGCAAGAATCTCGCGGTAGTTGAGACGGTTTCGTGCGCTACCTGAATGTCTTCTTTCCCCAGCGCTCTGGACAGTTGCTCGCTGATTCCTGGCACGTATAAAACATAGATGTGGTAAGGGTGTTTCGGATATACCTCCTTGGTAAGGTCATTCTTCGCAAAAGGCAGGTGGAGGGCTGGTTCACGGCCGCCAAGTCACTGGCAAACACGACGAATAAAGTTTTTCGGGCATCCATTGTCCAACAGCTCTGCGGTGATCACTCATTCTTCTCATTTTCGCACTCTTTGGAGCTGCAGATGACCCCATGCACAATTCAGGAGTGCCTTGACCACTGATGTCTTGTGTGCGGTGGAGTGGTTAGAAGTAAACTGCATATACCGTCTGATGCGCGTAGGTTTTTGTTACACAGAGAAGCTCGAATGCCCATCCCTACCTCCCGCCTTTTGCCTTTTCACTAGCACATACAGGAAAGAAAGAACGTCATTTTTTTCACGTTCCATGGTCAAATGAATCGCCGGCTTGATAATTTATATGTTAGTGATAGAAGGTTTCTATGTTAGCGTGGTGGCTAGCGTCTTAATTTTGACTACAGCGATGTAATTTCTGCTGTTCTATAAGAACAACACCTGGTCATTCAAAACAAATGCCTTAGTGGGAGGATTCTGGCTTATTCTGGCCACCTGCTGACTACCTGAATCTTATAACGCGAATGTCTTTTGGCACTTCACACCCTTCAAATGCGGCAGCCATTGTGTTAACATTAACTACGTACAGCTTCTTCTCAAACAAATATATTTAGTTATATACAGCTAGATGAAAACTAGTGTATGCATTCAATTTTTAGGTAAGAATCAGCGTATGCCTGGCATAAACATAAAAACTTGTGTAGTAAGTGTGACACTGGGGAATTTGTACTTGCACTGAACAGAATTGGCTGTTATAAACTGAAAACACACTTAATAACAGAAAGCATACACAACCACCAATATAGGAATTCATTTGTCGCATAACACATGCATGATATACCGATTAATTTGGATCATCTCAATTAAAAGTGTCCCTTGACAGTGCCATTTTTTGCAGGGTAAACAAAAGACTATTCTTGATAACTGGTTATTTCAGTGTAGCACATACATTGTACCAAACATTAAAAGAAAAATTAATCTCTATAAAGATGCTGAGGAGCTCGGTGCCGGCTTCACAGCTCTGCTGCTATCTTTATGTTGCGTTGCCCAGCGGTGCGGCACCTTTATAAAGTGAGCAATGTTTTAACAGCTTTGTGAACAGATCTAGATTGTTCATATTTTTTCCGCATCAAGTTAGTTAGCCCATCTCTGTTCCGAGATTGCTGGTGAAATTTCAAGCATCCGCACAGCAGAGAACACTAAACGCAACGTGCCACACTTCACTGGGGTGATATGCAAAATTCCGCTCAGCTGTGGGAAGTGTTACCCCAGCCAAGCTAGTAATGCTTGAACAATCGAGTGAGGGTCATATTCATATTTTTTAAATAAAACTGCTAGTGCAGTTAGTGCTGCTAGTGCTGAGTCTTTTGCACACCTGTTTGTGAAGGTGGAGGCCTAGGCTGAACCATGAACGACACTGTACGTGAAATATTGGCTCTCACGTACAAAACATTGGTTATGCAAGCGTCAGTCAAGCATCTGTAACGCCATATTATTCAGAACTGAGATGGCGAAATACATGAAGGTTTTGACCTGTGTATACTCCTTGTTCAGCCGCAATGTCTACTTTAAACCTGCGGTACATGCACCTGCTTATATACATATGGTAAGTTTTACTTCTACTTGTGATTATAGCGCTGATTATGTACCTCTTCTTTTGCCTTTCCTCGCGAAATTTTAGTCACTCGTGTGTAAAAAGACGACGTGTTACAGGTTTCCGTCCAGCGTCACCACTTGAGAGTTCCGTTATGATTACACTTCTCGCACTCGCGCTGTGTGTCGAGTGCTTTGAAGTCTGGGTGGTCGTCCCAATCCCTGGACTTACTTTTGTGTTAGAGTCTCTTACCACCTGCATGACATCGGCAATTTGTGCCTTCGGGTACACATGCCACTAATCCGGTGTTGTTGCACGCGTTTTGTAGCTCTTCTCTTTTTCCACCCCTCTTTCTTATTGGCGGTGTAGAGAAACTTGTGCGTGTGTAGACGATGTTCATTAGGATAAATGCACTGCAGTGAGTTGGGCTTGATGGCATTCTGGCCTTGGTAGCACATCTATAGACAACAGTGGTGGATCGAAAGAACATATGTGAGCGTATTCCTGTACCTTCTACACTGAAACCAAATATATTTATCTTAGGAGACGCTACATAAGTGCCACAAGCCGACAACTTGGTAGCTCGGTGATGACCTCTGAATACGGTGGGCAACTGGACTACACACTCATAATGCGAAAAAGAACTTGTGTTCGGGAGTTTTTACACGACAAATAATTGTGGCTTTTACGTCATTTAAAAAATAAGACATGCTCTCAACATTCATTTAAGCTTGGCAGAAACACATCACATAGAGTCATTTCTCCTACAAACTTCTATCATGAAATTATATATTTTAAAGTGGCTAGTATTCTTTCAGCAGCAGGCATTGCATTTATTATAGAGATATTACTCCTGTGCCAGAACGCATGCTGCAAAAAGCGATAAACTTCAAAGAGAGAGAGGGGAAACTTTATTAGAACTTGGCCGGCAGCTTGGTCTTGGTGGCCTCAGATGGCAGCGCTGAGTCCCTGAACTCGGGCGGCATCTTCGCCCTGCCGGACAGCCCAGAGCTGGTCGTTGAGCTCCGAGCTTCTGAGCGCCGCCTCCCAGCGGCGGCGTCGCCGACGGAGAAGGTCCCCCGCGGCTCCCGCAGACGGGTCGGCGGCGGGAACGAGTGAGCTCGAGGCTTCCTGTGGCCTGGTATTGGCAGCCGCCATAGGCGCATCGCGAACGGCGGCCGTTTCTCGACCATTGTTATCGGCGCATTCCCAGAGCATGTGGCGCAGCGTTGCTCTGTGCCCGCATGCTTTACATAGATCGGTAATGTGTAAGTGCGGGTAGCAGTGGCATAAGACGACCGGGCTGGGGTAAGAGTGGGTTTGTAGTAAGCGATAGCTTACGGCATCGTGTCTGTTTAGTTTGTCATGCGGTGGCGGGAACTTTCGCCTTTCCAGTCTGTAGTGTTGCGTAATATCTCGGAACGTGATGAGACGATCACCCCACGACCATTGTGGTCTGTGTTGTCGCTGCGTGTCTGTCAAAGTGTCTCGATCCGGCAGATCAGAAGCGCCCCGTTCTCGGGAGCGGAGGCGGCGGCCACAGAATGTGCCGTGCCGCGGCTCGGCGAGTGAGACCTCGAGCCGCGGCGTGGGCCGCCTCGTTGCCCGGAAGCGGGACATCGGTGTGTGCCGGGGTCCAAAGGAGGAAGACTGTTAAATTTTGTTGTGGCGATCGCGACGCTGAGTCACCATCACCGCACATCTTAAGGATGCGGGCCGCTTCCCGCGAGACGCGGCCGCACGCGAAGCCGCGGATTGCTGCCTGCGAGTCGCTGATTACGATCGTAGCGTTCGGCACCGTGGCGATTGCTAGGGCTATCGCGGCTTCTTCGGCCGCCTCCGTATGTCCCGTGGTCACCGTGGCGCTCGCGAGGCATTTGCCCGCACGGTCAACGACCGCAGCGGCGTGTGCGTGTCTCCCGTCCCCATATCTCGCGGCATCTACGTACACAACTTCGTCGCTAGTGCCGTACTTCTTTTGAAGGTCACTAGCTCGCTGGTTACGGCGCCCGACGTGGTGCGTCGGGTGCATATTCTTAGGAAGCGGCGGAACAATTAGGCGGTCGCGAACCGAGGCAGGAACATCCGCTTTTTCTCCCTGCTGAGTGTGGTACCGGATGCCAAATGACTCGAGGATGTGTCGACCCGTCTTTGACCCCGACAAGCGTTCGTTTTGCGAAACGACATGGGCCTCAATTAACTCGTCGAGTGAGTTGTGCAGTCCAAGTTCTAGTAACTTTTCAGTGCTCGCATTCAGTGGAACTCCAATCGCTCTCTTGAAAGCCTTTCGTATTATACATTCGATCTTGTTTTTTTCTGAGCCTAGCAATTTGAGGTAGGGGGCAACGTATGTTATACGGCTTATTGCGTACGCCTGCACTAGACGGATCGCGCAGTGATACCAGTACGTCTGTTCGTGATACGACGTAGGAGTCGGATCGTGTCGTCTACCGAACGACGTAGTCTTCGCACCGTCTCTCCATTATGGCCGTTTGCCTGCAGGTGTAACCCCAGAATTCTAATTTTGTCTACGTGTGGAATGGGAGTGCCATCTGCCAATAGAACGCTTATTTTGTAGCACTCCCTTTCCTCGTCACGCGGGGTTTTGCGACCTCTACTTGTAGGTTTGTAGATTAGAAGTTCCGACTTGGTTGCCGAGCAGTCGAGGCCCGTTCCTCGCAAGTACTCCTGAACTTCGTCTACACCTGCCTGGAGCGTACGCTCGACGTGACCATCACAACCTCCGCTGGGAACTCAGAGGGTGATGTCATCCGCGTAGATACTGTGATACAATCCTTGTATGCCTAATTATTTCTCGGGTAGCCCCAATAGAACTAAATTAAAGGGTAATGGCGAAATTACGGAGCCTTGTGGCGCGCCCCTCGAGCCCATCTCAAATTCTTGCAGTTCCAAATCTCCAACGACGACGCGTACGCGTCTGCCGGCAAGGAAGTCATGTATGTAATTATATGTTTTTTGTCCTAAACCTAATGTTTGAACTCTGTTTAAAATTGCTTCGTGTTTAACGCTGTCGAAGGCCTTTTTAATATCTAGGCCAAGGATCGCCTTGGTTGAGCTGGTAATGTCATCAACAATGTGGTGCTTTAGCTGAAGCAACGCGTCTTGTGCGGAGAGATTGCGGCGGAATCCTAGCATGGTGTGCGGAAATACATCGCGGACTTCGAGAAAGTCAGTCACGCGTTTGAGGACTCGCGTGCTCCAGAACTTTTCCTACACAAGACGTGAGCGAAATTGGCCTTAGATTATCAAGCACAACCTGCTTGCCCGGTTTAGGAATCATGATAACTCGAGCTCTTTTCCACGCTTCAGGAAGGGAACCGCGTTGCCAGCACTCGTTAATATAAGTCACAAATCGGGAGATTGACTCGTCATCTAAGTTGCGGAGAGCCTTGTTCAAAACCCGGTCCAGGCCGGGCGCCAATCGGGTGTTTAGTTCAAAAAGGACTGCCCGAATTTCCGCTTCGCTAAATTCGGCGTCTAGTTGCTCATTAGCAACGCCGTCATAATCTGGGTGTTGGACGCTCTCTGCCGCCCTAAAGTAACGGTCACGTATTACACCGAGCAGGTCATCGCCTTTATGATCGTTCACAAGTCTCCGAGTTTTATGGCCTTGTGCGGCACGAGTATCTTCCGGATCCAATAGGTGCCGGAAAAGGCGCCAAGCACTCGCCCTGCGCATCTGTCGCTCGAGGCCGTTGCACAGGTCTTCCCATTGTGACCTACAGACTTGGAACGCATGTTCCTCAATTTCTCTGTCTAACCGTGCTATGCGTTTCCTCAACGCCCGGTTATGTCTTTGGCGTTTCCACCTCTTGAGTAGGGCTTGCTTTGCTTCCCACATGTGTAGGAGCCTGCTGTCGATTACTTCGAGCTTCGCTTCGGGCGGGATGTGGCACGTTACCGCGTCTACGTCCCGATTGAGCGTCGCGGTCCACTCGTCTATATCCGTGATCGGCTCGTCGCCCCACCCGCCTTCTGCTCTCTTTTTGCGGAACGCGTCCCACTGCACTACTTTGAGTTTACGGCCTGTGCTTTCAGAGTATGTTCTACGAACGCTCGGGCCCGTGTCTACCGTAATCTCTATCAGAGAGTGGTCACTCCCTAAGTCCTCCTGCGTGTTTTGCCAAGACGCCGCTGTGACATTCGACACGAACGCGAGGTCCGGTAGCGTGTCTGCGCTCACGCTGTTACCCCGGCGCGTCGGATCGGCGGGGTTCGCGATCAGTTCAAGCCGTTGGTCTTGCGAGTCTTCCCAAAGGTGTTTGCCCTTGAGCGTTTCACGCGTGTATCCCCAGGCCCCATGGGGCGCATTAAAATCACCCGCAACTAGCAGAGGTGCGCCGTTGGCGGCCGTGCTTGCTCTCCGGAGCATCTCCCCAAATCGGTGCTGTAGCGTGGGTTTACTGTAGACGTTAAGTACAAACAGGCCTCGGCCGCGCTTAGGAATTAATTCTACAAAAACATGCGGTATCCTTACGCACTCAAGTTCGCGCTGCGCCACCGTGATGTTACGTCTAACTAGCACGGCGGCGACCGGCGCCGGACGCGGCGGGGGCGACGGCAGCGACCGCGGTCGCGCCGACGACGAGAGCGGATCGCCCCGCCCTCGGCGACCCGCGGCCGCCCCCGGCGTCCCACCACGCGCCGAGCGCTGTGTAGCACGTTTTTCTTTCCGCCTGTTGTCCGCCGCGGCCGCATTTATGGCTTTGTAACCAGCTAGTTTTGCCGGATAATTTGTTTCCTGCAAAAGGATAATGTCCGGTTTCGTCTCACGGCTTCGAATAAATTGCTCGAGATTTCCCCGCTTCCTCCTATATCCCCGGCAGTTCCACTGCCAGATCGTGTACTGTTGTTTGTGTGTGTTAGTGTGAGTGTGCGCGTGTCTAGCCATGGTGATGCTTGTGTTTAATTTAGCCCATCGCCGTCGAGGCGACTGGGGTGCGGCTGAATCTGCAGCTCGGCGTCTGGCAGCGCTTTCTGCTGCTGCTGACTCTGTTGCTGTCTAGCGTAGGGCTTACTCACCGTTCTAATCGGTCTGCCCGCAGATGGCGGGAGTCGCGCTTCAATGTTTTCTATGCGCGCCGTGTGCGCGGTGAGCATTTGTGTCATTTGTTCAGAGAGCTTAGCTATCGCACTATTGAACATGTCATTCATCTGTGCCACCTGTTTAGCAAAACGTTCATCGAGGCTGGTCTCGATAGTATCGATTTGTTTCTGTAGCTTATCATAACGGCCAAATCGCTGTGTGGATTCGTGCCTGGCAGGATCTAGTGCTATCCTTTTCGCGATACACGGGCGGTCTTCGCGTCCGCCTGCCCCCTCTCCCGAACTGCTCTCGTCATCCGTGTCCATCCCCGCCGCCTCGGGTCTCGACGGAGTCGAAGACCGAGGCGTCGGTGGTGGCGGCGCCGTCGACTGTTGCTGCGGTTGTTGCATTCGTGGAGCCTCTAGCGCTCGCTCTACCGCTAGCTTGAGCTCGCTCCCACCGCCGCCACCGACGGCGGGACCGCCAGGACGTCCCGCCGAAACAACGCCGCCGGCGCGAAAGGCGGCTACATCCGCCCATCTCACCTGCTGCCATGTGCCCATGGGTCCTTGTTGTTGCGGTTGCCGCCACGTCTGATGCTGCTGACTTTGTTGGGTACCTTGGTTGACCGCTGCGGCGCCCGGAACGGCGCCACCGCGCGTCTTCGACATGCTTCTCGGCCTTGGTGTCCGGCTGCGAGAGCGGGACCGGGATTTACCGCCGCCGCCTCTCGCGTCTCGGCTTGTCGAGCGTCCTTTTCGGGTGGCGTTGGATGAATGACTGTCAAACGCCGGATAATGATTGTAGTAACCTCCGTTGCCTTCGGTGCTAATGCCGCTGTTGTAGATGCTGTCGGACGCTGCGGCCGCTTGCTCTTCTTCACGCCGCTTTCGCTCTAGACAGCGACGCTTGACTATGTAAGGAGTCTTGTATCTCGCCTTGCAGACGCGGTCACCCGTGAGATGATCCTTGCCACACAATTGACACCGCGGCTCGCAGCGATGGTCAGACGGTGGGTTACTGCTTCCGCAGCCACGGCAAATCTTGTCGGCAGGGTTGGGACACACGTCGGAGCGATGGCCCAGCCTCCCGCACGCGTAGCACACGTCGATGTGCTTTCTGTAGAGGGAGCATCTCACAAGCATAGGTCCATAGTATACGTGTCTGGGAACATGGAAACCGTCGAACAATACGATGATGTTATCCGTGGTGCCCATTCGCTTGGCATGCAGCACGCCGGGGTTGCGCTGCGTCACTAGGTTGTTAACGATGTCCTCCGGGCTCTCGTCTTTGGAAATGTTCCTAATCAGGCCCTTGGAAGTGTTCTCCGGGGCGGCCTGATAGGCGTTCGCCTCGAACTCTCGATTCCCGATACAAAGCTTGCTGATGGCTCCGTAGCGTTTGGCTCTGTCCGCGGACGGAGTGCTAAGCACCACGACGTTCTGTTTAACGTTGAGACAGATGCTGTCCTCTCTAGCCGCTTCTCTACCGATACCTGCCGCGTTACGAAGGCAGCAGTAAATGCGATCTATCTTGTATTCAGCCCCGTTGAATCCGCCGCGGGGGCGCACAATGATCCTGTAGTCATCGGGCGGTAGCTCTGGCATTCGGCTCGCCTTAGCGAGGTGCTGCAAGTAACGAGCACACTTCTTTTTATTCTGCGCCGCTGTGTCAGTATCCGGGGCAATCCCTGTAGTCTCCGCGGCCGCCGCCTGTTGCTGCGTCTCCGTCTTCTGGTCTTGCGCTGACTCGGACGCGCCGTCGGCCTGTTTCGTTCTCTTTACGCTGCACCATCCTGCTCCCTCGCCGAAATCTTCCGGCCGAATGTCCTCTCCTTCTACCTCTACGACATCCATTTAGCCCTGTCAAAGGCCTTGTACGCTGCCGTCGGGGATCGGGAGCTCCGAGGAGGTCCGGCGACACGTTAGGCTTGCAGGCCCCACCGCCGCAGCGGCCGGCCTATGGCGTCGTGCGCAGAGACGCTGGACTTGGCGTTCTTGCTTTCGTGGTGGAATAAAAGGCGCCAATAAGTGGCTAAAAAGTGGTCCCACCTGGCAAAACTTGGTGTCAGGGAAGTCCTTGAAACTGCCGCCGATCGATGGTGAGAAGCGTTTTCCACGATAAATTCGACAATCCACCAAAAACAGGAAAGTTGCGGAGCCGACGCGCAACACGTCCGCACTCCGTGGCCCCCTAGCGGTGTCTCTCATAAACTTCAAAAATATATTTTTTTCTGCAATGCCACTTGCCAGTATGCTCTTTACAGAAAGGCAGCACTTATTTTTGCAAAAGTATTCATAGCTCACAGACGAAATTCACATTTGATGGTGTCGAACACCTAGAGTCCACTCTTCTCACAAACACATAGATTCACTGCAAATCACATCAGGTGGAAGTGCTGGCTCGTACATGCTTCAGACAGCTTGTTGAACCGACAATCATTTCGAAATTACGACGAAGATGCCATGAAACATCTAGGATGCTAGCCGCGGCAAGCAATACCTACACCCTAAATACGAGCCACTGCCTGACAAGACCAAAGTTGCCTCGACAATGATAGTCTACCAAGACCATGGTTACTGTGCCTTCTAGAACAGTCTAATTGCTTCAGTGTTAAGAGCCGCCAACTTCACGAACACCTACATGTTCACATGCTGAAACCTGGTTCAGAAAATACGACCTGCTTGCCGTATCCAAGCGCGGAAATTACAACAAGAACATTCTCTACGTCTATTTCACCCTTGAATACCCCATCATGACCTGTTTACCTTAGCGGCCACCTTGATTACTTGGGGTCTTTTCGTCGACAGCACCACAAGATTCGTTGGTACAGAGTAGCTGAAAGCCTTGGAAAAATGGCGTAGGACTACAGGACTGGCACACCCGGATGTTCCCCAAGGAAGCTACCCTTGCTGATTTGATTATTCTCGAGCAAATGGTGATTCTGGACTGGCGCAGGCTCACTGCTTCAATATCGCCCTTGAATATGCCGGCCTGACCTGTTTGCCTGATAGTCCACTGTGATTACTTGGGGTCTTTTTTTTGGACAGTACCACAAGAATTGTTTGTACAGATTGACTGAAAGCCTGCTGGAAAACTGTGAACAGCTCCAAAACTAGAACATCAGGACCTTCTCCAAAGCAACAGGCTTTGCTGATCTGGTTATTCTTGAGAAAAATTGTTACTACGGGCTGATGCAGGCAGTGAAATACCATATTTTGGGGAACTTGCGCAATGCATTAGCAAGATTGAATATAGCACTCTAAGCCAAAAGAGAGCAACGTGGGTATAGGTGGCCCTCTCTGAAGGAGCAATTGCATTGCCATTATCATTACTCCCCTAAAACGAGTAACCGCAAGGGTACGAACAATATCCTCTCCTTTCAGTTCCTTCTTTGTGATATGAACAGTATCTTTCTCCGGCTGCTCCCCAAAACCAACCGTTACGCCGAAAATTTGCCCCCGAAGGCCAACAGTTAGTCTTGACCGTTACTCTGTGAGGAGCAACTGGTCGTGCATCCTAGTTTTATTGAAAGTTTATTCTTGCCAGACGCTGTACACATGGCCAGACGACCTTGCAGGAACACTACTTTGGTGCTTGTAGCAAAGAGGTGTACAAAATATAAAGAATTAGAAATGATTCATCATTTTCATAGTTTTTAGGTGACGTGTGAGCACACGCGTAGAGGACAGCACATTTCCGCCAAAACTGACCGAGCGGAATAATGCAGAAAAAGCTTTCTGGGTCTTCTGTGGAAACACAATGTCGAATTGCCTGCACAGAGCAGTCTGTGTCATGATGCCAAAAACAAGGTCAACTGCTTCACTTGTGAAGGACTCAAGCGGCGCAGGACAGTTTTTTGCTTTAGGCTAGCCCAGCACAAAGCCACCGCGGGCATGTGTGAAGCAGCTCAATGTTGCATGAAATAAAAGTGTGACGTTTTACATACCATAATCAACACATAATAATGAATCACACACACAAACCAAAGCAGCATTTACTTTTTAGGAAGCCTACTCTAAAATAAATGCGAAACAAAATAGTCGGTTCGCTCAAACGTTACTTGGCAAGTCATATCAATATTTGTGTGATGGACGCTTTTCACATGATTTTTTCACACTCAGCCATTACACTTTACAACCGACGTACTATAGGAATCGATGATATGCAAACCACGAATGATGGGTGCTGATATCTTCTCTTAAAGTTAGCACAACGTTGCGATGCGGACGTAAATTATGCCGTACATCAGTTCCAAGTCATTTCATTTCTGTTATGGTGTAATGTGGGCCCAAGATCCGGAATAAATCAACCGGCAGTCAGGTGACTCTGTACACACAACACAGACTTTAACACAACCGATAACTCTTACAATTCACACTTAACACACTATAGCGTTCCTTATTTACATGCCAAACGTCCTACGCGCCTCGGCACACGAACTGTCCTACTCGCCGTTATGACTGTTGCCGCTGCGGCGAGGTCGGTCGTCACCGGTGTTCCTTGTGCAGTCACGCTGCCTTGACCGTGGTGAGGTGGTGGTGGTGGTGATGGTGGTGCTGCAGGCCGGTAGATCACCAGGCCACTGCAGTGCAGGTTAATGGCCCGTCGCCAACATGAGCCGCGGCCACCTCGTGCCACCACTCGGGCCCCAGGACCTCAGGCCACGAACAGACTATGCTGCCGGTCCCCGTGTCAGCGCCGCCCACAGAGCGGGAAGCCAGCTCACCAGGTCCGCAAGGCTGCCGGACACCTGGTTGAGTGACACAGCCCGAAACAGGAAGCCAGCTCACCAGGTCCGCAAGGCTGCCGTACGCCCGGTTAAGCGATGTCGCGACCCGAACCGCCGACCAGCAGCTGCCGTTCGAACCGTGTCACGTTCCAACTGCCCGAGCCGCACGCCCCGCTCGCGCTTCCTTTTTCTCGTCTTCGCCTCCAAGGCGTACCGCAGAGCAGAACTGCCGTTCCCTCTTCGCCCCGTCACGGGCCACACAATCCGCATCATCACAATTTCATTTCATTTCATTTATTTACTCTCAATGCCGTAAGGCGTTACAGAGAGGAGGGGTACAATATTAAACAATCAAGAGAAAAGACAACAGCGGGGTGGTTACAAAAAGTGATTGCTGACAGTGGACCTGAAGTGCACAGCGTCGCTGATGGAGACGATGGAGGCTGGAAGGTGATTCCACTGCACGCTGATCGTTGGGACAAACGAGTTAAGGTAGAGGTTTGTTCGGGAGTTTGGCACACCAACTTTTAACGGATGATCAATGCGGGATGACACGTATGATGGAACTGAAAAAAGGGATTGTTTTAGGTCTGATTGGTGTAAAATATTTTATGGAAAACACATAGGCGGGATATCATACGACGGGTTGCAATATCAGGTAGTTGTACTACTTGTTTCATGTTAGTGACACTGGATGACCTGGAATAATCAGAAAGAATGAAACGAGCGGCCCGATTTTGGATAGCTTCAAGTGTGGAGACAAGATTGGCAGAATGTGGATCCCATACAGAAAAGGCATATTCAATCTTCGGCCGTACAAGGGTTTTGTAAAGCTGCAGTTTTAATGAAGTGGGAGCTCGAGAGAAATTTCGTCGAAGGAAGCCGAGCATGCGGTTCGCATTATTGCTATCATATTCAATGTGCGAGTGCCACGAAAGGTTATCTGAAGTCTGAACGCCCAGGTATTTGTAGGTGGTAACCGATAGTAGAGGGGAGCCATTCAGGAAATATGTGTTTACAGGGGTGTGCTTGATTGTTCGAGTTAACCTCATATATTTGCACTTGTCGACGTTTAGTTTCATTAGCCAGGTGTTGCACCAGGCTGAAATTGTGTTAAAGTTGGTTTGAAGTTGTGAGGGATCAGAAGGTTCACATATATTTCTATATATAACACAATCGTCAGCGAAAAGACGTATTGATGAGGTTATGGTATCAGGAAGATCAATAATATAAATTGGGAAGAGAAGAGGCCCCAATACTGATCCCTGAGAAACACCAGATGTAACAGGACAGGGAGGAGATTCGTTATCATTAACGGCTACATATTGAAAGCTACATATTGAAAGATTATTATCATGAGTATGATAATAAGTTTTGCGCCTGGTAATTGTGTTCGCCGTCCATTCACGTGTCGTAATACGAAATTTGGTGTATGTGAAGGCAGCGGAACGGCCACGAGCGCATCATGAGCGTAGTATATTGTCAAGTTCTTGCGTGAAACGATTTTCATCATTATTATGTTTGCACCAGTCAGATACCTTCGACATCCATTCACGTCACGAAATAAGAAATTCGCTGTATGCGGAGCTAGCGAAATGGCCGCTAGCACGCTATGAGCGTCGAAAGTAGTCTTGTTTTACATGTACCGCATAACTTAGTTATCAAGTTTTGACGTGTCAACTACCTTCGTCTATTCACGTCACGTGAGACGAAACTTCGTATATGTGGAGCTAGTGACACGGCCGCCAGTGCGCTATGAGTGCCGTATGTCTTCATGTTTTACTTCACACGCATGTCATGGTTATCGTGTTTGCACCAGTCATATACAGTCGCCATCCATTCACGTCACGTAACACAGTATGTGATATATGTGAAGCTGTTGAAACGGCCACGAGCGCAGCATGAGCGTGTGAAGATGTCCTGTTTAACGTGACACGAATGCCATAATTATAACGTTGGCGTCAATCATATACCTCAGGGTCCATTCACGCCACATAATACAAAATTCGGCGTATATGCAGCTAGCGAAACGACCACGATTAAGCTATGAGCGTTTAATATTATCATGTCTTATATGTCACGTATATCAAGATTACCATATTGGCACGTGCCATTTACCTTCGTCGTCTATTCACGTCACGTGATACCAAAATCGGTATATGAGGAGCTAGCCAAACGTCCGCAAGCGCACTATGAGCGTCGCATGCAGTCATGTTTCAGTTGACATGCATGTCATGATTATCATGTTTGCACCAGTCATATGCCTTCGTTATCCATTAACGTCAAGTAACACCTAATGCGGTACACGTGAAGCTAGCAAAATGACTGCGAGTGCATCATTAGCGTAGTATAATATCATGTTCCTACATGACACGCATCTCATGATTTACACGTTAGGATTTGTCACTTATGTTCACCATGCAGTCATGTCATGCCATTACACTTTTGCAATACGTGATGTGAACGAAACTAGCGCAAGAGCAGCAAGACCATTAAATATAAATCTTGATATTCATGACATACATGTCATGACTTTCCTGTTATGACTTGTTACTTATGCATGTCATACACTCATGTTATGCCATGCCAATTTTCGCATAGATGCCATCATCGATGATTTGTGGTGCCTTATTGCGCAAAGGCAATTTAAAGGCCAAAGAGCGCCGAGTCATAGAAGAGGAGATGGGAGCAATGAATATGTTCAGCAGCTGTGTAATGGCCTTAAAATCCTCGTGCTAAGGCAGGTAAAACATTGAAGTGATGAAATTATGATAGTCATGTGAAATTTATAGGGAGGGTGGATGGGGAAAGGTTTTGTTAATAAAAGCGAGATGGAGATGTTTGGAACTAGCACACATGCCTCGTAAGCACCCTTGTGTCAAAGGGCTGCGAGGCAGGTGCTTTTAGATATAGCCACCGCAGCAGCAACCTCTCTTGAGAGGCTGCACTACGCGATGCCGGGTTATATTACGGGAAGTGTTGGGACATTTTTTAAAAAAAAGCCAACGCAGATTTATGAGTAAAAAGGGGTAATGCGAAGTGTTGTCTTCTTAGAGAGCCTAATTGTTATCTCTGGATTAAAATGTGAAGCATCATTAGTGCTTCACCACATCTTTCACTTAGGGGCGGATAGCCACCAGACAAAAGGCATGAGTGTGTCCTGTATGTGTGTCCTATTTTGAGCCTTGTTATTGATAACTTGGCACGACGTGATTTTGATAATGGCGGCTTGTGTGGCTTAATAACGTGAGTTTGTTGCGTGTGTGTCAATCCCACGTGCTCTGCCAGTATTCTCTGAGCTTTCGTTTGAGAGAGGGTCTAAGGTCAAGTGCTGGGATAGGTATGGGTGTAGTGGCAGTGCTTTCATGAACTGATGCGGCGAGAATGATGCGACAGCCACGTAGGACATAGAAGAGTTAGACTTCGAGTCATCCGTAAAGAACTCCGGATCTGTGTACTTGTGTTGAAGTTCGAGAATGTAAGTGCGGATAAGGGCAAAGGGCGCGTGTTTTGTAACTTCTAGGAAAAACCCATCGTACCCTATAGACTGCCACTGCCACGGTGGGGGGAATACTGCAGCCGCCATTAAACTGTGTTCGAATGACACATCAGGTTTTTCAGCATAACCCTTCAGGCGAACTGAATGCCGCTGTTTCACCAAAAGCCTGTTTTTAACCAGATAGAGCTCGACAAATCATAATTAGTGGGATATGAGGCGTGCTTCTTGTCTGCATTCACCTTAAGAAAATATACAAAGGACACGTAAGAGCTCTGCAGATGTACCGACCACTCGTTTGTCTCGACGTAGAGACTTTTTTCGGGGTTGGTGCGAAAAGCAGCCGCAAAAAGGCGGATGCCGAAATGGCGGACAGGGTCAAGCATTTGCAGGGCACTCGCGGCTGCTGACTGATATATTATCGCCCTCTAATGTAGATGCGTGCATATAAGACTTTTATGAATATTCATCAGGCATTTTCTATATCTGCGCCATTATGTCTGGTATAAAACCTTGAGTACAATTATTTCTTTCAGTAACTTGTTTTGAGATGTTTATTATATGGAAGAAATGCTAGTTTATTGTCTAAAATAATGCCTAAAATTTTGTGCTCAGATTTCACTGGTAGCTTCTAACCATGCAGGTCAATTTCCGTATAGGGATGGAGGCCTCTGTTCTTGTGAATAAAACATATGTGTTTTTTTTTTATTAGGGCTGAATCCCATTTTCGTCTGCCCACTTATTCAAGCCAAGTCGGACCTGCCGGATGCACATTGCGAGCCTGCATGATTTGTAACCTATCTGCATGTCGTCAACATATGTACAATAAAACATATTGCGTGGAATGCAGGTATGCAAGGTATTCATTTTCATAGTGAAAAGTGTACAACTCAGCACTCCACTTTACGGCACACCAGCCTGCTGGACGGAAGTTCGAGACAACAGATTTCCCACTCAGACACGGAAAGTGCGATTGGACCTTTAGATTATGTTCATCGTATGACCTCTAGCACCTAAATGTGAGACGTCTCGAAAAATACCAAAGCGCCATGTGGTGCCATAGGCTTTTTTCATGTCAATAAAAACCAATAGTAAAACTTTCTTATGGCGGAAAGCGTCTCGAATCTGTGCCTTAGCACGTACCAGGTGGTCAATCGTGCATCTATTTTCTCGAAATCCCCACTGGTATGAATCAAGTAAGCTGTTAGTTTCGAGGAAGTATACAAGTTGGCAATTTATCATCTATTCAAAAATTTTGCATAGGCACCTTGTCAGTGCGACGGGCCTGTAACTCGTAACGGAGGATGAAGCCTTGCCTTCTTTCAAAATCGGCATGAAAATGGCCTCTTTAGAAGTGGAAGGAATGTCGCCAGAAAAACAAGTGGAATTGTAGAAGAAAAGTAAGGTTGCTTTCGTTTCGAGGGGTATGTAGTTACGTCAACATTTCATAGACCACACGGCCATATCTTGGAGCGGAAGTGCTGCTGCAGTTTAGAGATGCCTGTAGTTCAGCTAGGAAGAAAGAATGGTTGTATGCCTCGTATGTTGCACACTCGGTGTCTAGTTTCTGCTTCTCCACTCTTATCTTATACCATTCAAACACTTGACAGTAGAGTGACGAGCTGGAAATTTGCTCGAAGTGTGCTCCTAGGTCGTTTGTCTGCTCTTCCAAGCTGTTGCGTTGTGTGCCCACCAGAGGGAGCGAATATGATCGTTTTCCTTCTACCCGTCACACCCTGTTCCAGACCTTGTCCTCATGTATATACGAAGTCATGTCAGATAAAATGTTTTGCCAGCTTTCTCTGCTCGGTTGTATGTGCGTCCTCCTGCACTGCCATCTAGTGTTCTTTAAATTTGTGAGATTCTCAGCCGTCAGTGATTGCCACAGCAATCTACACGCTTCGTTTTGTTTTTTACGTGCTTTTCGACACTCGTCGTTTCACCAAGGGACACGTCGTCTGCCAGATATTCCACTTGTTTGTGGAATACATTTCGTGGCAACGTCAATTAAAAAGCTGTGAAGTAGCCCCCAGCCGCCACAATGTTTAACACACAAGCCAGCCCAGGTTAGGAGAGTATCTTTTCGAAACTGTTCGCAATCAGCTTTTTTCGTGGGCTATTTGGGTACCTGCGAATGACATTCATATGATGTTGGCGTAATCAAAGCTACAAAGAAGTGGTCACTTCCGTAAGGAATAATGGTGGTGTTCCATTGAAATATGCGCAGAAGCGACAGAGATGGAATGCTTAGGTCTATGGAGGAGTAGGTATTGTTAGCGATGCTGTAGTATGTAGGCTCTTTCCAATTCATAAGATAAACACCAAAAGAAAAAAAGAAACTGTTCGATTAGGCGACCTCGCCCGTCACAAAAACAAGCTCCCCATAGACTCCCCATAGACTATGAGCATTGAAGCCCCTAAGACGGTTCGGAAAGTTCATCTATCAAGTACTGAAATTCATGTTTGTGCAATTGGAGTTGTAGAGGTATGTATACAGAGCAAATGATAACGAGTTTGTTTAATAGCACCACTCAAACAGCCACTGCCTCAGAAGACGCATAGTGTTTTAAATGTTCACATGCTATCTCTCAGTTAGACATAACAGCTCTACCTCCGGATGATTCCAGAACATCATCTTAATCTTTTCTGAAAATATTGCAACTGCGTAGAAAGTTGGTGTGTTCAGATTTTCAGTGCGTTTTCTGTACACATAGCACTTTTGGTTAGTGTTTGTGTAAAAGTTATTCAACATCATCGAGGTTCCTGAGAGGGCCCCTGACGTTCCATTGTATAATTTGAGTGTTCATAATGGAAGAAAACTAGCGCTGTGTGTACGTTAAGTGAGTTGCTTGTTCAAGTTGAAAGTTTAAACTTAAGTCACAGGCCTGCCATCACGCGCTGTTATTAGATTTTTAGTTCTCTTGGCGCGCTCCAAAGAGCCGCACCACCATATTCATTGCCTTCTCGGGTGGCACTGCATGCTCGAACATGTGAGCTTGTTGTTCGAAGTTTAGGCCTCGCCTGTTGATGTGAGGCCTTGAGACCTGAAGACTCTGGAGTCTCTGGCCTCAGTTCACTAGAAGGCAAAGTAGACTCAACGGCTGCCACCCTGCGGGCAGGCGCCACAGCCGATTGCCCACTCTGCACAGGCCGAAGGAGTGGCGAGGACTGGTGCGGCACTGCCCCTTGACGCGCCGCATCAGCATATGAAGGGCCATAAAATGGCGAGACACTTTTTCTTGTTTCTTCATATGTGATGTTTTTCTTTACTTTTAATGTGATGATTTCTTTTCTTTTTTTCCAAAGTGAACAGATCGTGAGTGTGTGGCATTATTTGCACCACAGCTCGCACAGTGTGCCGCTTCCTTGCATATGTCGGACACGTGGCCCAAATTTGCCGACAACGACAGCTTCGCGAGCCATGGCCATGTCTCTGACATTGGAAGCAACGGTGGGGGCTGGGAATGTATGGCCTCACAAAAGTCTTTGTATGCCCAGTTTGAATGGTTTCCGGCAGATCGTTCGAAGCAAAGGTCAATGTGTTTAGTTTGTGTTTACTTATTTTCTTATCTATATCCGCTGTATGTTGGCCACGTTCTGACTCCAGCAACATTCCAGAAGTTAAGCTTCGGTCAGGTTAGGCAGATCTGCGTCCGATACTATATCCTCGAGCTGAGTTCATATACCTGTGCGGTATAATACTGATTGGTGCATCGCCAAAAATTGTAAGACCGTGAAGGGTTTTGAATTGGTCTTTATCTCGTATTTCAAGAAGCAGATTTTCGCTTGCCATTTCGGTAACCTTGCACCCGGCACCGAGTGTTTTGGTCAAACACCTAGGGACTACATAGGGAGATACAGTTCTGGCTTGTTTATTAGTTGTTACAATTCTCGCTGCATATAACATAGATGTGAGGAAATATTTGTCTTGCCCGGTTGAACAAATTGAAGTCTTCACTGCGTACCCGCTTTGAAAAGGCACGATGACTCAGCAAAGGAATGCTGTATGCATTGTAATTGTGTGTTGTTCAGACGCGTTGGCGGCCACACACCACGGGGCCCAACAAGGGACGCTGCAAGTTTGTGAGTGCTGGAAGCTTGCAGACGTCAGGCGTACAACGCTGCCATAACCTAATGCGTCAAGACCAAGGTAGGGTATTTGCACAGGGTTACCGTTTGCCACCAGGAAAATTTGAAGTAAACAAAAAGGAGATTTTGACCGGAAAGATAGAAAGAAGCGAGAAAGATGAACATGTAGGCAGAGAGAGATAGGAAAAGGCGACTGCCGATTTACCCTCGGTAAGTCAAACCACTGGTGTCGTCTACGTGAAGCCGAGGCCAAAATAATTTGTTGCCTCCGCCGGGGAGCCTTAAATGTCCAATCACCCGGCATTGGCTCAATCCCCAGCATCCCCTTTTTCCTGGACACGGCTCACCCACGCAAGACTAGGTATGGGAGGGAGTCAAAACTCTTCGCTAGCTCAGCCCCGTGGCGAAGCTACGCAACAAACAACTGCCCTCACAGACGCCCCTGCGGGGAGATGCCATCAACGACACGGCAAGGAAAGCTAAAAGTCATAGATAGATAGATAGATAGATAGATAGATAGATAGATAGATAGATAGATAGATAGATAGATAGATAGATAGATAGATAGATAGATAGATAGATAGATAGATAGATAGATAGATAGAATAGATAG
This sequence comes from Rhipicephalus microplus, assembly GCF_013339725.1. Taxonomy (NCBI): domain Eukaryota; kingdom Metazoa; phylum Arthropoda; class Arachnida; order Ixodida; family Ixodidae; genus Rhipicephalus; species Rhipicephalus microplus. The sequence continues at coordinate 147,414,121 of NC_051167.1, forward strand.
ATAGATAGATAGATAGATAGATAGATAGATAGATAGATAGATAGATAGATAGATAGATAGACAGACAGACAGACAGACAGACAGACAGACAGACAGACAGACAGACAGACAGACAGACAGACAGACAGACAGACAGATAGATAGATAGATAGATAGATAGATAGATAGATAGATAGATAGATAGATAGATAGATAGATAGATAGATAGATAGATAGATAGATAGATAGATAGATAGATAGATAGATAGATAGATAGATAGATAGATAGATAGATAGATAGATAGATAGATAGATAGATAGATAGATAGATAGATAGATAGATAGATAGATAGATAGATAGATAGATAGATAGATAGATAGATAGATAGATAAAACACCCTTTGCGTCTTAGGTTCTGTTAGCGATCATTAGCCTTTAAAATTACGAAAACACGCAGTGAATTTACTTGTAGCAGTAAAAGGCATTATTTTGTATTGCTTCATTTCGAGGCAACATTTCATTGCTGTACGGCAACCCCAACTATAAGGTATCCCAGGACACGTGCAGCCATAAATTATAGCTGATCGACGCATATGAAATAACGTAGGCGACGCCATGTTTCTGAAGCAATGGGAGATAAAATTCTATCCATAGAACAAAATATATGCCAGTTGTCAATCTCTAAAAAACTTGCACCGACTCGGCACATTCATCACATCCTCTTCAAACCACCTTCATTGGTTGGAACTTTAATGGTTCTGCTTTAATTATCTGATAGCAAGACAAGGTTCCGTCTACGTAAACATTTCTTGACAGCAGACTTTCAGCTACACTTTGGCACGTGTGCCTGAACTTCCTGTCGAAGGAGGTATTTAAAGGCTCACTGTAAACCTACTTTCACAACCTAACTGTTGCTCAAGTAAGGACCGCATCAAAGTCTTCTCTTTGTTCAATCAAGGTGCGTCTTAAGTCATCTATGCCAACTATAAAACTTACGGCTGTTTTAATCGAATGGGAATAATATTTAGGTTCCCTTAGTCTGTCTGGTGGCAGGAATCATACCCAGTAATGCAAGATCTTATGTATGTCATTCTAAAGCTTATTTTATCACAAGGCTTCCAGTTATTTCGCACAGATAAATGTAGATAGTATGATTCCAATGCTTTATTACAACGAACCCAAAGGGACAAATTTGACGAAGTTTCAGTTATCGAACAACACCCTATCACGCGCCATGCTTTTTAATGGTTATATATTGGAATAGCACCTTCAATGCGAATATATTTTTTGCTGCTAATATGATATTTCCGTCAAAATCTTTAGCCGTGCTTGCTCATGTCAGTTATACAAACAATTCTATTTGTATTGTTCAGTGAGAGCACCCTAATTGAGCAAGCATTGTTCATAGAATAATATTGCCTAAACCAATGTCCTGGTTATAATCTGCTTTATGAGCATGCTATTCAATTTGAGTATTGAGGCTTACATGAAGTGAGATTGCATACTTTGAGCTCTATGTAATTTGTCTGATTAGGCGTGCACTTGTGTTTCCTCAAGCAGGACTACCGCAACACAGCTTTGACGATGAAGTTTTGCTCAGCAATCTTGATTCTCGCCTTGGCAGCAGGTACGTGAAACTGTCTAATCGTATTTATGAGAAAAGTGCATAGTGCACAGTGCACTTCATAATAAGCCCCCTCCCCGAAGCTCTCTAAACTTGTGAAGGGTGTGATTTCGTAACAGCTAAAAAAATCTTAACTGTTTTCACAAAATACACGAATTATAACTTCGCTGCAAACGACTACATGGATTCATGTTCTGTGGTTTCTAATACATTCTTGAATACGAAGGAATACTTAGAACGAAGACAGCCTTTCTTGCTATCATGACAGCGTTTGTTACTAAGAGTGTGAGGTTGTCTTCGACATGAGAAATAATTCTTGAGTGCCCTACAAATGAGTGGTCCTTTTGATTATTCGCCACAAGAAGACAACCGTTAAGGTTGGCATGAAAGTGCTGTGAGCTCTGTGTAATATTATCATTGCCTATTAGAACTTACATTATATCGAATTGATCCAGATAATCCTATGCAGAGGGCTTCGGAATATTGAGTGTTTTTAGTTTAACTGATGGTTATCGCTATATTTTTTCATCATGCGTGGCACTTAAATTACGCAATTTGTTGTCGCTGTAACACCATTGATGTAACAACATTCATGCGTACCTGCAGCTCTCTTTGCGGTCGTCACTGCTGTGGAAGAGAGAACAGGAGGAGGAGGTGGTGGTGGTAGTGGAGGTGAGGAAGAGAATTTTCGTTTTGGGCATCATGAATCGAATGTTGTGGTTAGTCAAATCCTGGTACTGTGAGCGAGCGTTTCTTCTTCGACCTCTGTAAACCACGTTTCTCTAGAGACAGTCCTTAGTGCTCAAAAATATAAGGCTACCCTTTGATGTGTAGTGAACCCATCTTTAAATTAGCAGCAGCTTCTAAGTACACTTATGGGTGGTATTTTAAAGACTATATATCTACTACTCTCGTCCGCCGAAGTGCCATGGTTAAACTATGCATAGTTTAGAAAGTTACGTAAACTGTTCATAAAATAATAGTTGAACAGTTTATGAAAGTTAGACAGGTAAGCATGTTTCTCAGATTACTTCATCAGTTATTTACTGACAAAAAGCTTAGCATATTTAAGGTCCCTTATACTGACTTGATGGGATGTCTATTTGCTTCGTTCGAAGCGACTAAATATGTGGGCCCTTATGTTTCACTTTACTGTACTGTGTTGAACGCCCTAAAAAACTTTATGCTCATTCTTGTGTAGGAACTGGCAGCGGATGCCCGGATGCCGAAGCATGCACCAAAAGCTGCACCAAGCAGGGCTACAGCATTGGAATCTGCCTTGCACCTCTACTTACCGTCTGCGCGTGCTTGTAATATTGAGCCAACCAGATCACTGAGTGGCAATAAAATTTTTCGGCGTAGACGAAAACAGTGCAGTGGTTTTGTTGAATGGTAGTCATTTTACGTGTGGGAAACAGTCAAAGTGACTTGGTGATTTACCTTCTACTAGTCACCAGCTCAGCTTGTTTGGCGGTGGCTGGATTCATTGAAGCGAACCATACTACGTGTTCTGGTGGTGCCTCGACTAGTGCGCTAATTTAGACAAGATGTTTGGCAACCGCAGGGTTATTTGGTTCACGCTCACTCCTTGACTAGTCGGGATGTAACCCTGGTGAGGCAGTGCCGAAATTCTGTTACCGCTGAACATGCCATTCATGAATACTTACAAGGCAAGTAAGGGCCTCCCACCTGCGTGGCATTCGGTGGCTTCCCGGATATCGCCCTCGTTTTATGGGATTGTCCACTTGGCCTTGGAGCCAAACAATGGGAGCCTTGGACGCATACTTGCCAGCGGTTCTAGAAGACTGACTGGTGGACCACGCCCAAGGTATCATATTGGCGCGCTCGGACATCTCAAATTTCTGCGCCAGATGGTGGCTTGGCGTTGCTTCTTTTAGTGGATTCTAAGTGGGGTTTGTTTTCCGTTAATGTCACTAGGTAGATAGTATAGATAGATTGTTTAGACACATAAAGTTGCTGCTTTTTGTTTCAGTCAATTATACTTGCGGGAACCGTATCATCTTGAGAAACACGGTTCAGAAAACACCCAAAGTTTCGTACATTGGCATCGTTATCCCAGCGCCTTGCTCATTAAAGTATACGATGCGTTATTTTATGCTTGCTAAATACAGATAACTATAAATGTCTTGTGATAAATATTGCGATATAGGTACACAATACCCAAAGAGCATTGAAGGGTTCGCAAAATATGCGAAATTCATATTTTGCACACTATGCAAAATAAATGTGTCTTGCATAGTGCTTAGCGTTGCCACCAGAAATGTCAGTGTTTTTAACTCCTCTTGAAAATCACCGAATGCAAGTTTCCTGAACAGGAACAAGCGCATCTCCTGGCAATGGAATATATAACAAGTGACTTAATTAAACCGATAATAGCATAAACGATATATTGAAGCGCACGCTTTTCTCCTTTTTATTGGTGTTATTGTGACTGGGCTTCCCCCAAACTTACATGTTACTAGAGCTGCGTGCATGCGGCACAAGAAGAGTTCCGATTCCAATTTTACTGAAGCATACTGAAACTTTCAACCAAAATATACCCATTTTACTGGTGTATACTGAACAATTTAAATAAATATACGGGTAGTCTAGTTTGTTATGTTGCAAGCATGATTCCAATAGGTAACAATGGGGCCGTTTTTTGAGTCATGTATAAAAGATGACCCATTCTTCCGAACATTAAATTACTGACGGCCGACGACCACGCACGCGGCTATCAAAGTGCAGGACTCTTTGCCCTAGTTTTTCATATTCGGTTGCGAGCCAGCTTATTGTTTCGTCACTATACCATCGACAGTGAAGCTTTTTTTTTAATTCACTGCAAATGACAGCTGGTGGCAGCAGTGCTGGCTCGTAGATGTTGTAGGCTTCATTGCGGAACTGAGAATTATTTCCAAGTCATTAAGAAGAAAGACTCTAAGGGACATGTAGGAAGATAGCCGCGGGAAACAATACCTACCGTCAAAATACGGACTACTGCTTGACAGGCCAAAGTTGCCTCGACAAGTAAGAACACCAAGACGATGGTCACTGAGCCTCCTACAGCAGCAGCAGTGCTTCAACCCTGGCACCCGTCCACTTCACGCACACTATCTTCACCTGCGGAAACCTGGTTCAGAAAAAACGATTCGTTTGCTCTATTCGAGTGATGAAACTATGACAAGAAGTTTCGCTACGTATATTTCACCCTAAAATATGCCGTCATAACCTGTTTACCTGAGAGGCCAGTGTGATAACTAAGTGTCTTCTCCTGGACAGCACCAGTAGATTAGTTAATACAGAATGGCTGAAATCATGCTGGAAAACTATAGACGGCTCTACAACTTGAACACCAGGAAGTTCTGCAAAAATATGCCCTTGGTGGTCTCGTCATTTTTTAGGAAAAGGTGATTCCGGACAGATTCAGGTTTGCTACGTCTATTTCGCCCATGAGTAGGTCGTCATTACCTGTTTACCTGAGAGGCCACGGTGATTACTTGGGGACTTCATATGTTCCTTTTTGGGTTGTACTTTGGGTTTTAGTTTCCAAAATTATTCGGTTCTAGTGCTGGTTCAGTGCAGGAACACGTACCTGAAAGGTGCGCTCTAGAAAATAAAACATTCCCGAAGCGACCAGTGATCACTGACAAAACGCCATGTTGAACCTGCAGTCGCCTGCAGCGACGGCAGGAGTGAGATGGTCAGAGCTATCGTACGGGAAGAGCCATGTAGGCTGCTTTCTGAATAGAAGCATTAAGTACAACCATACGCTGACATTGTCCGCGTGGTAGTTTGGTATACTCATGAATTTACCCACGTCATCATGAGTCAAAACCACGTCGCGTGATCTCGAAACCATGACCTACACCGACCCACGTCATCAGAACCTCAAAACCACGACCTACACCGATGCATTTTTGTTTATTTTTATAACATAAACTTTCCAGCCAAGTTATAGTCCAAAAGTAAAAGTTAAAGACAGAGAACTGATCCGACGGTTAGAGACCGATTCGGTCTCTTTTTCAGGGGTTACTATTCGGCCGTGTCTGAAGCTCGCGATTTTTTTTTTGCCGTGTCGCCCTCTCCATCGTCCTTCTTTCCACCGTTGTGGTTGCTGCGGCAATTTTTGAACTTGTTATGTAGACAACCCACGTGTACACTGGGTAAGATTCTATTTTAGCAGTTAACACTTTTTGCAAAAAGGAAGGTATTGCTGTACTGGCAATTTTGATGTGCCAGTACAGCAATACCTTCCTTTTTGTGCGACTACGCTCCGTGTTGATGACCCGGGTGTCGTCGAAATTGATACGATGGTCCATCTTTTCGCTTGTTTCAGCGAAAGTTTTTCGTGCCGCGTTGAGGTTACGCACATCGTTTTGATGTTGTCGTATCCTTTCGGTGAAATTTCGTGTCTCACTGATGTAGGTGGTGGAAGACTTTATGCTTAGAATTTCGCAGACCAGCCCAGGGAACCTTTCTTTCGACAGTCGGTCTTTTGGACGAGGCAAGAATCTCGCGGTAGTTGAGATGGTTTTGTGCGCTACCTTAATGTCTCCTTTCCCTAGTGCCCTGGACAGTTGCTCGCTGATTCCTGGCACGTGTAAAACAAAGACGTGGTAGGGATGTTTCGGATAGACCTCCTTGGTGAGGTCATTCTTCACAAAAGGCAGGTGGAGGACAGGTTCACGGCCGCCAAGTCACTGGCACACTCGACGAATAAAGTTTTTCGGGCACCCATTGTCCAACAGCTCGGCGGTGATCACTCATTCTTCTCATTTTCACATTCTTTGGAGCTGCAGATGACCCCATGCGCGATTCAGAAGTGCCTTGATCACTGATGTCTTGTGTGCGGTGGAGTGGTTAGAAGTGAACTGCAGATACCGTCTGATGTGCGTAGGTTTTGTTACACAGAGAAGCTCGAACGCCCATCCCTACCCCCCGCCTTTTGCCTTTTTACTAGCACATACAGGAAAGAAAGAGCGTCATTTTTTTCACGTTCAACGGTCAAATTAATCACCGGCTTGATAATTTATATGTGGGTTATAGAAAGTTTCTATGTTAGCGTGGTGGCTTGCATTATCTCTGGTATAAGCTCAACAACCTATGTGATGTGCGGCATGTTGTCAGAATATTACAATGAAGCTACGAACTTCGAACTTCAAGAAGGTCCTACATGCATTGCTGCACTACATTCGTGTTGCACAGGCGACAGATTTTTTTTTAAAATGCGGAACACGTTACGGACCGGGGCTGTTTATGCGGTTTTCATCTCTTGTAACGCTTGCAAATCCTATTGATAAAAAATCTCGTACATAGGACTTATGCGCAGAACGTGCACGTGAGAGTATTGGATACGCAGCAGCGTGCGCGTTGTATTCCGATACGCACCTGCGTATGCCTCGCATATTGGCACGGGCCACGTACATCCTCATGCGCAGGAACAAGTCTCATAACCCCTCGTATATATGCACGAGGGGTTACGTAAAGCAGAACGGGTACCTAATGCACCGCCTCACAGAACTAAAACTTGATATCCCACAAAAGCTGATAAGCGGGCCGTTTGGCATGACGCCCTGTCTTAAGTTTGACTACAGCGAAGTAATTTCTGCAGTTCTATAAGCAAAAACACCTGTTCAATCGAAAGGAATGCCTTAGTGGAAGGCTTCTGGCTTATTTTGGCCACCTGCCGACCACCTGAATATTATAGCGCCAATGTTTTTCGGAACTTCACACCCTTCAAATGGAGCAGCCATTGTGTTAACATTAACTATGTACAGCTCCTTCTCAAACAAATATATTTAGGTATATACAGCTAGATAAAAACTAGTGTATGCATTCAATTTCTAGGTATGAAACAGCGTATGCCTGGCATAAACTCTAAAGCTTGTGTAGTAAGTGTGACACTGGGGTATGTGTACTTGCACTGAACCGAATTGGCTGTTATAAACAGAAAAAAAAACACTTTATTTACTGAAAGCATACACTAGTACGAATTAGGAATTCATTTGTCGCGTAACACATGCATGATATACCGATTCATTTGGATCATCTCAATTGAAAGTGTCCCTTGACAGTGCCATTTTATGCAGTGTAAACAAAAGATTATTCTTGATAACTGGTTATTTCAGTGTAGCACATATATTGTAAGAAACTTTAAAAGAAAATTTAATCTCTATAAATATGCTAAGGAGCTCAGTGCCGGCTTCACAGCTCTGCTGCTATTTTTATGTAGCGTTTCCCAGGGGTGCGGCACCATTATAAAGTTAGCAATGTTTTTAACAACTTTGTGAACAGATATAGAATGTTCATACTTTTTCTGCATCAAGTTAGTTAGCCCATCCCTGTTCCCAGATTGCTGGCGAAATTCCAAGCATCTGCACAGTAGAAAACACTAACCGCAACGTGTCGCACTTCACTAGGGTGATATACAAAATTCCGCTCAGCTGTGGGAAGTGTTACCCCAGCCAAGCTGGTAATGCTTGAACAATCGATTGAGGGTCATGTTCATATTTTTTAAATAAAACTGCTAGTGCAGTTAGTGCTGCTAGTGCTGAGTCTTTTGCGCACCTGTTTGTGAAGGTGGAGGCCTAGGCTGAACCATGAACGAGACTGTACGTGAAATATTGGCTCTCACGTACAAAACAGTTGGTTATGCACGCGTCAGTCAAGCATCTGGAACGCCATATTATTCAGAACTGAGATTGCGAAATACATGAAGGTTTTGACCTGTGTATACTCCTTGTTCAGCCGCATGTCTACTTTAATGCTGCGGTGCATGCACCTGCTTATGTAAATATGGTAAGTTTCCTTCTACTTGTGAATATAGCGCTGATCATGTTCCTCTTCTTTTGCCTTTCCTCGCGAAATTTGAGTCACTTGTGTGTAAAAAGACGACGTGTTACAGGTTTCTGTCCAGCGTCACCACTTGGGAGTTCCGTTCTGATTATGCTTCTCGCTACTTGCGCATTGTGTCAAGTGCTTTGAAGCCTGGTGGTCGTCAGCAATCCCTGGACTTTTGTGTTGGAATCTCTTACCACCAACAGGACATCGGCAATTCGTGCCTTCGGGTACACATGTCATTATCCGGTGTTGTTGCACGCAACTTGTAGCGCTTCTCTTTTTCTACCCCTATTTCTTATTGGTGGTGTAGAGAAACTTGTGCGTGTGTAGACGAAGTTCATTAGGATAAATGCACTGCAGTGAGTTGGGCTTGATGGCATTCTGGCCTTGGTAGCACATCTATAGACAACAGTGGCGGACCGAAAGAATATATGTGATCGTATTCCTGTACCTTCTACACTGACACCAAATATATTTATCTTAGGTGACGCTACATAAGTGCCACAAGCCGACAACTGGGTAGCTCGGTGATGACCTCTGAACACGGTGGGCAACTGGACCACACAATCATATTGTAAAAAAGAACTTGTGTGCAGGAGTTCTTTACACGACAAATAATTGTGGTTTTTTACGTCATTTAAACAAATAAGGCATGCTCTCAACATCCGTTTAAGCTTGGCAGAAACACATCACATAGAGTCGTTTCTCCTAGAAACTTCAACCATGAAATTATAAATTTGAAGTGGCTAGTATTCTTCTGGCGGCAGGCATTGCATTTATTATAGAGATATTATACCTGTACCTCAACGCATGCTGCGAAAAGCGATAAACTTCTAAAATATATTTTTTTTCAATGCCACTTGCCAGTAAGCTTTTTACAGAAAGGCAGCACTTATTTTTGCAAAAGTATTCATAGCTCACAGACGAAATTCACAACTGATGGTGTCAAACACAGAGTATATCTTAGTAGTCTTCTAGAGCATATGTTGTTGATTGGAGCTAGAAACCATAGTAATGCTGTTTATATAAAATAACTAGCTAAAGCTTTGTCACTTTTGTGGTAATGTGAAGTTATTTGATTGTGTTGAACGGTTATTTGATTGAAAGGTTATTATTGATGAAAGGTTATTTGATTGTGTTGAAAGAAAAGTGACCGGTTAATATTGAGTGGGAAAACGCAGTAACAGGATGTGCAGTGGATGTATAAAGTCGGCAGCTGGCGAATACATTATAGTTACTCTGTTCTCCCACCAGATTTATTATACAATGATTGTTTTTCGTACGCATGACTTGTTTAAAACTAGAGCCCTGTTCTATATATGCAAAATTTTGGAATACCTGTATCTTGGCCACATATGCTCATTTCTTCTGCCGGAATGAGCACCCCTTCTGGCACGCCTGCCTCATCCACCTTCGGCAATGCACGGTCCGCAATCCACAGTTTCTCAGGGAGTGATGTTTGCTGACCGCAGTACGCAGAAAAGAACACAAACACTAAAGACAGAAGGTTTCCCCACAGGATTTTACCCCTTGAGGAGAGTGGGGGGGGGGGGGGAGTCGGGCTTTGTTCTTCTCAAGCTATTGTGGTGTAAGAGGTAGGACTGTCAAAATTTTTAATTGGGACATCTGTCGGAAGTATCTACACCACACTATAGATTCGAGCAATTTCGATTTTAATCTACTTTAATAAAGACACATTTTCGAGATCAGAGATGTAATATCTTTGTTTACCTCCACTTGCGGCAGCACAGCATTAGCTATAATTAGAAACAATGGCCTGGGACTACGTGACAAAAGAAACGTCTTGGTGTGGGAATACTGGTTAAAGTGCTAATCCTACACGCACTTTTATATGCAGTATCTAGTGTTCTGTAACAAATATTGTTTATCTTTATCACACTTTTGAGTGAACACTGTTGCACAGGCATGTCGTCTTTGTGATAAATAAAAGTCATGCTGCCGATTTAGTGTGGCCTACTTTAAAATTTATACCTTTGCAATAGCAGTGTGTGGAATAGACTACGGAATGGAGTTTCCACAGTGCAGTGTCAAAAGACTACGGAATATATGGAGGCACGGTGTTTTATGGTTTGTTATTTTCTGGTGCTTGTGAGATTATTTAAAATAACAGTAACAAACCATACTGACTAAAATTTAGTTAACTTAATCCAACAAGCACCACTTGTTTTTTGTTGAATTGCACGAAACAGATTCATTTCGTTGCGGCATGTGATTTATATAGTACACTGCACAGATCATCACTGCGACACATATGGGTGCATAAGAGCTTCAATAACCACAAGTCAATATGTTCGTATTACATGTCAAGTGTAAGTTTTTCTGGTTATTTTTTTTTGCACGTCACCTTGTGCTTGATGCTGAGTACAGCTGAGGACGAAATATACTGGCAGTAGGCTATACCTGTGCAATATAATAACCAGGAACTGTCGCACAATGCTATGTCAGCATACTAAGGCATTATTAAAGGCTCATGCTTGTTTCTGTTTCTTCAAAACTTTTCTATATTGTTTCAAGAAGTAAAGCGACTTTCGCACAGTTTCATTTCGTTGACCACCCAGCACGTAATAGAGAATACGCGGCGTCCACCTATGCTTGCCGAGATAGAGCAAGCGACAGTGATTGCGACCACGCCTTTGTATTCAAAGTTCGCAGTTTGAACTCGAACGACAGATTCAGCTCTCCTCACACGTCCCGGCATTCTTTAAAGTCCCTTCAAGACAGGTTTTTATCTGCTGGAGCATTGGAGGGCAGGCCACGCACATGAGGTGGTGTTATCGCATGTGCCAAACATGTAGCGGAAATTGGTCGGCTCATATCTCCTCTGCTTCAGCCGCGTTTGTCGCCCCCGCTCACGTGCATTTACCCACAGGCATAAAACATCATGTGCAGGAAGTGTTATCGATTCGGACTTTACACGAAGCATGACGGCAATGCTGTCGCTGAAACCCAAAGAAGAGTCTTCATTTATTGGTATTGCAATGAAAATATTAAGGATAAACTATGGAGATCAGTGGTTTTTACATGGTGCCCAGGTTTTCAACCAACGCAACGTGTCTGAAGGACACGCAACAAGAACCCTTATCAGCTAGGCCTAAGAGAAAAAGTCGACAGCAGTGGTGCCTGTTAAAACAATATGCCGTTTCACGTAAGTAAATCTGTTGGAAACGCACCAAGACACGCTGGAAGGACGGATGGAAGTTCAAGAAAGGAAGCCAGTTTCTAATCACTTTCGGCACGACTACTGGAACTGCTTTTGTTAGTGCCACCGCTTTAATAAATAAACGCACACGAAGCTTCGCAAATCGTTTTTTTTTTTTTTAGTATACTCGCGGTAGGCTCGAAGTATTGAGTGCCAAAGCGAAAATAAAATTGTGGGCGCTGCAAAAGCGTTGAGAGACAGAAAGTTTTGATGGCAGAGGCCGAAAACTGTGCCGTCAGTGCTGTCAAGCGTTTTACAAAGCGGCCTTTCAGTGCTTGAGAGCAAACTGTCGCTGACATTCCTACATAGCCGAGAGGCGAAGCGCCTTTGCTTGTCTTCGCTAGACACAGAAAAGAGCCTTCAATTCCTCTTCGGAGACAAACACCACAGCTTTTTTCCGACAAAAAATGTAATTAGATATCCGTGTTCTGCAAAGTATTCTGATACAATCGACACATTCCAAACTGTTCCGATACCTAAATACAAATACATTTTTCAGATGTATTTTGATCCAGAAATAAATGTACTCCAAAGCAACTCTGGAATACTATCGCAATACCTTTATGAAGCTAAGCTACCTAGCCCTGGGAAATATCTCTTTTAATATTAGGTGTTGCGATAAGGTGTCTTGGGCTTCGTACAAGCTCCCTGATTTTTGTGGAAAGCAGCAGTCCTCTGTGGTAAACAGCATCATTGTGAGTCTACAATCGTTGAGTTTCATAAAGTTAACTAGAAGGAACTCTGGCACTGTGATCACTCAGAAACCACGGCAATGATGGCTAGTACGAAACTCAGCCTATTGTTCGTACTTGGATGCTTGTAACGAATTGGTGTGTTTGTTTATTCCAGCGTTGTGGTTTCGCTTTGTATAAAAGAAGAGATCATTGAGAATTTCGAGGGAAGATTAGGAAAAAAACAGTGGGGGACCCGCATTTTGGAGTTGCACGGGATAGAAACATCCTGTTTCTAGCACGTACTTTAAACACTTACTGCACGAAACCTTTTCGAATTTTTTATGCAACCACTACGTGTCCTTTAGATAAAAGGCGCAGTAGCGTGTGTACCTTTTGTAATAGGGTAGCGGATTGCAACCACAGAGCCCTTATGGTTATCACATATTATGACTCCCGTTGGCAATGGACGCTTGTACCACGCATTATTACTGCATGATATTTCATGTTGCATTGTCAAGCATGTACACAGGACGCGTGTGTTTGTGCAGCATGAAAGCTACTTTCAGCACATTTTCAAGCAGGGGAAGTTCTTTTCGCTGTTTTCGCAAACACAGGCGTGGCCGTGTGGTAGAACACCCGCTTGCCGAGCAAATTACCCGTGTTCAATCCACACGTGGACCCAAACAAACGTGCTGTAGTTCCAAATCTGCTGTAAGATTTTTTATCGTTTATTTATTTATTTTTTTAATCGTTCTCAATTTTTTGGTCACGCATAATACGATGTTTTTCGCCCGCAACCAACTACACTGACACTAATGCCGACACCAGAATTTCTGCGAAATGAGCTCTTTAACGTTATTGCGTTACTAGGGAGCCTAAAATGTTAAGATTGCAGAGTGCAATCACTGGAAAATTGCTGATTTTCGTTTTGTAACAAACCTTCTCCAAACCGCGTTAAGCCAAACAGATCCGAAGGTATGAAGATTACAGAGAAAGAGAAATATACGTACGAATCATCATGCTCGCTGAAGCACCATAAATTGCAGCTCCCGTACACATTAGCGCAAAAGTTCCCGCCAGTGTATTTGTAGAAAAATGTATGCCTACAGCCGCTTGTCCAAGTATGTTGTAGCATACTGGTTATGCTAAAACTGGCCAGCATTACTGCATTTTCTCTCCCTCTCTCTCTCTCTCACTGGTTTTCCTTACTTTCTTCAGTGATAAGACACGAAAGAGATAAAAGAACGCATTCAAGACAGCTGGGTATTGCCAATGCAATAGGGATTTATTGCTGTCTCTTGATGAAACGTCTTCATCCATCCGAGCAAATGCAGAATGTTATACCTATTACATAGCACCTTCCAGTTTTGTAACGCTGAGCTTCACAGCTTGTTATGCAGGCGGTAGTCTGTGGGCATCCACTGCCAATACCTGCGGAGGCAGAATACAGATTGAAGTTAAATGGAATAGAATGAAATATAATGTTGGCCATCATATATATTTGCGCACAGATGGAAGCTCGTAGAACGAATTACTCGGGCAACTGATTCCCAATAACAATTAAAACATGATATTGAAACACAACTTCACTGCACAACTTGTCAGATCTAGCAGACATTATTCAATAACTTATTGGTATTCAGTAAGAAATTAGACTGAAATATAACTTATCTGCACAAACAGTCACATCGAGCAAACCAAAAGTGCAGCGAGGTATTCGCGCAGCAGTAATATTGAAATATCGCTTCGCCGCTCAAGTAGTCGCATCGAGCAGACTACAATGCATCAATGTATTATTGTACCAATTACACCAAAATACGACTTAGTGAACAACCAGTCAAATTGAGCAGACTTATATTCTGCAAAGTATTCATGCAGCAATTACACTCAAGCTTAACATCGCCGCACAACAGGGCACATCAAGGAGACAATCATGCACCAGTGTATTCATGCGAAATATATGTTCTCTGCATAACCAGAAATATCCAGCAGACATTAATTAATCAAAGTCGTTATGCTGCAATGATGGGGAAATATACTTTATCTGGGCAACCAAGCACATCCAGCAAACATTATTGCAGCTACTTATTCGTGCAGCAACGATAGCGAAATATAACTTCGCTACACAACTAGTCACCGCAGGCAGACTATGTTGCGTCAACGTATTCGTGCAGCAGTGATACCGAAATAGAACTTAATGCGCAGCCAGTCTCATCGAGCAGACTATAACGCAGTAACGTAGTAATGCAGCAGTAACAGTGAAAAATAACTTCCTCGCGAAACAAGGAACATCGAAGAGAGAATATTTATCACAAACGAGCACTAAAGAAAACGCACGCCTCCAATTTCTAACGGGTACGCGAAAACGAGGCGCCGAGTTAATGCGACAGAAGCCGGCGCATCGAAAAACGCAAGCGTCAAAAGACGTCACGCACGCACCTCCTCTGAAAGAAACACCGTCACGCTCACCAACTTCCTCGCATCGAACACCGAGCAAACTCTAGAAATATGAAGAAGGAAGGAGTGAATGTACGCAAATTACGAGAAAGGTCTCGTTCTGTTTCCAGCCTTGGTTGTGCGGCACGCCGACGAAAACCCTGAAAGGTTCAAGAACCCAGCGTCCAGCGAATATAAGCAAGCAGCGGAGGGAGTCCATGAGGATATGAAGTGTGCATTTCCGCGAACAGGCGAAGAAGGCCTGTTATACAGTGAGAGTGCACCAGTGGCCGATGTGATGGCGGCGAAGAAGTTTAGTTGTTGAAGTGCGGTCAGCTACCAATGCGAGCGTTTTCTGTAAGAGAACGCTCGGAGGCAGTGGGGCGACAACCAGCGCTGAATTTTGAGCGAGTGTTTCCTGGAAAAGAACCATTCAAACTTTGTTCAAATAACTTTGAATTTAATTCATTTGTCGAAGATCCTTGTCAATTAGTATACTTAGATAGCTAGTTAATGCACGAAATTGCATTTAACGCGAGTTGTTTACTGTGCCACTTGTTTTGAACGTATCTGTGTGCCTTGTGACCTGTATTGAAATCTATAACTGCCCAATGTGCACGTTTATACGCAGAAATCTGCCGTATTTTAGAATACAATTTTGTTTTGTTATAAGCTCTTGGTTCTGCGTCGTTCATTGGACTACAACTAGCGTTCGCTGTGCACTAAAAGGACCAACAATAAATAGTCCAAGCTTTCGTGGTGCGTTTCAGGGCGCTGATACGTCAGGTCTTGGAATCAGCCCGGTGATCGCCTCCCTACTGAATAGACCAGTCAGAATAATGCACCAGTATATTCATGCAGCACTGATACTGAAATAAAACTTCATTGCTTAACCAGGCATATCGAAGATACAAAAACGCAGCAAAGTATTCATGCAGCAACGTGATCTTGCGCAATGATACCGAAAAAATAATTTCACTGCACAACCAGACACATCGAGATGACAATAATGCGGCAACGTATTCATGCAACAGTGCGACCTGAAATACAACTTAGTCAACAACAAGTCGCATCGAGGAGATTGTCACGCAGCACCCGATTCATGCAGCAATGATACTGAAATATAACTTCACTTTACAAAAAGACACATTAAGGAGACAATAATGCACCATTGAATTTATGCTGCACTGATGCCTAAATATAACTTCGCTGCACAAACAGGCGTATTGAGCTCCCACTAATGCGGCAGCGTATTCCCGACCGACATGTTCACGGGTAGTTAGTGACGGACTATAAATTAATGCA
Source organism: Rhipicephalus microplus (assembly GCF_013339725.1). Lineage (NCBI taxonomy): Eukaryota > Metazoa > Arthropoda > Arachnida > Ixodida > Ixodidae > Rhipicephalus > Rhipicephalus microplus. The sequence goes on from NC_051167.1 coordinate 147,430,199, forward strand.
GCAATTGACGGAGTTGCAATTAGAAGCTGTGTTGCACAGGCCAAAACCACTGAATATAATGGTGCGCACCACAGAGGACTCGTCCGGAAATATTTGTCATGTGGTGTTATTTAACGGGAACATGTGTCATGCAGTACTCGTGCTTCGGATTTCACCTCTATCAAAATGTGATCACCACAGGAAGAACAAGACCTACGACACTCGTGTCAGCAGTCGTTTGATTTCCTGAGTTTCGGGTTCATTATATCGACCAATATGCAGAAGCCATCAATCACATGAATTACCTTGATGCAAAGTCACCCCGCCTCGGTGGTCTAGTGGCTAAGGTACTCGGCTGCTGACCCGCAGGTCACGGGATTGAAGCCCGGCAGCGGCGGCTGCACTTCCGATGGAAGCGGAAATGTTGTAGGCCTGTGTGCTCAGATTTGGGTGCACGTTAAAGAACCCCAGATGGTCAAAACTTCCGGAGCCCTCCACTACAGCGTCTCTCATATTCATATGGTAGTTTTGGGACGTTAAATCCCACATATTAATCAATCAACTATGTAAAGTCTTTAGCAGGAAAAATAACTTATTACTACTGCAAACCAAGCGCTAAATTATACTGATTGGCAATATGCATTGTATTTCATTACCGTGAGAACATGTGATTGTGGGCAGGCGCACGAAGTGCGGCGCTCAGAGGGGCTCGCCTGTAGATCTTCCCACTCTCGTAATAACGATTCGGAAGTTTCAGCTGGTTTCAAAGGATGTAACACCGATGCGCTTTGCAGTTTGCTTCCGCTCGATTTGTTTACTTGCGTACAACCAGTGCCTCCTCTAAGACACACAGCTGATTGGCAGCGCTCACAACGGAAGTGACGCAGCTTCAATTTCGCAAGCGGGACAAGATGACTGCAACACTGTGATATTTTGAAACTAGCGACGCGCCAGGGATCTGGTTTGACCCGAGTGACAACCTGTCATACATTTCTCTTTTTTTTTCTCTATGCAAGGTATTCGACGGTTGGCTCACGCGTACACTGTGGTTGTCCCAGGCCTCCACTACCACAAGGGTTGCTTGCTTCGCTGCTCGTACAGCAATTTGTTGTTCCACCCACCTCGTTTTCTTCAGGCGAAAGCTTTATACACCGCATCAGATGAGAAACTTCACCGGCGTACCACATCGGTGACAGCACGAGTAATGCAAGACATTATTACGTGACAACACCATCACGCCACACACTCAAACGTCGTACGTCGTAATAATATTACTACGCCATCACAACGTCACAGTGACACATTGAGTCGTCACGTCAGATTGCTACATTTACATTTCACATCGTAGCTCCTTCAATGATGGGCGGGTCACCAAGGCAGGAAAAAACCAGGTGGGCTTCCTCCACTGGTTGAGGCAGTGCGAAATCAATAGGGGCAGATAGCTTTCGGAGGGCGAAGGAGTATGAAGGATACTCCGTATGAGAAGAGAAAAAAGATGGCATCGGTCTTTCAGTCCAATATAGGTGCTGCCTAAGAGGCCCCTTGATTTTTTTTGTTTTATTGCTGTTCCTAAATTCTTACAACAACCTGAACGTTCTGGGTTTCGGAGGAGCGCAGGTTAAATCTGGAACACTTTTGGCGACAATCATAAACCAACTCGGAGGCAAAGAAATATAATTTTCGTTATGTTGTCAATAATATTTCGACCTGAATTGGCCACAACATAGGTAATATCCTTTCAAAACGTCTCAAACCTACAGTCAAAGAAAAGAGCACGTAAATAAAAACGATGCACTTTTGTCCTACCACAGTAATCGCCATCTATCTTGTGTTCTTTTCCTCTTACTGTTTCCGCGCGCCTAGTCCTTTCAGATCACGAACGACTTGCGCTTTATCAGCGTGACATAGCTTTCTTGATAAGGAAGTAGAGATAGGAAGCGCAAGCAACCCGGATGATGACTATTGTTGTGAGACAAGAAAATCACCCTTTTTAATCAATCTTTTTTTAGAGTGTATTCTTCGTGGAAGCGGGATTGTGCAAGTTCACAAGTGATTTTCTAGGAGTTTCTCTTGACGTAAACATCGCCAGTCCATAATTACGAATACACCATAACGCTATTGCAATGGATTTTCAGTGCTTAGTCAGAATGTAAATGAGGATGTCTCCTGGTATAGGGCATGTCAAATGAATAATAGAAGGCAGACGGCTGTCAAGTGATTGATTAATGGGCATACTACATGGGTTGTAAGGTTCATATGTAATAGCGTTGCTTTCGCACACTGTCGAAACTCTTTATACTCACCAAAATTTCTTCCAGTTATCTCCTCAGCTTCAGTCCTGGCAATCAGGAACACTGTGAACAATAATCAGAATGTATAAAAGTTTACCCCGCTTCGATAAGGTTACGATTCATCCAAATTACGTTTTTTTATGTATGAAGTAGTAGAACTTCACTAAAACATTTCTTATGAAATTGGTTCCATCAAGTCACCGCCAAATATTTCCTTCCAGGACAACCCTAATTTTTTGTCTGCTATTAGTACTTCAATTTATTTGTAAATATTGCGAAGCCGTACCGTTTCTAGTTCACTGCATAACGTCCGGAGTCGTCCTGCAGGTTTAACCTGTGAGGTACAGTGTTATTTCATTCTATGGTCTTTACTAAATGGCTTGCATTGGTGAGTTAAGTTTTCTCAAGTCCATCGCACTTAATTTCTCGGATGGACAGCTTCACGTTTTTTTATACAAAACGTAAAGTTTAAAGTTGACTTCAATTTGATGTCAGATGTGTCGTTTTTTTTTTTTACGATCGCCCCACCACGGTGGTCTAGTGGCTAAGGTACTTGGCTGCTGACCCGCAGGTCACGGGTTCATATCCCGGCTGCATTTCCGATAAAGGCGGAAATGTTGTAGGCCCGTGTGCTCAAATTTGGGTGCACGTTAAGGAACCCCAGGAGGTCGAAATTTCCGGAGCCCTCCACTACAGCGTCTCTCATAATCATATGATGGTTTTGGGACGTTAAACCCCACATATCTATCTATTGTTTCTTTACGATCAAATAAAGCCAAAAGAACGTGACATGCGTGATAGGTTTTCCCGTCAATATATTTACTGCTTTATTTGTGGTTAGCTTCTTTAAACAATTACTTATTACTAAGCTGCTGTGCGAAAGGATGAAAAAAATTAGCCAAATCTGCGGTCATGCAACCCTCGTCCCATGGCGACATAATTTCATGTTGCTTTCATTTATAAAACTTTCTGCGAGACTTTTCTGGATATAAACGAAAGTAGAGAGACGTGTAGGTTTTTTGTGCACGTGGGATGTTCCACACGTTGCGTAGAAAATTGCTGTAATGAGGGGATTGTGACACAGTGCAGCAATGGCTTGAACATGGCATGCACACATCTTTATGTGTGTGAGGTGCTAGGATTACAGCATACATTGTAGTATGACCAGGCCCTTTTACTCACCTGCTAGCATTGTAAAGAGGAAGATAGCCGAGAAGAACTTCATCTTGCAAGTTGTAGTTGTTCGGTGCCTGGGTAGCAATAGAAACTCATTCGACGGAATTTATTCTAACCAGAATACTCACACTAATGAAGCTGGCAAAAGATTATACTGGTTTGTCCTAGAGATTGTATGTGATACCCGCACCCTGAAAAAGAAATCCCACCCACACCTTCTCAAGAAGGAAACTCAAGTAAATGTGTCGTGGAGGGGGGGAGGAGGGCTGGTAACGCGTGAATCTTTCGAAATCGGGTATGGTTTCGGAATTTCTAATTGTTATTTCGTCTTTATTATTTTTATTTACTGAATGAAGAAGAAGTGTTGCCTTCAAGGTCAAGCGACAGCTAAGTAAAGACACCCTTGACAGAATATCTAACGCGCAATCCAGCGCCACATTTAAGGGGTGGCCATTAAACGGTTGCGCAGTGAGAGCAGTCCCCCCCCCCCTTTTTTTTTTTTTTTGAGCAGCAGACGCTGCCTGCATCGGTCTTGCGAGGCGAGAGAGCGGAAGGGGAGCGACAGTTTTGCGAGTGTCTTGCGAAGCCGACACGAGACACGTTCATGCCCGTCTCTCCACGAGCCGCGAGCGTGTGGCACGAGACGCGAGTGTGCACTTAAGGGTGCGGACGACGCTACTGCGGCCGGTGCCACCGCCATCATTCAATTAAGAAATAGTCGGCATTTAAAACCAACTGACAATGAGGCCAGACAACATATACCGGACATGAAGTGTGGAACAATAACTGCACAAAGAAACATGGAAGTAATTGTAACGTAAAAAACAACTTGATGCTTGCAGGGGACAAACCAGCAACCTGACACAACGCGCCCGATTATTAGAGATTAGCCCAGACAGCGCCACTGTTTCATTTGACCATTACGGCGAATATTTTCAAGAATCATCGTCAATTTAAAAGCGAGACCTCAAGTACGGCCGTACAGTGCCAAGATGCGTATCAGTGTCAAGCGCTTCATGAATTTCGACCTCGAAAGAACATTACCGCATTCTAAGGGTAATGTGAAAGATAAGTGTCGCTTGAACGCGTCGAGAATTCAGCGTTATACTTCTTTGTGCCCATCTATGGCAGTGCTAAGTCGGTAAGCTTCATTGGAAAGTGTTAGATGAGATATCCACGAAATCCTGCTCTTCAAGTCGAATCAATGTGTCATATGTCCTTGAGGGTGCATGAAAACCCCAGGGCTAATTACTGGCCGAAGACATAATGTACCAAAGGCGAAGTTTGACCGGGAATAAATTGAAATGTATACCTGGATCGATTGATTCGAAGAACAGTAAAATGTCTTTACTGGAGCGTGATAGAAGCCTGAAAAAGAGAGACATGGGCTGCTGTTTAAATAGCACTTCAGAGGGAAGTGTTTGGGCACGTGCGGAAGTATGGCGAATCAGGAATTTCAGCGTAGTGTGTGCATGGAATAATTAGGAGGCCTTCATATCAAGCATTAAACACAGGGCAATCAACAGTTTAAAAGCAAGGACGACGAGGAAACAACAAGCTTTGATCTCTCTTGCGAATAAAAAAAAAAAGAGGCACACGTGTGCCCCTCAATGCCATCATACCTGGTTTTAACATGTACCGTAAAAAATAAGCATGTGCGCACGTGCCGATGCCACCAAAAAATATTTTCCTTAAATTTCCAGAAAGGCAGAAAAACAGACAACTCTATCAAGTCCCTGAGGAGCCAACCAGGGAAGCTCTGGAGAGGGCCTGTGGCTAGCTATTGGTTAATTTCATGGTGGCGCTGGGAGCGCCTCCCAGCTCTCTCACGTGCCTTTCGGGCAGTTTCGCATCGGTCTGCCCGATTTCGACTCGTAATGACCCACCCTCTCCGTGTCCTCAATGTTGTTCAGGTACTCTAACGCTGAGCGTTGCAGGGCATGTGAGCTAAAGTACAATTTTTTTTTCCTGCATATCTAGGTAAGGAGCATTAAGGTCTTTATCGAGCATTCTTTCAATTCATTGCGTTTGTTTTATTTCACTAATCACGTGAAACAGATAACTTGGAGGTCGATTTCGTGCATGGCAATACAACGAAGTGTGGAAGTGAACTGAGCGCCGAGACTTAAGTGGGCTAACAAAGACCGGTAAAACATCAAAACAAACCTGACTAGTGTACATTGCAAGGATCATCTTATTGCTAAAATCATTCAACGCAATCTCTCGCAATTGTTGAGTGCGACCATGATCAATTTCTCTCAAAATATCTGAGAAAATTACACTATTATACACGTTGGCTTACACTAATTTTCCCAAGGTACAATTTCACCGGCAAGATTTTTTTGATTCCGTGATAGCCATTTGAATTCCACGAAATTTTTTGAAAACCAGGTACGAAAAAAGCCACTGCAAAATGACCACTCCGGCATTATTTTAACGCTTCTTTTTTGCGTACTTTGACCAGCGTAATTTAAGTACAGGACACCTTGTTATAATAGCTTCATACTTTTTGCTCTTAGCACATGTGTACTTGGGAAAATGGCAGCGTACTCCACAATATTTTTTTAATAAATAGTGAATCAATTGATTCAACTTCAATTTGACAACTTCTCATAAAACGTGCTACCTATAAATGTTTTGTTTGGCCTGCGTGTGACGCATGAGCTCATAAAATTCTGGGCTTGCTAAAAATGCTACTTTTTGCCCTTCTTGAGACGTTAGCAGTACTCAAATGCGGCCCAAAATTAAATGGGCAGGAAATAGTACAAGATTAAGAGTCATAACTGCATTGTTGGCAGAAATTGTAATCAAAGTACATTGTGTTTTAAAAAACGAGTTAGAATTCCGAACCCAGTGTTTTGTTATTTTTTTACGGGGCCACGAAAATGAATCTCTGGCGTGTGCATTGAGGGACCGGATGTTCAGCAGTGTTAAGTTGTGGTCGCCGACAGCGTTCGTCACTGGCATAGAGCGACTGTAATTGACAGCATTAGTCAGGCAGAGGCTCTCAATGTTGATGCAGCTACTTAAGGCGAAGTCGACGAGTTTTCGTGCGCACGTTTACCATCTCCCTGCCGCTTCGCTTCCACACAGGGTTCCTTTTTAGCGGGAGATTGTTCTTGACTGAAAACTGGAGAAGTTTCACAATTCTCTACAGTTGCGCGGTTTGCTTGAACTGCCATTATTTTAATGACATATTGAGCGCTAAGAGACAGAGACAGCAGATAGAGGACAACACAGTGTTGTCCTCTCTCTGATGTCCCTGTCTCTTGGCGCTCAATGTATCATCAAGTTCCGTTTACCACCACGCCAAAAAATGGCTGTTTCTTTATTGTCGGCGATTTCGGGATCTTTTTTGGTGGTTGTTGCAGCAGTAGCAGCTTTAAATTGCAAAGGAAAGTTTCTCGCGAGAAGGCACCGAAAATGCAGACGTGGGAGTGTCCGTCATTTTCGGCTCTATTGATAAAGGCGTACTGCATGCGGACAATAGGTTTCCGTCATTCGATGATCCGGGCTGCGAAAGCGCTGTTTATGTGAAGGAGGTACAGGCATGTGTGGCGAAGCTCAAAGTGCGGCTACTAGAAATGTGACAGTTTGGGCTAGTTGGTATGACATGACGATAGTTATAGCGCGACAACACAACGACGACAAAAAGACAAGAAGGGGACGAGCGGAAACTTCCAATTAAGTTTATTGCGCAGAGCGCCAAAACATACAGAGGAGTCAATACACCATCGGACAAAAACCATGTGACAGAAAGACCAATGCATGGATAAGGAAAAAAACAAAAGCAAAAAAGCTACAAAAATTATAAGAAAACGAAGCAGACAAGTATAAGTAAAGTAATATAACTACTTGCATGCACCGAAACCTTCACGGTACTTAGAAGTGTGGCAGTTTGGGCTAGTTGGTATGACATGATGAAATGTATAGCGTGAGAACAGAACGACGACAAAGAGACACCTTCCGGTCGTTCCGACATAACAAGCACCACAGGAAAGGGGGTGCTTTAGACAACTTCCCGCGAACATGCCACATACCTGTTCCTACGCTTAACTCTACATTCAGTTGATGACTGCTCTTTCAGAGGGTTTGTAGATATGGTGAGACGTGCGCAGAAACCTTTGCTTCCATTTTCTTCGCGCACAGCAAGTTTGTAAAGCGAGAAATAGCACAAACCTGCCTTGAAAATGCCTTGAACATGTCGTGCTTTCACAACATCGCTGCAAGCTTCAAAGCTCAAGAGTCCCGGCTTATGGCTTCGGGTTTTCTTGAGGCGTTTATTGCATCTGTCACTGAGACTATCCTGCGAACCAATAGGGCAGAGCAGAGGCAGGGACATGATCCGAGCAACACGAATACAGAGCGTGAAAGGATGGCTATCGTTCCGATCTCACGCACGCTCAAGAAAATTGGAAAACGTGCAAGAGTTTGTGTGCTGTTCTCTGCGCCGTTCAAATTAACCAGTCTCACCAAATCTACGAACCCCCTGAAAAAGCAATCATCAACTGAATGCAGAGTTGAACATAGAAACAGGTATGTGGCATGTTCCCGGGAAGTTGTCCAAAGCACCCCCATTTCCTGTGGTGCTTGTTATGTCGGAACGACCGGAAGGCGTCTGAACGATCGACTGAGAGAACACGATAAAATTATTAGAAACGCGAAAGATAGTTTTCTTTCTCAGCACTGCACTGAGTGCAACTGTGTGTCCCTTTTAAAGGACACAGTGACGCTGTATAAGCACAGGGATGAGCGCACACGAGTGTCCTTCGTGTCCTTCTTGTCTCTGTGTCTTCGTTCTGTTCTCGCTGTATAACTATCGTCTTATCGTCTAGGACACGCAGATGCGCACGCGAACCAGTGTCATGCATTAGCAAGCCCTCCGTGTGTCTCTGTCCAAGACGGAACTAAGGTTTCTCGGAAGTTTCGGTGCGCGCAAGTAGTTATAGTAGTTTCCCTATAAATTTTTCTTTGCCTGCCTTTTTCTTTTTCTTTTGGTTTTTTCCCTTATTCATGCATTGTTCTTTCTGTCACATGGTTTCTGTCCGATGGCTTGCTGTCTCCTTTATATCTTTTGGCACTCTGCGCAATAAACTCAATTGGAAGTTAGCGCTCGTCCCCTTCTTGTCTCTTTGTTATCGTTCTGTTCTCGCGCTGCTGCTGCACCATGATATCTGCAACAAGGACAAACAGTCAAATGTTACGTTAACAAGTGCCTCTCTATATTCAACTGTTACAAACTCCTGACAATTACCTCCACGACAAACTCGTGACAATCACGTCCGTGACAAACTCGCGTGGCGCCGTTCTCAAAGCTAATCGAAGAGGCCACACCTCCGCAGTGCTGCTGTTGCTGATAGCACGACAGTCTGCGGATCACATAAGGGCTGAGCATCTCTAGAGGCACCACAAAGTGTTATCTACCTTCGCTTTTAACGCGATAGCAATAACAAGCTCGTTTTGCGGAGATTCCAGTGTCGGCGTCGTTGGTTGTGAGCGAAAAATTGTCATACTTGCGTGACTGAAAAATTGAGGATCTTTTTGTGACAGTAAAATTGAGAAATATGCAAATAAAACAAATACAAAATTTATGATATGCGTGGATATCGAACGAGGGTCGTTTGCATGGCAAGGGGGTGTTCTACCACACAGCCACGCATATTTTTTATGCCTGCGCACATACAGCATTCACAAACAAATATACATCAAAGAAAGAAAAACAATGAACAAAAGAGAAAAAGTAAACAGCGTAAAAGTTCACAAATTTTTGAAATTCCATAATCTGCAGAAGACTGTCTACTTGACGAAGCCAATCTCCCACATATTGCTGAAATTTTTGTGATCCACTGAGCAGATAAATTGAAATATGCAATGCCTAACCGGACGTGCATTACATTAGCATGGCGCACGGCAATTCTAGATTTTCAAATACTCTGCACGCCTAGTGACACAACGAGGTCAGAAGGTATTCCTTCTTCAGTTCTAAATGGGAGAAATGTAATGTCGTAGGCATCATGAGGCAGATCCTTTTCCAAAGTCCTTTGGAGAACATCCCAAGCAAAAACTGCATCCTAGCAGTCAGGATAAAACATGATCAATAGTCTCTGGCTTACTGCAGAGAAAACAATCGTCCCCTTCTCCCCATAGAACAAATAAGCCTTTTTCTTGCATCCTAGTTTTCTCAGGCAAGGGCCCACTGTGCAGTTTAAAGGAAGGCGTTACTTTTCAGGTGTTCACTCCAGGTGGTACTTCTATTTTTTGTTTACACGGCTTGAGACATTCTGGCCTGGGCCTACACTGTATAATCTTCTATAAAGATGAACAGAAAGACAGTCAGACATCTGCTTGTGAATGCAGTGAGAATAACTTTCTTTTCTTGCAAATGCAGTGAAAGTAACTTTCATATTTCACAAATACACGCGTCCTGTGTACCTCCTTCAATATAAAAGATGAAATATTCAGTAACGACGCGTATTTCAATTGAACATTACCATCACGCAGCTAAACATTATAAAATCATAAGGACTTCATACTTTATAACAAGTAACTCCCTACAAAAGGCACACACACTACTGCACCCTACAGGCCACGTAGTGGGTACATAGCTAGTTCGAAAACAGATCACACGGACAGTGTTCGAACTACGCACTAGGAACAGAATATCGCTATCGCGTTCAGCTCTTAAAGACGAAGCTTAAATGTCAACTAATTTCTTTAACAGGTCGCATCACTTTTCAAATGAGCAGGCATCAAGCTTCCCTTATATTGTCCAAATTAACTTTTTAACTGCTTCTGCTTTTCTTAAATGTAAATAGCACATGCATATACGGTATAGTTTCAGCAACGTCTTTCAGAACAGCGACGCAACTTGTGAAAGTGTGTCGTCTGCCTTTCCTGCTAAAAAAAAGCTGTCAGAACATAGGCTTGTCGCCGGAATCCACAGCTGCGCGCTGCCGAAGCAGAAGCATTTTCCTCAACTTGTGTCAAAATCACACCACATAAACACCTGCGCTTGAAATGCGCATCAGATAATACCGTAATTGTCGGTAAATGTTTTGTCATAAGTTGGAAATGCTGGCGTTGGTGTGTGGTAGAACACGCCTGCCGCTCAGCTACGTACATCATCCGGGCTGAAAATGTGTTATTTTTTTATTGAGTTGAACAGCTGCGGTATACGTCGGCACCGGCGGCGGTACCATCTGTTATCCTGAGCTCTCAACAACATACATAGGCTGTAAAACATGTCATCACAAAAAGTATACCAACCGAACACGCCTACGGTTAGGATTTGAATTCTCGAAAGGGGGGGGGGGGGGGATGTAGTGATGTAGCTGTCGAAATCAGCCTTTTTTTCCCTGGCAACTGTTGAAGGCTAGCTATTTTTCTTGGCTTTGACTATTCTAGAATGCTGTGGTAAAAACATGGCAAAAACAAAAATTGTAGGAGATGCATGGCATGTACTCTTATCGCATTGTTTAACGCCTTTCTGTTGATTAACTGCAGATGCATTTTCCCTTTATAATGACGCAAAAAAGTGACTATGTATGTTCCTGCTCACGGCTGGTTATTTCTTCACCTACTTTTCTTTCTTTCTATTTACATTCTGTTCGTTCTAATAACTTGCCCTGTACATTCCTTGGCATTACTTTCTGTTAGATCTCATTAATATTGTGTCAAAACACGGAAAAACAAGCCCTTAGGTATACACTTCTTTCCCTTATATATATATATATATATATATATATATATATATGCATATATAAGAGATCTAAGAGACAGTATGCCAAGGAATGAATATTTGAATTTATTAGACCCAGTTGTAAAATAATGTGAAGAGAGAAGAAAGCCCTTAAGATACACTTTTTTCCCTTATTCATTAACGAGGGTCTCGTACTGGCAGACTTGGTGCCACTAGATTGTAAACGTGGGACTATTAGTCAGCTGCCAGCTCATAATAGGTTCACGTGCTACGTGACGCGAAAACAGGCTCATAAAGAGTGTGCCACGCTCACCGCCATCGCTAAAGGTGGCGCTGACTGACACTCCCACGTTTATATTCACATATACACCCAATAAAGTGTCTAGGGGGATAGCCGCCGTGGTAGCTCAGTAGTAGAGCATCGAATGCGTTATTCGAAGGTCACAGGTTCGGTTCGTGCTCACGGCAAGTTATCCATTAACCCACTTTTCTTTCTCCACATTTAAATTATAATCGGCTCTAATAACCTCCCCTATACATTCCTTGGCATTATTGTTTATTATAACTCGTTATTATTGTGTAACAACATGGAAAAACGAGACCTTAAGTATACACTTCTTTCCCACATCATATATATATTTTATTTATTTATTTATTTATTTAACAAATAAACAATATACAAAATTTCTTAGATATAAATATATTGACAGATATAATAACCTGCTTAAGACAGAGTGCTTCCCGTACAGAGTGTCTTCGACCTTGTAATAAAAGAATAATTTACTCTCACGTAACAACACACAGGCCATAACTGCATAAACGTCTCTCTGAACGTCGTTCTCTTCCTTCACTGTCTACCAAAAGGGGACGTGCATTTGTAACATTTGGCCATTCTGCAACACATAACGTTCTCGTTCAGGCTGTCCCGAAAATGTTCTTGTGACTAAACATACAAATGTTTGGAAAATCTTTTTACATGAAATACTTAGTCAATGGCACACAAAACAGAAACAACACAAAAAAACAGCTATACCTATACACTGGCGCGTTAAGTTCTTCATGGCACGCAGAAGTTCGCCCGTTCGAAGCGTGAAACTTTCAAGGTGTACTTTCTGCCCATCTTGACTGGCTCGACTTTCAGGAAAATCACAACACGCACGATGTCAGTGTCCTCTTTTCCAGACTTCAGCTTCGATGCTTGGTCGGCTGGCTCGGGCTTCGGCCTTTGACTCGTCTTCGGTGAATCTTTCTTCGGATTTCCTCCGGCGCTTGCTCGTTCTCTTGATTGGTTGGTTGGTTGGTTGGTCCCAGTAGGAATGGCTCAACCCACTACGGGGGATCGGCCATGAATCGCGCGGCGGTGGGATACAAATAAATAAAATACAGCAAAATATATGAAATAGACTAAAGACGAAAAATAATTAATGAGTATGTACTTATGAGACTAGCATGGTAGCCGGTTTGATTTTTTTATATAGTTATATATGGCTCCATATATGTCCCTGTTGCAATGACCTAGTTCCGAAGCCCCTAGGGAGAGTAGTACAGTTTCAGACAGCTCAAGCCGTGTTTTTGGAAAGCTGGTATTAAAAATTTTTTTCTTAAATTTTTGATACCTGCGGCATTCTGTGAAAAAGTGCTCTATAGTTTCTGTTTGTGTACAATAGTGACAATGAGGGGAAGGAACAAAACCAGGTCTGTATAAATAAAAGTTGAAAGGTGTAATCCTGCATCGCAATTTAGTGAATGTCACTTCGAATTGTCTGGTTGCACATTAAGCACTGTACCACTGAAACTTAAGGTGCTGAAAATTGGCGCCATTTAGAACAGAAGAGTTTGTGTGTTCTTGGCGTATACAGAAATTCTAAAATCCCGTGATCGTATATAAGCAGCTGGGTCTTAGAGTATTAAGCATGAGGCCCTGAATTGATGCTGCCGCCAGTGTGTCCGCCGCTTCATTTAGTATTAGTCCGATGTGACCTGGCAACCAAACCGATCGGGTAACACGAACGTTATTGGGTATATACGTATAGAATTCTAATAAATAAGGCGATAATTTTGGTGCTGTCAGAGCAGTGCAAACTGACAAAGAGTCAGTTAGTATAACAGCCGAAGAGATATATGCTGGTAGCTTGCGTATAGCCAGAATCACAGCCATTAATTCTGCCTGGAATATTGGCGTAAAATTGGGCAGTCACAGTGAATAAGACCAATCTAATGCTGTTCAGTAGATGCCCACTCCTGCTTTCTCGGCCTTAACGGAAGCATCTGTGGCTATAACTGAACTTATCTGTAGGCTATTGAGATGGTGTCCGAGCAACTCATTCAAGTATTTTATCGGTAAAAGTTTAGCATTCTGAGGAAATATATTGTCAAACTCTATTCTGACCGTAGGATTCTTTACCTGTGAGAAACTCATATCACGAATTTTTACCCCTAGTGGGTGTAAGAGTTCTTGCACATAAACTATTTGAGGTCGACGTAGCCGAGACCAATCACAATCAAGAAATATGGAAGCCTCTCTTATAAATACATATTGGGAGCGTCTCTGTGGGGAGGCACAGATCTTCATAATTGTTTGAACAGTCAGTATGTGAAACCTGGTTCGTAGAAAGGGCAGATGTGCTTCATGATAAAGAACATTAGTAGCGACAAACTTAGGGAGGACTAAACATAGGTGCAATGCCTCACGCTCTATAGAAAGAAGCGGACGTAATTTATAAGTAGGTCCCCCACAGAACAACACACATTCAAACCCTGATATTGGGTGGACATACATGCAGTATGTCATCAACAAAGCTCTTCTACGCATTCAAATTCGACGATTGCTAATGCGCTTCGGCAACTCAATGGCACGTAATCCCTTAGACGCAATAACTCAATATGTGAACTCCAATTAAGATTTGAAGTGTATATTATACCCAAATATTTTAATGAGTCTACCTGTGGAATAAAGTCCTGTCCGTACATCAATGCTATTCTGACAGGAGAACTCAATGAAAATGTAAGAAGAGCACTTTTTTTAACATTGAGGGACATGCGCAGGTCACTAAGCCATACTGTAGTAGCATTTAAATATGATTGTAAAATGAAATTATATACTCGGGAACGTTAACACTTCGAAGACTACTAATCAAGATGGCGTGCTCCACACTGTCGTACGCCTTAGCAATATCTAAAGTCACAATAGTGGCATATTGCTTTCTGTGCCGAGCAAGTTTAATTCTAGCTTACAGGTCAACATGCACACACCACATAGACAGCTAGGCCTGAATCCAATTTGAGATTCACTCAATACATTATTTTGCTCTATCCATTTTTTAGGATGTCGATATAGAACCCGTTCTATTAGCTTAACAAGCTTAGAAGTGAGGAAAATTGGCCTAATGTTGTTTATAGCATTACCAGCTCCCTGTTTTTTAAGTAGTGGTGTTACTTTAACAACTTTCCAGTCAGGATGCACCCGGCATTTTATATAGAAAAATTGATTAAGTTAACGAGATCGCTGGGAGACAAATCAAACATAATTTTTATCATCGCTGTTGTTATGTTATCAGGACCTGGAGATGAAGCTGGTAGTGATTGTACTATCTCTGATATTTCTTGTAGTGTTGTTGCATTGTATTCATTAGCTTTTTCTGAGTCCGGAAAAGGGTGGGGTAGTACCAATGTAAAGCGATCTTTTAAGCCTTTCCCGATCGTTTCCAATGACTGCGACAATTATGCAGGTAATAAACAAATCAATTCTAGATTTATTGGTGTCGGAACAATCTTTGACTTCGGCCGTTATCTTCCTTCGACTTGGTCCGGGGCTCTTCGTTCTCTTGTTTTTTCTGTCTGTTCTAGGGCACTTTTCACCGATTCTTCTAGTAGCTTGCCTTGTGCAACCTTGCTGCCCTCCTATATACTTACCCTTATCTGTTGCACTTTGTCCGTTGGCTTCTTCTTCATTACCTTACTCGTTCTTTCCTTCGGTTTTGTTGTCTTGGCCTAGCTGGCAGTTCGGCGTTTTGTCTTGGGCAACCTTGGCTTCCTCTTGCGTATCCTGATGTGTCGCCGTTTGCGCCTGGGCTGCTTCTTCGTCATTTTGTTTTTCCTTTTTTCACCGCATTGCCCTCCCGTTGTTGTTGTTTTTTTCGCTGTTCCGGGTTTTTTTTTGCTGCCTTTTAGATGCGGAGCATCTAATACTCGAGGCTTGTAGTGCGGCGCCGTCCGCAAACTTTCTCCTCCTTCTTCCACCATCTGTGCATCCCTTCCTCCTCTACACACCACGCGCGCTTCACTCCTCCACCATCTGTGCACCCTTCCTCCTCTACACACCGCGTGCGCTTCTCCTCTTCACGAACATTCGCTAGCTGTATAATGTAGCGCGCATGCGCCGTCACGCTTCGAGAACATCGGCAGCTGACGCGCGCGCATGCGCCGTCGCGCTTCGAGAACATCGGCAGCTGACGCGCGCGCATGCGCCGTTGCGCTTCACCCCCTTCTCGAGCATTCGACAGCTGACAGTGCATGCGCCGTCGCGCTGTATATATACTCAAGGTCGGCGCTCGCTCGCTCAGTTGCCGCTCGTCGGTTGGTTTGTACGGCGCGTCGACGTCCAAGGTCGCGGTGAAATGAATTCCAACGAATTCACAAACACAATGATCGACGTCCCTTCGACCAGCGCCGCCCTTTCGCATACGTGTGTACGTGTTCACTCATTTATCACCCCCTCCTACAACCACGTTAACCAATTTAGCCATCGACCCAAGTAAGTCGCAATTTAACACCCCATTTCACAACCACGTTAACCAATTTAGCCATCGACCCAAGTAAGTCGCACTTTAACACCCCCTTAACCAATTATATGCTCCGCATCCTCCTCAGTGTTCCCCCGAGGGAAGCTGCGGGCAATTTTTTTCTGTAGCACCAGGTTGCGAGTTTATTTGCTTTTCTTTGCCGTCAGCGTCAGCTTCGTGCCTGTCTTTCAGCTTTTCGTTGGCTCCAGTAGACGTCTTGGGCTTTGGCTCTTCACCTATCTTCGCAGTTGGTACTCTACTATCTCCGGGCTTCTCGGCGTGTGGTGGGGCTCGTTCGGAAAACGGGTTCACGTGCCTCCTGGGGATTACAACACACGTGACTACTGACTGCTGTAGAACCTTGGCGTCCCATGCTTCCGCCACGGCGCTTCCGGTTGAGAGCACACGATGACCTGTCACCTACACTACGGAGCCGTGGTGGACAAAGTTACGACGGAAACATACCTCAAAATCTTTCTACGATGTGATTTGGGAGCTCCTTGAATGGAACCAGTCATTGGCAGCTCCAACCAGTCGGGCCTTGGCAGTTTCTAGCATTTACGCAGCTGGCCGTCCATGAAGGTTAGACGTGCTGCGATTATTCTCTATCCACTCGCGTGCCCATGGAGCGCCCTCGGACCCGTTGAAAGCACTGATGTTGTGGCTTATGTCGGGAATCACTTGGAATGTTGGCCCTGGTTGAGGTTGTGCCGCGCCGGCCAGAGACAGTCGTTTCAGCAGCAATGATAGCAGACGGTCCTTATCTTGGAGCATTCGTAAAAAGTCACGAGCCGTGATCGTGTCTCCGTAGCTGGAGTCCCCGTCCCCACCACCAGTCAGGTTGAGTCGTTCGTCGGTGCGTTTCATTATGGTTACGTTAACGGGCTTCGTGGACGACCAAACTGCTTTTCTCACCGTGTCGATCGTATGGCGATATCCCACTCCTAAAATATTGTCTTGAACGTTGCAATAAAAGAATAATTTACTCTCACATAATAAAACATATCCCACACAGGCTACTAAACGACACAAGTGCCATAACTGAACGAGCGTCTCTCTGAACGTCGTCCTCTTCCTTCAATGTCGACCAAAAGGGCACGTGCATTTTTTACTTACAGGACTTTGCCAAACTGCTCCACATGCACCTGTATTTCTTTGTGAAATGACTTCGAGGGCCAGGGACTCCCCAGAGTTGACTTTAATTCCCCGTGAAATCCACGACCTTATCACGATCGCTCCCATACCACGAAATGTACACCCCGAATACAACGGGGAGACGACGACGAAGTGTCTCTTCATAGAACGCTTCTGCTTTCGGCTCCGAGCATTGTTATCAAGTTTTTCGCTTTCTACGGGAGACGCTGCTCCCTGCCCCAAGGCGACGGACGCGGAGTCATCCACTGGTCCGCCCAGCCAGAGGTCTGCTATGGCGAGCTCCTCGGTAAATCAGCGCGCCTGGCCCAGAACCAGTGAGGCCAACGGTGATAGTCACTGCATCATGGCTGTGGACGTGGAGCCTTCTGCGGCTATGTCCGACCATAGACCACCTTTGGCAAGCTCGTCGCGGAAACGAAGCACCTGTTCGAGCACCAGCGAGGACACGGAACTGTACTCGGCCACTGGCGACGACTCGTCGGATGACGACTTCGAGACCGTGAGAAGCAGGAAGGCCAAAAGAAGAAGTATCAAGTCGTCTTCACCAGCAGGGACATTAACGTCTCAGTCAAAAGGAGAATGCTGGCCGCACACCATCCTCTTCATGCCCGAGGACTCCACCATCAGCCTTCGAGCAGTAAACAGGCAAGCTCTCTCTATGTACTTTGAGGGGGTAGCACCAAACGACATTAAGGATATCCGGGTGAACACGCGGAAGAATAGTCTAGCTGTGGACACAATGACTGCCAGCGCCATAGACAAGCTTCGCAGAGTATCAGATTTGGGAGGCATCAAAGTACGACCGGTTATTCCAATGGACGGTGCCTGCACGGCGGGAGTAATCTACGACATTGATTTGGCCATAGCAAACTCGGACCTCCCAACTCTCATAAAACCAGCGAACGAAGGAGTTCTCATCGCGAATGTACTTCGCCTCGGAAACACCCGATGTGTAAAGATAATGTTCAAAGGAGATTCCATTCCGTCGCACGTCAAAGTGGGACACTTCCGACATCCTGTTCGACCATTTGTCCCTAAACCACTCCAGTGCCATAACTGCATGAAAATTGGTCACATCAAGAGTGTATGTACAAACACCACAGTATGCCCCCGATGCGCTGAGCCGCACACTGCAGACGCATGTCGGGCAACAAGTCTGAAGTGCAGAAACTGTGATGGTCCGCATGATGCTGCATCCAAGGAATGCCCTCGGATTAAGAAGGAAATCGCCATTATCAAACAAATGGTTAGGGACAATTCAACCCACAGAGAGGCTGCTGAAAGAGTACGGCGGCGACGTAGTCGCCGACGGAGGCGTGGAGGACAGAGTGTTGCGCATAACCCATTTCCTCCGAGCACGAGTGAAGTAGTAAGCACGAAGCGAAAAGAAGTGGAGAAGCTCACAGCTGCGGATGAGTGGCCTACGCTTCCGCGTACACAGCCTGCAAAGGAGCCTCCTGCGAGGCCTCGCCGCCCTACACCTTCCACCGAGTCTACTTCCGTTGAGGATGTGTCAAGGGTCGATCGACAGATCATCCCGATGTTACGATCCCTCGTCGCTGTCATGGCAGACATACTAAGAAGCCTGGGAACTCCAACCGCTCGAAGCGGGTTACAGGTGTTGGACGCGCTGAGCCCAGTCCTCGCCTCCCTCGCGTAGAGTCATGGCAGGAGATCAACAATCGTTCCGCAAAGACGTCAGAGAAGCATCAGTCATCCAGTGGAACGCAAGAGGACTTAGATCACGGATTTCCGATTTTCGTCAGTACGTGTTTTCTAACCTTTTCCCAATCATCGTAATATGTGAACCGAAATTATCAAACCCGATCAGGCTATCTGGCTACGAATCAATTCCGTCCAAAACCCGAAACGAAAGCAGCAAGGTCATTGTGTATATTCGTCGGGAGCTTACCTACATCATTCAACCTGTGTCGCCTCATGATGAGAACCAATATGTTTGCCTGACTGTGAAGCAGAAAACCCTCACCTTCACATTAATAGGTGTCTACTTATCTCCCTCAGCCCGTTTTGATTGCCAAAGACTGGATGACATTCTTTCGAGCGTCCCGGATCCGTGGATAATTATAGGAGACTTCAACGCCCACCACCCAATCTGGGGAAGTTCAAAAGTCAATACCACGGGCCGGAGGCTGGCTTCATTTGTATCGACTCATGAACTGTCTCTACTTAATGATGGGAGCCCTACATTTCTGCGAGGATCAACGTACAGCAGCTGTTTGGACTTGACGTTCGTGTCACGTCGCTTCGCCACAAGCGTTAAGTGGTTTTTAGACATCGAGACACATGGTAGCGATCACATCCCCAGTTATCTCACCATCGAAGGCTTTGCTAGCGACCACCCGCCGAAAACCGTACGGAAGATCGATCTTTCAGCATTCAAAACCAACATTGAACACGCTTGTGAAAAAGGCTTAACCTCTGACATTGAGCAAGCGATCAAACAAGCAGCGCAGAGTGCGATGCGCACGCTGGCATATTCTTCAAGGCCCTCAGAAACGGACATGGAGTTAGAGCGACTCCGTGCGACTCGTCGGCGTGCGGAGCGTAGATATCGACGCACAAAATCCATTCAAGATCTACGGATGGCCAGGCGCATGCAAAAGAAGATCCAGCGTCGTATAGACAAACTGGAGTTTCAACGGTGGGCGAAATTTTGCGCGAGTCTAGACCCTCGCAAACCGCTTTCTCAAATATGGCGAACCGTGCGAGGCCTACGCACATTTCCCCAACAACGTTTTCCGTTTAAAGCCTTGGCCCTTTTCCAAAATAGAAGGGATATCGAGGTAGCGGAAGATTTTTGTAGGAAGATTGCGGGCCCACCAAATTGCCAGAAGCCCTTACCGCTCATTACACGCCACATTCACTTGACCCGCACCTGGACCTGCCTTTTTCAATGGAAGAACTGAATGTGGCTCTTGCTTCATGCAATCGATTGTCATCGCCTGGGCCGGATGGCATATCATACCGCCTATTATGCAATCTCGGTGATCGAGCACGAAGTGCTTTGCTGGAAGTATTCAATGAGTCTTGGAGAGATGGAACGGTCCCCAGAGAGTGGAAAACAAGCCGGTTGGTTGCACTTCTCAAACCTGGAAAATCGCCTCTAGAGCTGATACCATACCGCCCAATAGCGCTGGCTAGTTGCGTAGGGAAGCTGATGGAGCGAATGATCCTTGCCAGACTCGAGTGGTTCCTAGAACGCCATAGAATATATCCAGACGCCATGGCCGGTTTTCGTCGTCTTCGGAGCTCCATTGACAATGTCATTGACCTGGTGACCTACGTACAACACCAGAAAATGAGCAGACGGTTATCTGTCGCACTATTTTTAGATGTCAAAGGAGCATATGACAATGTTTCTCACGAAGCCATACTTGACGCCCTCGAGTCAGTTGGTTTGGGTGGGCGAGTGTACCGCTGGATCCAATGCTACCTACATATGAGATCATTGTTTATGCAAACTGATGATGGGCCGACTTCTGAACATTATACACACCGTGGTGTTCCTCAAGGTGGTGTATTGAGCCCCACACTGTTCAACCTGGTTCTGATCGGTCTCGTTGAACGCATACCAGATTCCGTGCAGATATCTCTCTATGCAGATGATATTTGTGCCTGGACATCAGGTGTAACACGTCCTCAGGTACGTGCGAGACTCCAGAAAGCAGCGAATTCAATATCGGCGTACCTTAGAGAACAAGGCCTCGAGATTTCTCCTGAGAAATCGGCGCTGGTCGCGTTCACGCGGAAGGCAATGACGTCATATCCCATCGCCATCAATGGACACAGTGTCTGCTACGCCAGGACCCACAGGTTTTTGGGGGTCACGATCGATCGAAATCTCTGCTGGAGTCCCCATGTGGCCACTCTAAAGAAGCGCCTAACGGCCATCGCACAACTTTTCAAGTTCCTCGGAGGCAAAACGTGGGGCACATCAGTGCACGCGATGTTGCATTTGTACAAAACGCTGTTTCTGGGGTACCTGCGGTATAGCTTGCCGGTTCTGACGAACGCTTGCAAAAGCAGTATACGCACAATAGAAAACGCCCAGGGCCAGGCACTCAGAGTTTGTCTTGGATTACCACGCTGTACATCAACAGCGGAAACCATCGCAATCGCCAAAGATCATCCGGCCACAGTGCACATTACTTTGGAGGTGCTTAGAGCTCATATTAGACACCTTGCTCGCGCCCCTGCCCACCACCTAGCTTCGCTTCCAGAAGATCGACCGAGTGCCTCCTTCTGTAAGAGAGTATTGACTTTCCGTGAGTGCCTTCCAACAGTCTACACACCTCCGGAACGGATACTAACACCTCCTTGGTGCTTGGACCGACCAAAACTGCGCTTGACAGTGCCGGGGATTTGCAAGAAGGCGGAGCTCTCGGCGCCAGCTTTAAAGCAGATGATTCTACTCATGCTACACGAAGAATACAAAGATCATGTCAAACTTTACACGGATGGCTCGACAACTGTTGGAGGATCTGCAGGAGCTGTGATCTTCCCAGCAAGAGCCGAAACCATCCAGTTCAGAACGTCACACAAGACGACATCGACAGCCGTGGAGCTCGCGGCACTCCGCAGCGCACTCCGCAGGATTGACCAAGAGACACCACAAAAATGGAGCATTTTTACTGATTCGAAACCAGCTCTCCAATGTCTACACAATACTCTACGTCGTGGACCTCAAGATCAATTGGCGCTCGAAATACGACAACTGTACCATCACCTAATAGACGAAGGACATGACATATCTTTTCAGTGGTTACCAGGCCATTGCGGCATCATCGGTAACGAGCATGCCGACAATGCAGCTAAGAATGCTCACGAAAATGGAGTGATGGAACCTATTCCACTATCAAGAAGCGACGCAGCAGCAAAGATTAATACGCTTGCGCAGGATGTCGCAAGGTCTATGCGGAATACGCCCGGTTTTCTCCACACCCGTCTTCACCGCCTGGACCCATGCCTACGACTTACTATTCCATCTGGCCTACCCCGATCCGAGACGACCCTTCTCTGCCGTATGTGGCTTGGGGTGTCTTTCACGAACGCTTTTGCCCGCCGCATCGGAATGAGAGACAGCGCTACATGCGACCATTGCGACAATGACGAAACAATTGAACATATTTTATGTCAGTGCCCCCAGTACAGCTCTCAGCGACAGTCCCTCTCAGCAGTGTTTGCTCGCCTCGACGACCAGCCATTTTCTGAGCAGTCAATCTTGAAATGTCGGAAAGATCGAGCTTCACGCCAGAAAGCAACGAAGGCGCTGATGAAGTTTCTGCGAGCGACCCGCCTCGTAGAACGATTGTGACACTACTGTGTGCGAGTGTGTGTATGTGTGTTTGTGCTTCTCTTCCTCCCTTTCCCCTTACCCTTTCCCCAGTGCAGGGTAGCAAACCGGATATGTTTTCTGGTTAACCTCCCTGCCTTTCCGCATTAAAATTTTCTCTCTCTCTCTTTCTCCCGAATACAACAGAGGCAGGCGCCTTGCACGGGCGACCGCCATTCTCAAGCGCATAGACATGGAAGCAGACAACGTCTCGTTCGTGGACGCCGCTGCCTATCACAACAACAAGCCTTCGCCGCGGTCGCGGTATCATCCACGCAGCAGACTCTTAACTCAGCCACAATCCTCACCCGAAACCCCGAAGTAGCGGAGCAAGTAGCTATAGCTATAGCTATGCTCGACAGCAAACGGGAATTCATCTACAGTGACTCCAGGCCGGCCGTCCAAGCCTTCAAACGCGGAGTCATCTCCGAGCAGGCGTTACGTATCCTGCGCAATGCGGACCCGAGTGCCCTGAAGCACCACACTGTCATCTGGTTCCCCGCCCATCTCGGCCAGGTGCCGGGTTCCCTATCCAAGCTCAACGAGATCGCCCATGATGCAGCGCACGCACTTACCGACCGCACTGCCACAGGGCAACCTCATCTTGCTAGGTTAGATACCAATCGGGATGCACCAATGACGTACAATGAAATTACCTGGAACGCCGCATTTTTCTACCCCCACATCCGAAACTTAACCGACCGCAGGCATTAACCCTACGCCTATTACACACACACGCGTACCCAAATCTTGCAACGCTTCACGTTCATCATCCCAATGCATACCCAAGCGACACATGCGTATCATGTGGACACACAGCGGCACTCGCACACATGCTCTGGGAGTGTAAAACAACTCCTCCCTTCTCTACCTCAAGCAAGTGGGAGAATTCCCTCAGGAGCTCACTTCTCGCCGACCAGCAATGGGCCGTCCAGCAGGTCCACGAAGCAGCCGCCAGGTACTCCCTGTCGGTCCCTACGTGGGAGACGCCCGCTACGCGCTAAGTGCGTCCTGCAGGACTGAAATAAAGTTTTAGGGGCGAAGCTCCTTAGGGCGTGGGCTGTGCGTCCCCTGTAGCCTGTATGTAGCCACCTCTAGTTTAGTTCTTGCAGTGTTCACTAGATGGCGGTACCGTCCCCTGTATGTAGCCACCTCTAGTTTAGTTCTTGCAGTGTTCACTAGATGGTGGTACCGTCTCCTGTATGTAGCCACCTCTCGTTTAGTTCTTGTAGTGTTTACTAGATGGTGGTACTTGTAGCTGATGATGAAAAGATGCAAGATGTTATAAACTAGAAAGCGGTACTTGTAGTTGATGAAAGACGCGAGATTTTATAAAATAGGAATGATGTCACATATGGCTCGTGTCATTGGTTGAAGGCAATCGTTCGATTTAGTGCGGCGACGTACGCTAGGGGGAGCGATGTAATAAAATCGAGTGGGCAAAATGTACAGAGGATTCATGGTTTACCAGGTTTACCTCCGGAGCTTCGCCCACTCATCATCATTCACTTCGTGGATATTGCGGAATTTTTTTTCATTCCACGACTTCTTAATTATGAATTGACATCGCCATTTGCAAACTTGAAACTTGCGTTCCAGTGAGAAATTTCTACCACTGTTGTGATCAATTCATGCCGGCATCATTTTTCAGCGAAATTTGTTAGATATCTCAACGGCATTGACGATGGCGTTACCACTGTCCGCCACCGTAGCGGCTGGCACCGCTGTCCGTAATCTCCATAGTGCAATATGACAAAAATAAAAGGGAAACTTTCTGGACACATCAACTAGCGTTGGTGCTTATCATTGTGAACCAGGCATTTGCATCTCTCAGAACGGCTGAGCTTCGATTGCCTCAACCTCGCTGTTCAAGGTGAAGCGGTAGCGTCAGCATGGGTGACAGATACTATTGGGGTGGTGGTTATCGGCAAAGAAACTGCCGCTTTTGGCATGTTTGGAAACTTTCTTTAATATGCAAGACATAATAAATATACCTGAAAATATAATTTAAATAAAAATAAAATGTTTGAAGTATTCTTAGTTGAGTGGAAAGCCATGAATATAATTTTGTTTCCAATAAAAAGTTGAATGAACAACGTGACACAGCTGCAATTTATACGTTTATTTTTGGTTATGCCTGTAAATTTTCAGTCCCAACAGGCCTAGTGATACGACAGGTAGACCACCACCTTCCCGTGTGTACAAATGCCCCGCCGATAAATATTTGCCGTGTTGATATATGTTGCTTGTAATTGATTGTGTGCTTATCATGCTTCAATTCGTCGACTGCGCAGTTTACGCATGTCGGGAAGTTTTTCTGCGTTGATTAAGCGGTAGATAATGGCTCGCCATTCATTGCCGCTCAAAACAGCATCATCGGATGCGAACATTACATCGTCGCTCAAACTTGCTCTCTTAATTCCTTCGTCAATTACTAGTGATCGCGTGATTTCCTACTGAGTGTGCCTTCGAAGGCAGTTTACGCGCTGGTGCTCGCCCCCGTAGTGACCTTCTTTACATGAGCGAAAGCGTGAGCCTTTCATTAAGCGATTGAAGACTATGCAGCCAATGCTAAATTTGGGTAAGTGGGTTCATTTCATTGCGTGCCTACTGTTATTCACGTACAGATAGCCCGAGTGGCGTGTTGGCACAGCGAGTATTACGAACCAGAGACCCGATGAACAGGTATGTTTTTGTGTTTTTTGTGCACTTAATTCATACCTGTGTGAAAACTCATTGTGGGCGCGTCGACTATATACTGAAAAGTGTGCGTTGCGCCATGCCATCCTATCTTCCTGTCGTGCAAGTCTCGTGTCGTTGCATTGTTATTTCTTAGCTGGTTGCTGTATTAGGTCGTCAACTGATTTCTTGTCGCCATCAAAATTGTCTGCTCTTGAACATTCGGATGTTTAGTAAACAGCTCATCAATACCAGGCAATTTACACTGTGGCCATACAGTAGGAATATTCATTGATTGATGACGGTGATGATGATTATGAGTGGTTTTTAATGGCGCAACGGCCAATTGATGGCCAAAGATCGCTATTTCAATAGACTAGGGCATATTGCCACGTTCCATTTCCCAAGCTTTTGTTATCGTCCCAAAACACCACACGATTCTCAGCGCAAACCGCGCCTGCAGTTTTCGAGAGGGTTCCGGACTGTAGTAGATCATTTCGATAAGATCACGCCCACTGTGCGAACGGTACAGATTGTTCTGGAAGCTACGCCACCGCCAGCGATAACGCTAGAACATTCGACGGCGGGAGTATAAATGCCGACGCGCTTCGCCACTTGTCAGTTGTTGATCGAAGGCCGACGCTCCGTTCGCCGCTATCAGTCTGAGACTGCTATCTGTGCGAGACTGCTGCTGTAATTGGACTTTCTGTTTACCGGGCACAGGTTCGCCCCAAATAAACAGTTAAATCCCAACAAGAAGTCTCCTGTCTTCGGCCACGTCACGACCCCGTGACATCTGGTGGAGGTGCTGTTTCGTTCATGTACCGGACGCCCCCGTCAAGCCGTGAACCCAGCCCACGTCGCGGAGAAGACACCGACGCCAACCAGGAGCAGCGAACAAGCCGCCGACAGCAAGGGCTACCACCGGAGTACGGGCTTCTACAGGACAAGGCGCGGAAGACCAAGGCCATGACCGCGACTGCTGCGACAATGACAACCGCAGCGTCCCAGCCCACGATGGTCATGCATCAACCCAGGGAACCACCAATTTTCCATGGGTCATCGTTCGAAGACCCGGAGTCCTGGCTAGAAACATACGACCGTGTGGCCGCCCTCAACCACTGGGACCATGACGAAAAGCTGCGTCGTGTGTTCTTCTATTTGGAAGACACCGCAAGAACCTGGCTCGAAAATCGAGAGTCCACGCTCCGAACGTGGGATGTTTTCTGCGGCACATTCCTGCAAAAGTTCGCGAGCGTCGCTCGAAAAGAGAGGGCCGCTGCTTTATTAGAGACCCGGGTTCAGCTACCAAATGAAAATGTCGCCATTTTCACAGAAGAAATGACCCGACTATTCCGTCACGCTGACCCAGACATGCCTGAGGATAAAAAAGTTCGTTTCCTCATGCGAGGGGTTAAACAGGAGCTCTTCGTGGGGCTGATCAGAAACCCACCGAAAACCATCAAAGAATTTGTAGCCAAAGCGACCACTATCGAAAAGACCCTGGACATGCGCACCAGACAGTATAATCGTCGCCTGACTGCAGACTGCGCTGCTGCTCAAGCCAGTAACTCCGGAGACATGCGTGAAACGATCCGAGCGATCGTGCGGGAAGAGCTGCGCAAGCTGTTGCCTTCGGCGCAGCCTCAAGTGGATTCCATCGCCGACATTGTGCGAGAAGACGTTCGGCAATCGCTTCACATTCCCCACGCACCACTGCCCGAGCCGGAAGCTATGAGCTACGCCGCTGCACTGCGCCACAACGCTCCTCCCCGTCCACGCCAAAACGCCGCCCCATCGCACTTCCGTCGACAGACGCCACCGCCGCCACCGCCGCCACCACCCCCACTGACGTCATACCGTTCGCCAGCGGCCCAGCGAAGTGCACCGAGGAAGACTGACGTCTGGCGCACCCCTGACCATCGCCCGCTCTGCTACCACTGCGGCGAGGCCGGACACACATACCGCCGTTGCCAGTACCGACAGATGGGACTGCGTGGCTTCGCCGTCAATGCACCACGCCCACAGCCAGGAGAACGACCACGTGACATCGCCGACTACCTGACAGGAACTCGGTGGACACCACGAAGCCCTTCGCGTTCGCCGTCGCCCAGCCGCCGCACGTCACCGCACCACCGACAGTTCTCTGGCCCAACGCGGGGCCGGTCTCCTAGCCCGTATCCGGGAAACTAAGGGCAGCAACCGGTGGACGTGCGGTTGCTGTGCGACGAACTACCGAAGATCCGACGACGACGACGATGCCGCGACGGAGCTTTCCGAACACAATGCCAACAAGGCAAAGCCCTGACGGCGAAAGCTCACTTACCAAAGGTGGCCTGACGACGCAACATGGAAGCAGCGTAACAAGCCGACGCAGCCATGACCCGACGCCACGCCCTAACTGTAATGCGAGACGGCGAACTAGCGACCTCGACGTTCTTATCGACGGCCACAGTGTGACCGCTCTCGTCGATACTGGAGCCGACTATTCTGTCATCAGTGGGTCGTTCGCCGCGAAGTTAAAGAAAGTTAGGACAGCTTGGAAAGGCCCTGAAATCCGCACAGCCGGAGGTCATCTCGTAACGCCTGCAGGAATCTGCACAGCGAGAGTCACCACTAACGGCCGTATTTATCCTACGGACTTCGTAGTCCTACAGCCTTGCTCGAGAGATGTCATCCATGGCATGGACTTCTTAAGCCTCCATGGTGCTGTCATCAACCTAAAAACAAAGTCGATAACGTTATCCACAGAAGAAGCACTACCACCGCGCACGCCGTCTGGACACCATGCCTTGAATGTGCTGGAAGAACAAGTCACCATTTCACCTCGCTCAAGCGTCATTATTTCAGTCAGCGCTCCTGAATCACCTGACTTCAAAGGCGTCGTTGAAGGCAGTCAGCATCTGTTGGTTACCCGAAATATTTGCATCGCAAGAGGAATTGCAGAGCTGCGGGGAGGCAAAGCGACGGTTATGCTCACGAATTTCAGCAATGAGTACAAACATGTGAACAAAGGAACAACGGTCGCATACATCGAAGAAATTGTCGAAGCCACCAGTGCTTTCGCCCTCGCCGATTCTGCGGAACCTGCTCAGAGGAACCAAGCCCCTCCCATAGCTTTCGACGTCAATCCCAGACTTCCGAACGATAAGCAAGAACAGCTCAAGGCCCTGCTCCTGCAATACGAAGATTGCTTTTCGTCGTCATCGAAAATTCGACAGACCCCAATCACGAAACATCGCATCATAACCAAAGAAAATGCCAGACCACTCCGTCAGAGTCCGTACAGGGTTTCGACGCGAGAACGTGAGGCCATGAAGAGACAAGTTGATGAAATGCTGCGGGATGACATTATCCAGCCGTCCAAGAGCCCATGGGCATCCCCCGTGGTGTTAGTGAAGAAAAAGGATGGGGCCCTACGTTTCTGCGTCGATTATCGCCGCCTGAACAAAATCACAAGAAAGGACGTGTATCCTCTCCCACGAATAGACGACGCACTTGATCGGCTCCATAACGCCAAGTACTTTTCGTCAATGGACCTCAAGACTGGCTATTGGCAAATTGAAGTCGACGAAAGAGACCGAGAGAAGACGGCGTTTATAACACCGGACGGCCTCTTCGAGTTTAAGGTGTGGCCCTTCGGCCTTTGCTCAGCGCCTGCAACTTTTCAACGCGTTATGGATACAGTACTGGCAGGATTGAAGTGGCAGACTTGCCTTGTGTACTTGGACGACGTTGTCGTGTTTTCCTCGAGTTTCGACGAGCATCTTCGGCGCCTTGAAGCTGTACATCAAGCCATCAAGACTTCCGAACTCACACTGAAGCCAGAAAAGTGCAGATTTGCGTATGAAGAGCTCTTGTTTCTGGGGCACGTTATCAGCAAGTCTGGAGTTCATCCTGATCCACGGAAAACAGCCGCCATCGCCGACTTCCCGCCGCCCACTGACAAGAAAGCCGTGCGCCGATTTCTGGGCCTGTGCGCCTATTATAGGCGGTTCGTGAAAAACTTCGCCCGCATCGCCGATCCTCTCACTAACCTTACAAAGGCCGACGTGGAGTTCAAGTGGGAAACGCCACAGGAACACGCTTTCCAGGAGCTTAAACATCGTCTCCAGACGCCTCCGTTACTTGCCCATTTCGACGAATTCGCTGAGACAGAAATACATACTGACGCAAGCAGCGTAGGTCTTGGCGCCGTTCTTGTGCAGAGGGCTGACGGACTTGAAAGGGTTATTAGTTACGCCAGCCGATCGCTATCCAAAGCAGAAGCAAATTATTCAACAACAGAAAAGGAGTGCCTCGCCATCATCTGGGCTACATCGAAATTCCGCCCATACCTCTACGGCAGGCCCTTCAAGGTTGTGAGCGACCACCACACCTTGTGTTGGCTAGCCATTTTGAAGGACCCTTCAGGTCGCCTCGCACGATGGAGCCTGAGACTTAGAGATTATGACATTACTGTCATTTACAAGTCCGGCAAAAAACACTCCGACGCCGACTGTCTCTCTCGTGCGCCTGTCGACCAACCGCCACCCGACGACCCGGATGACGACTACTTCTTGGGAACGATCACTACCGACGACTTCGCTGAACGACAGCGGGCCGACCCGGAACTTAAGGCCCTAATAGAATACCTCGAAAGCAGGACCGCCGAAGTCCCGAAGGTATTCAAGCGCGCACTTGCGTCGTTTTTTCTACGAAACAGTCTTCTACAAAAGAAAAACTTTTCACCGCTTCGGGCTAAGTACCTCCTTGTGGTGCCTTCAGCTCTGCGACCAGAACTCCTGCAGGCCCTGCACGACGATCCGACGGCAGGGCACCTCGGTGTTTCTCGCACGCTCGCGAGGATACAAGAAAGGTACTACTGGCCGCGTCTTACCACCGACGTCACTCGTTATGTGAGGACATGCCGGGACTGTCAGCGACGCAAGACACCGCGGACAAGGCCAGCGGGACTTCTGCAGCCAATTGATCCACCTTGCCGACCTTTCTAGCAGATTGGTATGGACCTACTGGGGCCGTTCCCGACGTCGGCTTTCGGAAACAAGTGGATCGTGGTAGCTACCGACTACCTCACCCACTACGCCGAGACAAAAGCCCTGCCAAAAGGCAGTGCATCCGAGGTAGCTAAGTTCTTCGTCGAAAATATCGTTCTACGTCACGGCGCCCCGGAGGTCCTTATCACCGACAGAGGAACCGCATTCACTGCCGACTCAACTCAAGCGATCTTGGCATACAGCCAAACAAACCACCGCCGGACGACAGCATACCACCCACAGACCAACGGCCTCACCGAGCGGCTTAACAAGACGATCGCCGACATGCTGTCAATGTACGTCGATGTCGAACACAAGATGTGGGACGCCATTCTTCCGTATGTGACCTTCGCATACAACACGGCGGTGCAGGAGACGACGCAGATATCTCCATACAAATTGGTCTACGGAAGGAGCCCGGCAATGACGCTCGATGCCATGTTACCCAACGTCCCCGACGAAGAAAACCTCGATGTGAGCGAGTACCTTCATCGCGCCGAAGAAACTCGACAACTTGCGCGTTTCCGTATCAAGAATCAACAGACGACCGACAGCCACCGTTACAATCTTCGACGACGCTTCGTGGAATACCAGCCCGGTGAACGTGTTTGGGTGTGGATGCCAATACGCCGACGTGGACTAAGTGAAAAGCTTCTGCGACGGTACTTCGGACCGTGCAGGGTGGTTCGACGTCTCGGCCCACTTGATTACGAGGTTGTCCCCGACGGCATCACGGACTCTCAACGACGCCGATCGCGACCTGAAGTCGTCCATGTCGCACGCCTAAAGCCGTTTCATGCGCGTTAACAAACTGAAACAGTGCTTTTTTTGTATTATTGTTGTATTGTAATTTATTCATTGTACTTTCTTGCATTATTATTGTACCTTCATCTTTAGTTAAAGCATCGAGACGATGCCTTTTTCAGAGGGGGGCAATGCCACGTTCCATTTCCCAAGCTTTTGTTATCGTCCCAAAACACCACACGATTCTCAGCGCAAACCGCGCCTGCAGTTTTCGAGAGGATTCCGGACTGTAGTAGATCATTTCGATAAGATCACGCCCACTGTGCGAATGGTAAAGATTGTTCTGGAACGTACGCCGCCGCCAGCGGTAGCGCTAGAACATTCGACGGCGGGAGTATAAATGCCGACGCGCTTCGCCGCTTGTCAGTTGTTGATCGAAGGCCGACGCTCCGTTCGCCGCTATCAGTCTGAGACTGCTATCTGTGCGAGACTGCTGCTGTAATTGGACTTTCTGTTTACCGGGCACAGGTTCGCTCAAATAAACAGTTAAATCCCAACAAGAAGTCTCCTGTCTTCGGCTACGTCACGACCCCGTGACAATATGAACAATGATATGATGCGTGGCTGTAAAGGGGCCCTAAAATTCCTCGCACTAACGCGGGTTAAAACATGGAAGTAATAAAATCATGAGAGTGGCGTGAGATATGTGTAGTCAAAGAGGATGGCAAAATGGCATGATAATAAAACCATGATGAAGATGTAGTCACCGCAGCCACGACCACGGTACCGATTTCGTGCTACGGATGACCTCGAAATATCGGGTGAAAGCTATGAACACTTTTTAAAAACGTGAAAAGCGTTTGCAGGTTAAAAATCGGTTCCCTACCGATGAGCATCCCAGGGTGTAGTGGGAGCTGCTGTCGGTAGGGCACTAAAAAAAATGCTTTTTTCTTAGAGCATCCAGCTCATTGCACTGAACGAGAATGTGGAGAACCGTAAGTGGTTCTCCACATCTCTCACAATATGGTGGATTGCCGGTAGAAAGAAGATATGAATGTGTGGAGTGTATATGTCCTGTTCTAAGCCTTGTTAGTGTTACTTCTGTGTGTCGTGATTTTGATAGTGGTGGCCAACTACCTAGTTGCGGCTTGATAGCTTGTAGTTTATTGTCTGTGTGTCTATGCCACGTGCTCTGCCAATACCCCCTGATCTTTCGTTTTAGAAAAGGTTTTAGGTCAAGTGTAGGGATTGGTATTGATGCATTGGGAGTAGTGTCGTTGGCGGAAGCAGCCAGATTGTCGGCCAAAATGTTTCCTTATATCTCACGGTGCCCTGGAACCCAGCAGACAACGACATGCTGTTTTGATGTGTACAGTGTGCACAGAATTGAGTAAAGTGACACCTGCACGGGGTTCTTGTAGTTTTCAGGGCTTTGACCACACTTAGGGAATCTGTGTATATTAACGCCTTTTTTAATTTTATCTGTCTGATGTGTTTTACGACCGCCTGTATTGCGTAAGCTTCTCCTGTGAAAATGCTTGCATCAGGATGAAAAACACCGGCCTTGGAAAAGGATTGGCCTACCGCTGCATATGACACAGAAGTGTTGAACTTTGATGGGTCGGTAAAGAACTCAGGGCATGTGTATTTATGTTGTAGTTCAAGGAAGTATGCATGTATGTATGTATGTATGTATGTATGTATGTATGTATGTATGTATGTATGTATGTATGTATGTATGTATGTATGTATGTATGTATGTATGTGTGTATGTATGTATGTATGTATGTATGTATGCATGCATGCATGCACGCATGCAAGTCGTGCGTGCTTTGTGACTTCAGGAAAAGAGACATCACAGTCTATGTGCTGCCACTGCCACGGTGGCAGATATGCTGCAAGAGCCATCAAACTGTGTTCGAGAAGAGGCACACCTGTTTCTTCGGCCAGGCCCCTTACACTGAGCGAGTAGGGCTGCCGCAACGAAGGATGGTTGTGGAACAAGCCAGAAAAAGACAAATCATTACTTGTGAAATGAGAGAGGTGTTTTTTGTCTACCTTCAAAATATTCGTTGATTGTGTGGTGCTTTGTGTTATTGTCTTTTCACGCCTTCATGTTTTCATCAGCATGATTCTGATATCACCCTCTCACTTGCATGAGGGTGCACAACCAGTGAGTAGTATTGAGTGATCTGGTATTTTCGCAACTTCGTAAGATAAAGGGTAAAAAAAACCTCAATTCTTTCATGTTCAAAATTTTCGGGTGATCATAGAAAGTTCCACAGTACTTTATAACTACAAAATTCTGTAATATTGTTTGAAAAAGACAAGAAAAACTACATGTGAGCTCACTTCAGAGTACCAACAATTGGTTTCCAAAATACGTTGAATTTGTGATGATGTACGCTATGTATGGCTCGTTCTCACTCTACGGCGTGTGCGCAAGAACTACATGCTTTTTTTTTCAAATATTGTTTATGATATTGTTTATGTAATTTCTATCAGCCATATGGCTAAGTTTATACTCTGTATGACGTACATGACCGAATGCTGAACATGCAATCGCGTTATTTGAATGGTCAGAAAAGGTAGGTAGTTCAATAATATCTGCTACCACTTGTGCCTTCATCCCTTTATTGAAGGTTAGATATTTTTATTACACCAAATACACTTGCCAAAAACATCTTCAATTCTCACTGTTTGTGTGTGATTGTTTTGCGTGCAAACATTCTTTTGTGGCACCTGCTATGTATTCATCAGCAATGATAGTTAGTTGCTGATGGCACCGACAGAGAAGACAGCTTGCAGTGCACAATAGGAGGCGTCTTCCTGCTTGCTCTCACGAGCTATATTGAGTGATAGGCATTCTTTTCCTTCCTACAGTTCCTACTAGTTTGTACGCAGTAATTATAAAACACAACATACATTAACCTCTAGCTAGGGTCCTGCACTTTTTCATTTTTTTATTCACAATACCTTACAGGCTCCTTATCGGAGTATCGTGTAATACATGGTAAAACATGACATGTGATAAGTATAGAAAAAGATGAAATCAAAACGGTACAATCTGGAAAGTGCACTGTGATGTAAATGACTGTCAGAAAAGCAGAGTAACACCCCAGTATAAAAACTAAACAAAGGAAGAGCGTGCACGAAACAGGAACTTAATTAACATGAACAGTCAGTGATTGAACAATAAAGATAATTTAGGCAGCGTTTACAATACTACAATGTGACATAATGCAGCGTTGAAACAATTTAAAACATAAAATAACACATCTAAGAGAATAAACGAGAAATAACTACGTAAGCATGAAATGTTCGAGCAGGTGGTAGTGAAAGGCCTTTGCGGTTTGTGACTCGAAGTAATATCGCCAGGAGATCGTTCCCAAGCTGAATGGCGTGTAGCATTGCAAAACAACTAAACGCCCTCGCATTGCCGGAGATGCTCTCGAAACTTCCCTGAATATGGAGCCGCCTATACATGCGCAGTGGGGTTTTCAAAGGGTGAGAATGAGGCCTGGTGTTTTGAACATATCCATGAAGCAGGCATAAAAGGGGAAATACACCGGCGAACCTGAAGAGGGTGTGGCGAAAAGTTTGAGTTTTGTTTATTGATACTGAATTTCGCGGAGATTACGACGAGTGTATCCAAGCGTTTGTGATGCTTTAGCACAGATAGCGGTAATAGGGGGGGGGGGGGGGCGTTAAAGGTTGTAAGTCACGTTTATTCCTAGATGCATGAATGACTGAACACGAGATATGACAGAGATGTTAATGACGTAGGAAAAATCAGAGTTCGATTGTTTGCGGGTGAAAGAAATGAGTTTACATTTTTCAGAGTTCAATGCCATGAGCCATTTTTGATACCACATATTTATAAGGTTATTGTCATTTTGCAGGATGTGGTGATCATCGGGAGATGTTATCTTTCTATAAATAATACAGTCATCGGCAAATAATCTGGGCCCGGATTCACAAAACTCACTTACGAAAACATTTTTGCGCAAGATAAATTTTGTTGCGTAAGTCGATTCACGAAACGAAAAAAGTCGTAAGAGGCTATAGTTGTCACATCGGCCGCTGCAAATACAGCGCGCTGTGACTGCCCGGAACATGTCAGCGATGGTGATAGCAGTTTGCTATATTTGCTTACGTCACCGAAACAGTGCTCGTAAGTGGATTCACGAAGCGAATTGTGCGTAAAAACTAGCATGGCCTGAGAGAAAATCCCAAGAGTGGTCCGGACCACTCTTAGGAACAATGTGGCTACTTCGAACCGGCTGCCGCAGCGGTATACTTTGGTGCCCTGGCTGGTTTTGAGTTAATTCAGGCCCATTAAGGGCTGCCTGATTACTGCAGGTGCGTTTTTATTTCTTTCGGCGCTTTGAGGTTCGCGTGTTGTTTCCCTTCTACGCAGTGGATGGTGTTGACAACCACCACCGTCCAATAAGTTCGAAGTCGCAGTAATTGAAGAATTCTATTGGGCGTCAATGGCATAAAACTACGCATGTAAAGATTTGTGGTTGGATGAAAACCAATGTGATACGTGAATGGTCGGTGCATTGGAACGCGACATGACATAGGATCAACCTTATTTGTTATGTGGTTGTGTTGCGCCCCATTTCATCCAATTAAAAGTGCGACTCGAGATCCTTGCCTCATTGGTGGAAATTACCACCAAAGAGGTTAATGGGAGCACATTCTTTGCACGCTATTGGAAATAAAAATGAGAGGAAGCTTTCAGTGAGTGGTTCCTAAAGTTTGTGCTCTAGTGTACTTTTATTGGCTCTAACAGTCCAATGGTTGTGATCTCTGAAATACAGCTGTCGATACACTTTGGGACGATCTGGAACAAAGCGTACTTTGTAAACCAAAGCGTATTAGGGGTGCGCGTGATTACGCATGGAACTACAAACAAATCATGCATCTTCACCTTCACTGCTCAGACACCGATATGGACCGTGATATTATGACAAGCAATCGGAATGAAACGACCCTAGTAACTTTGTATGACACCGAAAATATGCAAACCCTCCCGATTCTGGAGCAAACCTTCGCTGAATTCATCCCTGCGTCAATTACCAGCCATTTACCTTGGTGCACGAACATCATTCAAAGGTAGAGCGAGCCACTGACATGTATTTTGTGCGACGTAGTGACCACTTGACCTGAGAATAATAGCGTTGCGAAGGCGAATCCCCTGTCGCATGCTCTGATCGAAGCAGACGACAAACGCGAGCAGACGACGGCTTGGCCGACAGGCACAGCTTGTGATTGGTTGTGAAGCAATACCCTCTACATCAGCTCACTCCGTGACGTTGCCAAAACACTTCTTTCATCTGGCACGCCTGTCCTGTTCGTCATATCACCCCCCTCGCACATAAGAGAAAATTTTTTCACGCCGTGAAAATAGTGCAAGTACTTTCTAAGAGCTCTCTTATCATCTTATGTGCTGCGCAGTTGTCGAAAACAACATGGCGTCGTAAACAGCATATCGGTCGGTGCGACTTACTCTAGTGCGACTTTCAGCAAACGCTTCTCGCACGAGTTACTTCAGCGTTTGACCGGATGTGTTGTGATTACAGCAGCTCTTTTGGTGCGTGTAAGCAGTGCGGAAAGCTGTGGCAGTGCAATGGTGTACGGTGAAGCGCAGCGAAGCCTGTGCGTCGGTGTGGTTATCAAGCGGGGATCGGCGTCGGTGTATCGACGGCAACTAACACTCGAGAAGCCTGCAATGTGTGTTTGTGTGCCGGTAACAGTTCGTTCGCTTGACTTTCCAGGCTCTCAGTTTGGTGCTGTGCGACATTTCGGATTGACAGCGTTTTGACACGTTACTTGAGTGATCCCAAGTACGTACGGAAACGTATGAACTACGCGCTCGGTTCTTGCTTCGCCACTAGTTAGCCCGTACGCTTCTATTTACTTGAGAGCAATGTACTGTTCGGGAGTGAAACGATGTTCGTTGTGAACAGTGGTGCTGTGTTGACGTTCCAAGACTTGTGAACAAGCTGTGCTCGTGTGACCGAAAATTGAAAGACAGCGTTGATAACTGTTTTGCCCTGCGAAGTCGTGGTGGGGCAGCTTGGCGCTTTTGTTTGTTAAGTCATCACTTCTCCTTTTTGTGATAACCATAGTCCTAGCGCTGTGATGTGATCAACCAAAACTGCGAGATGCTACATTCTGTTGTGGATCGTGTTACTTTGGAAGCGCGCTTAGACTGTTCTTCGGTAACAAATCGAGAGT
The DNA here is from genome assembly GCF_013339725.1 of Rhipicephalus microplus. NCBI lineage: Eukaryota > Metazoa > Arthropoda > Arachnida > Ixodida > Ixodidae > Rhipicephalus > Rhipicephalus microplus. The sequence continues at coordinate 147,467,338 of NC_051167.1, forward strand.
TCTATGTGGCAGCGAGAGCCCGTGAACGTCAAGCTTCCCTCCATCCCCCCCAAAAAAGCAAAGATTTCACCGGTGCCTTGCTTTGGATGAAGTTGTAGGCCAATATCGCCTAACTACAGGTTTCCGAGTCTGTCTGGCCATCGTTTTGCACGGCACTACAGCCTTGACAACAGCCGGTCATGGCCAGTTCTTACACTTTATCAATGTACGTGCACGCCTGGCCAGCCCTTCATTGCTGTCACCGGCAGCTTCCAGTCTGCAGATGCCCTTTGCCTGTTGGCCGTACTTCGTTCCTTATCACACCGACGGCTACTAAAGGCTGCCATCGGTTAGTTCACCTTGCAGAACTAAATTTCACCGGTACTATAATTCACGCAGTTCTATAACGTGTGCAAGTTTTTAAGCCCATCAGATGTAATGTTTCTTTATGGTAAGTTCAAGCATGAAAAATTTACTACTACTGTTATATACATACATATATTATGGAGCAAATACATAAAAAGTTTTTTGTGATTTGATACAAGTGAGCTCTTGTTTGATTATGAGGTTGGGCCTGTCGATTGACCACGTTTGATAGTTGGAAAGTTAATGTGAATTTATTTTTCAGGAGCCAGGTTGCACTTAAAAAATTTATGTTATTTTGGAAAATTAGTTCTATAAACGATTACCACTGTGGTAGTACTATACTTCAGTAGGACATATATATTGCGGTACGTAAATTTTACATGAGGCTTCAGTTTATTTCAAAGTGAATATAGCTGATTTTGGTCACTTTAACGAAGTGATAGCTTCCTTAAATAAGTATAAGAAGTGAGTGCTTTTATCATTGTTTTAATTAAATATCTCGTTTTTTGGCTCTTCACAGATCGCAGAGATTGGTTTGTTAAGGTCCTGTGATGCATCGGTTGCACATTCTGGCACATCAATCCTCATCATTACTTGAAGCACCTGTACAAAAATAGGAAGGACACGTTCTCCCTAACTGTGCAAGCCTATGTCACTGCTGGGACTGTTATCATTCAGCGGATGTGGCGTGGAAGCATGCATGGCAGCCTCATCTGGAAGGACTGCAATCTGCTTGGGAGCTTCGAGGGCACAAAACTGCCTAACGGCTGGCTGCAAGGTTAGTTTTTCTTTAATACATACGATTACGTGAACACCACTTACTGTGCACAAATTGAAAACCCAAGCATGGTTGCTTTCAGTGGATACCTGTAATATTCTTACACATAATTCTTATTCAACATTTATAGAACTAAATTGCAAGATAATTGAGAATGTTGAAAGCTGAAAGCCTGCAGCTTATGAATGAAACTCCAATAATCTGAGACTGAAAAGCTTGTGCTTTGAAACGAGCACAAATACTTTGATTCCTTATTGAGCTCTCGAGCTTGTGACTCCCTCTGTGGATCAAGTGCTCTGGAAGTAAATAGCAAGTGGGTGAAAATTGCCTGGCTGTTCACAACTTGCTAGGAGAAAGACCTATTGAAGAAGTCTCAGATGACATAGGACCAGTAACTGCATCTTTTACCTAATGTAGCTTTTTCTCTCTCAGTGCTGTTGCTTGTGTTTCAGCCGAACATGTTCACCATGATTGCATAGTGATATATATTTTTCTACAAATTGTACCTGACCTAAGTATGCATTGTTGATCTCTAAAGGTGACGTTCAGTGTGTTTCAAAGCCATGGCTTCTAATTTCTCTGTCTGCGGCTAGCCTATTTCAGCAGCAGAGCGATGCATCTAGCATACATGCAATCCAGTCATGGAGCGCTCCTTTGGTGTTCTGCGCAGGACGCAGCATATCCATCCGGCAAGACACTGGTATCAACAATGATGGTGAGTGTTGATGGCACCTGTAGGAGCCCGTTGTGTTTGTTGCGTATGATTATTTCCCCTGATGAAGTGAATTTTTGAAAGGTCTTCTTCAGTTAGAATAATAGATGTCAGCAACAAGCACACTCATAATCCACGAGTTCTTTGTGTCTTCTAGACTGCCCATTTGCTACTATATGCGGTATGGTGAGCTGGCTATGTTAGACAGCCTTAAAGTTATGAACATTGGCTGTTGTGTTATAATGCAGTCTAACTTGTGTTTCTTAGTGAACTTATTTGTGGTCTACTTCTCGCACCTATTGTAAAGTCGAAATAGAAGAAACTGTATTGGCTTTTTATGCCTGTCAGAAGTTTCATGCCTTCATCTATAACATTGTAGTTTTGCTCTTGTATCATATTAAATATATTTTCAGTCTTCACTGTTTGTGTGTGTGTGTTGAGGCTTGTCATTGGCTTCTGAAAATACAATATCTGTAAATATGAGCACATAATTGACAACTATACACTCTTGCATGTAGCATGGTTGTAACAATGATCTGTATTTTTCTAAGTTCCAGCAGTAACAAGGGGTTCGGTGCTCCACGGTCATGTACAGTGTATCAAGAACAGAGCACAGAAGACCAACAACTATAAAGGGACTGCCAGTGACTGTTCTCCTGCTCAAAGTTTACAACAGCAGAAAGAGCACATTGTGATGTCAGGAGCAGCTGCTGCTTAACTTCTTAGCAGTGCATTATTCAGCAGTTCCTTTGCTTGCATTCGAAATTATTTAAATTTTACATGGAAGATACCAAACTATGACACTAATTTAAAGGCTGCTGTAGTGTTAGTGGGCAAATATTTTTGAGCTGAAGTTTTTAATATGTGTGTTAAGTGCCTGCGTGCCTCCACATTTACATGCCAGAAATCACAGCATCCATGGTCGCCAATGGTAACTCTGTTTGCATTCTTTGTAGTACAAGAAGTAAAGCCATGGATGCAGTAATCTTGTACTTAGTCGATGTAATCCTTCAGTGTACACTCATTTGTATAGCACCAATGATGCCATGAGTGTATAAGCTCTGGGAAGTGAACCCATGTAGATTATTTTATTTGGAAGGAAGAGGATCATCACTACTCCTAGTATATCTTAACAGTAGATTTTAGTGCTTTGGTATTAGCCAACTGCTTGTCCGTCCTTCAACAGTCTACTTATCTACTGTGTAAGTGTAACTTTTTAAATGTATACTTTGCTCGGATAGGTTTGTTCATAATGTAATGCAAGTGACTTATCATCTATGCAGCTTTACTCAGACTAGAAATAAAAGTATTTATTTTTATATGTAGCTATAGCATGCATTCACTTGTGTTTTCTAGGTGCCTGTACAATTATTTAGCCCTACAAAAGTGCTGGTATACTCTAATATTGAATCTGGCATCTTAAAATGGTTTGTTAGTGGAAGTAAGAATGTGTTTACAACCAATATTACTATCCACAGATGAACTGTGAAAACTCTGTGGAAATTTATTTACATTATTTGAACTTTGTGAAGGCAAATGTTGTTATGTTCTTTTATTGTGGTCCCTGTTTTATGCAAATGACACATAATTACTTTGCAGTGGCATAGTATTAGTTGTTATTTTACACATATGTGCTGAGCAACATCGCAGTTGAGGCCAGCAGCAAGACATACATGCAGTGCACTGGAGCATCACCTCACATAGTGTACAGTCTTTGCCCACCAGTAAACTCAATATTTTTCAGGCAGACTAATGGACAGCTGTATGGGAACTGTGTTGATGCCCAAACTTTGAAGTCTTCTTGAGGAGTGTTTTTCATCATTTTTGTCCAAGTGAAGTAGCTACCCAAGGCCACAACTGGTGGGAATGTGGTGGTTTCCTCTCTCCAAAAGCACTCCTACCAGCTGCCTCAATGTTATTATGGGGTGAATGCACGAACTGGAAAAATAATTGGTCTTTGTTTTCTTGGCCGAAAGAGTCACTTCCACCGTTGAGCCACCACGACGCACCAGAATAGAAGCTTTTAGCTAAATAAAGTTGATTCTACTTTTGAGAAGTGTTTTGGGGAAACGAAATGGCACTTATAGCTGTCAATATAAACACTGTTTGCACCAAGGAGCTTAGTAGCTTATAATTGTATTATTCATGTATTGTCTAGAATTTACTCACGCTGTGCCAAATTTCAGCCCAAGTGTCCTAACATGCTTTGTTAGTGGGTTGTGAATGAGCCAAGCTATGTAAATAAACAGAGTGATATTGCAGACATGTACAAAATATTGATGCACAGCCCTTTTCTTTAGCAAGATATTGTCAAGGGCTTTATTCTTTTGTTTTTTAAAAAAACTGCTTGTCGCTTGTCACTGGGCAGCAGCGGAAAACTATGCATCAAGCTTTTGCGAGATGGTTCGAGAAACACCGTGTTTAGGCATAACAGTGCCGGTGAATTTCTCTCGTAAGTTACTTTCTGTAGTATATTCAAAATGAGTGTATTAGAATCGTTGTTTTATAGCCATTCATTTTAATATTTACACCTGAGTGTGTGTATGTATGTATGTATGGGTGTACATATGTATATGTGTGTGTGCGTGTATGTATGTATGTATTTATGTATGTATGTATGTATGTATGTATCTTTTAAATGAGAATCCGTTTATCATTGGTGAGTAAGTTTGGTAATGATTTGGCTGAATTTGTTTCTAGTTATTTCTCTTTTGAGCCATTAGACATTTCAATTTGTTTTGCACTGCATAAAAATAAATGTAACCTTACACAGAATATGTGTGTTCGAAGAAGTTTCATTTACCAACCTACAGTCATGGGCAAGAAATTGGGTAAAATGGAACGAACCTGCGAAGATTAGTTTCGAGCATAGCTACTCTACATGGCATATCTCGTACACATTGTGTGGGTTGAATATGTCGATTTCAACCTTTCAATCTTAATCAGAATAAGCAAGCTATCACCCGTGGTTGTATATGTGTGTGATATTTATGCATACTGTGATACCGGTTCGCAATTACAATTAAGGTCACAAACCCAGTCAAGCTGAATACACGAATTTTGACCATGCACCTTTCATCTGCACTGGAACTGTTGTTAATAAAAAATAAACTTCAGTTTAGAAATTTATTCTCGTAACCAAAAGCAGGGTATCTCTTTATCACACAAATCAAATTGCCATTGCTCTGTTCCATTCTGGACAATAGGGGACCCTCTAAGCAGAACTCGATTAACTGCTATAGTTCATTTTAACCATTGACAGCGACATTACACTGAAGCGTGCAGCATGACAAATAGCGGGAGAGAAGACACAAACTAATCACTCTGTTTGCGTCAGCTCTAACTGTCCGTGCTCTTTGGTCTTGCTGCATGTGATGATGCCCACCAAATTAGCACGAAAGCGTGTCCCTACAAAGGCAGTCAACTTGGCTGCAAGCAGTTAGCTCACTCCATGTGTAGATTTTCTTCAAAACACCATGAAGACTGATTGCTGGTCGAATATCCATACACGTGAAAAGTAATATACCAGGTATGATATTAGTATTTCAGCACTGGACACTTTTGCGATAAGAGAGGATTGAGGAGAAAATTATGAACCCTGAATTGTTAAATTTTTGAAGGAGCACAGTACAGCGCTTTTGGGTCAAAAGGGGAGTGAAAGAAGCAAGTGCGAAAGCCTACTTCTCAAAAAACTAGTACCCGCCACCACGCATAATGTCAGGCCGGGCAACCTCTTGAAAAAAAAAAAAAGTGCTCAGTGATTCTGCGAATCGAACCAAGTACCTCCTAGATTGTAGTTGAGCGCTGTAACCGCTCATCCACTGCAGCAGTGCTTGTGTTCGCCCTATTGCTGATATATCGTCATTCCTTCGAATGAAGCCAAAAGCAAAAACGTCCCGTGAAACTTTGTCAAAAATAGAAAAAATAGTTAGAATGCGTTTTCCCAAGGTTACTAGAAGATAGAAACCGCCACGTGTGACTGTATAACCGTGCGCTATTTGTTCTTGTACATTACTGTCATGACGTTGGGATAGCCGGCTCTAACGTACGCTACCTTCTCATAGTTTGCCAAATATAGATAAGAAAATAAAAATATATATCGGCCTGTGACAACGCTAATCAACTATTATGAGTTCACTGTCACTAGTGTCACTTTCACTAGATGAATGCTCAGTTTGCTTCCATTATCGTTATTTAGGAAAGTTTTGGCTTATTAACTCAACTCTCTTAATTAGGATTGATTCTCACACCTAAGGACAGTCACACTTCATCTCGATTTCTGAGTGGCTGTCACTCCCATATAACGCGTACTCCACCTTTTTATGCTCTCCGAGCATCTGACCCTGCTTTGCGGAGACTTTCCCTGACGTCTGCTGGGCCAGAAAATTGTCTTTATTATCTATCAATTTCAAGCTTTCGCGAAGCCGAAACGAGAGTCTCTCTCTCTCTCTTTTCATCCTTTTCGCACGTGTGATAACGTCTCTCGACCTCAAGACTCGTATACACGTCCCTTGCTTCGTTTGCGCACTCAAACAACGCTGGGCGAAATATTTGCACCGTGTTTTGTGAAAAGCATTAGCACTGAGACACCTCCCGACGAGTCTCCCTCATTTTACGTAGACATATACCTAAGCGTAAGCGTATGCACGTTCTCGCATTCCGGCTTTATAAAAATGCTGCGGTGCATGAAACCAGCGAAAGTGCGCTCACAATTTCATTTGATTACTGCTGTTATCTATTTCCGCACAATTCGTCTGCAGGCACCAAAGTCGCTCTTGTGTCTTGTAATAAGAATATTGTAACAAAGGCTACCTTTGACTATAGGTACAAAACACCCTTACGTTCACCACTATACCGTGCTAGATTGCACCGAATTAGTTAAGTAGCAGCGCAGCTTCAATGAAATGTAATGTAACTGGTCGCGTTAAATAGGGGAAGACATTGGAGGCACATTTTCAAACATTGCATGCATCGATTTATGTGTGGTTTCATTTATGTGGTACATCTGGAGTGTTGTTTACTTGTACTTTGCGAGATAGTGCATGGATTGCTCAGTGGCTTAAGGCCATCGAGCAATTACTTTTTTTAGCTGCAGTCGTTAATTAAAGGCGAGTGCTTGGCTTTGCACAGCCCACCAAAACGTCTATTACAACGTACGCGGCATCCCGTAAGCGCTGTAGCAGACGCTCGCGGAACTGAAACTTAGATGCAGCAAATCATTGGCTATCATCGTATACTCTCGATGCTAGACGCTTTGCGTGCTACCTTGATATTATCGGCACACACTTCTTTCTTTCCTTGTCGTTTCATCGGCTATCGTGTGTCCTCCTTGCCCTCTTAAGTGCCGAATAAGTTAAATTCATACCCGCGCTATAGTAATCCCTCCAGATAAGAGAACTTTTGGCTAAGAAAATGCGTAGCCAAAGAGAAAGCTTTGTGAATTCGGCCCCTGATACTTGAGGAAATATTATTGGGCAGGTGATTAATGTATAAGGGGAAGAGTCAAGGGCCTATAACGCTACCTTGAGGGACTTTGGAAGTTACATCAGCTAAGGAAGAAACACATTTAATAGTTACAGTGAATTGTTGGCGAGCTGATAAGAAATTTCTAATCCAAGATAAGCTAGCATAGTCCAGTCCAATGGAATTTATTTTGGAAAACAATCGACAATGGGCCACCCGGTCAAATGCTTTGGAAAAGTAAAAAAAATGCTGGCAGTTTGTAGATTGTTGTCCATGTTAAAGTGCAAGTCAGTAGTAAGTTCCATAAATTGCGTATCACACGACATCTTTTTACGAAATCCATGTTGATTTATGAAAAAGAAATAATTATTCTCAAGTGGCAGTAGATATGCGATACATTTATGTGCTCTAGCATTTTACAGGGAATGCAAGTCAGGGAAATGGGGTGGTAGTTGTCTGGTTGATTTTTCTTTCAAGCTTTGAATACCGGAACAACCCTGGCAACCTTCCAGTCTTTGGGTAGTTGTCTGTTCGACAATGATTGATTAAATATTTTGCACAGTATTTCACTTGAAAAGTCTAGCCCTGGCAACCGTGGAGTGCGGACGCTCGTCTCTCGGCTCCTTCGACTACGGCGCGTTCCGCCGTGCCCGCTCCCCAGCTGTGAATCTACGACGTTGCCGCGTTCCTCGTCGCAAGCAGCCAACGACTTCGCAGCTGTGCGTTTGCTTTTTGCCGCTGCCCACGCCTCTCAAGCTCTGAAGTGGTTCCCAGGCAGCCGCCCCTGTTGGGGCCATAGCTGTCCAGGCGTGTTTTTCCTACCATGAGCCAGGAACGCCCATCCACCAGCTCGTCCAAGGTACGTTTTCTCAACCTGAGCGCCAAGGGCGTTCAGCCTATTACCCACTCTGTTTCGATGGAGCATTTGACTGCCTCCACGACAGTTTCCAACGAACATGAAACGCCGTGGTCGACGGCGAACGCCGACACGCGTCCCTCGGTAGCAGCGCAGACACCCGAGGCGAATACTGCGAGGCCGGCAACTGATCCCGCTGTCTCCAATTCTTTCTCCCAACAACCTGAAGTCGACACTCCACCCGGAGAAAGGATGGAGGAGGACACTACTCTTTGCGACAACATGGACAACGACGCGGGAGGTTGTTGGAAGACGGGCCAACACAGGCGACGCGCCCGCCATATGCACGCCGAGGCGGAACCCCCCGAAGATACATCGGGCATTTCTTATGCCCCTCAGCAAACCACACGCAATCGGAGCCAGAATCAGAATCCGCCTCCGCTTCCTTTACACGATGAAAAGATAATTCTGCGACCACACGGTGGACTTTGCCTCGATAGTTGGACGCGCCCAGAACTCGCCAACGCTTTATGGAGCGCGGCAGGCTTGAGCACCGAAGATCGTCAGAACATCATATTCCGCCTGCGGCCCCAGCAGAACTTGGCAGTCATAAGCACACCCAAGTCACATGTTGCCGACGCATTATACAAGGTGCGGGAACTGAGGCTTGGTCAGCGAGTGTATCCTATCACAACGTATTTTGCTGCCCCAGACAACTCATGCAAGGGCATTGTTCCCGGTCTTGTAACCGGCACGCCGTCATCCACGCTAGTGGACGAGCTTTTGACACTTGGAACCCAGATTCTTCAAGCACGTATGATGGGGCAGACCAACGTTGCGTTAGTCACCTTTGAAAGATTGAAAGTGCTTCGCTATGTGCGATTCTACGGCGCCGAACTCCGCTGCTACCCTCATCGCCCTCACCAACTGGTTTGCAAGATATGTCACCGGCTCGGTCATTGGGCTGACCACTGTCCCACGCCACACGTGCTTATTTGTGCAACATGCGGGAATGACAACCCAGCCCCGTCGTATCCGTGCACCCCTCACTGCAGGTCCTGCGACGGAAGCCATCCTACATCCGACCCAAACTGCCAGACACCGAACAAGGCGTGGGTGCGCAAAGCTCTGAAGAAAGAACAGCGTGAACTGCAGCCCCCCAGCACATCTACTGCTTCCAAAAATATGGCAACGACTGGACACTCACAAGTCTCGACTCAGGGGACACTGCGAGCGCGTTCGAAGTCTCGCTCGAGATCCCGTCGCAAATCCCAGACCCGTTCCAAGTCTCGGTCCAAATCCCGCGGAGCATCAATGCGGCCGCCCGAGAAACGCCCTCCTGACCAAACTGCACCACCCTCACAACAACCCTACAAGAAGGTCCTGCTTACCAACGCCTCTGCCAAGGTGGCCCAGGCCCCCACGGAGACGCAGAGAATCTCGGCGCAAAAAACATCCACACAGGCACCTCGGGAGGTAAGTCGAGTGGCGGATCTCCCACAGCTCGTTATAGCCCATACTTCACTTTCTACTCCGTCTCCTCTCACTACCTCATCCTCTGCTCCCGATCCCCTGGTAAAAATCGCCCGTTTACGCCGTGACATGGAGGCACGCTGTGAGCACTTGCAAAAACAAATGGACGCGCTGGTGGCAGACATGGGTACAAGTATGCAGGCGGCCCTCGACCGAATCGAACGGCAGATGGAAGAACTTCGTATAGGAATTACGGAGCAAGTGAAATTATGTATAGAACGTACTCTCGCGCGAGATAATAACATACAAACTCCTGAACCTAGCAGTTATAGCGCCAGCCTGCCACCCGACCACATCTCTCGGCCGCAACATTCAAACGTGGGTAACTCTAACGGGAGTAACCGACGCGCGCATCCCTATACACGTCCCTCTGCTTCCTCTCGTGATAATTATGGCGCCGCGTGACCCGCCACAGCTAGTGGTGTGGCAGTGAAATTGTAGGGGATTCCGTCAAAAACGAGGTTCCTTGCAACAGTACGTTGCCACATCTACAAACCCTCCGGATGTCATCCTCTTACAGGAACCCAATTGCACCCCTTCATTATCCGGTTACAGCCCGCTCTCGTGTGTCTTACCTCTTGTGGGAGCCCTAGTCTCGAAACGCGTTACATGTCGCATGCATACGACGAGTAGCGACATTCCTCATCAAATAATAAAGGTTATTACGCAAGGAAAACGCGGCGACAGTTTTTTGTCCTCAATGTATACAGTTCAGTTCCCCTTGTTCGCGTACACACTGTTTTTACCGTCTGTTAAAAGAATTTGGCAGCCTTGGACGGGTTTGTGTGGTATGTGGTGACTTCAACGCTCCACATGTCGCATGGGGTTACGTTAAATCGCAAGCCAAGGGAACCCGCTTGTGGAATTCCATCTGTAACATGCGATACACACTGCTCACCGACCCAGAGCACGCCACTCGTATAGGCAATAGTGTTCCTCGCGACACCTGTCCTGACCTTACCTTTGTCCTCAATACTGGCCCAGTCGTAGCGCACGGGCCTTTGATTGATATGTGGGGTTTAACGTCCCAAAACCACCACACGATTATGAGAGACGCCGTAGTGGAGGGCTCCGGGAATTTCGACCACCTGGGGTTCTTTAACGTGCACCCAAATCTGAGTACACGGGCCTACAACATTTCCGCCTCCATCAGAAATGCAGCCGCAGCAGCCGGGATACGAACCCGCGACCTGCGGGTCAGCAGCCGAGTACCTTAGCCACTAGACCACCACGGCGGGGCCGCATGGGCCTTTAGAAGAGCACCTTGGCAGTGACCACTATATTGTCGCAACCATCCTGTCGTTACGAGGCGCTCGCAGGCCAGAGCGAAATGTGCGCATTACAGATTGGACAAAATTCAGGGAACGCCGCCAAGACTCGCCTGAGGGCCAGGGCCACGAACGATGGCTTGAGTCTCTCGCTAACGATCTTGAGGCCACCACGCGTACAGTGCGTACCACAACCGCGATACCAGACATACATCCGCATTTACTTCATCTTTGGAACGCCCGAAGAGGGTTGACGCGGCGATGGAAGCGATAACGCCTCAACAGAAAACTTCGGAAACGTATAGAAGAAATTACACGGGAATCCGAGGAGTACGCAGCGTCCCTCACCAGTAATAACTGGCAACAATTTTGCAACCGCCTCTCAGGCACATTAAGCACAGCTAAAACGTGGTCGATTCTACGTTCGTTCACAGACCCCGACACATCAAAGAGAAAAACATTTCAGCAGCTGCACATCCTAATGCACGAGTACCGGGATGATCCTGACTTGCTCCTCACGGAACTAGAACATCAATTCAATCCCATAGGCCCGCCACCACAATACCCTGATTACCCGTATGTGGGTGAGGAGAATGAATTGCTGGATGCCGACATAACCCCGGACGAGGTGCGGGTGGTCCTACAAGACCTACGATGAAACACGGCTCCAGGAGCGGACCAAATCCGATTTTCCACTTTTCGTAACTTGAGTGACGCGGATATCAACCACATTACCCATATCTTTAATGAATACGCGGGTCGAAAAGTCGCGTTTTTTTTCCAAATTTCACCTTTTCTGTTTTTTGTTGCTTTATCATCTTTATACATTATATTTTGACATCTGAAAATATCACAGCGAAATAAGCATCAGAAGTCAGTGAAAAACGCGTCTGAGTGAGCGGCAGTGACGCGCGGCATCACGAAATTTACACAAAACGGGCTGCTGTTCGCGTGCTCGCGGGGCCGCGAAGAGAGCTGTCCGCCATATTGCGGCCGCTGGCTCGTGTAGAGTTGTCCTTACTCTCCACGATCCCGGTTCTTGAAGTCTCGTACGTTCACGAAAAATCTAAAAAAAAAGCAACAAAAACAGTCTTTTCCCGCCGTTTCAAACCGCGCGCCACTAACGCAGGGCCGCCATTGGCTGACAGCACCCGTGTTTTCTTGCCGTAGTTCGCTTCACTGTTTTCCGGAGTTATTTTTCCGCTGTTTTCGTGCGATGGCAAGCCCGAAAAAGGCCGTTGCCGACCATCGGAAATACAGAAGTAAGAACAAGTTCAGAGGGAAGCGGCGGAGGACGTACAAGAAAGCCACCGCCAACGAAAATGTCCGCGACGGGCCAGCGGCCGGTAGGCCTAACATCGACCACGGCAACGTCGACCATGGCAACTGCGACGACGAGATCAACGCTGCAGTGAATTTTGTGAGTGCATCGCAGAAAAAGATCGCGTTATTCGAAAACGACGTCAGGCCGAATGCCGATCGTGCCGAAAGCGTAGTGCTGTGCGAGTTGGGTGCATTGACGGCCGTCGTCGCAGGCGCGGCATGCCCCGTTTGTCACGAGAGTAAACTCGCAGTTCGGGCACCGAATAAAAGCGGAAAGGCCTTTCGGCGTTTCTGGAGCTACACTGCGAGAATGCGGAGTGCTCGGAGAGCATCCTTTCGTCCGCGTACTCGTCGAAGCGGGTCGCGTCAGATGGCGGCCGCGGTGCAAGCAGAAGCTACGACAGCGGGAGTTCACGTGACGCCTTTGCCGTGAACCTGAAAGTGGTGCTTGCAGCGCGTGCCGTCGGTATCGGGCATGAGCAACTTTCACGATTTTGTGCAGTAGTTGGATTGCCAAACCCTATGCACCATAAGACCTTCCATGCTATCGGCAAAAAGATTCACAGTGCGGCAGTGAAGGCTGTCTGTGAAAACATGCAAAGGGCACGCAGCGTCACCAAAGAGGTGGCTGGTAACAGTGACGTGCCAGTCATGTTTGACGGCACATGGCAAAAAAGAGGCCACAAAAGCCACAATGGTGTGGGAACTGTAGTGTCCTTGGACACTGGTTTGTGCCTGGACTATGAAGTGCTTTCCAACTTCTGCCTGGCGTGCAGTTTGCATAACGACATGGGAGGCGATGAAGAAACATGGCAGGCGTTTCATCATCCCGTTTGTGAGAAGAATTGCGACTGTTCTTCGCATGCCATGGAGGCCGAAGCTGCAGTGCGCATTTGGCAGAGGACTGTGGACTATGAGACACCCCTGCGGTTCACCATCTTCCTAAGCGATGGAGACAGCAAGGCCTACAACGGGGTCTGTGATGCCAACGTGTACCCTGACACTCCAATTGAAAAAGAGGAGTGCACCAACCACGTGGCGAAACGTCTGGGCACCGGCCTGCGGAAGCTGCCAACGCCACTTCCACGAGGGGAGAAGCTGAAGGAGACCACCATCCAGAAGCTTCAAACTTACTTTCAGGTGGCCATTGTGAACAATCGGGGAAATGTCCACAAGATGTACACTGCCATATGGGCCTCATGTTTGCACTCGTGCTCAACAGATGGTGCTGGAAGTCACAAGTTCTGTCCTGCAGGCCCAGACTCGTGGTGCAAGCACCGACGTGCTGAGGCGCAGGGCCAGCCTGCACCGTGCCACACCCCCCTCCTGACCAAGGCCCAGGGTTTGGCAGTCCTCCCAATCTACAAGCGTCTCACAGATGCGAAGCTGCTTGCCCGGTGCCTCCACGGCAAGACACAGAACGCGGCCGAGTCCCTGAACAGCAAATATGGCTGCTGTGTCCAAAGACCCGGTTTGCTTCCCGGACTGCTGTGGAAACAGCCACAGCCATTGCAGTCCTGTGGTTCAACCGGGGCCACGCGAGCTTTGAAAAGGTGCTGGAAGAGCTTGGGGTGCTTCCTTCAGAGGCCCTGGTTACCCTCAGCGACCGCCGAGACAGCATGCGCATGCACAAGATGAATGTGCGTCAGACCGCTGAGGCGAGGGCACACCGTCGCAGTGCAGCCAAGAGGGCCCGGGTGGAAGAGTCCTGCCGCACCAGCCGGGAAGGGAAAACCTACGGTGCTGGAGAGTTTTAGACAACTGATATTCCCTCTGGACATGTGTGTATGTGTTCAGCACAAGTTTCGTGCTACTGCGTTTTTCATTTTTGTAAATACAGACTTTCAAACTTTCAAACGCGTTTTTCTCATTTCGCAATTTTGGCCAATTTGCATTTTTTGCGGGAAGTGTTTCGGGCACTTAGAATGGTCATACGACGACGAAATTTGGCACACACATTGAGGAGAGTGCGTAGGGTGCCGATATCTACTTGAATCAGCACAACCTATCAGCTGTAAATATCTATTAATAAATTTAATGGTGGTCGAGTGGAAAAAAAAGGGTAGTTTGCTACACAGATGTTTTTTTCATAGTTTCAAAGTTGGAGCACAATTTCTAGCTAGATATCGGCACTCTATGGCTAATAGGGAGCAAAAGGAGCCATTGAACAACTCTCTGCATGAACATTTAGTATGCGCGAAAGTTCCCGGAAAACTTATCAAGTTTCACCATTACTTGAAACACAACTCCCAAACTATTGCACTTATGTAAAAACTAATTACAGATTTGGAATCAGGAGGAAAAACTGCATCAGTGGTCCAATTTCTGAAGCTCTAAGTTGAATAACAAAAAAAAAGTGCTTTCGAGGAGCGTCTCCCCTTAATGAATACTGGCGCGAAGGCACACTTCCCCAAGCGTGGCGACATGCTGACATTGCACTTATCCCCGAACCAGGTAAACCTATAAAAGTTGAAAATATACGGCCCATCTCTCTAACATCATGAATTGGTAAGCTAATGGAGCACGTACTCTTGCGGCACCTGCAACCTTTCCTGGAAGAACACTCTTTCTTTGCTAACACACAATTCGGATATCGAGCTCATCTGTCTGCCCAAGATGTCCTTTTACAATTACGGGAGGAAGTCTTAGGACCACCGTCGCGCGCCCAAACGAGAGCACTTGTCGCCTTAGATCTCAAAGGGGCGTTCGATAATGTTGCACATGAACTTATCCTTCGCAATGTGGCAGAGTCGCATTGTGGGGCTCGTATGTACAACTATATCCGCGCATTTCTTCGAGATCGCACAGCTACCATCGGAATCGGGCCGCATCGATCAGGTACAATCCGCCTTGTAGGGCGTGGGACACCACAGGGCTCTGTTCTTTCCTCCACCCTATTCAATATCGCGCTTGCAGGGCTCCCCCGGCTTCTCGATCAGATCCCCGATGTCGCTCACGCTATTTATGCGCACGACATCACTATCTGGTGTACACACGGTTGCGACGGTGCTATCCAAGAGCGACTGCAGCAAGCAGTCGACACTGTCTCTGAGTATGCGAGAAAAGGCGGCTTAAATTGTGCTCCGCAAAAGTCGGAGCTCATAATCATTCGTTCCCGCAGCCCCTCACCTATGCCGCCCATCACTGTACACGTGGATAGTATACCCATACCACAGGTCAGCCGTGCTCGCATCCTAGGCCTACACGTCCAGGCGGATGGCAGGTCTAACTTTACTGTTTCCCTTCTATCCCGACAAACTGAGCAAATTCTGGCCATGATCAGGCCGGTCTCTAACAGGCGCTCGGGTCTTCGAGAAGAGGACCTGCTGCGCTTGGTGGAGGCATGTATTATCAGCCGTCTTACATACCATCTTCCCTTTCAGCGGTTGACCCAAGCGCAACAACTTCGCGTTGATGCCCTCATTCGTAAAGCGACGAAGCTAGCCCATGGCCTACCGCACTATACTTCCACATACCGTCTCCTTAATTTAGGAACGCATAACACACTAGGAGAACTACTAGAGGCGCATTGGGTCAGTCACCGCCAGCGCCTCTTGCTCACACGTACTGGCCGCTATCTCCTTGCACGGTTAGGGCACTCTGTCCCACCACTTGAACCTGAAGCCCACCCAACGACCTTATCACCCACCCTACGTAAGGTACTGAATATTCATCCCTTGCCGCGTAATATGCACCCAGTGCATGACAAAGGACGGCGTAAAGCTCGTGTGCAATACCTTAACCGCATGCTCGAAAACATCCCAGAATCCCAGGCTCTATACACAAACACGGCGCGCACTCAAGAGGGCTATACATCCGTAGTGTTGGATCGCACTGAATCCCTGAAGGACTCTGCTGCAATGCTCGGCACTAATGTCACGTACGGAGAAATTCTCGGCGTTGCTCTCGCCGTTCGACACGCCGTTCGTGTCCCAGGGGAAGTGTATATACTGACGGACTCGCAACAGGCATGCCGGGCGTTCCTATCAGGACATTGCATTCTGAGAGTGGCACAACAAATTCTCAAACAGATCCCAAAAAATGATTCAGTCACACCTTCCCGCATCCACTTAATGTTGACCCCTGGTCATGCCTCGCGGCCGGGCAATGAACGCGCACATGCAGTAGCCCGCGATATTTCCCTTCGGGCGGCCCGGCGTGGTGAAATGACCAGATCAGGGTGGGGGGATCCCTTGCTGCGTTACAGAGAGATTCTCCGTCATTATAGAAGCGTTCGCTGCACTCACCGTGCGCCACCACCATCCTTCTCGAGAGAGGAAGCAGTGGCACTACGCCAGTTGCAAACCGACACTTTTCCTAATCTTGTCTCCCTGAACAAATTCTGGCCACACTGTTATGCCGACAATTGTCCGGGCTGCGGCGGGTCACCCTCCATCTTCCACGTCACTATCGAGTGCACGGCAAACCTTTTCCCTCCATTACCACCCCTCCTCCGCCCACTGCGCAAAAAAGAGCTGTGGGACGACGCCCTCCGCGACGGACCTCCCGAGGTTCTGCGAGCCATCATACAACGGGCTCGACACGTCGCCGGAGTCGTCCTAGGGACCCCGGACTAGGGGTCCCTCCCATGCTTTTTGTTCTACCTACATAATAAAGATGTTTGTCTTTCTTTCTTGAAAGCGGCAGGGTATTTTCAATACCTTAGCGTTTAAATGATCTACACCCGCCGATGTCAATAGATTAAGGTTATTTATGAGAAACGCAACTCCATCCTCAGTGACCGTTATTGGTGTCTTGAAAGGGTAACCTAAATCTGGAACATGAGGCACATTTAAGTGATCTTCTTTAGTAAATACTGACGAGAAAAAATTGTTGAAGTCATGTGAGCATTGCTCATCCAATAGGAGTGTGTTGTCATTGAAAAGACAGGCTTGTCGCGATTTATTTCCAGGAGATATAGTTTGCCGGAACTATCGTGGGTTTGACTGCAAGAGGGAGGGTAGGTCATGTGAGTAGTACTTGTTTTAGGCGGAACATATAGCTGATGAATATTCTTTCAGGCCTGTCTTGTACCTTTCCCAGGAAGACGCGCTGGATAATTGTTTGGCTGCAATGTAGAACCGCTTCTTTTTATTTCTCAGTTTGCGCAATGATGAACTGAACCAGGAATATTTGTTATCGTGAGCAATAGAGATAAGAGGCACATACCTGTCCTTTAAATCTGACATTTTGTTCTTAAATGCAAGCCAATTTTCAGCCACAGGCTGCAGAGAAAAAGATTGTATAAAAACTGATGGAAGAATACCACTAAATCATTGTTTTGTGCCTCTGTAGTCCGCTCTATTGTAGTTAGGAGTGAACTTCGTAGCCATGGAAGCTATGTTTGGTACCGGTTTGTGAATGGTGAGTTGTAGCAGATTGTGGTCTTTAAAACCATCACAGCATTCGATTGTGTCTATCGTATCAGGGGCGGTGGTTAGCACCAAATCTAGAATATTAGTACCACGTGTGGGTTTATTTAACACTTGAGAAAAGTTGAAATCCAATGAAAGGGTAATGAAATCAGTTGAAGTTTTGCAGGGTTATTATAAAGTGGGACAGTCGATATTGGGTAAGTTGAAGTCATCAAAAAGGTACACGTGATCTCTAGGACATCCCTTGATTGCGGCCGAGATGCGCTTTCGCAAGTCATCTTGGAATAGTGGACTAACATCGAGTGGACGATAGCAAACCCCTGTTAGTATGTTCTTGGTGTGAGCCGTACATGCTGCCCATATTATTTCCAGATCAGAGAACGTATCAATTACGAATGATGCGATGTCGTTCTTAATGGCCAGAAATACAACTCCAGCTCTCCTTTGCATGCAGTCACACCTATAAATAGTGTAGTCTTTATTAAACAGCAATTCCTTGTCCTTGATATTAGGGCACAACCAAATTTCTGCAAGTGCTACGACCTTTGAACAGCTGTCATCAAGGAAGGATGAAACTAGGTCGCATTTGGGTAGAAGACTTCTGATGTTAGTGAATAAAACTTATAGCAGAAAAGTGGAGGCGTGTTTCGAAGGTTCACTACGACGCCACTTGTTCCTATTTCTCTCTAGCTATCATGAAGATAAAAACAACAGAGTTCGTGGAGGAGTCAACAACGTATATATCTCTATCTATTCATAGCTTATTGTGATGGTTAAGGGACGTTCGTCACTATGTTTGTTGATAGCGGACGAGAAAGGATTAACATGAACTTTTCATTTCATGGCATGGGTGGAACGGCTGACGGCGCACGGATACGCTACCGTGTGGAGCACCGTTGAGTCGGACGTCGCGGCCAACCCAGCAGTCAGGGTCGCAACTCCGGAGGTCCAGGATCAGGCCACGGCTCACGAGGACCACACCCGGTAGGCCTCGCCCACGAACCTGCTCTCGGCCACTGCACCCAGGCAGGAGCCGTTCAGCAGGCCCCGTCCTTGGACCTTGTACAGACACACCGGAGCTCGACCTGGCCGACACGTACGGGTCTCACGTCCGGCTCAGGAACGCTGCCAGGAACTCGTCCTCTCGAGCGGCGCACCGCTTCCTCTGCCTTCGTGGCCTCAACCCTCGAGCTCTCTTTTCCGCACGTTCCTTCTTGGCCAGGGCACCGCCAGGTACCCTCGGGTGCACACTGCAGCCCATGAGCTCGTGGCCCACGTCTGAGTCTGGCGCATCACTCGGCACCGCTCGGCGATCCTAGATTCAGCCAGTAACTTCCCTGGCACCTGGATCCTCGGCCACCCTGGACCTCGCCCGGTTCCGTGCTCCTCTGTGTGCACTCCCGCGTCTCGCCCGGCAGAACATCTCGCTCGTCCCTTGCCGATGTGCGACGCTCTGGTGACACCGGCGCTTGATGGCATGGGTGCGGCCACGGAGCAGACAACCCGCATCAGAGACGCGATGCTCAATGCGGGGCATGGCCAGCCCGTCCAGCGAAGAGCGTGCGCCGAGACGCGATGCTCGACGCAACCGTGACCATTAGCCAGGCCACGTTCATCGCTGTGTCGAACGGCTGACCGTGGAGACGCCTCGCCGAGATCCGCGATGCCCTCGGCAAGGAAGAGAACAGCAGGCCAGGCCGCGCCCCGAGATGCAGTACTCGTGCCGGCAATACCGCCTCAGCTGGTGGTTGGACGGCAGCAGCGTGGACGGCCGCGTTCCCCGGCCGGAACCTGGCTCGCCTGCGTCCGACGCTTCGGCCCGCTGTCTCCCGTCTGCCGCTGCTTCGGCTCGCCCCCAGCCACAAAGCCCACTGCCACGTGATGGTCGCCCGTGGCCCAATCGTGGCACGCCACCTCTATGGGCCACCACAGGTCATCAGCTGATTCGCGGACACTCACGCGCACATTACACGCGCCTTGCCCCGCACTTCCGTCGTTGTCGTTTTCTTCACTCATCACACTTATAAATCGATAATCTATAAAGTTTAGCCTTTTCCCTGGCAAATTCTAGCAATTTCCTTCTTGTCTGGCGTGTTTATAGTGAAAAGTCTTCGCTTATTCCAATTTTTGACCCTTTTGGTTTGTGAGCAGAAGCCAGAATGTTTAGCTTTTCTTTGAAGGCGGCCATCTATGCTATTATAGGCTGACATTTGTTTGGAGTAAAGCGACCAAATCTATCTACCCTATTGAATTGTGAACCAGTCATTGTGATGTGAAGATTTTGGGAACAGAAAGTTATGATCTTTAGTTCAGTCACCGTCCAATCTTTTTTCTCATCATCTTCAATGCTAAAAAAGTATATTAGAGCGTCGCATTTTGTTTTCGGTATCTTCGCACTTTGACGTTATAATTTTTAGTTTATTGGCGATGTCAGAAACATTTGAGGCGTTAGTTTCACTAGGAGTGACTGGAGAGTAGGCCACCTCCAGTGTCCCGGCTCTTTTATTTAAACTCTTGATTTCAAAGTCAGTCACAGCCTGTTTTTCTTTTACGCCCTGAAGTTCCCGCAGTATAGCGTTCTCACCTTCCTCGTTTCTAGGAACTGTCTTCAGAACCGAAGCCAGGGAGCGCGACAGATCGGCAGTAGTGGCACCTGGCTCAGCTCTAGGTCTCCAGCGACTAAAACTAGCGGATCAACTATACTAGAATACGTCAAGGCATGAAGGAACAATAATTTTTAGTGACGTCAAAAACATGAGGTGGGCAGGACACCGCAATAAAACAACGGTCAGAGGTCCTAACACTATAGGCATGATTCAAATAACTAACCTGCGTTAGCAGTACCGGTAAGCGAACCATCGTAGCAGCGGTGTCGTGCCGAACTGCGAGAGTCAGAGGTAGGTGGTTATATCCCACGCTGTTATCTTCGATGATGGCCGTTGTCGACTCATGTGACCAAGCCTGATCACAAAGACCAGCAGCGCCAAGCGAGATGATGCCCGGTGAGGCAGACAGTGTCGACCCGTACAGCTGAGTGCAGGAATGGCGCACGGAAAGCCATGATCCAGATCCGAGAAGAATGCAATCTGCGTTACCAGTCCCGGTAAGCGAACCATCGTGGCAGCGGCGTCGTAGACCCGATTGCTTGGTATTAACAGTAGAGACCCTATAGCAGCAGAAACCCTATTGCTTAATATGTATTCTTTAACACTAAACATGGAGTAGATAGTAGTATTTAATTTGCTATCCTTTAGTATGGAATGTTGTCGCTACCAATGATTCGACACTTATATTTGTCCAAATGACAGCTTTTACTCTCAAATTGTTTGCTTTCATCAAAACAATATCATCATTTCTACATTATTTTTTGACAAGTACACGCTGCATGCGTTTAGCACGCATTTTAAAATAGTGGTCACTGCGCAGTAGTTCCACTTAAGCTTGGGCCATTTAGTTATAGCTTTCATTTATTCATGGTTCACGAGGGTCATTGCAAATCAAAAATAACTGTTGATCGACAATAGTCAATATTACATGTATCATACACTGATATTAATAATAATAATAATAATAATAATAATGGTTTATTTTTCCACCAATACACAGTTGATGGAGGGGGTGAGAATAAAAGCGATTATCCGCTTGACTAAGTTCTCACCCCCCAATGTACATAAGGCAGTGGCGGTGGCGGCAACAGAACACCACAGCTGACAAGAATACACAACATTAACAAAATTAGAATTGATAAAGCCTTCAAACTAAAAAAGAAAAAAAAAACCCACACAGACACAGTGCAATAAACATATATAGTAATATAAATCAAAAGTCGCAATATGTAAAGCACGAATACATTAAACATATTATTTACATGCAGCGGTGACTGCATTTTCATCCTTTGTGTTTTTGTTTATTGTTTTCCCTAATTGTTATCTACGAACTTTGAAGATAAGGTCTTAATTGTCAGGAGTGTTAATAAGATATTGGCGAAGTTGAGAAAGGGTGATATCTGCTATGTTAACACCTGATGAATATAACCTGTTTAATTGTAACGGTAGCTGATAAGTAATTTTTTGTTGTCCATAGTTAGTTCTTATACGAGGAAGCATCCAAGGTGGTTGATGACGGTGAGGGTACTTTGATTGATAACGTATCATGGAAGCGATATCTGTAATAGTAAATGAACGTTTTTTTTGTTCGATCTTATAGCGGCGTAAAAGCCTGTAAATGTATAGGTGGTAAACATTGATGATTTCATGTTCACTAAACAAGTGATCTGTTGTATGTCTGTGAGGAAGGTTGTAAATTAGACGGAGGATTTTATTATGGAGTGATGAAATTTTTCTTAAATTAGTTTTAGTCGTTGTCGCCCACACTAACGTGCAGTAGTTCAAGTGTGAAAGGAATAAAGCGTGGTATATAGCAAGCTTTGCCTTTAAAGGTAAAACAGATTTATGTCGCCAAAGTATACCAACCGCTCTCGATGCTTTTAATAAAATGTTGTGGACATGATCATTCCATTGCAAATGTAGTGTGAAATAAACTCCTAGTGATTTTATTGACCTGACAATTTCAACTGGCTGGGATTTATACAGCAAATGTACTAAAGTATCAGATTTTTTATTAATAGAATTAAAAATTATAGCTTTAGTTTTATTTACATTAACTGACAGTGCATTTTCCTTTGTCCAAACTTCTAGCTTACCTAATACATTGTTACCACGGGAAGATAGCTCATTGTGTGTATCAGCTGACAAAAGGATTGTAGTGTCATCCGCATAAATAATAAACCTGGATTGATCATCAATGTTCGCAATATCATTAATATAAATGTTAAAGAGAAGAGGCCCAAGTATACTGCCCTGTGGCACACCGGCTGTAATATCACGCGTTTTGGACTGAAAATTGCTGATTTGAACGTACTGCTTCCGATGAGATAAATAAGATTTTATTAAATCTAAAGCGTGCCCTCTAATACCACATAAATCCAATTTTCTAAATAAGATACTGTGTACTATGCAGTCAAATGCTTTGGTAAAATCTACAAAAATGCCTAACACGAACTTATTTTTTTCTAATTTATCAAGAATATATTCTTTTGATGAATCAAAGCAATTTCCGTAGAACGGTTTTTTCTAAATCCATACTGAGAATCATTGATAATATTGTTAGATTGTAAAAACTTGTCCATGCGTTTCAGTATGATTTTTTCCAGACATTTAGAAAAAACAGGAAGGATACTAATTGGCCTATAATTGCTAAGTCATTTTTGTCTCCCTTTTTGTAAAGCACAATTACTTTTGCTGTTTGCATAGCCGAAGGAAATGTAGCGGTTTGCAGGCACAAATTAAAGATATGTGTAAGCGGCACACAGATTAATTCAATGACATATTTTACTGGACGAATTTGTATGTTGTTTAAATCACATGACGTACTGTTTGAAAGCTCAAGAAACGTTTGCGTTACTTCACTCTCACCTACTGGTTCAAGAAAAAGAGTAGATGAACATCTGGCAGTAGGGGTGTCTTGTGAGTTATGTGGTGTAGAATGATCCCTTGCGAAGTACAAACTAAATGCCTCAGCTAATTTTTCCCCTGTGTAATCTTCTCCTTTATGAGTGATCTTGTCGAAATGCGTATCCTCAATGAAATTAGCGTCCAGAGAACGGATTTGTTTCCATAGTTTATCAGGATGCCGAAATGAATTTTCGAATTGTTTTTCATAATATCGCTTTTTGGCATTTCGGATGTCACTGGTCAACTTGTTTCTGTAGCTTTTAAACTCTTGAAACAGCTGTGTGCTTTTGGAGGCAATGTATGTGTTATAGAGTTTATTCTTCTGTTTAATGCGTGTATGAAGTTCATTACATATCCAAGGTTTTCTTATCTTTTTCATAGTACGTTTCTTTTTTAGCGGAAAGTGCCTATTATAAACACCGCAGAATTTACTAAGAAACTTTTCATAAGCTGCCTCTGCATTAGTTTCATTGAACACATCACTCCATGACATAAGTGACATTTCACTGTGAAAATTTTCGAGAGCATTAGGTGTGACGTACTGAACCATTGGGGTACATGTGTGTTTAGATCTAGGCTGCTTTTTCTGAAAAAACAAATAAATGCCCATGTGGTCACTTAAATCGCAACAGATTACCCCTGAATGTATAACAGAATTGTTAATATTAGTAATAAACAGGTCAATCAGTGTTTCTGAGTTAGTAGTTATACGAGTAGGAAGCTTAGTAACAATACTGAAGCCAAAACTTCTTAACAGCACATCAAAATCAATTGCATGGGCAGAATTAGACATCATGTCTATATTAAAATCACCGCCCATAATGACATCATAGTGATGCGCAGAAGTAAAAGAAATATATGATTCAATGTACTCAAAAAATACGTCAACATCTCCACTGGGTGGTCGGTAGAACACTGAATAAACGGTATTATTTGCCAATACAGAAACAACCTCAACAGCAGATGACATGCAACAAAGTTCCGAGATCAATTCACATTCGATTTTCTTATTAACGAAAATGCAAACACCTCCACCACGACCCACATTACGATTGACGGCAAATGTGGAAAATGATGGCAAACAAAAGCTACTGCTCAGCCATGACTCAGATACCATGACGAAATCAAAAGACAGGTTAAAACTGTCTAACAAAATTTGCAGTTCATCAGCCTTATTGTTCAGTGATCGTACATTCAAATGAAAACATTTCACTGATGAGCCCAACCAATCGGTAGGCATGACGCTGCGAATGTTGCAAGGCAACACGAATCTATTGTTAGCCATTTTGACGTGATGTTCACATATTATGTGCTGACGTGCCTAACCACAGTAAAATTAGCCAGCTGACTCGCGTCCCTGACAACATGGGACGGTTCGCCATCTTCCTGCGGATGAAGATTTTCCCGTTTGCATACCACACGTAACGGAAGCCATTATCGCGAGCCCATTGCTTCACAGTCCACAATAGTGTTCTTGCCCTGCGCGTTAGGTTTTCCGAAAAGTATATGTTTGCATCCTTTTCCTTTAGTAATCGCCTTTTCTGCAGCCACATATCCCTCAGCTTTTGGCTTTGAAAACGTATGATAATGGCGGGGGTCTTATTTGCCTTCGCCGGAAGGCGATGATAAGCTTCAAGGTCGTGATCGCTGACCTCAGGAACTTGGATCATCCTGGCTATCTCGTTTATCTTTTGGAGTAGATTCTCGTGCTCGTTGAAAAGTTTCCCATGAATTTCCAAGTTTCGGCTCCTGCTACGCATTTCCAGGTCATTCAAGTCAGAGTTTATCTGGTGTAGTTCCTCGTCAGGCCTTGCTCGTTCCAACTGTTCAGTTCTCTTACGGAGCTGCTCAATTTGTTTATCTTGGCTGTCCAATCGCTTCAGAATGGTATCGAAATGATCAGACATTGTTTGCACTGCCTGTTCAATGCTGTTCATCTTTTCATTTAGTGGCATTAGAAAATCAAGTTTTTGACTTAACTCCGCAAAAGCAACAGCAAAGTTAAAATCCTGACGAGCCGCAGCAGCGGCACCTGCACCGACGCATGGCGCACCAGTTTTACACGTGGAACACACATAGTTTTTGCGAGAATTGGTGCCACTTCTCGTCTTATCAAGCGGCTCAGTCAGTCCAGAGCACTGTTCGATGTGATAAGAATTACCACACTTTTTGCATTTCACTTTAGCATCAGTAGTTTCTAGGGTAAGCATGCAAGTAAGGCATATGTCCTCCTCAGAAACACTCATCTCTCATACACCTCGAAAAGCATGACTACGACGACAAGTTTGGCAGTAGCAGCAACCAGCAGAAAAATAGGAAAAGGAAAACACTGTGTGAATGTGTGAAGACAAACCTGTGAAAAATGCAGATGAACACGTCAGAACGGGCGTCTATCGCCGGTCACCGCTACTGCCAAACTGCCGATAACAGGTGGGGGCAGGGGCGTCTCAGATCATGACGCAATCCCAATGTTTGCGATGCCAGATTCCGTCGGCCGCCGAGTCCTGGACATCCAAAAGAAGAATAATGTAGCAGTTGCCGGCGTTGCAAGGTACCACGCTCGTCAGTGCGGCAGAACCAGCTATCCAGAGAATAGGACCACCGGTATCAGCGGCAGGACAGGGACGAACCTGTGAAAAATGCAGATGAACACGTCAGAACGGGCGTCTATCGCCGGTCACCGCTACTGCCAAACTGCCGATAACAGGTGGGGGCAGGGGCGTCTCAGATCATGACGCAATCCCAATGTTTGCGATGCCAGATTCCGTCGGCCGCCGAGTCCTGTGAAAAATGCAGATGAACACGTCAGAACGGGCGTCTATCGCCGGTCACCGCTACTGCCAAACTCTTTACATTGGCTTTACATTTGACATGGCTTCTATATTTCCTCCTAGTAAATACTAAACATTTGTCAGCTTGTTTCAAAATCAACGAAATGAAAAGAAAAACAGTGCCATAATTAAGGAACTGTTTCCTAGCTATCAAAATGCAAATTTTGCTTTCTTCAGGAAATCAGTTTATTTCAGGTAACTCTTTGCCATGTAATTTGAAGCAGAATAAGAAATTGCATACTATTTTTAAGTGTATGGAAAATACTCCGGCAGATACTTTTCTCAATTATTGAATTCTCATTAACCTTTTTAGAACATTTTGTCGGGGCATGCTGCTGACGATACCCCCCAAAAAGAACACACGACAGCGATGAACTAACTTTGTTAGCAATCACACAGATGCTTGAGAGTTGAGATATCATCAAGGGTTGACAAATGGGCTTTTTGTAGAATACGTCCTTAGTTATAAACCTCTCGAGATGGGACAGGATGAAGGATCAGACACAGAAAGGTGCTAGGTTTTCAGAATGAATTGTTTTCGCAAGGTTCACAAATCTTTATGCCCTCAACAAAAGCAAAGCAATAACTTGGGTATGCGCAGGCACAGCTGCCTAAAAATATAGGTATTTGTTTTTAAATAGTAGTAGTACCCCAGCAACGCAATGTCAGCCAAGAATAATAATACCTGCTCATCCAATACTAAATAAAGTGCTTCTCACTCTGCCTGTGCCGAATGAAACTAATCGAAAAGTGCAAAGGAACCGCACGTGACCCAATGCACAGGTAACTGGTCATCACTACCTTATTTTATAATGTTCCCCTGTAGGTTGCGTTTGATACCCCAACCCTAACAAAAACTAGCTGACAATCAGGCCAGGGAAGATATAGTGGACGTGAAGTGTAGCACTTCAACTGACTTTCATTAATCAGAACACAAAAAACAAAAAAGTTGCAACTTGACGCTTGCAGAGACTAAACCTGCAACCTTGACACAACACGCCTGATTCTTAGAGATTAGCCTGAATGTTAGCTCTCTCTCTTGCGTTGATAAAGCAAGCAACATGAGGTGTCATGTCTTGCAGACAGCGTCCTTATTGATTGCGACCATTATGGCGAATATTGAAAAAAAATGATCACCGACTGAAAAGTGGGAATTTGAATGTGGTTGTGAAGTGCTTAGATGAATATCATTGGCAAGCGCTTCATGAATGTAGACGTGTAAAGAGTTTTAGGGTATTCTAAAGGTTACAATAAAGACAAGGTCCCTTGACCATGTAGAGCATTCAGCATTACAGTTGTTTGTAGACTACAGAAGTGATATGTTGGTAAGTTTCATTCAAAGTCTAGATGAGAGATCCCCGTAAACTTTTTTTTCAAGTCGAATCAAGATGACATATGTTTTTTAGGGTGCGTGCATGCCCCAGGGCTAATAAATACAAGTAGAATAAGAGATGTCACAAAGACGAATTATGGTTGGAAAGAAATAAAAATGTAAACCCAGATCGATTTATTTGGAGAACAGTAAAATGTCTTTACTGGAGCGTGATACAAGCCTGAAAAAGAGAAGCATGGGTGGCTGTTTAAATAACTCTTTAGAAGAATGTATCGGCGTACCTGTGGATGTGTGGTGAAGCAGGAATGTCATTGTAGTGTGTGCACGAGATAATGAGTTGGCGTTCATACCAGATAAGTAAAACAGGGCAATCAACAATCTGAAAGCAAGAGCAATGGCTAAAACGAAAATATTTGATACAACGTAAACTGCATGCATGTCTCTGTTGCGAATAAATCCAGCGCAATGTATAGACGCACATGCGTACACGTCAATCTGATGTCGTCTGCTTGAAGCACAAACCTCTTCCTACCGAATGAAAAAAAATCTGCACGAGGCAATGTCAAGAAAAATATTTTTCCTTCAATTTTCAGAAAGACAGAAATAAATAAAAAACCCTATCAAGTTGCTGAGTAGCCAACCAGTGGAGCTCTGGAGAGGGCTCCTGGCTAGCTATTGGCCAATCCCGTTTTGAAGATGAGAGCACCTCTCAGCTCTCTCAAGTGCGTTCCGGAGAGTCCTGAATGGGACTTCCAGTTTCAAGCTGGTTATAGCCGTCTCCCTGGATTCACTGTTGTTAAAGTCCTGGGATATTTGGCACTGTCACAGCACATGAGCTAAAGTACGTAATTCTTTGCAGAATTGTGACACCGCGGATCTACCTCTTTTTCGAGCACTCTTTTAATTGAATGCGTTTCTCTTATTTAACTTATCGCATAAAGAAGTATCCCGGAGGTCGCTTCAGTGAATGTCAAAGTAATGAAATACGCAATGAACTACGGCAGCACAAATGGGCTACCATGGACAGGTCTAGTGTGAAGAAACACAAAGTGAGACGAGTATACACCTCACGTGTCCCTTTGTTGAGCAAGGCCATTCAATGAAAAATTTCCCAGTCGTGGCCATTGACAAAAATTATATTTCTTTCGAAAGAGCAGAGAGCATTGCAAAATTATAGATGTTTTATACACTATCGTCCGATGAATTATAGACACTATTTTCCATGCCAATTTGAGCGGCAACAATTTCTTGAGCCCGTGAGTGCCTTCTGAACTTCACGAAATATTTGAAACCGCGGTGCGAAAGAAATTGCTATAAGATTATCACTCCGTCATTTTATGAATGCCTCCTTTTTGGGTACTTCAAGTTTATTACAGGACACCTTGTTGTAGTAGCTTTATATTTTTGGGGGTCGTGGCCTCCAATGAAGACCTTCGGGCTCGTTGGTGGACTGCGCTGCTCAGTTCGGGCCTAGACAAGCAACTCAGGGTGATCCAGCCAGCCAAGGAAGCTGACAGGAGACACTGTCTCTCCGTTAGCTCCTAGGCGATAGCCCAGCCCAGCAATCTGCCGGAATAAATAAAATTTACCTCTCTCTCCTTAGCTTATATATGTGAACTTCAATAAATTACACCATTTTCCAGAAGTTTTGTTTGAAAGTAAATTACGTATCAAATAATACAATTACATTTTCAGAACTTTCCATAAAACGTGCTACATATATAATTTTTTTCTCCGGCATGCGTGTGGCATATACGCTAATAAAATTCTCAGCTTGCTATAATGCGCTGCATTTAAACCTTGCTTAATGTGCTGTGTTTATCTCTCTTCATTCTCTCCTATCTACCTTTCATCTCTCCCATCACCCTCCCATGCGCAGGATAGCAAACCGGCTGACTATAGACTGGTTAACCTCCCTGCCGTTCTTTTCCTCCTATTTTGCTTCCTTCCTTCCTGGAACGTCTGGAGCACCCTAAGGTGCCTCCCCCCCCCCCCAAAAAAAAAATGAGCCATAATTGAGAACCATAGTTGTACTACTATCAGTTCAAGCACACGAATAAACAGAAAAGAAGAGAGGACAAGCGCTTACTTTCTCTTCCTTTCTGTTTATTCGTGCGCTTCAACTGACAGTTATATCATACATATCCAACTAGCCCCATTTTTTATTCTGTTCCACAGTTGTAGTGTTCGCAGAAATATAAATGAAAGTACATTGTGCCTTAGGGAAGAAAAATTTTATATTTCAGTCTGTCGTAAGACTAGCTCAGTCGCTTGTGTTATGCCACTTCGCCTACGTAGCAGCCATGCATGGGCAAATATCCAAAAAAGACAAACTCAATGCATTGCTGAGTAAGACAATTGAGCTAGCTCTTGGGCTACCTGTGTAAACCTAAGCTGAAAGTCTCAAGTACCTTGAGATGTACAATACTTTAGAGGAAATCACCAATGCTCAAGAAAGAGCCCAGTTTATTAAACTCACAACAGCGCAATCAGGAAAGCACATCCTCAAGCGAATTGGTACACCAATTACAGTGATATATGACAGCCACAAAATTGCCAACAATATCAAGGTTAATATCACAGTTATCCCAGTTCGGAAAAATGCTCACGCCATTCACAATGTCAGCAGAAGGCAAGACAGCGCCAAAGCTCTGCTAGAAAAAGCTATAAGTCAGGCTGAAGAATGCTCGTTTGTAGATGTGGATTTTGCGTCCAATAAACGAGCTTTCACAACAATAATAATGGTACAAGAAAAACTAGTTAACTTGCCTTCCACCTACAGCACAGAATTGGAAAGTGCCCAGCAAGTAGCCATTGCACTGGCACTTTAAGAGTGAAATCGATTGAGAATTCACAGCAATTCTAGAGCAGCCATGTGAGCTTTCGCCAAAGGATTAATCTCTAGAAAGGTCCTCCTGGCAGTGCTCAAGAGAAAAGTAATCAAGCACACACAATTATCTGGTTTTTTGCTCACAAGGTAGAAATCAAATGCGCTCTCGCGAACCTCAATGAATCTGCCCAAAGCATTTCACGAGGACTTGTCAACTATGCAGCCACAAGATAAGATGCTAAGGTTTCACAATTCAACGATCGCCTTCTCTCGTACAACGAGCCAACAAAACCTTTCTATATCAAACGCAGTGTCTTCCCTCCTCCACAGAGTAAACTAAACAGAGCTCAGGCCATTACTCCAAGGCTCTTACAGACAAGAACCTACCCGAACCCGTTGGTAATTAACAGGATTGATCCGGAGTGTTTTGTTGCTACAATACGATGTAAATGTCGCGACACCCTGAATCTCGTTCATAGCTCGGGCGTTGATCCGCGTTATGCAGCGACAAGGAACATACCGAAGAGCGATGAGACGCAGCTTTACGCAGTCCTACAGGGACATTTATGGACCCCCCCGACGGGCCAGCTAAGCGGCTGAAAGGCTGTCTTCATGGCCACACGTGATAGTAGCTTGATTGAGGCTAGGATACTAACAGGACCTAATGGACAATAATAATGTACTTTCGTTCATCTATTCATCCAGCATTGCAATATATTTTTACGGAGAAAAGAAAAAAACAACTGAATTCGCTGCGTAAAAAAGAGGTCATGCATTCGCTGCACGTGGTTCTCAGTTACAATGAGTAATCGTATATATCACCTATTAGGGTGGCAATCAACGAAGGTAAACGTAAATGCGATTGTCCTGAATACCATATTCCCCCAATATTCATTGGCTTTATTCCTTGCATAGCTTACGCACACTGGAGGTGGTGCTGGCGGTGGCGGCGTATGACTACACAAACCATGGGAATCAATGGGATAAGAAACTTCCGGAGGGAAGGAAACTAGGGTGTAATTTTATTGAGCCAAACGTAAGTAATAGACGGTAAAGGTATGTACATATGTCCGCACAGACAAGTGTTGAACAGTCACATACGTTTTACGTAATTAGTTACGTAACGATGCCAGCAGCAACATGCCTAAACCAAAACCGGCTTGCTTATAATGTAGCACGGGTGTTTGCCACTATGGTAATCCTGGACAGTGCTACGCATACCAAATTCAGTGGATGGTTACCATGCAATGCCCACTGTATCATATTTGATACATAAAGACTGTACCTCAATAATTCTGCTTAAAGCTACTATATAGGTGTCACGATAAGAAGCGCTGAAAGCACTGGAATCTTCACTGTAGTGCACTGGTGCATACTGGAGCATGCACTGGTTCGGTCAGGGTCGCGTGCACGTTTATGTAGCGTGTGCCGCGCTATGTTTCGGTACAATTGAATATAAATCCTTTATTCAAAGGTACATGTTCATGCTACCCTGACAGGTCCTGAGCATGCCACGAAATAGGTCTCCTGAAGGAGATATTGAATGGGCGCAAGATAGTCATGATGCGAAATGAGCCATTTTTATTGTTTTCTTCTCCAAATATGTAAAAAAAATGTGTTAATAACTTGAAGCAGCCAAGGTTCAATATTTTGCTTCCTAATACGCTCTCCTTTATTATTCCCGCAGTGTCAATAAAAGCAGTAATTCCCGTGGTGCAAGTAAGATGCAGCTCTTAATGCACGTTTTTTTTTTGCATGTCCCCCCCGCGTATACTGATTTCGCATCAGCGGTGTATATTGTAATTATTTTATGTTGCAATGTTTATAAGCCTGGAGCTAGGCACCACTCCTTACAGAAACAGAAAGTCATTTACGCTTCAAAGTTTACGAGACATAAATGAGCTCTATTGATTGTTTCACAAGCCTTCACAGTAAAGGCAAGAGAAACAACAGCTGTCGTTCGATATCGCCACACGGAAATGCGTGTCTGGCGATTCTTGTTCATTCATTCATTTTAAGCACAGTTTATGCAACTGTTAGCAATATTCCGAAGCTCAGATAAGAAAATTTCAACTATAGCAACACAACTGCGTCGAGAGTGGTCTCATTAGAGCCTTGTCCTAGCAAGCCTTTGCGGCCTACGTTGTAAGTCGCAAAAGGGCGAAAATGGGTCTGTGGTTTGTCCTTTTAAAGATAACTGCATTGCCATAACCATTATTCTTTAAAAGATGAACGATTCGTCCCGCCGGAACTAACTGCAAAGAAATCCAGTATCTCCTAGCAATTACTCCTAGGAAGACCAACAGTTACTCCTCCCACTTCCTCTCTCAAAGGATTTAGTGTTCCTCCATGCCCTGGTCCATGCCCTGGTCCATGGTCCATCCATGGTCCCTAATATAGTACAGTTGGTACTATAGGACCAACAGTTCCTCGCCCCACATGCTCTATCTAGTATAAATGCTCCCAGGACCTCCCCGTATGGCAGTTGTTTAAAAGGATGTATACTTAACCTATTCTTCACGGGATGCTCCTCTGAGCCTAGCTTTTTTTCGCTGGCTTTGGGCTTTCAGCGAATTGTTTCTTCATTGGTGATTGAGCATTCATTCTTGCATATGTCGCGTATGGCTCTTCTCCGCCGTCGGCCCAAGCCTCTGGCACTTGCTGAAAATGACACAACGTAAAGCGGACCAGTTTGTAATACACTCTATTGAACACGAAAAATGTGCAGCAGCATCGCTGCTGCAGAAAGTTGTGTGAAACACGCACAAGTAGTGTCGCTTGTACACCCCTACTGCTTATTTTTTAAAAAAAGTGGCAGATAAAGTCAAATGTGTTCTGGATCTTGCTGCAAAAAACAATATTGAATGTCTAATTCATTGTCGTTTGTATGACAATAGCTTCTGCTAGATTCGCTGCAGGCAGCTGAAGCATTTAGAGGTGAACTATGAATTTTGTCGTTTGTGAGGCATTCACAGCATATGACACCGAGGGTATTGCATACACGGCTTCAGTATCCTGCGACAGTTTGAAGAACATCATATATTTTACCAGTAGTAATGTCATGCAGTAAACTACAAATTATACTGAGAAGAAACAATTTGTGATCACTGATTAAAACTGGTTTAAGAAGGGTAAGAGCGCACTGAACATGAATACTCAAAGAAAGGACACACACACACACAGCACTACTTTCAACAGTTTATTCTTGTGATCACAACTCTACTTATAGGGCACAACGATAAGCACAAATCCTGCGCAGAAGTAACTGCAACATTAATACGCATCATAATGGACACCAAAGAAATCAAATTCCTTCTTCGTCAGCGCGATAGAAGCCATACTAACACACCTGTCACCCAACTTTTCAATCTCTCCTGCCTCTATTATCTCGCGTGTAAGCTGATTCCTGTTTCTTGACAAAACCGCGCACGTTTTGAACAGAGACATACAACCACACTTTTTGCAGTGTATTGCTAAGAACCCACCTGCCCCGTTTTTTACATTGTAATGATGCTCACGCATCCGGTCATTCAGCTTACACGCGAGATAATAGAGACAGGCGAGATTGAAAAGTTGGGTGACAGGTGTGTTAGTATGCCTTCTATCACACTGACGAAGAAGGAATTTGATTTCCTTGGTGTCCATTATGATGCGTAGTAATGTTGCGGTTACTTCTGCGCAGGAGTTGTGCTTATCGTTGTGCCCTATAAGTAGAGTTGTGATCACAAAAATGAACTGTTGAAAGTAACGCTGTGTGTGTGTGTGTGTGTGTGTGTGTGTGTGTGTGTGTGTGTGTGTGTGTGTGTGTGTGTGTGTGTGTGTGTGTGTGTGTGTGTGTGTGTGTGTGTGTGTGTGTGTTCGTATTCAGTGCGCTCTTATTCTTCCTAAACATGAAATATCAACATGTTCACCTTACCAGCTTGCTAAAACTGGTTCCCGAAAGTATGGTTACTATTTCGTTTTACAGTATTCCCATCAACCAATTTTTGGAATTTTTAAGAAATGAACATTTGGTTATATCTTATTAACACTTGACTGATTTTACTGATTCCGAAATTCGCAGCAACTTCACTACATTTATGTCAACACTTTGCAAAACTTTCAGGTTTCAGCACAATAAAAACACATGGACAGAGACACATATTAGATACAACGCAGCCCCCGCGTTTAGCATTTGCCTCTATCAGTTTGTTTTTCTATTGCTACTCCACAAATACTTGACCTCCGAGCATCTCACCCAAATCAGAGTTCTGCTGAAGCAAACTTTTTAATGCCCCGAAAAATAGTTGTAAAGTAGAGAAGCGACACACAGGTCTAAAAATACTGCAGAAGATATACCATGTTACTATCTTCCGACACAACTTTAGAAATTCGTGGCATTTTTTTCCTGCAAGGCAGATGCACGGAAGCCTTCGGACTGAGTGCATACTCATAAGGGATGTCGCAAGCCGCATTAGTGGGGACAATGCGTTAGTAAAGCACTGCCACATGGCAGCAATTAGCGATGATATGACAGTGATCTGCTGCTGCACTTGGGCAGCCAGGGCAGGGCGTCTACGAAGTTCTTGTTCTGTGCAACTACACATGGTCAGCTTGCAGTTTTCCACTGACTGGCAAAACGTTCAAGAGCATCACTTCTCGATTCCATCAATTTCTTTTGTTTCTCCACAGCTGGAAAGAGGGGCTCGAAAAAAAGCATAGAATAAAGCAAGGGCACGAAGATTCACAGCAATCTTGACTTTGCTAGGACCACAGCTTGTATTGTACAATCGGTATCTTCACAAGTTCATAGGTGCCTGCACATTACTTTCTTAGCTCACCAGTAAATTTTTGTTCACAGGTGCATTTTTCACTCTAATCAGCAACTGAAGGATATTTCTTCAATTTTCGCACGATTTTCAAGAACGTACATGGATGTGCACAAATGCCTACAACCTTTCCTTCACCTGGCTGGGCAGCACATGTATGGATGCTGTGAGCTTCTAGTATGTGAAAGAAGAATGCGGGAAGAGCTGTATAATTACAGCAAAGAGAAATAAGTGAAGTAGCCTCCAGCGACAAGCACTCCGGTGTGAAATTGTTCAAAAACTCATTACTTTGCTTTTCCTAAACTCCAAATTTCTTTTGACTTTCTATTACTCTCTTTGCGGTCATTTTTTTACATCTCGTTGCATGAAAACCTTCGGAAAGATATACAAATTTTGGCACACTCAAAGCACTTTTCCATCGATTGGGCAATTTATAAATTTTGAACACACTTAAAGGGCCAATGAACAACCCTGAGGTTCAAAATTTGTATGAAGAGAAATGTGTCAACTTTTGGTTCGTGAAATTGCTGCCGCAAGAATTTTGCGAATACGTGCAATATTGAGGAAGTGGCAGGGGTTACAACATCGGTTTCAGCTAGTTTCAAATTTTCCCGCGCCCTCCCCCCCCCCCTTCTTCCTCAGTTGTGACACAACAACAAGACATGATGAAAGGAATTGACGTCATCAGTGAACTCAATCAGTAATACCGCACTTCCACTTGCTGTGATGCCTACTTGCTTACTGTTTGCCCGGTGTCGATGCTTCTCCGGCAGCCCAATCGCTCGATTTGCAGTTGACAACGGAGCAATGCTTTTTTTTCGTGTTGCTCACGTTGAGGACGAACCACGTGCGTGCAGATGCTATGCTGAGCTGTAGGTTACCTAGGAATGTACGCATGACAACTGCGAAGCCGAAACTGTATCGCCGCAATGCCTAGAAAGAAGAGGCAGTTTCGTAACAGTGAATGAGAACAGGATGTGACGTTGTCTTCACAAGTGTTTCCTTGAGACCTGGTTCAGACCAATCGACGAGCTTTGTGCTGCGTCAAGTCATCGATCGCCCGCTTTGCTTCTTGTGCGTGGAAGGAGGATTGGTCAGGCGTAGAAAAAGAGGGCTGGAATGGTTTTTGTAATGGACGCTCTGCATGGCGTGCAGCGCTGCAATATTCAGAAAACGTTATCCTTGCGGTGTACTCTACTAATTGCCGAGCTTGTTCAGGGGTTTAAAAAAAAAGTCGTAGCCTATTTTCAGACTGGCTCTCTGAAAGACAAACTGCACGCTTCATCATATCACATACATTTCTTATCTAAACACAGCTAAAATGAACCAAATTAGCCCTTTTTTTTACTTTTCAACAAAACTGACCTCATAAAATTACATCACAAGTGTGAAATTGTCAGTCAGGGATTATTGCTGCAGAGAAGATGAAGGTAACAGTCAACTATGCCATTTACCATTTCTTTCAAGATCGTTTTGATGGCTGTACGTGCATAGTAGTTTTAGACTTTGAAACTCTGCTATTACAACCACTCATGGCAGGCGGGCATTGTTCCCCAAGATTGGAAGATAAGTCGACTTGTGCCACTACTCAAAGCAGGAAATTCACCATTTTATTTGACATCATTTCGCCCTGTTGCCCTCGCAAGTTTCGTAGGAAAAGTCATGGAAAGGATGATACCTACACGCCTAGAATGGTACCTCGAGCGCTACAACGTATACCCAAACTGAATGACGGATTTTCGGCGAGGTAGGCCATCTCTTGACAACGTGATTGATCTCACAACATTTATCCAGCAACAGAAGAGCCTCAACCGCATGGCTGTGTTCTGCGACTCCAAGGCATCCCTTCAGAGCTTGCAATCAGCTTTACGACAAAGGGAGCATCAACAACTAGTGTATGAAATAAGAGAAGTGATTCACGAAGTTTTATCGAAAGGACATGACGTGGTGTTTCCAGTGGTTACCAGGCATTGTGGTATTGTCGGTAATGACCTTGCTGATAATGCTGCCCGATCTGCCCACGCGGACGCCCAGACAACCCCAATTCCATTATCGTGAACCGACGCTGCAAGGAGCCTTCACTCGTTCGCTAACACCATGTCGGAAACTTGGCTGAGTGACCCCGGTGTCAGGAACCGCCGCCTACACAAATTGGACCCATCGAGAAAGCTTCAAGTCCAATCGGACCTCTCCCGCCAGGATGTAACTTCACTGTGCCGCCTGTGGTTAGGAGTAGCTTTTACAAAGGCGTACTCCTTTCGCGTAGGAATGGCGGATAGCTCCCGGTGTGAATCGAGTGACACTGACGAGACAATAGAACATCTACTGTGTTCATGTGAGCGTTTCTCGAGTTCGAGCGAACGCAATTTGCTACGCGAAACGTTAGAGACACTAGACAGTAGACCTTTCTCCGAAGAGAAAATCCTTGGTTCATGGCTGTACGCGTCGCAGGCCAGCAAAGCGACCCGAGCACTGCTAAGTTTTCTAAAGACGACCGGACTACGCGACCGCTTATAAGCGTGCAATGGACAAGGTCACATCTACACACACGTTGCCCTTCACTTCTCTCTCTCTCTTCTCCTTTAATCCCCTCACCCCTTCCCCCAGCGCAGGGTAGCGAACCGGACGTGCATCTGGTTGACCTCCCTGCGTTTCATTTCTTCCCTTCCTCCTCCTCCTCCTGAAACTCTGCTTACACATATGTGTTTGACACAAAATGTACAGGTTTCAAAATAGTCCCCCGCCCCTCTAGAAACGGGCCATAATCTATTTTTAACCTCTATATGGTAGAGATAAAGGATGTTAGTAACCATTACATGTAAAATGATATGAATATAGAATATCAAAGAAACTACAGTGGCTCCAATGGTACTAGCTGTGTTCCTTTTTGCTGATAATAATTGTTCAGCATTCTGTTCAACTGAAAGTATGGTGCAGAATGACATGAATTGAATTGTCGATTAGGTCATGATAATGGTGAAGAACATTCATTGTTGTTTTTTCTGCAGCGCACTAATTGAGATGTAAACTGAGCTCACTCAAAATAAACGAAATACCACCATTTCTGCCAGCGAAAAAGGTGATTTTCATTCATTTAGGCTGCGTCTGGCACAGTTTGGGAAACTACTACAAAATTTTAAATCTTAGGTTTCAGCACAATAGGCTATAACAGCCATTCTTGCTGCTCTCTTTGTATGATTGCATAGCGTGTCAGTACCATGCCGAAATATATAACATCATCAGACAAGCGCTTAACCAAGCCTATCGCCCCGGTCAAGCATCAACAGATGAAGATTTCATGCGCCACCAGAAAGAGTGAATGTACACTATTTCACCTGAATTTAAAAAAAAAACAAAAGAACATGACATTTTTTGCTGATCAAGGGGGGATACTTTCTTGGTCACCCAACTCCTTCGAAAACTCATCAAGATGGCGTTTGCTTCTGGCACTGCCAATTCTTTCTATAATATTAGAATCAATGCATTTTTAAGTTCACCAAGTGAGCTGACATCAGTAATCGTTTTGAACTCCTGGTGCACCTAAAATCTAACGTTGGAAGCTGCAAATTAAGGCCCAGAATTCCGAGCGCGTATGTAGTGTCACACAAAACGTCTACTATTGCTACGGTAACTGGCTCATTTATTTGGCATTGAAATGCTCAATCATACAGGCGTGTTAGCACATTCTAAGTGCAATGTCAAGGAGAGCAATTTTTACATGAGCTACCTTTTTTGCCCTAAGATGTTCAACAGTTAGCAGTAGGCTAGAAATCGCAATGCCAAACAATTGCAATAATGCTTTACTTCATAAATGAATGCATTTCACTGTTGGGTTCACAAAAATACACTTCTGCAGATAAATTTTATTGACTACGTCGAGCTGTCGTTCGAGTTAATCAATACCTCGAATGGGTGTCTTCAAGCACTGTCTTTACAAACATTTCGAATAAATTCTAGGGCACAAATGCATGCCTCCAAGACATGATGGGAATGAATAGCTGACAAACGTGAAGCCAGCCGCTAGTGTCAGGAAATAGGATGTTCGCAAGCAAGTGTATGGTACCAAATGTTGCGGCTGCAATAATTTAAATTTGCTACAGTTTAAATGTTGTAGCTGCTACAATTTAAAGTAGTGGTTTTCAAGCGAAACTTTTTTCAATGACTGCATATAAATCAGCACCAGTTGACCGTTGTCATCAAAACTTTCATAAAATTAGATTAAACACCTGAGGCTATCTCTCGTCTCTGCCTTGCCGAAGGGTGCATAACCTGGGTTGCCAATATGCTCGGCAAATTGTTCAAGAGATGAATGGTTAAATGCTAAGAGCATTTAATGGCATCTGAAACTGTAGCGCTGCAGTCCACAGTTCAAAAGTTGCAAAACACGTGGTTTCGCGATACATAGTTACCCAAAATTAGCACCACTGTTTAGTTTAAGCCGTTGCTTCCGTGTCCTCCCAGTCTCTGTAATCAAATATGTAACACGACAGGTACATACCGCTTGTTTTTATTTTCACAGCATTTAGCTCGTTGTATTTATTTCAGAGTTTACTCAGTATTTCTATTCTCTGAAATATAACAGCAACGTATCGAAACTATAGAAGAGCCATTGCCTCGATAAGTAAAGAAATACCATCACAGCTTTCTTCTAAGAATCTAAGACTACATGCACGAAGACTACATGCATTGCTACAACGTGCATGTATCTGAGACCAAATATGCATACCACGAACTTCATGTTGGGGGGAGTATATTTTTCAACATTATCCCTCACACTTGGTGTTTTCTGAGTGACACACTGCCTCCTATTCACAAATTTTCGATTCATTGAATCCTGAAGGTACGACATGTCAGAAAACGCTTCTCTTGCTTCCATTTGCATTACCAACACTTGCAAGAGAAGGCTTAATTCATCTTCTGCGTCTCTCATGTCCTATGTCTCTAAAAGCAAGTAAAACCATCAATTAATTCATGTATTGCCACGCACAAAAAAAAATCATGATTGTACTAAAAAAGCTGAAAACTGTAAACAGCTTTCAGAATGACTTTGTACTTCATACAGAAGTTCATATAGCATAACATTTAGTTTATGTGACCACTTTATCGCCATCTCATCATTCTTCATAAGTGTCGCAAAAAGCGAACGTTTGGTGTGAATATCTTTGCTGCAATACGGGCAGTGATTAACACCTGGGACAGGAGCATATCATCTGCTACGAACTTGAACTTTCGCTATTAACGATGAGCGGAACCTGCGAACTCAATTAGGCATCGCTGGCGACAACATTACACCGCTGCTCAGGAGTTGCTCTCTTTGCTTTCGAACACCATTTTTGGACTAAGGGGGACGGATGAAGAAAAGAGAACCGCACAACATGCCCATACCGATGAGCTGATAGCACATCTCAATAGGACACTGGCCGATATGACTGTCACGCATGCATTAGGATGAGAACCAACAGCGCTAGACACAGGATGGCGATAAGGACAACAGACAAGACACTAAACTAACACGCACTGGCTTACTGTAGAAATACACATTATAGAAATAATCCCTGCACAGGAGAACAACCGAAACACAGTGACTCGGCAGCGAGACTCTATAATCCTGTCAGTTGCTCACCAAAACAAGCCATCATGTTTGCTTACAAGTAACGGATTTCATGGTTGCGGCAGATAATTGATGGACACACTGACGCAAGCCACTCTGGGAACAGAATAAGGTTTTTTCATTTTCATACCTTTTTTTCATTTTCATACCTGTTTCTGCCTGCGTCATGCCAACCGACGATCACACAGGACAGCAAGCGGATGCCAGAGTCCATGAGGTCATCTGGACTTAATGACATCATCAAGGCGCCAGAAGAACAAGAGGGAAAATACTTCTACTTGGCAAGAGCGCGGGATCAATATGTTACAGACGGCTACGCTATACGCAGTTTCGCCTGCATTATGCCAAGCGATGACAGTATACAACAGCCCAGACCCCTAAAGCACTCGGCTCTTAAAACGCCCTTCTGGCAGTACCCATTATCTTTGCTACCATTATGAAAAATCGATAGCGTGAATCGAAGATAAATCACTTTACTTTATTGCTGTGGTCTGCAGAAAAGCTCAAGAGGCTCAGCATGGTAGTTTAGGGCCTTAGTTTTTGTTTAGTGGGACCTGAAGTACAATAGCTGTCGCAACGTGTCGATATTCGGTTAGCTCATTAATATTTTCTTAGACGTCATCACCTTCTGCTTTCAATATTGTCAGCGCAGTGATTTTGCAGCGCATGTTTTCAGAAGCGAAACGTCGAAAGCGACTGTAAGCGCTGTTGCCATGCCCAAACTTTCTATTCGTACTGCGAACGTTGTTCTAGCCACATTTGAGCGGTAGCTGAAGCATGGAAATCATTATGATGATGATCAACGTGTGGTTAATGTTGGTGGCATTGATGCAGTATGCCGTGGTTGCCGACCAGCGATCAGAAGACATCGTCGGTGAGAACTCCATCGTCCATTGCAATCAAAGAAAGTAGCATGTCTCATCCTACAGTCTCTCTCGACGGGTTCATTAACAACTTTGATTGGAAATGACGCCATAGAGATTTCCAATCATTGAATCCTGAAGGTACGACATGTCAGAAAACGCTTCTCTTGCTTCCATTTGCATTACCAACACTTGCAAGAGAAGGCTTAATTCATCTTCTGCGTCTCTCATGTCCTATGTCTCTAAAAGCAAGTAAAACCATCAATTAATTCATGTATTGCCACGCACAAAAAAAAATCATGATTGTACTAAAAAAGCTGAAAACTGTAAACAGCTTTCAGAATGACTTTGTACTTCATACAGAAGTTCATATAGCATAACATTTAGTTTATGTGACCAACTTTATCGCCATCTCATCATTCTTCATAAGTGTCGCAAAAAGCGAACGTTTGGTGTGAATATCTTGCTGCAATACGGGGCAGTGATTAACACCTGGGACTGGAGCATAACATCTGCTACGAACTTGAACTTTCGCTATTAACGATGAGCGGAACCTGCGAACTCAATTAGGCATCGCTGGCGACAACATTACACCGCTGCTCAGGAGTTGCTCTCTTTGCTTTCGAACACCATTTTTGGACTAAGTGGGACGGATGAAGAAAAGAGAACCGCACAACATGCCCATACCGATGAGCTGATAGCACATCTCAATAGGACACTGGCCGATATGACTGTCACGCATGCATTAGGATGAGAACCAACAGCGCTAGACACAGGATGGCGAAAGGACAACAGACTAAGACACTAAACTAACACGCACTGGCTTACTGTAGAAATACACATTATAGAAATAATCCCTGCACAGGAGAACAACCGAAACAAGTGACTCGGCAGCGAGACTCTATAAATCCTGTCAGTTGCATCACCAAAACAAGCCATCATGTTTGCTAAAAGTAACGGATTTCATGGTTGCGCAGATATATTGATGACACACTGACGCAAGCACTCTGGGAACATGAATAAGGTTTTTTCATTTTCATACCTTTTTTTCATTTTCATACCTGTTTCTGCCTGCGTCATGCCAACCGACGATCACACAGGACAGCAAACGGACGCCAGAGTCCATGAGGTCATCTGGACTTAATGACATCATCAAGGCTCGAGAAGAACAAGAGGAAAAATACTTCTACTTCGCAAGAGCACGGGATCAATATGTTACTAACGGCTACGCTATACGCGGTTTCGCCTGAATTATGCCAAGCGATGACAGTATACAACAGCCCAGACCCCTAAAGCACTCGGCTCTTAAAACGCCCTCCTGGCAGTATCCATTATCTTTGCTACCATTATAAAAAAATCGATAGCGTGAATCGAAGATAAATCACTTTACTTTATTGCTGTGGTCTGCAGAAAAGTTCAAGAGGCTCAGCATGGTAGTTTAGGGCCTTAGTTTTTGTTTAGTGGGACCTGAAGTATAATAGCTGTCGCAACGTGTCGATATTCGGTTAGCTCATTAATATTTTCTTAGACGTCATCACCTTCTGCTTTCAATATTGTCAGCGCAGTGATTTTGCAGCGCATGTTTTCAGAAGCGAAACGTCGAAAGCGACTGTAAGCGCTGTTGCCATGCCCAAACTTTCTATTCGTACTGCGAACGTTGTTTTAGCCGCATTTGAGCGGTAGCTGAAGCATGGAAATCATTATGATGATGATCAACGTGTGGTTAATGTTGGTGGCATTGATGCAGTATGCCGTGGTTGCCGACCAGCGATCAGAAGACATCGTCGGT
This sequence comes from Rhipicephalus microplus, assembly GCF_013339725.1. Classification (NCBI taxonomy): domain Eukaryota; kingdom Metazoa; phylum Arthropoda; class Arachnida; order Ixodida; family Ixodidae; genus Rhipicephalus; species Rhipicephalus microplus. The sequence continues at coordinate 147,510,569 of NC_051167.1, forward strand.
GAGAACTCCATCGTCCATTGCAATCAAAGAAAGTAGCATGTCTCATCCTACAGTCTCTCTCGACGGGTTCATTAACAACTTTGATTGGAAATGACGCCATAGAGATTTCCAATCATTGAACGAAGCAAGTCCCACGCTGCAATTTCTCCAATCCAGTTTGGTAACAACAGTAACGAGCTTTAGCTTGCTGCCATCGTAGTAAATAGCGTATGTCTCAGTTTTTCTTTCTTTTTTCACATAAGCTTCCCCTATCTTTTTTTGCCACAAAAATGCTATTTGAAAACAGTGAGCTAACTTCAAAGTACCAATGCAAGCTGGTTTCAATACTACAATTTTGTGAAACTTCAAATAATCAGCGTTTATGTTTAGCAGGTAAAAAAAATTCTGTCATATATTCAAAGAAATGAAGTGTGATTCATCCTTGTGGCGAGCCTCAGGGAAGGGCGGAACAGGAAGGAATACAATGTCTCTCTTTAAAAGCTTTAGGGCTGAAGAGCTCGCTTCTCGCTTCGAAAACATTCCGGTGTCCGTGTCGTTGTCGTTGAACAAAGAAGAGCGAAAGATGCAAAAAAATCTTATGTTACAATGTTCTTGAGAGTGGGGCTCAAGTACCATACAAGTTTTCTCTCCTTTTTTCACCAGCGCCTCCTCTTTCTTTCTCTCTGTTTCTCACATACACACACACACACACACATATATATATATATATATATATATATATATATAAATATATATATATATATATATATATATATATATATATATATATATATATATATATATATATATATATATATATATATTATATATATATATATATATATATATATATATATATATATCATCGTACGTGTTATTCGAAGGTTGCAGGTTTGGTTCCTGCCCACCGCAAGTTATCTTTTCACCCACTTTTCTTTTTTCGCATTTACATTATATGTTGGTATAATACCTTCCCCTATACTTTCCTTGCATTATTGTCTGTTAGTTCTCATTAATATTGTGTGAAACACGGTGAAACGAGCCCGTAAGTACGCACTTTCTTCCCACACACATATATACCCCCCTGTCCTTCATTTATTCCTCCTCCACACACCACACACACACATATATATATAGAATATATATATATATATATATAATATATATATAGTATATATATTAATATATATAATATATATATATATATACTATATAATATATATATATATATATATACTATATAATATATATAGTATATATATACACTTTCATCAAGCACGACCATTTCTGCATGACTAGAATCCACAGCTTATGAAATGCCCTGTCCAAGTGTACCCTTCGAGAACACAGTGTTACGTGAACCATTTCTTGAATTTTGTAAGATTCTTGCGCTAATTGATGCTGCATTCAGTATTTTGCTTGCTATGTATATGTATTACGCAAACTTGTTATACCTACCACGAAAAGAAAAAAATCGACAGATTCCACGCACCTCGGCAATCGACGTTATGCGAAGCCTACGAAGGAGAAGTGGCCCTGCAGAAATGCTTTTATTGAGTGACACGTTCTGAAATGACGCTAAATATATGTACAAACGCTTCAAGCACAGACATAGGCTGAAAAGTTGCGGAAGCTTATATTTATTTATTTATTTATTTGCAATACTGTCGACTCCAATGTTGGAGTCATTACAGAGGGCACATTGCAGGTAGTATACATTCATGAAGAACAAACAATAACATTCCAACTGACATACATAAGCCTCACCCAGTACCTTCTGGCCTGCTACAGTGCGCCGTGCAAAAAAGAAAAGAGAAAAAGGGAAAATAGCAAAGGTATGTGAAGCATTGAAGCACTACTGTAGATTACGCATGGTTTCTAACACTGCGGTGAATGTGGATAGTGTGTCGGCATTAGTAGCATTTGCATTCAGTTTATTCCATTCGCGTATTGTTAGTGGGAAAAACGATTTTCCAAAGACGTCACTGTTTGAGGAATATTCTTGCAGACTGTATTTGTGCTTATGACGAGTAGGGCGTGACTGTGAAAATGTGACGTACTTAGACACATCTACCTTGTAGTGGCCATGTAACAACTGGTACAAGAACCTCAGGCGTGCCTCTTTTGCCCTAGTAGCTAGTTTTTCAATGCCAGAAGAAGCCAGAAGGTTAGTGGGAGAATCTGTACGTTTGAACTTGTTGTGTACAAACCGCATGGCTTTGCGTTGTACTGCCTCTAATTTACTAATACCACTTAGCGTATAAGGAAACCAAACTACGTTGGCATATTCTAATACTGGTCTTACGAACATGGTATAAGCCAAGAGTTTTGCGGGCGCTGGTGCAATTCTAAGCCGTCTTTTTAGGTAGAAAAGTTTACGCAGTGCGGCCGCAGTGACGTTAGCTATGTGTGTATCCCATCTCAGGTCAGACGTTAATGTAATGCCTAAGTACTTATGCTGCACAACATTAGTCAGTGGTGAACCATGAATGGTGTAGATGAATTGCGATGGATTCTGCTTACGTGTTACCGTCATAGCTGCGGATTTTTTCACATTGATGGACATTTGCCACTTAGCGCACCAATCTGCTAGCTTGGTTAGACATTCATTGAGATTAATGTGGTCTGTGTAGCTGGTTACCTCCTTATAAATAATGCAGTCATCTGCAAACAGTTTGATATTACAGTAATGTTTGACGTGAGGTCATTTATGAGCAGTTCTCTGCGCTTGCACTACAATGCCAACAGGGACATGAATATTAACCACGCCAGAAGTGTTAGGCTCATATGAATCCCTGTTGCTCACGAGAATAGTAGCCCTAGGCACGGATATATAAACTTCAGCGCATGGCAACTAACCACGACTGACGTTAACCCAACGTGACTGCTGTGATATGAGTACATACTTATAGTTTATAAAATTGTGCGGCGAGCACTGCAACCACTATTGACGTTTCACGAACACTCGGGTCTGTTTGAAAAGTACTTCCGAGGGCTGACGTGGCTCTCGTGTACAATGCTCGACTGCCACGTAGAATGCTTGGGTTAGGTTTCTGCTGGGATCCTGACAATTTTCTTCTGCAATTGTCTCGTCCACGTGGTCCATGTTAGGCTTTGCTGCATACATTTAATGAAGCCATAGCAGAGAAAACACTGACTCTTGAAGAGGTCTGTGTGCAGACTCAGCTTTATGAACGAACAAAGGAACCAACATTTCATCCTTTTGTAACAATGTTTGTTTTACATAATTGAAAAGTGACTTGATCTTCAAGTAAAGTTTCAGAATGACGTATGACTGGCCGATTCGTGCGGTCAGAAACGGCGTCTTCTAAACTGTCAGTTTCATCATGATCACTTTTCTTTGCATTATGAGTATTCGCCACGTTAAAGAAGTGGGCATGCAGCACGATATGCCTTAATGGACTCTGTCACTTGCTTCCAGTACTGCTAACCACATTTATCACGCTTCACCGTCTTTATTTCCGAGTCTTCTACGAACGACGATCCCACCATGCTCGTCTTGTAAATGGACGCCGTTGTGGCATACGCATCAAAATGTAATGCTAACGCAATAGAGCAAGAGAGCCCCGTGTGTGCATTGCCAAAATTTCAACCAGCGTAATTGAAAATGGAGGGCGATGGGAGAGAAAAGCAAAAAGGCAGTAGGCTGTGAACAGGACAGAATTATGCAAGCGCATTTCTCCCTTGGGGTGAAGTCACCACATTTACGGGCGCAAAGCTGCGGGTAGAGCTTGGAGGGGGACGTTCTGGGTGACGTAAACCACGGTTTGTGTATTTTAAAGCGATAGTCTTTCGGGGACCTTCGACGCAAAAATATTGGTTCGTCTGTCTGTCTGTCTGTCTGTCTGTCTGCCTGTCTGTCTGTCTGTCTGTCTGTCTGTCTGTCTGTCTGTACAATTGTCATTGTCCACTGTTACCGGCATCGGATACTTGAAACGGCCGACCCCATCCGCAGCGACCACCAATGTTGCTCAAGGTTGAGCATTATTGCTTGTGCAATTATCAATTAAAAAGCAATTATGCGCATATCTGGGGCAACATAACGACACGCATATATTCTGCATATGCATCTCTTACTAAAAACGTATACATAAGTAACTTTAAGGACTGTAGCGCTTATCACGCTGCCCTTACCATACAACGCCTGCACGGAACGGGAAGTGTTTCCAACGCTGTGCTAAGACGAGATGGTAGTGCCACCTACCCGTCACCTCGCGTTCTACACCTTGTCACCTCTGAGACGGGCGCGCACGGTCACGCGCTTTGTTGTCCAAAAGAAACTGCCAGATGGCGCTCATTCCTCACGTGTGACATGACTTGATGCGCTCGTGAGCCTTCGCTACCCGCTCGAGGCACTCTAATGCAGCGCCTCCGGAATACCATTCACTGATGTTCTTGCGCAGAACATGAAATATTTCGTCGATAGAAATGGGGCTGCCACTGGCTCCCGGCTCGTTCTCCAATCGTTCGAATATACGCTGTAATAGAAAGAGGACTAAAACGAAGAGACGAGCCAGTTCGTACTGATTCATAATGGCGTAAAAGTAGTGCAAAAATATGAAGACAGGAAAGTGAACACCACAAGTGCTTACTCACAACTGAAAGCTTTATTGCTTGAACAGAAATTGTATGTGTAAGCTTTATGGTGCATGCACATCGTGGGCGTTGAGGGTGCTGCAAGAGGCGTGTTCTTGTTTCGGTTTTTGCCTTTTGCCTCGCCCACGATAAGAGTACGCGGGAATCAGTCAATCCTTCAGTTTAGATATACATTTTCAGTTGAAACAGTGAAGATTTAAGTTGTGAGTAAGAGCTTGCAGTGTTCGTGTTTTTTGCGTTACCTTTACACCCATATTAATACAAGAGGATATTTGCTCGACTTCTGCGTCTCGGCATCGCTCGCCTCACAAACATGCGCTGCGGCCAAGGGATGGTGTTGGCGGGGGTGCCATAATTGACTAATCCTATTCAAACAGCTTTATTCCAGTAACTCGACTAATTGAAAGCCCCATATGGATGTTAATTATTCGTCTTGTTGCGCATTTTAATCGATCAGTTGTTAATTGATTTTACTTTAACTTACCTCACATTCAAAAGCTATACCGTGGGTCGGCCCCGTGCATATCGCCTGCACAATGGCTAGCCTCGCTTCGGTTCTCGGGGCATTCCTCAATCGTTCCGCAATGGACAATACTTGATGTCAAACAGCGTCATCAAGCTGATAATTTTGAAAAAGAGTCTTTTGAATAATAAATGTTTGAGTATAAATGTTTTGATTTTTATCATCTTCTTTTTCACACTTTTTTCAGAAAGAGGGGGCTGTTGATTTCCTTGCAAAATTATATCTGTTCAAGATTTCAAACATTTCGGCGATAATTTGCTTGCACTCACGTCAGTGTTTTATATATGCTCGGCATAGCTCCAGCTTTTGTGCAGATGGAGCAAGTGCTGTACTTTTACACCTTACAGTCGCAAACGGCATAGCCAGCTTCGTCGCTGGAGTGATGGAGCATGCGTTCAATACAACACGAGTGGAAATTTTGGTGGCCTCACATTACAGTGAGTACTCCGTCTGGTTTCTACTTGCAACTTATATGTGGGAGTAAAGAAACAAAAAGGAAACAAAGGGTTCCGGCTGTTTGTGCGACTGCATCAGTATATTTTGTGCCCTTGAGAATATTTCGGCGTTTGATCACCGTGCACGCAAAACGCCTAGTGGAGGTATGAGACATGTTCTTACTTATTTCTTTCAGTTCACGCCACCACGCTGGTTACCTCAAAACTGCACAAGTCTTCAATTGTAACGAGCGTAGTTAGAATTACATCAAGCAATACTACACAGAATTTTGTTAGGCGTGTGTATGGCGGGATGCCTACCAATACAGTGGTTTACGTGGTTTGTATTCTGTCGGAAAAAGAATACGAGGAGTATGTTTCCCCAGAGGTAAGCTATTTTTACTTGTCTATACGAGTTCTAGAGTTATCGACTTCGGGGTGTGCGTGTGCTTGTGTGTCACAACAGCAACTAAATCATTGGCCCCGTATCTGCATGTTTCACTGCAAATGTCGTCAAAAGATGATAGTATTCTGACTGTAGAAAGAAAGAATAAACCTTTTATTTCACGTTCTGCGCGAGAATATGGGTAAACTGGATTCTGGAGGCTCTGCGTGAGACACGAGCGCCATCTGGCAGTTATCTCGGGGAACGGAAGCGGAGAATGGAAGTGTCTGTAGAATCTACAGCCATGAGTTGGTGGCAGCCCCATATGATCAGAGCAAAAAGTAGGAAACACCTACTTTCGTGCATAGCATCGCAATGTCAGCGCAGCTTAATAAACGTTACGGTCTTTATGCAATTTTTAGTATAAAGAAACACACCACCTTATATTGATGTGTTGTTATTGCCCTTCAATACGCGTAATATTTCCTTTTTGTATGGCAATGGGGGCAGGTTTGAACGCAGACATCATATAAAGGTGGGTAAGCGTGGAGAAAATGGTTGAATTTAGACCTGTAGCTGATAATTCATTTCGGTTCAGAGACAGACAAACAGAAAGACAGACAAAATGTCTGCTTTGAGGTATCCAAAGAAATACTATCGTTTTTAAAGGGCCCAAATTGTACTGATGGCGCAACAAAAATGGAACGAACATGAGAGTGAGCGTTCGGGCTATAGCTAAGTTTTTCCAGTAATGCTAAACTTTCCCTATTGATTGGTTTTTGCTGGTAGCACCAAGCATGGCCAGACTGGACTATTCTTCTCCGGTTGTTCTCTGTTCCCCCAAACTACGCACGTGTTGTTCGTTATATGCGCGAACGTGTCACATGACTAGCTTACATAACATAAGAGTTTTCACTTGACAAAGCCACGATGTGAATAAGAGGCACGCCACAGTGGCGGTCTCTGTTCGTTTTCACCAAGTGGTGCCCTTTAACGTGGACTGACACAGCACAGTATAGGTACGTGACTAGCTTTTACGTGTTCCTGATGGAAGGGCATCAAGTTACTAGCTAAGTAACGTTACGTGATTTTCTTCCCTCGATTAGCGTCAACTGAGTGACCTCAAGCGAGTGTGACTCTGTGACAAACTGTTAGGTTGTGTTTTGGCGGTAGCATGGCACGTGTCCAGCTGTTACGTTGTTTTGGTGGGACTACATCACGCGACTAGCTCACACGTGATATTACGTGGTTTTAGCCGCATAGCTAGTTTTTAGGTGACATTAAGGGGCTTTTAGGCGTGTAACAGATTCGCCCATCATAGTCTGTGGCATATTACGAGGACCAGGCACTAGAGAGCCTGACGCACCTACACTGGCGGTTGAAAGGTCTCAGCATCGGTAACATGACAGAAACTTATATCTCGATGACGCAACACATGCTACCTACTCAATGACAGCGGCATCCCAGAGCTTCGGACCTCGTCTCCCAACGCTATCAAGCCGTTTCATGGGGACGTGCACCAGTGGGTATCGTTTTGGAAGCAATCGAACGGAGCCGTTCACACGAATCCAACTCTGAGAACCACGGACAGATACATTAACCTCCGCAACTATCTAATAGGCGACACAGCAGCTGCTATAGCCGGACTACAGACGATTGAGGCATGCTATGGGAGTGCCATCCAGCTGCTGAAGCAGAAGTTTGGGGACAACAGCAAGGTTATACAATGGCACTTCAAAGCACTTCGTGAACTGAAGCACGGGACGTCTCCATCAGATATTAGGTATTTGTGCAGGTTCTACAACACATTTGAGATGAGTGTGCAATGTCTTAACTTTTAGATGTCCCAACTAACAGTTTTTCGGCGATGCTTTATGACGTGATGCTGCAATTTCTGCCACAAGAAATTGTTGTGGCGTTCCTCCACGACAACGTCTCCCGGATGAAGCACAACGCTTGCAAGCATCTACTTCAGGGAAGGCACCTACTGACACCTTCCAAAAAACTATAACAGCTCTTGTGGTACACAAAGATAGAACTCGAAACGAAAGAGCAGTGTGCTTCATCCGTGTTCTTCATGCAAAGTAACGGAAACCTGAACAAGCATGTGCCGTCGTAATCAATTCCACATGCATCGGAAGCATCGAGGTATAGACGCACGACAACTATGAAATCACCTTCAATAGTTACGCAACCTCGTTAAGCGTATCTCAAAGCCCGAAAGACTGCTGGAAAGATACGATATAGGGATTCGTGAGTACATCGTTTCCAAGTCCAAGAGACATGCAACTGAGACAAGCAGCGCAACTTTGAGCATGCCACAGAAAAAGAAGCGCCTGGCCAAATTTATGCGGTGCTATCGGTGTACTATGAAGAGCCAACGTGTGGACAATTGCCACCGGACAATTGCACACCAATTTGTGTGCGTGACCTGCTTCAGCGGACATGCTACAACAATGTGCGACCCAGCTTATCATGCAACGAGAAACTATAAATCATCCAACGTCAGTCTCTGAAGCTCCCAAGCCCACGAAAACAGAGTGCCCGCGATCGATTTCCGTTACAAACTGTCAAGTGGACGACGCCATCAGCTTGCACACATTTCATACTTGGATCATCAGTGACAACGAGACGTCTACGTCAGTCGAATACTAGATGGAGGCAGTCAGCAAACTTTCATCAAGCCCCGCCGAGGTGGTCTACTAGCTAAGATACTCGGCTGCTGACCCGCAGGTCGCGGCTTCGAATCTCAGCGGCTGCGGCTGCATTTTTGATGGAGGCGGAAATGTTGTCGTCCCGTGTGCTCAGATTTGTGCGCACGTTAAAGACCCCAGGTGGTCGAAATTTCCGGAATGCCCTCCGCTACGGTGTGCTCTCTAATCAATATGGTGGTTTCGAGTGGCGTAAACCACAGTCATATCAATCAATCAATCAATCAAACAAACTTTCATCCCAGAAAATCAGGCAAGGAGGTTAGGTCTGAAGATCATTCGCGAGGCTGTCCTGTCGGTCAACACATTTGCATCAAACACCCCTTCACGTGCACAAAAATCTATTGTCGTGGAGGTTAGCACACGCAGCCTATTTGATGACAACGAACACTATCATCAAAGCCATATTCACGCCGGTAATTTGCAATGAAATTCGTGCCACGGCCATGGAATGCTCGTTCCCAGCGAAATTGAGAGAGCAAAGTTACCGACTGGTATACGACCTAACTGGGCCTCGAGGTTGTGTCGAAAAAGGCATTAGACTGCTAATGTAATTTGATCATCAACTCTGAAACATTCTTAGCGATGAAATCATACGCAGCACAGACGTGCAAAGATTGCTCAAAGTCACGACCACTCTCGGCTGGACGCTACAAGGACCTGTAAAGAAAAATACCTTAATCGAAAGGGAATACGAAGTGATAATTCGAGTCCTGCACGTGCCAGCAAGCGGAACTAGATGATTAGAGCAGCAGTCATTTCGGTCGTTGGATGCGATGAGGGTAGTGCCACAGTAATCAAGTGATGGGCACACAGACACATTGTCCATCTTCCAGCAGCATAATCCTTAAGAGTGAGAAACGATACCTAGTAGCCGTGGCCCGCGAAACCCTGACATCAAGATGTTGCACGACAACTATAAAATCGCCTTCAATAGTTACGCAATCTCGTTAAGCGTATCTCAAAGCCCGAAAGACTACTGGAAAGATACAATATAGGAATTCGTGAGTACATCGTTTCCGAGCACGCTAAAGTTGTACTTGACAAGAGTTCAATGAATGGTCCTGCGTGCTATCTGTCACAAAGAGAGATCATTCGAGAAGCCTCCTCACGACCAAGCTCCACGTGGTCTTTGATGTGTCGTCTCACGCATAATGAGAGAGGTCTCGGAACAGTTGCCTGGAAACTGAACTGAACATAAACTCAGACCTACAGCAGGTTCTCATTCCCTTCCGGGTATAGAGTGCCCATGACAGAAGACGTTGAGAAGGCATTCCTGCAAGTCGGAATACGTAAGGAAGACCATGACCTCATTCGACTCTTGTTTTTTGACCACAGGCCTGGTGATCATTTTAAGGAAGAAGAGGTACAAACCAGGCGAATGACCAGAGTGCCCTTTAGATCCACAGCTAGCTCATTCATGCTTAGAGCTACTATGCAGCATCAATTGAACACACAGGTTCATCCAGAAAAGATGGATGTAGCAGACCTACTTCTCAAGTCGTTTTGCGTGGACGATCTCCTGTTCGGAGCCAATGACGTAGAACAGGCTGAAACTCTCTACAAGTGCATGAAGGAACTGATGTATGATGCTGGCATGACCTTAAGGAAATGTGGTGGAAATTGTAGGCAACTGGAACAACTGTTTTACTCTGACGAGGTACTTTTGCATGATAACATTAGGCATCTAGCGAAAGCGATGGGTATGGCTCTGTGACAAACTGTTAGGTTGTGTTTTGGCGGTAGCATGGCACGTGTCCAGCTGTTACGTTGTTTTGGTGGGACTACATCACGCGACTAGCTCACACGTGATATTACGTGGTTTAGCCGCATAGCTAGTTTTTAGGTGACATTAAGGGGCTTTTAGGCGTGTAACAGATTCGCCCATCATAGTCTGTGGCATATTACGAGGACCAGGCACTAGAGAGCCTGACGCACCTACACTGGCGGTTGAAAGGTCTCAGCATCGGTAACATGACAGAAACTTATATCTCGATGACGCAACACATGCTACCTACTCAAATGACAGCGGCATCCCAGAGCTTCGGACCTCGTCTCCCAACGCTATCAAGCTGTTCCATGGGGACGTACGCCAGTGGGTATCGTTTTGGCAGCAATCGAATGGAGCCGTTCACACGAATCCAACTCTGAGAACCACGGACAGATTACATTACCTCCGCAACTATCTAATAGGCGACACAGCAGCTAATAGGCGACGCAGCAGCTGCAATAGCCGGACTACAGACGATTAAGGCATGCTATGGGAGTGCCATCCAGCTGCTGAAGCAGAGGTTTGGGGACAACGGCAAGGTTATACAACGGCACTTCAAAGCACTTCGTGAACTGAAGCACGGGACGTCTCCATCAGATATTAGGTATTTGAGATGAGTGTGCAATGTCTTAGCTTCTAGATGTCCCAACTAACAGTTTTTCGGCGATGCTTTATGACGTGATGCTGCAATTCCTGCCACAAGAAATTGTCGTGGCGTTCCTCCACCATAGACGTCTCCCGGATGAAGCACAACGCTTGCAAGCATCTACTTCAGGGAAGGCAACTACGACACCTTCCAAAAAACTATAACTGCTCTTGTGGTACACAAAGATAGAACTCGAAACGAAAGAGCAGTGTGCTTCATCGGCGTTCTTCATGCAAAGTAACGGAAACCTGAACAAGCATGTGCCGTCGTAATCAATCCCACATGCATCGGAAGCATCGAGGTATAGACGCACGACAACTATGAAATCACCTTCAATAGTTACGCAATCTCGTTAAGCGTATCTCAAAGCCCGAAAGACTGCTGGAAAGTGAATATTCATGCTTCTTCCAAGCCTACACCATTTTTCTGAACTGGTAATTTGCGATGTTCACAAGCAAGTCATGCACGGAGTAGTAACGTTGACGGTACACGACATACGCGAACGCTTCTGGATATCAAGAGCCCGACAAGCGGCAAAGAAAGCAATCAACCGATGCCTGAAAAGCGCCCATCTTCGCTCGAAACCAATCGTGCCACTATGCAGCATCAATTGAACACACAGGTTCATCCAGAAAAGATGGATGTAGCAGGCCTACTTCTCAAGTCGTTTTGCGTGGACGATCTCCTGTTCGGAGCCAATGACGTAGAACAGGTGGAAACTCTCTACAAGTGCATGAAGGAACTGAAGTATGATGCTGGCATGACCTTAAGGAAATGTGGTGGAAATTGTAGGCAACTGGAACAACTGTTTTACTCTGACGAGGTACTTTTGCATGATAACACTAGGCATCTAGCGAAAGCGATGGGTATGGCTTGGTCCAAAGAAACAGATCACTTCATCTACAATCCGGAAACATCCTCACTTTTTCGGAGACGGCAAAAGACACTAAGCGTTTTGTCCTGCAGATCTTGTTAAGGATTAATGAACCATTGGGCTTTCTCAAACCGTACGCAGTCAGAGGGATGCTGTTTCAGCAGCTATGGATTGAAAATGTCGACTGGGATGAGTATCTTTCTGGTCATCTCGCTACAAAATGGCATGACTGAAGCACTCAGCTCATTCGTCAGCCAAAAATTAATGTTCCCTCTCACTTCATCAGTGGAGTGACAGTACCACGGAACACTCACCAACACGTATTCGTCGACGCAAGCACCAAAGCTTACGGAGCTGGTGTATATCTTCATGTAGAAGATATGAATAAAACGTGACCAGCACTCTGATCACAGCCAAGTCAAGGATTGCCCCACTGAAAATTCTGTCATTGCCGCAAGTAGAGCTATGGGGTTCTTCAGCAGGAACCAGGCTGTTAAATTACATAGTGTGCACTTGCGGCAAGCTAATACCAAAAGCGCAATATTTTCTTTGAACTTACGCAACCATACTTCTTAGCTGGTTACATCGACAACCTTTTACTTCCAACAAATTCATAAAGAACTGAGTCCAGAAAATTTCTAAGAACACTTCGCAATGCATCTGGTGCCATTGTCCTGGAAAGACCAATCCTGCGGATATAATAACCCGAAAAGTATCCTTAGACGCCCTGGCTACTCAGTAACGTGGTTGTGAGGACCAGCTTGGCTTTGCAGAGACTCCGAAAATGGCCAGATGTTAATCTATCACCGCCACAGACGATCGACACCGTAGAAATAACAATGAAAAAGCCCACGACTCTTCTCTCTACGGGAAGTGCTGTGCAGTTGGCCCACATTTTGGATACTACGTGGTTCAGCTCATTGCACAAGCTGCTGCGTATTGCACAAGCTACTGCGTGAACCTCAAGATTAAAAACAACAAAGCCATTTTAGCTCAAGAAATATTGGAAGTTAAGAAATACTAGATTAAGCAAGTGCAAACAAAATCGTTTCCTGATGAAAAACGTTGGCTACTAAAGCATCAAGATTCCCACATTCACTCGTGGGAAGCACAACTGCACCCATTTATCGACGACAACGGACTTCTATGTGTCGGTGGAAGGCTGCAGAACCGCAACGACAGCGGGGAAGTGAATTATTCATGCTTCTTCCAAGCCTACACCATTTTTCTGAACTGGTAATTTGCGATGTTCACAAGCAAGTCATTATGGCCACTAGCCCGGGTTCAAGAGGTATACAAAGGCACGGAGTCGTACGCGCCTGCTCAGTTAGTTTGCAAGGAGGCAAGATCTTCAAGCGGCCTGTGCAGAAGCTACATCGTCTAGAGCTAAATGTCACCACACCTGAGGCCCCTGAGGATGTCGGAGATCAGCAGACAACGAAGAAGAAATGATGGTGGGCTGCTGTGTCCGCAGCTAGCGCCAAGATGTGCCTGCTGCAACTACATAATCCTGAACATTTAGGAATCCATTCTCGCCATTAAAGCCATTGGGTGGGCGTTTCTTGCGGCTCTGCCTTTCTGGCGGTTCCATACTTATCCAAGGCCAGCGTTCTGCGACACGAGGCGACAAGCACGCGCCGCCATGGTGCACTGCTCCGCTTCGTCGATGCCCCACCAATAAGGCGACAAGCACGAGCCGCCCTGGCGCACCACTCCGCTTCGTCGATGCCCCACCAACAAGGCGACAAGCACGAGCCGCCATGGTGCACTGCTCCGCTTCGTCGATGCCCCACCAAGGAGGCGACAAGCACGAGCCGCCATGGCGCACTGCTCCGCTTCGTCGATGCCCCACCAACAAGGCGACAAGCACGAGCCGCAATGGTGCACTGCTCCGCTTCGTCGATGCTCCACAAATGAGGCGACAAGCACGAGCCACCATGGTGCACTGCTCCGCTTCATCGATGACCCACGAATGAGGCGACAAGCACGAGCCGCCATGGCGCACTGCTCCGCTTCGGCGATGCCCCACCAATGAGGCGACAAGCACCAGCCGCCATGGTGCACTGCTCCGCTTCGTCGATGCCCCACCAATGAGGCGACAAGGACGAGCCGCCATGGTGCACTGCTCCGCTTCGTCGATGCCCCACCAATGAGGCGACAAGCACGAGCCGCCATGGCACACTGCTCCGCTTCGTCGATGCCCCACGAATGAGGGGACAAGCACGAGCCGCCATGGCACACCACTCCGCTTCGTCGATGCCCCACCAACAAGGCGACAAGCACGAGCCGCCATGGCGCACCACTCCGCTTCGTCGATGCCCAACGAATGAGGCGACAAGCACGAGCCGCCACGGCACACCACTCCGCTTCGTCGATGCCCCTCCGACTAGGCGACAAGCACAAGCCGCAATGGCGCACTGCTCCGCTTCGTCGATGCCCCACGAATGAGGCGACAAGCACGAGCCGCCATAGCGCACTGCTCCGCTTCGTCGATGTCCCACGTATGAGGCGACAAGCACGAGGCGCCATGGCGCACCACTCCGCTTCGTCGATACCCCACGACAAGGCGACAAGCACGAGCGCCATGGCGCACTGCTCCGCTTCGTCGATGCCCCTCCGACAAGGCGACAAGCACGAGCCGCCATGGTGCACTGCTCCGCTTCATCGATGCCCCACGAATGAGGCGACAAGCAGAGGCCGCCATGGCGCACTGCTCCGCTTCGTCGATGCCCCACAATGAGGCGACAAGCACGAGCCGCCATGGCGCACTGCTCCGCTTCGTCGATGCCCCACCAATGAGGCGACAAGCACGAGCCGCCATGGCGCACTGCTCTGCTTCGTCGATGCCCCACGAATGAGGCGACAAGCACGAGCCGCCATGGTGCACTGCTCCGCTTCGTCGATGCCCCACCAATGAGGCGACAAGCACGATCCGCCATGGCGCACTGCTCTGCTTCGTCGATGCCCCACGAATGAGGCGACAAGCACGAGCCGCCATAGCGCACTGCTCCGCTTCGTCGATGCCCCACGAATGAGGCGACAAGCACGAGCCGCCATGGCGCACCACTCCACTTCGTCGATGCCCCACGAATGAGGCGACAAGCACGAGCCGCCATGGCACACCACTCCGAACAAGGCGACAAGCACGAGCCGCCATGGCGCACTGCTCCGCTTCGTCGATGCCCCACCAACAAGGCGACAAGCACGAGCCGCCATGGCGCACCACTCCGCTTCGTCGATGCCCCACCAACAAGGCGACAAGCACGAGCCGCCATGGCGCACTGCTCCGCTTCGTCGATGCCCCACCAACAAGGCGACAAGCACGAGCCGCCATGGCGCACCACTCCGCTTCGTCGATGCCCCACGAATGAGGCGACAAGCACGAGCCGCCATGGCACACTGCTCCGCTTCGTCGATGCCCCACGAATGAAGCGACAAGCACGAGCCGCCATGGTGCACTGCTCCGCTTCGTCGATGCCCCACCAATGAGGCGACAAGCACGATCCGCCATGGCGCACTGCTCTGCTTCGTCGATGCCCCACGAATGAGGCGACAAGCACGAGCCGCCATAGCGCACTGCTCCGCTTCGTCGATGTCCCACGTATGAGGCGACAAGCACGAGGCGCCATGGCGCACCACTCCGCTTCGTCGATTCCCCACGAATGAAGCGACAAGCACGAGCCGCCATGGCGCACCACTCCGCTTCGTCGATGCCCCACAATGAGGCGACAAGCACAAGCCGCCATGGCGCACTGCTCCGCTTCGTCGATGCCCCACGAATGAGGCGACAAGCACGAGCCGCCATGGCACACTGCTCCGCTTCGTCGATGCCCCACGAATGAGGCGACAAGCACGAGCCGCCATGGCGTATGAGGCGACAAGCACGAGGCGCCATGGCGCACCACTCCGCTTCGTCGATGCCCCACGAATGAGGCGACAAGCACGAGCCGCCATGGCGCACCACTCCGCTTCGTCGATGCCCCACCAACAAGGCGACAAGCACTGCTCCACTTCGTCGATGCCCCAAGAATGAGGCGACAAGCAGAGGCCGCCATGGCGCACTGCTCCGCTTCGTCGATGCCCCACCAATGAGGCGACAAGCACCAGCCGCCATGGCGCACTGCTCCGCTTCGTCGATGCCCCACGAATGAGGCGACAAGCACGAGCCGCCATGGCGCACTGCTCCGCGTCGTCGATGCCCCACGAATGAGGCGACAAGCACGAGCCGCCATGGCGCACAGCTCCGCTTCCTCGATGCCCCACGAATGAGGCGACAAGCACGAGCCGCCATGGCGCACTGCTCCGCTTCGTCGATGCCCCACGAATGAGGCGACAAGCACGAGCCGCCAAGGCGCACTGCTCCGCTTCGTCGATGCCCCACGAATGAGGCGACAAGCACGAGCCGCCATGGCACACTGCTCCGCTTCGTCGATGCCCCACGAATGAGGCGACAAGCACGAGCCGCCATGGCCCACTGCTCCGCTTCGTCGATTCCCCACGAATGAAGCGACAAGCACGAGCCGCCATGGTGCACTGCTCCGCTTCGTCGATGCCCCACCAATGAGGCGACAAGCACGATCCGCCATGGCGCACTGCTCTGCTTCGTCGATGCCCCACGAATGAGGCGACAAGCACGAGCCGCCATAGCGCACTGCTCCGCTTCGTCGATGTCCCACGTATGAGGCGACAAGCACGAGGCGCCATGGCGCACCACTCCGCTTCGTCGATACCCCACGAATGAGGCGACAAGCACGAGCCGCCATGGCACACCACTCCGCTTCGTCGATGCCCCTCCGACAAGGCGACAAGCACTGCTCCGCTTCGTCGATGCCCCAAGAATGAGGCGACAAGCAGAGGCCGCCATGGCGCACTGCTCCGCTTCGTCGATGCCCCACCAATGAGGCGACAAGCACCAGCCGCCATGGCGCACTGCTCCGCTTCGTCGATGCCCCACGAATGAGGCGACAAGCACGAGCCGCCATGGCGCACTGCTCCGCGTCGTCGATGCCCCACGAATGAGGCGACAAGCACGAGCCGCCATGGCGCACAGCTCCGCTTCCTCGATGCCCCACGAATGAGGCGACAAGCACGAGCCGCCATGGCGCACTGCTCCGCTTCGTCGATGCCCCACGAATGAGGCGACAAGCACGAGCCGCCATGCGCACTGCTCCGCTTCGTCGATGCCCCACGAATGAGGCGACAAGCACGAGCCGCCATGGCGCACTGCTCCGCTTCGTCGATGCCCCGCGAATGAGGCGACAAGCACGAGCCGCCATGGCGCACTGCCCCGCTTCGTCGATGCCCAACGAATGAGGCAACAAGCACGAGCCGCCATGGCGCACTGCTCTACTTCGTCGATGCCCCACCAACAAGGCGACAAGCACGAGCCGCCATGGCGCACTGCTCCGCTTCGTCGATGCCCCACCAACAAGGCGACAAGCACGAACCGCCAAGGCACACTGCTCCGCTTCGTCGATGCCCCACGAATGAGGCGACAAGCACAAGCCGCCATGGCGCACTGCTCCGCTTCGTCGATGCCCCACGAATGAGGCGACAAGCACGAGCCGCCATGGCGCACCACTCCGCTTCGTCGATGCCCCACGAATGAGGCGACAAGCACGAGCCGCCATGGCACACCACTCCGCTTCGTCGATGCCCCTCCGACAAGGCGACAAGCACTGCTCCGCTTCGTCGATGCCCCAAGAATGAGGCGACAAGCAGAGGCCGCCATGGCGCACTGCTCCGCTTCGTCGATGCCCCACCAATGAGGCGACAAGCACCAGCCGCCATGGCGCACTGCTCCGCTTCGTCGATGCCCCACGAATGAGGCGACAAGCACGAGCCGCCATGGCGCACTGCTCCGCGTCGTCGATGCCCCACGAATGAGGCGACAAGCACGAGCCGCCATGGCGCACAGCTCCGCTTCGTCGATGCCCCACGAATGTGGCGACAAGCACAAGCCGCCATGGCGCACTGCTCCGCTTCGTCGATGCCCCACGAATGAGGCGACAAGCACGAGCCGCCATGGCGCCCTGCTCCGCTTCGTCGATGCCCCACGAATGAGGCGACAAGCACGAGCCGCCATGGCGTACCACTCCACTTCGTCGATGCCCCACGAAAAAGGCGACAAGCACGAGCCGCCATGGCACACCACTCCGCTTCGTCGATGCCCCTCCGACAAGGCGACAAGCACGAGCCGCCATGGCAAACTGCTCCGCTTCGTCGATGCCCCACGAATGAGGCGACAAGCACGAGCCGCCATGGCGCACTGCTCCGCTTCGTCGATGCCCCACGAACGAATGAGGCGACAAGCACGAGCCGCCATAGCGCACTGCTCCGCTTCGTCGATGTCCCACGTATGAGGCGACAAGCACGAGGCGCCATGGCGCACCACTCCGCTTCGTCGATACCCCACGAATGAGGCGACAAGCACGAGCCGCCATGGCACACCACTCCGCTTCGTCGATGCCCCTCCGACAAGGCGACAAGCACTGCTCCGCTTCGTCGATGCCCCAAGAATGAGGCGACAAGCAGAGGCCGCCATGGCGCACTGCTCCGCTTCGTCGATGCCCCACGAATGAGGCGACAAGCACGAGCCGCCAAGGCGCACTGCTCCGCTTCGTCGATGCCCCACGAATGAGGCGACAAGCACGAGCGCCATGGCGCACTGCTCCGCTTCGTCGATGCCCCACGAATGAGGCGACAAGCACGAGCCGCCATGGCGCACTGCTCCGCTTCGTCGATGCCCCACGAATGAGGCGACAAGCACGAGCCGCCATGGCGCACTGCTCCGCTTCGTCGATGCCCCACGAATGAGGCGACAAGCACGAGCCGCCATGGCGCACCACTCCGCTTCGTCGATGCCCCACGAATGAGGCGACAAGCACGAGCCGCCATGCGCACTGCTCTGCTTCGTCGATGCCCCACGATTGAGGCGACAAGCACGAGCCGCCATGGCGCCCTGCTCCGCCTCGTCGATGCACCACGAATGAGGCGACAAGCACGAGCCGCCATGGCGTACAACTCCACTTCGTCGATGCCCCACAACAAGGCGACAAGCACGAGCCGCCATGGCGCACTGCTCCGCTTCGTCGATGCCCCACCAACAAGGCGACAAGCACGAGCCGCCATGGCGCACTGCTCGCTTCGTCGATGCCCCACCAATGAGGCGACAAGCACGAGCCGCCATGGCGCACCACTCCGCTTCGTCGATGCCCCACCAACAAGGCGACAAGCACGAGCCGCCATGGCACACCACTCCGCTTCGTCGATGCCCCACGAATGAGGCGACAAGCACGAGCCGCCATGGCGCACCACTCCGCTTCGTCGATGCCCCACCAACAAGGCGACAAGCACGAGCCGCCATGGCGCACTGCTCCGCTTCGTCGATGCCCCACGAATGAGGCGACAAGCACGAGCCGCCATGGCACACTGCTCCGCTTCGTCGATGCCCCACGAATGAGGCGACAAGCACGAGCCGCCATGGCGCACCACTCCGCTTCGTCGATTCCCCACGAATGAAGCGACAAGCACGAGCCGCCATGGCGCACTGCTCCGCTTCGTCGATGCCCCACGAATGAGGCGACAAGCACGAGCCGCCATGGCGTACAACTCCGCTTCGTCGATGCCCCACCAACAAGGCGACAAGCACGAGCCGCCATGGCGCACCACTCCGCTTCGTCGATGCCCCACCAACAAGGCGACAAGCACGAGCCGCCATGGCGCACTGCTCCGCTTCGTCGATGCCCCACGAATGAGGCGACAAGCACGAGCCGCCATGGCACACTGCTCCGCTTCGTCGATGCCCCACGAATGAGGCGACAAGCACGAGCCGCCATGGCGCACTGCTCCGCTTCGTCGATTCCCCACGAATGAAGCGACAAGCACGAGCCACCATGGTGCACTGCTCCGCTTCGTCGATGCCCCACCAATGAGGCGACAAGCACGATCCGCCATGGCGTACAACTCCGCTTCCTCGACGCCCCAACAACGAGGCGACAAGCACGAGCCGCCATAGCACACTGCTGCGCTTCGTCGATGTCCCACGTATGAGGCGACAAGCACGAGCCGCCATGGCACACCACTCCGCTTCGTCGATGCCCCACGAATGAGGCGACAAGCACGAGCCGCCATGGCACACCACTCCGCTTCGTCGATGCCCCTCCGACAAGGCGACAAGCACGAGCCGCCATGGCAAACTGCTCCGCTTCGTCGATGCCCCACGAATGAGGCGACAAGCACGAGCCGCCATGGCGCACTGCTCCACTTCGTCGATGCCCCAAGAATGAGGCGACAAGCAGAGGCCGCCATGGCGCACTGCTCCGCTTCGTCGATGCCCCACCAATGAGGCGACAAGCACCAGCCGCCATGGCGCACTGCTCCGCTTCGTCGATGCCCCACGAATGAGGCGACAAGCACGAGCCGCCATGGCGCACTGCTCCGCGTCGTCGATGCCCCACGAATGAGGCGACAAGCACGAGCCGCCATGGCGCACCGCTCCGCTTCGTCGATGCCCCACGAATGAGGCGACAAGCACGAGCCGCCATGGCACACCACTCCGCTTCGTCGATGCCCCACGTATGAGGCGACAAGCACGAGCCGCCATGGCGCACCACTCCACTTCGTCGATGCCCCACGAATGAGGCGACAAGCACGAGCCGCCATGGCACACCACTCCGCTTCGTCGATGCCCCTCCGACAAGGCGACAAGCACGAGCCGCCATGGCACACTGCTCCGCTTCGTCGATGCCCCACCAATGAGGCGACAAGCACGAGCCGCCATGGCGCACTGCTCCGCTTCGTCGATGCCCCACGAATGAAGCGACAAGCACGAGCCGCCATGGTGCACTGCTCCGCTTCGTCGATGCCCCACCAATGAGGCGACAAGCACGAGCCGCCATGGCGCACTGCTCCGCTTCGTCGATGCCCCTCCGACAAGGCGACAAGCACGAGCCGCCATGGTGCACTGCTCCGCTTCGTCGATGCCCCAAGAATGAGGCGACAAACAGGAGCCCCCATGGCGCACTGCTCCACTTCGTCATGCCCCACCAATGAGGCGACAAGTACGAGCCGCCATGGCGCACTGCTCCGCTTCGTCGATGCCCCACGAATGAGGCGACAAGCACGAGCCGCCATGGCGCACTGCTCTGCTTCGTCGATGCCCCTCCGACAAGGCGACAAGCACGAGCCGCCATGGCAAACTGCTCCGCTTCGTCGATGCCCCACGAATGAGGCGACAAGCACGAGCCGCCATGGCGCACTGCTCCGCTTCGTCGATGCCCCACGTATGAGGCGACAAGCACGAGGTGCCATGGCGCACCACTCCGCTTCGTCGATGCCCCACGAATGAGGCGACAAGCACGAGCCCCCATGGCGCACTGCTCTGCTTCGTCGATGCCCCACGAATGAGGCGACAAGCACGAGCCGCCATAGCGCACTGCTGCGCTTCGTCGATGTCCCACGTATGAGGCGACAAGCACGAGGCGCCATGGCGCACCACTCCGCTTCGTCGATGCCCCACGAATGAGGCGACAAGCACGAGCCGCCATGGCACACCACTCCGCTTCGTCGATGCCCCTCCGACAAGGCGACAAGCACGAGCCGCCATGGTGCACTGCTCCGCTTCGTCGATGCCCCAGAATGAGGCGACAAGCAGGAGCCGCCATGGCGCACTGCTCCGCTTCGTCGATGCCCCACCAATGAGGCGACAAGCACCAGCCGCCATGGCGCACTGCTTCGCTTCGTCGATGCCCCACGAATGAGGCGACAAGCACGAGCCGCCATGGCACACCACTCCGCTTCGTCGATGCCCCACGAATGAGGCGACAAGCACGAGCCGCCATGGCGCACTGCTCCGCTTCGTCGATTCCCCACGAATGAAGCGACAAGCACGAGCCACCATGGTGCACTGCTCCGCTTCGTCGATGCCCCACCAATGAGGCGACAAGCACGATCCGCCATGGCGCACTGCTCTGCTTCGTCGATGCCCCGCGAATGAGGCGACAAGCACGAGCCGCCATAGCGCACTGCTCCGCTTCGTCGATGTCCCACGTATGAGGCGACAAGCACGAGCCGCCATGGCGCACCACTCCACTTCGTCGATGCCCCACATGCCCCACCAATGAGGCGACAAGCACGAGCCGCCATGGCGCACTGCTCCGCTTCGTCGATGCCCCACGAATGAGGCGACAAGCACGAGCCGCCATGGGCACTGCTCCGCTTCGTCGATGCCCCACGAATGAGGCGACAAGCACGAGCCGCATGGCGCACTGCTCCGCTTCGTCGATGCCCCACGAATGAGGCGACAAGCACAAGCCGCCATGGCGCACTGCTCCGCTTCGTCGATGCCCCACCAATGAGGCGACAAGCACCAGCCGCCATGGCGCACTGCTCCGCTTCGTCGATGCCCCGCGAATGAGGCGACAAGCACGAGCCGCCATGGCGCACTGCTCCGCTTCGTCGATGCCCCACGAATGAGGCGACAAGCACGAGCCGCCATGGCGCACTGCTCCGCTTCGTCGATGCCCCACGAATGAGGCGACAAGCACGAGCCGCCATGGTGCACTGCTCCGCTTCGTCGATGCCCCACGAATGAGGCGACAAGCACGAGCCGCCATGGCGCACTGCTCCGCTTCGTCGATGCCCCACGAATGAGGCGACAAGCACGAGCCGCCATGCGCACTGCTCTGCTTCGTCGATGCCCCACGAATGAGGCGACAAGCACGAGCCGCCATGGCGCCCTGCTCCGCTTCGTCGATGCCCCACGAATGAGGCGACAAGCACGAGCCGCCATGGCGTACCACTCCACTTCGTCGATGCCCCACCAACAAGGCGACAAGCACGAGCCGCCATGGCGCACCACTCCGCTTCGTCGATGCCCCACCAACAGGCGACAAGCACGAGCCGCCATGGCGCACTGCTCTGCTTCGTCGATGCCCCACCAACAAGGCGACAAGCACGAGCCGCCATGGCGCACCACTCCGCTTCGTCGATGCCCCACCAACAAGGCGACAAGCACGAGCCGCCATGGCGCACCACTCCGCTTCGTCGATGCCCCACGAATGAGGCGACAAGCACGAGCCGCCATGGCACACTGCTCCGCTTCGTCGATGCCCCACCAACAAGGCGACAAGCACGAGCCGCCATGGCGCACTGCTCCGCTTCGTCGATGCCCCACGAATGAGGCGACAAGCACGAGCCGCCATGGCACACTGCTCCGCTTCGTCGATGCCCCACTCCGACAAGGCGACAAGCACGAGCCGCCATGGCAAACTGCTCCGCTTCGTCGATGCCCCACGAATGAGGCGACAAGCACGAGCCGCCATGCGCACTGCTCCGCTTCGTCGATGCCCCACGTATGAGGCGACAAGCACGAGGCGCCATGGCGCACCACTCCGCTTCGTCGATGCCCCACGAATGAGGCGACAAGCACGAGCCGCCATGGCACACCACTCCGCTTCGTCGATGCCCCACAACAAGGCGACAAGCACGAGCCGCCATGCGCACTGCTCCGCTTCGTCGATGCCCCAAGAATGAGGCGACAAGCAGAGCCGCCATGGCGCACTGCTCCGCTTCGTCGATGCCCCACCAATGAGGCGACAAGCACCAGCCGCCATGGCGCACTGCTCCGCTTCGTCGATGCCCCACGAATGAGGCGACAAGCACGAGCCGCCATGGCGCACTGCTCCGCTTCGTCGATGCCCCACCAATGAGGCGACAAGCACGAGCCGCCATGGCGCACTGCTCCGCTTCGTCGATGCCCCACGAATGAGGCGACAAGCACGAGCCGCCATGCGCACTGCTCCGCTCGTCGATGCCCCACGAATGAGGCGACAAGCACGAGCCGCCATGGCGTACCACTCCACTTCGTCGATGCCCCACCAACAAGGCGACAAGCACGAGCCGCCATGGCGCACTGCTCCGCTTCGTCGATGCCCCACCAACAAGGCGACAAGCACGAGCCGCCATGGCGCACCACTCCACTTCGTCGATGCCCCACCAACAAGGCGACAAGCACGAGCCGCCATGGCGCACCACTCCGCTTCGTCGATGCCCCACCAACAAGGCGACAAGCACGAGCCGCCATGGCACACCACTCCGCTTCGTCGATGCCCCACCAACAAGGCGACAAGCACGAGCCGCCATGGCGCACTGCTCCGCTTCGTCGATGCCCCACCAACAAGGCGACAAGCACGAGCCGCCATGGCGCACCACTCCGCTTCGTCGATGCCCCACCAACAAGGCGACAAGCACGAGCCGCCATGGCGCACCACTCCGCTTCGTCGATGCCCCACCAACAAGGCGACAAGCACGAGCCGCCATGGCACACCACTCCGCTTCGTCGACGCCCCACCAACAAGGCGACAAGCACGAGCCGCCATGGCGCACTGCTCCGCTTCGTCGATGCCCCACCAAAGGCGACAAGCACGAGCCACCATGGCGCACCACTCCGCTTCGTCGATGCCCCACCAACAAGGCGACAAGCAGGAGCCGCCATGGCGCACTGCTCCGCTTCGTCGATGCCCCACCAACAAGGCGACAAGCACGAGCCACCATGGCGCACCACTCCGCTTCGTCGATGCCCCACCAACAAGGCGACAAGCAGGAGCCGCCATGGCGCACTGCTCCGCTTCGTCGATGCCCCACCAACAAGGCGACAAGCACGAGCCGCCATGGCGCACCACTCCGCTTCCAACAAGGCGACAAGCACGAGCCGCCAAGGCGCACTGCTCCGCTTCGTCGATGCTCCTCCAACAAGGTGACAAGCACGAGCCGCCATCGCGCACTCCTCCGCTTTGTCGATGCCCCACCAACAAGGCGACAAGCACGAGCCGCCATGGCACACTGCTCCGCTTCGTCGATGCCCCACCAACAAGGCGACAAGCACGAGCCGCCATGGCGCACTGCTCCGCTTCGTCGATGCCCCTCCAACAAGGCGACAAGCACGAGCCGCCATGGCGCACTGCTCCGCTTCGTCGATGCCCCACCAACAAGGCGACAAGCACGAGCCGCCATGGCGCACTGCTCCGCTTCGTCGATGCCCCACCAACAGGCGACAAGCACGAGCCGCCATGGCGCACCACTCCGCTTCGTCGATGCCCCACCAACAGGCGACAAGCACGAACCGCCATGGCGCACTGCTCCGGTTCGTCGATGCCCCACCAACAAGGCGACAAGCACGAACCGCCATGGCACACTGCTCCGCTTCGTCGATGCCCCACCAACAAGGCGACAAGCACGAGCCGCCATGGCGCACCACTCCGCTTCGTCGATGCCCCACCAACAAGGCGACAAGCACGAGCCGCCATGGCGCACCGCTCCGCTTCGTCGATGCCCCACCAACAAGGCGACAAGCACGAGCCGCCATGGCGCACTGCTCCACTTCGTCGATGCCCCACCAACAAGGCGACAAGCACGAGCCGCCATGGCGCACCCCTCCGCTTTGTCGATGCCCCACCAACAAGGCGACAAGCACGAGCCACCATGGCGCACCACTCCGCTTCGTTGATGCCCCACCAACAAGGCGACTAGCACGAGCCGCCATGGCGCACTGCTCCGCTTCGTCGATGCCCCACTAATGAGGAGACAAGCACGAAACCGCCGCGGCACTCTGCTCCGCTTCACTCATTGGCCCCACCGCGATCCGACACCTACGGCAACGATCAGGACACTGGGGGAAGCACTCGTTCCCGCGCACTCAGGCGACACCAACGTAGCAGCCAATCAGAGAGTAGTGGTACGCTCTATTTAGAATATCCTCACTCAACTTCTCTTTGCATGCACTTCTCGGAGACAGCGCCATCTATTTTACTGTTCGGGAGATACTGCCTTTCTTTTTCCTTCTTCTCTTCTTCTGCTGGATGCGCCAGACGCGGCGCAATGTTAGACTAACAGAAACTTTGTTCCTAAAGAAATCATAGAAAAATTACACCATCACCCGCTTAAAAGAACCATGAGTAGCATGTGAAGCAGCTCATTAGTCGACCAGAAGTTCCGTTAATAACGGGCATCTCCTGCCCGATGTTAACGCGTCCTTGCAAGTAGAGCTCTCCATAAAATCACTGTAGTTTCTGTTGCTGTTACTGGTCGGGAACTCTTGTTGCAGCGCGGCACACGAGTTCATCGCCACACAACGCAGGAGCACGTGCGTTCAATGCGCATCTGCAGAATCCTGTTCACTGACGCCATCACATGATTGCTGAGTGTAAGGAGGGAGAAGCCACAGCCCAGCCCCTACACCCAGCCCCTTACACAGGCCGCAAAGCGCTAGTGCGAGTGTGTTCGGCCAGTGCTGGGGTCAGCCGTTGCACATGAGCAGTAGGAATGGTTACGCAGACCAGATGAAAATCCGCCATAAGCTGCTTCGCATGTAGAATTTTCACAGTTGTGGAACCAAATCAGCGACGGAAAAAAATACGGAAACTGACAACGCTATCGAGGGAGATGCAAAAAGCTTCCCAAACGTCCCCTACATGTGTCTCACATTCTCGAATGGTGATCTGTTTTGGCGAAGCTAAGCGGCACTGCGTGAATCTGGAGTCTGTGAAGCAGTTGGGTACTGCTTCATGAAGCTTACTAGTGCCGATAGGGAATGATTTGGTCATGACGCAGTTAAAGCATGGCCCCGGATATTGCGAGCAGACCGTAAAACTGCTAGCGCCCAATCTCCAATAATATGTCTAAGGCGACTCGATACAAACAAGAAACGATGGCTACGTTATCATTGTCGGAGTCGCCGAAGCCACAGTAGTGTCCGGTCTTATTTACCCTGTGCACCAGTATATAAGCGCCACACATCTCGTGAAATCTCGTGAAGATGTGCGACTGGGCGTCGGCGTCCATGATGATGCATTTAGGTTTAATGATTCTGTAGTTTCCAAATGCTAATAGACATTGGTAAAGCTCTCATATATCAGTACACAATAAGTACAGCTTCTCTGAGCCACGTTTCACTCCGTTGTTTTACTTTTTTTATGACGGCCTAATCAGCGATGTTACTTCTTTTATATATCTCTGTCAGAGCGTTAATCATGAACTTAGTGAGGACCATTTTTGTCGTCAGGGCGATTCGTTCCAGGAATACGTTCTGCTTGGGCCGTCTA
The DNA here is from genome assembly GCF_013339725.1 of Rhipicephalus microplus. NCBI lineage: Eukaryota > Metazoa > Arthropoda > Arachnida > Ixodida > Ixodidae > Rhipicephalus > Rhipicephalus microplus. Next base: position 147,537,610 of record NC_051167.1, read on the forward strand.
ATGCGAAGCGTAACAACTGCTCTGGATTACTCACCATTGCACGGAGTTCTAAGCCCGATTGCGCTGCATGCATAACGCATACGTCACCAGCAAAGGAGATGACCTCCAACGTCTTCAGTTTAACATGCGGTTCTACCAGCATGCATGGCGTGAAAGGGGTAAGAAGAACTTGTACAGTTTTGTTTCATTTTATGTGCGTAAAGATTTATTTTACCGAGAATGAAGAAAGTGTTGCCTTAAATAATCGACAACTGTTATAGTTGACAGATGTTCGTCAGTTAAAGCTTATACATTTAATGTGTCATGCGTGCACGCCTAGTCTGTCACATAAGTGTTTCTAAGGCTTACAACATACACAAGCGCTACAACGAACGAAATTAAAAAAAGACAGGTTGCCAAAGCGGATACCTGTCATAGAGTGATGTCGCTCACTCAACTTCTTTTTGCATGCACTTCTCGGAGACAGCGCGATCTATTTTACTGTCGGGAGATACTGCCTTCTCTTTCCTTCTTCTCTTTCTGCTGGATGCGCCAGACGCGGCGCAATGTTAGACTAACAGAAACTTTGTTCCTAAAGAAATCATAGAATAATTACACCATCACCCACTTAAAGAACCATGAGTAGCATGTGAAGCAGCTCATTAGTCGACCGAAGTTCCGTTAATAACGGGCATCCTGCCCGATGTTAACGCGTCCTTGCAAGTAGAGCTCTCCATAAAATCACTGTAGTTTCTGTTGCTGTTACTGGTCGGGAACTCTTGTTTCAGCGCGGCACACGAGTTCATCGCCACACAACGCAGGAGCACGTGCGTTCAATGCGCATCTGCAGAATCCTGTTCACCGACGCCATCGCATGATTGCTCAGTGTGAGGAGGGAGAAGCCACAGCCCAGCCCCTACACCCAGCCCCTTACACAGGCCGCAAAGCGCTAGTGCGAGCGTGTTCGGCCAGTGCTGGGGTCAGCTGTTGCACATGCGCAGTATGAATGATTACGCAGACCAGATGAAAATCCGCCATAAGCTGCTTCGCATCTAGAATTTCACAGTTGTGGAACCAAATCAGCGACGAAAAAAATACGGAAACTGACAAGGCTATCGAGGGAGATGCAAAAAGCTTCCCAAACGTCCCCTAATATGTCTCACATTCTCGAATGGTGATCTGTTTTGACGAGCTAAGCGGCACTGCGTGAATCTGGAGTCTGTGAAGCAGTTGGGTACTGCTTCATGAAGCTTACTAGCGCCGATAGGGAATGATTTGGTCATGACGCAGTTAAAGCATGGCCCCGGATATTGCGAGCAGGCCGTAAAACTGCTAGCGCGCAATCTCGATAGTATGTCTAAGGCGACTCGATACAAACGAAAACGATGGCTACGTTATCATTGTCGGTGTCGCCGAAGCCACAGTAGTGTCCGGTCTTATTACCCTGTGCACCAGTATAAAGCGCCGCACATCTCGTGAAATCTCGTGAAGATGTGCGACTGGGCGCCGGCGTCCATGTTGTGATATTTAGGTTAATGATTCTGTAGTTTCCAAACGCTAATATACATTGGTAAAGCTCTCATATATCAGTACACAATAAGTACAGCTTCTTTGAGCCACGTTTCACTCAGTTGTTTTACTTTTTTATGACGGAGTAATCAGCGATGTTACTTCTTTTATATATCTCTGTCAGAGCGTTATTCATGAACTTAGTGAGGACCATTTGTCGTCAGGGCGATTCGTCCCAGGAATACGTTCTGCTTGGGCCGTCTAATGCGAAGCGTAACAACTGCTCTGGATACTCACCATTGCACGGAGTTCTAAGCCCGATTGCGCTGCATGCATAACGCATACGTCACCAGCAAAGGAGATGACTCCAACGTCTTCATTTTACATGCGGTTCTACCAGCATGCATGGCGTGAAAGGGGTAAGAAGAACTTGTACAGTTTTGTTTCATTTAATGTGCGTAAAGATTTATTTTACCGAGAATGAAGAAAGTGTTGCCTTAAATAATCGACAACTGTTATAGTTGACAGATGTTCGTCAGTTAAAGCTTATACCAACAAGGCGACAAGCACGAGCCGCCATGGCGCACTGCTCCGCTTCGTCGATGCCCCACCAACAAGGCGACAAGCACGAGCCGCCATGGCGCACCACTCCGCTTCGTCGATGCCCCACCAACAAGGCGACAAGCACGAACCGCCATGGCGCACTGCTGCTCCGGTTCGTCGATGCCCCACCAACAAGGCGACAGCACGAACCGCCATGGCACACTGCTCCGCTTCGTCGATGCCCCACCAACAAGGCGACAAGCACGAGCCGCCATGGCGCACCACTCCGCTTCGTCGGTGCCCCACCAACAAGGCGACAAGCACGAGCCGCCATGGCGCACCCGCTCCGCTTCGTCGATGCCCCACCAACAAGGCGACAAGCACGAGCCGCCATGGCGCACTGCTCCACTTCGTCGATGCCCCCCAAACAAGGCGGACAAGCACGAGCCGCCATGGCGCACCCCTCCGCTTTGTCGATGCCCCACCAACAAGGCGACAAGCACGAGCCACCATGGCGCACCACTTCGCTCCGTTGATGCCCCACCAACAAGGCGACAAGCACGAGGCGCCATGGCGCACTGCTCCGCTTCGTCGATGCCCCACCAATGAGGAGACAAGCACGAACCGCCGCGGCACTCTGCTCCGCTTCACTCATGCCCCACCAGCGATCCGACACGTACGGCAACGATTCAGGACACTGAGAGAAGCACTCGTTTCCCGCGCACTCAGGCACAGCCAACGTAGCAGCCAATCAGAGAGTAGTGGTACAGCGCTATTTAGAATATCCTCACTCAACTTCTTTTTGCATGCACTTCTCGGAGACAGCGCGATCTATTTTACTGTTCGGGAGATACTGCCTTTCTCTTTCCTTCTTCTCTCTTTCTGCTGGATGCGCCAGACGCGGCGCAATGTTAGACTAACAGAAACTTTGTTCCTAAAGAAATCATAGAATAATTACACCATCACCCACCTTAAAGAACCATGAGTAGCATGTGAAGCAGCTCATTAGTCGACCTGAATTTCCGTTAATAACGGGCATCCTGCCCGATGTTAACGCGTCCTTGCAAGTAGAGCTCTCCATAAAATCACTGTAGTTTCTGTTGCTGTTACTGGTCGGGAACTCTTGTTTCAGCGCGGCACACGAGTTCATCGCCACACAACGCAGGAGCACGTGCGTTCAATGCGCATCTGCAGAATCCTGTTCACCGACGCCATCGCATGATTGCTCAGTGTGAGGAGGGAGAAGCCACAGCCCAGCCCCTACACCCAGCCCCTTACACAGGCCGCAAAGCGCTAGTGCGAGCGTGTTCGGCCAGTGCTGGGGTCAGCTGTTGCACATGCGCAGTATGAATGATTACGCAGACCAGATGAAAATCCGCCATAAGCTGCTTCGCATCTAGAATTTTCACAGTTGTGGAACCAAATCAGCGACGAAAAAAATACGGAAACTGACAAGGCTATCGAGGGAGATGCAAAAAGCTTCCCAAACGTCCCCTATATATGTCTCACATTCTCGAAGGGTGATCTGTTTTGACGAGGCTAAGCGGCACTGCGTGAATCTGGAGTCTGTGAAGCAGTTGGGTACTGCTTCATGAAGCTTACTAGCGCCGATAGGGAATGATTTGGTCATGACGCAGTTAAAGCATGGCCCCGGATATTGCGAGCAGGCCGTAAAACTGCTAGTGCGCAATCTCCGATAGTATGTCTAAGGCGACTCGATACAAACGAGAAACGATGGCTACGTTATCATTGTCGGTGTCGCCGAAGCCACAGTAGTGTCCGGTCTTATTTACCCTGTGCACCAGTATAAAGCGCCGCACATCTCGTGAAATCTCGTGAAGATGTGCGACTGGGCGCCGGCGTCCATGTTGGTGTATTTAGGTTTAATGATTCTGTAGTTTCCAAACGCTAATATACATTGGTAAAGCTCTCATATATCAGTACACAATAAGTACAGCTTCTTTGAGCCACGTTTCACTCAGTTGTTTTACTTTTTTTATGACGGAGTAATCAGCGATGTTACTTCTTTTATATATCTCTGTCAGAGCGTTATTCATGCACTTAGTGAGGACCATTTTTGTCGTCAGGGCGATTCGTCCCAGGAATACGTTCTGCTTGGGCCGTCTAATGCGAAGCGTAACAACTGCTCTGGATTACTCACCATTGCACGGAGTTCTAAGCCCGATTGCGCTGCATGCATAACGCATACGTCACCAGCAAAGGAGATGACCTCCAACGTCTTCATTTTAACATGCGGTTCTACCAGCATGCATGGCGTGAAAGGGGTAAGAAGAACTTGTACAGTTTTGTTTCATTTTAATGTGCGTAAAGATTTATTTTTACCGAGAATGAAGAAAGTGTTGCCTTAAAATAATCGACAACTGTTATAGTTGACAGATGTTCGTCAGTTAAAGCTTATACATTTAATGTGTCATGCGTGCACGCCTAGTCTGTCACATAAGTGTTTCTAAGGCTTACAACATACACAAGCGCTACAACGAACGAAATTAAAAAAAGACAGGTTGCCAAAGCGGATACCTGTCATAGAGTGATGTCGCTCAGCTATGTAGCATTGAGTGATGTTTATACTCATCTTGTCTATTGTCTCGGTGTTACGCTAGAACGGATCTTATATATTGAGGCCAGATAGGACATTTTATTTTTTGTAGGGCATTATTTCAGTATGCTCGAGAACATCAAAAAATTTCTGACACGCATTCACTTCAATGAGCTTGTGCATCGTAACACTCCCACTTTACCAAGAATATAACGAGTCTTTTGTGATACTTGGAATTTCGTTTCAAACGCGTGTGATGGAAAGCACGCATGACGGCAGCCTGATGCTAATGTCAAGGCACGCAGATTCTTTTTCTTAAGTAGCATGGGAATATCACCAGCATGCAGGGTGAGTCCATAGGCGAATCTATCGCTTTCATTGCAGTCATGTTACGTCGACGCTGTCTAGAGAGTTCAGGGCCGTCCTTCGATTCCACATGGGCGTTGACAGTGCCACAGCGCAACGGCTGTGCCTGTATGAGCAGCCCTTTAGCATTAGTGTAATTCAAAGAAGAATCATAATTCAGTGCTCACAACACATGTAAACATTATTAAAAATAAACGTACTGTCACATAGGGGTGCACGGTCAAGTCCGGGGCGGGGCACCGTGCACCGAAAGCGGCTACGTGGCGCGTGGCTCCGGTCGAGCTCACATCACTATATGGAACTCTCTTACTTTGCACTTGCGTGTTCTCACGAATGATGCTGCTAGTCAAATTAAAAAGATACTTGAGCGACATTAAAAAACTCGCTGCCCGAACACTCCATACAGATGAATAACTAGACAAGCGAAACATATGGCCACAAGCGGTTGTAGACGTCGCAGTTGAAGACAAAAGTGCCGCTCGGAAAACTGCCGCCGAAAGCAGGTGGCCGACCTGGAAAACGTGTTGCCGTCATTACCACGTTGACGCTGCTCTGCCTATACCTCCGCTTGCTCGGCTCGCCATTGTCGCTTTCATTGGACTCGGACGGCTGCCGGAGTAATTGAAATAGGAGCACGATACGTCGACGTGGACAGGGTAGACAGCGACAAGCGCTTATTTTAAACATCGTCTTGTCAAGACAAAACATCGTCTTGTCAAATACAAACGACTTGTCAAGTTAAAGCAATGCACAGATGGCCTATGAATTATTAAATTGCAGGTAAATGAGCCAGTTTTTGTGATTCGCCACCTGCGATGGCCAATGAGAAGAGCAGTGCCAACATCGAAAGCTACCAATATCAATTAATTAGTGAGAAGCAGTTTATGCAATGTAATTTTGTTCTCACCACAGCAAAAATGTAAATTTTGCTTTTCTTTTAGCCTTACTGTTTTAGGCCAGTACTGGAGGAACTGCTGCAAGTGGTCGTAAGTTACCTGAATATTACGTAAGTAATTTCAAAACATTCGTATTGCAACAGGGCTACAGGTAAAGCGTAAATTGTTCAAAAAGTCTCCTAAAGTGCACAGATAATTCTTTATATATTTTGAAAGCATAAACACACAATTATAGCGACTGAATTCTATTAAAGCGCAATAGCTAGGTGAATTATATATTTCAGAACCTATGAACTTTCATGGAAACTATAACAAATGTGTTTTATTCAGAATAGTACAGGCAATAGCATCACGTTCACAAAATATTCTCTAAAAGGAAGTAGAGTTGCATAGGTCTGCATAGCTCCAAACAAATGTATATTTTAGTATTTAGTGCAACGAACTCTCCAGCAATATTAGCATTATGGCATCTAAAATGCTTTCGTGACTACGTTACTACTTGGTATCTATACCTGCACCTTCAAGAGACTCCTAAGGCGACTATAAAATCAGTTAGCGCCTTAATATGTGAAAAACGTGATCGTAATTCACCCTTTGAGACATTTCATAGGTGCCTCACGTAACTAATAATTTTTATTAGCACGGAACAGCGAAAATATACATTCGAAGCGTCATGATGCATTTTACGCGTATTAAAGCATACGACGCACGCATTTTTCAAAATGGTTAGCTTACCTATGGGTGCGAAAGCTTTCATACGCCCTCGTTCATTATGAATAAGCTATATACCATTGATGCTCACCTTTGCAGGAACAAGAATATGGACACCTCTTATACTTCTTTTCAATAAAAGTTTCATTGTGTATTGCAGCGTGTGTGCTGATGATACGTCAGGCGCTTGTGTAGCCAGTGTGCGTTGTAGGCGAACAATGACCACACTGCTCATTTCGCACGAATATGTCAATCCTGCCTACACCTTGCGACAACTTTCTGTTACAGCACAGCCTAAAAAGCTACGTCGGTGTGCTTCTGCATAGCTGTTGCTACGCCTGGGCAGTTCGTTTGCGGGTGATTTCATTTTCTCAAGCACATCTTTCGTACACATACGTTTTCGCATGACTGTCGAAGGTTTTATGATGTTACTTTCACCACAGAGATACAAAAATACATTTATGCAAAGCCTAAATTGACAGCTATGTCAAGCCTGGGTATATTATGGACGCAGCGGTGCTGCGAACATACCTATATTCATTGCTGTGGCCTTCTGTGAATTCTATTACAATGCTGAGGGGCCAGTGGTTCAAGCCTTCTTGCAGCAATGCAGCTATCTTTTTTGCGAAGGATTACGAGACGCACAATTCTCGAAGCGTTCAGATATATCATTGAAGAGCAGAAACTTTGCCACTGGAAGTTTTACGTTCAGGCAAAAAACCGTTATCTGAAACTCAGTGCATCTAAGGTGGGCATCATTGTTTGCCTTCTTTGGCAAATGCAAGAACTTTCTGGAGACAATCACGTTTTTTTAGGAGACGCCAAGGAATTGATCGGTAGCGGAAATCTCGGCGACAACCGATCATGGGCGGGTGCCATACTCTTCGTAAATTCAAGTGGGTGGAACGCGTTCCTTCTTCGTCTAAGAAAGCAGTTTTCACTCAATCAACTGCAAATGAAGCGTGAACGCGTCTGTTGCCCAGGCGAAGCTTTGAAGTGGTAACTCATGTCTCTTAGACCAGTAACTCCTGTCTGCTAGACCTCTCAAATTGCCAAGAATAGACGCCGACGAGGAAGGTGTTTCAGTGCGTGACGCGATCTCTAGCGTGACTGTATCAGTAATAGTAAGCATCAGAGAGTCCGACCACATATGCAACTAAGTTCACAAAAATGGTTATCACTTTTACGTACTGTTTCAGTGGCACTGTTGATATTAAATAGCTGGTCTTGCTGAAAAAAAAATTGGCCGATCGCCGGAGTCACTTTCAAGGAGGCTATTGTGTTGATAGACCCACTTGGGCTGATAGTATCGCTTGCACAAAACGTCTTTTCCGAAGGCCTATGCAAGATGTAAGCTGCTGAGTTCTTTCAAAGCTTGCATTTCAGCGGCCATGGCATCAATACTGCTGGACGTGTGGTAGCAGCGCTGATAAAATTGGCTAAAAGAAAGCTCGTGGCCTCGAAAAGAAATGTTGGACATTTGCGGTGGTCATGAAACAAACAACGCCTGTGTACACGTTCGCGCCGCCACTCGGTGAACATTATAAGGCCGCGTTCACACTGAGCATTCCGGCCGCCGAAAGTGCTTCAAATACGGTTCGGCGGTGGCGAGATCCGCCGAAAGGGCCCTCTCCGCGCCGATCGCTCTCGGACCAATTTTTGCGGCGTCTGCCGCCGAATCGGTCACCGCGGACCAATAGGAGCGCTAGTCAAGGAATTTTGAAAAATGGCGGCCAAGCCCTACTCACTTGTTATGCCGCAGTGCACGTAACTGAATGTTGAAACCAACGGGAGTTTAACCTACTCTGTGCCTACTTCGCCTCCGTATTTCGTGAAAGAGGTGACCGAGCTTGCTGTTGGCGTGACCAAGCTTGTTGCGGTCTTGCAGAGCAAAACGAACCCACCAACGCCGCTGGCGTCGGTGGTTTTTCTGCTCTTCATGCATTACAAGACAGCCACTTGCCAGCAAAGTAAGCAGTTTTTGCTTCTTGCGTGCGAGAATCGTCGAAGTATACACCACCGGATAGCGTAGTAGCGTTTGCGAGCCGCGGCAACAACCGGGTGACAGCGCATCCATCCCGCGTTCGCCCCGTAGTAGATGGCATATTCGGCTGTGCGGGGCGTGTCCAGTGCGAACGACGCTGCGTTTCGGCGGCAGGAGAATTTCGGTCGCTGTAGAAAGCGGATGTTTCAGTGTGAACTAGGCTTTAAAGAGCGCAGGAACATCAGCTTATGATTGTCGCGAAATCTTTTCGCCAACTCAACAGGCGTGTTCGTGAGCGCTTGTCTTCTTTCGGGCAAGTTATTTCGTTCCATCTGCGGGATGGAAATATCGGATTTTGACGGCAGCAAGCATGTACGCGCAGCACTTTCTTGATGCTCGTTTCGCTTCTATCAAATATATTACAGATAAATATAAGGACAGGTTTCCACCAGAGGCGTTCTCATCATGGTCACCAATGCAGGTGACCATGATGCAGGTGGCCAAACCGCCGGTGGCCAGCGGTTAAACAGCAGGTGGCCAAACCAAAAAGAACTATCGGTTAAGAAGAAAGTGAAGAAAACGGAGACTGACATGTGGAGAATGGGCATGATTAAGAAGTCCGCACTAGATATCTATCGAACGTTTAAGCAGGAAATTGCCAAGGAAAGGATCTATGATAATACTCGGGGTAGTTCTCTAATGTTTGAGGCCAGGACGTGAGTACTGCGAACCAAGACATATCAGGCCAAATATGAAGGGGTAGACACAGTATGCAGTGCGTGTGGAGAGTAAGAAGAAACTGCCGAACACTTGATAATGTTCTGTAAAGGGCTTCACCCTGTAGTTCAGGATGATGGCGTAGAGTTTTTCAAAGCACTAGGGTTTAGGGACCGGGAGGGCAAAATAAACGTTAAGCGGGTAGACTTAACTAGAAGGAGGTTATCTGATTGGTGGCTAAAGTCAAGGCACGAGTGAAAATTAAACTCTTCACTGCAAAGTACGAATCTTCAAACTCACTTTTTAAGGAAAAAAAATAAATATAGTTTTTTGTTCATTAGGTATTACGGCGTGGTGGCGCTAGCCACCGCCCAATCTAAAGGGTACAGCCATACCCATTCATCCATCCATCCATCCATCCATCCGGCTTCGAATGTATACGCCATGAGCGCGTTGAAACTGGATGCGATGCTGAAGTGGTGAAGTTGTGATGGTTTTTTTTTAATTCTGCATGCGAGTCGGCATAGCTTGTGCGATAAAGCTGACACATGAGTTGTGCCGATCGCTGGGCATTGCACTGTGCGCGCTGCTGCTCGGTAAGAATAAAAGTGTTGGACGGACGCGATCTTCGCCGTGGGCGTCTGTAAATCAAACTAATTGACGCGTGAACACGTTAAAAACTCGTTGATTCTGAAAAGGCCCCAGATCAACTCGTGACTGTCATGTTGCCTGTGTGGCTGTAAAGCGTTTGATGCGGTGGACGCTAATCAGCAGCTCCTTTGCATATACGATATTTCGGTCATTTTTCACTGCAAGTGGGGAGCTCGTGATGACGTTGCTTTTTTCGTCGTTTCAATTCGGTCGTCTGCTCATCTGCTTGGTCAGCTTAGAAGTGAAGGCCACTTCAGCTCTGTCCTACTTAATTATACTAATTACCTAGGGCGTCTTGCACATAACATTGAACAGTGTTGTCCTATTTGATAGTGTTTAATTAAAACGGTAATATTTATCTTGGGTGCAATTAGCAAACTATTGAACGTAATTATATTGTTACGAGGCAGTCAGCATAGCCCCACCGCCATAGACTTATCGAGGAGGAAGAAGTGGACTGAGAACGTACAAAATTAAACCGTTAGTTCTATTAGAGCGAGAAGCGTTACGGTTGTGTTTGCGACTCCCCAGGTATGTCGCTATTAATGTACTATATCAGGAAGCTCGCATACCAACTATTCTTTGCCGATTCCGTATCTTAACAGTACAAACATACTTGAAATTTTACGGCTTATCAGCGAGACGGTCTGCATATGCCTTATTAGTGACCCCGACGCCTTCTTCCTCGCTCACTGGCCACGCTTTCGTACTCCCCAGATTATTTTTGTACAAAAGAAACTTGAAAGCATAAAGGTGGATATCAGATCGGTAATTGGAACCAAAGCATTAAATCACAATATTACGATAGAATGTGATGAAATTTTTCCCCCACTATCTAAGTTTCAATCTTCGAGTTACTTAAATGACAGGTTAGAAGACTACATAGCTCATGCGGAAATAAAGAACATAATAGCCACAGACGCTTCTGTGAATAAAGAAAAGGCAGCAGTAGGAATCGTCTCAGATTACCTCGGTTGGTCATTCTCGGTAAGACTACCAGACTTCACTCCGGTTTTCGAAGCTGAGCTCCTGGCTATTATTTTAGCGCTACGAAAACTTCCTTCAAACGAAGAGAGTGCAATGATAATTACTGATTCTCTTTCGCTGTGTACTACTCTCACAGCTTCAGAACAATCAAGAGCTCTAGCGACATTACAAACATTAGTTCCACCTCATGTGAAGTTCCTGAAGTTAGTCTGGGTCCCGGGACACTGTGGCATACGGTTGAATGAAATAGCCGATTCACTATCTCGAGCCACACTTGATGGCCCTGTGATCTCGGTACTACCAGAATCGGAACACATAGTGTCGATCAGATATAGAAAATGGGCTATTTATACGGATATTATGGAAAATATTACTAAATATACGGACTATCAGCACCTAACATACCCCTGGAAACCTCAGTGGAGTCAATCTAAAAAGTTAGAAGTTATTTTAACCAAATTTCGATGTCGTGTCCCTCCATTAAACTTTTACTTGCACAGAGCTGGTCTGGCGATATCCCCCCTGTGTCCATTCTGTGAAGAAACGGAAACAATAGAGCATTACTTTATAACATGTAAAAACTATTCATTAATTAGGAAAAGACTTTTAATTGTTCCGTTTCAAGCAGTAGGTTTAAATTTAACTGCAGATAATGTTCTAAGTTTCGGTGCCTTTAGCTTGGGACATTGCCACAGGAGCGTATTCGATGCTGTATGCAATTCATTCGAGAATCAAAGCGCATGTCATAATAATGCCTGCTTAAATATATTTCCGACGACACTTGTCTAATTTTGAATGAAATTTGCATATTCATTTGATTGTGACCGGGTGAGATAAGCTCGATTGTCTGGTCTACTCAAAATTTCTGCCTTCCATTGTAGTATTACCTCACCTTTTCTCTTCTTGATTCAATCTTCAATTATTTGTTTAGTTTAATATTCCTTTTTAGTTAATTATTATTTTCTATTACATCATTAGTTTTTTTTCATTAAGGATAAACCTTTTAATATATCTCATATAGGATACTTCTAGATTTCATGGCCAATCCCCCATAGTGGGTATGTGCCAGTGCGAAGGGGCAACAACAACAACAACAACAACGCAAACGGCTGGCAGCCCGGTTGGTTCTCACCTACTTGTAAATATTGATAATACACTCATTTCTTTCTTCCGTGTGCTTGTAATACCCGTAACAAATTTGTGGATGTGCTGGGTTACAAGGTGTCATACAAAAGAGCTCCACAGTGGTCGTCATATTGGAGTTTCCGTGATGGAACACGGCACTGATCCCACGGCCACCTCTCCATCGTCCTCGGCAGCGCCTTCACCATCCACAGCAACGCCTCCACCGGCCCCACCCCCACCCACGTACGTGCTGACGTATCCGAAGCATCCAGGAACGTTCTGTGATACGGACGAAGTTGATGTCGACGACTGGATAGCCGACTACGAACGTACCAGTGCGCTCAGCCGGTACGACCCGACTCTCATGCTGGCCAACATGCTGTTGGCCAGCATGAGACTAGTTGGGTCCTTGAGCGGCCAAAGGCACGGCCAAAGTCTGGTACGAGAGCCATGAGGAGCAGATTGGCAGTTGGGACACCTTCAAGGAGAAGCTTCGCGACTTATTTGGGAAGCCCATCGGTCTAAAGGCGCCTGCGAAGAAGGAGTTGTCTATACGTGCACAGACGTCCACAGAGCCTTATATCTCGTATATACAGGACGTGCTGGCTCTATGTCGTAAAGTCGACAGCGACATGTCGGGGTCTGATAAGGTTGGCCACGTCCTCAAGGGGATAGCGGACGATGCGTTCAACCTGCTAATGTGCCGCAACTGTGTGACCGTCGAGGAAATTATTCAGGAATGCCTGCGTTTTGAACTGGCTAAAAGCAGGTGCATTTCAAAATTATTCACTCGACTGCCTAACACCGCTGCGACGTCCTCCTGCGAAGATGGATTGACCTCTCCTCGGCAGTCTTCACCGGCGTCTGAAATTACGCGAATCATCTGGCGGGAAATGCAAGCAATTACACCTGCTCTTCCCGCCAATGGCCACATCAACTCGCAAGTACCTGAGGTTTGCTTGGTACAGTCGATTGTGCAGGAAGAACTCAGCAATTTGGGCTTCGATGTGTGCGCGGTTGCTCAGTCTCGACCAAATAGCTTCCGTTCAAGCTCGCCGCCTCGTCCCAGGTCACCGCCCCACGAACGGTTTTTTCCACACTCTCGCAACTTGGTCGAATGGAGAACTGCAGACTCGTGATCGTTTGATATGCTTTAACTGCCGCCGCATAGGTCATGTCGCAAGGTATTGCCACAACCATTAGTCTTCGTCCTGAACACAGTATAACACTGCTCGCCGCGCCAACAGCTACCTTCTTTTTCAGCCCACTGCACCGATCGACGACAACTACCACCGCCTTCCACCCTACGCTTTCGATGCCCCTGGTATGCAGTACAGCCGCTCACTGTCGCCTTGACGTCATCAGCCTCGTTCGCCGCCTGGACGTCGCCCGTCGTCCCCTTCTCCTCTACGACGACGCCTGACCTTCCCGCTTAATTCCCACCAGGGAAACTAACCAGTGCAGCTGTTAGAGGTGAAGCTGCATCCTCGATACTGACCTCAAATTCTCTCCTCGTACTGCGGACACGACGAAATTTGATTGACGTCGACGTTGACGACCTGACTGTTTCTGCACTTATTGACACCGAGCGCATATTTCTGTAATAAGTGCCCGACTTCGTCGCCGCCTGAAGAAAGTGCTTACACCGGCTGCTCCTGGCATCATACTTGTCGCCGACGGAAGAATTCTTGCCATCACAGGAATGTGCACCGCACGCATCGCAATTGCTGATTACCCCACATCTGTTCTCTTTGCAGTAATTGAGCAGTGCCCCATTGACCTGATTCTTGGATTGGATTTCTCCTCCACTCATGCCCCTCTCATCGACTCTGCAACCGGCGTTCTCCAACTTGAACTGCCTCGACTTGGGGCTGTGCCGTCCTCACCGTCACACCGCTTGTGCTCTGTTGATTACGTTTGGCTGTCACCGCAAGCCACCACGTTTGTGGCCTTAACAATATCTCCAGCTCTTCCTGACGGTGACTACATAGTGTCTCCAATAGTGGATGTACTCTTGGCCCGAAGTGTTGCTCTGCCGCATACCATTGTGCCTATCGTGGACAACTACGTTCAGCTTCTGCTCCACAATTTCAGTAGTTCGAGCCAAGTTCTCCCGCAAGGTATTTCGTTAGCCCATGTTTCCCCACTTAATGAATGTAGCATCGCAGCATTACACCCTGCAGACTCCTCGTCCCCTATTGCAGCCAGCCAAGCAAACGCACCTACCGACGAAATCACGCTTATGATTGCCCCTGATGTTCTGCCTTGTCAGGCTGCGCAACTCCACCACGTTCTCACCACCTACCGAGATATTTTCAACATCAATGACCGCCCTTTAGGTCAAACGTCCGTCGTGCGCCATCAAATACACACCGGCGATGCCAGTCCTGTTAGACAGCGACCATATCGTGTTTCCCAGTCCGAACGCCAGGTCATACAACGAGAAGTCGAGACGATGCTCTCCAAAGAAGTCATAGAGGCCTCTTCAAGTCCACGGACGTCACCTGTTGTTTTAGTCAAAAATAAGGATAGCAGTTGGAGATTTTGCGTTGACTACCGTGCCTTGAACCAGATAACCCGCAAAGATGTATATCCGCTGCCACGAATCGACGACGCTTTTGACTGCTTTCATGATGCTCGATACTTTTCATCTATAGATCTGCGTTCGGGCTATTGGCAAATTTCTGTCGATGACTTAGACCGAGAAAAAAACTGCTTTCGTCACACCGGGTGGCTTTTATCAGTTCATGGTTATGCCTTTTGGGCTGTGCAACGCCCAGGCAACGTTCGAACGCATGATGGACTCTCTCCTCCGTGGTTATAAATGGTCCATCTGCCTTTGCTACCTCGACGATGTGATAGGTTTTTCCCCAACATTTGAAAGCCACCTAACTCGTTTGTCGACTATTCTAGCCATTTTACGTCGAGCGGGGCTCCAGCTGAACTCGAATAAGGGCAATTTCAGCCGACAAGAAATCACGGTCCTTGTTCATCGCGTAAGTGCTGCTGGAGTCCAACCGGACCCTGACAAGATTAGCGCTGTGAAGAACTTTCCCCTTCCTTCTTCGACCAAAAATGTTCGTTGTTTTGTGGGCTTATGCGCGTACTTCTGACGTTTTATACGTAATTTCGCTACAATTGCACGACCACTAACTGATCTTCTCAGAAAAAACGCGCTAATCTCGTGGGACCAAGACCAAGCAGCTGCGTTTGCCACGCTGATCAACCTGCTCACTTCACCACCAATACTGGCTCACTTCGACCCGTCCGCGACGACTGAAGTTCGCACAGACGCCAGTGCTCTCGTCATCGGTGCCATGCTCGCTCAACACCACGGAGGCCAAACGCGTGTTATTGCGTATGCCAGCCGCCTTCTCTCCACATCTGAGCGAAACTATTCGATAACGGAGTGCGAGTGTCTTGCGTGGTCTGGGATGTAGCGAAATTTCGCCCCTACTCGTATGGCTGGGAGTTTTAAGTTATTACGGACCACCACGCTCTGTGTTGTCGTCGCTCAAGGACCCAACTGGTCGCCTCGGTCGCTGTGCTCTACGTCTACAGGAGTATAACTTCGACGTAATTTATAAGTCTGGAAGGTTGCACCAAGGTGCCGATTGTCCCTAGGGCTATCCGGTGGACCCTGCTAGCCTCGCTGTCCATGAGAGCGATTCTTGTGTGCTCGCCATATCTGATTTGCGCGACATCGGTACAGAGCAGGACAGGGACGCAACTCTCAAGACGGTCATTCAGCGAATATCTTCAGAACACTTTGTAGCGCCCTCGTTCGGGCGGCGCGCAAACCGGAGAGCGCGCGATGGCGAGAGAAAACAATAAAAGAAGGCGCTAGGCCGTGGCACGTGAAGCCACGGCTCGCGTTCCTGGCTGGCATCGGTTATCGTTCAGGCGTGTCTTTCTTTCGCTCCTGTGGCATAAGCCTACAAGTGGTGACCTCGGACGAAGACAATGACTGACTCGAATGCACCCTCAACCGAACAAGCCTCACGTCCGCAGGACGTCTCGGCCGTGCAACTGCGTCTCCCATCTTTCTGGCCCCAGGACCCGCAAGTTTGGTTTCATCAGGTCGAGGCGCAATTCTCCCTGTACCGCATCGCCTCGGAAACGACACGCTACTACCACGTAGCCTCCGTCCTTCCTCCTGACGTTTCCAGCGAGCTCTCCGACGTCCTCTCCAACCCCTCGGACACTACGCCATATCAGCACCTTAAAACCAAGGTGCTGGATTGATTCATGCCTTCAGAACGCGTCCGCCTACAGCAGCTCCTTGCAGAGGGGGACCTTGGCGACAGGCGCCCCTCCGAACTACTGCGCCGAATGCGACAGCTTCTTGGGAAACACGACGCCTCTGCCCACTCAGCGTTGCTTCGCGAGCTCTTCCTCCAACGCCTTTCTCAGCCAATCCGCCTCGTCCTCGCGGCGGCCGGCGACGTCAATCTCGACCGTCTGGCGGAGCTCGCCGATCAGGTTCATGAAGCGACCTCCCCATCTGTCAACGCTGTCTTACCACCAGCAGACACAGCAATTTCGCGCCTTGAGGCCCGCATCGACGAACTCGCCGCCTCCATTGCCGCACTCCGGAGCCCCCTGCAGGAGACTCGTTCGCCTCGTTCCGGTCGTCGAGCTCTTCCACGCACACGAGATGCTCGGAGTCCCAGCCCTCCACCCCTCTGCTGGTACCATCGGCGTTTCCGACACCGAGCCACGAAGTGTACACCCCCATGTTCGTGGCAGGGAAACGCCTGCCGGGATCACTGACGGCGGCGTGTGATCTCCCTTCTCGTCCCAGCCGCCTTTTCATGGTCACGGACCAGCTATCGGGCGCCAGGTTCCTTGTAGATACGGGCGCGGAAATTAGCGTTGTGCCCCCGACTAAGGCTGATCGTTCAAAGTCACAGGGGCAAGTGCTTCGTGCTGCCAACGCCTCGTCTATAGCAACGTATGGGCTCCGATCTCTCACGCTCGACTTCGGCCTTCGCTGCATTTTCCGGTGGGTTTTCGTCATCGCAGACGTGGTTCAACTGATCATCGGCTCGGACTTCCTCTCATACTTCGATTTGGACGTCAGCGTGCGGCGGCGCCGCCTCATAGATGGTAAGACTCGTCTCTCCATCTCGGGAGTCCTGTCCGACATCGCTCCAATGGCCATCCGCATGCTGATACCTTCCTCACCGTTCGAAAAAATCTTGGCGAGTTTCCCGGAGTTAACTAAACCATGCAACCTCACTCAGCCGCCTAAACATACGGTGACACACCACATCGTCACCCGGGGTCCACCGGCAGCCGCTCGACCACGCCGCCTGTGCGAAGACCGCCTAGCTATTGCTAAACGGGAGTTTGACCACATGCTGCAGCTCGGCATTATCCGCCCGTCCTCAAGCGCTTGGGCTTCCCCGCTGCATTTGGTGCCAAAGCGTGATCCTGGTGACTGGCGTCCTTGTGGGGACTATCGAGCGTTGAACGCCAAAACAGTCCACGACAGCTATCCTCTACCTCACATCCAGGATTTTACATCGCGCCTCGACGGCTGCACAATTTTCAGCAAAGTGGACCTTGTTAAGGCGTACCACCAGATTCCTGTCGAGCCCGCCGACATACCTAAGACCGCCATAACGACGCCCTTTGGGTTGTTTGAATACGTGCGGATGCCTTTTGGACTCCGCAATTCGGCTCAAACTTTCCAGCGGTTCATTTCTGAGGTCACACGGGGTCTTCCTACTGTGTTTGCGTACCTTGACGATGTCCTCATCGCCAGCCGCACACCTGAAGATCATGAGCACCATCTACGCGCTCTGTTCCAACGTCTTCAGCAGTACGGCCTCGTTGTGAACGCCTCTAAGTGTACTTTCGGCGCATCTGAGCTCGAGTTCTTGGGCCATCACATTTCATCCAAAGGAATACGCCCTCTCCGGTCCCACGTTAAAGCAATTCAGGATTATCCTCAGCCTACAACACTGCGCCAATTACGCCAATTCCTGGGGCTTGTGAATTTTTCCAGGCGCTTCATACCACACTGTGCCGAACTGCTACGACCGCTCACCGACCTCCTTCGGTCGACCGCCGGCCCGTCCGCCGCCATTCCTTGGTCGTCAGAGGCCCAGGCCGCCTTTGCTGCTGCTAAGCAAGCGGTCGCTAACGCCGGGCTTCTTATTCATCCACGCAGCAACGCCCCTACTCGGTTGATGGTGGACGCATCCAGCGTGGCCGTCGGAGCCGTCTTACAGCAGTGCATTAACTCTGAGTGGAGACCCTTGTCGTTTTACTCTCGGAAGCTACTTCCTGCTGAGACCCGCTACAGCGTCTTTGGCCGGGAACTACTAGCCATCTACGCTGCAATACAGCACTTTCGGCATTTCCTGGAAGGATGCTCGTTTTACGTGCTGACTGACCATAAGCCACTGGCGTATGTTTTCCGCACTAACTCATCCAAGTACGTGCCCCGTGAACTCCGCCATCTGGCTTATATATCGGAGTTCACGACTGACATCCGCCACGTGAAACAAGCTGACAACACCGCCGCAGATGCCCTTTCTCGTATAGCCGCGGTTGACTCTCCACCGCCAACCATCGACTGGGCCTCATTCTCCTCAGCACAGCAGGATGATAAAGAGCTTGCCGCTTTTCGGGAGAACCCCCGTTCTCTCCGACTACGCCTGGTGCCTCATCCATTATCATCTGAGCGCTTGTGGTGCGATGTCTCAGCTGACCTTCCCCGCCCTTTCGTTCCCGCTTCATTACGACGCACCGTTTTCCACTCCTTACACGACATCTGTCACCCTGGCATTCGGGCTACTCAGCGTCTTCTCACCCAGCGCTATGTCTGGCCCGGAATCAACGGTGATGTGCGCGCTTGGACGCGCATGTGCCTGCCCTGCCAGATGACAAAGGTCTCCCGTCATACTAAGGCGCCGCCCCAACCTTTCCTTACACCCAGCCGTCGTTTCGACCATGTTCATCAAGACATTGTGGGCCCTCTACCAGTGTCTCAGGGGTACCGTTATATATTGACCATGGTCGATCGCTTCACACGCTGGCCAGAGGCTGTTCCAATTCAAGATATCACAGCCGAGACAGTTGCCCGCGTTTTCATTTCTACGTGGGTATCCCGTTTTGGCGGTCCTGGCACCATGACAACAGACCGTGGACGTCAGTTTGAGTCCTCGCTGTTTAGTTGCCTTAATCGCATCCTCGGAGCCAGACATTGCCGTACCACGGCTTATCATCCCTGCGCCAATGGCATGGTGGAACGCCTTCACCGACAACTGAAGACTGCCTTGACTACCCGCCTCAATAGAGCCACCTGGGTTGATGCCTTGCCACTGGTGCTCTTAGGTTTACGAGCTGTCATCCGGGCAGACCTGCAGTGCTCAACAGCAGAGCTAGTGTATGGCACTTCTCTACGGCTTCCGGGAGACTTCTTCACGTCAACGAAGCTACCAGACCAGCCACAGCAATTCCTACAACGCCTCCTCGACTGCGTTTAAAACCTCCGGCCCACTCCACCCAGACCTTCCGAACACAAGACCATATTCGTCCACCCTGATCTGGCGACTGCAACACATGTTTTCGTGCGCCACGACGCGGTCAGACCACCTTTGACACCAGCCTATGACGGACCATTCCGCGTCCTTCACCGCACCCCCAAAACTGCCACTCTACTTCAGAACGGCCGTGAAGAGACAGTCAGCTTGGACCGACTCAAGCCGGCGTACCTGGAGACCGCCCTAGAAAGCCTCTCATCTACGACTGATCTTCCGTTGGAACACCACAAACGGCATGTCACATTCCGACTTCCAGTCTACACGGGGGGCCCTGTAGCGCCCTCGTTCGGGCGGCGCGCAAACCGGAGTGCGCGCGATGGCGAGAGAAAAAAATAAAAGAAGGCGCTAGGCCGTGGCACGTGAAGCCACGGCTCGCGTTCCTGGCTGGCATCGGTTGGCGGCGCGCAAACCGGAGAGCGCGCGATGGCGAGAGAAAAAAATAAAAGAAGGCGCTAGGCCGTGGCACGTGAAGCCACAGCTCGCGTTCCTGGCTGGCATCGGTTATCGTTCAGGCGTGTCTTTCTTTCGCTCCTGTGGCATAAGCCTACAACTTCAACCCTTCGCTCCGTCAATAAAGAGTTTTAGCAGAGCGGGCCAGCGGCCAGCGAACCGGAGCGGACGAGCGCAGCGCCAGCGGAACGACGCGCGAAAAAAAGAGTTTTAGCTGAGCGATCGGCTGCTGCCCCCAGCGAAGCGTTGTACTGCGCCATCTGTACATTCAAATTTGAACTACCCAGATAGGAAAAAAAGTAAAGGTTTATTTTTAGATGCTAAAACCACAATACAAACACGAATTTTATGTTTCAGTACATATTATTTTATTTTAACGGTGATTTGTATCTTTTAGCGAAGTCGTTAAACTGAGGAAAGTACGTCACCAAGCCAACTGAAGTCGAAGCTCCAAGCCAGCTGTTTGTTGCCGCGCTTTTTAACAGACAGTGTGTGGCTTGCCGCTGCAAATTGCCGCTGATAACTGCTTTGAACAATGCCCCAGAGCATACTGCAGGACCCCCTGCTCCTGACTCGGTTGAAATGGTCCGAAATAGTCGACGTCTTGTGCTTAGAAGTTCTGGGCGAGACACGGCGTGACCCACTCTCCATGCGAGGTCTTTTGGACATTGATGCGATCGACAGTGGCGTGTTCAGAATGTACTTTCGGTTGGAAAAGGACGATGTACCCAGGCTACAGAGAGCCGTGTGCATACCTGACAAGGTAACAACTCCACAGAGGGTGTCAGTTCCCGGCGACGAGGCCCTTTGCATCACGCTAAGAAGACTAGCCTACCCAAACCGGCTGCGCGATCTGGAACACATTTTCGCCCGACACAGCTCGACCATATCGTCATTGACGAAGTGCTCAGGCACATCGAGGACAACTTCTTCCACCTTTTGGACGACGTTAATAACCACACGTGGCTGAACCTGGACACCCTTGAAGAGTTCTCAAAGGCAAGCGAGAATAATTAGAGTTGTACATTCGCAATTACAACTTTCTGACATATTCGTTCGGTATTTTTTCAGGTCGTTCACGCGAAAGGTGCCCCGCTGACAAATTGCTGGGCCTTCATCGATGGCACGGCGCAGCCAATATGCCGACCAACAAGGAACCAGAAAGTGTACTTCAGCGGCCACAAGAGAGTCCACGCCCTGAAGTACCAAGCTATAATGTGCCCAAATGGCATAATCTGCCAGTTGGACGGATCATACCCCGGCAGCAAACACGATTCAGGCGAGTAAATGACAAGCACAGCTGGTGGATCAAACCGCTGCTGAACGTCACTCGCCTCCTCCTTCCCTGCTAGGAACGGGCGCAGCTCCAGCTAATCGTAATTTATTCTTTCAGGTAACTTTGGAAACAGCGCCGCGTATACGAAGCTACAAAACCTCGTTCAAGGTCACGACTGCTGCATCTACGGGGACCCTGCCTACCCGTTGCGGCCCCTTCTGCTCAAGCCCTATGGCGGAGCTCTCCTGACTCCTGAACAATTAGCTTTCAACAAAGCCATGAGTAGTGTGAGGCAGGCTGTGGAGTGGGGTTTCGGAAAAATTGTCGGACTGTTTGCCTTCGTGGACTTCAAAAAAAAAACCAGAAACTCTACCTTCAGAACCTTCCACGCATATACAAAGCGAGCGCACTCCTCGCAAACTGTCACACTTGCTTGTATGGTGCCCAGGTATCGCAGTACTTCGGCCTTGAACCACCACAGCTTGAAGTTTACCTTGCCAACAAATAGTGTTGTACAACCAACCACAGTTATCGAAACAAAGTTCGTTGGCGAGCCATGCTTTAAAATGATCTTGTGGCTGTCATTTGCTGTACTAAACGTACGCTACTTGTTATGACACTCTAGTGAATGAAATCTGCTGAGCGAAAAGTGCAAAAAACTGACATTCCTGTGTTTCTTCGTATGGAGAAATTGATTTCGTATTGTTACAAGCGTTTCCGCTATACTGTGTTAAATTCCACAACATTACTGGCAGTGTCATGTAATTTCCCATGCATGTAAGTCCCCTCTGTACAGTGCGAAATGTGTGTACAGTGTCGACGTATCCCTACACTTGGGCCTTGAACCACCAGTTCTCGAGGTTCGCTTTGCCCCACGGTAATGTTCCATGACAAGCAGCTTCGAAAACAAAGACTTTATTGAAGAATTGCATACCGTATGGTGTTGTCAGGTTTACACTTGACGCTGGATCCTTTCACACTTAAAAAAAACATGACAGATGCAATGAAGCCGACAATTTATCAAAGAATTAAGATTCTATTACCTGAGGACTTCTAGGTACAACACGACAGTATCTCATTTTCAATAAAATTACCCGTATTGTTCCGGCAAGACATACACTTACATTTGAAAAGCAGTTTTCAAAATTGTTAACCAGCCGAACGTGTTTTCGCTGGAACTACCCGTTTTAGACCCCTCGTCGCAGGAAAAATGCTGGTGCGCAGTGATGTCTTGCCGTTAACTCCTAATAAATAAATAATCTACAACCTTAGGCGTCCTCGAGTCTGAACCATTGTATTTACAATAAAGTTGTATTTGAGTTTACGTGTAGGAAATGTGATCCCACTGGAGATGTTTCTCTACTTACGTGTTGTGGTGGTGTTGTCTTATGTGTTGTGGTGCTGCGCCAATTTGGTGGTTTGGAGTTCTGCAGCTTCCAGTATCCCAGCAAAATGTCTACACGATCTTTTATACCTCTTAGGGTGAGCTCCTGGCCCACCGCCCGATTCACCGCAGCGAGAACATGCACCCACTTGATGTCATCGCCAAACGGCTTCGCCGCGGCCACCTCCCGAAGAAGACAGAGGTCCTCGTGAGCACTGAAGCACCTCCGGGGCTTTTTAGCTGGTTGCATTTTTGTTTCAGAAGCGTTCGATGCGACCACGGTCGGCGACGCGACACCGCGACCGTTGTAGGCAGCCATTTTGAATAACTACGCTCGCTCGCCGGGCCGCCACTGCGCGCTGCGCTGCGATGACGAAACGAGCGGGCGAGCGCGCAGCGCCGTAAAGCCGCTCGCCGCCTCAGCGTACTGGCGCATGCGCAGTGGCGTTTCCGCTGGTCCGCTCCGTTCCGCTGGCCGCTGGCCCGCTCTGCTAAAACTCTCTAATATGTCCTCCGCAACTAAATTCTCTATTGCCGCAACATGAAGCCTGATGGCCCTGAATGTTCGCTAGTTATTCCCCGACACCTAAGTGCGACTATTCTTCAACATCTGCATGATGCTCCGACGGCAGGACACCTGTGTTTTTCACGCACCTATCACCGCGTGCGGCAACGGTTTTTTTGGCCTCGGCCTGTATAAATTTGTGCGCCGATATGTCGCTGCTTGCGAGCGCTGCCAGCGTCGCAAAAGTCCTGCTCTCCGTACGGCTGGCCTGCTGCCAACCTATCGACATTCCCCCGGAACCATTCTTCCGCGTCAGTCTCGACTTGCTCGGTCCTATGCCGACGGCCGTGTCAGGCAACAAATAGATCGCTATCACAACTAACTATGCGACCAGATACGCTATAACTCGTGCCTTGCCAAGTAGCTGCGCTACAGACGTCGCAGACTTTCTACTGAATGACGTCATTCTGCGGCATGGGGCTCCGCGCCAGCTTCTGACGGATCGTGGCCGCTGCTTCCTCGCAAAAGTTATCGGCGAAATCCTCCGTAGCTACTCTACCGAACATCATCTTAATACTGCCTACCATCCGCAGACCAACGGTCTCATGGAGCGCCTCAACCTAACTCTGGTTAGCAGCGCCTCAACCTAACAGACTTGTCCATGGAGCGCCTCAACCTAACAGACTTGTCCATGTACGTCTCTTCTGACCACCATGACTGGGACGCAACGCTCCCTTACGTTACGTTTGCATACAATTCGTCAAGGCAGGACACCGCCGGCTATTCTCCGCTCTTTCTTCTGTACGGCCGGATTTCTGCGTTGCCATTCGACTAATTCCTTCCTTCTGATACCACTTAACCAACGGCGTATGCTCAGGACGTTGCTTCTCGAGCCCGCGTCACTCGCCAAATCGCGCACACTGGGCTCACTGCTTTTCAGGTCTCAAAAAAGTCCGCTACGATGACTGGCACCATGACGTTGACTACCCTGCTGACTCTCTCGTCCTACTTTGGACGCCGCATCGACGTGAAGGCTTGTGCGAGAAGCTCCTCCCACGATACACAGCGCCCTACAATGTTCTCCGCAATGTCACCGCCGTCGACTACCTCATCGCTCCCGTTCAACCACACTCGCATTCTGCCACACCAGCCTACTGATGTTGTTCATGCGTCGCGACTGAAAACGGTAATATACTGTCAATCCTGATTGACTTAGCCGCGCCGTAACGGCACTTCGTCCGCCGGGGTGATGTTACGGGGCAGTGGGCATGGCCCCACCGTCGTAGACTAATCGAAAAGGAAGAAAGCGGACTGTGCACGTGAAAGGCTAGCAGCCCTGGTGGTTCTCACCTACTTGTAAATACTGGCAATACACTCATTTCTTTCTTCCGTGTGCTTGTAATTCCCGTAACAATATTGTTACGTCATCTCCGCTGACTAAAACAGGGCATAGTGAGACATAGCCTAAAAAAGGTGCCTCAGACTGAGGGTAAAGAAGTGGACGTTGTCGGTGAGCTGCGCTTGCGGCTGCGGACTTGACTACTGTTATTTTCCACGTAACATTTTGGTGGAAGTGATGGCTGCTCTTTTGACAATGGAGCTACGCAGTGGACGCCTCCTTAAGTCTGCTACCACGACTCCAGGTGAGGATACGACTTCGCCACCTACCTCGGCAACGACAGCAACCCGGTACGTCGCCTTAACGCAACCCCGTGATATTGGTACCTTTACTAGACAAGACAACACGAATGTGGACAAGTGGCTAAGTATGTACGAGCAGCGTCAGCAAGCAATACGGCTGAAACGCAACCGTTATGCTTGCGAATGTCATTTTCTATCTTGGCAAGACCCCTCGCGTCTGGTTTGCGACCCACAAGCACGAAATCACAAGCTGGAAAATGTTTAAACAACTGTGCGACCTCTTTGGCAACCAGTTTGGTCAACAGCTTGATGCCCGAAAGCAATTGGCCGTACGTACACAGACGTCCACTGAGCCATACTTGACTTATATTCAAGACGTCTGAGCGTTGTTTGAAAGGGCCGATCCCAACATGGCTGAGGCCGACAAGATATCGCTCGTTTTAAAAGGAATTGCCGACGATGCGTTCAGCCTGCTTGTATTTACGAACGTAACGACCATCTACGCCGTGATCAAATAGTGCCGTCGTCTCGATCAGGCGAAGAGTCGACGAATTTTACACCAGTTTCAGCGCCTACCCAACACCACTGCAACGTCGTCTTGCGAAGCCACTCCTTCTCAGCCGTCTACAACCGAAGAAGTGTCGAGCATCGTCCGACGTGAACTCTAGGCTGCTTACCCGGCTGCCAACAAACCGACATTGCCCGACGCCTCAACGCCAGCTGTCTCCTTGATCCAGGCTCTTATCCGCCAGGAATTCCCTAACCTGGGTATTTTGCCCAATGCACACACCCTGGATAATACTGATCCCTCGATATCTTCTGCGCACATGAGACGTCGTCGTCCGTACTCTATTCGAACTATAAACCTATCTGAATGGCGAACAGCTGATGATAAGCCTACTCTGCTTCCGCTGTGGTCGCATGGGACACATCGCTCGTTACTGCCACAGCCAGTGGCCGTTTATGCCTTCTGGCTCGTACCCCGCTTACAGCAACTCATTCCGTCCACTGAACCACCGTTATCCTAACCAGCACTGAGGCTACGGCATTTACTGCCCCGGAGGACTACAGCCACCCTGTCCCGTTGTCACCGCCAGCCTCAAAGCCGCCCTTCTCGTTCAAATACGCGTCAGCCGCTCTTCCTCGCCATCGTTTAACCGCCGCATGTCCCCGGAAAATCTAGACTACGCATCTTCTGGAGGTGAAGCTGCCCTGTCGACCTTACCCAAAAATCCTCTGTTGCCCTTGCGTTTGAACCGGAACACCCTTGAAGTATATGTTGATGGCACACCTGTTGAAACTTTGATTGATATGGGTGCTCACGTCTTTATTATGAGTTCGCATTTTCGTCATCGCATGAACAAGGTCATCCCGCCCCCCATGACCAGTGTCGTCCAAGTTTCAGATGGCGCAACAGTCCCTGTCGTCGGTATGTGCACAGCTCAACTTACCGTAGCCGTTCATCAAGTGGTCGTCCTTTTTACCGTGCTTGCAACATGTCCCCACGACCTCATACTAGGCCTCGATTTTCTTGCTGCCCATTCTGCTCTGATTGATTGAATCAGTGACGCTCCGTACCAACCTAAATTCCGATTACAATGCAGTGACTTTGTTCACCAGCCCTCCAAAACTGTGACGTACATCGATTTTTTGTGCTCACCAGCTGTGCCCGACGGTGATTATTACGCTACGCCTCTCACCGGCGTACTCTTTGCGCATAATGTTGTCACAGATAACAGAAGTTGCCTACCACTTCTGAATTTCGGCTACATGAATCATGTGCTTTTACAAGGCATTTATGGGGCCCACCTGTGTCCGTTGCTCGATTCACAAACTGAAGTGCTTGCCTTATACACCCTTGTTTCAACACAGCGCACACCACTCGCGACACATTCGGGCAGCCGTCACATCGTAGACATGATTGCCACTGATCTTTCGCCTCCAAGAGTTGAAGCTCTACTGCATCTTCTCGAGGCCTACCAGGATATTTTCGATTTTGGCGACTGACCTCTAGGGCAGACGTTCTTTGTTCAGCATCGCATACACACAGGTGATGCCAACCCTGTTCACCGCCGTCCCTACATAGGGTCTGTTTTTGAGCGGAGCATAATTCAGAAGGAGGTGAACAAGATGCTAGCGAAGGACATTATCGAACCATTCTACAGTCACTAGGCATCCCCGGTGGTATTAGTTGAAAAGAAGGACGGATCGTGGTGATTTTGTGTGCACTATCACCACCTTAATAACATCACCAAGAAAGACGCATACCCTCTGCCACAATTGACGACGTCCTTGATTGCCTCCATGGTGCCGCCTACTTTTCTTCCATCGATCTTCGTTCTGGTTATTGTCAGATTGCCGTGGACCCCATGAACCGAGAGAATATGGCTTTTGTAACACCTGATGGCCTCTACCAATTCAACGTCATGCCTTTCGGCTTATGTAATGCCCCCGCCACCTTTGAACGACTGATGGACTCCCTGCTACATGAATTCAAGTGGATGACGTGAAGTTATCTGGATGACGTGATTTTGTTTGCTCCTACTTTTGAAGCGCACCTTGATAGACTGTCCAAAATTCTTGATGTATTCCGCCTTGCCGGCCATCAGCTGAATTCATCCAAGTGCTGGTTTGGTCGCCGCCGCATTACAATACTTGGACATATTGTTGACACTTACGGCGTGCAGCCTGACCCAGAAAAAGTTCTAGCTGTGAAGGACGTTCCTGTGCCAAAAAACCACCAAAGAAGTCCGCAGCTTTGTGAGGCTCTGCGCCCACTTTCGGCGGTTCATCAAGAACTTCGCTGAAATAGCTCGGCCTCTAACAGTTTTACACAAACCAGATGAGACGTTAACGTGGGGTCCTTCGCAAGCAGCAACATTCTCCGACCTGACCACTTTGCTCACTTCCTCTCCTGTTCTGGCTCACTTCGACCCTGCGGCACCGACTGAAGTCCGCACCGATGCCAGTGGTTACGAAATAGGCGCTCAAATGGCTCTGCTACAACTTAGGCAGCATCGCATGATAGTTTATGCAAGCAGGCTGCTGTGCCCCTCAGAGCGTAATTATTCCATCACAGAGCGCGAATGCCTAGCGCTGGTGTGGACAGTCGCAAAATTTCGCCCTTACTTATGCGGCCGACCATTTATAGCGCTCACCAACCACCACGCTCTTTGCTGGCTCGCCTCCCTCAAAAGTCCCACAGGTCGTCTCGCCCGCTGGGCGCTCCGCCTCCAAGAGTATTCTTTCACCGTAATGTATAAATGAGGAAAACTGCACAAAGATGTGGATTGTCTGTTACGATACCTTGTGGCTGACTATGATTCTACGAGCACTGACTCTGTGGGTTGCGTCCTTTCCATCTCCCAGCGGCTTCATCTCGGGGACGACTAGCGTCGCGATCTGGATATCAGCCACTTAATACAACAGCTTGAATCTTCACCACAAGATGCTTCTGTTCACACGTTTACCTTAAAGGACCACACCTTTAATCGGCATAATTTATTGCCCAATGGTCACGACCTTCTTCTGGTCATACCAAAGCAGCTGCGCTCCACAGTTCTACGCGAGCTTCATGACGCACCAACCACGGGTCACCTTGGTGTCTCTCACACATATGACCGTGAGCACCACCGCTTCTACTGACCTGGCCTTTCGCGCTCTGTACGTCATTATGTCAACGCTTGCGAAATTCGCCAGCACCGCAAAAAGCCGTTGGGACTCCTTTCCGGTATCTTCAGCGCATCGACATACTGTTGGAGCCATTCTTCCGTGTCGGTGTGGACCTTCTCGTTCCCTTCCCAACATACGTCTCCGGAAACAAGTGGGTCGTGGTTGCTACAGATTACGCGACCCGCTATGCAGTTACGTGAGCCATGACAACAAGCTGCGCTACAAACATCGCTGATTTTTTACTACGCGATCTCATTTTAGTGCATCGAGCCCCTCGTTAACTGCTGACAGACTGAGGCTGTACGTTCCTTTCGAAAGTGGTTGACCATATCCTGCGTTCCTGCTCTACCCAACATAAGCTCACGACATCGTACCATCCCCAGACACGCGGGCTCACAGAACGTTTAAACGGCACCGTGACAGACATGCTATAGAAATACGTCTCGGCCGACCATTGTGGTTGGGACCTTGCACTACCATAAGTGATGTTCGCATACGATTCCTCCCGACATGGGTCTGCTGGGTACTCGCCATTTTACCTTCTGTTTGGGCGTGACCCAACATGGCTGTTGGATACCTTACTGCCAGCCGCGGTGCAGTCTACTTCTGAACATGCACGCGACGCTATTACCCGATTAATCGCGTCCCAAGACTCAAAGAAACATCGTTACGACGAGCGGCATCGCGACGAACACTTTCCGACAGGTTCCCTCGTTCTTCTCGGGTCCCCTACGCAACATGCAGGCCTTTCAGAGAAGCTTTTCTCTTCTTTCACGGGCCCATACCGCGTGCTTAGACGTGTGACCCACACTACATTTGACATCATCCACGGGACATCATCCCGGGAGATCATCCACGTATCGAGGCTCATGCGTTAACAAACTGCTACTGCTGTGGCCCCGTAAGCTCTACGTGTCGGTGCTTTTGCCGCTGAGGGTTGCGTTACGTCATCTAGGCTGATTGAAACAGGGCATAGTGGGACATACCCAAAAAAGTGCCTCAGACTGAGGGTAAAGAAGTGGACGTTGTCGGTGAGCTGCGTTGTGGCTGCGGATTGACTACTGTTATTTTCCATGTAACAATAATAACACTATCCTAATATTCATCATACTAGTAACGTGTACTTAGGAGAATTTTGCTTAGCATGCGCATGATTAGGATCACGTTATTGGACACGCTTTAGTTAGTTCGTCAACAAGCATACTTAAGTTAGCCCGGCTATAGCTTTACACGACTTCATTGTCTCGGTCTTATTAGTATGTGGCGTAATTAGCTTGTTTCTACCGCGAAGTAGCTTCATTACCTTGGTCATAGCATGTCCTGACCTAACTAGCCATGTGTACCGCCCGTTCAAATAGCTAATTAGCCAGCCGCACGTGCTCGGGTGCTGGTGAACGTTGAAGACGACAAAGAAAGAGCGCACCAGCCTTGCTGCGTGCTAGAATGTACCGGCTGACCATGATGACTAAAATGTGGCCTCAGCTTAAGCTGTGGTTGTGAAACTCTCGGCTGTAATGAATCGCCGAGACCACCATGCTGATTATACTAAAGCAGACTTACAGCACGCTTTAAAATCTTCACAACGAATAAAAATGGTAATAGCGCACTAAAAACAAGGACACAAAGAACGCACGCACACACACACATAATAGACTTCTTTGCCTTCTTTGTGTCCTCATTTTTAGTGCGCTATCACCATTGTGATCATGAAATACTAACGTGCCTAGATGTCCGCCTTGGTGATTTCCAGAACGATTTTAAATAGCTCATTCCTTTAGAAATATCATCAGTAAAAATTCTGGCGCTTCATTTGCATTGCTGCGCTTCTGCACTCAATGGAACAAACAAATGAAATAAGATAGCTCTGGTTTGAAAACACCTTGCCAATTTGTCGCCCATCCTTGACGTGACACCGGGCATCATCTTAATCAATGAAACTCCGTGCGCTGGGGCGTAGCTTTGGCTTTTTCGCATTGTCGGCTCATTCAAAAGCGGGTGTCTCCAGAGCTCGGAAAGATCCCGAGCATAGCCAAGCACGGGTGATCCCGAATAGCACTCCTGGTGATTTCTTAAGCGGAAAAAAATAAGATGCACCACGGCCTTCGTTTTTTTTTTTCAGTCCCATAAATTTTGCCTAACGAACACGCTCGAACGCTCACTCACAAGCTTCGATGTGAACATGCTGCAACCGAGTGGCATCATCGCTCTTTACCAAGGCAGAAAAACGTGAACTTGTCATCCGTAAACCACAAAACCAAAACTACAAAAATTAAAATCGTCCACAGGATAACCTGCTTTAAAAGTAAAGAGAGCAAATTTGATCATACTACTAATATTTTGTCTCTTTTACCATTTGATTTAGGATACGCCGTATATAAAGGCTAGCGTTCGTGGACCACACGCTGAAACGTAGTGAAAAAGTGCGTCCTTTGGCTTCAGAGACTTGGCTGTGTTGCAACAGAAAGCTGACGCCTGCTACTTATGCACACGCATGCATACGGAGAGGCAAGGCTCAAGGTGAAGGCTTGTCTAAGGCTTGTCTCAATTAGCGCCATAGGCAGCTACTCGCGAGCTGTTTCGCGTTAAATCAATTGCAATGATGCGTCTCAACTGATGGTAATTTACAGGAAAGCAGTTTCTTTTTATCGCTAATATAAAAATTTCCATAAAAACCTGCATACTTTTTATTGTTGCAGCCACAAGAACACAAAACATAATGCAGTTTTATTTCAGGTATATCGACAAAGTTACAGTCCCAAGACCCTTCGTGTCCAATGATATATTCCCTGAGGAAGGAACATACTCCTACTACCTCACGCATGGTGTGAGTTTCTCGGTGCTATAATAGGTGGCGCCAACTTTTGCTTTGCCTGCATCGCCCCCAGCTAAACCATTCTTTCATGAGCTTTGTATTGTGGCCTTCACTGCCAAACCAGTGTGGGTAATGGAATATTTATTGTCATGAAAGAGTAATACCAGAAACACGTTAATTTTTGTGCAGTGTGGTAGTATCATGAACGAAACCTTTTTTTTTTGTAGAACAGGCTTTCTCAGACGCTTCCTCGGCAACAAGAATAGCACTATGCCACAAATGAGACAAATGAAAAGAGCTCCGAAAGGTGATTGAGCTAACAGTTTGGCACTATATCTTTAATCATAACCAGGGCGCTACTTGTATACCATATGATCTTCTCCTTTTCTCTCTATGATATTGCTGTACAAGTCTTTCAAAGTTCAAAAAGTCGCACTATTGACGCACGAATGTTCATATTGTAAATACCAGGTCACCTGTTGTGCCATGATGTTCATTCGCGTGTTTTCACAAGCCTCGACTACCAGCCAACAATAGTTTTAGACCACACGAAAAAAAATCGCAGCATATCCACGGAATGAATGATGACGAGTGGCACAAATCGTTTGTATATCTGTCTGTTCATTTGTTTGCCAGTCTATTCCATTTGTCTGTCACTGTGGCGACGAGCACGAACCGGCGCAGCTCGTGAGATACTGCCGCTTACGCCTGACACAGAACAAGGTCAGACAAGATCAGGGTAGTCACGTCCATGTTCACATGGACGTGGCTATACGTGCTGTAGACTCCGGACGCTGGTTTTTGGGTGAACATTGTGAGGTCTTACAGTGTTTTCCCCTAAAAGAAGGGATACGTCTACACTAAGTAGTCGCTTAAAGCTTAGTAATAAACCATGAAGCTGCATTATAAAAGATTAACGTGGCTTTCTTGGCTGGTTCTATGTATTTCCTTGGCGTACACAAAGTAGAGTCGAAGCGCAGCCTGCCACAGATCACGCTAAAATATAGAAACTCCGGTGACAGGAATGACGGGTAAAGCTGGCTTTGGCGCCCCCGTAAAAGGTGCGGCACTTTCATTGCTCGTGCACGGCTGGTGCAGTGGTTAAACTTGGCGCGGTGGCTGAGTAAACGTACTGCGTCAGTAGGGTTGGCTGGAAAGCGAGGGTGCGAGATAAGCAATGGAGTGGAGGGCGTTTTGCAGAGTTCCGAAGTTTTACCTGTAGCTCTAAATGGGCCACGACACCAATTTTACGCTGGTAATCTGTGTTATATGGGTTTATCCTTTGATGTTCAAAACAGGGTAGCGAAATTTCAGCGCAATTTGTGGCACGCCTACTTCTTAAAGCTGTGCACTGTTTGAATTTCGAATTCAAATGGAATGTAAGCGTCCAATATTTCAAGGGGACAAATAATACAAACGCGACAAAGGCCAGGAGTGAAGCTTTCTAAGAGTGGTATGGCTAAAACTAACGTCAACGTCATTAATTAGCGTTTTCTTGATTGTTTCATTCACATCCTGGTTCAAAAACTAGTTATTGTTTCTTTAAAGGACATCAGGTCAGTCTTGTGCCTCGAACGAAGCACAAAACAAGACCATTAAGTCCTCAACAACTTCAATTTCGAAACGAAGGTATCAACTTTCTCCGTAGTTAAGTCGCGTACGCCGGAAACAACGTAAGAGTTCCGTAGAAGCATAATAAACCCTCTACTTGTATATTTCACTGAAAACCACAATTTCATGGGTGACTGTGCCTTAACCGCTTCGAGAGCTTAGCTCTGCAAAAGTGTTGCACAACCGCTTTAGGTATAACCGACACCTTTGTGAATAGTCCTGCGCGTACAGTGGTTTCTTCTGAATTCAAAATCAATACAAGCGAGGGTGACACATCCCCACCAGGAGACGCCAACCTGCACGCAAAATTACCCGCGATCATTTTTATTGCCAATGATATGGACACTCCTGGCTGCACTTTGCCGCTGGCGTCGGCGTCGACATCGCCGTATATATATATATATATATATATATATATATATATATATATATATATATATATATATATAGTACCGAAGCATAGTGGCGCCAGCTCTGTGCCAGCGTGAAAGAAGACGTTGACGTCCGTGTGTGGCTCGTGCTTGCCGGGTTCCTGCCTGTACCAGCTTGTTGCGGCTAACGTTTCTGGAATAATAACCTGTGTTTTTACGCAACCTTGCTCGTTGCATTTGGTGGAAACGTGCTGGGTAACGTCCTGGAGCTCCGCAGCCGTAAGCTACCATCTCAGTCCACGATGACCGAGCGCGTCAATCCCCCACAAGGCTCTTCCACGCTGCCACCCGTCATGTGTTCTGGTGTACTTCGTCTGCGTGACCCACCAGTATACAACGGCGCTGAAGATCAAGATGTCGAGGACTGGCTGGCGGAGTACGAGCATGCCAGCGCGATTAACAAGTGGGATGACCCTGCGAAGCTGATTCACGTCATCTTCTACTTGACGGATTTGGCCAACCTATGGTTCACCAACCACCAAGCCGACATCCCCACCTGGTCGGTTTTCAAAGAGGCCATCACCTCGTTTTTCGGTCGTCCAGCCATGCGTAAGCTTCGCGCTGAACTGGGACTGCGGGAACGATTTCAGCGAAATGGTGAGAGCTTCACAAGCTACATTGAGGATGTGATCAGCCTTTGTAGGCGAGTTGATGACAGGATGACGGAGGCTGACAGAATAAAGAACATAATGAAAGGCATTGATGACGATGCTTTTCATATGCTTGTGGCCAAAGACCCACAGACCGTCACGGCCTTGACTCAGTTGTGTCAAAGTTTCGATGAGCTGCGCAAGCAACGAGTTTCTACACGTCGCGCTAATACGCAGACAGCTGATATTTCGGCCTTGGAGTGCAAAAGCAGTGGCCCGACTACAGCGTGTTAATGCCTCAAATTAACAGTACATCCGGGAGGAAGTTGCTCGACAGCTCTCTCTTGTCGCCACCATCAACGAGACCCCCCACAACACTGGACCACTCACTTCGCCGTGCTATTCAGACGCAAGTTGCCGAGGCTCTCCCTTCGACCACATCCCCAATATCAGTGGCTGCACCGCTGACTTATGCAGAAGCCGTCCGCCGACCTTCTGCCCAACCGCCGCTCCCTTCATACAGTCCATCCACCAACTACTACAGGTCACCAGTTTCAGTTTATCCGGTAAATCGGCCCATTCCACCACCTCGAGCACCTGCCAACTCTTGGCGTACTCCGGATAACCGGCCCATCTGCTACAACTGTGGTATTCCAGGACATGTCGCGCGCTACTGTCGTCGCCGTGGATTCTATTTTAATGATGTGCAGCATTCCGGCAACATACCTCGGCCATCAGAATCGCATGTGACACCTGATTCGCATGACCCCCGCTCACGTCGACCAGACTTCAGCCGACCGTCGATCTCCTTCACCCCGTCTTCGGTCTCCTTCCCCCATGCTTCGCCGTTCCAACCACGCCCAGGAGGAAAACTGACAGTCGCAGTTCCTGAGGCAAGAGCTGCGCCACCGACGAAATTTCCAAGGCCTCATCTATCGCCCCCTAACGAGATTGCCGTGTTTGTGGACGGTTTCGCCACAACTGCTCTTGTCGACACAGGTGCCGCTATTTGTATAATCAGTGAAGTGTTATGCCGCAAACTGAACAAAGTGACGACTCCACTGGTTGAAATTTCTTTACGCACGGCGAGTTCGCAACACGTCCAACCTTCTGCCACATGCACTGCTCGTGTTGTGATTCAAGGGGTGCTTTACATCGTAGAATTTGTCGTCCTTCCGCATGCGTCGCATGAAATCATCCTAGGATGGAACTTTCTTTCCGCTAATCATGCGGTTGTCGACTGCGCTCGTGCTCAACTCGTTTTGTTTCCATTCAGCACGACATTCATAGATCTCCCTCGCTCACCCAAAAGGTGATCGTCGCCGCTGACGTCGTCATTTCTGCTTTTTCGGTCACCGCGGTATCTCTTTTGTGCAACTCCGTTTCCGATTCAACTGCCCTATTTATGCCGTCACAAGAATGCGCTCGTCGCCGGAACCTTGTCGTCCCGTTTGCCGTCATAACACTTGCCGATGGCTCCAGTGCCGTGTACGTGTGCAATCCGTTCCCTTGTCCCGCTACCTTATTGCATGGCGAATGCATTGGAAGTCTTGACACTTATGATGACATCTTTTCTTTCGATGCCCGTTCTGATACGACACCGATGTCCGTGGATGCTGTCACAGCTGGCACAGCGCCCTCACTACCTGACGAAGACGTTTTGTTGCGCAGCGTAGACACCGGCCTTACGCAAGACCAGCGCAATCAGCTCATTCAACTACTTGACCGTTTCCGCGCCTCCTTCGACCACGGACAACCTCCCTTGGGACGCACGTCAGTTGTCGCTCACCATATCGACACCGGTCATCATACTCCACTTCGTCAGCGCCCCTACCGCGTCTCGCAGGCCGAGCGTGACGTCATCACTCAACACGTCGACGAGATGCTGCAACGTGGTGTTATTCAGCACTCACACAGTCCTTGGGCTTCGCCAGTGGTCCTCGTGCGAAAAAAGGATGGCTCCATCAGGTTTTGCGTGGATTATCGTCGACTAAACAACATCACACGCAAGGATGTTTATCCCCTGCCACGCATTGATGACGCCTTGGATTGCCTTCAAGGTGCGGAGTTTTTCTCTTCACTGGATCTGCGCTCTGGATATTGGCAAGTACCAATGGCTGAACCAGACCGTCCAAAAACGGCGTTTGTGACCCCTGACGGCTTATATGAATTTAATGTAATGCCCTTCGGTCTTTGCAATGCGCCTGCGACTTTTGAAAGAATGATGGACAGTGTCCTCAGGGGACTTAAATGGCACATCTGTCTTTGCTATTTAGACGACATAGTTGTATTCTCGGCGAATTTCGAAACTCATCTTTCCCGTCTGGAACAAGTTCTCCAGTGCCTTACGGCAGCCGGGTTGCAACTTAACTTCAAGAAATGTCGTTTTGGCGCCCGCAAACTCACAATTCTCGGCCACGTCGTTTCAAAAGAAGGAATATCGCCAGATCCTGCCAAACTGCGTGCCGTTGCTGAGTACCCCAAGCCTACTACCCTAAAGGAGCTTCGTAGTTTCATAGGCTTGTGTTCCTATTTTCGGCGTTTCATTCGCAATTTTGCCTCTATAATTGCCCCTCTGACTCAGCTTCTCTCCCGTAGCACGGACCTCTCTGGCTGGAATTCCCACTGCGATGAGGCATTCACGGCGCTACGCCGGCTACTCATCTCTCCGCCAGTTCTCCGCCACTTCGATCCCAATGCACCCACTGAAATTCACACGGATGCAAGCGGTGTCGGCCTCGGTGCCATTCTCGCTCAACGCAAGGATGGCTGCGACGAGTACGTTGTCGCCTATGCCAGCCGTACACTAACGAAGGCAGAGTCCAACTATTCCGTCACGGAAAAGGAGTGCTTGGCTATCATTTGGGCTATAGGAAAATTTCGCACCTACCTTTACGGACGCCAGTTTGATGTTGTCACAGATCACCATGCCTTATGCTGGTTAGCGTCCATGAAAGATCCTACTGGCCGCCTCGCTCGTTGGGCTTTACGCCTTCAGGAATACGATATCCGTGTTGTTTATCGCTCAGGACGCAGACATTCAGACGCCGATGCACTATCCCGTTCTCCACTGCCTCCTGACCTTGCCTGCTTATCAACTGCCATTTGCGATTCGTCATCGTTGAGCATCACTGACATGCCATCCGAACAGCGCAAGGATCCCTGGATCAAATCTTTGCTCGACGTCCTCTCTCACAGTTCGTCAGAAACGACTTCACGCTCCCTCTCTCGTCAAGCAAGACACTTTGCTGTCCGTGAAGGCTTGTTGTATCGCCGCAATTACGTGACGGATGGCCGTAGGTGGCTCCTTGTCATCCCTCGTCATTTGCGTTCGGACATCTGCGCTGCCTTTCACGATGACCCCCAGTGTGGCCACGCTGGAGTATTTAAGACTTACTCTCGCCTTCGTCTAAGATACTACTGGCGCGGCATGTATCGGCACGTTCGCCAGTACGTTCGGTCATGCACCACGTGTCAACGACGCAAGACGCCTTCTCACAGCACTGCTGGCCCTTTGCAACCCTTACCCTGCCCAGCGAGACCATTCGACCGCGTCGGAATTGATATTTATGGTCCTCTACCCAACTCTCTTCGAGGCAACCGGTATATTATCGTCGCCGTAGATCATTTAACACGCTACGCTGAAACATCTGCGCTGCCTGCTACCACTGCGAAAGACGTTGCGTCCTTTCTTCTTCACCATCTCATTTTGCGACACAGTGCACCTCGTGAATTACTCAGTGACCGTGGACGCGTGTTTCTCTCGAACGCCGTCGACGAGCTACTCAAGGCATGTCGCACTGTCCATAGGAAATCCTCGGCATACCATCCCCAAACCAATGGCATGACAGAACGCTTTAACCGTACCCTTGGAGATATGCTTGCCATGTACGCCTCTGACGACCACACTAATTGGGACCAAGTGCTCCCTTTTGTCACGTACGCGTACAACTCTGCGCCACAAACAACCACTGGCTTTTCTCCTTTCTTCCTTCTGTACGGACGTGAGCCATCATGCTCCATGGACACCATTCTCCCTTACAAGCCTGATGTTTCCGAAGCGATGCCTGTTTCCGAAGCAGCTGCTTATGCCGAAGAGTGTCGTCAACTCGCTCGCTCATTTACCGCACAAGACCAATGGCGCCAGAAAACTGACCACGATTCCTCTGCGTCTACTGTACACTATAACCCAGGAATGCTGGTTTGGCTCTGGGTCCCGTCTACCCCTCCCGATCTTTCCCCGAAGCTTTCGTCGAAATACCACCGCCCCTACCGTGTGGTGCGACAAACATCTCCTGTCAACTATGAAGTTGAGCCCATTGATCCACCCTCGGACCAACGCTGCCGTGGGCGTGAAACAGTACACGTATCACGCCTCAAACCGTGCTATGACCCCCTTGTCGTGTCCTTTCCCTAGGTCGCCAGGTTGGCTCCTTTCTGCGCGGGGGGTAACTGTACCGAAGCATAGTGGCGCCATCTCTGTGCCAGCGTGAAAAAAGACGTTGACGTCCCTATGTGGCTCGTGCTTGCCGGGTTCTTGTCTGTACCAGCTTGTTGCGGCTAACGTTTCTGGAACAATAACCTGTGTTTTTACGCAACCTTGCTCGTTGCAATATATATATATATATATATATATATATATATATATATATATATATATATATATATATATATATATATATCGTGTTTTTCGGAGGAGTTGGAGTTCCAGCAAAAAACTCGCCAGGGCAAGCAAGACAGCTGCAGCACAGAAAACAGGAGGCCGAGAACGGGACACACAAACTTCGTTTTGTTTTCTCTCCCTGGTACAGAGCTAGCGCCGATGTGCACCGGTGCAATTTCCTCCCCGCACAAAGAGGAGCCATACTGGCGACGGCGACTTAAGGAAAAGACGCTATAGGTGGGTCGTAGCAGGGTTTAATGTCGCGTGACGTGAACTGTTTCGCGGCCTCAGCAGCGATGATTGGGCGTTGGGTTGACCGGCTCGACGACGTAGTTTACGGGCGATGTCTGCTCCGGTATGCGGTAAGGACCGTGGTACCGTGACAAAAGCTTAGTGGAAAGTCCGCGAGTTGTGGACGGGACCCAAAGCCAAACCAGCTTTCCCGGGGAGTAATGGACATCAGACGCAGCTGTGTCATGACGGAATTTTCGGCGCGACTGATCTTGCGTGTTGTATGAGCGAGCCAGTTTACGGTATTCTTCAGCGTAAGCAGCAGTTTGAGAGATAGGTTTGCCCTCAGAAACGTCAGGTCGGTACGGCAGAATGGTGTCCATAGAACATGAAGGTTCACGTCCATACAGGAGAAAGAAGGGAGACAAGCCAGTGGTAGTTTCAGACGCAGAGCTGTAAGCGTAGGTGACAAAAGGAAGTACGCGGTCCTAGTTTGTGTGGTCTTCCGACATGTACATCGCCAGCATGTCGGCAAGGGTACGATTAAAGCGTTTCGTCATGCCGTTAGTCTGAGGATAGTATGCGGAAGCGGTGCGGTATACAATGCGGCAATCTTCGAGTAAAGCCTCAAAGGCATTTGAGCGGAAGACGCGGCCACGGTCACTAAGTGATTCACGTGGGGCCCCATGGCGCAGAATGACATGACGAAGGAGGAATCACGCGACGTCTTTCGCAGTGGTGTATGGTAGCGCAGATGTTTCTGCGTACCGCGTGAGGTGGTCGATGGCGACTATTATTCAGCGGTAGCCGTCAATACTGGTCGGGAGTGGAGCGAAGAGATCGACTACGACGCGGTATAATGGTCGGGCACATCAGGACAATGGCTGTAGTGGACCAGTGGTGCTGTTAGTAGGAACCTGGCGACGTTGGCACGCCGGGCACGACTGAACATACCGGCGAACGTATCAATACATGCCTCACCAGTAGTACTTCAGGCGAAGACGCGAGTACGTCTTGAACGAGCCAGCGTGACCGCACTGATAGTGATCATGGAAGGCACTGCAAAGGTCCGCGCGCAAATGACGGGTGATCACGAGGAGCCACCTGCGGCCTTCGGTCAGGTAATTTCGACGATACAGCAAGCCTTCACGAAGTGCGAAGTGTTGGACTTGACGACGTAGGGTGCGTGAGGCGGATTTTGGGGCCCGTTGAGACAAAATGTCAAGCAGAGAAGCTGATAATTTGCGCTATTCTTCCGGCATGTCGCTGATGGTCAGAGATGATGAATAACAAGTGGAAGCTGGTGAGCCGGTAGTGTGGGAAGGCAGTGGCGATCGAGATAGGACGTCAGCGTCCGAGTGTTTTCGTCCAGAGCGATGAATCACACGTATATCGTACTCCTGTAATCGTAAAGCCCAGCGAGCCAGGCGTCCAGTCGGGTCTCTCAAGGACGACAGTCAGCATAGCGCGTGGTGGTCGGTAACAACATCAAACCGACGCCCATAGAGGTAGGTGCGAAATTTATCGATTGACCTAAACAATTGCCCA
Source organism: Rhipicephalus microplus (assembly GCF_013339725.1). Lineage (NCBI taxonomy): Eukaryota > Metazoa > Arthropoda > Arachnida > Ixodida > Ixodidae > Rhipicephalus > Rhipicephalus microplus. Next base: position 147,578,005 of record NC_051167.1, read on the forward strand.
ACACTCCTTTTCTGTGACGGAGTAATTTGACTTCGCCTTTGTGAGGGTACGACTGGCATATGTTACAACGTACTCGCCAAAGTCTGGTTTTCGCTGGGCAAGTACCGTGCCAAGGCCGACACCGCTAGCGTCCGTGTGTATTTCTGTAGAGGCGTTGGGGTTATAGTGGCGCATAATTGGAGGAGACGTAAGGAGTAGGTGAAGCTTCGTAAATGACTCATCGCAATCAGCACTCCAAGCTGAGAGGTCGTTGCTGCCGGCGAGGACGCTGTGTCAAGGGAGATATAATGGAGGCGAAATTGCGGATGAAGCGCCGAAAATATGAACACCGCCCAATAGAGCTTTGGAGTTGCCGTTAGAGTGCTGGGCTTGCGATATTCAGGCAACCGCTTGAAAGTTTGGCAGCATCTGGCGAAATTCCTTCTTTAGAGACGAAGAGGCCTAGGATGGTAAGCTGACGGGTGCCAAAATGACATTTCTTCAGGTTTAACTGCAATCCGGCGTTAGTGAAGGCACTCGAGAACTTGTTCAAGGCGAGCGATATGAGATGGGAAATCTGCAGAAAAAAACACTCTGTCATCTAAGTAGCATAGATAGGTCTGCCACTTGAGGCCTCTAAGAATGGTGTTCATCATCCTTTCGAAGGTAGCAGGCGCGTTGCGAAGGCTGAAAGGCATTACGTTAAATTCGTATAAACCGGGGTGACGAACGCTGTTTTCGGACGGTCGACTTCAGCCATGGGCACTTGCCAGTAGCCTGATGCGCAAATCTAGTGATGAGAAATATTCAGCTCCTTGAAGGCAGTCCAGGACGTCGTCGATGCGGGGTAGGGGATAAAGATCCTTCCGCGTAATCTTGTCTAGGCGGCTGGTAGTCAACGCAAAATCTTATTGAACCGTCTTTTTTTCCACACCAGCACGACAGGACAGGCCCAGGGACTGTTTGATTCCTGAATCACGCCACGTTTCAGTATGTCATTGACGTTGTCGTTAATAATGCGGCGTTCGGCCTGCGATACCCAGGAAGGGACGCTGTCGCAGGGGAGCATGATGACCAGTGTCAATACGATGAGCCACTGCAGACGTGCGCCCCATTAATGGCTGGCCAACGTCAAAAGAGGCACGAAAGAGTTCAAGCAGTTGAACAACCTTTGTGCACTGGACTGGGGAAAGGGCGTTATTGATGCTACGCAGGAGGATTTCTTGGAGAGGAGAGGTTGTAGTCGCGGTGGAGGTGACGACATTTATCGTCAACGGTGTCTTTTCGCACCTTGCATCCAAAGGGAAGATGGCCTCAAAACTGTCTAAATGTCCAACACATTCGCCGCGTAACAGAGTTGCCGACCAAGGAAAGGAATCGCACGCGTAGACCACACCGGCACCATGCACCAGGGTAACGACGGCAAATAGTAGTATGAGGTTCCGTCGGCGTGCACAGTCTTCAGACGGTGTAAACAGGGTGGTCAAATCACAAACTGAGTCAGAGGAAATGGACACCACGGTGTCAGACAACGTAGAAATGATAGCGTCAGCAGCGACAACCAATTTAGGCACCGGGCTCGGGACGTCGACGACTGTGGTACTGAAAGGCGACAAAGTGAGTCGACCTCCAGCGCAGTCAACGAGCGCATCATATGTAGAAAGGAAGTCCCAACCGAGGATCACGTCATGGGAGGCATCTGGTAGGACAACAAATTCCGCAATAGAATGCGTCGTTGATAAAAAAAATTGCCGTGCACGCCGCCACTGGCTTTACGTGCGGGGAGCTCGCCGTCCGTAATAAAAGATCTGAAACGGGTCTCGCCACTTTCTGAACTTTGCGGCACAAAAGTTCAGTTAAAACAAAAACGCCAGCTCCTTTCTCGACAACAGCGTTCGTCGCGTTACCATCAATAATAACCGCGATCTCGGTCGGAGGCGAAAGATGAGGCATCGAAATTTTCGATGAGGGTGCAGTTCGTGCCTCGGGAACTGCGGCTCTTAGTTTTCCTCTTGCGTGGGGTTGGTACGGCAGAGCATAAGCGAAGTGGAGCGGCGACGGGGAGGAGGAGATCGACGTGAGGGGGAACTGGCACGGCGCGAATAAGCGCCCGATGAGTCGGCGGGAACAGGGTATGCTGGCTGCTGTGGCATGTAGTCAAGGTTTGGGCATGTAATCATCGTCATCAACACTGCGCTGACGACGACAGTGACTCGCAACATGGCCATAAAGGCCACAGGTGTAGCAGATAGGCCTGTTGTCTGGAGTGCGCCAAGGGTTGTGAGGGGGTTCGGGAGGCAAGAGGGTTTGCGCGAGAACCAGGGCGTATTGGGTGAACAGGGCGTGGTGGCGAGTAGAAGTTGGTGACTGGGGCGGATGGTGTTGGCGACGGTCGAGCATAGGAACGGGTAATGGCCTCAGCATAGGTGAGAGGTCCTGCAGACTGCGTTGGTGGTACAGAAGGTAGAACCGCATCAGCAACTTGAGCTTGAATGACACGACGGAGCGAGTGATCCAGTGCCGTAGGACTCTCGGTGACAGACGTGACAATAGAGAGCTGGCGAGCCACTTCCTCATGGATGTATCGCTTAATTTGCGGCAGTAAGGTGGCAATATTCAGCGCCAGTGCTCTTAGCTTCCAAATATCAGAGTTCCACTGGGAGAATTCTGGCGCGACGGATAGAAAGGCGCTCTTTGCGCAGCTTGTCAAAGATTTGGCACAGTTCAATGACTTGCGCTACTGTCTGAGGGCACTTGGCTACCAGCATATGAAATACATCGTCATCTATGCCTTTCAGTATCTGCCTTAATTTGTCAGACTCCGTCATAGATGCCTTCACACGCTTACACAGATCGATGACGTCCTCAATATAACTCGTAAACGTCTCACCTGTTCCTTTGGGCTCTGGCACGGAGGCGATGTTCGGCGTGAAGCTTGCGCTATTCCAGGCCGACCGAAGAACGAAGCGATGATTTGCTTAAAGTCCGACCAGGTGGTGAACTAGGCTTCCTGGTTGTAGTACCATAGCTTCGCCACATCGGTCAGATAGAAGCTGATGCGCGTCAACTTAGCAGGTTCATCCCATTTGTGGGGACCGCTAACACGCTCAAACTCTACCAGCCAGTCTTGGACGTCAAGTTCGTCAGTGCCGATGAACATCGGAGGGTCATGTTGACGAAGCGTCCCATCACATATGACCGTAGGTGGTGCTTGGGAATGAGCGGCATCCTTGGCCATTCCGGGGGCAGATGGTAAAGTACGGTTGCGGAGCTCCAGGGCGAAAAGGGGAACGACCCAGCAGCGCTCCACCAAATGAAACAAGCGTGTTCTTCGGAGGAGTTTCAGCAAGAAACTCGCCAGGGCAAGACAGCTGCAGCACAGAAAACAGGAGGCCGAGAGCGCGACACACGAACTTCGTCGTATTTTCTCTCCCTGGCACAAAGCTAGCGCCGATGTGCACCGGTACAGTATATATATATATATATATATTATATATATATATATATATATATATATATATATATATATATATATATATATATATATATATATATATACAGAAGAATAACTTCGGTGGCCGCAAGGTTATAAATATGAAAGTAGATGCGCTTTCACATAACAACTGTTTATTGTGCCGACGTTTCGACAGGCACCCTGTCTTTTTCAATGCCATGAAAAAGACAGGGTTCCTGTCGAAACGTCGGCACAATAAACAGTTGTTATGTGAAAGCGCATATACTTTCATATTTAAATATATATATATATATATATATATATATATATATATATATATATATATATATATATATATATATATATATATATATATATATATATATGTATTTATATATATATATAGGCAGGCATGGTGGTTGAGTGGCCGTAGCGTTGCATATAGTCTAGTAGATCCTCCGTGAGCGGTCACAACGTGGTTTATTTCGACGTTTCGGCCTAGAGTCTGGCGTTCATCAGGAATGAAGGCCAGACTCTAGGCCGAAACGTCGAAATAAACCACGTTGTGACCGCTCACGGAGGATCTACTAGAGTATATATATATATATATATATATATATATACTCTCTCTCTGTACCTCTTTATATATATATATATATATAAAGAGGTACAGAGAGAGAGTATGCAATGAGCTGGTTCAGGCAGGAACCCGCCAAGCACGTTTTCTTTCGCGTTGGCGCCACTATCTTCCGGTACAAAAATAAAAAAATACTCTGGCACGCGTAATTATACGGGGAGCCTCCGAGTCGTTAAGAGGAGCCGTTAACCACTGAGCTACGAAGAAGCACGTCTTGCAACGTTCAAGCGGCAAGCTATTTTTACCTACCACTTACCGCTGGTGATGGACATCTCAGGGGGGCAGGGAGGGGGCGTCGTGTTTTAAGCATTATCAGCAAGATGGCGCAATGTGCGTGCGGCGGCGCGCGTCTTGAGGGGGTGGGAACTGTTGCGTTTTAAGCATTACAAGCAAGATGTCGCAATGAGCGCGCGGTGGCGCACTTTATCTCCCACGCGTAGGCTTCCCCCTAGAGTGGAGAAGGTGGACGCTCCCTCGCGCTCCCTTATCTCGCGATGGGGAGAATAGTACGTCTTGGCTGGCCTGTGGCTTTCACCGAAGCGATTCTGTTGTAGTTACCGGGTGCACAAAGGTCCCTGAAATTGTTGCACAGTCTCCGTTTGCGAAGAGAGCGCGCTTTTCAGAAATAGTGAAGTAACAACTGAAATGCTTATTCGCGTTCATCTGTACCTCTGCGTACGTTTCGTGCGTTATTTGTGCGTGAGAAACGTGGGGCACGTTTCGATCAGCTTGCCATTCTGCGCGTGACCTTCCCATTTGTTGCCATTGCATTCATCGCTTCGCGTTTGCTGCAAAGCTGTTGCTTTTTCTTTATCGCAACGACGTGAAAAAAGTGTGTGTTTTCTTCTGCTGACAGGAATACAGCTGCTGATACGATTCATGCTTTTCTTCGTTTATCCAGATGGCCGACGCACGGTTCTCCTACGTTGCAATAAACGAGCACCGGGTGTTTAGCGCTGACTTCATATTTCCCATCAGCTACTACAGGTTAAACTACCTGTATCCATCAGGTCAGAAAATGAAGAATGGTTTTACTGTGCTGAAGATATTTTCAGTCACGGTGAGAGGTTCTTATGCTCATGCGTACGCCTTAGGAGTGCGCTACGAGAAAGTGACGAAGGCGCTGCTGAAGTGACGAAATTCACAAGAGGGCTGCTCGTATTTATATGCCCCGGATTTTTTGAAATCTTCCTCTTTTTCTTCCCTTTCCATTTTGTTCCCTCTTACCCCTTCCCCAGTGCATGGTAGCAAACCAGACTTTTTTTTTGGTTACCCTCCTTACCTTTCACATAGCCATTCTGTTTCTCTACACCCTATGGAAATTTCCGACTTATCATTGAGCACTGTTACATTATGCTATACATTTTTTGTTTAGTGTAACAAGCTAGAGCTGGAGTTCGCAGCTGCAGGGTGTCACTGCGGGCGTTTTTTGTGTTACACAATATTTAACAAAAGCATGCTCATAACGTGATACAGCACACGAATAACCTCTTTGGTACCGTAAACCTCCCAAAAAATCTCAAGGAGGGAAGGGGGGGGGGGGCAGTACACATTTTGACGCCATGGCAGCCACCTTGTTTTTTTTAATGATTGATTCTATTTCAGTTTTCTCAATGTTGTAATCGCATTTTGAATTAAATTACTGGGGAAAAAGCGGAAGCCTGAGAATCTTGTATATGTCGACATCAATAGTCGTAATTCGCTGGTATAGACTCACGCATATTTATAGTGAATATGTCATTCTCTTGCAACCACGAAATGGAAACGCTAGTGAATTGTGAATGCGAATCATTTCTTTGCGTATTGCAAGGACTTTGGGCGTCTATCTGGGTATCTATCTATCTACGGCTTATGTCTGAGTGCTCTCGTGAGTACGCTCTTAACTTGGCATGAACAAAAATTAGTATGGGTAGGGTAAGTCAGTTTGACGAGTATGACGCGCTGGTCAAGATATTACTACTATCACAATCCCATCGCGTACTTCATCAAACACTTCCCGCGAGACAGTGCCACATATCCGTGGGCGCGTATGTGCCACTGGCATGCGACTAAGCGCCACAAGTGATTGACACTCAGTATCTACCCAGGAACTACGAGGACACACATGGGAAATTCTAACGCGTCAACATTAAGAAAAACTTGACATTAACAGCAGTGACCCGCCGAATGCAAAGAATCAACGTCAGGGTCCTAGCAGGAATCGAACCCGAGCATTTTGCGTGGCAATAAAGCATTCTACCACAAAACCACCCCAGGTGACGCAACTACTTTTAAAATAGACCCTACTGTTCGTGAACCATCAATTGTGGTAGCCGTGCCGGCTATACATTCATCAAGATTTTATGAATACGGCAATATCGCACTTCTACAATACAGCAGTGACGTCGGGTTGACGTTAATAGTAGTTAGGTGCCAAGCGCTGAAGCCGATTCATGTAGCAACGTCAACGGCTGCCCTTTTCGCGAACACCAGTGGTCCATTTTTACATATATTTAGCGTCATGTCATGACGTGTCGCTGTATAAAAATTACAACACGGTCACCTTCCCTGCACGTGCTTTTCATAACGTTAATTTTCAAGGTGCGGGGGGTCTGCAGATTTTTTTTTCATCATAGCTCGTACAGGAACAGCTCTTCGTTAGCATAATTTGAAATTTACCTACCCTGAGGCCCCCAAAATCCGCCTTCAGGATCTTTCTTGTGAGACGTGTTTATACTCACCAGTGTTTATTTGCAAATGACGTAATTATCAATACTTGCCCAATGTCATTCGCATGCCATTGTACATATCTTCCACAAAATCGTCGACATGAATAAATAACACTAGATTATCGGTGATTGCTTAGTTTTCAATTATTGGTCCAGATGATAAAGACTGCACGTTAGAAGTTACTAACGGAATTTCAGAGAGCACGATGTATAGAGTACGCTTTGAAACAATAAAATTGTTTCCGCACTTCTACTTCTTTTCTAAGAACGGCATGGCTTCAGATTGCAGGGTTGGTGTTACGGACATATAAATGTGGTCTTCGGCACATATAACTGTGAAGGATTGCAAATATCATGTTGGAAAAGTAAGTCTCAAGGGGGGACAACTTCAAGAGTTATCCCCTTACCAAGCCGACATTTCCAGGTGTGAAATTGTAAGGGCATATTGCAAAACAAGAGAACTGTAAGACGCACTGGGTACTGTTCTGGTACCACGTTGCTCATGCCTAATTCACCCCCAGAATTGACATTCTTTTTCTCGCCATAATCCATTTCAGGCATGGCTCTTCTGGGGGACCTTCTTCTTGCTTATTTCTACCATGCTTCGATCAGCCGTGTACCTCGATCGACAATTTTTTGGCGTCAAGCACATGGACAAAACAATTTCAGTAATTGGAAATACCGGTGAGCGTGTGTTATAATTTCTTAGTCACATGATAATTGAAAAGAACTTACGACGTTCTGAAATGATACAAAATGTTTCACTTTTTGTAGTGTTTCCATACTCTTTAATTATTTTTTTTCACTTCTGACCACAAAGCCAACATAACAATACCAATGAATAACAAACATACATGTGGTCCATTAGATAAATTCAAGAATGTGGGCTAATTCATTGTTTTAGAAATTAGGTTCATCAATAGCAAAAATGACTCATTTAGAAGTGGCACATCTTTTGCACCAGGAACTACAGTAAACAAAATACAGACCCCTCAGAACGAGGAGGGTGGGATAAACAACAAGAGGGAAGGCGGGGAGGTTAACCAGGCACATGCCCGGTCCGCTACCCTACCCTGGAGGAATAGGAAGGGGGCATAAAGATGAGAGAGAGAGAGGAAAGAGAAGAGAAAGAGAGAGAGAAAAAACAAAAAAGGAGGATCGTCAGTCAATCGGCTGGCGCGTATGCAGCGGTGGCACTACACAAAAGTTAAAGGTGGTCACGTAGGCCTGTAGTCCTCAAAAAGCACAAGACAGCTTTGACTGCTTTTTGAGCCGACGAATGGCGATGACGGTGTTCCAGTAGCATCTGCACAGGGCGTGGCCATCGTCCAATTGTCGCAATGCGTCCGAAAGCTTCTGTCTTTCAGAGGCAAATCGAGGGCCATGGCATATCAGATGGTCTATGTCCTCTTTGGTGCAGCAGAAGTCGCAATCCGCATTGTCGGTCAATCCGATGAGGGTTCTATATGCATTTGTGAAAGCAACCCCCAACCATAGGCGACAAAGAAGTGAAGCTTCATGTCGACGAAGTCCGGATGGAGGTTGAAGTTGTAGTGGAGGGTTTATTTGGTATCGTCTCGTATGTCTTATGCTTGGGGTGTTCCACTCCTGCAGACTCAGACTACGTGCCAGCTGACGAAGTTGCTTTGCAGCGTCAGTCCTTGACAAAGGAATCGGAAAGGTGTGCTCTTTTTGGTGTGATGTGCGAGCCGCGTTGTCGGCGGAATCATCGCCACTGATCCCACAATGGCCAGGAAGCCACTGAAACTTGACCTCGTGGCCTGTTTCTGTAACGTGGTAAACAAGCTTGACAACTTCGTAAGGTAATTGTTCATGGCAACTTCATCGAAGGACTGACTGCATGCTCTGTAGGGCTGGTTTTGAGTCGGAAAACACAGCCCATTTACTCGGTCTTTGGGATTCGATGTACTCTAGGGCGGCACGCAAAGCAAGATTTGTCGCCGTAGACGTAGTGATATGTGACAGTTTGATTCGCAGAGTGATTCCTCTAGATGGAATCACCACCGCACCGCCAGAACCTGATGCTGTGGTTGAACCATCGGTGTGTATGGGCACGTGGGTGTTGTACATTTCGTGCAGAAGGGTCAAGCTCAATTGTTTTAGGGCTGATGAAGGCAAATTTGATTTTTTCTTTATTCCTGGAATTGAAACACGTACTTGTGGAAGTGTCAGGCACCACGGAGAATACACCAGTTTCTCAGCAGGCGTAAAACCTGACGTAAACGACGCACATGAGCACAGACAATTGCACTAAATTTCGTGCGGGGCCTCTTAGCAGCGAGGGTTGCCAAGTGGTGGGAAGGATTCCTAGCATGTTGCCTGAGGTACGTACGTATCGTTTCAATGGTGATGTGCGTCCTGATCGAGTAGTCCTGTGCAATGGCAATTGTTCCAGCTGTCGATGCACAGCGGAGTAAACCAAGGCATATCCTAAGCGCTTGGGCTTGAGTATATTGGATTGTGCGCAGGTTCGTTTTGCACGTGTTAGATATAACAGGTAGGCTATACCGCAGGAATTCAGTAAATAATACCTTGTACAGCTGTAGCATACACTCGACAGCCACTCCCCAACTTTTCTCAGCAAGAAACCTGAATAAGTGACAAATGGCAGTCAGCCGCTTTTTCACGTAGTTTACGTGGGGTGTCCAAAACAGGTTTGGATCTATTACGACTCCCAAGAACCTGTGACTCCGGCTACATGCCACTAACTGCCCGTTAATTGATATGCCGTAAGCGGACATTGGTTTTCTGGTGAAAGCCACGACTGCACACTTCTCACTTGCGATTTCGAGCCCTTGTTTGCGTATGTGGTGCGATGTCACTGATGCTGCCTTCTGAAGTCGAGCGCGAAGTTGAAGTCGAGTCACACCTGATGTCCACACACAGATGTCATCAGCATAAATGGAAAGTCGTACACTGCTTGGTTGCTTGCCAACTAGTTCAATGAGTGTTTGGTTGAACAGCGTCGAGCTTAGCACTCCGCCTTGCGGGACTCCTCGGCTGCAGTAATACTCGGGTGTCGGGCCATTTTGTGTCTGCACGTGAAATGATGTATTCTGTAGGTAGCTCTGAACCCCCGTATATATCCTGCCACCGAGTCTCACTCCTTCTCGTGCGCTGAGAATGGCTTCGTGGGTAACATTGTCGTATGCCCCTTTAACGTCAAGAAACAGAGCAGCAGATAACCGTTTGCAGGCCTTCTGGTGTTCTACATATGTCACCAAGTCAACTACATTGTCAATTGACGAGTGGCCTCGTCTGAACCCGGACATGGCATCTGGATATATTTCGTAGAACTCTCAGTACCATTCCAGACGCGTTAAAATAATATTTTTCATAACTTTTCCCACACAGCTTGCGAGGGCAATCGGGTGGTAAGAGGAAATGTCCAAGGGTGACAGACCGGCTTTGAGAAGTGGAATCAGGCGACTTGACTTCCATTCCTGTGGAACCATGCCAGTTTGCCAGGAGTCGTTGTACAGCTGCAAAAGTGTCTTCCGAGCTTGATCTCCTAGGTGACACAGAGCGCGGTGAGTGATGCCGTCAGGTTCTGGCGCTGAAGAGCGTCTACACATAGCAAGCGCAGCCTTAAGTTCGTCCATTGAAAACGAAATATCCATTCGGGGATCACGTGAGGATACAGAAAAGTCGGGCGTCTTCGTCCCAGTTGAATTTGACCCGCAGGCAATCCCTCAACAGAAAGAATCTGCGACATCAATCTCTTCGCAGCGTAAGTGAAGTGCCAGAGTTTTAAGTGTGAATACACTTTATAAGCGACCCCAAACCATCCACAGCCGTCGGCGGCGTCCACAGTCTTCTCTCTATCTTTAAAAGAAAGAGGACTTGGCGGGCCGCAGACCAACGCTCTACCGAATAAGCCACGGACACGACGCTGATATCGGTGTCAGTAACGCACCTTATACCCCCTCCCCCTTCGCTCGCTGCACCTGCGCGCGCACCCCTCTCTCTCGCGCGCCCGCCTTATCTCTCAGTCTCTCGTCGAGAGCGGGTCGTGAGGGGGAGTAAAGTTAAAATCCGTTGGCATTCGCATGTGAAATAACGTAAACTCTCCCGTGTGATCAAATTGCGATTCCCAGGAACCATTACACCATAAAGGCACCATAGTGTGATTAATAAATATAATAGTGCGAATTCATAAGTACCCCTCATAGCATCACCCCGTGTATTAGCACTTAACCATGTTCACCCTCGGGGAAATGCTTGGGAGTTTTTTCATGAGTAGCGCTGAGTAATGGTTGTACGAAGACCCCGGACAGTTCTCCAGATTAGCGACAGAGGCTTTCTGGGATCCAAAGACTCGCAAAAAGTTACGCATCGTTGCTTTTCCAACTTGTCCATGAGACGCTGTATTTTCTTTTGTGTGCGTCAGGCCACTCTCAGATCATGAAGTGACCTCGTGCGCCTATAACGTCGTTCTGCACGACGACGAATCGCTCGCAGTTTCTCGAGACCAATGTCCATATCAGTGCGAGATGAGCTCACTGGAAACGAACGCGTCGTTGACTGTAGGGCACTCTTTATTGCGTCCTCTAGGTTAAAAGGTGAGGTGCCAACATAGTCTTCCATGATTAGGTTGTATTTTTGCATATCGGTACACTGGAAGGCTCTGGAGGACTTGAGACTTGGAAAGCCGTCAATCTTAAGGTATGTTTGGATGTGGTCACTACCCCTTGTTTTCAAATCCGAAAACCAGTGCACTCTGCTGGCGAACCAGCGTGAGACGAAAGTGAGGTCCAGGCAAGTGCCATAGGCCGATCCGCGCAGATAAGTAGGGCTGCCGTCATTCACGAGGATAAGCGAAAGACACTAACTGTCTACCTCTAGTGTTGACCCTGGAGCTTCCCCATAAGTAGTGGTGGGCATTTAAGTCGCCAGTTATCACTCATGGCTGGAGAGCTGAATTCAAAATTCCGCGCAAGCGCTCACGGTATAGACGACTTGATGGATGTAAGTAGGCTCCGATGATGGTGAATGTGGTCTTCTTGTTTTTACTGTTAGGCAAACGTACTGGTTTTCTTTGTCAGGGGGTACAGGGTGATGAACATAAGTTAAGTCACGCCGTATCAACACAACGACCTTGCTGCGCTCTCCGTGGGTAGAAGACATAAAGCACTCATATCCAAACAGTCTCATCTGATCTGACAGGTTCGGTTCACTAATCACAATTATGGAGAACTGGTTCGTGAATACATATTGTTGGAACTCGGACATACACGCCCTAAGTCCTCTGGCATTCCACTGAAGGACAGATGCGTTCTTGACCTCCTCTCGAAAGGATAACATGTTGCGGCCATTGTTTTACCTTAGAGCTGCAAGCACCGGACTCAAAGTGTCCAGTACTTGGAGTGCGCTTTGCGCTGTTGGGGTGTTCATGTTGCTTAGGAGCATGCGCATTGCGCTCATAAGGGTCTGCAACATGTTGATGACCTGGCGATCCTCAGTTGTCTTTTCATCAGTGGCTCGTGATGGCATCGAGGTTGGCGGGATTCCATGCACCTCTGAAACAGGCTGTGTTCGTGGAAGTGATCGCCACTCTTCACGAGGTGGGAGTCTTGACCCTGACAGTGTTTTTGGTGTTTCCGTCTTCGCAGACCTTGACGATGGGGGGGCCAGTTCTTCTTGCTTGAGATGACGTGTCTCTATCGGCAGATGTCACGTTGCGTGATGATCTTCTGTGGTGACGCCAACGTCGCCTGACAGTAGCAGCAGCTTTCCTGTGCGTTGAATTGTCGCGCACCATGCGTATCAGCACCGCGCGTTCATTTCGCACTCGTAGGCAATCTTTAGACGACGCTTTATGAGCGCCATGGCAATTGGAGCATTTGAACGCAGATGCGTGGCAGGTGTCTCCTGAATAAGAGAGAGAGAGAATTAACTTTATTAAAGGTCCTGAAGGGGACTGGGTACCCCTTACGGGGGCCAGCCCGATGGCTCCGCCCATGTGGGGACTGGGAGTCGGAGCTCGCCAGCCACCTTTTGGGCCTTCTGGACGGCCTGGTGTTGAAGGGCCCTGTCGGGGCTCCTGAGGTGGTTGAACCAGTCGTCCTCGATGGCAGGGGACCCGAAGCTAGCGTTTAGCACGGGACACTGCCACAGCATGTGAATTAAATCGCACCTTGAATTTTAGCATTTGGGGCATTCTGGCCTTATATCTGGTAGGTATTTGCTGCAGATATAGGGGCTGGGGTAACTGTGCATTTGCAGCAGTCGAAGCGTTAATTGCTCTGCTTTATTTATTTCTGAGTGAGGCGAGGGAAATTCCTTTCTAAATAACTTATAGTGCGAGCAAATTTCATGATGGTATAGGAGTGGCTCCTAGTGCGTGTTGGTGTCTCCGGCCAGTGAGCCGGACCGCGACCCCCCGCGGCACGTAAGACCACGCGCGAGGTTATGGGCCAGCTCATTACCGTTGGGGACCCCTGGTTGAACGTTGATCCCTTCATGACCAGGGAACCAGTGGATATGCTTGTCTACAGTTATCTGAACAGTTACTAGAACTCTTAATGCCGCCTGGCAAAGTGTACCGCGGCGGTATGCCAGTGCAGCGGGTTTAGAGTCGGTAAATATTGTGTCGCGCTGAGGGAGCGCTAGAGCAAGGGCAATGGCCACTTGTTCAACCTCGCAGGCTTTCTGAGTTTTTACGGTAAGAGCATTAAGAGCTTTTCCGTCTGGGGCGACCGCCACCGCTGCAAAATAGGGTTTGTCCACGTATTTAGCGGCGTCTACAAAAACCACGTCTGTCGCGTGTAGGTTGGCCGCTTTTAGTAAGGATTGAGCTCGTGCCCTTCTTCGAGCCTGATTGTGCACCGGGTGCATGTTTCTGGGGAAGGGTAGCACTGTGATTTTAGCGTGAAGGTGTTGCGGTAATGGTTCTGGTTCGTTGACTTGAGTTGGGATAGGAAGACCTATGTGTGAGAGGAGTTCCTGACCCGCAGCTGTCGAAGACAGGCGCATGAATTGGGATATTTTTTGTGTTTCGATGATTTCTTGGAACGTGTTATGTACCCCAAGGGATAGCAGGCGCTGCGTGCTTGTGGACATGGGTAGAGCAAGTACTCGTTTTGTGCATTTTTGGATGAGGTTGTCTACTTTAGTTTCATCGCCTTTGCTCCACGGGTGAGCGCAGGCAACGTAGTGAACGTGACACATTAGGAACGCATGAAAGATGCGTAGTAAGCTTTCTTCTGTGAGTCCTGCGTATCTATTAGCGACGCGTCGGGCGAGGTGCATGACTGCCTCAGCTTTATTGGTGAGATGTGTGATGGTTAAGTCGTTTTTGCCATTCTCCTGTAGGGTAACACCCAGAATTCGAACTGACGACACTATCGGGATAACCAAGCCATCCATTGTGGAGAGGTGTATGGTAAGTTCGGCTTTGGTGCGGCCGTACTGTGGTGGCAGAAGCAGCAACTCGGACTTAGATGCCGATAGTCTGAGACCCGAGGGCTATAAAAATGTTTGTACTGCAGTGACTGCTTCCTGAAGGCTCGCTTCGATTTGTCCATCACTTCCTCCAGTACGCCAAACAGTAATATCGTCAGCGTAGAGCGCGTGTTCTACGCCTTCGATGTGTCTCAGCTTTTGCGAAAGCTGCCTGAGGCCTCTTCAAATGAGCGGCGTGGTTCTGAAAATAAACGGTGAGAGCACCGACCCTTTCGGGGTGCCGCGCGGGCCTAGGTTGTAGATGTGTGACTTAAGATCCCCAACTTTAAGTGTGGCCGTTCTGGCTCTTAGGAAAGAGCGGACGTATTCGTAGAAACGGCGGCCTAAGCCTGCCTCCTGAATCTCGTGTAGTATATGAGCGTGGCTTATGGTATCAAAAGCATTCTCTAAGTCAAGAGCTAGGATTGCTCTGAGGTCTTTTCTCCTTACTCTAAGTAACGTCTCGTGCAGCATGAGAAGTACGTCCTGCGTGGCCATAGCCGACCTGAACCCTACTTGATTGAATGGGAAGAGGTGTTTTCCCTCTGAATATTTTGTGACTCAACGGAGAATGACGTGCTCCATGACCTTACCCACACAGGATGTGAGGGAGATGGGTCGTAGAGAGTCGAGTTCCAGGAGTTTGTTTGGCTTGGGAATGAGTATGACGGTTGCAGCCCTCCATTCTGGCGGGACACTCCCTTGCTCCCAAGCCTCATTCATGTGGGTGGCTAGTGATTCAATGTCATGGTCAGCCAGGTTGCGGAGTAGCTTGGTGGTGACTCCGTCAGGACCCGGGGCTGACTTAGTATTGAGCTCTGCTATTACCGCGCGTATTTCAGCGATAGTTATAGCCTGCTCAAATGGGTCGTCTGAGGCCCCCGCGTAAGGTGGATAGTCTTCATGTGAGGTAGGTTCTGTGCATAGATACCGGGCTGCTGTAGCATCTAAAATTTGCGTGTGGTAAGTTGCTGTCCTCGCGCTTTGTGTAACAGTCTATCTAGAGTTAGTCGTTGCTCTGACTTGGTGGGCTTGTCACCAAGCAGATGCCTGAGAAGGTCTCATTTTAGACCTTTTCTCATGCGTGCGTCAAGCGAATTCCACACCTCATTCCACTGATTGCGTGTTAGTGTGTGACTGTACTCCTCGATTTGTCGGTTGAGCAATGCAATTCTTTTTTGTAGCCTACGATTGAGTTTATGCATTCTCCATCTTTCTTGAAGACTTTTGTGAGCCTCCAGGAGATGTGCGAGGTCTATGTTGCGTGTTGTATAAATATTTTTGCTAGCTTGTTTTACGTCCCGCTGTAGTCTCACAAAGAGTTCAGAGAGTGAAGAGTAATGGTTGGTGTCTTGTTTGCGTATTTGCCTAAAGAAGTTCCAGTCTACTACTTTAAAGTCTCTGGGCTCGAGGCTGCCTATCTTGACTGTTGTGCTACAGATAAAGTGATCGCTACCGAGGTTAGCTTGCAGGTTAACCCATGTGGGATTCGAAACGTTCCGTACTAGGGTCAGGTCAGGGGATGAGTCCCGTGACACTGAGTTACCTATGTGTGTGGGGGCAGAGAGGTCGTTAAGTAACATGAGATTGTGTTGAGCGATGTGTGTTTGTAAGTGGCGTCCTTTCTGTGTTGTGCGATTGTAACCCCATTCTACATGGGGGGCGTTGAAGTCCCCCGCGATGATGAGGGGATGGTTGCCTGCTATCTGCGTCGCTTTAGTTAGTAGTGTGGTGAATGTTTCTGTGCTGTGTGAAGGTGAACTGTACACGTTAAGGATAAATACCGATTGCTTAATGTGAGCGTTGGGGATGATCTCTATCATCTGATGCTCTATTTTGAGGTCTGGGCGTACTGCATGTGTCGTGTAAGCATAAGGCTTAGCCACACAGGTGGCTATTCCTCGAGCTTTGCTCCCACAGACGGCCTCGACTCTCAATCCGCGAAGAGCGAATTGGTCGATACGCGTTTCCTGCAGGAGAATGACGGCCAGTCGTTGGGTCGTAGAGCCAATGAATTGTTGTAACGTTTCTCTCCGCGTACGGACGGTACTTGCGTTCTATTGCCAAATTGTGGATGATTGTGACGGCGCCATTTTAAGGTCTAGGTATTAGCCCAGCGCGCTTACTGCGTGCCCGGTCCTCCTCCAACACCTTAGTCTTCGCGTCCATTTGTGCTGGCCATGCAGCCAACTCGATAAGTTGTTTCTGCATGCTCTCTAGTTTAGCGTTCAAAGCGCTATACTCGGTCGTGGTCTCTGCGCGGTACTGCTCTAGTATCGCGTATATATTGGCTGTAAACCGGTCAAATTCGGATTGCTCTTCGGCCTGGAGCGTCGGGCCTGCCCGTTTCTTAGCGCCGCGTATCGAGACGGGGCCGCTGATAATGCTAGCCTCGCGCGATTCGGGGGCCTGTTGTTTTGCTAGCTCTTCTTTAAGCGATTGGACTTCTTTAGCCTGCTCCGCATACATGCGTTTTAACTGTGCTAGTTCTGGGTCAAGTTGCTGTGGCGAGTGTCCCTGACGCTGCGCTGCGTGGGCCTCACCTATGCATGCCACCTTGTCGGCCCAGGTAGGCTGGTCACTGGGAGTAGGATTTCGTGGGCCTAGAGGAGGTCCTTGCGGTTTGGTGGTCTTGGCAGGAACTGGGCTGGTTGCTGGGGTAAGTGTTCGCTGCTGGGCTTGCTTTCGTCGGCGACGGCGCTGACGACGACGGCGCACGAGGTAAGGCAACTGGTAGCGATGTCGGCATTCGCGGTCACCCGTGCGGTGTCCTTCACCGCATAAGGCACACACTGGTTGGTTGCACACGTGTGGGTTGTCCGTTGGTAAGTGACCGCAGTGGTCGCAGACCTTAGTTGAAGGAGTGGGGCACACGTCTTGGCGATGGCCCACTTGGCTGCAGGTACGGTAGGTGTCTATTTGGCGCTTGTACAACGTGAAGCGGTAGATGACCTGGCCGCAGCAGACGTAGTTGGGCACTTTGAGCCCGTTGAAGATCAGAATCACAGTTTCAGTGTTTTTAATGCGACGCGCTCCCAGTAGACTTGAGTTGCGCGGTTGGATTAGCATGCGGTTGAGTGCGGCGTCGTCAAAGTCAGTGTCGACGCCGCGAATCACGCCTCGGCTCCTGATACCGGCAGGTGAGAGGTAGGCCGTGACCGGGTGTCTCTGGTCGGTGAGAATTATCTCGGTAACTCGACTGTACGCTGCTGCATTAGTAGCACTGGGCGTACTGACGACAAAAATGTTTTGCATCGAGTTGGGCCAAATAATGTCCTCCTCCGTTACCGACAGCGCTAGCTGAGCTGCTATGGTTAGTGCGGCGAGAATCCTGTGCGGGCTGCAGGCTTGCTCGTTGAGGCCGCCTCCCGGTCGCCCGATGACTCGATTGTGACTACGTGTCATCGCCGGCAGTCGGCTCGCAGCTGCGACGCGTCGTAGAGTAGCGTTAGGCGTCGCTGTCGCGCCTCGTTGCGTTCCAGACTGGCGTGTGACTTCGCGCGCGATTCTTGCCGTCTGTTTAGAACGGAGAACCATCCGTTTCCTTGTAATTCCTCAGGGGTGACGTCGTCCCCTTCCATGGCAATCTGCTGCGGCATATCGCAGCTGGCGTGCGAGCGCCGTAGGCGGGGAGGCTGGCCTAACCTCGCCTAGGCTTAGCTCGCCGGTGCAGCGAAAAGGCCTCTAAAATGATGAAAAACGAGCCCACCTTGATGAACCAGGTGTCGAAATGTTCAAGTGAACTTCGCGGAAGAGGTTCCGTGCAGCTCAGGAAGATTCGAGGCCGTTGACCGGTCAAAATTGGCATTCGCAGCTTAGCGCGATAGGTGTGTGTCCGCACACCAGCCTGAGAGACGCTAGCTCCTCTCTCTCCTGAATGAGGTTCGGCACACCGCGGGCACACGGCATTGCTGGTACATACTCCTTTGACATGTCCCATCTTGAAACATCTGAAGCATTGTAGGGGCTTCGGTATGTATGGACGAACCTGGTGGTAAACGTGGCCAACTTTGACGTCTGGGGGAAGACTGTCTCCCTCAAAAACAATCTTCAGGCATCGTTACTGACCAAGCCTTGCGATGTGCTTGATGAGGAGGTCGTCTGTAGTTGGCTTTGTCAAGATTGGGAAATCACCAGTGGAAATGGAAATGTCCACGTCATAAATGCCGCCAGCACTGCCCTTACAGTCAGTGGGGATCAGTGATTTAACTGTGACTCTGTCGATTTCCGAGATGTTCTGTAGGCTTCGCAGTGCACTACGGTGTAGAACATCAACTGCCAGAACATTCTTCCGTGAGTTGATCCTGATGTCTTTAATCTCATTTGGAGCGAGTCCTTAGAGGTATGCAGAGAGTACTTGCCTGTTAAGCCGCCGTAGGTTGGCTGAAGGGTCCACAGCCATGAAGAGTATAGAGTGTGGCCAACGCTGTGCGGTAGCCAGCACGGTGGATATAGTCGCCATCTACGATGTTCGTAGCAGTCTTCTTATTGCATTACGGCTTATGACGACTGCGTAGTCGTCATCCGATGACTCGAAACCGTCGGAATAGAGCTCCGTTGCCTCACTGTCTGTGCCACTTGAGGTGGTCCCACGTTTCCTAGCCGCTGCCATACGTAGCGGTTGTCCACCTCGAAAATTCTGAGAGGCTTCTTCATCCATTCTCGCAAGGAGGGAGCGGCAGCTCCCAGAATTTGCGGTAAAACAAATAGAAAATTTGAGGCAAAGGTACAAGCGCTCTATGAAATAGACACTTCGTCCTTAGAACAAAATTACTACAACTTTCACAGAGTCAACCAGCTGAGTTTTGGGAACACGCGCTCCACTAGCTGCAGAAAGAGAAGCGAGACGTGCTAACCATTGCGGATTAGGCAGTGAAGTACTACGCTGCGTACACGTCCTCGAATATTTCGTCCAACGGCTCGTTGCCGGATTTCATCACAGAGGCCACTGAGTATTTTTTTAACACGTTACCACTTCGCGAGGAGGCGACATTAGCTCGTGGCCCGTTGAGTTACTCCACGTTTCCTTCAGGTACTGAGCACGTGCAGTTACTCTAATGGCTGTCTCGCAATGTGCGCAGAGATAAAGAATAGGCCTATTCGATTCACCTTCACCAAGCCGTGCCCGTTCCCGGCGGTGGGCCAGAAGTTCGTTGCGCAGCGTGAGTTGAGGGGCGCGGGCATTTCGCGACACCAGAAACGGACGACGGGGTAAGTGCATGTGGCCAAGCCTGTTTTTGTTCGCCCAAATAACGCCGTCAACTTGACAGTACAAAATGAACATTGGGAGAGTTTACGACGTGTATACACCTTGGGAAAACACATCACGCAAGCAGACGTCTGTAGGACGTCTGCACCTGAATACCGTATCGTCTGCACAGCTACTCGTGCGAGCACGTGCGACTACGTGAAGCGGGCACCGTCAACAGAGGAGGTGCTGGGAAATCACGAGCCGGCACTGCACCTCTTCAAATGAGCGGCGTGGTTCTGAGATTACCACTGCTGCGCTGCTGAAACGAATCGCAATGTGTAAAACCTCGAGAACTTCTCCAGGTGGTGGCCCCGCCGCCGTGGTCTATTAGTTAGGGTACTTGGCTGCTGACCCGCGGGTCGCGAGATCGAATCCTGGCTGCGGCGGCTGCATTTTCAATGGAGGCGAAAATGCTGGGGGCCCATGTTTCCAGATTGGGGTGCATGGTAAAGAACCAGAAGTGGCAAAATTTCTGGAGCCCTTCACTGCGGCGTCTCTCATATTCATGTGGTGGTTTTGGAGCATTAAACTCCGCATACCAAATAATTTTCCAAATGGTGCTGGCAAATCGAACGGATCAGATGTGTGTTTAGACGGCTCTTGATAAACAGCGGCACATAACTTTTTCACAAGCTTTGAGCTAGCATGTGTCGGTATGCGGTATCTTTATCAGTACACCAGCTTTTGTGTGTAGAGAGATCATGCTTCCTTAGCAAAAAAAATAGCTTCATCGCTTCGTGTTATGTGTAGAGATTGTCGAAAGACAGTAGCCTTTTCACGGCCATACTATCTGAGCCCTCATCTCATCCGCAGCCACCCTGGATGCTGTTTTCGTACCAATTCCATCCTGCCTAATTGAGACACCATGTCTTCGGCAGATGGGTTTTTCGTGGATATCCCCGGATTTTCAGTGCAGTATCATAAACAATAGGGTCCTTAAAATTACGTATTGAATTTGTTACCTAATAAAGGAACACACCACCTAACAGTTACGCATTGATGTTGCACCTCCGATATGCGTGTTATTTTCTTTTTATCGACAATGTTGACGCATATGAGTGCACCCACTAGTTCAAGGCGACAGGGCCTTCACAAAACGCTTAAACTGAGGCCGGGTGGCAGACACATGTGACGGAAAAACAAACAAATATACAGACAGACGAAAATTTGTTCGTTCAAGCATCCCAAGAAATACGATCGCCTTTAAAATCACGAAGTTTTACTAGTGTCTGTATACCGCCACTCTGTTACTCTGTATAGGAACGTGAAATGGGATTGAGAGATTTCAGAAGATAGGAAAGAAACCAATAAAAATAACATGAGGGGGCATGCAATGCGTTGGTAAACCTGATAGATACATTTACAACTAGTGGGTCATGAAGCTGTCTATGTGAAATGCCCATTTGAGGAACCATTCCGATAAGTCTAATTTTTGACAGGTAATTTAGTAGGGATTGTAGAACTCGTTGGTGCATTTAAAGACCAGGCGCTGGCCCTAGCATACTCTGTAACGTCAAATAATCATGGCAGATCATGTCCATTTGTCTCGCCAACAATTCCCGCAAGACGATGTGCCCCGCTGTTCTATGCTACCACAGTTTTCATAGCAGTGACTATAGTCGGAAGCCCTCTGTGGTACAAAATCTGATATATGTTAATTTCTGAAGGTTGTTTTTTGCAATTTATTAGTCGCTATTTTATTTTGTTGTCGTCTGGCACAACCTAGTTGTGGTGTGCACGTTCATTGGCCACAATTTGGGATCGAGCGGTTGGAATCCTAATTCGGCAGCCGACTGGGTGTTTTCGGAGGCGTTTCGTAAAATGTGTTGATTATATATTGCAACTCTAGGGCATTGATCAAGTTTTGTAGTATTTCTTTGCTTACGGCAGTGCCTGTAGCTCACCCTGCTTTTTTCGTTATCTGGTGTGCCAGTTTTGTGACACGAGGACATCACTGAACTAGTTTAGCCATGGTCAAAAAGTTAGTACAGTTTACAGTGCGCAGGGTAGGTCTGCAAATTTAGGTTTGTGTTTATCAAAACGCAGATGAAACTGAAGCAGCCAGTGTGGGGTCATGATGTAAGTGAAAAAAAGAAGAGCTCGCGACTGCCCTCAGTGAACCCATGATGAGAACCGTTGTGCTCAAGCACGGGTTGTCACAATAATGATAAACAACAAATGTTTTACCACATAGGTCTATATCAACCCAGGAAGACCTATGGAAGGTCGTGAGGGTAAACTTGTAAGAGGCAGGCGATGGCAGAAAGATAGCGTCGACCCTGAAGCCGGCGAGTCAAAGCATGAATCGGACGTGGCAAAGGCACACGCAATGATCACAGAGCCCACCTTTCGGGAAGCCTATTCTGAACCCATTACACGCACTTTCTCAAGGTATCCTTCGAGCATCCTTGGAGATGATCAGATATCTGCTGTGTTTTCCTTATTGTAACGACATTCACAGTACATCATCGTCTTTGTTTCTGCTAGAGTCAGCTTACGTGTTTCTTTGTTCTCATTGCACAGTTTTCGAAGACAGCAAGAGATCGCATGTACGTATGTTGCTACTGGCGCGTTATCTGCTAATCTTTGTTATCGGCCACTGCTTCACGGGTGGGTACATCAGCTTCCTGAACAAGCCCACGCTGGAAGAAGTGCCAGGATACTAAGGAGAGACTGGTTTCCTTTCTGAGGAATGGTCGCTTAGACCCTTGCATTGTGAAGAACGACTTCGAGCATATATTGATGACGGTAAGTACCCTCCACAGCTTTGGATACTGCGTGGATATATCTATGGAGCGAAGCTTCAAATGGTACGTGAAAGATAATAATGATGGGCCCAATGACCAGCTGATTCATTAGTAGCTTGCCTTCTATTGCCATTGAGCTTGCCTTTTAGGCTTATTTCAACGTCAACGACCTGAGTTTACACGTATATTTGTACGTATATTTGTTGAACATGCATCCTCTAAAACGTTCGTTGAGTATATGGAAGGGTCGCAAATGCTTAGGCGTTGACATGCCCATGGTAGATCTGCACCTGCTTCCATTACAGGGATGAAATAGTACTTATCCCAGGCACTCAGTGGTAAATGTGATACTTTCAAAAGTACGATGACAGCCACCGTTAGGGCCAGCCCGGCTCCAATCCTCCGGAGGGCGATTTACTCCGCACTATAGTAGGGTGAAATAGGAGAAAGCAGGTGGAAGGAAGTAAGTCTCTTCTGTTGAAGAAACATTTTACAGGCTTGATGTGAGTTGCGGGCATTATTTGAGTGAGAAAAGGAGGAAAAATCTGAAATATATAGAAGGACAATGCGCGTATTATCTTGCAGCAATGCCTTGAAGGCTATCAGCACGACCTTGAATCTAATGTACATGACGCAAGTAGTGGTTTTATGTTGTATAGCGTGTGTGGTATTACAGATTTGCATCTCCTTATGAACATTCATAATGAGACCTTCAATGGCACCTACAAAATTGGTGACATTGTTCATTTGTTTGACTGAACGCTGCTCGTAAAAGACATCTTGCAGAGCATCGTGGGTGGATTAACTTCTACTGGAGCATTGGTTTTAGTAAAGAAGAATGCTGGTGTCTACTCATAATAGTACCAGTACTTCTACATGATTTGTAGTGATATGAAAGAGATAATATATGACTAACCTACTTCTCAATGCTTCTGTTTTCAGCGTATTTTTTGTGTTGTCGCTGAAAGGCTTCAAAGAAACTTATTTGTTTGGCTTTACCTGATAATTTCAGACACAGCAGCAATCACTGTTAACTAGAGCTATACGAATTGTCACATATACACCTGAATCTAATACTATCTAATAAGGATCATACCAAATCGAATGCGAATATGTATTTAGTAACACTCAAATAATTTTCAATAGTTGGAAAAAAATTCTCAAGATAAGCCTTGAATGCTGAAATGGTATTGCTTTAGCGTAGCTCAGTTTTGCGCTAAGAAGCGATGCTACGGTCAATAAGAAAATCCGTTTGAAAATTCTGCGATCAATAACAAAACCACAGTAAAATTCGTAAGGATTTTCATGTGGCTTCGTCCTACAGAAGGGAGGTTGTTTTTCTTCCGCCACCCAGTGGGTTCCCGCAGAACTCATTTGTAATACTTGTATCCATGTGCTTCGAGTAAGTCCGAGATTCGATGTCCGAACCAGGACGAATTTTTCACCAACTACGGGGCTTTTCTTTTCGAGAAATGCGTACGGATTTTCTTGTGGCTTTATGCTACAAACGGGTGATTGTCCTGTTTTCTTTTCTGAACTCTTTCGCCACCTTGCGAGTTTCCGCGGAACTCATTTGGAAAGAACAAAAAAAAACAAATGACATTGTGATCGCTAGAATATCACGTTTTCTTCCCAACAAAACTACTCAACCTTCAACAAATAGCACGACCTTTACACCGAGCCACTGACAGCTACGACAAATAGGTAAATTGATGGAATCAATTTAGGTAAATCAAAATAGGTCACTTGATGAAAACCCTTGAATGTACCTCAGCATCTCCAAAACCTTGACCTCACCACCAGTTTGGGTGCATGGTAACCTATTTACATACGCCAGTTCTTCTCAAATTGGCTAGTAGCCGTTGGGCCATTGTCTTTGTTGACCATCTTAGGCGATACGCTGCGAGCGTCGCCATCCCACGACCCGCGGGTCAGCAGCCGAGTGCCTTAGGCACTAGACTACCGTGGCGTGTCCATAGTGGCAAAACTTTCGCGTGAAACTTTCTTTATCTAAAAGCTGGTGTCTATACTACCACCTCAGAGCTCTGAAAAAAGTTTTTACTAAAGAGCAACGATATACCATATCGGAGCATTTTATTGAGAAAAGCTTCTTTGTAAACATGGGTCGAAAGTGGTATGGTGAGGATGCGGTAAAACTGCGCTACTTCCTGAAAGCTCAACAAAAAGGGGCTGATTAGTGAGAAGTGATAGAACACATCAGGAACACTTGTAACACATCGAAATTCGTTGACCTGACTAAGGTAATGACACCCTCGCGGTTTCAGTGGTGTACAAAAAGCACAGCTGGTTGATTTCTTTTTCATGTTAGACACATCTTATTACTTGGAATATAATGAAGGTATTTCTATTTTTTTTTCGCCGCAGCGCTTCAGGACTACCCACAATTACGGCCACTGACGAATGCCGTAAGAAACTGGACAAAGTTCGCCGAGAAACAGCAAGGAAGCGTGCGTGGAACGGACCATACAGCGACATGCTGTGTACTTTAGCGCAGAGGGCGTGTTGGAGCCGTACGCTGCTTCTCTCCAGGGCCAAGCTGAGATCTCCCGCGTTCATGCTCGAGACATAATGTTCTCGTCGTCAGTGTTACTGCCAAAGGCTTCTCCATACAAGCGACTGATGAATAGGGTGTAAGCGGTCATCCCGGTTTTTATGTACGCTGTTCTTGTGACGCTTTTATTGAACAGTATGTGCAATTAGAAAGTTGCGGTAATACCATGCCTGTAGTTCTCCCTCGCTGTGCTCTTGAGGTTCGAAGTTCAGGTGACAACGTGTCTACAGAATAGTTTATTTATTATTTATTTATTACATACTGCCGGCCTCATATGGAGGCCTTAGGCAGGAGGCGGGCATAAATACACAACACAGAACGAGCTCGAAATATTGAATAGAACTGCACAAATAAAAAGAAATACATGACTTAGTATTCTGCGAATCAACGGCACTGGCAAAATATGCAAAGGCAACGAGAGGGAACCAATTCCACGGGAGTTAGTACTCGCATAGCACAAAGTACTCACATTAGGTATTTACATAGCAGAAAGCATTGCAGGTACTGACATTGTACTTACATAGCACAAAAAAGTCAAAAGGAAAAAAGAAAAAGCAAGCTTTACCATTTATTCGAACACAGCAAAGTGAAAGCGAATGCAAGTGAGTACATGAATGCGAGTGAGTACATGAGCATAGTGGCGATTAAAGAACTTCATTTCTGATCGCATGCATAATATGTTTGTACTTAGTTACATAATAGGTTTGTAGTTAGCCATGCGTAGGCATAGAGACAACAATGAGGCGGGACGACCACATCTCAAAAAATGAAACTATCACAGTTTGCACTATGGCTTGCGTCTGAGGCAAAGAGTGAACTTGGGTGGGTGGCGTTCCTTGTTGGCCTTTGCTGCTTCCAACGCCGCACAAATGGACGCAGTGAATGAGCTCATGCTGGGAGCTTCCTCACAGACCGCACAGCTACATTAAAATTAGGACCAGAGCATTCCTGACCCTATACACTAGGCAACTTCGGAACACCTCAAGGGTCAGTGCTCTCTCCAATCCTTTTTAACCGGGCTATGCTACTTATACCCAACGCTCTTCAACGTATCCCTGACTTGAACTTCTCCATCTATGCCGATGATATCACCTTATGGCTGAAAGGAGGCTCAGATGGACACATTCAAGACACTCTACAAACAGCTGTAGATACAATAGCAGCACCAACATCTCAGATGAATGTCTATTGTACCCCAACTAAATCAGAGTTACTCCTTCTACCAACTCATCGTCGGAACAAACACGTTCCAATGGTCGAAGTTCACATAAATGGGTGCCTCATTCCTAGAGCATCACGTATTCGTGTGCTAAGTTTATTTATCCAAAACAACCGACTTAATAGGTACACACTCGGAGCTTTGCGCAATACCATTGAAAACACCCTAAGAATGATAGGAAGAATCTCAGGGCAAAGTGGAGGGCTCCGAGAGTCAGAGTTACTTCGTATAATACAAGCTTTTGTGATTAGTAAAATCACATATACCCTTCCTTACCTTCACCTTAAATTAGCAGAGGAGGAATCGGTCAACACGCTCCTCCGCAGAGTTTACAAATACGCGCTAGGCATTGCAATCAATACCTCTAATGCACTACTCCACCAGACAGGAGTCATATATACCCTATGTTAAATCCGTGAAACCAGTGTAACAGCTCAATACGCAAGGCTAGCGACCACTAGCGCAGGTAACCACATTTTATAGTCTACCCGAATTAACTTCGCCTCACTCACCAATGCTAAATACAACATTCCCCAAAACATACACAAACAATTACTCATACCGCCTCTTCCTGAAAACATGCATCAAACATATCATACTAAGCGCCGAATCCAAAGAGAAAAAGCTCTTCAGAAACAATTGCATGGAGCCAGTG
This sequence comes from Rhipicephalus microplus, assembly GCF_013339725.1. NCBI lineage: Eukaryota > Metazoa > Arthropoda > Arachnida > Ixodida > Ixodidae > Rhipicephalus > Rhipicephalus microplus. The sequence continues at coordinate 147,604,691 of NC_051167.1, forward strand.
ACGTGCTCTATGTCGATGCGGCAGAATACCCATCATCCTCGACCTATGCTCTCTCTGCTGTCGACTATAACAGCAAGGTGCTCACAACGGCATGTGTCACTGTCAACTTTTCGGAGGAGGAAGAGGAGGCTGCCATCGCTTTAGGTCTATCCATCACCAATATCATTATGATTGTAAGTGACTCCAAAACTGCCATACGCTACTTCAGCGCAGGTCGCATCTCATCAACTGCCCTTTCAATTCTTAAGAAACATCCTCCCACGCAAGACGTTGTTCTCATATGGACGCCCGCGCATGCGTGGTTGAGTCGCAATGAGGCGGCTCATACCTGTGCTCGAGGAATGACCGGCAGAGCGCAGGCCTCTGATGGCGCCTTAGACCACGCGGCCTTTTTCAGCGCGAAAGATTGTCTTTCGACCTTCCACGATATAACAAATCACTACCGCCTACAGCGCACTATATACCCCCCTTACATCATGGAGCTTCGCGCTACCATGAAATACTATGGCGTCAGTTACAGACCCGTACGTTTCCTGCCCCATCTTTTCGCCATCTTATACATCCTGCGATATAACCCTCCCTTTTGTGCATTTTCTGTCAACAAAGAGCCAACCTAGACATTATCATGTGGGGGTGTAGTTGAAACCCACCACCCAATTCTCTACACATTAATAGTAAGGAGCAGTGGGAGGCTGTTATGTGCAGCTCGGCACCCGAGGTCCAGGACCAGATCTTGGATTGGGCCAAGAGGGTAGCGGAGACCTACGCTGGGTAGGCTCCTCTGACACTCCACCACCGCACCTTTCCCTCTTGGGATGAATAAAGTTTTTTCTCCTCCTCCTCATGCTAGGTTCACGTGTCCTGGGAGAGAATAAAAAGGTGAAAAAGAAAACTGACGCAGGCATAGGGATGATAGAATAAAACTTGTGGCTTAGCGAGTCGGTGCATACTTCAAGGCATAGTCGGTGTGCCAAAGAAAAGACTAGAACACAGAAAGAGCGAACAGTCACAGGCGCAACCTTTGAACTCACTTATTTTGGACACCTGTTAATATATACGCATCAAACAGGAAAGTCGAAGCAAACGTTCCCAGCTGTCCCTGTTTATTCTAACTGCATCCCAGTCTTACCTTTGCAGACACCAGTTTAACTTGGTCATCATACCTTTTGCGAAGGCGAATGAGGGTTAAATAAATTGAGCTCAATGTGCCCCGTTGTTAGAACAGCGTTGTTAACTGCGTGCTTTCCCTCGAATGCAGAGCCTGTAATGCAGTGAGCTGAAAAGGAGGAGCGGTACTTTAATACCCCAAGACAGGGGTCTTCATTGTGCGGTGCACGATCGTTGCAATATTGGTCAGGCGCGCCTATGACTGCATTCAGCTAACATTTTCCTTTATCTGCTACAGTTTGAAATGGCCAATATTACTCGCACAGTCGTTATTTGCCTCAGCATGCACCGAGAACTGAAGCAGGCCATCAGTTCACAAGGCGATGCGCACCAGGTCCAACCACAGTATCGCTATAAGCCGGCGCATCGTCACCCTTCAGGTGCCGGGGCCAACGTTCGTCGTAGCGCCCCCCACCCCTCATCTGAAGGAAACTAGTGGGCTCCATTCTTTTGTTTCTATTTAAGGGCTCCATTTCAAAGCGAGAGTCAGTTGACGTAGCGAACATATGAGAAAACCTGGCGTTATAACCGAATAACTACAGTGATTAGCAATATAACGGAAGGCATGACAGTGGGAGGTATGGTAGGCTCGAGCCCCATTTTCCAAGAGCAAACATAGTAAAAACACAAAGCATATGTTCCCAGCCTCGCTGCCCCCACCTGAAGCAACTCACACATCATGGGTGCACCCTGGTGAAAAAAACCTGGCACCACCCCTATTGTTCAGTAACATTTGGACTTTATCAGAAACAATTACTAATGAGCCTGACGGTTGCATGTGTGGCTCATCATTGCATTAAATATTGTGGGGACACTGAAGAGCGAAAACTCTTTTGGTCGTTCTTTACGATGCAGGACCAGGAGGGTGGTGGAGACGGGTGTGATGGAGCAAATGGAAGATCGATACTGGAGTCGCACCTTGCAAACGCTGAGAAGCGTCCCTGCTGAAGAAGTCTGGCAGCCGTTGCAGCTGAATGAGTCCCTACTTTCCTTAATCGTTTTGGCAGCCGGTCTATGTATCTCATTCATAGCTTTTCTTAGCGAATTGATGTTCGGTATTTCAGGAAAGCGGCAAAAACTTTCGGCAATATCGTGCAAGATTTGTAGAAGACACCGAGTGTGACTAGCGCTGTCGAATTGACAATGATGCTAACTTTCGAAGCGGAGTTTAATCATTCATGCAATACTTCATAGGTGGCCAAGAAGCATGGACCCAACTGAGACTCACGCAAGCAATGTTTGTTTTTTTTGCGTAAGGGTATGGGCTCGCCGAAATTTTCAAATTTGGACTCACCGATATTTACTTTAACGGGCTTACTCTGACTCAGATGTACTGAACGTTCATAGTCTGAGTGCATTGATGTACCAGTAAGTGCACACCAGAACACATTCAAGGGAAATGCGCCCTAAAGTCGAGCGTTATTTTAGCGGTGTCTCTTATTGCGTAGATTTATTAGGTTTTCTGGGAGCACCACGCGAGAAGTTTCAGAATTCAGTTCCCTACACAACCGCATTCTTCATAGTTTCTTTCCGAAAATATGAGACAATAAAAATCCTTCGATGTGGTGAACTTTCGCAGGTATAAACTTTGAGGATGGTTCAGGCAATGGTGGACGACTCACCTCTGCCACCATGTAATCCAGCTTTTTCTGTTTCTAGAAAAGCCAGATTATGTAGAACTTCGTATTGGTTGGTAGCCCTTCATAAACGCGCTTCATAAAACCCATTGCAGTTCTTCTCTAGCTGATTCTCACTGTGGTGGTCCTTATCGAGGACGTGTTCAACTTATAGCTTACCAGCGTCGTCATATAAACTGAAAAAAAATTGATGAAAGGTGATACAGTAACCCGGTTAAGCTTTGCACCGAGCTAGGTACCGTTCTTCATACGCACGAAATTGCGTAGTAGCACTCATCTTTTAGCTGGCGCAAAAGTCTAACACTAATGTTGAAATTAGTCACCTTAAGCTGCATTTTTTGTTTTCCCCCGTTTGTTTTTCTCAAAAGAACAGGCAGAAAGAACGCTAACTGTATTTTGAAGCCACGAATAGTTCCACTTGCGTTGCATTGAATACGTGCCACACAACTTCCGCGCGGAAGCTGGCAAAGTCATCTATGACTGCAAGTTACAATGCAAGACTTAATTTTAAGCACGCACACCCGAGCACCCCAGGCTCTCAAAATTTTCATAATTTTTCAAACTATAAATTACGAGCTATATTCAGTATAAATGGTATTGTGGCGTTACTTCATGAGAGGCGATGGTGGTCATCATGCCCACTACCACACATACACCCACTGCACACAGTTACTCTCAATTAGTGCAAATGACTTGTCTACATAGGTGCGTGGCTCTTCCTTAGTGCGCACTGCACGTGGCCTCCCTTTTCCGACGAGAGAGGTGAACTTCTAAAGGAAAAACAATACTTATCTTTCCGTCAAACCACCCCGCCTAATTTAAAGACGAATGAACAAGGCGCTCACATTGTCCAACTCACATCCGGCATCTTTAACTAACTAAGCACTCGAAAGACTAATGGTTGAATAATGGTTGAAAGAGTAATGGTTGTTCATTCGTCTTTAAATTCGATGCGAAGCATTTCATAGTGAGCTTCGGCGACTTTGAGCGTATCTACCTATCTATCTATCTATCTATCTATCTATCTATCTATCTATCTATCTATGTATCTATTTATCGATCTATCTATCTATCTACCCATCTATCTATCTATCTATCTAGCCGCCTACGACTTTCAGCTGTCCTGGCCGTTTAATAATGGTATCGATATCAATCTTGGTATGGCATAAAGTGACTGTATGAAGAAAGTATTTGACCAGTCATAACATGAAAATAATGAAATGTATGTCATGAATGTCATAATTTACATTTAGTGATCCAGCTGCTCTTGCGTTGTTTTTGTTCACACGACATGTTTAGGAACTCGTATGGTGCGACATGATTGCATGGTGAACACAATCATCAGAACCTAACATGAAAACCATGACATCCATGTCATGTAACAACATGAGTACATGCCACGTTCATGATGAGCTCGCAGCCGTTTCGCTAGCATCACATATACACAATTTGGGTAGTACGGTACGTGAATGGATGACGAAGGTATGTGAATGGTGCCAACAAGATAATCATGAGATGCGTGTCATGTAACAACATGGCTACACGCCACGCTCATGATGCACTGGTAACCGTTTCGCTAGCGTCACATATACCAAATTTGGTATTACGGGACGTGAATGAATGATGAAGGTATGATAATGGTGCAAACATTAAAAACATGAGATGCGTGTCATGCGACAACATGACGACATGCCACGCTCATGATGCGCTTGTGGCCATTTCGCTAGCTTCACATTTACCAAACCTGGTATTACGGAACGCGAATCGACGACATAGGTAAATGACACATCCAAACATGATAACCACGTCATTCGTGTCATGTAACAACATGACTACATGCCACACTGATGAGGCGCTCGCGGCTGTTTCGCTAGCTTCACATATGCCGATTTTGGTATTACGTGACCCCAAAGGATGAATAAGGTATGTGACTGGGGCAAACATGATTATCACGAGATGCGTGTCATGTGAAAACATGACTATAAGCCACAGTTAAGGTGCCAATTCACTCCGACGTGACGCGGTGTACGTCATATGCTCGCAGGCGTGCGCCGCGCTGCGTTGCTTTGACGCGTGCGCGTTTCTTCAGCACATCTGACGTCCCTCCGTCACGAAAAGAAGGAAAAGTACTGCCGTTTGGATAACTCATCTGCGCGAAATGCCGCACGTCGCATTTCGCGCCGGCGGACCCTGGTCGCGCCGATCGCACCTGATGTCCACTATAGAGTGCTCGCGTTCTGCAGCGGGCCCGGCTCGTCGCTGGAGTCGTCGTAGGGACCCCGGACAATGGGTTGCTCCCACGCCCTCCTTCTCCATGCTTTTGTGAATAAAGACGTTTCTCTCTCTCTATCTCTCTCTCTCTCTTGCTAACGTAGTGTCGCTACTTTAGAGTATACTGGGCCCTTCATGATGCGCTCACGGCCGTTTCGCTAGCTCCACATATACTAAATTTGGTATCACGTGACTTGAATAGATGACGAAGGTAATTGAGACACCCAAATATACTAATCATGACAGGTAAGTCATGTATGACATCATTTACCTTCACCTCGTAACATTGTGCTCATTTTAATGAGACATATCAACCTTTCTCAATCGTGCTTCGCATATCATCGATTCCCAGTGTACCAGGGGTCTGCCATTTTTTTATTCATTGGGATATCGCTCCTTTAAATAAATACAAAACATAACAAGGCGTGCAAATGTTGAAAGAGTTTGGTGACATTATGTAGAATTTATGACACTGTACTTCAGGATGTACGCTAGTAATAGGAAAGCTAGTTTGATGCAAGAATCGAGATTACGCTAGGTCCTTGCCAAATGAATGCCAAAGTCGGCTTGGCCCATACAGCTTACTGAAGCCCCAGCGCTTCATGAAAAGCATAGCCTCACGCTTCTTGCAACCCGATTTCAATGTATTATGGCATCCCTGAATCGTTTTGCAAGCTTCTGGTGAGAATGTCAATATGGATAGATTGGAAAAGCAAAAACAGTGGACGCCTCAGATCTATCAATCTTCTGGCTGGTTGCGACAACGCTCCATGTGTAGGTTGCTATATTGTGAAAGAACAAAAATTGTCGTCGCGTTAAACTTTGCTAAAACCTATAGCGCAGTAGCTAAACCTGAATGCGGTGTCTGCGTTCATTTCTCTTAACTGAGTAGATAGGGGCTGGTACCACTGATTTTCCGCGACGAAATATCTGCTGCTACTCGCAACATGTTGGCAGAGCTCAGCTTTTCCTGCGCCATTGTGACAGCTGCTGAAGAACCTTGGTAACGGCACTACATTTTAGATGAAGAGGGTCTCTTCATCAGGTCTATGTCCTGCGGCGTCGGCGTCCCTACTGACACAATGGATGCACAACTCTCTTTTTATACTTCTCTCCTACAGCTGCGCGTTACTCTCTCCACCTGTTTCCTACACTCTTAAAAAATAGAGTGACGTTCTCTCCATTTAGGAAGGAACGGCGATGTCCCCAATGTTTGTCTTTAAGTAGAGAAACGTTGCTCCCTTTGTCACGGAGAAACATGTTCCTCCCTATGACAATCAATATGGCTGCCCCTAGGCGAAGCGAGTAGGCTTAGCAACTGCAACTATTCTCGACTGATAAGGAGTACATGGCACTGAAAATTACAAAAAACGGTCCCGCTGAGCTTGATATCAAACGAAAGATGATAAAAACAAGCAGACGAACCTGTGGCGATGAAAACATCGCGAAAGAGAACGACGAAGCAAGCAGGTTTTGTTCGGTGAGCGAGGCCACGTTCACTCCGAAAGACACGGATACTCAAGAGTCCTCACCTGAAGAGTGCATTCCAGGCTTGCTGTATTTATTTCTTGCAGATTCACATAGTGTAGCGACGTTATCCATGTGTTTACGGGGCAGCAGGTCACGAGATGTGCCTCCCAACCGTAGACTTGATCGCAGAGAAACCATGCCGACTCAGTAGTGCAGCTTTTATAAATAGATGTTCAACGTTGGCTGGAGGTGTGAGAGCGTCATAGCCGTGAAGTAGGTGGTAGCTGGCGCCATCTGGAGAAACAGAAATATACTAAAAAAAACGTCCCCTGTGGTGACGTACGTTCCCATACCCACCATCACGGCTCCTTCGCGGATAGTTTACGCCTCAGCCCATTCAGGATTACTCAGTGACACCGGACGCCTAATATGTGCTGATGCAATGCATATAGCTACACATGCACTCAAGGACGCACACTACACATAGCACGCATATAGGGTGAACTAAATGAGCATGAGCACATCAACCATTCACAACAGCGGCACAAACTTCGACATGTTTACTCACACCCTACTACAAAAACGCACAAGCTTATATAGCGATAAATTTCGAGTGACCATAGTGGCACAAGTTACAACTAGGTTTTCTTACACTGTTTTTTACGTTTTGTGGCAATACCACAACATGCGCACACGTAAATATATTGTATCTGATGCTCAGACAAACGGAAGTTTGTCAACGGTTGCGCAGTAATGAACGGAATAATTACTAGCGCTTATCTGGTTTTCACGAAAGCGAATACCCCCAAGCCATGCATAGAATTCCCATGGCATTCCGAACGCTGCGCCATCTCTTGACCACTGCCACAGCTATTTTTTTTTTCTTGAAGCCTCCAAGAACGCAAACGTTTGCTGCGCGCTAGCCATTTCGGAGGTCACTTCTTTTTATTATTATTCTTGTACTTGTTACTCGGAGAGGGCGCAGCATGCAGACCAGACTTGGTCCCCGTCGTAGTAGGTGTTCTGTGGTCACGTCGACCTCGTTTAGTTGTTTCGTGTTAACGTTTGCTTATATTCTTTTTACGTGCTTAGCACAAGTGGGACCGTTAGTCATGGATACAGTACACCACTAGCCCTTCAATGACAATGTTTTTGATGCGGTAGAGACCGTTCTAGCAGTGTATACGTACGTTACAACGCGGGTCTTGCGAGAGAAATAAGCGATGACCTCGCATCCGACGGTATTTTTTCGTGAGCTATGGCAGTGGCTGTTGGCGTCGCGGCCGCTCTAATACTTGAGTGGGGGAACTATCGCTTCAGTGCGCAAATATATTATAACGGTATAGCATGTTCTGCCTACATACTTTTCTGCTTCAGATGCCTCTCGCGATTCGCCTTGCGTGTCAACTTGCAATCATAGTGCGTGCCACAATTTTGTTGTTAGCGCTATGGCTATGGTGGTTATTACTCTGGATTTGTAATACTCTTTTCACAAAGGTGAAGGAGTGTTAGTACTTACCTGCTGTGCACACCTGTTACTAGAAGTGCATTTTGTGTTGAGTTTCTGACGACAAAGGAGAATCATGGACGAGAAAGGCATACTGCACGCGTTCCTAATTCTGTCTTACGTCTCAGTGCATGCATGGGCCATTAAACACACATGCGATTGAGAATTTCATTTAACTTTCAGAAGTCATTCGTTTACCTTTTACAAAAGTGTAGTTATGATGATGTTCAAAACGTTTCTGATGGTTGTAACCTAGCCTGGCGAATAAACGCTCGGTAAAACTTCGCAGCCTGTTTCCCATTGTGCTTTCACCTGCCGTGGTAGCATAGCCTTATTGGGTGTGGTGTGACTATGCTGGAGGACGCACGTTCGACTTCCGGGCACGGCGGCCATATTCGAATGGGGGTAAACTGCAAAGAACATCCATATGGCGGTAGTGGCACGTATAACTCTATCAACTGTATAAGATCGTGCTTTCACGCATGGACTGTAGAGTGGTATCAAGTTTCCTAGAATGTTGAAAAGTTAAGTGTGAGGCTTTTTTATGCGCCTCGTTGAATTCATGAGTGCTGTTGGTGCCGTGCGAAACTAAACATGCGTGGGCTTACCAAGTATGTCGACACCAAAAAATTCATTATTTGTGTACCGTCTAAGGTAATCGATAAAGCAAGGCTGCTTGGGAAGCAGAGCTCCTTGTATTCATGACAAATTGGTAGCATGAAACAACACGAGACACACCCGGAAGTGTTCGGAGGATCATGCGAGTTCCTAGCGATAAAGAAAGATAGGCTTTTACTCTTCACCAATAAAACAAAAATAACGTAACTCCTGCATTGCTTACATCTATCTTAGGTAAAAGCAATCGCTCGCGACTGGCCGCGGCCGGCTAGGCTTGGCGTGCGCATGCGCGCACGCTAGACCCCCGTGATTGAGGAGAAACTTGAACGCTGAAGGAGGAACGTTGCTCTTTTGGTCCTTGCCGCGAGAGGGCGCGACGGGTAAAGCGCCCGAAAGGGAGGAAGTCGCTGCGCCGAAGGAGGAATGAAGGCTGCCTCTCCATTCTCGCTCCCCCTTTTTTTTAGAGTGTACCACCTGCTTGCATTTCTCCTGCGTTCTTTTTTGTGCTCTTGCGGCGCATGCGCTCTTCTCTTGTTTTAGTACCCTTCAAGTGTGAATAAAATACGCGTGCAAATGCACGCTCCCTCCCATACTACCCTACGCTCCGCCCATCTCTCGCGTCACAACGTCGACGTAGGCAACATCTGCAAATTTACGCTCACACTTCAACGCAGACTCAAGCAGCGTCTGCTAGTCTACGCTCAGAGTGTCTGCTAGTCTACGACACAGGGTCATTAAGAACTGTCCATGGCACTGTGTCCTTTGTCAATTATGAACGTACACCAACTCCCCATATCTTCTTAAGCTTCCCCGACAAAAAGTTACACTGGCATCCGCCTTGCCTCTGCCGAAGCGACCCTTGTAGAAAATAACCGCTATGAGCCACCGCGCGAACAGTTCGAACAGGTACGAATGAAAGGTGGACGAAGAAGGCGCTGACGGCGGCTGTCCCCACCTCCAGCTCTATCGTGCATCGGCATGAAGGTTCCTTCGGACGAAGCAATCTCACTACCAGCTGAAGAAGGAACGTTTTTGCACACAGACGAGGCCACGTAACCCTGAATTTCAACCTGGTGCAATATTGTTCGAAATCATTTATGGTTGGTATCCTTCGGGGTAAGTGGATGAGGTCCTCACTCTAGAACTCTGTAGGCAAATACTCACTAGCCCGGAGCGAACAGAAGGATAGCGGTAGAAGGGGAAGAAGGAGATGTCGAGATAAGCCGGCATAATATTTCATTGAGTGACGCGTGAAGTTGCCAAAAATTGAAGAAGAAAAAGTGAGAGGGACACATGGCTTGCGCCAATCCCTTGTTCGCATCGAAAGAGTTTAAGCTGAAGGGCATTTCTCGCACTCCACAAGTTTACAAATGAGAAGCCGCTTTAAGTGGCTATTTTAGGATCATCGAAATGGTTTGGATTCCTATCGTACATTAGACTGATCATTTTTAGTGCTCCAAAGTGCCCTGGCACCACGCATGTTGTTCGGTTGGTCGTAATGGAGTGCTCTGAATACGTTCACATGGATCATTAGAGCACCACGCTTTGTCTTCAGATCACTTTGAGGCGCTCCCACATTCAATATGTATCGCTGGTATACTTGATTGATATGTGGAGTTTAACGTCCCAAAACCACCGTACCGTTATGAGAGACGCCGTAGTGGAGAGCTCCGGAGACTTCTACAACCTTGGGTTCTTTAACGTACACCCAAATCTGAGCGCACGAGCCTACAACATTTCCGCCTACACCGGAAATGCAGCCGCCGCAGCTGGGATTCGATCCCGCGACCTGCGGGTCAGCAGCCGAGTACCTTAGCCACTAAACCACCGTGGCGGGGCATCGCTGGTATACTTGCGAATTAGCAAGACAACGTCGTTTGCAATTTTTGCCCGCACAATTCAGAAAGCACTCAATGACATGCGACAGAGACCGAAGAATTTTCGCCTCGAAAGCAAACAGTGCAAGAGCATGCTAGAGGACTTCATTAGTTCAGGTTCTCATGAAGTGCTCTAGCATGCTCTTGCACTGTTTGCCTTCAAGGCGAAAATTCTGAGGTCTTCTCTAAATCCAAGGAGCCCTTTGTTATGTTGTTCTTTTTGCAACAGTAACGCAATGATCTCATTGCAAATTTTACGTGTGCTCTCTATCAGCTAAGATTAAGTAATACGTTTTTGAAGCATTTGACATGCTCAGCGTGTAGCAATAAAAAAGAACTTTGGACAAGGCGTTTCACTAGGGCCAACGTTTGAGCAGTGGCGCTTTCTTCTTTAAATGATAGAGCACTTTCTCTCACCTCTGTCTTCGCACGTTTTGTGAACTCTCCCTGAAAAAAATTTGGATTAGCAAATAAATTATTTCTGAGCTAAGGGGTTCATAACCTTAAATACTGAATAGCCCGTAATTGTGCAGGGCAAATCGATGCGTTTGTCCTCTGCAGCTGTGCTTCTTCTTTGTTCAGTTCGACTTCGAGCTATCTAGAAGGGAGTACGAGGAGAAGAAATATCCGAAAATGGGGAAAAGGTTAAAACAGGCAGGAGTAGATATATAGGTCAGCTGGCGTAACGCCTAAAGACTAACAGAAAGGTCATCCATAAATATTAAAACGGAAAAATGCAGTGGTACACGTTTCTTGTGCAAGAGTCTTGTTGATTGATATGTGGGATTGAATGTCCCAAAACCACCATATGATTAGCAAAGACGCCGTAGCGGAGGGTTCCGGAAATTTTGACTACCAAGGGTTCTTTTAACGTGCACCCAAATCTGAGCACACGGGCCTAAAGCGTTTCCGTCTCCACCGAAATTGCAGCCACTGAAGCCGGGACTCGATCCCGCAACCTGCGAGTCAGCATTCGGGTACCTTAGCCACTAGACCATCGTGACGGGGTGCTAGAGTCTTGTTAGTGTTAATTGAAAGCGCAGAAGGAGGAGCGCATTCTGCTGAATCATGAAGCGCGTGAGTAGCACCTAAAAATGATAGTTTCAAATTCACCAAAACTGTTGGATCCTCTTAAATGACAGGTTGAAGTCGTGGCTTTCTCTGTTCACTTACCAAACATGATATATTCAAGAGCTAATTTTGACGAGTTGATACCTATTTAATGAAGCGTAGTGAACTGTCGAATGAGTTAACACTATCCGCATTTCTTGCTTCGCGGGGAGAGAAAGACTGGCGCAAATATGTGAAGTTCGAGCTCACCCAATGAATTGTATGTAAGGCGGTGCCCCCTTATTTCTCTCCAGTTGTCACATCAACGTGGAAAGGATGTGCTGTGGCATCATTGGGACACACTAGCAAAGTATAGTTGAATGACTTCTGCACCTGGTTAACATCGCGTGATCAAAAGTTGTCAAACTGACTCTTGAGTGGACTCACTTCATGTCACTTAGACTCAGATTGGCCCGCGAGTATGAGTCTCACGAGTCCAAGTGAGGGACATTATGGTGAGTTTGAGTGAGTCACTCATATTTATTGGTCAGAGAGGTGAAGCTGTAGGGGTGCCACGACACCTTCGCGAAGTTTTTTCACGGAGAGTGTTCGATAAAAACATACGGAAGCAGTTGGTTATTTCTTAAAAGTTTTCCTACTGAGTCGCTGATAGCTGGTAACTGACCGTGTAGCTGAAGGTGTGCGATGAAAAGTCATATCGATAAACACGAAATATATGAGACATTGGCATTATACAATTAATACCAAGCTTGAACAATAGGTACTCTTAAGCTAACAAACTGGTGAGTGGACTCACTTTGCCTCACTGAGACTGAAGCCGAGCCGTGAGTCCGAGCTTGAGTGAGTCTAACTGAGTAATTTGTCGATCAGTTTCGTTCCGAGTAGTTCCGAGTGAGCACTCACAGCACATATATTTATTGTGGGTCTGAGTGAGCTTCAACTTGTTCGCCAAGCGATGCATATCATCATCGTGTGCCCTACGGCAGAAAAAAGGCCTTTCCCAGTCATCTCAAATCCACTTTATCCCGAGCGTGTTGATACTGCTTTTCGCCTGCAATTTCAGGAATATCTCCTCATGAACTAATCATTTGCTACCCATGTCCACAGGCCTGATCCGGCCATATTCAATCTCTCCCTCTAATATACGACCAGTTTATGTTCCTTGTGTTATCATGGTATCTTCTGCCATTTTTTTTCTCTTCCAACTAAAACATGGGCTAATGATGTTAGTTTTCTTCTCCCTTGTGCTGTCTTTTGATTTCATAACAAAGGACACTTTTCATTCCATCGCACTCTCTTTGGTACTTAACTTTTCATGTGTTTTCTTTATTTCTGACAATATGCAGCGACAAAAGCTCTATACTCCGTGACAACATAAGAAACTAAACATCACCTCTACCAATGGTCACCGCTGTACAACCCACAAAGAACTAGAAAAAGTTCTCCGTTCAATAGTGCTCACTTACTTTCAAGACGCCAGTCAGTTGTCAGATGTTTTAGATAGTTCACTTTCCGATACACACATTTCTGCCACTCGGTTTAAGTCGGACACTTCATAGTCTTGAGAAATTTCGTCAGGCATTTCTATGTCACTACTCTGCCAAACGTGGTGTTTAAGGTAGTAATAATAAAACTTTAGCTCATATGTTTAGTAGTTGCATTAGCCAAGATGAAGTAGGCATAGTTAGAGAGGAAACAAGCTAGTATGACTGTGTTCGCAGAGCCAAAAGGCCAGTGTGCTTTGGCTCTGAAAACGGAGCCATCACTTTCAGGGCGAACCACCTTAGGGTGTACGCTTGTCTGTTGACCGTCGTCCGGCACAGAACATTCTGGGTACCCACTATACGTCAGGACGATGATGATGAAGAGTACGCGTATTAGCACAAGGTCTCTGATAAAAATTATAGCTGTCATCACGGTACAGCACGTGCAAGTTACCTTTCACAAGCCACAACGATGACGCTGATGATTATGAAAATAGGTGTGTTCCAGAGCACATAATATCCTTCTGCCACAGATGAAAACGAACGTGAAAGCGCTCTAACCCGCAAAAGGCAAGACAGCAACGCCGACAAAAAGCTTCTACTGCAGATGCGACAGCGTGACATGCGGCGGCTCAACTTCTACGCAGATAGCAAGCTGTGCTGAAGGCGAGAGCTCGAGAAGCAGCGACAAAACTGCAACGCCGCCAAGAAGCTTGTAGTCCGCAGTTAAGGGCGCCGGGAGCGGCGGTTCAACCGCTAAAACACATTGCATATACTGTACACACGCGTTCACGTTCATTTACATGCGCGAGCTGGAAAAGTCAGGGTGACTTATCGTAAGAACAATACTCATTGCTACGCCCACTCGACCTGCTTCACTTCGTGGTGGTAGATTTTTTTCATGTTTTGATCGAGTATGTGTATCTTTTTTCTTTCAAGCTCTCCTAGCGGATAACTTTCTTCCGATAATCCAACTGTGTGGACGACGCGATTTAGGAATGAAGCTGATATGCAATCAGTGGCACCGGCTGAACAGTTGTATTCGAATTTCCTTCTTTTTTGGGTAGAAAATTAACAGCAATCAGTGACTTTTGTGTATCTCTGTACAGTGCTCCTAGTTTAGTATTAAAATCGGATAGTATGAAGTCCTGTGGTCTTGACAATAGTTTCAACGCTTTTTTATTTTTTTACTCCTTTTGGACAGGTGATTACCTTAGAACCATTTTTAACAAATCATCAGAAACCGCGGGTCTTTCTTCCTCGTGGCGACGTGCTGAAGCCCTTTCTACCGTTGCACAACTCTGGTAACAAACCAATGTTAACGAACTACCGGCCGATTTCTCTGACTTCTAACTGGTGTAAACTACTCGAAAACACTCATTTACAAGCATATTAAGGATTCCTTCGGAAACCGATGGTATACTAAGTGACTGGCAGAATAGTTTCCATCGTGGTGTTAGCGTCGTGACTCACCTAGCGAAATTCACTCATGACTTTGCTGAAGCACTAGATCTTGGTACACAAGTTGACGCAATTTTTGTAGGTCTGTCTAAAGCTTCGACACTGTCATGCATCATAATGTACTTTTTAAGCTAAACCTCATTCTAAACAGTCCCTAAATCAGTAGACTGAATCGCCAGTTTTCTATCAGATTGCTCCCAATACGCACACTACAATGCTTCTGACTCTCCAGTTGCTAATGTATCCTCAGGCGTTCAGCAAGTTACATTCCTTGGCCCTCTTCTCTTTTTTTACATTAATGGCTTGCCACAAAACATAACTCACATCCGTCTATAAGCCAATGACTACGTTCTCCACAACAATATTAACTCTACTAAAGACCACACAGTTCTTAATGACGCGTTCTTCCACTTTTGTCCATGGTGTAATACCTCGCAGATAAATATAAACTTCACAAAATTGTTTTATTGACATTCACTTGGCGTTTAGCTCCCTCGGTTTTCTCCTATTATTTCAATGGTTCTTTTTTACTCAAAGTACCCGAGCACAAGTATCGAGGGCTTTTATGTACTGACAATCTATCCTGGAGCAAACAGTACAAATATTATGAAATACATCATTGAAAAAAAATGCGCTATCTCCAGGGCAGACTTCGAGTAGCTCCTCAATAAACCGACCGCTCACGTGCAAAACACTAATCGGTACATTCCTAGAACATGCATCTATTCTTTCGAATACAATTCAAGAAAACGATAATAGCAGGGTTGAGTCCGTTAAAAGATAGCTATTCGCTTTATCTTTCCCGCTACGATAGGCACTTTTCACCATCTTCTGAATTTTCTATTCTAAGTGTGACCGCTCCAGCAACACGTTGCAACAAGGAAAGTTTAAAGTTCATGCATGCCTTAATTGAGTCCCCACGGTCTGCCCATTTAAACCAAAACTTTCACTTTGCTCAGCCTTTCTGCAATCGTAGCTCGCATATTCCTAATATTTTGGCGCTTAAATCTAGAAATAGTTTGTACAGATATAGCGACTTTCCTGCAATAATTGACCGTTGAAATGTTTTTTTGCCTGGGCTTGTTCGTGCTTTGTCTTTGACCTAATTTTCGTGTGCGCTTGACATTTGATGTTAGTGCCACTCCTGCCGTAACCCATAATAAAAACGGCTACAGTGTGTATAATATCTAAATCAATAAATGAATATATAATAATAAATCATAAATACATACGATATTGCCGCATAAGCTTTCCTTAGATAGTATAAACTGTCACATATTATAAGAATATTACGTTTGCCCTTTCAATGCCTTCATTGAAAGAGCCAATGCTTTTCTTGAGAGCGACTAGAATTGTTGCGCCACCAGGAGAAGCAAACCTCAACCACGTGCTTCTGTCTGCGTGGCCTCAAAGACAAACTTGGGCAGTACGACAAGTCAGAAAATTGACCCAACCAACACATCAGTGTATACGAAACGCAGACGTGTGGGTGCCGTATTAGTCACGAAAGAAAAAAAAGAGGGCATATCCTCCATTTGTTTAAGAGTAGGTCTTTATAGATTATCGGCTAGTAAACAGACACCCATGGAAATGTTTCCAAAAAAACATGAAACATGTGTCTGGTTGTCTATTTTTGATATGGGAAGAAGCTACGACATGTGAGAAGCTAGCACATTCTTCTTCGCATGGTGACAACAATTTGGTGCCGTGGATATCACCGTCGTTTCGTCAGAATGCTTCGAAGCAATTCACAAAAGAATACCGCACAGGAAACGCCAAGACCTGCCCCCAAAATGATGAAAGAGAGAGTGGACTCGTTCAACTGCAATTGTCGCCAGTTATTCCCGAGTCAATGGTGCTTGGACGTCGCAAGGTACGTTGCCAGTGCCTGCTTTGAATTTCGCTAACCAGTCCGGCTTCGATCACTCTCATCAGCCTGCAAAAAAAAAAGACATGAGGAAATGGGTTATTCAGAGTGAACGGTACTAGACCGCAGTGAGTGTGCAGGAACGCTGCCCTAAACATTCACGAGTAAGACCTTTATGGAGCATTTCGTAAATTTCTTTACTCGATAATGTGGCGTTTTTGTGCCGGTATCTGATAAGGCCGATGTCTTGACTGCTAGCCTCTTCGTATGCTAAAGGGTGGACGTGCACGTATCCTGAGGTTCTACGAAGCTCGGGTGTCACATGAAAAACAAATACTGCCACGTGACACTGCAAAGCCAGCCAACGCTTTGCGTGAACACCTACTCTATGCCAACCGAGCGCAATGATGTTGCGACCTAAGCAGGCACTGCCACGTTTGCTACTCTACCCGGTTGTACATGCGCCCTTTGTCGCAATGGTGCAAGTAGTCGGCACAATATTCCACAGCGTTACAAGTCCCACCCCAAGAAACACGACTCGATAATAAATATTGTTGGGGTTTAACGTCCCGAAACGATCATACGATTATGACAGACGCCGTAGGGGAGGGCTCCACAAATTTCTACCTTCCGGGGTTCTCGAACGCACATCTAAGTTTAAGCACACGAGTCTCAAGCATTTTCGACGGAGGCAAAAATGTGGCCGCCACGGCCGCAATTTTATTCCCTTACCTGCGGTTGAGCAGCCCAGTGCCTTAGTCACTAGACCACCATGGTGAGCAACATGACTCCATCAAACGTCACTGCACCCGCAGGCCGCGGGATCGAATCCCGGCTGCGGCGGCTGCATTTCCGGTGGAGGTGGAAATGTTGTAGGCCCGTGTGCTCAGATTTGGGTGCACGTTAAAGAACCTCAGGTGGTCAAAATTTTCGGAGCCCTCCACTACGCCGTCTCTCATAATCATATGGGGGTTTTGGGACGTTAAACCCCACACATCAATCAATCACATCAATCAAACGTCACTGCTTGACGGCAGTCTTCCGGCTTCCCTTACAAATATATCGACCTTTGACATACAGACAGCATATTCATCTTGACATCAAATGCACCACCATCCTACGACACATGCTTCGTAGGACAGATTGCGTCCTATAATACGACTTGTGAGCATGGGGAAAAATCAGAAGCACTTGCGCACATGTATGTTCCGCGTTCCCCAAATAGCTCTGGTAAATTTTTCTTGAATACCCGTAGAATTGACTCCTGCAGATCCTGTGTTATTTCAAACAATGCTACGCAGGAGTCACGACGAATATAAATGATCGCGGAATGAAATATTCAGTGTGAAATCACCCATTACCAAGCAGCTGAAGTTAACTTACGATCCACTAATGGCGACGGAAAAATCCTTATTAGCGAAATAGCATGAAGACGTCCAGTTAGCTTCAGCATAAGAACTTTAAATTACCGTTTCAGAAGTTATTTCCTTGGTTTTTTTTTATCCGTTTTCATTCACGCAGACACCTTCACTTTTAGTCCCTGTCCGGTCGCTTATTCAGCCTTACGCAACAGAGGCTTGCGATGAGCTTTGTCGACGTACTTGAAGCATATCTGTCAATTAGACAAACTTTATTTCCAACTGTTTCCACTTTATGTATCACCCTCATTTACGTTTACTCCAGATACACCTCCTACCTTAACAATAAGGCAAAGTAAACAACGAGATACTCAACACGTTCTGGTCAAGATCCAAACAACCAATTGACTTATTTTTGTTTTTTCGTCTTCTAATATTTTTTGATTGTTTATCCACCTTTTTTTACATATGTGCGTCTGGCCACATTTTCATGCCAAGCGAAAGTGTCGCCTGTCAGCAATTTCTCTACGCTGGCGGCACCCTCTGCGTTTCAACAAGATTGAGCTCAATCTCCACGTAAGACAAAAAAAAAGGTGATGACTTGGCTTGGAGAAATATATACTACTAATGGCATTACCACTACCTCATGCATAATGTGCAAATAATACACTACGTCTGACTGAAAGCGAGCGTGGTAATAATGCTGCAAACGCACCTACAGCCACAACGCTTGAAAACAGCCACATACATGTTATTCAGCAGCTTCTTGTAAGGCGAAGCCCTCGGGAGCAGAAAGGAGGCCGGACGTAGCACGTCTTCCGCGTACACCGTGGAGATCTCAACTTGGCCATCGAATGCAGTGGCAAACTTACGCGCCACTCCGGCTGAAGCAAAGAAGATAGCTTGCCGTCGCCTGGTACGCTCGGCGCAAGTTTCCTGGCTGCTTGATATGAACTGGGACCAGTCTTGGTACAGAACTTCTCAATGCGATTGCTGGTGGATGCAGCCAGGTCTGCAAAAAAAAAAAAGAATATGGAGAACTGAATATGTGTATACTGTATCTGGCACACTTATTAACGGAAGAACGCTGAGTGGGATGATGGGATAGTGGAAATATTTTTTTTTAATTTAAGAGCCCTTTTCCCAAGCTAACCACTTTGGACAAGCAATATTTTGCGCTGCATGTCTGACCAATTGCGACTATCTTTTTCTTGATTTCCCGCATTATACAAAGTTCTATTCTCATGGTTTCCTTCCTTCATGATGGAAATTTCGTCTACAATTAGATCTCAAGCAAGGCAACAGTTTCATTCTTACAAGCAAGAAGAACGGTCATGTGCTAAAGCTCAGGCAACAATTACATGTGGCAACTTAGTTACCTTCATTACATACGAGATATCATATCAGAAAATGGCACATCACCCATAAGCCCATTATCGGGAGAAAATGTCCGAATTAAATGGGAAACGATGCACACAATACGCGTGTGATGAGCGTAGCTTTGATGGCCGCATTGCTGCCGCCTTTATTGCGGCAGTTTTCCCGAGTGCACGCTAAAAATTAAGACTTCTGAAAGTCTGACTTAAAATAATGAACATCTTAAAAAGGTATCCTTTACGGAATCGGTCATATTGTTTGAAAACCAGTTTGCGCATCCTCTAAATATTTGTTTATTATTTATTCACAATTTTTCTTTGATGATAAAGCTGTAAATATAGCCGAATACTCATACAACCTCGAAGCGTTACAAGTAGTAAAGCTTTGCAGAATTACTAACCATAATGTAGGTGTGCTCGAACAAGCCTTTTACGATGCAGGGCTGCAACCAACCATTACGCAGAAACTTGAGCACTCTGTCTTTTGTGTCCGGAGATTCTTCTGTGATGGGCTTGTTAAGAAAACTGATGTACGCTCCAATGAAGCAATGTGACATCATGAAAGCCAGCAGAAGACGAAGCGTCCGCAAACTGCGACAAGTCCTTTCTGGTTCGTCGGTGCCGAAGGCGCTGAAATGAATAAATTACAAATGAAAAACGGAAGCTTGGTTCGCGTCGTGAACATAGTCCAAAGCATGTAGGCAACTAAATGGTTTTTAGAAACTGGTCATCCGCAAAGAGAGAGTTGCGAGAGCAAGAACTTCAACCAGCTCCGCTCAGCGGAAACTAATGCAACAGCCAAGCTAGTGGCATTCACTTTGCCAAGCTAATGCACTTATATGCTTTGCAGGTCTTTCAACTATGTTGAATTGCTGCTCTTTATTGAACACTTTTTGTTGAGCATTGAGGTGGTGCTATAGCGGTATTGTATATTCACAATACCACCATTGCACACAAGTTTATTAAGCAGCCTTAGCTCAGTTAGGATGCATCAAAATGTTGTAGCACTGCTCTTTATAAAACACTCTTTCGAAGATTTGAGGTAATAGTACCTTTTGTAACTGCAATGTATAAAGCAACAGTAATGTGTCTGCGATAACAGCACGCCATAAGTTGGGTTCACTGCTTACCTCTTTCTTTTCAGTGGAAATTGTGTGTAATGGTATTTACCCTATTTATGTGGCACATGTGTTGTGTTTAAAAAGGTTGTTAACTACTTAGATTACTTGGTACTCTACTATGGGAGAGCGAAAATCCGTCCCGTGGGTCTCACATTTCATGACGCCACATCGACAGAAATCGACCACCAACACGCCGTGCCAATGAGATATTGGCCTATTCGTCTGCCACATATGCTTCTACGCAGATCATAGCTGTCTAACAGGCCACAACACTTTTCTGTACATATTACTTGTTTTTTGACGCAGAGCCTCGGGGAGGTTTTGGTTTGTCTAACTAATATTTTATTTTAGTGCACCAGTGGTTAATAAAACAATTTGCTCGTTTCTTGTGACATGGGCTAATTTATAGTCAGTATTATTCTTCAATACCAGATATCAAAACAGCTAAACAAATTTCGGTGTGGTATTGACTCCGAACTGACTGAATGTAAATTCAAGAGGTAAGCGGGAGTTACGCTGCTAAACAAAGCGCCAAACCATTATTCATTCGGACTCAGTCGTATGGGCTCCTTTGCCACTCTACCAAACCACCTTTCAATTAGAGTGAGTTCGCCCACAGCACGAGTCGGAGGCACCTCTGAATATAATGCTCTCGGGCCACCTGGGCTATGAGACAGATGTGCCGCGCTCAGCTACTCTGTTTTTTTTTAATTTGTGTGTTTCCATGTTCACCCTTTCTTTAGGATATGGTTAAGCATTCTGCTGTTTCGTTGAAGGACAACGCCATCGCCTGTTCGCAGTAAATACGACGGCGGTTTCGATGCTGGTGTGAACACTGTGGCTTTGGATTACATGTGTATCACCAGGAAAGGTCTCCTGCTTCTAGCTCGGAAAGCCGTCGGGCAAGATGACGTTGGTTGTAGTAGCCACGCTGCCACTGCCTGGCCTCCCATTCAAGAGCCACGACTTCTTTCGGGTTGCTTTTTTCCGGATTTCGATGACGCAGTACCATGAGTCTTTTCTACTCAGTCGCCTACTTCCTCAGCCAGCGTTGCCAGGGAAGGGTATTTAGGCTTCAAAATGAAATGTTAGCCATCTGAACCATTCACTCTACTTGCCCGTTGCCCTACGTTGCTTCGGAGTCACGGTGACATGGCAAAATCAGTATGGCACAGCAAACTGTTCAAACTCGGTGGCCTCGAACTGAGAACCCTTCTCGATCAACCCACACTCGGGGATTCGATGCCTAGCCAAATTATCTTCCACTCAATCAATGACCATTACTAACTTTCTGGAGGGAAGATTGGCTACCTCAGGATATCGTGAAAAATAATCCACAGTGATAAAGTATGTCTCGCCGTGTAATACGCACAGATCTACAGCCATTCTCTCCTAAGAAAACGATGGCGTTGCATTTGCATCATAGGCGTGGGCATCATAGGCGTGGCTCGATACTGAGCATGCTGTGCGGGAACAGTGCACTGATTCACGAACTGAGCCAGTTCGGCGATCAACCCAGGCAAAAACACAGAACATGTAGCAACACTTCGACAGCACCCATGACCCTGATGCCCGTCATGTAATCTGTATAGCATGTCTGTTTTTAAAAACAGTTTGACTACAAGCCTTGTTTCTTTGAGCAAAAGACCATCTGGCCTGTTTAGACAAGGTCTATTTTGCCAGTAAGGTACGACGAAAGAAGTAACCTTCTGTTTCTTTGGCCAATAGGCTTTAGACAGCCTGCGCTGGTATTTACAAGTATGGTCATTCTTTTGACTTTCTTTCATTCTAGACAAAAAAATTGTCTCTAGTTCCGAAAGGAAGCACACACGCTTTAGAGTATGCCGTGACATCTGACACACTCAAGTAATTTCCAAAATTGCGTCATGCCACCAGCGACCTCCAAAGTGTGTCGGCTGTAACTGGCGATTTGCTGGTGAGGTACTGGACACTGAAAAGATAACGCATTAGGCGTAGCTAGAAGCAGTGAATTCGCAATGGCATATCGTCCATGGCCGTCTGGCCTATAAAAACACTAAGCGTTCGTGGTCAGTGCCAAAGCTAACGTTTAGGCCATGGATGAACTCGTTAAATCTTTTTACTGCCCATGTTAGCGCTATCGCTTCTTTTTCTATCAGGGAGTATCCCCGTTCTGTGTTCGTGAACGACCGAGACGCGAAAGCTATTGGTCTACGATGACCGTCTTTCTGCGTTTGAAAAAGGGCAGATCTCTGTGCGAAAGAGGATGAGTCCACTGAAACGATGGTAGTAAGTATTGCATTGTACATTATCATAGACTGCGCAGAACCAATTAGCCCTTTTAGCTTCTTCAGCGCTTTTATTGGTCACTTACCCAGACCTATTCGCTAATTTTTTGCCAAAGATCATGCCTCGGGGCAGTGCTTTGTGCCATGTCGCAAAAACCGACCTATGTGATTGGTCATGGCGAGCAAGCTTCTCAGTTTTGGGACATGTTTCGTGTTATTATGATTCTTATTAGCGCTATCGTTCGGTGGATCAGCCTCAAGTCTATTCTCCTTAAGATAATGGCACTGAAATTTCACTTTATCAATGCCAGGCTAGCACATTTTCTTCTTCAGAGCCTATGTTTGCACTATATCTGCTAAACGTTTGTTAGTCGCGCTAATCTTTCGCATCACAAAACACTAAATTGTCATCCATGACATCGGCAACACCTGGCACGCCACATAGGACTTCACAGATCATCGTTTCGAAATAGTCCGGAGCGGATGTGATTCCGAACGGTAGTCTGGTAAAACAATACCTCCTGAATCGGGCCACAAACGTAGTTCGTTCTGTATAGTCTCTACTTAGTCGCACTTGCTGGAACCCCGATTAGGCATCAAATTTTGAAAATAATTTCGCACCGGCCAGAGAACATAATGCTTGATTTACTGTAAGTAGCGCGAAGCGCTCACGAACGACGCACTTGTTTACCCTGTTACGTTGACGCATAGTCTCCGCTGCCCAGACTGCTTGGTGAACCAGGACTATGCCTGCGCACCAATCAGTGGGCCGTCTACTTTTCTAATCAGTCTCGTGCACACAAGTCTCTTGATTTCGATCTTTCGCATCAGCAGGATTGCTACTTGCCGAGGAATGGTTATGGCGTGAGGATTAGCGCCCTGTTGTAGACCTTAGTTTACACTCCTAGGATAGTACCTAGTCTTCACCCCATGCATGGCAAAAGAGCCTCACGTCATTGCTGGTATGCAATAAGCGGGTTGGCAAATTTGACAACATCTGAAGCTTCTGAGGCTGGCAGCCCGTGAAGTATGTTGCGAAGAAGGCTAACGACATAGCAAGTTTAACAGACACTTCTCCCTTTGAGACAAATCTGAGACAAATCTGTGAGACAAATCTGCCTAGAACATTGAGCTTGTTGCCACCAGCCCCCTGTAGCACTTCGTCTGCTTTATCCAGGTAGGTGAGAAATCCTGGAAATGTAGAACTTAAGAAACTGTACTTCTTCAACTGAATCGAATTTAGCAGTGCATAGGCACTGTTTATCAGACCATGTACATAACACGCTTTCTAGGCCACGTTCACTGCGCCAGTGAAACTTTTCTCCTGTGTCACATTTGACAGCCCAGAAGAGTACCTTTCTTTCTGTGGACTGAGCTTTCTTGAGGCAGACTCTCACAAAATAGTCCTTTTTACCAAAGTAATGTCACTTCAAATCTCGAGCTTGGCACGTTCGGTTTCGGGTGGGCGTCACTGACGCAGCAGTGACAGTATACCCCGTTGTGTGGCGGGCGCTTCTAGTGGCGGGCCACGGCGTCCACGATGGTGACTTGGTTTTGAAGTTCCGGCAGGCTGTTGATGTTGACCACTTCAAGTTGAACTGCTCTGCTGCTGCTGCCACGCAGTTTTCTTGAGGCGATCCTTGGCCAGTGCCATCGCCAATGTCAGGTGCGGGTCCCTCTGCAAGGCCTCGGATAGATGAGTATCCCGGAACCCGACAAAAAAAACTGGTCGCGAATGAGTATCTTCTTCCTAACCCCGAAATCGCAGCGGTCTGCTAGGACACTGAAGTGCGGTTGCGAACTGCTCCACCAATTTTTCTGGTCGTTGCTGGCGTCTATGAGAGCAAGCACTTTCATAAACAATGTTTCATTTCTTGCTAAAAGACTGTTAAACTTTTGAGTCACGAAATCATGACTTTTTGCTTCTTCGCAGGCTAGTCCGAATGGTTCAATATCTTTGCGGGCTTGTCAGCCAATTGTATAAAGTAGCGAGCGAACCAGTGCCTTTCCGGAACGTCCTTTTGGAGCTGTGGCGAAGCGTTGGTCGATAGACGTCAGCCACTGCACCATTTTGTTGAAGTCCAGTGGTGGTGGCTGCTAGAGCCTCACGGTTACCGTTGCAGGCTTGCCTGCCAATTTTGTGGGAATTCCGCCGTCCGCAGGGTCAGCGCGATGCGGCCAGTCCACACATCTGACACCATGTCGTGACACAGCATACGAGCGCGACGCGCATCAGTGTCGCAATAAACAATCGCAGAGCTAAACTCTAGGCGACGAAAATGAAAAACCGCCCCTCTTTATTGTGCCGGTTCATAATATACACTCCGGGAAACACCACGTGGGGAAGGTAGCTCGGCAGCCCAGTTGTGGCCCCGCCATTGGTTCTGACGTCACATCCCGAACAGGCGCAAAACATAACAACACAATAAATATCATAGCTGGGACCATGCAGTGGTTCAAGGACCCAGTGAGATTCAAGCTCATTTTATTTCAATGAACCTGTTTTCTTGCTCTTTTCTGCCTTTGTCTCCGTGCTACCGCTCCCTATAGCTGCTGTACCATGGCCTACCTGCCTTCCTGCCATCCCGCTATAACTCCCGTTTGGGGAGCCGAAATGTCACTAAATTTTATTGTTATTTGGTCGGTCTTGTATCGTGATTCTTGAATGTCTTTTTTACCCCCCCCCCCCAAAAAACATAGCGATGCTTCTAATAAGTCGAGCAAAGCTGGATCACCTCTCTCTTCTTTATACCTTATTGTACTCTAGGATAGTATACAATGCTTACTCTCTCTCTTATTTTAGCTTTTTGTGGGTCTGCTTTTCTCAATCTCTTTCCCTTCGTATTTATTCCACTATGTCTCTCTCTCTTCTCTCAGCACTCTGTATCCACTTCTGCAGGGTTCTGCGTCCCGCGCCTTAGGAAGTTTGGTGCGCGTGTTCTGTGGGCGAACCAGAAAAGGAAGAACAGCACCACCATGAAGAAGCGGATCAAAAGAGAGGGCCGCTTGACGATGGTGATAAACTTTTGTATGCGACACAAGCGCGAACCTCGAGCATAAAATCTTACCTGCACCCTTGATAAGGGGGAACCGCTTCTCGATGTACGTGATGGTGTGGCGCGCAACAAAGATGAGTCCGAGAGACGCTCCCCAGAAGGAACCATGTCTGGAATACGTGTGCACAAGCAAACCATTACCTCTTTTCTTTTACATGCGCCGCAGTGGCTTCAGAAGAGCGCTTACTGAAACTAGAGTTTATTCGACGTTTCGAGATCAAGTGAACTCAGTAGTCTCACGAATCGACAAACCATTGCAAACGATTTTCTATAATCACTTCACTTACAAAATAAGATGAAGTGCATAAAATAGGTCTTAACGCATCGCATTAAAATAATACTTTTGTTGTGACAGTGCCGAGATGTGCAACTCAAACTCATAACTACGAACAAGGACATGCGACACGTGCCTTTGTATTCTGCCTCGCATACACGAGAGTCATGAGGGCCAATTCGGCTCCTTCTGTCAACATTGTTGTCTTAAAATGCTATAGTGCCGGCTGAAAAAAATCTATGGCCAGAGGAGAGGGCATCACTCAATTGTAAGCAAAGTTAAGGCATCGTCGTGTCATCATCATGATCATCATCATCATCAGCCTGACGACGTCCACTGCAGGACAAATGCCTCTCCCGTGTTCCGCCAGTAAACTCCGTCCTGTCCTTACTGCTGCCATTTTATACCCACAGACTTCTTGATCTCCTCTGCCAATCTAACTTTCTGTCTCCCCAAACCCGCTTGCCTTCTCTGGGAATCCAGTTAGTTACCCTGAATGACCAGCGGTTATCCTGTCTACGCGCTACATGCCCGACCCATGTCCATTTCATCCTCTTGATTTTAACTACGATATCCTTAACCAAGCACAGGACCGAGTTGACTGGCGGAACATGGGAGAGGCCTTTGTCCTGCAGTGGACGTAGTCAGGTTTATGATTCTTATGATGATGATCCTCAACCCCAGCTTGTTCCCCAATCCACTCTACCCTCTTCTTATCTCTTAAGGTTACAGCCACCATTTCCCTTTCCAGTTGTGGTAAAAAAACGCTGCCCTGGAGAGTGTGCGTCATGCTTTGACGTAGAAAATCGGTGTGCGGGGCCGATTTAGTATTTCAAGGTGCGCGGGAATCATCATGATGGTGATAGCGGTAAAACTATGAGCGCGCCTATGCGCGTGCTCGTGCGCGTACCACGTGAAAAGCTCCCGAGCCACGGGGACAGCTCGGCTAACCCCAGAGAGCAGAGAGCACGGACAAGTTCGGGCCACGCCCCGGCTGCTCGTTCTGACCCTCCGTGTCCGGGCCTCGTCTCGGCGTTGAAGTCCTCGGGTGCGTCCTGGACTGGGCATCGCCCCACCTCGCCCCCACGTTGGTCTGAAGCGGCGTTCGTCACGGCCAGCTGCTGTTCTGGTCTCGGAGCGAGACGCTGTCCCAGGTCTGTTCGCGGCAGACGGGCGGTACGCTGTTCTCGGTGGTGTACAGGCAAGCCCAGGCGTTGACCACCGTACTGGGATGCCCCTGGCGGTTATCTTCTAGACCGGGCCCCGCCTCGGTACGAACTCCGCAAGCACAAGGCACACCGCCTCCTGACTACCAGAGAGCTCAAGGTCAAGCGCAACGTTCACGCCCCAAGAGTAGAATGTGAGTGGACGAACAAGAACATTAACTCCCTTTCGCGTAGGACCGTGAACGTGTGTATATATGTGAGAGTTTATGTTGTGTGTATCCCTTTGTCCGTCTTCGTGTATATAAAAGTCTCTCGTTGTCCTCGAACGTCCTCTGTCCTCACCTGGCTAACCTGCGCCCACAGTTGCCCACAAATTTTGGCGAGCCTGCCAGGATCAGAAGTTGCCAGGATAGATCGGACTTACCTTCTTGCCGAGAGCCAGACGGGCGGGACGAACCGATGGATTTAGAGAAACTGCACGCGATCGGAACGGACATGGGCCTTGCCAGGATCGGCACTCAACATCTTTCAGGCGAGAATTGGTCGCACACAGGATGCCTGTAAACGTGCAAAGACTGCTTTATATTGGAGAGGAGGTCGGGTGGTCTTGCGCCGACTTAGAGCGAATGTTGCAAGAAGACCTTGATGAGGAACAAAAGAGAATTGATTTCGAACTGCGGTACATGTGCAAAAATGA
The DNA here is from genome assembly GCF_013339725.1 of Rhipicephalus microplus. Classification (NCBI taxonomy): domain Eukaryota; kingdom Metazoa; phylum Arthropoda; class Arachnida; order Ixodida; family Ixodidae; genus Rhipicephalus; species Rhipicephalus microplus. Next base: position 147,632,436 of record NC_051167.1, read on the forward strand.
CAATGAGCGTGTGCGTTTGCAACAGGAAGAAGAGAAGCTGTTGTCTGAGATCAGCACAGCTATCTTGGAAATCCGAGAGATTGCAAATAGGGTAGCGCTTAAGGAGGTTAATGAAGAGGACCAAGTCAATCCTCTCAAGGATGAGATAGTTATCCATGATGTGGACACAAATCTGTCAGGTACACCAAAAAAGTGTGTGTTGGAGAACGTGGTGATGTAGCTCTGGGTACACGGTCTGCTAGTGAATGTGTTAAGCAGACATGTGATGGCATTGAAGGTGACGGAAGTATAGAGCAGCATGGCCTCTGCAGTGGTCAGCTGAAACCTCTCGGCCATACAAAGAGCACGTCATGCGCATCTGAGACTCTTGCTTCGGAGCCCAACGAAAAGCGAGTGGCATTGAAAAACCCTAAAACAGAGCCAGAAGATGACCATAATTCGAGCAAGAGGGGCCGGAACTCCAAGAGTAGTAGTGGAGGTAGGAACGCTGTGAGCCCAAAACATGGTACTCCGTACCATGCGGAGGCAACCTGAACTTCGAGACAACCGAAAGATGTGGCGTGCTTTGGACTAGCGTAGCCTGGCGCTCAGGACCCGATGTTTGGATCGAACATTGTTCTATCTACGTAAACATCGGGAAGCCACCGCGGTACACAGAAGCACATAGGAAGAAAGAGCTCTGGTTCTGCGCTAGTACATGGAAGAAAAGGAGAAAGAATACAAACCTGGTTGACCGATTCTGAACTGAACTGCGACACGACAATGGACTTCGAACTGCATGCGGAACCAATTCCCCGCGCTGACATAATGTTTGCCCGACTTACTGGGCGTCGATGCTTCCAAGCTTGACTCGACGAATTCATCGTGCTGCCCGGTGCCTGTGTTCCCCGCAACGGCATGAGTGAGTGGTCATTGGCCTAGGCATCGGGTCACGAGCGTGCGGTGCCGTGCATTCCGTGTGTGGACGCCCTTGGTACATCGTCAAAGACAAAACATTATCATCGTTGAATGTGTTCAGTTTATGCGTATTGTGTCAGTTGTCTATGTCTTTCAGTTGTGCTCCGTCTTACTTGATAATGTATTTTCTGTGTTCACGGTCACGGCTCTGCGCGTCCGAGTTCCTGGGTCCACGAACAATCACAGTCACCGAGAATAATTGTCAGCTAAGTGAAACCAGCTGTACGCTTTTAATATGGCAACCTAAGAGCTGAAATGTTATTTCAAGGCACATGAAGTCGAGTTACACTTGAAAAGTGTACAGATTATTTTAGGTGTGGCACAATCTTGTCACATATTTTTGCCTTTTTTATTATTATTTATTTTTTTCACTGTCATCCGTCGATGTGGATGGGCGATGATAAAGAATACCGCTGCCAAAGTGCGCTTTTATGCCGGTAAATCTTTGAGTGTATATTACAGTGCCCTATGGTGCCGGCGAGACACTTGGACATTCCAGTCTACTCTATGAACATGCCTACCCTTTTTACCCCACCGTTTCGCTGTTCTTGAACTGGGGGGAAGATGTGGTAAAAAACGCTGCCCTGGAGAGTGTGCGTCATGCTTTGACGTAGAAAATCGGTGTGCGGGGCCGATTTAGTATTTCAAGGTGCGCGGGAATCATCATGATGGTGATAGCGGTAAAACTATGAGCGCGCCTATGCGCGTGCTCGTGCGCGTACCACGTGAAAAGCTCCCGAGCCACGGGGACAGCTCGGCTAACCCCAGAGAGCAGAGAGCAAGGACAAGTTCGGGCCACGCCCCGGCTGCTCGTTCTGACCCTCCGTGTCCGGGCCTCGTCTCGGCGTTGAAGTCCTCGGGTGCGTCCTGGACTGGGCGTCGCCCCACCTCGCCCCCACGTTGGTCTGAAGCGGCGTTCGTCACGGCCAGCTGCTGTTCTGGTCTCGGAGCGAGACGCTGTCCCAGGTCTGTTCGCGGCAGTCGGCGGTACGCTGTTCTCGGTGGTGTACAGGCAAGCCCAGGCGTTGACCACCGTACTGGGATGCCCCTGGCGGTTATCTTCTAGACCGGGCCCCGCCTCGGTACGAACTCCGCAAGCACAAGGCACACCGCCTGCTGACTACCAGAGAGCTCAAGGTCAAGCGCAACGTTCACGCCCCAAGAGTAGAATGTGAGTGGACGAACAAGAACATTAACTCCCTTTCGCGTAGGACCGTGAACGCGTGTATATATGTGTGAGTTTATGTTGTGTGTATCCCTTTGTCCGTCTTCGTGTATATAAAAGTCTCTCGTTGTCCTCGAACGTCCTCTGTGCTCATCTGGCTAACCTGCGCCCACAGTTGCCCACACCAGTGCTCTCTGCGTCATCGTCAATTTAAGCTGAACCCTCTTTGTATGAGTCTCCAGGTGTCTGCTCCGTAGCTAAGTACCGGCAAGCTTCAGCTGTTTTGTACCTTCCTTTTGAGGGACAGTGGCAATCTACCTGTCAGTAATTGAGAGTGCTTGCGAAATGTGCTCTACTCAATTCTTATTATTCTATCTACTTCAATCTCGTAGTTCGGCTTCGCAGTTATTACCTGTCCTAAGTAGACATAGTCTTTTACAACTTCTAGTGCACTATTACCTATTTTGAAGCACTGTTCTCTTCCGAGGTTCATGTACATTACTTTCGTTTTCTTCAGATTATATTTAAGACCAACCTTTCTGCTCTCTTTGTCTAAATCCGTAATCATGAGCTACAATTCGTGCCCTGAGTTACTATGCAATGCAATGTCATCGGCGAAGCGCACATTATTAAGGTATTATCTATTCCTTCCCATCGTTGGCCTCTGAAAACCTCCTGTAAGCGCGCGGTAAATAGCATTGAGGAGATTGTATCCCCCTGCCTTACACCCTTCTTGATTGGTATTCCGTTGATTTCTTTATGAAGCACTGTGGTAGCAGTTGATCCCCTGTATATTTCTGCCATAATGTTTATATATACTTCGTCAACGCCCTGAATCAGCAGTGTCTGCCTTAGTGCTGATGTTTCTACTGAATCAAACGCGTTCTCGTCATCTATGAAGGCTATGTATAGTGGTTGGCCGTATTACGAGTATTTATTTATAACATCATCGATAGTATGAATGTGGTCGATTGTTGAGTAGCCCGTTCGAAATCCTGCTTGTTCCTTTGGTTGATTGACTTGTAATGTTGCCCTAATTCTGTACTTGCACTATAAGGCAGCAGTGAATTTTTACTTATAAAAGATGGTATACTCCGTATTACTGGCAAGGCAAGAAACTCCGAAGTACGTGCTGATCTGCTAGGTATGTCATATGGTTTATGGCTTGTACAAATATGGTCATATAGCACAAACCAATGATAAAAGAGACGGAAATTGAACAATGGGAGCCGTTGCCTCACTGATTTATTGCTACGCTGTACAAAACTATGCAACAAATTGTTTACTGCGCAAAGCTCAGAATAACATACAATTACACATCACAAGAACGTCAGCCAACTTCCTGAAATATTGGTGGCTGTTTGCGTGCTTCACTTGGAGAGTGAACCGCGGCTGTACGCGAAAGGGCATCCGCGGCGGTGACGGCTCTCACACAGCGGAAACCAGTCGTGAATTTCGAGATATAAGCGAGGTGGCGGAGTTCACGGGGCACGTAGTTGGATGAGTTTGTGCGAAAAACATACGCCTGTTGCTTATGATCAGTCAGCACGTAAAACGAGCATCCTTCCAGAAAATGGCAGGAGATCTCTGCGACGATGATAACGGGCCCCCAGGGGCCTTACAAGACTGCAAGGACATTATGTTTACTTTTCACGAGATGCATAATCATTATAGAAAAAAGCGATGACGTTACCCACCACCCCACATGCAGCTAGAGAGGCCTCAGGCATCTGATATGAGGCTTCTACAGACCGAAACATTTGACAATCCCCGACACTTGCATAGACTGTCTCCGTCGCTGCACACGTCACCCAGCTGTCCGTGGTGCGGGCACGAGACAGTTGACATGGCGCTTATACATTGGGAGTGCAGGTGCGGTGTTCGCCGCCCCTACTTGGACGAGCCTGAGTGTACACCAGGGCGACTGGCAAAGCAGTGGCTAGCCGCCCTTCTCAGCCTACGTGCAGTGGACCAAATATGGGCCGTCCAGCTAGTTAGGGCTATCGCCAAGGACTTCTCAGTACGCTCCGCGAACGATGGTTTTTGAAGACCTAGCCCGGGCCGAGCGATTCCTAGTTAGATATTTAATACAGTTTATTACCTACCCACCGGTATCGCAGACCAGTCGGCAGCTTCAACGTAGACATTATCGACCTTAGGACATATAGCTTTGCTCGCTCGTCATCGTTCACTCCATGGATATGCGTGGTTTGTTTAGCTTGTGGGAAATACGGTGCGCATTTAGTACTAGGTCTTCGTTGAACTCAGTTCCTTTTCTGTATTTATATTTTTAGACTGCTCGAGGAGCGGCTTGGCAGCTGGTGCTATGAACAAGCGGAAAACCCAGCTATAGCCAGGTCATCCAACTGCCTAAAAAACTTCCCTGCACTGTGTGATTACATACACGGGGCCACCACATAATGTCATCCACATAATGCATCATAGTTTTCTCTAGAAAAAAAAAGTTGTATATTACTTCTGTATCAAGTCGCAACGACTAAAAAATTACCGCTCACATTGTTACCATTCCTAACGTTTCGGTGTGTTTTTCGCTTATTTATCATGTTTTCAGATACATCTGTACAGAGGGCTAAAGACGTGCTTTAAGTAGAAGCTACAGAAGGAGCGTAAAAAGCGGATGGCTAGGACTAGAGAACAAACTAGAGCGTTTCATCAGTGCAAGTGATAAGATCATGTGAAGTACAAATTTGTCGTATGTAATTAGCAAGGTTACAAAGTCACGCAGATCAACAACGTTCAAAGTGTTAATGAACGATTGTAAGACCACCTGTCGGACAGGTCAACTCAAATTGAAATTCATTCGATTAAGCGAGGCAAAGCCTGTTATGAAACCAAAGCTAAATAACTGTATGTGAAAGCTTTTTATTAACGTTCGTGGTTGAATGAAAGGGGTGCAAAGCCACTTAGAATGTTTCAACTTTTTTTTAAATTGTTAACAACTCACAGGTCGCATAGTCCTGCTTTATCTCTTGCAGAATCGTGTTGAAGAAAGAGTCAGTGTAAAGTTTTGGCTACAGGGTGCAACTAAGGCCTCTAGTGAAGTTAAAAATGAAGCTGTAGAGTGATTAGAATGCGTGGGCACATTTGTTCGAAACATGTATAAACATTTGTTTTCAACATGTGACTGCAGTCACATGTTGACTGCAGTCACATGACTATAACTACGCGAAAGAGAGAAAATATAATCCAGATAATCAGAGTGGCTAACCAGAAAATATATATAGGAAGAGACACAATATAAAGGAAGGCAGGAATGAGGTATTGTGGCCGGGATGTAGAAACGCACAAACACGCAGAAGTGCTGTAATCGTTCAGGCCAGTTGCGCGCAGAAACTTCAGCTGTGTCTGAAATGAAATCCGTGCAAAGGAGACACTTACCCTCATCGAAAATATCTGCAAAACGGTAAAACTGCTTTTCAGTGTTCTGGGTGACGGGTACAGGTGGTTTAACTTAAAACGCGACATGGTAATTAGGAACTCAGTGCTGAATGCACGCCGCTCTGTCACCGTCGTCAAAGGGAGCGATATGTCGGTAACCTGCGCATAACAAAAAGAAGGAAGAAAAAATGAACACCACGCCCACAGCAGTCATTAATTTTCGGTGTTCTCGAATGCCCAAGATAAAAATATCAGCCTCCTGTAGTCCTCTGGGATCGCAGGAGGCTGATGGACCACGAAAATGTCATGATAGATTCCCGCTTAGATTCTTCCACCTTTTCTTTGTTTTACTAGATTAATAACACAGTGTTCCAAAAAATTATCGTCTTAAATAAAAGAAAAATAAGGCAGACACAATATGTTTTTCCTTCCGCATTGGTTACTTTTTGTAGTGACAGGTATCTTTTAATCAGCAATACGGTAGTGACTGTAGATTTTAAATAACCACATTTTACTTAGAGCAAACGGGTAAGCAGGTCAGGGAGAAGAACAGGATCTCTTACAGCGAAAAGCCCGTAGGAAGTTTTTTTATGTTTCTGAAAAGGTACGACTGGTAAATTTTGCGCTGTGCTTATATACAACTGTTTCCGCAACTGTTTTCTAAAACCTAAATGTTAGAGAGCGCAACTGGCACAACCTACTAGAATAAACGAGCTTCGATATGCTCACAATTGTTACGGGAAATGTGTATTTAGGGATCTTCAGTGGGTACCAGAGCGAGAGAACACTGCAAAAGGTGCACAAAATGCAAGTCAACAGGGCAGTCAATAGTCAGCCCTACAGCATTAACTTTGTGGTCTTCATTCACTCGGCGCCATTTCGGCTTTTCTACCAGAGTAGTATTTCCACACCTGCTACATTACTCCAGCCTGTAAAGCACCGTTTTTCTGCTTGTTATGTTTTTAAATGGTGTGTCATCATTGCAGGCCTTCAAATGAAAGACATGCAAAATACCAGTTCTTACTGTAGTAGTCGATGAGTTCGCTAAGATGGCTGTCGTGTAAATCTCATAGATTACTGGTATCACCTGGTGCACTAATTGTTAGGGCCCGGCGCATCGCAAGAGAAGCTTCTCGCTGAGGTCAGCGCAATGAGATGGGAGCCAGAGTAGAACAAAGGAGCTAGGAGAAAACTCGGCATCCTGCTGTCGAGTATCATGCGCACAATTCATGTAGCCTAGGAGACAGTGAGAGTCGAGTGAAGGCTGCCATGCGTGCGATGAGAGCTCGGGTGATAGCATCTTGAGCATATGAACTGGTGTATTTTTGGTCAAACGGAAGCAGCTTATCGAAGGGTAAGAAAGAATCATGGCCAAATAGCAAATAAAAGGATGAATAGCCAGCAGTTTCATTGCGATGATCAAAGGTGACGAAATGAAGGGCGATATCCCAATCGGTGCGGTCATCGTGTCTGTTTTTGGTTGAGGTGTTCGGTAAGCTCATTGCTCTGAGGACGATAAGAAGGGCTAAATTTATGAAGAGTAGCGCATGACAGCTATAGGTCATTGACCAACTGATAAAAGAAGCAGCGGCAACGGTCTGCGAGTAGGTGAGAAGGAGCGTCGTGCTGAAGATTGACGTCGTATAAAAGGAAATCAGCAACGTCTGTGGTGCAGCTAGTCGGTAGTGCTGGGGTTATTTCGTGCCAAGTGACATAATCCGTGACTACTGCAACCCATTTGTCTTCAGTTGTCGACGTTGGAAAAGGACCAAGCTAGTTTAATCCCGCTCAATAAAACTGCTCGGCTGGAATTTCTATAAGCTGGAGGTGACGGGCAGGGAAAGTCGTACGTTTCTTTCGGTGCTGGCAAAGGTCGAAAGTCGCAACGTAGCGGCGAGTGGGACGATCTAGGCCCTTCCGAAAAAAAAACGGTCGTTGAACATGGTCAGGCCATGCCTAAATTCACTAAATTTGGGACGTCGTCAAGCTTTTCAAGGACATATTTGTGCAGATGATGTCGGACGACAAGCAAAAGTTTGGCGCCCACGGAATACAAATTTTGGTAGTACGAACGTCGTCGTGCAGCAAGAAGGAGTAGCGATGGATATCGCCGTTGTTCATGTATCGCCGATATCGCCGATGGATATCGCCGTTGCCACGTGCAGAAATGAGTGATAGTGAAAATACAGGCATCGGCTTCCAACTCGGTGGAGCCGAGTGGTTCAACATGAGGGCGGGATAAGCAGTTGTCATCGCTGTTCAATTTTTCAGATTTGTACACCACCGAGATTGTGTACTCCGGCAATCAAAATGTCCAATGGGCGAGTCTTCCAGTAGGTTCCATTAGTGTTGACAGCCAGCACAGCGTATGATGATTTGTGACGACTGCGAACGGGAGTCCATACACGTACGGATGAATTTTAGAGGAGGCCCAGACGAGAGCTGGACATCCCCGCTCGATAGTGGAATAATTCCTTTTCGATTGTGACAGAAGGCGGCTGGCATAGGCTATCACTCGTTTTGTGGCAGTCTGTACCTGAGCGAGTATAGCATGTATGCCATGGCCACTTGCGTCAGTGCGAAGCCCTGTTTGGGCCGCTGTGTGAAAATGGGGAAGCACTGGTGGTCACATTAGAGCAGAAATCATTCACGCGAATGAATATGCTTGCTGGCACCGCAGGAAAAAAACCAGGTGTTTTTGAGGGTATCCGAGAGGAGTCGAGCAATATTTGCGAAGTTGATGATAAAGCGGTGACAATATCAGCAGAGCTCTAGAATGTTGCTGACCTCCTTCGCATAACGCGGAGCGGAAATTCGCGAAAAGCACGGAACACCACGGAACACCACAAAACGCCGCTGGTTGGGCTCCAGTAGCGTTGAAAAGATTGTCAAGCAGCTTAATTGACGGCCCGAAACATTTAGATAAATTGAGGTGGAGGCAAGCATGGCGAAATACGTTAAGAATTGCCCACAAACGAGAGAAGTGGCTCTCAAACGTGAACGAGAACACAATGACATCGTCCAGATAGCAAAGGCAAGTTGACCATTTAAATCCGCATAGGGGAGAGTCTATCTTGCGTTCAAAAGTTGCCAGAGCATGGCACGAACCAAAAGCCACACCTTGAATTGGTAAAGGCCTTCGGGTGTGATGGACTCTATCTTCTCGCGGTCGTGTTCATCTACAAAACTTTGCCAGCTTTCATGTCAAAGTTCGAGTGACGAGAAATACTTGGCACCATGGAAACAGTCTAGCGTGTCGTCGGTTCAAGTTAGGGGGTAACATCTTTTTTTTGTAAATACATGAAGATGGCGATAGTCAACGCAAAAGCACCAGCTGTTTTCTCTCTTTTCTGAACTAGCACCACAGCTGATGCCTAAGTTCTGTCCGGATGAAGTCTCTATGACGTCTTTTCCGATTCGTTTTTTTTTTTCTATCGCCTTCGGTATAACTTGGCGCTAAGCATGCTACACGCAATAAGGGCGTTTTTAAAGTGAACTGGCATAGGCCGGTGTCGATACGGTGGGCTACGGCGCTTGTGGTGCCCACTGGATGGCCCTCATTGTCAAAATTGTCGATATAAGAACACAAAACACTGTGAAGGGCTTCAACTTGGGACAGTAAAAGGTGACTGAATAATATTTTGTTCAGGAATGTATTATTGTACGTGGCTACGACTGCTTTGATCTCAGTGTTTGCATCAGTGGTGAAAACAAATGTGCATTCACGGACTGTTGAATGGTCTGCTAGAATGATGCCTTGTGGAAGATATTGGGCTGACGTTGCGAAGTATGGGAAAGGAAGAAGTGTCCTGGTGTTGGCAACCACCATAACAGTATGAGAAAAGACGATGCTGTGGGATAAATTCAGGTCGTTGAGAGAAACTACCAAGCAGTCGCCATCAGTGACTGACAGAAACGGGGACATAGGGACGTACACATCAGACTGAGAGGGTAGTCGTAGAAACTCCATTAGCCGCAGCCGCATGCGACTTGCAGGAGGGGCACCACCAGACAAAGGGAAATGGAGCCTTAAAACGTGGGATGAACAATCGATGATGGCACAGTGACTGGTCAAGAAACCAATGCCAAGAATGACATCATGTGGACAAGCGGCAAGAAAATCAAAGAGTGCCGCAGTTAGGCGGCTGGAAGCAGTAACACGGGCAGTGCGAATTCCAAAGACTGGTGTTAAGCTTCCGCTATCCACACACGCTCTTTGAAAAACAACAGGTGCAAGTACTTTCTTAATACGGAATCGATGCTTAGAACTCTTCCCAGATAAATTGGCGCCACTGCCAATCGGTGCTGCAACAGTGAGGACTTCGATGAGGACATCAAGTAAATTTTGTTCGGGATTAGTGGTCGGTAAAGGATCTTGGTTTCGAGTCGTGAGCACAGCGCCACTTCCAGGAGCTACACTTGTTATTTTTTCAGGAGGTGATCAAAATGAGCCGGCGACAGAGAGCGACGGCGCAGAAGGGAGCGTGATTGACCAGCTTGAAGTGCCGGCGACTGGCTGGAGAAGTTCCTCAGGGTGACGATGTCTTCGAAGGTGGGTTCTAAGCGAGGAAATGAGTGGCATGGTAGAATGTCCTGAGGGTAGTGATCACGGGAGTGGGATCGAAAATACTTTCCGCGATCCTAATAGCGGTCGCTTGAAAGCATTGGTTGGAACGACAATTTGTTGCGGCAATGACGGAAAGTATGGCCAACGTGTAGACAATCCAAGGAAATTGATTTATAGTCTGTTGTGCGCCACTCAGATTTATTGCGGTATCTTGGGGGAAATTGTGGAGCCTATAAAACTGCAGCAAGTAGGGCGGTGTTGTGGTCAGCGTTGTTGGCGACCGTCTATAAGGGCTGGGCCGCAAAGAGGGTGGTTCGGGGAGCTAGCACACCCATGTTGGCCAACTCCTGCCACACGATGGCTTGGATTAGTCAGATGGTTGCCAAGTCAGATGGTTGCCAGCTTCTGGTCAACAATACTGGTGATGATGGAACTCGTATTTGAACGTGGTGGCTCAGGATATTCAAATGATGAAGCCACAGCGGTGTCCGGAAGTCGGTTCAGACACTGAGTAATCTGCCTGCTTACAGCTTGTTCAAAGCACCAACATTCAGTGACTTGGGAATAAATCATGGCACAGTTCTTACACATGAAGATGTTGACGGCATCGTCAGCTATGCCCTTCAGCACATTGTTGACTTTGTCTGCCTCTGATATGTGTTTGTCGAACTTGTGGCACAGGGCCAGCACGTCTTGAATATAGGTGACGTAAGACTGAGTGGACGATTTAACAGACGATGCGAGTTCCTGTCTGTTCGCCATCTGTCGAGCAAGAGACTGGCTTAACAAGCCGAGGAGCTTCTGTTTGCACGCGTTCCAAATAGTCAGTTACACGGACCGTACCCCTTAGGGAGAATGGGATGTTTGGAATCATAAGCCTCTCGGCGCCCCTGTAATTCTTGACACGTGCTCGTGCAAGGCTAGCCATTCGCCGATGTCTGTTTTGTTGGTTCCACAAAAAGGTACCGGGGCCTAGCAGGTGAGAAGGTACTACGGGGAACAGAGTTGTTGGCGCGGACTACGAAGAGTGCCTGGTGGATGGACGAAGGTGGCAGCTGCTGCGGAGATCCCGAGTGTGGTTGTTGCAAGGCTCGTAATCTCGACCAATAAACATGCTACGGGGAGTGTTTTTTAGCGATCATCAGTCAGTACCAGAGGGAAGATCCCAGTGCACAGGGCGCACAGAATACAAGTCAACAGGACAACCCTGTCTCAGCCCCACGACCTACAACTTTGTGGTCTTCACCTTCTCGGCGCCATATTATATGAGCGGTTCTGCTGGAGTTGTACTTCCACACCTGGTGACGCATTGGTACTTCGCTTCAGAGATGTTTGGGCGGTGTTTAGCCATTAGATCACACATGACGCATTTATGGGTGAACGAGTGCCGTACTGACATCTGTGCTATGGTTGTCGAAACGACCGTTGAGGTGGTGTGCTAGTTGCGCTCGTTAACTCTTCGGCTTCACCAGTGAACTTCGCGAGTTTATTGAGTCTGCGAAAATGTCCGGGGCGTATTTCTGTAAATATTAGAGAAGTAAGATGCTTCGCTCATGAAGAACTACAATTTTTCATTTGGGCTATAGCACCTTCCCTTCTCTCCTGATATGTGGACTATTTTCATATTTTGATAATATACTTAGTGTCAGCTCGCCATGACAAAGTATCTGTCGTAGTATTAAAAATAATATAAAGGTGGCGGAAAAATAAATTACAGTATTTTAAGTTTTTCGAACAAACGTCTTGAAAAAGCCTGTATAATATGCAGTTGTATGAAACAGCCTGTTTAACATACAGCCTGTATAAAATGCAGCCTGAATAAATGTACAAATGCAAGTGAGCCATTTTTATAACCTTCCCATTACTCTATATTATTATGCACAAGTCATGTAATAATTTGTGTGTATTTATTGAATGACAATTACGCGTTTATGCAGAAATTGTTGTTCATTACTTCTGCAGAAATTGTGTGTTCACCATCAGGCTTACATTGCCTTCTGTCTGCAAAAGCGCGAAGTTTTCTGCTTCTAATCAATTTGTGAAAAACTGGTGCTCTTGGAAAGAATCGAAAAATTCTGTAATTCATGAAATTGTCGTTAGCATTGATTACTTATGCAGAGATAACCCTTTTGATGCGAACAGTGTTGTTGTAAAAGGTGATTCACAAAATAAGCTGAATTAGCTTATTGCGCGCTATTTGTGACATGAATAGGCACTTACACCGTGTATCAGGTAGCCAGAGGAGCTCCTTTTGTCCGGGAATATTTCGTGTGGGATGTTGGGTATTAGGGGAGTAGTTATGACAAACTGCCTGTGTTAGGGCAGAAGCAAAAAGTAACCAATCACAAACACTCTTGTACGTTATCAGTTAGGTGGTGCAGAAATCAACTACCCCAAGCTTATGTGGAATTATTTTTAAGTGTTACCAAAGAAACCAATGCAATATATCTTCAGAATACATGCGTGACTCGAATTGCTGGCTTGAGTTCAATAGGCCACGGTAATGCAGATTTCACTTCATGCATGTTGAATGGTGAAGATTTGTATAAATTATATCACTGCTAGAGAGCGGAAAGCTGGGCTGATTGTCACAACTGCGTGATTCTAGAGTGCGAACTCACATTCATGTAATAGTGGGGTAACCGGCCACCAGGAATGCCCCTGAAACTGCTATAACGAAAGGAAGACTTGTACGCTAGAGAGGCGTGTGAGAGAAATCGGCCGGCAAAAGAAAAGTAGCGAGCAGTTGATGTCGGAATGGAAAAGTATTCTGCCAAGTAATTTTGCATTTTAAGACGCAGTAGCCACGCACGCGTCGCTGCGTTAGAAATTTCCCAGCAGAAGCTCGCATAGAGACATTTTCTGATTCTAGGCAAGCAACGCATGTCATATCACTGTGTGGCATACACATAGTAACAGGAAACCCGAGTTTTCCTTTGCCCCCTGTAATGTACATAACCCATCGCTGTTATTAGTATTGTTTTTATTTTGTGTGATTTTGCATATTTTCTTTATAATAGTTTTACTTTCTTTTTTGTCAATGTGATTTGTAGTGTAATATTGTTACGGAAGAGAGACGCCGTATCGACGAGGCTGTGGATGGAATATATTTCAAACCAGCAGCAGCACCGGCGTGACCGGTAGACTAGACACCGAGCGGAGACCACCCTTCGTCTCCCTCAGTCAGGCACACATGCGCGTCGCCCCCTACAATCTCGATTTGCATGCATGTAGCCTAATCCCCGGCAACAGAAGCGCCGTCTCGACGCATCTAAATGTCAACGTCACTAGGAGAGTGGTAGGGCTTCAAGCGCGCAACATGTACAATATCGGTAGCCTGTTGGGCACATGAAGACGATGAGGCGACAGGACCAATTTCATATGTCACAGGAGTAACCACACGAAGGACTCGGTATGGACCTGTGTAGCGAGTAATCAGTTTTTCTGACAAGCCAACTTGACGGGTCGGAGACCAGAGCAGGACCAAGAACCGGGCGGAAAGTGTACGTCGCGGTGTCGTTGGTCATACAGACACCGTCGCTTCTCTTGAGAGGCCAGAAGGTGAGTACGGGTGATTTCGCGTGCGTGAGCGGCCCGAGTGATAGCGTCCATGTCATATTCACTGGTCGGTACCGCAGGGGACGGTATGACGGTGTCTAGAGGCAATGTTGGTTCTCGGCCAAACAACAGAAAAAAGAGAGAGTAACCTGCAGAGTGATGGCGCGAAGAATTATAGGCAAATGCGACGTACGGCAACGAAAGATCCCAGTCGGTGTGGTGAATAGGTAAGTAGAAACATACTTAGCGAGCATGTCTGTAAGAGTTCAATTTGGACGCTCCGTGAGTCCATTGGTTTGCGGATGGTATGACGTAGTCAGATTGTGTCGCGTTTGACATGACTGCAAGATGTCGGCTATCACCTTCAACAAAAAGGTGCGGCCATGGTCTGTAAGCAGCTGCCATGGGGCTCCATGTTGCAAAATCACGTCCTTGAGGAGAAAGTCGGCGACGTCTGTGGCGCAGCTTGTTGGAAGAGCTCGTGCGATGGCATAACGCGTGGTGTAGTCGGTGGCCACGGCTATCCACTTGTTACCCGAGAAAGACAAGGGGAAAGGGCCAAGTAGGTCCAAGCCAACGCGGAAGAACGGTTCAGACGGAATGTCAAGTGGTTGAAGACGTTCGGCGCGAAGTATTGAATGGTGTTTTGCGGCGCTGACATTTCTCACAAGCCGCAATGTATCTTCTGACTGAGCGTGCAAGCCCTGGCCAGAAGAAGCGTCGCCGTATTCGGTCGTAAGTGCGTGAGACACCAAGGTGACTGGCAGTCTGAAGGTCATGAAGTTCATTTAGAACTTCCGAGTGAAGGTGTTTCGGAATAACAAGCAGCAGGGCCAGCTTCATCCGGCTCGAAATTATTGGCGGTAAAATACACCATCGTGGAGCACGAATGAGCGATGGGACTGATTCGAAGATGGTGATTCGAGGCGCTCAATGATAGCACGCAAGGATGCATCACGGCGCTGCTCGTCACGAATGCATGTAATTTGCGAAAGAGAAAAGACGCAATGGCTGGTGTCGGTGTCAAGTATAGTGCTCGACTCAGCAACCGGGTAGCGGGACAGACAGTCTGCGTCCTGATGTAGGCGTCCGGACTTGCACGTCACCGTGTAGGTATACCCTTGCAGTCGCCGAGCCCAGCGTCCGAGCCGGCCAGTAGGATCTTTCAGTGACGTAAGCCAACATAGCGTATGATGGTCAGTTATTACAGAGAAATTTGCTGCCATATAAATATGGGCGGAACTTTGAGACTGCCCAAACAAGAGTCGAGACACTCACGCTCTGTAATGAAACAGTTGCACTCAGCAGCTATGAGGAGGCGGCTAGCGTAGGCGACAACTCGGTTCGTGTCGCCGTTGGCGTTGGGCTAGGACGGCTCCAATCCTGTGACCACTAGCATCGGTTCGTACTTCTGTCGGAGCGGATGGGTCAAAGTGAGCCAATATAGGTGGAGTCGTCAGAAGCGTGATTAGATGAGAAAAAGCAGGAGGTTGGTCGGTACCCTACGTAAACGTGACGTCTTTCTTCAGAAGCTCAGTGAGAGGTCGAGCGATAGTTGCGAAACCTTCCACAAACCTTCTGAAGTAGGAACAAAGTCCTACAAAACTCCGGACGTCTTTAACTGACCGGGGTACAGGAAAACTGGTGACTGCACGAATTTTCTCCGAGTCCGGCTGCACACCAGATGCGTCAACAAGGTGACCCAACAGTGTAATTTGCCGGCGTCCGAAGTGGCACTTCGACAAGATTAATTGAAAGGCCTACAGTGCGGAATATGTCGAGAATAGCTGACAAACGCTGAAGATGGGTCTCAAATGTTGGATAATATACAACAACAGCGTCAAGACAACAGAGACATGTTGACCATTTGAACCCTTGTAGCAGAGAGTCTATCATGCGCTCGAACGTTGCTGGGGCGTTGCATAGCCCAAACGGCATAACCTACAACTGATAGAGGTCGTGTGGAGTTACAAATGCAGCCTTCTCCTGGTCTTTTTCGTCAACAGCAATCTGCCAGTACCCGGAACATAGGTCTATTGAAGAAAAGTATTGGGCGCCGTGAAGACAATCGAGAGCGTCATCGATGCGGGGTAAAGGGTAAACGTCCTTTTTCGTGATTCTATTCAAATGGCGGTAATCCACGCAGAAGCGCCACGTGCCATCTTTATTTTTAACGAGCACAACGGAGGACGCCCAAGGGCTCGAAGAGGATTCAATGATTCCCGTGGCTAACATCTTGGTAACTTCTTGTTGAATTACTTTACGCTCGGTGGCAGACACCCGGTATGGTCGCCGATGAATGGGATGAGAATCACCTGTGTTAAGGCGGTGCTTGACGAGTGAAGTCTGGCCGAGTAGATGGCTGTCGATGTCGAATATGTCGCGGTATGAAGCCAGAAGGCGGCAGAGCACGGCTGACTTCTAAGGTTCGAGGTCCGGGGTGATCATGGAGCGGAAGGTTGCATCCAGGCACGCGGCATCCTGTGAGTGACGTGGGTGATCGAAACATACGTCTGCCGCTAAACAGGTGACGTCGTCGTCAATTAAGGGTCTTAGCGTGGCGACGGATATTCCTTGAGGTAGCACTTGTTTTATGAAACCGAAATTGATAACAGGTAAATATGTTCGGTTAGAGGCCATGGTTACGACAGAGTGAGGAACAGTAATGTCACACGCCAGGAGAACATCAGGAATAGGCATCACGATCGTAATCACCATCGGGCACGGGAGAGGGTGTTGCCAACTCAACGAGTGTGAGAGCTTTAGGTGGTATCCGGAAGAACTCAGTGGTGTACAGGCTGTTCGGGAGTTCCGGGTGAGAATTCAGGAGAAGAGGAAGTTCTAAACAGAGAGTGCCGGCGGAACAGTCAATCAGGGTAGAATGCGTCGATAAGTAGTCCATTCCGAAGATGACGTTATGAGGGCAACTGTCGAGCACAATAAATAAAACAGGAACATGGTGGCTGGCAAGGCTAATACGAGCGGTAGACATTCCAATGACGGCTACAGTTCCACCATCGGCGACACGGACGGCTTGTGTTGCGGCAGGCGTGAGCACTTTTTTGAGGCGGCGACACAGACGAGCACTCATTATAGACACCAGAGCTCCAGTGTCAACTAAAGCCGTCAAAGAAAGACCGTCCACATGCACTTCCAGCATGTTCTTATTAGTAGGTAGCGTCAACGGAGGATTTGGATCAATCGAACTTGATGCAGCACTACTTCCAGGAGCTGCATAATCTAGTTTTCCATCCGGGAAGATCCATAGTTAGTCGGCGATGGATAGTGGCGGAAGTTGGGGCGACGGAGAACGGCGGCGTTGCCGGTGACGGTGAACGCGCTGGTAGAGCGGCTGTTAGGTGCATCAGGAGCAGGATACGGCTGGGCGAATACCGACGGGGGTCCGCGTATGGCCGAGGAGAAAAAAAATTGGCTCCAACGAGGGGCGCCCAAGTACTGCGGCAGTAGCGGGAGACATGGCCAACTCGGTGACAGCGGAAGCAGATTGGCTTGTCGTCTGCTGTTCTTCACTCCGTCGGATTGCGGGATCTGGATGGAGTGTATGGGTCGCGGCGTGGTGCATTTATTGGCGTCGGTCTGTAGTCCGGTCGGAAGACGGAGCAGGCGACAGGAAAACCAAGGTTAGCAATTTTTCGCCGCACGACTGCCTGAATAACTGACACCGCCGGAGTTGTTTGCACGGTGCCCTGGTCGAGTTGAAGTGCATGAAACGGCGCCGGACGGGCCGCCTCAAGCTTGCGCCGAACGATGCGTGTGACATTCTCGTGCAAGGATGGTGCGGCACCGAGATCGGTACAGGTTGACGTGACAGCCGTGTTAGGGAGCCGTGAAAATTGAGGCCGAAATCGGCTGTTTTCAGCCATTTCGAGGAGGCGGTATTCCTTAATTATGACATCGACGGTCGCGACGTTGTTGCACACGAGCAAGTTGAAAGCGTCGTCCTCGATGCCCTTTAGTATAGGGCCCACCTTGTCGCTCTCGGTCATTTGCTCGTCCACTTTGCGGAAAACGCGAGCACGTCCTGTATGTACGAGACATACGACTCGGTTGATGACTGTACTCGGGTGGCGAGTTATTGTCACGCGACCAATTGTCGAACGCACGGGTCCCCAAAGATATCGCGTAGTCGGTCCCTGAAGATGTCCCAGCTGGTGAGCTCGGCCTCATGAGCATCAAACCATACACGCGGGGCGATGTTCAAAAAAAAGATTACGTTGGCGAGCATCTTAGTAGAGTCCCATCAAAGAGTGAGGCTAACGTGCTCGTACATGCGGAGCCAGTAGTCGACGTCAAGGCCAGGCTGGGAGGAGAACGTACCGGGATCACGGGGGTGGGACATCGCAAGGTGCGTAGTAGCTGGCGCTCAAGGTGATGGCAGTGAGGGGGGGGGTTATCATTATAAGCCATGGCCGGAGGCTGGACGGTGCGGCCACTGCGAAGCTTCGTGGTGAGGACGGGGAACGTTCCACCTCTACCAAATATGTTACGGAAGAGAGACAGCCGTATCGACGAGGCTGTGGATGAAATATATTTCAAACCAGCAGCAGCAGTGGCGTGACCGGTAGACTAGACACCGAGCGGAGACCACCCTTCGTCTTCCTCGTCAGGCACACACGCAGCGTCGCCCCATAGAATGTCAATTTGAATGCATGTCGCAATATGATTGTGCAAAACTCCATCGCAGAATAGTCTGTAGACAATATACAAACCAGGCCACACTCAACCACTCATCGCTGAAAAAATAAGATTCCCATAAAGTCAGGCCTTCTTTCACGGCTTGCGAAGTTCATAAATATGAAGTGTATTTCTTCCACGCTGCAGCTGTAGCTGAGGTAAAAATATTGCTTATTCGTGTTTTTAGGAATGTTTATTACACAAAAGTAAAACGTGGCTTCGCAGAAGTAGTTGAGCGTTTATTGTGCTCTGTTTTGCCTCAAAGGCGAAGTAATGACTCGTATAGCAACAAATCAGAATATCACGCGAAGAATGGCAATCATCTCGAAACCTGTAGCTTGCACCTTGAGCCGAAAGCACGCTAGAAATGAGTATACACAGGACAAGCGTGGACAAACAGCTGTCGCACATTGACACTTAACGTACGCTCGACTGCTCAAACAGAAAGATGCACGAAACGAAAGCACAACTACATGGGAGGAGCGCGAACGGTAACAATGCTCATTTCTTCATTTGTGAGCAGCACGCTACTTTTGTAAACACGACCGCACAAGCGAGTTAAGTGACCTTCGTGCTCTTCACGAAGGTCACTTCCTGAAGAGCACGAAGGTTACTTCATCACGAATTCCGGCGCCCGAATTCCTGAATGAGCAGGTGCGCGAGTGAGTGACCGCGCCCGATCACGCCATGTGGAGGCGCGTGCGCATGGTAACGCGTGGGGTGGCTCAAGACGACGACCTTTCGAACACACGCGCCTAACACGCTTCTCTCGCGCCTTCTCACTACTGATGACGAAAACGCACTTGAACGGCTGAGCTCTGGGAAATGCCAAAAGTAGTAGTAGTAGTAGTAGTATTTTTATTTACAGTAAACCGGTTAAAGAGCTCGTGGTTTATACTGTACTGCCAACATCACCATCACCATTTCTTGATCACCGCAACGCGCCTCTCGCGCAGCTGATGCTAGCTCGAGCTGCGCGAGGACAGAAGGAGCTGACGCGCCTGGCGTGTCGGACGCTGGTAACCGCCGCGACTCCACTTCAGGCCTGAAATAAAGTGGCGAGATCGGCACGGCCCCATCGGCTGCCTTTGACGTCGTCTCACGTCTTTACTTTCGCTTGCTACAGTTTAAATGACTCGCCGTGAACATGCCGAGTCAAGTACGCTTTTTAGTCTAGTGGCTTGCGCTGCGTGCTACGGAGCAATGCCCAGCTACAAAACTTGTCATATCGTTTTTCCTTTGCAATCTGTTCGTATATGCTATAAAACGTCGTACCTGTGACAGAAATACGTCAACACAGCCGTTGTGGACCCAGGCATACAACACTTTCGTGGTAAAAAAGAATAATGGACTTGTTGATCAGCATACCACCATCTACAAGTGTTTGAAAAAAACTCACGTAATGTTCAGGTACGTTTTTATTAGTTGCACCAGTTTCTCCAAAAACGCTGGGTAACAATAAGGCTGAAAAAAAAAGAACGACGAAAATGCAGTTTTATTCAGGTCGCCAGATTATAAATATGTCATAGTCATTTTTTCTTAGGTATAAGGAGCTCTGGGACTCAATCGACGAACTATCAATTGCACACGGTGTATCGATCGAGCAATGCTTGTAAGCTATGCGCACGCATGCACGCATGCAATGTATCGATCGAGCAATGCTTGTAAGCTATGTGCATGCATGCACCACCGTCCACAAAACTAATCTTCGATAATGACCACACGTGGTTATCATGCTCCATACTATATATACGCATTCCTTGTTCGAATAAAGGGTCTTTTCTTACTGGCTTCCACTTGTCACAGATCTGATACATGGTGTCAGAAGTGGGTGTGCCGCTCCGCGGTGTAGATGAAATCGGCCCACAAGCTGCAAGCAGTAACCGGTCTATGCAATTAGAAGCCACGACCGCTCGGCAAAAGTGAGCATTAGCAATGGAACTTCTCAGATCACCAGAACCCTTGCTGCTATCCGGAAACACGGCAAAGAATTGGGAGAGATTCAAACAAAAGTTTGAGCTGTTCTTGGAGGCGACATTACCAGCGAAGGAACCCAGGACTCCAGCTGTCAAGACCGCGCTCCTGCTGAGCTTTGCGGGAGGCGAAGCACTCGAGGTATTCAACAATTTCTATTTTTCTCAGAGTGAAAGCAAGCTAGATTACGAGACGGTTGTGAAGAAGTTCGATGAATATTGCCAAGAGCAGCAAAATGAGGTTTTTGAGAGATATCTGTTCCGCATTAGGACACAAGCAGAAGGCGACCCCTTGAGCATTTTCTACGTGACCTCAAGAGACAGTCACGCAGCTGCAACTTCGATTCCTTGACAGAATTCTTTGATACGAGACCAGATAGTTTTCAGCAAAAACAACGCCAAGCTGCGCGAAAAAAAGTACTCAAGGAGAAGGACTTGACGCTCGACAAAGCAGGGCAAATATTTCGAGCATGCAGAAGTATCCGCCCAACAGAATGAAGCGTGGTCCCATGCATAAAGCCAGATAGACTTGGTCGAAAAATCGCAACAGCACGTTTGTACCAAATGCAGTCGCTCTCACGTGCGTGCTAGCTGTCCAGCCTTTTGAAAAACTTGCTTCGTGTGTAAAGGAAGAAATCACTTCGCTAGGTGCTGCACGAAACGTCAAGTAGACGAGGTTCGCAAAGAAAGCGATGACTTCAGCGTTTTGGATGTAAAAATTTTGCAACGTCAACAGCAGAGAAGATTGGACAGTCAAATTGCAGGTTGTGGGTTGCAGGTTGTGGGTTGTGGGTGAATTGCAGGTTGTGGGTTGTGGGTTGTGGGTGGTGCTTAAGGTTGACACAGGCTCTCGGGCAAATCTGCTGCCTTACTCTATCTACCGAAAGTGCACGGGGGACCTTAAGCTTTACCCAAGCTGTGCCATACTTTGGTCCTACAGCGGAGGTGTTATCAAACACGTCGGCAACACTGCAAGATGAGATGAATGATCGGTCCTGTAGCATCCCCTTTTTCGTTGTGAAAAAGAGCAGCCCCGCTATTCTGGGAATAGCCGCATGTGTAACTCTGGGTCTGGTGTCACGCAACGTAAACATGGTCAGAAAAGATGGTCCCAGTGACATTGTCAAAGAATTCCCGGATTTATTTCTGGGAACTGGCTGCTTGCATCAACAGTACCACATGGTTTTGCGCAAGGATTCAGCACCAGTAGTAATGCCAGCGCGGCGCGTACCATTGGCACTGCGAGGACTACTACGAGATGAGCTCGACCGGATGGAAAGAAGCGGCAACATAGAGAAGGTCAGCGCGCCAACAGACTGGGTGGGCCCTCTAGTAATCATAAGAAAGAAAAACGGAAAGATGCGTTTGTACATGAATCCTAGGAACATCAATGAGTGTCTAAAGCGAGAACATTATCAAATGCCAAAGTGAGAAGATATTGAGGCTGAGTTAGCAGGGGCCAAATATTTCTCGCGCCTTGATGCAACTCCGGCTTTCACCAAGTCCCTTTACACAATGCAACGGCCAATATCTGCACGTTCAGCACACCGTTCGGGCGATACCGCTTTCTCAGGCTCCCATTCGGTATAGCTTACGCTCCAGAAGTTTTCCAGAAGGCGATGAGCGAAATCTTCGACCGCACAGCAGGAGTGCACGTGTATGTTGACGATGTCCTAATATATGGAACTACAAAAGATGAACACGATGCGTGCCTCCGTCATGCTTTGCCGGACAGGCTGGT
The DNA here is from genome assembly GCF_013339725.1 of Rhipicephalus microplus. Taxonomy (NCBI): domain Eukaryota; kingdom Metazoa; phylum Arthropoda; class Arachnida; order Ixodida; family Ixodidae; genus Rhipicephalus; species Rhipicephalus microplus. The sequence continues at coordinate 147,654,491 of NC_051167.1, forward strand.
GTGACGTTCAATGCTGATAAATGCAAGTTCGGGCTGACTGAAATTCATTTCATGGGTGACGTCATATTTAAAGATAAAACCAAACCCTTTGTTGAGCGCATCACTGGGCGATTTACCTCACCCGGCCAACAAGGCAGCCATACACCAGATTCTAGGCGTGGCTAATTACTTTGGAAAATTTATACCCCACCTGGCCGATAAGCCGAACCTGCTGCGCAGCCTTTTAAAGAAGCACACACCATTTTTGAATAGACAATGAACCATGCGCGTGAGTGGGCAGTGATTTGCGAGCATCTCATCAAGCCGCCACTGCTCGCTACCTTTGACGAGTCTATAGAAACTAAAATCTCTGCCGATGCTTCGAAATGCGGGCTAGGAGCAGCTCTTTTACAGCGTTACGGTGACGCTTGGCGGCCAGTTGCCCATGCATCTCGCGCTATGAGCGATGCAGAACAAAGATACTCTCAGATCGAAAAAGAGCCGATGGCAATTGCCTGCGGATGCGAAAAGTTACACCAGTGTGTTTATGGACGCAAGATTGTGATTGAAACTGACCATCGTCTGTTGATTGCCATTGCTACAAAACTTATTGGTGACATGCTTTCACGACTTCAGCATTTCTTTCTGCATTTGTTCACTTATGACTTTGATCTTCGTGCCAGGCAAGCAGCTGCTCCTGGCGGACATGCTGTCCAGGGTGTCACCAAATGCCGCAGGAGACGTTGGATTCAACGAGGACGTGGAAGTCCATGCAACGAGAATTCGGTCCGAGTTGGTAAGCAAAAAGACCATGGATCACCTAGCAAAAGAAACTGCAGCCGATCCCGAGTTTCGAGCTGTTATCGACTATTTGTGCGGCAAGGGAAAGCTCGAGGGCCCATTGAAACCATTCGCATCCGAGTTATCACTCGTACAGGGCATTTTATTTAACGGATGCAAAGTGGTTATACCAAAGTCATTCAGACTAGAAATACTCGACCGCATTCATTAAGGGCACTTGGGTACGAACAGGGCCGAAGCAAAAGCTCGACGTCCGGTTTTCTGGCCCGGGCTTAACGTGGACATCGAGAAGATGCTACAGGGCTGTACAGTCTGCCGCAAGTACGCTTATGCGCAGCAAAGTAAGCCGCTAGTATTGAGGCCGACGCCGCAATACGCGTGGTATAGAGTTGGAGTGGGCATTTTCCAGCAAGGTGGAAGTTCATACCCCTGTGTCTTCGATGCTTTGTCCAATTTCCCAGAAGTTGAAAAACTAACGGACTTGACCACTAAATCTGTAATCGAAAAGCTAAGTGCCATTTTTGCTAGATATGGCATTCCAGTAGAAGCTTGCAGTGATAATGGTCCTCAGTTCTCATCCTATGAATTTGCACACTTTGCCTCCAGATACGACTTCCAGCATGTGATTGATTTGTGGGGTTTAACGTCCCAAAACCACCATTTGATTATGAGAGACGCCGTAGTTGAGGGCTTCGGAAATTTTGACCACCTGGGGTTCTTTAACATGCACCCAAATCTGAGTACACGGGCCTACAACATTTCCGCCTCTATCGGAAATGCAGCCGCTGCAGCCGGAAATCGAACCCGTGACCTGCGGGTCAGCAGCCGAGTACCTTAGCCACTAGACCACCGCGGCGGGGCAACTGCCAGCATGCGACATCTAGCCCCGGATTCCCTCAGACCAATGGCCTCGCTGAAAAAGGAGTTCAAATTGTCAAACGAATCATGAAGAAGACTGCGGAAACAAAACAAGACTTGTGGCTTGGGCTGTTGAGCTATCGTTCCTCACCCCTCGAAGATGGTCGTTCCCCTGGTGAACTCCTCCAAGGCAGACGCCTACGCACGAGACTTCCAGACTTCAGGCACCACTCAAGCAATCCCGTGACTAAGCACAAACAGTCTGATGATCGCGGCAGATGCTTTCCAGTGCTCAAGAAAGGCGAAGTTGTATGCGTCAAAGACAAGGCATGAACCAGAAAGGCGAAAGTGCTAAAACAAGTCGCACCGAGTTCTCCCGAGGTGGCCACGGAGGACGGCAGAAGGTTTAGACTTAACCGACACTACCTACTGGGGACAGGTGAGCAGTATCGAGAAGACTTTGAAAGTGAGTCCCCATCGAGCGATGAACGTGATGGCCTCGACGAGCCAGGACGGGCTTGGCATGAGCACAGTGACGAACATCGAAGGCCGCCCCGCCGCGGTGGTCTAGTGGCTAAGGTACTCGGCTGCTGACCCGCAGGGCGCGGGTTCGAATCCCGGCTGCGGCGGCTGCATTTCCGATGGAGGCAGAAATGTTGTAGGCCCATGTGCTCAGATTTGGGTGCACGTTAAAGAACCCCAGGTGGTCTAAATTTCCGGAGCCCTCCACTACGGCGTCTCTCATAATCATAGAGTGGTTTTGGGACGTTAAACCCCACATATCAATCAATCAATATCGAAGGCCCGGTAACAGATCATCCGAGCAGCCACCCGTACAAGTTTCAGTTCCTCAGCAAGGCGTACTTCCTCCCCTACGCAGGTCTGCTCGGGAGAAATGACTACCGGATCTACTACGCTATGATAGTAACTTTAATCAAGTAACTAAAGTTGTTTGTTTTCCCGCGGGAAGATCTATCGATCGAGCAATGCTTGTAAGCTATGCGCACGCATGCACCACCGTCAACGAAACTAATCTTAAATAATGACCACACGTGGTTATCATGCTGCATACTATTTATACGCATTCCTTGTTTGAATAAACGGTCTTTTGTTACTGGCTTTCACTCGTCACAAATTTGATACAGGAACTATAAACGTTTACTACGCACAAGTGTTCCTACGTACATGTATTCCTTTTTTATATCATCTCCAATTACTGCACTTTCCGAAAATCAAGCGCTCCTGAGGCTAAACATGATGATATTGGCCACATGGAGAGCTCCTGTTACGCCTATTGCTGTTTCGTTTTGACTCTAAATGACTTCGTCACAAGGGAAAAAGGCAGATGTTCACTCTGCCCGACGTCGACATCGGCACTTGTTTGCAAGCATTCAGCCCCTAGGAACACGCTTATATGTAGAGTAAACAGCTAAAGAGATCACAAAGTGTCAAAACGTAAAAATATTGCTGATAAAGAATAAATTGATAATAAAACTTCAGGAATATTAGCACATTTTTTGCACAAAACTTCCTAATCATTTTTCTTAGGCTCCACCCGTGTTTTGACGTGCCCGACAGTACATACTACTTTGAAGCCTAATATTGTTGGCTTCTTCGGCGTGTGACCGAACTTTGTTGGGGTGTTTTCAGACGCTGGTCACATGTTACACCAGTTTATTAGTACCAGTAGCACCAGTAGGGTTACACAGCCCTACATTACTATGTACCAACCCTACCTCCTTACCACCTGAAATGCCTGAGTAACCGTCCTGCCCTGCGGCCCCGACCACCCAGCCCAACAGAAGTCGGTGGCTTGAGCATGGGCTGACGTCGGTGCCACAGGGAACCCAGAATATGAAGCTAGACTGCATAGAACATTGACCTGTTATTGTTTATACGCTGGCAAACGATGGTACAATAAAGGCCCAGTCCTGCCAATACAAAATCAATCTTGGCAGAGACAGCCTATAGGTATGCCAAAATTGTCCATTGCAGCCAGCCGAAATTTGACATTGGTACTGCCATCATACAAGGACGGCAATGAAGGACCATCGTAGCCAACCAAAATGCGACATTGCTACTGCCATCATACAAGGACGGCAACGAAGGACCATCACAGCCAGCCAAAATTCAGCATTGGTACCGCCATCATACAAGGCCAGACGCAAAATGACATCGAATCCCACCAACATAAAATATCGACACTGTCATTGTTTATTGACAGAAAAAATGCCCATCATTTCCAGACGAAAAAGTTACACCTTCTCCCACTAAATCCAACCTAGTGTAGATGGAAAAAAAGTGGGCGTTAACGCTTGCAATTGCGGCGGTGTTGACGCTGGCGCTCATCGTGGCATTGCGAAAGAGAGACACCTGGTGAGGCGCGAAGCACGCAGTGATAGTTCTACTGAAACATGCCAATCCCTGTTAATGGAAAATAGGAGAAAGAAGACACCGATTGGACATAGAGACCCGCAGTCCACTTTTATTTACCGCACACGCTGCGAATGTTCATCATTGAACAACGCGCAGGAGAAATCTCTCCCCAGCACAACCATGAAGATCAAGATCCAGTTCAGGGTGGCCAGTGAACGGTTGTGCAGCGCAAGCAGACAGATTTTTTTAATAAAAAAAGAAACTCACTAGCAGACGCCTGCGTCCGTGTTGGGAGGTGAAATATGGGGGAGCGTAGGAGAGGAGGGTGAGGCGGCACGCATGCGCAATGGGTGTGCAAACGCCACGGTGAGGGGTGCCTAGAGAAGAGAGAAATGAGGAGAGCATTTGCTAGCAGACGCTGCCTGCGTGGGCGTTGCGAGGTGAGAGGGGATGAGATACGCATGCGCAACAAGGGTGGTGACGCCTGCCCATCGGATTGAGCTCCCCTTAGAAATTCCGCATCGAACGATCGCACAGACATTCTGTAAGGACGGCAACAGAATACGCTTGTAGCCAATTTACAATATTGCAGCGACGTTTCAAGGCAAACACAGCCCATCTTTGTTGGTCAAAACTAAAACTGGTACTTCTATTACTGCATTGACATTCCACTACTCAGGTGGCTTTCAGTATGGCGCGAATTACGTTTCCATCGTAGATATTGAAAAATGTGGAATAAAGGTTGCCTCAAGTGCTTATCAGAGTTTCTGACCTGCTGGAAAGGCATTTATAAAAAATGAAAAAAACAATCACAATAAATCACACAATGTTTGCTAAAAGACCATTTTAATTGTGCGATATAGCCAGCTTGTATACCTCGACCCTTAAAACAACAAAAACACACTAAAGTATTGCCTTTACATGGATTTACAGTGCGTGTAACATTGATGAGGTAATAGACAACAGAATTCCAGTTTGCTTCGGAAGTGGTTCTTTTACATTATTGACAATCTACAACGACGCGACAGTGAGCGAACCACCTCGTGCATTTTTCAACCTGATTGTTTTCACTTTTTCATAAGCCATTCGCAGATGAGTGACGATGTGTTTTCAAAGCTCTTTGACTTTCCGCCGCATATTTCTGTTAGGATCACGTTCAATATCCTGTTTCTTTCCCTCCATTTATATTGCGTTCCGTGTTTTTTACGTGGAATATGTACTATGTATTTTCTTTAGATTCGTTAGTTTGTGAATGCCAATGTGGTGAGCTTTGTAGTGCGGGCTGAAGTTATTAGTTGGGTCATCGTCCCTTATCAATGTTGTAGAACTATGGCGTGTTATTTTATTCCTTGATCGCGCTGTTCCATGGCCGCTAAAAATCTACTTTTTATTTCTCCTTCGCCGCTCGTGTCACGCAAGCAAATCTTGGAATCGTAAAAGTCCAATTTCGACTTGTTTTGTTACTGCATTCTTTGAAGCTCTGTCGCAGGCACCGTTCAGTTAATGAGTAGGCCATCTACTTTCTCCTAGTTCAAGGGAGATAGGAATTGCAGTTGTACCGAATGGATGTTCAAGTTTAGCCATTCATGTATTTCATTTTATGAAGGGGCTCGTTGGAACATACTGCAGGTGAAGGCAGCGCTGCAAAGGTGAGCACAGTCTATGTAGACCTTTTTTTTTCTGGCCTCAACTTTGCAGCGCTGCCTTTGCCTGCATCATTTTATACCACACTTTGCTTTTGACTCAATTTCTCTGGAACCTTCGAGAAGTTGACCGTTCAAGTGAGCACTAAGAAATAGAAATTTGGGCCGTGTGTTTCTAGGTGACACCGTTTCCATTTGTAATATATAATTGGTATTCAAAGCATTCAGTGTCGGCTCTATGCAACTCTTGTCTGTTATCTACAAGCAAGTGACCAACAGCTAACTATTTTCAAAGCTCGCAATATCTACATTATTTACACTGTATACACTCATTATAGTCATCTGTTTATTCACATTTCGAGGGGATTACTCCTGCTGCTTGCCTAACTCGACAGCGTGGGCAATATGCATTCATTTACACGCAAATCTACCTCATGTTAAATAACACATTCGGCGGTAAATTTGCGAAAGATGGCTTATTAACAAAAAGGCTGGCAAGAAATGTTCGCACTAGAAGTATTTGTACAATATTGGTAATACGCTTGACGGACATTGTTGGCTTCAGCCATCTTTGCCATGATTGGTGATATATTGGACAGAGAATATTGGCTGTAGCCATCTTTGCAAGGTGGCTTCGAATTTCGGACCAATAAACATTTAGGTGTAGGGAAGCCCAAAAGCCAACGTAGGACCAATACTTCAGTTAATGTTTGCCTAGCATGGACCGAGATTGCTCCATTGCCATTGTGCTGTCTAGGTGGATACTGTCTAGTGTTTGTGAGGAGTGACCCTTCCGACTCATCGCAATCATACCGCTCAGTGTGAATAGATAAATGGGCGTTTTCTACCAACACCACCGCCAGTGCCCGCATATGAGGAGTAAACCTTCTTCGTGGCTTCCATTAACAACCAAGCATGTTATTGATATGTTAAGTAGCCTTTGCAACTCCACAAGCTGCTCTCGGCTAAATAATTTGGTTTCCCTGTGGGAGTTACGTCATATCGCTAAATTCCATGAATTATATGGGAGTTACGTCATATCGCTAAATTCCATGAATTATATGATGGACTAGGCTGTCAGTTCAAGCTCACACTTTCATAAACTGAAGTGGCCGCCTGCCTCCGCGAAAAAAGTGGTGAAGTAAATGAACTAGTATCTTTTCTTTTTTCTTTCTCATGTGCCGATATAATGAATTGGAACAACGTACTTTATTGATTGAGAAAAGTATGAACGGTGCTTGCAGTGGCGTATAGCACCTATTTCATAGCTCTTTGTCACTGCACGCTTTGCGATGATGCGCAATGCATCGCAGTGTTAATCTGGAGTTCGTGGGATGTCTCATGCTGAGGAAGAAAGCAAGACGAAGTTGCATTTGGCGTGTGGGCATGCATGACGGGGCGGTATTTTAGGACAAGGATATGCGCAGCGCAGCTATTATTCTTATTCACATTAATTACGTGACCACCCTGAGAATAGTGTAATGTCATTGGGCTTTGAAATTAACTCGCTATTATCGATGCACGCACAGAAAGCAGGCATAACCACCCTGCGATGCTGTAACGACGGACGTATTTTCGACGTAGCGTGAGCATTCATTCAGGGGTCAGATTAAATTACAAGCCATGGAAGTGCCTTCTTTCCATAGCCTAAACAAAAGTTTACAACAAATTAGAATCATGAAAATGTCCAAGTCAAGCATTCAGTACCCATAGCGAATGCTTAGTTGATATGTGCATTCTTATGGTGGCCTGATCACCTCACCTTGTGCATGGCTGTAGGTGTAAACGCCCTCCACGCCCTTGTGTGGTGCAATGTGCCATTCTTGAGATTCCTTGTGTTAGTGGGCTTATAGCACATCATAGGCTGAGCGCAAAGACCTTTTCCTCACCTTTGTTTTGTTTGCCGTCGTGATAACATCGCATGACAGGGTCAAGACATTGGAGCGTTGCTCTTTCGCTGGCGACGTCTGAACTATGGAGGCTGATTCATCAGGCTTTAGCTTTCGGGCGATAGTAAGTAATCCAGAGCAGTTGTTCCGTTTTGCATTTTTGGGTCCAAATAGCACGTAACCCTGAGAGTAGAAGTTCTGAGTAGTAAAACATCTGACAAGTGATCCCTGGGGAGCACAGTGACCGAGGCACACGCGGGCAAGCTAAGAATATTCGCCTGACTATGTGTCACTAATATTAGCGTTATTCTGCAGTAAAACGTAAGAAGAATGAAGTAAAGTAAATATACAATAATTTGGAACTGTAACGAGAATAGTGAGTGAAACGAAAATAAAGTATTTTAATTACATTGCACTGAAAAGCGCCGAATACCAGTGTTTTAGGTTTCTGCTTCTAACTAAAGTGTATGAGGCTTATTTTTTTCTGAAAACATTGTTCTAAATTACTTGTGAATTGACGAATTAAAACTTTTTTGAAAATACAGCAGGATGTGATTACCGGTTAAGTATTCAGGTTCGGCGAAGAGCGCTACCACAGAGGATGCTATAGAAAAAGAGAAGAAGAAGTTGGAACCCAGAAGCGGTGCTCGGTCTGGTTTCTTCACCGATCGATAATTTTTCTTTACAGGCGCAATGTTAGCATTAATTAATCTGTGACGAGAATAGGATGTTTATATGACTGTAAAGTGCACCAAAATAAAGTGCCAAATACTCGAGGTCTTAGAGATACATTCAATGAAATGATGGCAGTCTTCCGTACAACCGTGGGTGTTTAATGCATAATGATACCGAAATGTGAAAATATCAAAAACACAAGTGCACTCTCATGCTTTTTTCTTATTAAAATGCTTCAAGTACATAGCATCAACAAGCACACAGCTCCCGATTGCTTTGGTCATAATCCTTTCGACAGCTCCGTGCGCAATCATGTGTGCGTGTGCGATCAGTATATTGTGATACGCTTGCTTCATACGTACATGTTATACAGGAATGCACAAATGTTTATTTAGCACTAGAATTTAGAAATATTTAGGCATTTCAAAGCTTTTGTCACAGTAACGACTGCTACACTTACGAATAATTTCCTAGTGTTTGTTTTCTTCATTTATTTTGCAGTTGATAATATTACATACACTTTACCTATAACAGTCTTTGTCTTCAAAGCCAATGCATGTGAAGGACTCAGAGAACTCAAGCGCAAGTGCTGCATATGATGCACTGGCTTTATTTTAACGCATACGCACTGGTGTAAGACAGCAAGCAGGAATTCTCAAAGTGGAGCTCAACGTGATGCACATAAATAAGGACCAGTGGGGCGTATTTCGTGACCTACATAAAGGACATGCCACAGCCCCAGAGCTTTCTCCACCCAAGCACTCCGTACCGGTGAAAGCTGAATCTTCCGGCCCTGGTGTTCAGCACAGGGTTCAACCCACCACTTCACTGAAGCCTTCCACACTTATTGGTTACCTGGTCGTGCTTCTCAATGAAGTTAGACACTCGCTTGGCTTGGGCTTACCGCAGTGTTTCTTTCACATGCCGCATGTGGTGCCTTGCCTGATCATGGTCATGGAAGAGTGTTGTGAGTGGTTGAATGTGTTTCGCATTAAATTAATCACCGCGGTTGTTTTCGAACCACAGGCGGTCATAGACGTCATCGCCGAAACCAAAGTGCCGCTGGAGAAACTCCCGCCGAAAAGGGGCGTTGTTCCCGGCGAACGAACTCCCTGACCTTGACGCCGCAGCGCCACGTGGTTTGACGCATTTGACATTGCGAACTTACTCACATTGCAGCCAATGACGCGCATGTTTGTCTACGATGCTGCTAACAACATAACTGATAACTCAGCCAATTGAAACCGCTCATGCCACAGCTGCCATACGGTTTCTCGTTTTTTCTGGTCATACAAAGTTTTACCGGTAAAAACATATCAGGAGGAGTCATCAGGTGAAGTTCTAGAAGTTCAGCGTCCACATCATCGCAGAAACTGTTCGTTAATTCATTGGCATTGAGTTTGCTTACTGAAGGAGCTGCAATATTTAAAGTTTTTAGACGTCTTCCATTCCAGAAATCAAGTTTAGTTAGTGGCTACCAACGTACGGTGTGCCTTAGACACTGCTGCCGTTCACGGCTCTTTTCTTGTGCTCAATGTTTATGATTTTGCGTTTGACTAACTTGGGATAGTCATTTTATTCGAAAATTTGTAGGTACAGGGCAGGCACACGTTTGAACTCATCGATGAATGAAGCTTGGGAATTTGTGCTGAAGAATAGAATTTCGGGTTTCACAAAGATACACAAGTTGCGTTTAGCTATCTGCTTCACTGGGAATAAAGTGATGCTTCGTAATTCCCAACGAAAATGTAATAATGTTTGCGAAGTAGTTCAAGTAATGGTCAGATAAAGTAGCAGGCATATGAAAAGTAGCATGCATATGAACATTTTCTTCATTTCAGCGAAAAAACATCAATCTTGAAGGAGAGTGCATGGCCTTCCATTAACCAACCTTCACATAAAAGAACGCCATCGGCTATTCCAGTTTCATGAAATGGAGTAATGTGCAATACCTTATTTGCTTACCTGATTTCTTGTAACGGTCATGAAATAAAATGTACAAGGTTTCTGCTGCAATACTATGCTAGAGTAGTTGCTGCTTCTTCCCAGAACAATCCAGTAGGAGTAAATCACGTGAGTCCACACCAAATTCACCTGGTGGGAAAAATTAGGTGCAGTTAGTTTTTTATCGCGTACACTTAACGTTGCGGTAACTTAACATTTAAGAGAATACGTTACAAATATTTTGTAAAGACTGCGCCTCTGAAGACCAACAGCGAAAAAAGTTTGAATTATTGGCCTTACACTATTAAAACAGTAGTGTACATACGAGGGCATGAAGGGGCTTTTGGCGGTGTTTTGAAAGATAGTGAAAGTTCACCTTAAATATTTTACACAAGAAACATTTCTGTAGAGGTGCATCTGTAATTTACATAGCGATCATTTTCAATAAACGTGCGATAATTTTGGAGAAAAATACAACAAATGCTAATCACTAATAAATTTTAGCTGACATCAATAACTATTATTCTTCAAGCAGCGAGAATCTAAGAATAAATATTGAGAAAAGCTGGGATTTAACGAGTATCCCCTGATTATTTCAGAATGACTTACCATTGGAAATATATGCCGCATGTATTCTCGTTCTGACATAAGGCAAACGACGTAGAATTTTGTATTTGTTGGCAGCCCGCTATAGACACGCTTCAGAAAACTCAGTGCAGTCTCATTTGACTCAATTGGCACAGTTGAGGTTACAATTGAAGACAAGTGCATTTTTGAGGCAACCAGTGGGGTGACGTGAACTGAAAGACAATTGAATGCGATTGTGTCAACGTCTTCAGACTTCATGCTTTGAAATGCTGCTTTCGTAATATTTCTCTATGTAGAAAGCAGACACACAACTTGAACAACACTGAAGCATAGCACAAAGTCCACCTGGCTTGTTAATATTAATTTTAAAGGCTTATAAAATGCGCTAATCAAACACGGACAAAAGACGTGTTCAAAGCGTTCACTATAACAGTGCACGTGAATGTATACGGGAACCTTCGGTATCTCTTGCTAGGGCCAGCTGAATAAAAAGAAAGTGCGGCCTGCTGTGCGCCGCCGAAGCAGCTGGACGGGCCTATAGTTCACCTCGCACCCGCTCTGGCGCCACCATATCTTCTTGGAGAAACGCTTTCACACGCATTTCTACGTGACACAGTAAGACATAACGCGTTTCGTAGCTGTATATCACAGGTTCGACTATGAATCGTTATTAGGAGTACCTATTACACCACATATGTGAACAGTTGGCCCAAGGAGGGCCAATAATTCGCAGATTGTAGCCCTCAATACTCTCCATGAATGCTGCCCATTTGACTCACCTGAAATGAAGAGGGTAACTGATTCCGTTCTTGGTGAGGCGATCGATGGACAGATTCCAAAGGCTAATACATCAGCCCACCGTAACGCACCGCGATAGCATACGTTGCACCTATCTTCTCCTTACTTCCGTGTGTCACTGTCCCTGCGTCTCGCTCTCTCTATCTCTATACCTTTTAATCCTTTTAATCCTATCTTTTTAATCCCTCATTACCCCCACCCCTCGTGAGCTACTGTTGAGGTGTTTTCCCCCTGTTTGACAGTTACGGGGCTCACTTTTTTCTTCTTTCTATGAAATAATCAACCCCCCCCCCCCCTGCTTCGACGGGTTGAGCGCCAGCGCCCTCGCCAAAAAAAAAAGCGGCCGACACTGTCAACTCTGCCCAGACGTGCTCGCCCGTTGAAGGCGACGCGACGCAGCAGGCCACACCTTGTTTTTCACCCAGCGGCCGTGCTCTTGCTCTCCATTAGCAGCAAATTTCAGACGTTATTTTGTGACGTAGGCGTATCATTGCTAAAACAACTTGTGTATCATATGTTCACAGGGCCATAGATGTCGCCCTCCCACCATGAAACTTTCAGGTATGAGTCTGCACGGGTCCAGTCTTGCGTCTTTTTCGTCGGCGTTTAACAAGTGTATATAAAAACTTAATAAATAAACGAGACAGTTCCTGTCTGCAATGTTTTGTCTCTCTTCCTTCCTAATCGTGCGAGATCTTGGTGGCCCTCTTTGTGAGCTTCTAGACCATCAGTTCAAGTGATGGTGCGAGTTGTCCGAAAAGCTTAATAAAGTTACAAGAAAGCGTGAAAGCTATTGAATGGGTGCTGCAAAGATAATATAGAGATCATATTGTCGCAGTGAAACGCGAACAAAAGATGACAGCAGCTTACGGCAGCAAAAAGAGCGTATTCAGGATCAGCTGTACAGCAAGACGCCTGCTTTGTTGTCGTCCCGAAAAACCGCCCGACCCACTAGCTGGAATCTACAAAACATTCCTATCATCGTTCTTTTTCATATAAACACGTGTCACTTGCCCCTCCTTATAAGAGCATCGCCCCAATGCTGATTCCGACCCACAGTATTTTTTTACGTGCAGTCAGTCACTCACATACGGCTTCATACGCACTACATGAACAAGTTCAGGCTTGTGCTGGCGACGCCTCGGGCATTGGGGACTGTCGGAGACGACCTCGTAGGTGACGTCACTTAGCTGGCGCGATACTCGGTATGGCCCGAAATATTGCCTTAGCAGCTTCTCGGACAGTCCACGTTTTCGTACGGGTGTCCAAACCCACACTCTGTCCCCGATTTTGTACGTTACAGTTCTATGGCGAGCATTGTAGTGGCCTGCGTCGTAGTCTTGTCGCTGATGGATTCGTAAGCGGGCGAGCTGCCTAGCTTCTTCCGCGCGTTCAGTGAACACGTCAGCGCCTGGGTCGGTAGCATCCCATTCATGTGGCAACATCGCATCCAGCATAGTCCGTACCTCCCGTCCGTGAACCAAGCTGAATGGAGTCATGCGAGTCGTTTCTTGTTTAGCCGTATTGTATGCGAACATGATATAGGGTAAAATTTCGTCCCAATTCTTATGTTGGACATCCACGTACATCAACAGCATGTCTTCAATCGTCTTGTTGAGGCGCTCCGTTAGTCCATTCGTTTGCGGGTGGTACGCAGTGGTCTTACGGTGAGTCGTTCCACTAAGCATCAGGACGTGGTCTAAAAGAGCTGCCGTAAATGCGGTTCCGCGGTCTGTTATCACGATATTTGGGGCACATGGCGTAGCACAATATTTTCTATGAAAAATGTCGCCTCTTCCACTGCGGTGCTCTTTTGGATAGCTTTTGTTTTGGCATACCTGGTTAGGTAGTCTGTTGCGACTATAACCCAGCGATTCCCTGCAGTAGAAGTAGGAAGGGGTCCCAAAATATCCATTCCTATCTGGTCAAACGGTGTACGTGGAACCTGAACTGGTTGCAGCTGACCGGCGGGTCTCTTTGGATGTGACTTGCGTCGCTGGCAATCGAGGCAAGTGTGAATGTGGTGCTTGACCGCTGTTGTGAGTCGTGGCCAGTACTATCCCTGCTGTACTCTTGCCAATGTGCGAGTGTAGCCTAAATGGCCAGACGTCGGCTCGTTGTGACATGCTTCGAGCACTTCAGTTCGAAGGGGTGTAGGAATAACGAGCAAATAGGGAGCTCCGATGGATGAAAAGTTTCTTTTGTAGAGGACGCCATTGCGTAAGCAAAACGACGATAATGTCCTTGCAAAGACTCTAGGTGCCCTCGAAGAACGTCCGTCCACGTAATTATTCAAATCAAGGAATTCAGGGTCACCTCATTGGGCAATCGTGGACGCGTCGAGAACACCAAGGAAGGCCATATCATCGTCGTCAGAAAGAAAAGCTAACTGCACTGGTGATCGAGACAGGCAGTCGGCGTCCGTATGGCGCTTCCCAGACTTGTGTATGACTGTCATATTAAACTCTTGCAACTTCAGACTCCACCGCGCTAATCGGCCGGTTGGATCTCTTAAATTAGTCAACCAACAGAGTGAATGATGATCACTTATAACTTTGAAAGGGCGGCCATACAAATATGGGCGAAATTTCATAACTGCCCAGACCACGGCAAGGCATTCTTTCTCGGTTGTTGAATAACTGGCCTCCGCTCATGTTAGCGTCCTGCTTGCGTAGGCGATCACTCGTTCCGTGTCTTCTTGCCACTGCAAAAGCACAGCTCCGAGGCCTACATTGCTTGCGTCAGTGTGAAGCATTGTTGGCGCTTGCTCGTCGAAGTGAGCAAGCACTGGAGGTGTTTGAAGACGTTGGCGGAGGTCATTAAACGCTGGTTGCTGTTCGTGGTTCCACTCAAAGGTGGCGTCATCTCTAGTGAGGTGAGTTAACGGCGACGCAATCCGTGCGAAGTCGGCGATGAACCAACGATAGTAGGCGCATTGGCCCAGAAAGCGCCTGACACCTTTCTTATCAGATGGTACTGGGAACTGTGCCATGGCCGCAATGTTTTCGGGGTCAGGCCGAACGCCGGTGCAGCTGACGACATAACCAAAGAACAGCAGTTCTTCAAAACAAAAGTGGCATTTCTCTGGTTTCAATGTGAGGCCTGCGGAGCGTATGGCTCGTAAAACAACTTCTAGTCTTTTCAGATGCTCGTCAAAAGTTGGCCGAAACACTATGACGTCGTCTAGATAAACTGAACAGGTCTTCCATTTTAACCCTGAAAGTACAGTGTCCATGACCCTTTGAAAAGTAGTGGGCGCTGAGCACAGACCGAAGGGTAGAACTTTAAATTCATATAAACCATCCGGCGTCAAAAAAAAGCGGTTTTTTTTTCCCGATCTCTTGGGTCTACCTCGATCTGCCAATATCCACTTCCGAGGTCCATTGAAGAAAAGTAGCGAGCGTTTCGAAGCCTATCGAGGGAGTCATCAATACGAGGAAGCGGATACACATCTTTCTTAGTCACTTGATTCAGCCTCCTGTAATCCATGCAAAAACGCAGGGTATTGTCCTTTTTCTTAACTAGTACTACAGGCGATACCCACGGGCTCTGTGATGGCTGAATCACATCATCTTCAAGCATTTTAGGGACTTGTTGCTGTATCACTTCCCGTTCCTTTGGAGCCACACGATAAGTATTCTGGTGTATAGGCCTTGCTGCGTCGTGGGTAATTATACGATGCTTTGTTAGCGGCGTTCGACCAACCCGTGATGTCGTTGAAAAGCAGTCCTGGAATTCAGCTAGCAGCTCAAGAAGTCTCGTATGTTCGTCCCTTGACAACGTAGTACCAACGTCAAGATTAGGTACTGATTCTTCTTGAGGTGCTTCGTCTAGGGCCGATAAACTGCCTTGGATTTCTGCAGTATTGTCAAAGTAAGCGACGGCTGTACCCTTCGGGAGATATCGGCGCTCAGTACTGAAGTTAGTTAGCAGCAAGTTTGTGCATCCCGCAGTGACAGTGACTAGACCACGAGCCACTGAAATACCGTGGCTAAATACCAGCGAGCTTATTTGGTCAGCAATACCGTCGCCGTCAAACGGCTCATCCCCTGCCACCGAAACAAGTGTACACGATGGTGGCGGGACGACCACATTGTCATCCGTCGAACGCAAAGGCCCTGAACAAGACGTATGTCTCGGCTCTGAACAATCGACTAAAGTAGGGCTGTCGTTGCGAAACGTAATGACACTGTCAGGGACATTGATGGCGGCGCCATGCTCTCTCAAGAAATCCATTCCGATAATCAGGTCTTTACAGCATGAAGCGAGAACGACGAACGTCGCCACGAAAGTAGAGTTACCGATGTCGAGCCTTGCTGTGCACATTCCGACAGGCATCAGTAATTGGCCGCCTGCCGTCCTTAAGTGAGGTCCCGTCCACGCTGTCTTTACTTTCTTTAGGCGTACGGCAAGGTCATCACTGATAATAGAGAAGAGAGCCCCGATGTTGACTAAAGCTTCGACTTGCTGTCCATCCACAAGAACGGTAAGGCCTGGGGTCACAGTTTCGCCGGTATTACGTCTTGTCGGCTTTACAGCGTCCTGAGGTGGGAGTAACGGGGGCTTTTTTTCTTCGTCTTGACAGCCTGCAACCTTACCCCCTGAGGTCACCGCCTTCAGTTTCCCCGGTGTGGCCTGGGTTACCTCGCTCCTCTGGTGTCGGCAACAGTGCGGCGCTGCAACGAAAGTGACTGGGCAGGAGAAGGAGAGCGTGGTCGATGTCGGAAGACCGGCTCGTAATCAATTATAATCTCGTCATCATTGTTACGGCGGCCGTCGAATGGGGGTCGAGGTACCGGAGGTCCTTGAGAACCGATATCGCCACGGCGGGATACGTAGTCGTTGGCATGTCGACTGTCAAACCGTAGCCTGAGAGGGCGAGACGGATCGGCGCGGTGCCAGCAATAGCGGGCTATGTGGCCTACACCTCCGCAGTTGAAACAGAGTGGACGCCTGTCGACAGTGCGCCAGGTGTCTGTTCGGCGAAGCTGTGGTTGCCGTGATCACTCCTCACGCGACGAAGACCATGGCAGGCCAGAAGACGACTGGTCGTATGGGGGCTGTATGGGTGGGCGCCACGATGTCTCCCCCTGTGGTGGTGACCAAGGAACAGTTGCAGGTGGCGAGTAGTATGAAGGCGGAGCGGGTGGGGAGCTTCGAAGGGCGGCGGCGTACGTCATGGGACGTTGTTCGGGGGCAGGATCAGTTGTCGAGAATGCTTGGCGGATTTCGTCACGGACGACTTGAGCGACAGATGCCATAGGTGTATCCATTACCGGAGTCCGCAGCCTTTGCAGTTCTTCACGAACAATCTCTCTAATCATGTTACGTAAGGAGCTATGACTGTCAAACGTCACAGCGGCGGCCTGAATTTGGGGGCTGCTGCACAATATTATGGCATGTCACTAAGAAATGGAGACATGCAGTTTATATAGCTGCAATTACTAAAAATATTTCAGTGAAGGTTCCCGATATAGTTGGCTGTGGTTGTTCTCAGCAGTAAAATTTTAAGGCGAAAGCCCTACATGCCTCATAAATTGACAAAAAGGAACGTCGGCACTAACGTGAAAAATATAGAAAGGTAAATGATCCGAGATTACGTCTTGTTGACGTTGTCGTGACGGCACGTAACGTCACTTTGACGTTAATTGATGCGCCTTTAAGTGATGACTCTACGGGACAAAAATATCAATGCATGGTATAAAGTGGGCTGATACCACAGGCATTCAAATGGCAGAAGAAGTGCAGGCAGCTCGCAATGAAAGCAGTGCGACATCTCGTTATGTGCAAACACCTTTAAGAAGGTTTGCCGAAACGATTGATGCATCGACTAACCAGGAAAGTCAACACTTAATCACAGGTTTACCAATGCAGACAAGTGATTGCCTTTTTTGAGATCCCAAGTCTTTCGCCAACATTTTACATAAAAAGATGTTATGAGGTGAGGACAAGGGTCCCGTGTGGTGCAGTTGTCCGCCGTCACCGTTGTCCATAAGCATCAATAAGAAAAAAAAGACAAAAGCACGAAAGTCACAAGGGGGTTTGAACCCGCGTCCCCTGCATGCCTGCTCAGTGTTCTACCAGGGTTACGCCAGTACTTGAATCTTCGTTGCAAACTGGAGTTAGGCAGGCTTGATGTCGGGAAAGGAATCGGTCTAATATGAGTAACAAAGTGTTTTATAACAGTAAAAGAACAACCAGGTTTCACAAAATGCGCATTGCGTAAAGATCGGATCGACGAATGCTTTCACCCATTACTAAATCTCAAGCCATAATGCTTCTAGTCGTCAGCCACAGCACAAAAAAATATCCCCAAATTGCTCGCAAGTGTGTATCGGGTACCACACTTCTCCGAAAATGACAAATGATAGCACAGGAAATCATTCAATAAAATTATCTATCAATGTGTAGAGCTCTTACAGCTTTGGAACAATGAAAAGCACTATTGGCTTGGCTTACACTAGTTCTGCCTCAACTAAAACGAATAATTTGATTTATATGTGTGGTCTAACGTCCCGAAACCACCATATATTTATGATGAACGCCGTAGTGGAAGACTGCGGAAATTTCGACCACCTGGGGTTCTTTAACGTGCACCCAAATCTGACCCCGCAGGGGCGCCTGCGCAAGTAGGCGTTTGGTGTGTAGCGACACCACGGACCCGAGCTAACGGGGGAGTTTTGACTCCCTCCCACGCCTAGCCGTGCGTGGCTTTGCCGTGTCCGGGGAAAAGGGGATCCTGGGGGTTGAGCCGACGCTGGATGATTGGACCTTTAAGGCCCCCCGGCAGAGGCAACACACCCCTTTGGCCCCGGCTTCACGTAGACGGCACCCCTGGGCTGACCCACCCAGGGGAAATCGGCAGTCACCTTTTCCTATCTCTCTCTGCTTACATCTTCGTCTTTATCTCTCACTATTTATCTGTCCTGTCTTCTACTCTCTCCTGTTTACTTCCAATTTTTCTGGTGGCAAGGGTTAACCTTGTGTAAATACTCAACCTTGAGTAGTTATATTTGGTTATAGTGGCAATGTACGGCTGGCGTCTGCAGCCTTATGCTATAAGTGCTTCAGCGTCCCCTGGTTGGACTCTATGGTGGGTGGTCGCCATTGCTGCCAAAAAAAAGTACACTACTATGGGAACACCTGCATTTCCCCGTCTCCTAGATCATCTTCCGTTTAAGAGAGGACGCACCGATGAAATATCAATTTTCAGCCAACCCACACAATGCTTTCCAAAATTCCATCTAGTGCACAGCGAAAACCCAACAAAACAAGCCAGAGCAATATCTCTATTTCTTGTTGCTAAATCTCTGACTGAGCTCTTTGGCCCAGGATACAAGGTTACAAAGATGGCTAGTGGAGACCTTCTCCTTGAGCTGCCTGAAAAACACCACTATAAAAAGCTTGGCACTCTCGTAGCATTTGGTAATATCCCAGTATCTGCTTCACCTCATAGATCAATGAACACCTCACGCGGAGTTGTTTCAGAAGCAGACCTTCTTGAAAGGTCTGAACAGGAACTGCTTGAAGGGTGGAAAGAGCAAAATGTCACGGATGTGAAACGAATAGTCATCAGACGCGATAACAAAGAAATACCTACCAAACATTTATTACTCACTTTCGCATCTAGCACACTGCCTTCATCTATAGACACAGGCTACATCAAACTCTCTGTCCGTCCCTATATTCCCAATCCAAGACGGTGTTATAAATGTCAACGA
Source organism: Rhipicephalus microplus (assembly GCF_013339725.1). Lineage (NCBI taxonomy): Eukaryota > Metazoa > Arthropoda > Arachnida > Ixodida > Ixodidae > Rhipicephalus > Rhipicephalus microplus. The sequence goes on from NC_051167.1 coordinate 147,673,763, forward strand.
TTTGGTCATGGCTCGCAGAACTGCCGGGGTCAGGAAACTTGTGCAAGATGTAGTAGCCGCGGCCACCCATCTGATAACTGTGTTACTACGCCTCACTGCGTGAATTGTGACGGGGAACACGCCGCGTATTCCCGTTCGTGTCCTTACTGGAAAGAAGAAAAAGAAATAATTACTCTTAAAGTCAAAGAAAACATCACAATCAAAGAAGCAAGAAGAAGAGTGTCGCCATTTTACGGCGCAACATATGCTGATGCGGCGCGTCAGGGGGCAACGCCGCACCAGCCCTCGCCACCCCTTCGGCCAGCGCAGAGCGAGCCATCGGTTGTGGCGCCTGCCCCCAAGGCGGCAGTAGTTCAGTCTACTCCGCCTCCAAGCAAATCGAGGCCGGAGATTCCAGGGTCTTCTGGTCTCAAGGCCTCCCCTCACCAGGCGAGGCCTAAAATCCGAACCACCAGCTCGCATGTGCGGGCATCCAGTGCCTCTGAGGAGGCAATGGATACAACGGTACCCTTGGTACCGAAAGAGCGGCGCGCCTCCTTGGAGCGTGGCAAGAAAAATAAAAAACCAATAACGGGGCCAGACGACCGTCCTGCCACCTGAAATAACAAGTTCACTTTAACACAGGATACTCTGTACACACAGCAGCATCTCTTCTTTTAATATGCAGACAGAAATATTACAGTGGACATCCGAGGCCTTTTTCGAAACCTGGATGACTTACAAAAACTCCTCCATGAACACAATCCTAGAGTGCTGTGTGTACAAGAGACACACTTAAAACGAACAAACACAAAGTTTTTACGTAACTCTGTAATCTTCCGAAAGGATAGAGATGATGCCATGCCACCATCCGGTGGTGTACCAGTTATAGTTAGTCAAGGTATAGCATGTACACAATTACCCCTTCAAACTTCCCTCGAGGCGGTGGCTGTCCGAGCAGTTATACTATACAAACTTGTCACAGTCTGCTCTCGGTACATACCTCCGCACCACCGTCTTGAAAAACTTCAATTCCAGTCTTTAATAGACGAACTACCTGAACCTTATCTGGTCCTTGGGGACCTGAACGCACATAATGGTCTGTGGGGTGACTCTTGCTGTGATGCACGAGGTCGTCTCATTGAACAATTCCTCATTTTATCAGGTGCTTGTCTGTTGGATAGGAAAGAGGCAACATAGTATAACCTTGCCAACAAAACTTACTCTTCCATAGACCTCAGTATCGCATCTCCTTCACTTGTACCATTACTTCAGTGGAAAGTCATAAATAATCCATATGTAAGTGACCATTTCCCTTTAGTTTTGAGTACACCAATAATATATGAATTTCCTCCACTTGTCCCCAAATGGCTGGTAAACAAAGCCGACTGGGAACAATTTCAAAAGATAACCCACCTATGTAGGCTGACATATGCAGTTTAGGCATAGATGAAGCTGTGCAGTACTTCACGGCCTTTCTAATTGACGCAGCAACCAAGTGCATTCCACAAACATCTGGACTGCCCGGCAAACGACACGTTCCATGGTGCAAGACTGAGTGTCAGAATGCGCGAAAGGAACAGAACAGGGCATGGAGGTTATTGCAGAACTCGCCGGCAGCGGAAAACCTTGAGAGCTTAAGAAAATAAAATCTCGAGGCAGACCAGAAAAGAAAGCTGGCACAAGTTTTTATCAGGAATAAATTCATATACACAAGAGGCTAAAGTCTGGAACATGGTCCGTAGGGTAGCAGGAAGACAAGTACACTCACTCCCACTCGTGAACACACAGGGTGACAGCCTAGAAGATCAAGCGAACTTCCTCGGTGCACACTACGAGCAGGTGTCTAGCTTGTCACACTACACTGAAGCTTTCCAAAGATACAAAGCAAAGATAGAAAAGCAGAAACTAGAATTCAAGTCCACAAATTACGAGGCATACAACCAACCTTTCAACTTAGCTGAACTACAAACATCACTAAACTCTTGCAGTAATTCTGCCCCAGGCTATGACCATGTCACATATGAAATGTTGAAAAACCTGCCGCTCAAAACGCGAAAAACTTTACTCTCTCTACACAATGCTATCTGGTTTTCAGGCACCATCCCTGCTTCCTGGAAAGAGGCTATTGTTATACCTATTTTGAAACAGGGCAAGGACCCTTCCTCAGTTTCAAGTTATAGGCCCATTGCACTAACCAGCTGCCTTTGCAAGCTTTTTGAAAAAATGATAAACAGCCGACTTTTACATTTCCTTGAAACACACAATCTGCTCGACCAATTTCAGTGTGGGTTTCGAGAGGGTAGATCCACCACCGACCATCTGGTGCGTATCGAGGCATAGATCCGAGACGCTTTCGTCCACAAACAATACTTCCTCTCAGTGTTTCTCGATATCGAGAAGGCTTACGATACAACATGGCGTTTTGGCATATTAAGACTCTTGTCTCACCTGGATGTGCGTGGTAGAATGCTTTCCATAATCGAGAGTTACTTGTCCAATCGGAAATTCCGTGTCCGTGTGGGCAATATTCTCTCGCAAACATTTGTGCAAGAAGCGGGAGTACCGCAAGGTGGTGTACTTAGTTGTACACTTCTTATTATTAAAATGAGTTCCTTGCACCTGTCCATCTCCCGCAACATGTTCTATTCCACATATGTCGATGACGTCCAGCTTGGCTTTAAGTCATGCAAACTAGCAATGTGTGAGCGGCAGGTTCAGTTAGGTTTAAACAAGGTCTCCAAATGGGCAGAGGAAAACGGATTCCGGCTGAAACCAGGAAAAAGCACGTGTGTCTTGTTCTCCCGAAAGAGAGGCATGCACTCAGAACCTGACATTGAACTGAACGGCCAACGCTTGTCTGTCAATGCGGGGCGTAAATTCCTAGGCTTAATCTTGGACAACAAGTTGACCTTCGTACCCCAGATAAAGTATTTAAAAACAAAATATTTAAACAACATGAATGTTATAAAAGTGTTGCCACGTACTACGTGGGGTAGTGACAAGAAATGCTTCATGAACATGTATAGAAGCCTCATTCGCACCCACTTAGATTATGGGGCCGTTGTTTATCAGTCTGCGACTCAAAGTGCTTTGAAGATGCTGGATCCGGTGCACCATTTGGGCATCCGCCTTTCTACGGGTGCTTTTCGCACCAACTCCGTAGAAAGCCTTTACGTTGAGTCAAATGAGTGGTCGCTTCATCTGCAAAGAACTTACATGTCCTTTGTTTATTTCCTTAAGGTGAAAGCAGACAAGAAGCACTCCTCATACTCTACAATTAATGATTTGTCGAGCTCAACTCTGTTTCAAAACAGGCCTTTAATGAGGCAGCCCTTCTCAGTTCGTCGGAAGAGTCTAGCTGAGGAAACAGGAGTCTCACTTGAACACAGTTTAATGGCTCCTGTAGCATACCCTCCACCGTGGCAGTGGCAGGCTATAGATTGCAATGTGTATTTCCTAGAATTACAAAATATGCACCTATTGCCCATATCTGAACATACTTTCTGGAACTTCAACACAAATACACATGACCTGAGTTTTTCACAGATGCCTCCAAGACTAACTCCTCTGTGTCCCACGCTGCTGTTGGCCCATCCTTTTCGGATGCTGGCCCTCTACATCCAGGCACAAGTATCTTCACAGCGGAAGCTTACGCGATACTGGTGGCAGCTAAACACATCAAACAATTACAAATACAAAAAGCAGTAGTTTATACAGACTCCCTCAGTGTGGTAACGGCTCTGCACAGTCTTAAAAAACAAAAAAAACCCGGTCCTTGTCTCACTTTACTACATTTTGTGCACACTCTACACACTCAAACAACATGTTGTAGTGTGCTGGGTGCCAGGGCAGCGTGAGATTCAAGGTGACGTGAGGGCGGATCAGCTCGCTCCATCCGTCCGCGAAAGCACTGCCCCTACACTCATATTAATCCCGGCCCTTGATCTTAAGCCGTCTCTCAAACGAAACCTCAGGTACTACTGGCAGAGCAAGTGGGATACACACACACAAAACAAACTACACGTTATCAAGCCACACCTTGGCCATTGGCCACCAGTATCAAAATCACGTCTAACAGAGGTAACACTAACAAGATTCAGGATGGGACACACATACACGACACACACACATCTTTTGTCCGGTGGTGATCCACCATTGTGTGATAAATGTGGTGAGGCATTAACAGTTCTTCACGTTTTAATTCAATGTAAACAGTTTGACACTCTTGATTGATATGTGGGGTTTAACGTCCCAAAACCGCCATATGATTATGAGAGACGCCGTAGTGGAGGGCTCCGGAAATTTCAACCACCTGGGGTTCTTTAACGTGCACCCAAATCTGAGTACACGGGCCTACAAGATTTCCGCCTCCATCAGAAATGCAGCCACCGCAGCCGGGATTTGAACCCGCGACCTGCGGGTCAGCAGCCGAGTACCTTAGCCACTAGACCACCGCGGCGGGGCACAGTTAGACACTCTAAGAAGACAACACTTTCCATTACCCTACCAACAACATATACCTTTACACCCTGCAATGTTCGTCGGTAGGGAACCGCTTTTTAGTAATAAATCATTGTTAGCGTTTTTAAAAGAAATTCATAATTTTCATATCATATACCCGGGCAATCCGTAGCACAACCTCTCCAGAGAGGTTTTTGCTGCGGTGGCTGCACAGGAAAGCACTTGCCTCACGGCCCTTGGACGCAAGGGTATGAACGAGTGAGGTACTTGTGCTAATGCCATACATGTCCACCATCGTTTTTTATTATCACCAACTTTTGTCACCTGTTCACACCACCCACACCTTTCACAGCATGGTCATGATTTTATTACTTGTATGTTTTTACAAGCCTTACTGCGAGGAATTTTATCGCCCTTATACAGCCGCTAATCACAATCATTGTCCACATTTTTTGTCTCATGAACTGGCGCTCTTTGGCCATAAAATCACCCTTGCGCCAAAAAAACACCATATATCTGCACCCAAAACTCACGCCGTCGGCAAAACCGTGCTGCGTGACCGTCAAATCTTTAGGTGAAGCATGTGGGGCGGTTGTCTTGAGTGCACCATGGGTTCTGAAAGCGTGGTAATGGTCGGGAAAAAGGACGGGCAGCCTGGTGCACAAGCTCAGTCGATACGACAAAAGGGCACGTGGACGTAGGTGTTCGCGACAAATAAACGTAGGCGTTCGCGACAGGTGAACGTCGGGTTCCGCTCAGTGCTTCGGCATAGATCAGTTGAGAAGCCACAGGTGTGGCGTGAGCTGTTGGTAGCGCCTCGGACACTTGCTCCTGGAAGACTCGCTGTATTGAAGGCGCTAAAGTAGACGGGGCATCTTCGAAGGTATAAAGCACGAGGGACAACTGGTGTGCGACCTCTTCTCGTACAAATCGCTTAATCTCGAGAAGCAAAGTAGTGTGATCTACAGCAATGCCAGCTAACGCTAAAGTGGAGATCGTTGCCCATGGCACGCTGGCACGACGGCTAATGTGACACTGCTTCCAGAGCTCGTCAAAACCCTGATAAATTTGGATCACTTCCGCTACCGTTTGCGGGTTCTCGGCGACAACGTCTGAAATGCGTCGTCAGTCACGCCTTTTAAGATGTGTTTGGTCTTCTCGGCTTGTGTCATGGCCGAGTTGATACGCCAGCAAAGGTCGACCGCATCTTCGATATAAATGGTGTAATTTTCACCGTTCTGCTGAGCCCTAGTACGCAAGCACTGTTCGGCCGTAGTTTGCGAAGCGCTGGACGGCCAAACAAGTTGCAAACGCCATTCGGAAGGCCAACCAGGTGGGAAGGTCCCTAGATTACGGTACCACAGACTGGTGACGTCAAATAAAGTTAGACGACGGTAGCCTTGTGCGCATCGTCCCACTTGTGCTTGCTCACCCGGTCGTATTCGTCTAGCCAGTCTTCCACTTGCTTGTCTTGTCATCGGTTCCACTGAACGTAGGTGGATCACGTTGCCGAAAGGAGCCGAGACAGATAGGAGCTGCAGTAGTTGGAGTCGAAGCGGCCGCCTGCTGATCGTCATCCGTGGACATAGTAGCAATTGAAAGCAACGTACGGTTTCGTAATTCCAAGAATATGCGTTACCCCGCACCTCCACCAATCAAATTGGGGTGTTTAAGAGCGCCACTCTTTCATATAATAGCAGAGCGGGGACGACAAGTCAAGTGGTAATGGCGGAACCAGCCTGATACTGATGACCTCAGATGGATGGTGCTCTCCCACAGTGGGGGATGGAACCAGCCTGTGCACCGAGCAACCCAAACATAGTCTTTTTTACAGACTGAGAGATACCCTCTCCCTTTCTGAGTAGCACTCATCTTTTTCACTACAAGTAATATTTTATTGATTTTCAAAAGATAATACCCCATTGCTTTTCTTGTTAATTTTTGTAATAGGCTGACAATCATTGAGTAATGTGCAAATATAAGCTACTACAAGTTTTCTCTGCCAATCCCCCAGAGTGGGTATGTGCGCTGTTCACAGGCAACAAACAAGAAAAGAAACAAACGAACAAACAAAGAAACCAATGAATGCCTCCATACTACACAAAAGTTATGATGATACATGGCATTGTCGGTACTCTGGTAGTGCGCTTGAAACAGTGACCAAAATAGTGTTTAAAAAAAGATCTGAAGAGCCGCTCTTTCAGCTTTCGCTGCGACTGTGGTATGCGTTGCGCAGAAGGCTGGCGATTTTTTCTTACTCACATAAGAACAACGTAGGAAGCAAGAAATATGAATTTGTGAGGTTTAACGTCCCAAAACCATCATTTCAATATGAGAGACGCAAGAAGCAAGAAATAGCATGATTAACATCTCCTTACCGTAGTGTGAAGCCACCAATATGTCCACACGAGTTGCATTGAAGACATGCCTCATCACATCAGCAATGAAGTTGGCTAGGCCTTCTGTGACTGCAAAACGGAATTGCACTTCGATTGTTTTGTTTCCACGAAAATATTGACAATGCAATCCATTGAATTAATAGTGTACTCGCACGCTAAGCTGCAAGCATGGCAATTACGCACCGGTGAAGAAAACGCTAAATACTCGTTCTTGAAATAGACGTTTCAGTTAACACGCTCAGTGCGCATTGTTTCGTATTTTGTCGTAAATTGGTAGTTGCTGGCAAAAGTTCCTTCACATTAGGAGAGCAATGCATTACGCACTTAAACACATGGACCGCAGGGGCTATTACTTCACACAGTATGATTACTGCAAAAACAAACTGCATTCTGGATTGTTACAAAGTTCTTTAAACGTATGTCTATCGCTTTCGTAGCCTGCAAAGTCTATTGCTATAAGGCCAAATATTTACAGTCCAAGAACGTAATGGGCAAACTTATTTCAACAGACTCCTAATGTTTCTTTGATCGTTCTGTAATGTTTCATACTATAAAAGGTAGAGAAATATTTTGCGGACCAAAACAAGAAAACTACACATGCTACTTTGTATTTCAACGTTTCAAAACTACAGTTCAAATCAGTGCTGTTAATTTTTTTAACTTGAAGACGGTGGAAGTGACTGGTGGTTAGAAACTAAAGAATTTGTTCTTAGGCAAGATGATGTCTACGTTTACTAAGTATAACATTTTTAGCAGAGTACTTCAAAATTAAGATAGGTCAGTGTTAGCAGCACATCAGTGGTGCACTGTGAATTTAAGTTATCTTTTTCAATAAACAGGTTATGTGCTGACATGGTTGGCGTCACTTTTCACACAACTTCGAATGCTTGGAGGCTCCTTTAGTTTGAAGACCTTGTCGTGAATCGAAGTTCGCATTTTGGCTCTACTCGGTCTCTTCTCCTTGTCCTAACTTCAATTTTCACGGATTGCGCCAGAAGTGACATGTTTGGTGAAGCTCTCAATCTGCTTCTTCATTTTTTTTTTCAAGTGTCGATCGTAAATGACTCAGGCTATTTCCTCTTTCTTGATTTCAGCTGTAATAACCTTCACCCTTATCATAGTTGAAATCAAGGAGATCCTTCGCTTAGTTGAAATCAAGAAGAAATTGGCATGGTCTGAGCAGATAGCGCATAGACAGGATATCCGCTGGTTATCAAAATCTATGACACAGCAAATGTGTGAGCGAGAGACAGAAAATTAGGTGCGCAGACGAGATTACGAAGTTGTCAGGTATAGAGCGGAAAGCACAGGACCGGGTTGATGAGAAAAACACGGGAGATGTCTTTGGGCAGCAGTGGGCGCAGTCAGGATGATGATGATGATGGCAGCCTTACCAATAATGTCTTCTAATTGCTCGTGGACGACTTCCACGCAATATATCGAAGCCAGAATCGTTAACCATACAATGATTATCGTCATGATCAGGTTGATACGACAGCTACCGCTGAACTGCGTGTCTATCAACGTTCGGAGAATGCGAAAAGCACATATGCATAGCGACAACCTTGATAGTCACATTCAACCTTCATTTGCTACGGGATGGTGCGTTATTCACGTGTTATTAAAGCTATACCCTTTATGGTTCAAAAAGGAACGAACATAACAAAGCATGAAACACCACGCTTATTGTACGAAGCGTTTGCGCAGAGTGAAGCAATGAGGCCTCTATTCACGTCATCGATGTCTCCTAATGGCAGTTGAGAGTCTCTATATAGCTACGTGAGCGTTTCTGCACCAAAATACATTCGCGCATCTACGAAACACGCAGCGAGAAAATTGAGTGGTGGCCTTCTTTTCAGCGTTGAGACCCAATGGTAGAAAAGCACGCCACTGAATTTAGCCGGAACTCTTGAGAATCTAAAAGTTCGTGCATATTATTGTCTCTTGGTTTGGCGAGTCGCGCCCTTCTTCTCAATTGACATCAATCGAAGAAAATAGCACGGTGAATGGCTTCGCCAAATAACAAAAATGAAGCAGGATATACTTAAAGCAGAGGCGTCCACACATTGTCACTGGACAAATGAGCTACACATAATTTGCAAGTCCTTGTTCTGGAAGCGTCACATTTATCGCGTGCGTATTAAGCATTAGTTGGGCACATATCATGTGCATTTTCAATTAATGTTTTGAGATTAGGTTTAAGTACCTCGAAGTCTCCTTCCCAGAAAACTGAGGGGCCAGTATCTTTCGATCCTTACTTAGCCAAACCTATAGTAAGTGATGGTGAGGTTCTCGCATCAGTTCGACGTTTCTTTTTTTATTTTTTTTATTTCATTTTTATTTTTATAGAAGTGCTTGTATTTCTGTGTCATTTATAGTGACATAAGAAAAATAGCATATAGACTAACCCACTTCAACACGTTTCTTTTTTAACTCACTTTTTGTGTTATTACTGAAAGACTTCAGGAGTTAATCATTTCTTTGTTTTTACCTGGAATTCTAAGACACACCAGTCATTATTGGTAACTACGGCTATGTGAATATTCCCATTAATAACTCAATCGACTATCTATCTAATAGGGATCATACCGAATTGGATGCGAATACGCATTGAGTAACACACCAATAGTTTTCAATAGTACAGAAACAATATTTAAGGTATGCCTATTACACTAAAATCGTATGGATTTTAGCGTGAAGATGTAAGGTCAATAAGAGATAAGCAGATTAGAGTGTGAGAACCAGAATAGTACATTTTTTACAACAAATATACTCAACCTTCAACAAAGTAGCACTACCATTACATCCAACCATGGACGGATACCATATTTAAATATATTGATGTAAGCTTGTATACAGCAGTGACTCGCGTCATGAAGGTATATTTTCCCTGCAGGGTAAACACACCAGTTATATCTTCAGGGAAGATGGAGCTATGGCACCAGCGTTAAAGTAACACTGACCCCTAAAAGCTAAATAATAGTTCATGAATGAACATCAAGAATATTGTGATAATGCTCCTGGTTTTAATTAGTACAGATACGCTGTAGGACAATTGTGTTTAGGAAAAGAATTCCTTGACCTGTGGGAGAGTAAAGTTAATAGAGTGCTATGCGCAACGCAGCACGTGCAGATGCGGACTCGTTCTTTGTGCTTATCATTATCCTTTCCGTGTCGGCTCTGTCTACGTTTTGCGCTGACCAGTTGAGTAACGGAACGCTAGTTGGCACGATCCCATAATTAACTTCAAGTGAGTAAAGCTTCGATAATTTCGTAAAAGCTTACCCTGCGTGCACCTTCTTAATTCATAGATGAAAGCTACAAGAATTTTTTTGACTGTTCTTATGCGTTGCTCATTTGTGGTTTTGCCGCTGGCGCAGATTATTCAAAATTGCTCAAATAACATTCGCTGTTTCGAAAATACAATATTTGATTCAAGTACGAAATCGATTGGTTATTCGAAGTTTTCAATTATTTGCACATACCCACTTGTAAAATTATGGGGACGTAAAAATTGTTATCGTTTACGCAGGCTCAGCTTAGACGCGAACACATATCTGATGCTCGTTATGCTGGTGTACACAAGAACATCGACACAAAACAAGCGTTGGTTGTCACCCCGTTGTGCAGCTTCTTCACTGATTCGTTGGCAAAACCATCCTCTGACGCATTGCCTCATCAAGTTGGCAATTTCGCCTTTCATGACGACTTAGTGCATCGTCTCAATTACAATGCCGACGGCCGTGAGTAGTTGATGATGATACCCCGCAGTCTGTGTTCTAAAATATGCGTTTTATTCTATTCTGACCCACAGTGCGTGCATTTGGAGGTATCCAAAGCTTATCGCCGCATTCAACAACGGTCCTTCTGGCCCGACTTGAGCCACGAGATGCAGTTCTTTCACTCCTTCCGCGATTGCTGATGTCGAAATACTTCCACGTACACGTTTACAGCATGTCTAAAACCTTGCCCTCACCAACAGTTTTGGCTCATTGGCATCTATTTTCATGCAACTATTCATCAAACGCTGGGTGATAATCACTTGTCCATCGTCGCTGTTGACCATGCGCCGAAACTGTCACCCTTTCGGCGGATACATCAAGCTGTGCTGCATCGTTCCAGCTCCACTCATCCATAGGGCGTCACGGCTCACCAGAGGACCTTTTCAGCGATCGATGTTATTTCTTCTTGTAGGATGTCGTCCTACAGAGAGAGAGAGAGAGAAAACAAGGGAAAAGGCAAAGATGTTAACCAGGGCTGAGCGCTGGTAGACTACCTTGCACTGAGGCAGAAGAAAGAGAGAAGGAAAGTTATAGAGGAGGAGAAAAAGTCACTGACTAGGCCAACGCATAACTGACTCGCATCACAAATGATGAAACAGAGAGGTTTTATTGAGGCAACTCAAGAGTACTTTCAGTGCATTTCGGAACTGGGATGGGCAGCGCCATGGTCCCAGTACCTTCTCGACAGAGAAATCACTTCACGGAAGTCATGGAATCACTTCCGTGATTCCGTGACTTAGAATACTGCAAAGCAATTCTAAAAGAATACCATGCTGTTGCTATCAAAACTACTGCTTACCAACCACAGACAAAATAAAATACTTCTTTTATAATTTTGATTGACTTTCATTCAGTGCAAATTGCCTGCTATTCGCGTTCGGTGTTTTCGGTGACAACAATGATACGTTTAAATATATCTTTGCTTGTAAAATGTTATTCTATCTCTCTAATGTATTCAAGCTTGTACGTGAAATACTACATTATTCGGTAAGTTTTTCATTTGCTTCAATTTTGTTTGGTGTGGTTGCCATTGCTTATGTGTAGACTGTTGTTTCTGGCGGGAGCACCTCGTCAGGCGTGAATGCCTTTAGTCCTCTCCTTCCGAAATTGTCATTTTTCTATTTTGCACTTGAAATTAGCGGACTCAAAATGAAAAAAGTCGTTTGCATAAAATTATGTACTTTCCATTACAATAGTGCTATTTAATGTGGCGCAGAAAATATAACAGAGCGGCTTTTAACTACAATACGCTGACACAATATCGCAATAATTGCATTTCAAAATACCCAGCATAATAGGAGGCTTCACATACACCTCACAATACATAACTAAAGGTAAAAAAACTGCGTTCTATTAATGTGAAGATGAGTAGAAGAAAAGAAAGATAAGCGAGAAGAATGTGATCGCAAGTTCTCAATAGTATATTACATAAATAGAGGTGGAAAAAAAAGAGTTAGGTATAATTGATGACGTACGCGAGAGTTTGAATAAGTTAAAACAGGTAAAACTGAGTTGTATTGCAGTCATCAATACCATCATCATGAATATATATTGCGCCATTTCCTCAAACCGTTACGATTCCGGACGCGTTGCTTCTTTCAATAATGTGTTTGCTCTCGAGTAGTGATAGCGACGTCAAATGTGGAAACAGCACTTCAAACGGCTAAACAAACTGCACTACTGGCAACGAAGGCGTGAAACACATAAATGCATTTTATTCCTTCCACTGAAAATAGAGCAGGAAACAGCAAGAATGAACAGACATCAAAATTTTTGTGCGTGTGTGTGCTTGTGTGAACGCTGATATTTATTGTGGCGTCAGTCAAATATTACACTTTGAGGATACTGACGCACCTATACGGCACCATTATGATTCCCTGCCTCAATTGTGTTCCCGTCTATTTGCACCAAAACATTGATCAGGCCTGACAATGCCACGTTCGAAATTCAAACTTTTCGACGCAATCGACAATTCGATTTCTTTTAAACTGACCCCTAGTTTATGATCTATTTCATGGTAACCTCTGGGCTGAAGGTTAAACATGTGCAAAATTAACGGTTCTGGTTATAGCCTAGAGTTGCTTTGGATCAAAGTGTGTGTTTAGGTGAGACAAGGGTCAATTAAGTGTCAGCATAAGTAATAAAACAATATTTCATAAACTCGTCGACACAGCAGACATTTCTATTGTGAGCAGCTGGTAACATTGCGCCACGTCACTCAGCCAATCTCAAGCATCCACTCCGTGTGGCTATCTTTATTCACGAAATACTTGGCAAACCAAAAGAACAGGGCAGGCAACCCGAACGCGTGGCGATGTGAGTTCTCTAACAGACACCTAAGTGGAGGACGGGGGTTGTCTCGTCATTTATTTAACGGCGAAGCTGTTTTTTATTGAGCCTTTCATTCTCAATGCCTGTGGAAACACTTTTGCTCATCCAGGAAAGGATACGCCCACAGATAGTGGTTAAATTTCACGACTGACAACTGGTTCTACTCAAAAAAATATCACTCTTCAGCCGAAAAAAAAACAGACGTGTCCCATAAAAACCTATGCAGCCTATCAGAAAAAACTATCATCCTCATAAATGCGTATGTGTCTGGAATATTGGATAAATTCCACCACGCACTCTTCCACTAGAAAAAAAAGAAGGCTACATTTAGTGCTAAAAATGGTGTACACGTTGCCACAGTCACAAGACTGTGATGTGTACCTTTGTTTATTCATAAAGCTGGTATCTGTGCTTTCCCCTGAAAGATCTGGAAAGAGTGTTCACTAAAAAACAACAATACAACATGTTCAAGCATTTTAAGGGAGGCTTCTTTGTAAACACGGGCTTAAAAGTTATATGTTGAGGATGCAATAAAACTGCACAGCCTCATGAATGCTCAACAAAGAGTGGTTGATTAGTGAGCAGCAATACAACATATGAGAAACGTTTTCGACACATCAAAATTCATTAACTTGACCAGGGGAATGACACCAACTTTGCTGTTTTGTCGGTGTTAGTAAAGCACAACTGGCTAATTTCTTTTTTTCATGTTAGACGCGTGTCATTGCTGGATATTGACCCGTGTCTTCGTGTGGACGAAAACGATGATGGGGAGATTTAGCGGACAGCAGGTAGAAGACGAAATGATCACGTCACGGGTCCTCCCTATTCTTGAGGCTTCCTCCGGTGCTTCCTGAGGCCTGAGCGTCTGGTTTCAATTCGGGATCTACCTCCGCTGCTACTTTAAGGACACCTTTGTGCTTCCTCCTGTGAGGATGCGACCAGATCAGGCGGTGCTGTTATGCCTATCAACCTGATGTCTCTCTCCTCTCCCGGCCAGGCATATTCTGCCTGGTTGGCTTCCCTTCCTAACAGTGATTTGCCAATCGATCTGCTTTTTGCGCAGTGGTCTGAAGAGCGTTCCTGTGGCCCTGGTTCCAACCAACGGTGAGTCTATTGACATAAAAAATCCGAATTTAATTCAGGAAGAACTCCGGAAGATTTCAGATTATTACCAAATGATCACTGAGGTGCGTCAAAGTGGACGTGGAGGCATCCCGTGCTGCTCGCCGGACCAGGCCTGCATAACAGATTTCCTAAAATGCACAACGTTTGTCTCAAATCCGGTAAGCTGTTTCGTACCTGTTTATTTGGCCTGTGTGAAGGGACTAGTTCGAGGAGTGGACTTGAGCCTTACACCACCCGAAATACTTGAAATGTTTGCGGCTGCAGGAGCAGTCTCTGTAATTCGATGCTCGCGAAACGTTGAGAACAAAAACATTTCCACATGATCAGTGATCGTGACTTTTGCCGGCACGGCTCAACCAACCCAAATTAAAGCATGGCCACTAATTTATCGTGTAGATGCACTATCCTCTCACCAACTGCCGTGCAAAAAATGCTGGAGGTATTGGCATACCGTCAAGGGATGTAGATCGGATGTGAGGTGTCGCACATGTACTGACCAACATAAACCTGATAAATGTTCAACCCAAGAGGTGAGATGCTGTCTCTGCAGAGGAAATCACGCAGCTAACGATGAAAGTTGCCCGAAGAGGACATGTGATTTGCAACTTCTAGAGATCATCGAACAACAACGATGCTCCCGGCGTGAGGCCCGATCTATTCTCTCTGAGCGCTCACGTGGCTATGCCACCGTTGCGAACCGGGCAAACCAGATGCTTGAATCATCGTTGCTTGCTTTAATAACATCAATGGTGGAAAGGGCCATTACGAAGCTTATGGAAAGTTTATTTGAGAGCCTAACGGAGGGATTGTCACAAATAGTAAGCACTCAGTTAACTCAAACCTTGCAGGGAGGTAACCAACCTACCATGCCCCCTTCCCTACCTTCGCCAGTTAAGGTTACTGATATTCCATCGGAACCAGGCTCTTCAAAGTGAAAGCCAGACACGCCGAACTCTGGCCGTAGAATAATTATGCTTCTTTTACAGGACTTAGATTGGAGCTCGTACTCCGACTCTCATGTCTCACAACCAGAACAAATGGACTCTGACTCCATAAATATGAAAAGACGTGCTTTTCCAGAGGCACAACGCTCCTCACTTATTCCTAAATCAAGAAATAAGAGATATCAGGAGGAAAATTCATCTATAAAGGATTTTTAAAGGATAGAATCCTAGAGAAAGTAGTGAGTGCTGCTGGTATCTCTTCAAATTAGAAATTTTAAAAGTACTACAGTGAAATTGCCGCTCCATTTTTTCAGCAGCTACATACTTACTTCGACTTTGCGATAATTATTCCCCTGATATTGTTGCTTTACAAGAAACTTGGCTTGCAGAAAATAAGTATTTTAAGATTAAAAACTACCACACATTTCGTCTAGACCGACCAACTCAGGGTGGAGGTTTGGCAATATTTATCGAATCTAAAATCGCCCATAGAGCTAAAATGATTTATCAGTCATTGACTTCAGAAAGTGAGATTGTAGCATTAAGCATTGCTGTTCCTGGGTCCCTCCCATTGTTATTTATTAATGCTTATTTTCCTGGGGTGTTCTAAATTCCTCTGTTCTAGATACTGCAGTTCACTATCGCCAAAAAGATATTGTATTAGTAGGTGACTTCAATTCTCATCATATTTCATGGGGCTTTAAAACTGATTTGAATGGCAACCGTTTATAGGATTGGGTGAACAAAAATAACTTTATATGCAAAAACACAAAGACTTCTACTTTTATGTGTAATCAATCCTCCTCGGGACTTGATCTAACTTTTTCTAACGCTAACATGTTCATCTTATCATGGTCTGCGATTACCTCGGGAACAAGTAGTGACCATATGCCAATATTGTTCGAGGTGGTATGTCCAACAAGCTCCAAGAATAGATCTTCGGTTACGCATGTAAACTTTAATCATTCAAGAAATCATTACGAGGCGCTTTATCTAATCAAACGAATTATGCGGAACTAGATGCCATCAGAATAAGCGGTATTTTAAAGGAGTCGTTGAATAATTCAAAATTCACCATTGAAAGCTCTAAATCATCTACCAACCCTTCGTGGAATGCAGAATGTTCGTGGGCTTATAGACTAAGAAAAGCTGCACGGAAAAAATTAATTTTCGACCAGTGTCCCAGGAACTGGAGTGATTATAAGTATGCGGCCACTATTTTTAAGAGAACCATCGCTAATGCGAAGGACAAATTTAACAACGACCGATGTGAGTTCCTGTCTAAGCCGGTCAATAGAAAAGAACTTTTTCCCTTTCTGAGAAATAAGAAAGTTCTTGCGGTACTAAGAAATATAGAATCTGTAGTATCATCAGCAGTTTAACTGGAGGCCTTTCTAGAAGATATAGCTCAGGGCCTAAAAAGTCGCTTTACGACAATTCCCTCATACCAAGCCCAGTCTCCCCATAGGGCTGAGGAATTTGAAGAGGTCACACCTGCAGAACTAGCAAACGTAGTCAGAACACTACCCCATTCTGCTCCTGGTCCTGACGGCATGACGACGTCTGTGATAAAATCAGTACATAAAATATACCCACTTGGCCTACTCGAAATTATTAATCACTCATTTAGAAGTTCTTGGATTCCACCTGATTGGAGAATGACAAAAGTGATTCTATTATTAAAAAAGCAAGGCGCAGGGTTTACCTTAGATAATATCAGGCCTATTGCACTTAATCAAACCAAGTAAAACTCGTTGAAAGAATTTTATGTAGACGTATAGATCGATATATGTCAGAAAAATTGACACTGAGCCCATGTCAAATTATATTCAAACGTGGTTGCTCCGTTTGGTGTGCGCACGTGGATCTTGAAAGCAGAATTCAACTTGGTTGATATCAGAAACAATACTCCGCTTTGGTAACCTTAGATATCACAAAAGCCTATGATAGCGTGGAGCATGTGAAACTGCTAGATTCGCTTCAGAGCTTAGGACTGCCTCAATACTTTGTGGCCTGGATCCATGCTTTTGTAGGTGAAAGAGAATTTTACTGCTCGCAATCTGGTGTCAACTCTTCAATATATAGGCAAATGAGAAATATACCGCAAGCGTCAGTACTATCGCCCTTATTATTCAATGCACTACTATGTACCATTCCCATACAGCAATATGTACAGGTCTATGTGTATGCCGATAATATCACATTTTTTGCTGCGTCAGTGGACATTCACACACTGTATCTGATTCTGCAGACATACATGAATAGCATGGAAACGTGGGTGGAAGATATCAACCTATGCCTCAATACAAACTAAAGTAAAATCATAGTTTCGCAAAAAATGCCCCAGTGCGAATTTCACTTATGTACCGACAAGACGCCATACCTCAGGTCGAGTCAATTAGGTACTTATGGGTAACCTACACCGAAAAAATTAACTGGATTCCCCACATAGAAAACATGGCTGCTAAAGGAGCACGTACCGTAGGGATGCTGCGCAGGCTCGGTAATTATCGTGCCAGTTTGCGTAGAGACGTGCTCGTCATGATATATTGTTGACAACTCCCAAGAATGCCACGTCAATGTTTTCATCATCACGAGCCACAGTCTCCACTGGTGACCGTGAGAGACAGTCGGCGTCGGTGTGCCACTTCTCAGATTTATAGATGATGGTCATGTCGAACTCTTGAAGCCTTAGGCTACAGCGTGCCAAACGGCCAGATGGATCTTTAAGGTTGGTGAGCCAACACAGAGAGTGATGGTCGCTAACAACCTTGAAGGAGCGGCCGTACAAATATGGACAAAATTTGATGACCGCCCACACCACGGCGACACACTCCCTCTCGGTAGTCGAGTAGTTCTCCTCCGTGCGAGAGAGATTTCTGCTGGCGTAGTCTATTACTCTTTCGCAGCCGTCTTTCCACTGCACCAGAACGGCGCCCAGACCTACATTGCTGGCGTCAGTGTGAAGTGCTGTAGGGGCTTCCTGGTTGAAGTGCCGAGGACTGGAGGTGTTTGCAGGCGTTGTCGTAGTTCATTGAACGCCATTTGCTGTTCACCCCAACAGAAGGGGACGTCCTCACGTGTGAGTCGTGTCAATGGCGCCGCAATAGACGAAAAGTCCTCGATAAATCACCGGTAATAGGCACACAACCCTAAAAAGCGTCTCACGGCATTTTTGTCGCGTGGTGCAGGAAATTGTGCAACAGCGTCTATTTTGGCCGGGTCGGGTAGAACACCCTCGTGACTGACGACGTGGCCTAGGAAGCTGAGTTCGTTAAAACCAAAATGACATTTTTCTGGTTTTAAAGTAAGGCCGGCCGAACGTACGGCTTGGAGGACGGTGAATAAACGGCTGAGATGTTCCTCGAATGTTGCTGAGAATACAATAACATCGTCCAGATAGACCAAGCATGTTTGCCACTTCAGGCCTGATAGTACGGTGTCCATGAGACGCTGAAAAGTGGCTGGCGCCGAGCACAACCCAAAAGGAAGCACCTTAAATTCGTATAGGCCGTCGGGCGTCACGAAGGCCGTTTTTTCACGATCTCTCTCGTCGACTTTTATCTGCCAGTAGCCGCTTCGGAGGTCCATTGAAGAAAAATAGCGCGCGTGACGCAGCCGATCGAGTGAATCATCTATGCGGGGCAGTGGATAGACGTCTTTCTTCGTGACTTGGTTCAACTTGCGATAATCAATACAGAAGCGCAAGCTGCCGTCTTTTTTCTTGACCAAAACCACGGGGGACGCCCAAGGACTTTTCGAAGGTTGTATGACGTCATCCGCGAGCATCTTGTGTACTTGCTTCTGAATCTCCTCGCGCTCTTTCGGAGACACACGGTAGGGGTTTTGCCGAATCGGTCGCGTGTTGTCTTCAGTAATGATGCGGTGCTTGGTCAATGGTGTTTGCTGGACCTTTGACGTACGCGAAAAGCAGTTTTTGAATTGGTGTATAAGTTCAAGCAGGCGCTTCCTATCAGAGGGCGGTAGCGTAGAGCAGATGTCCACCGACAAAGTTGTCGAGGTGGGGACAGCCGCGTCCTTTGGTTGCAAGGTAAAACAATCCCCGGCTTGGTCTACATCGTCGTAGTTGGCAATTGAGGTACCCTTCTGAATTTGACGGCGCTCGTTGCTGAAGTTTGTGAGGAGCACTTCTGCCTGTCCACCAGTAAGCGCCAGGACGCCCCTCGTGATGGAAATGCCTTGCGTGAACAAAAGAGTGACTATGTGCTCCGCTATCACATCTTTATAGCAAGTACACCCACTGGACACCGACACAAGGCAGCAGGATCTCGGTGGGAATGTCACATCGTCGGCTATTCGCAAACGGCCGCGTGGTTCTTCAATGCTGTTGCCGGCATAAGTATGTGCGGAAAACGTCACCATACGTTGAGGAATGTTGATAACAACGTTATGATCTTGAAGAAAATCCTTGCCCAAAATTAACTCTTTACAGCAGTCTGGCAACAGGATGAAAGTGGCCGCGAAGCTAGAATCCCCGATGCGAAGTCTAGTGGTGTATTTACCCATGGGTGTCATCAGCTGACCACCAGCACTCCTTATGTGCGGCCCTGTCCACGGTGTCTTGACCTTTTTAAGGCGGTCGGCGAGCTCATGTCGCATGATTGAGAAGTCGGCACCAGTGTCGACCAGTGCTGTAACATGATGTCTGTCAATGAGAACGCTCCGATCGGCACGTACAACTTCATCAGCATTATTATTCTTCGTCGTATTCATCATCGTTGTCGTCATACCTTGTTGCGATGATAGGGGGAACTTTTCAGTGTCTCGACGATTGGTAACCTTGCCCCCGGAGGTCGCATCAGTTAGTTTCCCCGGCACGGGCTAGGTGAACGGCCCCTGGTGACGTCCGCGTGGCTCTGACAGAAGTCACGGTGACGCGCAGGTGATGGAGATCGCCAGCGACGTGGTGGGGTTGCTTGGGCTGGCGATAGTTGATCGGCATCGCGGGCACGACGGTCTTCGGAGCGGAAAGAAGCGGGACGAGAAAAGCTCCCGAACCCAGAATCGCCGTGACGGCAATAGCGGGCGATTTGACCGGGTTCTCCGCAGCGGTAGCAAATAGGTCGACGGTCGGCCATGCGCCACAAGTCAGTTCGGAGAACTGGTGGTCGTCTCTTAGAATCCCGTTGCCACCAAGGTACGGCAGCGGGTCGCGGCTGGAAGGGCGCCGCCACAAATGTCGGTGGAGGGCGACGGACCAAATCAGCGTAGCTCGCTGGATGTAGCTCAGGACTTGGCGCGGGTGGTGTAATGGCTTGCCTCGACACTTGGCGGATGATTTCGGCAACAGATGTGACTGGCGGTTGGGCCGGGGGAACGCACAGGGCCCGAAGTTCCTCACGCAGTATTTCCCTAATCACTTATCGCAGGGAACTTTCGCATACGACAGTGTTCTGAGCTGCAGCACTTACTGCCGTGTGGTTCTGCAGGCAGTCAAAGTGTCGGCGTCGTTGTTGCAGTGCGCGCTCGATGACTGTCGCTTCTCTTATGAATTCTTCTACTGCTGTAGGTGGATTTCGTACGAGGCCCGCAAACACTTGTTCCTTAACACCCTGCATTAGGTGACGCACCTTCTTCGCCTCGGGCATGTGAGGGTCAGCTCGTCGAAACAGACAGATCATACCCTCTGCGTAGATGGCGGCTGTTTCATTGGGTTTTTGCACGCGTGCCTCAATGACTTGCTGTGCGCGATCCTGTCGGTCCGAGTTCAAAAATGTAGCGAGAAGCTTTCGACGGAAGTCTTCCCAAGATTAGAATGTAGCCTCGCGGTTCTCATACACGTGCCAGCGCTATCTTCCAGTGCGAAATATGCACGGCCAAGTTTGTGCTGTTTGCTCCTGTGGTTGAATACAGCAACCCGTTCGAACTGTTCGAGCCAGTCCTCGACATCATCATACTCTTCCCCACGGAAAACTTCAAGAACGCGAGGATGTTCAAGAGTTACCTGCGAGGGAAGAGTGGTCTGCGATGGCGGGATAACCGTCGATGTTGTAGGAGCTGCCATGCTGAAAAGAGGCGAAACAGGTGCGGACTTTGGACTTAGGCCTAGTAGGCGCCAACTGAATCGGTGCACTGGAGTCGTGACGAAGGGCTGAGTCTCTGGACTAGGTGAACGGGTCCGAGCAAGACTGTCCTGCATCAGGTTGTAGGCTCCAGCACCTCCACCAGTGGCATGACGTAAAAACAGAGGTCTTGCACAGAAACTGAGAAACCAAAACCAGGTAGGTTCTTTTAGTAGAACGCGCCAGAGAGTTCTTCTTTTTCATCCATTTCATTGTACTTCATGGCACATGCACAACTGTCATTGTCTTTCTTTTTGTCAAGCACATGACAATATTGCATGTACATTCGACCGATATTAGAATTCGGCTGAGTTTTGTTTTCTGGTGCTCCAGCCTACAAAGTTCGACCACTGATTCTGTTAGAACGCGAATCTTTACGATTATGCATAGCGCTACCTAAATATGTAGCAAAAAATATTTTATACGAAGAATCCGCCTGCCTTTCTTATTACAAGACTTCATATTCTAACAGTACGTACATGCCTTTAAATGCTATGCATCACCTCAGCGGAGGTCACAGTATGTGTTCATTAACCAGCAGACCTCATTTTTCAACCGCCAATGGTCTGAAGTACGGTGCCCTCATGTAATATTTACACAGAAAATTTTGGAGCCCTTAAGAGTTAAGCTTTGGGAAATACTAGTAGTCAACACTGTAGATCAATAAGGGTTGAATTTGGCGATATATATCCCAAGAATGCGAAAAATTTACCATAACAGTATATAAATGGCATTTTAGAAGATCATTTGGCCAATCTAAAAACATCCATTGTGATAGCGACTGACGCTTCTCTTTATGAAGAGAAGGTTGGCGTAGGAATCGTATCATCCTGGGCTTTCTCAATTCAATTACCCAACTTTACACCTATTTACCAAGCTGAGCTACTGGCACTAGTCCTAGCATTGCGTAAAGTGTCGCAAGATCTATCAGTGGTGATTGTTCTAAGGTACTGTTTCTCGGTCTGTACTGCCTTAAGCTCACTAACTTTTTCGCGTACGTTACAAACTTTCTACTCGCTCATTCCTACACATGTGCGACTCGTTTGACTAGTTTGGGTACCAGGTCATAGAGGTTTAGCTCTGAATGAGCATGCAGATGCACTAGCTGTATCATCCCTCGATTGTCCTGTTTTACCTATTTTGCCCACTTCGGAATATATCACAGCAGCACGCTTTGAAAAACGCACAACGGCCAATAACTTTAAAAAATCTCCTTTGTTTGTATCAGACTACCCACAGCTAACATTCCCTTGGAAGAACAAGTGGTGTTCATCAAGAAAGGAAGAAATAGTGGTTACCAGGCTGCGTTGTCGAGTCCCCTCATTGAACTTTTACCTTCACAGGTCGGGTCTGGCACAGTCGCCTTTGTGCCTATATTGTAATGAGAGGGAATCTTTGGAGCACTTCTTTTTGTCATGCTGAAAATTCAAAACTCAAACAAAAATCTACTGAAAGAACCCCTACAAAAGTTGGGCTTAAACTTGACACTTACGGTGATTCTTTCACTAGGCGCAGTCGCATTTGGATTCAGCCACAGGAGCGTTTTTACCACTGTTACAAATTTCTTACGAGAATCTAAAAGAACGAAATGCTAAAAATAAGTAACTTCGGTTGTTTTACGTATATTTTTTTCTTTTTGTGTGTTTCATTGTTTTCTTTTGAAGGTTTTTTTGTTTGTTTAGAAATCTAACACCTTTATATTATTACTTATATTACCTAATTAATTGAGCCCTCCCCTGTGAAGAAGTGAATTCATTTAAAGAGAAAGACACCGTCCCCTTTATGGCCTATCCCCCTAGGTGGGTTGCGCCAAGATGTTGAGGAACCAACCAAGCAACCAGGTAGTGGGCTTCTGGCTTTACTCGAGAACGAAGACAATCTTGCGGCTCACCTTGTGATAGCGACTGACGCTTCTGTTTATGAAGAGAAGGCTGGCGTAGGAATCGTATCATTCTACAACTCCCCCCCCCCTTTTTTTTGTTGTAAGCAATAGTGCACTTATCATCTATATGAGACTATATGTTCTCTTGGCCAATACCTCAGAGTTGGTATGAGCCATGGATTCTAGGCTACAAACAAACAAACCAAGGCTCACCTGTTGAGAACACGCTGCTTTCGCTGTCTCAACGCGTACCTGTGCTTTGTTCACGCTGTACCACGACACTGGTGGAGATGCTGGATCGCAACCCTGCCTGATGCTCCACACTGCCGCTGGGAGCCGTTCATCCAGTCCAAATGCATTGTCACCCGTTGCAACTCCTGTGCATCGTTTCAGTCGATGGTTACGAGGTCTCACGCCAGAGCTCACTCTTTCGCCAGAACCTCCCAGGCATCGCTCACCTCGACCAATGGCTAACGCAAGCCCCCAACAGGTGCCCCAAGGCTGCTTTCTGAAGCATCCATCTCAGGTGATCATCGTTCAACCACTCGTTCCTGATTGCTTCAGGGGCGGCGCCCATGAAGACGTTGAGACTGGCTTGACCACTACGAGCGTATTGCCGAGATAGATCAGGGGCCGCAACAGGAAAAGCTTTTTCGCGCCTATTTCTACCTTGACGATGGCGGTCGTAGTTGGTATGAGAATGGAGAAGCCACTCTATCAACTTGGCCCGACTTTCGACGGCAGTTTGTCGATACCTTTGCCATTGTTGACCAGTGGGACCATGTACAGCAGTTATTGGAGCTACGGGTTCCAAACCTAGCGAAACCTTTGCAATGTTTGCTGAAGACATGACTCGTCTCTTTCATCGAGCTAACCCGCACATGACGGAAGATGAAAAGTAATAGAGCAATCAGCGCCGTTGTCCACTATATACAATGAATATATATCATTTTTTTACCTCAGCGTTCCGACTACCCACCATTACGGCCTCTGATGATTGTCGTATGAAACTGGACAAACTTTGCCGAGAACTGCACGAAAACGTGCGTGGAACGGACCACACAGCGACATGCTATCTACTTTAGCGCAGAGGATGTGTTGGAACCGTTCGCTGCTTCTCTCCGGGGCCAAGCTGAGATATCCCGCGTTCATGCTCGGTACATCATGTTCTCGTCGTCGGTGTTCCTCCCAAAGGCACCTTCGTACAAGCGACTGATGATTGGGCGGTAAGTGTCATCCCGGTTTTAGGGGCAAAACTCCTTATAGCGGCACCCGTTCGTCCCCTGTAGTATGTAACAAGTATAACATTTTGACCTCCAAGGTGGTGCCGGTAAGAGACTTCTTCTGTGCGTTGTTGAACAATCAAAAATAGTGCTCAATGTACATGTCAATGGCTGCTAATGGGGAATGAGAGACAGGAGCATCCGGCTTTTAGTTAACGCGCAGGCGGCGATCACCATTAGCAGCCATTGGCATGTACATTGAGCACTATCTGACAAGGAAGGGTTGCTTCGTTATACTCGCTGGGTGTAGCCTCCTTAGCTTTAGAAAGGTTTAGCGAGCCTTGAGCCACAGTGTCATGAATACAATGAACTTGTATATACCATGAATCAACTCGAGGTGGTTAAAAAAACTCCCAAGCATTTCCCCGAGGGTGAACATGGTTAAGTGCGAATACACGGGGTGATGCTATGAGGGGTATTTATTAATTCGCACTATTATATTTATTAATCACACTATGGTGCCTTTATGGTGTAATGGTTCCTGGGAATCGCAATTTGATCACACGGGAGAGTTTACGTTAACTCACTGGCGAATGCCAACGGATTTTAACTTTACTCCCCCTCACGACCCGCTCTCCACGGGAGACTGAGAGAGAAGGCGGGCGCGCGAGAGAGAGGGGTGCGCGCGCAGCTGCAGCGAGCGAGGAGAGCGGAGGAGCGAGCGAAGGGGAGGGGGTATAAGGCGCGTTACTGACACCGATATCAGCGTCGCGTCCGTGGCTTATTCGGTAGAGCGTCGCGCTGCGGCCCACCAAGTCCTCTTTCTTTTAAAGATAGAGAGAAGACTGCGGACGCCGCCGACGGCGGTGGATGGTTTGGGGTCGCTTATAAAGTGTATTCACACTTAAAATGGGAAGTAGATACGAAGCGCAAGCCGTAAGAAAGTAAAAGCCGAATTCTCCGCCTCTCATTTCCCTTTAGCAGCCATTGGCAAGTACATTGAGCACTATCTGACTGAAAAAGTTTGCTACGTCATACTCGCTGGGCGTAACCTCCTTGGTTTTCGAAAGGTTTAGCGAGCGTTCGGCCGCAGTGTCATGAATACAGTGAAGTAGTATATACCATAAACTCGAGGTGGTTAAAGGTGGGAAGTGGACCCGAAGCGCAAGCCGTAAGAAAGTGTGCGTGTGCCACCTCTCGTTTAGTCCATGGAATGTCCACTGAATGGCGGTGCTTCTATAGGAGGAATATATGATGAAAAGATGCGAGATGGTGGGACTTGGAGTGTTCAATAGAAGGACGAACGGACACACAGACAGATGCATGAATGGATGCATGAACGGACGCAGGGGTGGTTGCATGGACGAACGCAAGGACGAACGCACGAACAGACGCACGCACGGACGGGCTGATGGACGCATGGACGGTCACACTGACGGACGCATGGACGGACGGAAGCGAGAACGAATGGACGGGCGAATTCTTCACCCCACTCTCTATCATTCACTCCGTGGATATGCTGCCATTTTTTTATGTACGCTGTTCTTGTAACGCTTTTATTGAACAGTACGTTCATTTAGAAAGTTGCGGCAATACCATGCCTGTAGTTCTCCCTCGTTGTGCTCTTGGCGTTCGAAGCTGAGGTGACAACGTGTCTCCAGAATAATAGGTTCGTAGTTAGCCATGCGTAGGCATAGAGGCAACAATGAGGCGGGAAGACCGCATAGTAATATCTCAAAACAACGGAGCTGCCACAGTTCACACTAATGGTGGGTGCCTGAGGCAAACAGTGAACTTGGGTAGTGATCCTTGTTGCTTTCAACGCCGCACAAATCGACGCAGTGATTGAGCGCACGCTAGGTTCACGTGTCCTGGGAGTAACTAAAATATGGAAATGATGAAACTGGCGCAGGCTTACTTCTGATAGAATAAAAACTTGAAGTATGTGCCGATTCGCTAAGCTACAAGGCATGTTCGGTGCCCACAAAGAAAACACTGGAACACAGAAAGAATGAACAGCGACAGGCGCAAGCCTTTCAACTAACCTATTTTTGTCACCTTTCAATATACACGCATAAAATTGGCAAGTGCAAGTAAAATTTTCACCTGTCCTTGTTCTTTCTATCTGTGTCCCAGTCTTTTTTTTTTCGCTCACGCCAGTTTACCTTCGTGATGATAGTTTTTGCGAAGGTGAACGGAAGGGTACACGAAGCCAGAACAGCCTCGCTGTGACGTAGCTTCCCTCGAATTAGTAGAGACAACAAGCGCAGTGAGCTGAAAATGATGAGTGGTGCTATGGTAGCCTACGACAGTGGTCTTTAATGCGCAGCGCACTATTGTTTAGTATTGGCCTGGCGTGCACATGACGGCATTCCACTCCCATTTTCTTTTGTCAGCTTTGCAAGTACAGTCGGCGAAAACTTTAGCCATTGTTCACAGCTGCCACATTTAGGGGCGAAGCTCCATACGGTGGAGGTCGTTCACTTGTAGTATGTTATTGTAGCCAGTTCTAAGTGATTTCGGGAATTTCTCATTAGATGGCGTTCTGTTTATACGCCCTTGGTAGATGAGGGGGATAGATATATGGAGGTGCAGAATTAAGGATCCGCAGCAACGGGAAAGGGGAATTCTGCAATATGAAGCACGGAGTGTAATGAGAAAACAATAGTACGAACTGTTTCGAGGACCTGTGGAAATGTGTAATGGTTCCGGGGCTTATATTTGGGAACTAAGTGGCATGCATCAAGTCAAAGTTGCAACCAGGAATGACTGTATATCAAATGATTGTGGGACGCCTCACGTTTGGCGCTCACGGGAACACGACGAATGATTGATTGATTCATATGCGGGGTTTAACGTCCCGACACCACCAGCAATTATCAGAGACGCCGTAGTGGAGGGTGTGACGTGGAGACAGTTGGAGCATGGCTTAATAAATATTTGTGGCGCAACTCACTACTAGCAAGGAAAAAAGAAAGGAGACAGGATAGGGCACCAGTAAATTTATTAGGGCTCCGAAAATTTCAACCACCTGAGGTTTTCTAACGTGCACTCCAATATAAGCACACAACTGTACAACGTTTTCGCCTCTATCTAAAATGCAGCCGCTGCAGCTGGCATTCGATCTGGCGACCTGCGGGTCAGCAGCCAAATACCGGAGTTGCTAGACCACCGCGGCGGGGTGCGACGATGAGTGCGGCAGTGAAGGGGGATGTGGGGGGGGGACATATTTTGAAGTACAGAAAGCTCAGAGGAAAATGAGATTTCAAGAGAGGCTAATGCAAGGAGAGTAGATGGGCAGGGAAGGTGATCGGGTATTTGTATAGGTAGATCGTGGACACAAAGTGCAGATAAAGTACTAGCACGCTCAACAGTGAATATATGGCTGGCAGTGTGGGCGATCTGCAAGCAAGGAGCGTTAAGGAAAAAGTCAGAGAGGTGGACAGGATTTACTTTATGACAGGGAATAAAAAGAAACCGACTCTCAGTATCTACCGAAAGGGCAAAAAGAAATAAGGAGGAACGGTGCTTTCGATAATTCAATGCAAAGTGCTTCACTGTACGAAGTGATGGCCGGGTTGCCTTAGAACGCGCAGCCATGAAGCGATATTGAATAAAGAACAATGTACATGCTGCTGTGGGAGCTAAGGAAACGATGAAACTTGTTCTGATCGAATGTAGCAATATCCACCCAGGTAAACATGTGGGTACAAGCCGACATGAGGCTTTGCGTTTTAGAGAGAACCATGGAAAGCTGAACACGTCCGCGATAGAAGCCAGTAAGAGGCGGTAAAGTATTGGTGGCTGAAAAGTAGAGAGAAAGGACATCAATAGTGAGAAAATGAGCTCATCCTACCTGAAGAGGCAGTAAGATAAACGTGAATATATATTTCTTGTTGTGATATTGATTTCATCGAAGTAGGTAAGGCATTAGGCCAACATTTTTTTTTTCTTGTGAGCCTGGTGGCACGCATATAATCGCCCCGTTATAAAAGAGAAACTCATCGATCCATTCATATATCCTTGGAAATAATATCACTAGATTGATTTCGCAGTTTTTGTATCGTTTGCGAATAAAGTGCATAGATTGCGCAGTTATAATAAAAATCCGCAGCATATCCATGGAGTGAAGACGATGAGTGGGTCAAAGTGTCCGTTCATCTGTTCGATTTGTGCTCCAGTGTGATAGGGGTGGATGTACGGATAGAGAGAACGACTAATAGACGGATCGATACACAGGCAGATGGACGGATGGACGGATAGGCAGACAGATGGTGCTGGGCCGTACCTATAATAAACGTCCATGTGTCCATCCATCCATCCATCAATCCATCCATCCGTCCGTCCGTCCGTCCGTCCGTCCGTCCGTCTGTCTGCCTGTCTGTCTGCCTGTCTGTCTGTCGGTCTGTCTGTCTGTCTATCTATCTATCTATCTGTCTATCTATCTATCTATCTATCTATCTATCTATCTTTCTATCTATATATATTGTAGCGATGCTGAGGCAGACCAGCTGCAGGTTAAAAGCAAGCGTATTTATTAGGGCGAACTCGTGCCCGCGATTCTAAAGACTACGGTCGTCAAGTCCGAGTAGCCGAGTGGCACAGATCCAACAACTTCCTCTTCCTCGTTGTCGGAGCGCACGAACGCGTGGCGCATGCCAGCCGGGTCTTGCTTGTGCTCTTGCCACGATGATTGCGGCGGGCTACTTGAACGTGGCCAACCTGTCGCGGCATTATCCCCCTCCTCAGACGCATCATCCCGATGCTTAAGACAGTGAAAAGATACATGCGCACTCTCATTCGTTTTTCGACAATCTGTCATGATAGGGTTTCATGCGGACTACGTGTACCACTTCCGTGGGATTGCGGCGTCTTGAACTCACGTGCCCAGCGGTTCTGACTTCATAAGTAACGTTGCTGATACGGTTGAGTACTTCATAAGGGCCGAAGTATCGGCAAAGAAGCTTTTCAGAGAGTCCGCGGCGGCGCACTGGTATCCATATCCACACTTTGTCACCGGGATGATAAAGTGCGTCACTGCGTCACTTGTTGTACCGACTAGAATCGACGTGCTGTTGGTGGCGTATTCGGTATCTTGCCATTTGCCGTGCTTCTTCGGCTTTTTGCATGAAGTCATCTAAGTCAGGTGGATAGCTGCTTTCGTCCTGTAGTGGTAACATGGCAGCCAGCGGGGTGGTCACTATTTGGCCGAATACTAGTTCGAAAGGAGCAACGTGGGTTGTTTCTTGAACGGCTGTATTATATGCGAATGTTACGTAGGGTAATATTTCATCTTACTGTTTATGTTCAACATCGACATACATTGATAGCATGTCGGTCAGAGTTTGGTTGAGGCGTTCGGTTAAGCCATTTGACTGGGGGTGATACACCATTGTTCTTCTGTGATTGGTATTTGTCATGCGCATCAGGTATTGCATTAGGTCTGCAGTAAATGCAGTGCCCCGATCCGTAATAACGACGATGGGTGCACCATATCTGAGCACTATGTTGTTCACAAAGAATTCGGCGACTTCGGCAGCTGTCGCACTGTACAGAGAGTCAGTCTCAGCATAACGGGTCAGATAGTCTGTCGCTACGACTATTCATTTCTTGCCTGAACACGATGTCGGGAAAGGTCCTAGGAAGTCCATGCCGACTTGTTGGAATGGGGCATCTGGAGGGTCTATTGGCTGGAGAAGGCCGGCTGGTTTTACGGGTGGAGTTTTGCGCCGTTGACATTGACGACAAGTTTTCACGTAGCGCTGCACTGATGCGAGCAACTTAGGCCAATAGTATTTCAGGCGAATCCTGGCGAATGTTCGGCTCACACCCATGTGTCCAGATGTTGGCTCGTCGTGGCATGCGTGCAGAATTTCCTCTCGCATGGCTGTGGGCATGACTGGTAAAAACGTTTCACCATTAGGTTCGAAGTTCCTCCTGTAAAGGACACTTCCTCGAAGGCAGAACGGAGAGAGCCCTCTGGAGAATATGCGAGGGACTTGACCTGCAGGTGTTGTATAAGCGCCAGCAAATCCGGGTCATCTCGTTGTAGTTGAGCTATTTCGTATGCGTCGACAACGCCTAGAAACGGGAAGTCTTCCTCTTCAGGTCCACTTGGATCGACGGAAGAGCGTGACAGGCAGTCGGCATCACTGTGTTTCCTTCCAGATTTGTACACGACCGTAATGTCATACTCCTGCAGCCAGAGGCTCCATCTTGCTAGTCGAACTGACGGGTCCTTGAGATTTGCCAGCCAGCATAAAGCATGGTGGTCACTGACAGCTCTAAACGGTCTACCATAAAGGTAGGGTCGAAACTTGTTTATTGCCCAGATGACTGCGAGGCACTCTTTTTCAGTTGCAGAGTAGTTAGCCTCAGCTTTTGATAGTTTGCGGCTGGCATAGGCTAACACTTTCTCTTGACCATTTTGCCACTGGACAAGGATGGCGCCGAGGCCGACATTGCTGGCATCGGTATGGACTTCAGTGTCGGCTGTCTCATCAAAATGGGCAATTATTGGTGAACACTGTAGTCGTTTTCTTAATTCATCAAAAGCTTTCTGTTGTTCGCTTTCCCATGTGAAGGGCACGTCGTCTTTCGTCAGTTTTGTAAGAGGATGCGCATTCTTTGAGAAATTTTCAACAAATCGCCTATAGTAGGCACATAAACCCAAAAATCGATGCACTGACTTTTTGTCTCTGGGTGTAGGGAACCTCTGAACAGCGGCTGTCTTTTCGGGATCAGGACGAACACCATCGGAACTAATGACATGTCCAAGGAATCGCAACTCTTCGAAGCCGAAGTGGCATTTTTCGGGTGTGATTGTCAATTTTGCTGACCGGATGGCTTCCAATACTGTGCGTAGTCACTCTAGATGTTTGTCAAACGTTGCAGAGAATACCACCACGTCATCCAAATACTCTAGGCATGACTGACATTTCAATCCGACAAGGACAGTGTCCATCATTCGATGGAACGTTGCTGGTGTGGAACAGAGGCCGAATAGAAGCGCTTTAAACTCGTAGAGGCCATCTGGTATTACGAATGCCGTTTTTTCACGGTCCCGCTCGTCGACCTCTATTTGCCAATATCCGCTTTTCAGATCTAAGAAGGAGAAAAACTTTGCGGATCGCAACCGATCTAGTGTATCGTCGATACGTGGCAAGGGGTAGACATCTCGTTTAGTTACACTGTTCAGTTTTCTGTAGTCGACACAGAATCTAAGTGTGTTGTCTTTCTTCTTAACGAGCACTACGGGGGACGCCCATGGACTATTCGAAGGCTGGATGACATCATCCGAAAGCATCTCCTCCACATGCTTCTTGATAATTTTCCGTTCTTTCTGTGACACCCGATATGGATGCTGGCATATAGGCCTCGTGTCGTCTTGCGTTATAATTCTGTGTTTCGTGATTGACGTGCGCTGGACCTGCTAGGTACTTGAAAAGCAATCAGAGAATTCTTTTACCAAGGCGTAAATCTGCTTCTTTTGACTGTCCGGAAGGCTCTGATTGACGGTCACTGATGTGTCGATGTTGCAGGCCACTGGTCGAGTGGTTGATGTCGTTAGGCTGCATAGTTCAGTCGCCATACAGAAGTCGTGTAAATAGGCAATAGCCGTGCCTTGAGCAATGTGTTGAAGTTCATTGGAGAAATTTGTGAGTAGGACATCTGCACGGCCTTTCGTCAAGTGAACAAGACCCCTAGCTACGCAGACACCTTTGTTCAA
The DNA here is from genome assembly GCF_013339725.1 of Rhipicephalus microplus. NCBI lineage: Eukaryota > Metazoa > Arthropoda > Arachnida > Ixodida > Ixodidae > Rhipicephalus > Rhipicephalus microplus. The sequence goes on from NC_051167.1 coordinate 147,705,707, forward strand.
AAACAGCCCTACATTTGTATCCGCTATGCCTTCGCAGTTGTACAGTGCGTCATTTTCTACGAGCACCATTACACTGCAGCGTGGCGGCGCAGTTGCGTCATCATGAACAACGCGTAGAGCAGTTAGGCGTCGTTCCTCAGATTCCTCGACAGGTATAGCTCGTTCAGTCGAAAACGACACGCTGGATTTACGCAGGTTAATTACGGCGCCATTAGCTCGCAAAAAATCCATTCCTATAATGAGTTCCCTTGAACATTCTGACAGCGCAATGAAATCGGCCACGTAAATAAAGCCCCGTATTTCAAGTCTTGCAGTGCATCTGCCAAGGGGCGTAATAATGTGACCGCCTGCCGTGCGTATCTGCGATCCACTCCACTGTGTCACAACTTTGTTTAGCCTTTTCACCATCTTGTGACTTATCACTGAATAATCAGTACCGGTGTCGACTAAGGCATCCAACTCCCATCCTTCCATTCTCAACCGCAAATCTGAAGTAACGTTTTCGTTGCTGCACCCATCTACCGGAAATACACCGTCATCACCCTCAAGCCATATTGGAGGATCTTCGTAACTGACGTTATCAGCGGCCTCACCTCCACAGGTCGCTTGCTTCAGTTTTCCGGGAGTGGACTTGGAGAGCGATGACCAGGCTGCCTTGAAGGTCTACGTGGGCTGGAAGACCGGTAGCGCATAGGCGATGGTGACCGTGACCGGTGTTGGCGTAGAGTTGACGAGTTCTGGCGCGTGGACAAGTACTCCTCAATCTCCGCTGGTCGTTCGCCGTTTCGGGGGCACGGTGCATACGACGGGAAGCCTCTTAATCCAGCCTGTCGGTAAGGACAGAATCTGTACAGATGACCCGCTTCCTCAGAATGAAAACACAGAAGCCTGCGCTCGGGATCACGCCAGACGTCCCTTTTCCTGGGCCTACGCTCCACATAGTGATGTGTGCTACGTGCTCCTGGGGGCAGATAGGTAGCTGTTGGTTCCCGTGGACGAGGTGCGCTGCGTGCCGCAGGTGGAAGAGAAGTCGTCACCATCGCAACTGCTGCGTTGCTGTGTACGGTGGGTTGTCTGACAACTTCAGAGTATGTTCGGATAGGTCAAACCGGCTGCAGCTCACGCTCTGGCTCTCGTATCACCTGCCTCAGTTCGTCACGAACAACGTCCGTAACGGATAGTACAGTTGGAGTCTGGGGCATTTGCAGTCTGCTCAGTTCTTCTCTAACAATTGATCTAATGAGCTCTCGCAGGGCTTCAACGTCGTTTCGCACGCCTCCGCAGAATACCTGTGCACATGCGCAGTTAAGATTCCGGTTGTACTGCCGAGCCCGCTGTTCCAGTGTTTTTTAGATGGCTGTCGCTTCCGAGTAAAACTCAGCAACTGTGCTTGGAGGGTTGCGGACGAGAACGGCGAACAGCTCTTGCTTCACTCTGCACATTAGATGGCGCACCTTCTTATCCTCAGCCATGTTGTAATCCGCACGCTTGAACAGACGGACCATGTCCTCAATGTACATAGCAGCACTCTCGTTCGTGAGCTAGTTCCTCGATTGAAGAGCAGCCTCCGCCTTTTTTTTCCGGTCTATGTTCGCGAACGTAGCCACCGCTTGTCGACGAAATACCTCCCGGGTAGACAACGAGGTTTCATGGTTCTCAAACCATGTCTTTGCGAAGTCTTCCAGGGCTAAGTATACGCGACGGAGCTTCTCTCTTTCGTCCCATCTATTCAAGCTCGCCACTCTCTCGAACAGGTCCAACCATTCTTCAACATCCTCGTACGAGTCGCCGTGGAATACTGGCGGCTGTTGCGGTTGGCTAATGAACACTTGTGCCGGTGTTACCTGGGTAGTCATAGTGGTGGCATCCATCGTTTGAATTTTCCTTGGTGTGAAGTGAAGAGGACCGAACTCAGGTGAGTCACCTCGAAGACGGCGACTTGCCCTCTGGTGTACAGGAGTCACTTCCACGGGGTTGATACGCTGGTCGTCGGGGCTACGCTGTCTTGAGCTCGCGGGGCTTCGATTCATAACCCAGCAACTCCACCAGAAATGTTGCGATGCTGAGGCAGACCAGGTTAAAAACAAGCGTATTTATTAGCGCGAACTTGTGCCCACGATTTCAAAGACTATGGTCGTCAAGTCCGAGTAGCCGAGTGGCACAGATCCAACAACTTCCTCTTCCTCGTTGTCGGAGCGCACGAACGCGTGGCGCATGCCAGCCGGGTCTTGCTTGTGCTCTTGCCACGATGATTGCGGCGGGCTACTTGAACGTGGCCAACCTGTCGCGGATATATATATATATATATATATATATATATATATATATATATATATATATATATATATATATATATATATATATATATATATATATATATATTGCCATTAGTACAAGTTCTGAAACTATTATTTCCACAGATGCTAGCATGCTTGTATGTGCCGCTGTTCAGAAGAGGACAAAGATGCGCGTGCAGAGAAAAACAATAGTCGTACTGCCGTTGTTCGAATCAGTTTGACGTCCTTGTGTGCCCTTATCAGCAGGTTACAGTTACGTTGTAACGTGACACTGGTGGAGGTGCTGGGTAATAGTCTATGCACTGTTACCACGAGGAAGATCTCGGTCCCAACATTGACGCCTTAGTAGAAACAGCCAACCTTCGACGCAGTCGGCGGCAACTAGGCCTACCACCCCCAGTTCAGCCCTCTTCCGGAACGCTCCAGAACCATGGCATATGCGACAACTGCAAGCCAGACTGAACAGACCGCGACTCCGCCAGCACCATGGCTACCAGCCTCTCGAACGCCAAAGCCCTTCCATGGGGAGCCCTACGAAGACGTTGAAGACTGGCTGGACCAATACGATCGAGTCGCCGTCGCCAACGAGTGGGACGAGCACCGGAAACTGCGGTATGTCTATTTCTACCTGGAGGATTCGGCGCGTATTTGGTTCGAGAATCACGAGGCCGCCCTGACAACCTGGCCGGTGTTTTGCACTCAGCTGCGGAACACGTATGGTAGCGCTGACCGGAAAGAACAAGCCGAACGTCTCCTCAATTCTCGCAATCAACGACCCAATGAAAGCGTGGCCATGTTCGTTGAGGAGATGTCTCGTCTGTTCCGTCGAGCGGATTCTGCAATGACGGAAGACAAAAAGGTGCGCATTCTGATGCGGGGTGTCAAGGAGCAGCTGTTTGCAGGACTTGTACGAAACCCACCAGCTACCGTGGCAGAATTCCTCCGTGAAGCGACGACAATGGAGCGAATGCTGAGACAGCGGTCTTCGCAGTATGAGCGGTCCGACAACCTTGCATGTCTGTCAGCAGCCTTGGTAACACCCGATGTCACGAGCGTGAGAGACCTTGCTGAGCTAGTCCGTAGCATTGTACGCGACGAGCTGCAAAAGCTTCACGCAGTGCCTTCACAGCCTCAAGTGGCTGCTCTGACAGACGTCGTCCGTGAAGAGGTGCGGCAGCTGGTACGACCATTAGCGCCACCTCCAACCGAAGCTCCTCTGCTAACGTATGCGGAAGCTGTACGTACTCCTGCACCGGCAGCCAGCTATTTCTCCCGACCGACTAGCCTGCAGACGCCACAGCACTTCTCGGGCGGGCCACGCTATGAAAACCAACGACCGACTTGCCTGCAGATGCCGCAGTACTTCTCGGGCCCACCACACTATGAGAATCCGCGACCTAATTTGCGGAAATCTAGCGTGTGGCGCGCTTCCGACAATCGGCCACTATGCTACCACTGTGGTGAGCCAGGTCACTTGTACCGGGAGTGCTCGTACAGACAGATGGGCCTACCTGGATTTCGGCCAGACGCTCGTCGGCCCAGGGACGGCGAACGACCCCGCGCCATCGCAGAATACTTGGCAAGTCTACCGTCTCCGAATCTTCAGCGACGCCAATCACGCTCTCCGTCTCCTCGACGCTCTACGTCCGCGAATCAATACTCCACTTTCGCCGATGTTGTTGCGGGACGATCCGCTAGGTCCCCAAGTCCACGCCGGGGAAACTAGAATCAGCGGCCTCCGGGGGTGGGACCGCTGTTAAGCTATCGTCAAAACAGCCTCCTCCGACCCTTCCACCGACCTTCGACGATTCCTTTCAGCCGACACCTCACATCGCTGACGAACCCGTTTCTGCTGACATTGCCGTTCGTGTCGACAACCATCCAGTGACTGCTCTGGTCGACACCGGCGCCGACTACTCAGTTATCAGCGCTGAACTTGTGGCTGAACTCAGGAAAGTCACGACTCCTTGGGGGCATGGACCAAACCTTCGGACAGCCGGTGGTCATCTCTTGACACCAATCGGGAGATGCACCGTAAGGCTGCAAATCTGTGAGTCGACGTTCGTTGCTTCTTTCGTTGTGCTTCCCGAATGCTCCCGGAAAGTTATCCTTGGCATGGATTTCCTTCGTGAGCACGGCGCTGTTATAAATCTTCGAGACTGCCTCGTAACGTTTGCTGACGACTATGGCCCGAAGCCTAGAGATACCAATCCGCAGAAGACTGCGCTTCGCATTGTCGACGACACCGTCACACTTCCGCCACGCACCAGTATGTTCGTTACAGTACAGGGCGACATAGACCATGACAGTAGTGGTATCGCTGAAGCCAACCTTTCGGTGCTCTTGTCTCAGCAAATCTGTGTTGCCCGCGGCATAATTCAATTTAAACGTGGGATGACTGAGTTGTTGGTCACCAATTTTAGTGGAGCATACCAACATTTGGCCAAGCGAACAACTATCGCTCATTTCGAATCCATTGACGATGAAGCGTGTACGACGATAGCCCCAATTTCTGCAGCCGTTGAAAGTGACACCGCGGTAGCCGATGCAGTCGATGTCAATCCGAAGCTGTCATGTGCACAGAAAGAGCAAATCCGCTGTATCCTCCGCATGTTTAGCGACTGTTTCGCGTCTACATCCAAGATAAAACAAACGCCAACCGTAAAGCACCGCATTGTCACTGACCATGCTGAGCGACCCATACGTCAGCACGCCTACCGAGTATCACAAAAGGAACAAGAGGCTATACGTTCTCAAGTGAAGCAGATGCTCGAAGATGGCGTAATCCAACCCTCGAACAGTCCATGGTCGTCCCCCGTCGTACTAGTAAAAAAGAAGGACGGCACTCTCCGATTTTGCGTCGATTACCGCAAACTCAACAAAGTCACAAAGAAAGACGTTTATCCGCTTCCGCGCATCGACGACTCACTAGACCGCCTCCGACACGCCCGATACTTCTCCTCTATGGATTTACGCAGTGGCTACTGGCAGATCGAAGTTGATGAACGCGACCGAGAGAAAACAGCATTCATAACGCCTGATGGTCTGTACGAATTTAAGGTGCTGCCCTTCGGTCTGTGTTCTGCCCCTGCGACATTCCAGAGGATGATGGATACAGTGCTCTCCGGTCTCAAGTGGGAAGCATGCCTTGTTTACTTAGACGACGTCGTTGTCTTCTCCCAAACGCTTGAGCAGCATTTGCAGCGACTTAGATCTGTGTTTGCTGCAATTCGCACGGCAGGCCTATCACTGAAACCCGAAAAATGTCATTTTGGTTACAACGAATTAAAGTTCCTCGGTCACCTTGTTAGCCCTGATGGTATTCGGCCGGACCCAGACAAAACATTGGCTGTCGCAGATTTTCCACCACCTACCAACAAACGTGATGTGCGTCGATTTTTAGGCCTCTGCGCATACTACAGACGCTTTGTGCAAAATTTCGCAAACATTGCCGAACCCCTCACTCGTCTGACAAAAGACGACGTTCCCTTCGTGTGGGGCCTTGAGCAAACACGCGCTTTCTCCGAGCTCCAGCAGCGTCTCCAATCTGAGCCCTTACTCGGACACTACGACGAATATGCCGACACTGAACTACACACAGACGCCAGTAACATCGGCCTTGGTGCAGTCCTTGTCCAGTGGCAAGGCGGTGTCGAACGCCCTATTGCTTATGCGAGTCGGATTTTATCATCTGCGGAGGCGAATTACACAACAACTGAAAAGGAGTGCCTAGCTGTTGTCTGGGCAATAGCTAAATTCAGACCGTACCTGTATGGTCGCCCGTTCAGAGTTGTTACCGATCATCATGCGCTCTGCTGGTTGGCGAACCTTAAAGACCCTTCCGGACGTCTGGCCAGGTGGAGCTTACGCCTTCAGGAGTTCGATTTGACAGTCGTGTACAAGTCTGGCCGGAAGCATACTGACGCGGACTGCCTTTCCCGAGCTCCTCTTAAGACAGTGTCAGGTGATCACGATCTCGATGGCCGTTTTCTCTGCGCCGTTAGTGTATCCGACTTGGCCGAACAGCAGAAGAACGATTCCGAGCTTCGACAATTCATCGAATATCTCGAAGGCCGTACGCCGCATCCACCACCAGCATTCGCCCGCTCGTCATCATCGTTCTGCGTCCGCAGAAATATCCTCTATAAAAGAAACTTGACCCTTACGCGACTGAGTACCTGCTCGTTGTCCCGCCAGCGTTACGAGCCGATGTCTTGTCCGCCTGTCACGATGAGCCTTCCTCAGGCCACTTGGGATACACACGTACCTTGGCCCGGATTCGCCAACACTACTACTGGCCTAAGCTCAGTCGAGACGTGAAGCATTACGTGAAGACGTGTCACGAGTGCCAGCGCCGTAAAGCACCACATCAGCGCCCAGCCGGCTTTTTGAAGCCCATCGCTCCTCCGACACAACCGTTCCAACAAATAGGCATGGATCTACTCGGACCTTTTCCCAAGTCTCGTGACGGCAACCGCTGGATTGTAGTCGCTACTGATTACATGACGCGCTACTGCGAAACGAAGGCATTACAACGTGGCACCGCCATTGAGACTGCCCACTTTTTTATGAAAAACATCGTCCTCCGACATGGAGCACCAGCAGTTGTCATAACTGATCGTGGCACAGCTTTTACCGCCCGGATGATACAAGACGTCATGCAGCTTAGCGGCACAGTACATCGAAAAACTACTGCATACCACCCACAAAGCAACGGCCTTACAGAGCGACTAAACAAGACGATCGCCGACATGCTATCCATGTACGTTGACCAAGACCACAAAAACTGGGATGACATCCTCTTTTATGTCACGTTCGCTTACAACACCGCTGTGCAAGAAACAACTGGATTCACACCATTCCGGTTGCTTCATGGCAGGGAGGTCACTACAATGCTGGATGCCATGCTTCTACCAGACAGACACCAGATTAGTGTCAAGACGAACGAATTTATCAGACTGGCAGACGCGGCTCGTAAGCTTGCAGTCGAACGAATCCATAAGCACAATGCATCGACTCGCTGCGGTACAACGCTCGTCGTCGCGATGTCTCTTACCAACCCGGAGAACGAGTATGGTGTGGACTCCCATTCGACAACGGGGCCGGTCGGAAAAGTTGTTACGCCGCTATTTTGGTCCCTATAGAGTTCTCCGTCGTCTCAGCGAAGTGAACTACGAGGTTCTTGACGAGGACATGGCTCGTCAATCCCGCCGTTTACAACAGCCACACGTCGTCCATGTTTCGAGGATGAAACCATTTTACCAACGCTGACTATTCGTCACACTCCCTTGAGTAGACTTACAGTGATTGTGAACACCCCCTTGTGTACTGCTTATCGTGCGTGTTTTCATCGGGCAATAATGTTATGACATCGGGACGATGTCCTTTGGGAAGGGGGGTAATGCCACTAGTACAAGTTCTGAAACTATTATTTCCACAGATGCTAGCATGCTTGTATGTGCCGCTGTTCAGAAGAGGACAAAGATGCGCGTGCAGAGAAAAACAATAGTCGTACTGCCGTTGTTCGAATCAGTTTGACGTCCTTGTGTGCCCTTATCAGCAGGTTACAGTTACGTTGTAACGTGACAATATATACATATATATATATATATATATATATATATATATATATATATATATATATATATATATATATATATATATATATATATATATGTGTGTGTGTGTGTGTGTGTGTGTTTGTAATCTATCTATCTATCTACTGGCTGCTTCGGTAACAATATCTAATGTATACCAACATTGGTATGGCAAAACATGACTGTACGACAAGCATAAAGAACTGGGATTTACATTTCATAGTCTTGCTGCTATTGCGGTGGTTTCGCTCACATCCCATATGGCAAAACTGGTAAGGTATTACATGACTGCATGGAGAACATAAGTGACAGAGCCTGACGTGAAAGCATGATATGCATGTAAGCCATGACTACACGCTACGCTCATGATGCGCTCGTGGTCGTTCCATTAGCTTCACATATACCAAATTTTGTATTACGGGACTTGAATGAATGAGGAAGGTATATGACTGGTACAAAAACGATAATCATGACGTGCGTGTCATGTAAAGCATGACTAAATGCTACGCTCGTAGCATGCTCACGGTCGTTTCGCTTGCTTCACATATACTTGACGTGAATGGATGACGAAGCTATATGGCACGTCCAAACATGATATTTATATTATGTGTGTCATGTGAAACTTGACTACATGCTACACCCTTAGCGTGCTCGGGGTCATTGCGCTAGCTTCACTTGTACCGAATTCGGTATTACCTGACTTGAATGAACGACGAACACGAATGCCGGGCGCAAACATGGTAATCACGACATTGAAGTCATGTACGGCAAAATTTACGTCCGCTTCATAAGGTGGTGCTGATTTTAAAATGACAGATCAACCTTCCCCGTTCATGCTTTGGATATGATCGATTCCCACTGTACGTAGGATATGCCATTTTTTTACAGTCGAATCGGGCGTGTTAACTGTATCGATCGCTGTTTTTCAAGTGGATAAAAAACTCGGTTCTAGAAAACAGATTAGCAAGTCGCTCCTCCTACGCCCACGTTGGTATTTTAAAGTTCCTTTTTATGATGACCGAAGTGCATAAATATGCATTACCAGCAAGAATGAGGGGACAAATGTTTCTTAAACGAAGCTTTTCTGCTGTTGCATTCCCGTACAATACAATCATAGTAAGAATTCCGATTAACTACATTTCTCGCAACAGTAGAACAGAATATTTGTGGCGTATTGCTAGCGTCGAGTAAGACCGGTCTGTGTGAGCAGGTGTATGAATATGCAGTAGGGTCATAATGCCTCCGTACCAGAGGAATACATCCGCGCATCTGTAAAGGTATATTGTGTTTAGTATGTGTGAATTACAATCTTACAATGATCATCATCATCATCATCATCACACCACCATCATCACCATCATTATCATCATCATCAGCCTGACTACGTCCACTGTAGGACAAAAGCCTCTCCCATGTTCCGCCAGTTAACCCAGTCCTGTGCTTGCTGCTGCCAGTTTATACCCGCAAACTTCTTAATCTCATCTGCCTACCTAACCTTCTGTCTCCCTAACTCGCTTGCCTTCTTTGGGAATCCAGTTAGTTACCCTTCATGACCAGTAGTTATACTGTCTACGCGCTACATGCCCGGCCCATGTCCATTTTCTCTTCTTGATTTCAACTATGATATCCTAAACCCCCGTTTGTTTTTCAATGGCGAAGGGGCACTCAACGTCAATCAGGGAGTGTATGCATGTCACTTATGCGTGATATTTATAATGACACCGTGTGTTTGCCACGATAAAAAAAAGCCGTAGGACTTAATTTCGCTGATGAATGCATTATTGAATGCATTCTTATTCAACTACAGTGAAAATAAAGGGGGTACAGAAAAGGTGGGGGTTGTGAGTACTTGTTCATTGATCACAACTCGACCCAATGCCATTGAGTTTGAGTTTAAATTCAATGATATTTCAATATAAAACTCAAGCCTGTCCAGGCTATCGATCAATATATATATATATTGTAATGAATTAATGAATCTGAATAACGGACGCTCTGCTGGCAATGAAGAGGACGACGATGATCGGTGGCTGCAGTAGTAGCTCGCGCACGCCGTTCGCCATTAGCCAGACCTGCCTGTTAAAGCTCATTTTGCCAAGCTGCGTCTGAACCTTTCTCGACGTACAACACCTCTATTTTAAGTGGTGGAGGAGCCGGGGTTCCCATCAACCTGGAACTTCGCAATCGGACGCTACCCTCACCGTTCATCATGACTGCTCCTGGCCCTTCTCAAGCTGCCTTACCAACGACAGTCTACTGTACTGGCGTGCCTCGGCAACGCGACCCACCAATTTTTCGCGGCAACGACGAACAAGACGTCGAGGACTGGCTCGTCGAGTACGAAATTGTAAGCGCTTCCAACAAGTGGAACGCCTGCGACTAACTCACAAACGTGCGCTTTTACCTCGATGATGTGGCCCGCCTCTGGTTCAAGAACCACGAAGGCGAAATCACCAACTGGTCCGCCTTCAAGACCACCATCGCCGCGGTCTTCGGTCGTCCCGCCGTGCGCCGGCTTCGCGCGGAACAGCGTCTCCGTAGTCGAATCCAGCGCAGGGACGAGACCTTTACAAGTTACATTGAAGATGTCTTGTCTCTTTGCAAGCGCGTCGATGAATCTCTAACCGAACGCGACAAAATCAAGCAAATCATCAAAGGAGTTGACGACGATACCTTCCAGATGCTCGTCGCTCGGAATCCACAGACCATCACCGATGTTGTCCAGCTCTGTCAGGAGTACGACGAGTTGCGTAAGCAGCGTGTCTCGACGCGCAGGGCCGCTGAAGATACGGCTGAAGTTTCCGCCCTCGTGCACGAGGTCGCTGCTGATCACACCGTCTTACTGCCCCACATCAAACAGTTCATTCGTGAAGAAGTTGCGCGTCAGCTTTCTCTTGTGGCCGAAGCATCCGCGCCAGTGACATCGTTAGACCCACGTCTACGCCAGGTCATTGAGACACAGGTCACGCAGGCACTGCCTCCATCGCCATCTGTCCCTACGCCGCTGACCTACGCTGCCGTCGTTGCTAGACCCCCAGCCCCACCTATCTCTGGCGCATACAGGGGCAACGGGTCCTCCTACCCTACGACGCTGCCTACATACACGGCACCCCATCCCGTTTCGCCCCCTGCACCTTCTGTCGTTAACCCATGACGCACCTTGGATAATCGGCCCATATGTTTCGCATGCGGTTTCGTGGGACATATAGCACGCTACTGTCGCCGTCGTAACTTCCAGCCTCCAGACCACGGGAATTCTCCAAATTACCAGGCTGCCCAGAATCCCCGGCGACCATCTTCTCCTATCACCGACTCATTGTCCCCACGACGCCCTGTCGATTCTCGCCGGTCATTACCGCCCCGTCGCCGATCTGTCTCCCCGATGCTTCGGCGCACGAGCCCCGCTCGAGAGGAAAACTGACAGCCGCAGTTCCGGAGGCAAGAACTGCGTCGTCGTCGAACTTTCTAAGACCTCCTCTTTGTCCGACCAACGAAATTGATGTGCTAGTAGAAGGTGTTGCTGTACGTGCACTTGTCGACACAGGCGCCGTCGTTTCTGTAATTAGTGAAAAACTGTGTCGCGATTTGAGAAAAGTTACAACGCCGCTTACGAATCTTACTTTACGTACAGCCACCTCCCATTTCATCGCGCCGACAGCTCAGTGCACAGCACGCGTTTTTATTCAAGATGTTTGGTACGCCGTCAACTTTGTTGTTCTCCCACGTTCATCTTACGACGTCATACTAGGATGGGATTTCCTTTCTACCCATCAGGCCCTCGTCGACTGCGCTCGTGCTGAACTCACGTTGACGAATCCGTGCCTTGATATCGACCACCACAGTCCCTCTAAAGTGTTTGCCGCAGCTGACGTCCGCATCGCGCCGTTGTCCGCCGTCCTAGTGCCTGTGTTTTCCCCTGCTGCCACTAACTCGACGCTCCTGTTCCAGCCAACTATAGCTAGTGTGCAACACCGAACCATCGTCCTCCCGTTTGCCGTCATCAACTTTTCCAATGGTTCGGCGGTACTTTATGCGTGCAACGTTTCTGCATGTCCGTACATCCTGCTACGCGGCGAGTGTCTGGGAAGCCTCGAGACCATAAATTGTATTTTCGAAGACCCGATCTATCCAGACAAGCCATTTTTACCGACTTGTGCCATTACACCCGCAACGGACGCTAATGAACCTATAGATGTATTCTGCAAGTCCATTGATTGTAACCTCACCCCTGGGCAGCAGGAACAGCTGATCAAGCTCCTACAGCGTTTTCGAGCCTCGTTTGACGACAATCAGCCTTCCTTAGGTCGAGCGTCATCTGTTGTTCACCGTATAGATACCGGTCAAGAGACGCCAATACGGCAGCGTCCATATCGTGTGTCGACTACCGAACGCCGTGCCATCAATGAACAGGTTGACGACATGCTGACACGTGGCATAATCGAACCGTCAAGCAGTCCCTGGGCCTCTCCAGTTGTGTTGGTGAAGAAGAAGGACGGATCCATCAGGTTTTGCGTGGACTACCGGCGTCTCAACCGAATCACGCGCAAGGATGTCTATCCGCTGCCATGCATTGACGATGCCTTGGGCTGCCTACAGGGAGCCGAATTTTTCTCTTCTTTAGATCTGCGCTCTGGATCCTGGCAGGTACCCATGGCAGAGGCCGACCGTGAAAAAACTGCTTTCATCACGCCCGACGGGCTTTACGAATTCACAGTCATGCCCTTCGGCCTCTGCAACGCACCAGCTACTTTCGAGCGGATGATGGACTCTATCCTTCGAGGCCTCAAATGGAACCTTTGCCTTTGTTATTTAGATGACATTGTCGTCTTTTCAACCGATTTCGCAACCCATTTAACCCGCCTCGAGAAAGTCCTCGCGTGTATTTCTGCCGCGGGGCTGCAACTGAATCTGAAGAAGTGCCATTTCGCTGCTCGAAAGCTTACGATCCTTGGCCACGTGGTTTCAAAAGACGGCATTCTTCCTGACCCTGCCAAACTTACAGCCGTTTCAGCGTTTCCCAAACCGACCACCATGAAAGAGCTCCGAAGCTTCATAGGCCTTTGCTCTTACTTCCGGCGCTTCGTCCGCAATTTCGCGACGATCATCGCTCCTTTGACCAAGCTCCTCGCCGGCTCTAGTGACCTTTCCGCCTGGTCTGCCACCTGTGACGATTCTTTCAATGAACTGCGCCGCCTCCTCACGTCGCCGCCTATTCTGCGACACTACGACCCATCGGCACCCACAGAGATCCACACCGACGCTAGTGGTGTCGGGCTAGGCACTATTCTTGCACAGAAGAAAGACGGCTTCCAAGAGTACGTGGTTGCCTACGCAAGCCGAACTCTTAGCAAAGCCGAAACCAACTATTCAGTCACTGAAAAGGAATGTCTCGCCATTATTTGGGCGATAGAGAAATTTCGACCGTACGTGTATGGGCGCCTTTTTGACATCGTGACTGACCACCACGCCCTCTGCTGGTTGTCGTCACTGAAGGATCCAAGCGGTCGCCTCGCCCGATGGGCATTACGCCTCCAAGAATATAATATTCGCGTGGTCTATCGCTCCGGCCGGAAACATTCGGACGCAGACGCCCTATCCCGTTCGCCGCTACCCCCTGACCCGGACTGCTGCGAAAGTCTAACCTGTGATGCCACTGCCGTCACCATCGCCGAGATGCCATCTGAGCAACGCAAGGACCCTTGGGTTGCTTCGATTCTAGACATCCTGGCTGGGCACACGGCTTCCCCCCCTTCTCGCACATTGCGTCGGCAAGTCGAGCACTTCGCCACTCGCGACGACGTGCTGTACCGACGCAACTACGCACCCGGTGGACGTCAGTTGCTACTCGTGATTCCACGTCATCTGCGATCCGAAATTTGTTCCACGTTTCATGACGACCCCCAATGTGGCCACGCAGGTTTCTTGAAGACTTATTCTCGCATACGTCTCCGATATTACTGGCGTGGCATGTACCGTTTTATACGACAATACGTTCGGGCCTGCTCGACGTGCCAGAGACGAAAAACTCCCCCTTGTCACGCCAGCGGTACCTTGCTACCCTTACCATGCCCGTCCCGACCATTCGACCGCGTCGGCATCGATATCTACGGTCCCCTTCCCAACACCGCTGACGGTAACCGCTGGATCATAGTTGCCGTCGACCATCTCACGCGGTATGCCGAAACTTCATCCCTTCCCTCGTCTACAGCAAAGGACGTTGCGAATTTCGTTCTTCACAACATCGTATTACGGCATGGAGCACCTCGGGAGTTACTGAGTGATCGTGGTCGTGTATTCTTGTCAGACGTCATCACAGCATTGCTGCGTGAGTGCCACGTCGTTCACCGCACTACAAGCGCCTATCATCCCCAGACCAATGGAATGAGAGAGCGCTTCAACCGCACCCTTGGTGACATGCTGTCTATGTATATCTCGTCAGACCACTCCAATTGGGACCGAGTGCTCCCGTTTATCACGTTCGCTTATAATACCGCCATTCAAAGCACTACTGGGTTCTCTCCTTTTTTCCTCCTTTACGGACGTGAACCTTCTTGCACTATGGACACCATCCTTTCGTACAAACCTGACTCCTCAGAGTCCACGACTTTGTCTCAAGCCGCTACATACGCTGAAGAATGCCGCCAACTGGCAAGATCATTCACAACTCAAGACCAAGGACGCCAAAAACACCACCATGACGCATCAAATAACACTACTTCCTACGATCCAGGTTCACTCGTCTGGCTGCATGTCCCTTCGGCTACACCTGGCCTTTCTACCAAGTTGGTCCCCAAGTATCACGGCCCATATCGTGTGCTACAAAAAACGTCACCGGTGAATTATCTCATCGAGTCACTGGAACCATCTTCTGACCAACGTCGTCGTGGCCAGGAAATTGTCCACGTCTCGAGACTTAAGCCCTGCTACGACCCTCCCGTGTTTACTTGTCCATAGGTCGCCAGGATGGCTCCTTATTTCGCGGGGAGTAATTGTAATGAATTAATGAATCTGAATAACGGACGCTCTGCTGGCAATGAAGAGGACGACGATGATTCGTGGCTGCAGTAGTAGCTCGCGCACGCCGTTCGCCATTAGCCAGACCTGCCTGTTAAAGCTCATTTTGCCAAGCTGCGTCTGAACCTTTCTCGACGTACAACACCTCTATTTTAATATATATATATATATATATATATATATATATATTATATATATATATATATATATATATATATATATATATATATATATATACATATATATATATATATATATATAAGTCTGGCAAATGTCATCATGATGCCGACGCGCTGTCCCGGTGCCCACTTTCGCTCTCTCGTGACAATACGTCCACCGCATCGCGTTCGAATGACTCTGACACCCAGCTTGCCTCACAACACGTATCGCTCGCATCGCTGGATCCAATGCAGCTATCTTCGAACTCCGATTTACGTTCACTTCAGCTGGCAGATTCCTACTGTCGGTCTTTCATTGATCGCCTTCGCGGTGTCACTAAACCACCCAACAGCCGCTTGCGACGCCAGCTTCGACAATTTCGCCTTCAGGACGGTGTGCTTAAGCGCTACATTTACCATCCCACCGGTAACAAGTGGGTGCCAGTTCTTCCCCGCTGCCTTCGTCTTCGAGTTTTGGAAGCATTCCACGATGATATTGCTGCCGGTCATCTAGGCTTCCACAAGACCTACGATCGCATCAAGACGCGCTGCTTCTGGCCTGGCTTGTCCACAACGGTGGCCAAATACGTGGGCTCGTGCGCGTTGTGTCAGCACCGCAAGCGATCCACATCCCCGCCTGCTGGTTTCCTTCAGCCTCTTCCCTGTCCCACCACACCATTCGAATTTGTCGGAATAGACTTGTATGGTCCTTTGCCGTTGACACCTTCCGGTCACCGTTGGATCGTCACTGCAGTCGACCATCAAACAAGATACGCCGAGACTTCACCTCTTCATTCTGCTACCGCCACAGAAATCGCCAATTTTTTCTTGAACTCCATCGTCTTGCGCCACGGAGCCCCTCGCGTCCTTTTGAGTGACCGTGGCAAAGCCTTCCTTTCCAAGGTCCTGGATGAAGTCCTGCAGGCGTGCAATACAGTGCATAAAACCACTTCTACATACCATCCGCAAACGAATGGCCTTACCGAGCGCTTCCACCGAACACTCTCTGACATGATATCGATGTACTTGCATCCTGACCACAAAAATTGGGATAACATTTTACCGTTTGTCACCTTCGCATACAATACTGCGGTACAACGATCAACTGGCTACAGCCCGTTTTTTCTCGTGTACGGCCGATCTGCCTCCTCGGTCTTCGACACGGCATTTTTCTTTGCACCGGCTCCAAGCAGTACCTCGCTCCCAGAAGAGTTCGCAGCCCGAGTCACACAATGCCGTGAAATTGCTCGCAAAAACACGGAAGCAACCCAAAAGGAGAGAAAACATCGCTGTGATAAAAAACGACGCGACGTGGCCTTTAATGCTGGCGATAAGGTTTTACTATGGACCCCGGTTCGAGCGTCGGGCCTTTGCGAGAAATTTCTTCACCGGTATGTTGGCCCATACACCGTTGTACGACAGACATCTCCAGTTAACTACCTCGTCACCCCGCTTCAGTCTGTCACTGACCGCCGTCTGCGCAGCACGGAAATAGTTCACGTCTCACGCATGAAGCCTTTTGTTACTCGTTCGGCCGATCTCTGACTGGCGGCCAGGTTGGCCGCTTCGCAGAGGGGGGGGGGAAATTGTAAGCACATTCCAAGCATTTGATCGTTCTCACTTGCACATACCCATCATCATCGTTCTCACTTGCACATACCCATCATCATCGTCCTCTCTCTTGGGGTGGTTCTGAGCCGAGCCAGACATCGCAGAATAAACGCTTCTGCTCGCCCTGCCTGCTCGCCGTACCTAGTCTGCCTGCGTCTTTCAATATATATATATATATATATAATATATATATATATATATATATATATATATATATATATATATATATATATATATATATATATGGCACAACGGGAGCGTTGTCAACAAGGATAAATATATTTATTTTCCAACAGTCTCGGGAGGGGTCCTCCCTTCATCAGGGGATGAGTTATACTGACATGAACTTCCAAACTTCGTTGCTGCCGCGTCCCTCTCGCCTTGAAAGATGTTTGTGAGAGTGATGATTTGACTTTCTGTCAAATCATCATGCCATCATCGACTGCGCACGCGCTGAAGTTCAATTTTCGCACCTGTGTGACGAACCTTTGCACGACACCCTTGAGCGGTCGCCAAAACTTGTCGTGCGTGAGGACACTGAAATTCCGCCAGCCTCTCTTGCCGTTGTCCCGGTTTGCTGCGACAACTATAACGATGCTACAGTAATGTTTACACCTTCCGACATTTTCATGAGCCGCAGAGCCGTTTCCTTGCCTTTCGCTACACTCGACGTCACTGCGGGCCGAAGCAATATTTTCGTCCACAACCCCCTTTCTGCACCGCTTACGCTACTTGCCGGCGAATGTCTCGGTCGAGTGGAGTACCTCGATTCCTCTTTATTCCTTAACATGCCCGACGAATCGTGCAGTAGCGCCTCGACCGAACTTCATGCCCTTTCCCCACTGGAGTGCTCATCGAGTGACACCTTCTCGAGTTCCATCGCCGACACCTTAAGTGCCCATGAACGCGCCGAGCTTCTTAATCTCCCCCAGCAACCCCGGCGTTCTTCGTTTGCGAGAGCCCAAGGTCTTTAGCGGAGCTGATGAGACCGACGTGGAAGACTGGTTCGCTAACTATGAACTGGTGAGCGCAAACAACAAGTGGGATGACGCGGACAAATTGACTTACGTCATCTTTTACCTCACTGACGTGGCCGAAATGTGGTATAACAACCACAAAAACGACATCACGACGTGGTCCATCTTTAAAACCTTGTTTGCTGACGTTTTTGGCCGACCCGCAGTCCGCAAGTCCAGAGCCGAACAACGCTTGCGGACTCGCGCACAAAAGCCAACGGAATCTTTCACCAGCTACATCGAAGACATTATTGGTCTTTGCAACCGTGTGAACACCACCATGCCCTAGTCGGAGAAGATTCAACACATCCTCAAATGGATAAATGACGGTGCATATCAGCTGCTCCTGGCCCGTAATCCTGCCACCGTTGCGGAACTTGTCACTTTGTGTCAAAGTTTCGACGAGTTGACCAAGCAGCGCGCCCTGACTCGGCCATTTTCCTCACACGCCGACTCGCTCTCCAGTCTCACTTCTGTTCCCGACCACTCACCAACCCTGCAAGAGATTAAAGACTTTGTGCGTGAAGAAGTAGCTCGGCAACTGTCGTTGATTCCCTTCACGCAGCAGCCGCCGTCCTCTCGTCTGCCCTCACCACTCCGCGACGTTATTGCCGAAGAGGTAGCTCAGGCTGTTCCCGTCGCTGCCCACCAGCAGCCTGTGGCCATGCCTGTTGCCCATGCGCCGGCTATGCAGCCGTGGCCGCGCCTCTTACGTATGCCCAGGTGGTACGTAGCAGACCCAGCCAGCAGCATTTGCCACCCATGTCTAATACAATCATTGTAAGAATTCCGATTAACTACATTTCTCGCAACAGTAGAACAGAATATTTGTGGCGTATTGCTAGCGTCGAGTAAGACCGGTCGAGTGCCTCCGTACCAGAGGAATACATCCGCGCATCTGTCAGGGTATATTGTGTTTAGTGGGTGTGAATTACAATCTTACAATGATCATCATCATCATCATTATCATCATCATCATCATCAGCCAGACTACGTCCACTGTAGGACAAAAGCCTCTCCCATGTTCCGCCAGTTAACCCAGTCCTGTGCTTGCTGCTGCCAGTTTATACCCGCAAACTTCTTAATCTCATCTGCCTACCTAACCTTCTGTCTCCCCTAACTCGCTTGCCTTCTTTGGGAATCCAGTTAGTTACCCTTCATGACCAGTAGTTATACTGTCTATGCGCTACATGCCCGGCCCATGTCCATTTTCTCTTCTTGATTTCAACTAGGATATCCTAAACCCCCGTTTGTTTTTCGATGGTGAAGTGGCACTCAACGTCAATCAGGGAATGAAGTCCACAAGTGTTGAAGATTGGGCGAGTTGGTTCGTCGTACTTGAACTGGTATAGCGCATACCAGTCTACATATTTGCGCCGGTCTACATATTTGGTGCAGTTTGACAATAAAGCTCAGTTGGAAGTTAGCGCTCTGTCCTCTTGTGTAGGTCTGCTCAGCCGTTTCTTCTTCCCCGTAATGCGCTATACCAGTTCAATTCAATCAGGGAGTGTATGCATGTCACTTATGCGTGACATTTATAATGACAACGTGTGTTTGCCACGATAAAAGAAGCCGTAGGACTTAATTTCGCTGATGAATGCATTATTGAATGCATTCTTATTAAACTACAGGGAAAATAAAGGGGTTACAGAAAAGGTGGGGGTTGTGAGTATTTGTTCATTGATCACAACTCGACTCGATGCCATTCAGTTTGATTGAGTTTAAATTCAATGTTATTTCAATATAAAACTCAAGCCTGTTCAGGCTATCGATCCATATATATATATATATATATATATATATATATATATATAAATGGTGTGTGTGTGTGTGTGTGTGTGTGTGTGTGTGCGTGTGTGTGTGTGTGTGTGTGTGTGTGTGTGTGTGTGTGTGTGTGTGTGTGTGTGTGTGTGTGTGTGTGTGTGTGTGTGTACAGTCCGGTGCGTTAAACCGGAGTTTCACTGAGTGTTCATGTGTTTAAAAAGCAGTTACATTTCGTCTGTCGCACCGTTTCGCCTCCAATTCATCCGCAACAACCCGCTGAACAGTCACACCGACTGAACGTGAACTCTTGATGTTATTCCACTCCTCAAAAGAGTCCTATTTATGACATATATGAAATTCTGCCTTTTTAATGGCGACATTAGCTGAAAATTATAGGTAAATACATTGTCTTTACTAGCGTGCGTACCGCTAACCCCTCACCCCTAGCCTTGCAAACTATCGCAATCTTTTACAGCGTTACATTATTTCAACATGGTAGCGTTAAAGGGCTCATGTCGTAGCTATTCCGCCGTCAGTATCGGCACCGGGTTTGTTGGTCGTGAGCGTAAGCTCATTTTATTCATGCCTGAAAAATCTTGAAATATTCAAATAAAATAAATAGAAAATTGTTTTGCGAAGGGTGAGAAATGAACCTTGGCACGGCTTCCGTCGAGTGGAAATAACACCTTTTAGCTCATGTGCTGCCAGTATTTATGCATTGTGTAGTCGCACAAGACATCCGCATACGTGTCATCAGATATTACTCTGCCTGATATGATGCAACCATGAGAAGTGTAAAGCTCATCTCAGCTGGCTATAACCGATGTCAGTGACATAACTACTGGCGTACGACGGTTCCAGCTGCAAATGCCGGCGTGGAACGTGGCACTGTAAACCTACAACCAGAAGGGGAACGTGTCCAGACCTCATCTTTGTCAACTTCAGTCTGGATTCGACACCACAAAGCAGTAATGAAGAAGGCGAAACAATTTACAACTTACCATCACATACTACTTATGGCCAATAAACAGTTTATATAACTGTGCACCACTTGGCAGTCAGTTACATGCATAAGTGTTTAAGCTGCTTCAAACACCCATTATCAATCACTCCGTCAATATGCTGTGATTATTTTTTATAAGCATTCTTACATGATTTGACGCAGCGCATCGTCAAAAGACTCGGGAATTTTCGCGTCAGGGTTCAGAAGAACCGCAGACAAGCGCGCGACAGGATTTTGTCAGAATTCTTTCAAAATTTTTGTGAAAGATTTTGAATAATAAATATTCGTGTGCTTTACTTATTCGTTTGTCGCTCGAGCCCGGCGGGTGGTCCAGCCCGGAAGCATCTTGAAGTAAGTGACCCTCCCATTTTCACTTACGGGCCTTTCATACATTATATGTTTTCGCTTTCTCGGTGTATCTCGCAGAGCAAGAAGCAAATCAAGATCAGCGAAATAGCTGGCCCTTGCGACATTAAGACAAACACGTGACACTTTTTAAGGCGAACAGTTTAAAAGTAAGGCAGCTTCCCTGGTGTGCTCAAGCCTTAATGAAGTGTGATGCTAGGCAGCCTTCTTTCTTTATCTTCAGTTTTCTGTTACTTTCTTACCTCACCATTTTTCCTGTTCTCTAGTATTCAAGCTTCTTTCTTTGCGTTTCTCTATTTGTATTTCTCTTCTTTTTTTCTGTCTGTCTTTGTTCGTCTTTCAATATTTTTACGTGGTTTGTGCTGCCTTGTTTTTTCTGATATAGCATTAACATCTGCACTCGATTCCATAATCACAATGCTCGAAAAACAAGAAAAAAAGACCTCTCTTCAGCGTGAGAAGGCGCTTAACACACTGCGTGTGTATTTCCTGCATTATGACAAGCGACGATGACAGCCTACGACCGCCTGGTTCGCGCTTTGAAAAGTGATTCGCATTTAAATGCAAATAATAGCATCTTAGCCTCTAGTTGGCATGCCAAACTAAAGCAGCACCACTGATAGTTTCTGTTAAAAAAGAACAGCAGCATATCCACGGAGTGAATGATGGACAGTGGGTCGAAGGATCCATCCGTCCATTCGTTCTTGCTTCCGTCCATCCATGCGTGCGTCTCTGTGACCGCCCGTGCGTCCATCCGCCCGTCCGTGCGTGCGTCTGTTCTTGCGTTCGCACGCTCATCTGTGCGTCTGTCCCTGCTTTCGTCCAAGCATCCACTCCTGCGTCCGTCCATGCGTTCATCCGTCCGTGCAGCCATCCGTCCGTGCAGCCATCCGTGCGTCCATCCATGCATCTGTCTGTGTGTCCGTTCATCCACCTATTCAACACTCCAAGTACCACCATCTCACATCTTTTCATCGTATATTCCCCATATAGAAGCACCGCCATCCAGCGTACATTGCAAGGACTGAACGAGAGGAGGCACACGCACACTTTCCTACGGCTTGCGCTTCGTGTCTACTTCCCACCTTTAACCACCTCGAGTTCATGGTATATACTAGTTCACTGTATTCATGGCACTGCTGCCCAACGCTCGCTAAACCTTTCTAAAGCCTAGGAGGTTACGCCCAGCGAGTATAACGTAGCAACCCTTTCTTCTCTTCTGTGCGTTGTTGAACAATGAAAAATTCGCAGTGTGCCCGTTAACGAAAAGCCGGATTCTTCTGTCTCTCATTTCCCCTTAGCAGTCATTGGCATGTACATTGAGAACTATCTTTTATTGTTCAACAACGCACAGCAGAAATCTCTCACCGGCACCACCTTGGAGGTCAAAATGTAAGACTGGTTACACACTACGACTACTACTACGAGGTACGAACGGGTGCCGCTTTAAGGAGCTTCTCCCCTATCTGAGCAAATGGGCCTACAGCATTGCAGCCTCCATCGGAAATGCAGTCGTCGCAGCCGGGATTCAAGCCTGCGACTTGCGGGTCAGAAGCCGAGTACCTCAGCCACTAGGCCACCGCGGTGGTGCCCACGGGGATTCTGATAATAATATTGAAATAAAGCTGCGTCGAGTTTTGTACTCGGCGACAACGTTTCTTGGCACTGAAGGGAAAGCCACGGAGGCAGAGCTTCTGTACATGTAGCACTACGCGAACTAGTCCGTTTCGGCGTGCGTCTCGACCGTGATAGAAAGTGACAGGCCCGCACCATCAGCGTTTCATGCTGACGTAGACGCCGCTTAGCGTTTGCGGTACACGTAAAAAGGCGGGAATTTCTTGCGCGTTTCAAAACACGAAGTCACAGTGAACAAATTAAAGAAATTATGGATGTCGTAATGGTGTGAGCTATGTCCTGTCTGAAATGGCTCCACGTAGTAAAAAAGAGAGAAACGTTTGTACTTCAAGTTAAATATACGGGCGCTATTGTAGAACTACATTCACTGATGATAAGATGCACGCAATTTGGCTCTGCAGCCTTCGCTTTAAGGCCAAAAAAAATTGCCCGCAGCTTCCCTCGGGGGAACACTGAGGAGGATGCGGAGCATATAATTGGTTAACGGGGTGTTAAAGTGCGACTTACTTGGGTTGATGGCTAAATTGGTTAACGTGGTTGTGAAATGGGGTGTTAAATTGCGACTTACTTGGGTCGATGGCTAAATTGGTTAACGTGGTTGTAGGAGGGGGTGTTAAATGAGTGAACACGTACACACGTATGCGAAAGGGCGGCGCTGGTCGAAGGGACGTCGATCATTGTGTTTGTGGATTCGTTGGAATTCATTTCACCGCGACCTTGGACGTCGACGCGCCGTACAAACCAACCGACGAGCGGCAACTGAGCGAGCGAGCGCCGACCTTGAGTATATATACAGCTCGACGGCGCATGCACTGTCAGCTGTTGAATGTTCTCGAAGCGCGACGCCACATGCGCGTCCACTGGAGAATCAGGAGAATTGTAGATGTCGAACGCGGTGTGTAGAAGAGGAAGGGTGCACAAATGGTGGAGGAGTGAAGCACGCGCGGTGTGTAGAGGAGGAAGGGATGCACAGATGGTGGAAGAGTGGGCGACGGCGCGAACGGCGCATGCGCGCGCGTCAGCTGTCGAATGTTGGGGAAGGAAGTATACTCCAATGAAGCGTTGACGCGCGCGCACGCTCGGCACAGCGACGCAACGTAAAAAACGCAAGCACTCTAAAGTCTGACGCCAGGCGCGACCAGCGTCCGTCGGCGCGGCCCGACAGCAAACGGTGCGGCATGCGGCATGCTGCATTTCATGCCCATGCGTTACCCAGACAACACTCAGTCTCCTTCTTTTCGAGACGGAGGGACACCGCACGCGCTGAAACGCGCATGCGTCAAAGCAACGCAGCGCGGCGGGTGCCTGCAAGTATATGGCAGAACCAGCGCCTGGCGTGGCAACGCCGGCGTGACACGACAAAATAAACACCGGTGAGCACGCGCACCACGTCACGTCGAAATGTATTGGCGTCTTGACTTTGGCATGTAGTCATGTTCTCATGAGCCGCCTATCATGTTCATTATATTTGCACCAGTCAAATACCTTCGACATCAATTGGCCTCGCGTAATACCGAGTTTGTACTTGTGAAGCTAGCGAAACGGCCGCGAAGCGGATCATGAGCGTGGCATGTCGTCATGCTGTTACATGACACGTATCTCAGTGTTTATCATGTTTGTACCACTATCACAGCTTTCGTCATTCATTCACGTCCCGTAGTACAAAATTTGGTATATGTGAAGGTAGTGAAACGGTCCGCCAGTGCATCATGAGCGTGACATATAGTCATGTTATTACATGACACGTACTCATGATCATCATGTTTGCACCAGTCGCATACCTTCGTCATCCAGTCACGTACCGTAATACAAAATTTGGTATATGTGACGCTATCGAAACGGCCGCGAGCGTATCATGATCGTGTAACGTAGTCATCTTGTTACATGACACACATGTCATGATTTTCATGTTAGGGTCTGTCGCTTGTGTTTGCCATGCCATGTCATACCATACCAGTTTTGCACATGCCATGTGAATCATGTCATACCATACCAGTTTTGCAACATGTCATGTGACCGAAACCACGGCAAGAGCTACAAGACCATGAAATGTATATTATGGCATTCATGACATAAGTGTCATGATTTTCACAAGTATGACTAGTCGAATATGTTCTTCATACAGTCATGTTATGTCCATACTAAGTTTGGTATCGATACCATTATTAAAACGGCCAGGAGAGCTAAAAGTAGTAGACGATAGATAGATAGATAGATAGATAGATAGATAGATAGATAGATAGATAGATAGATAGATAGATAGATAGATAGATAGATAGATAGATAGATAGATAGATAGATAGATAGATAGATAGATAGATAGATAGATAGATAGATAGATAGATAGATAGATAGATAGATAGATAGATAGATAGATAGATAGATAGATAGATAGATAGATAGATAGATAGATAGATAGATAGATAGATAGATAGATAGATAGATAGATAGATAGATAGATAGATAGATAGATAGATAGATAGATAGATAGATAGATAGATAGATAGATAGATAGATAGATAGATAGATAGATAGATAGATAGATAAGATATAGATAGATAGATAGATAGATAGATAGATAGATAGATAGATAGATAGATAGATAGATAGATAGATAGATAGATAGATAGATAGATAGATAGATAGATAGATAGACACGCTCTAAGTCGACGAAGTTCGCTAAGAAATGATTCACATTTAAAAGCCGTAGTTTGTACCAACCAGGCTTAGTCTTGTTGTGTATGCGAGGTTAGCGTTGGGTACTATGTGAATGGATTCATTTCTTTCGTAGCAAAGTTTTCCACAGCGTGACTTCGCTTGCCTTCCCCTAGCTTCGACGACAGAGTATGACATAAACATGGTTAATTCGGTCGCACTCGCCCAATCAGTTCAGACAAAAGTGTGGCTGAAAAAGGTGTTCACAGCTAATAGTAACGACGCGGCGTTGTCCGCATCATTATGTTCATTGTGGATCTGGTACGAAGCAGGATTGTTACAACTTGTTGCAATGCCAGCGCAGTCTTTGAAAATTCAAACATGGTGGAAGCTGAAGAAAATATTTCATCTGTGATCAGCATGCTAGAAGAAAGCTCTTTGTTACGTCGCGATGAACGAGTGATTAGTTACCGTCCATTTTACTCATCGAAGGACTTTCGCGACGTTGTTTGAGCTGTAGTGGTGTCGGTACGTGATAGTGTTCCCATGATGGCGTCCCCACTGAATGCTCATCATCATTTTTTGGTCGACAATGTGTCCACTTTTCGGACATAAAAACCTTGTGGCAATAAAAAATTCAATGTTAACCACTCCTTATGTAATACCCCTTCGAGGGGTCTTTAAGAAAAATAAAGTTATGTTATGTTAACTGTTGGTCCAGGTGTGTCGAGCTACCTAACCACGAGAATCCGGCGCCGCGGTCCAATTCCTACCGAAGTTGCAGGTCAACGAAAAGTATAGCTCATACACAACTTTTATGCAAACAAGTACACGAGTTACACATTTATCAAGAAAACAAGACCATACTAAGCTACGAGACTATTTTTTATTGTTTCGTTCCTACTTTCAACAACTTCGGCATTCGGTGTAATTCGGGCATCTTATCTGTTCGTATGAACTCTGAATCGGCGATGTCATACTCTACGACAATTTTAAAGGCGTGTGAACTTCTATCTTTGTCGAATAGCAACCTTACCAAATGCATGTAATTGGTGGAAGGCAAGGACAGTTCTCACCATAAAAAAAGAAATGAACGCACTCTTTTCCAGTACTCGACATTCAGCCCCAGCAGACGTGCTTTCCAACGGTCAGCTTCTTTCGTGATTTATTAAAGGAACCTCGTACATTTACAGACTCGGGACAATATATTATTCTGTCAATGTTTATCTAGAAGATTGTTTTCTTGTTCTCTGTATGGTAAAACAAGAATATGTACATCGTCAGAGTACAGACGTTGGCGTAACTATTACTTGGCGTTTCATACGCAGAGGGCACGAGATGTCAATCTCATACAGCAGGGAAGGTAAGAACTAAACCGTACTGTACCCGTGTCGTACAATTAACTCTGAATCAGTTGTCAATGTTCGTCAAGATCCACATCCTGTTTTCCCTTTCTATTACCTCTTTTATGGCCCTATCTTCTTTTAATGTAGCCGCTTTCGTTACCTGACGTCAAATACTGACCCTAATATTTCAACGACAATGCATTTGCGCTCCTGCACTACCTTATGAAGTGGGTATTTAGGAAGCAGCTGACATCGTGGTTCTTCAGACTTCCAACTCGTTCACCAGCACGGACATTGCAGCAGTCTAGCAACAGTCTATACAGGTATGCATTTTGATCTTTCTGTCCACAGCACAATTTATTTCTGTTCATTTGGCATCGCAATGGTGCTATACATTGCGTCATTGGCAAAGAATAGTTTCTGCTGGTATATTCAGTTGTTGTTATAGTCTATAGGCCCTTTTAGAAGTTTCCTGAATGGCTGTACGGGTGTCCTACTTAAGCAAGTGGTTTTCGCACAATCCTAGTTTAAAAGTGCCTTAGACTACTACATTTTAATAGAAACAAACTAAACCTAGGAAATTTGAAGTGATGACTCACCAAGCTTTCTTCTACTTACTTGCGTCCCGGAAATTCCTGAATCCCGATCTATACCGCATTTGCTGAACTTCAACATACCTTATTTTCCCTGCAGAATAAACAGTCATTCTAGTCCCAACTCGTAGGTGCACTGCTTTTTTTCTAGCAAGAGTGCATACTCTCGTTGGTCAGCATATTTCATGGCGTAAACCCAGAATGCCAGATTGAAGGGCTCCTACACACAAGAAAAGAAAATGCTCGCATGCTCATCTGCTACACGATGGGCGTTCGCCTGGTGCTCTCAGTTGAGACGCTGAGAAAGCGCATTCAGAGTTGTGGACAAACCATTCGACGGACTTGTGCTAAACATCAATTGCACAACTAGATCTCGACCTCTGACTGATTTATGTGCAATTTAAGGATTCCGGCAAAAGGCAAACATTTCCTTGCAATCGGGCATGAAGAATTCATCTGAGTATTTATTTGAACGAAAAACGCCATAAAATAGGCTGAAGGTCCGTATTTTGAACAAGGCTTCGGTGAACGATGGGAACACCCTCCCACGCTTTTTCGGAAAGAGTACGTTGCAGCTGTTTTTATATACACTCCACACAAGGGCTAATAATGACGTCAAACGGGTGTTCCTTCTCACCACGTACCCTTCCATCTTTCGTATATATAAAGCAAAAAAGCTGAAAGCTCAGTCGGTTCATCTGAAGACTACCGAGGGCCAACCACGAAATCTTATCATATCGCAACAACAGATTGAAGAAAATACTTCACGAAAGGGAGAGTACAGCTGAAAATTATGGCTGAACCAAGGACGGGTTACCACAGTGATCACAAAACGATGGTCGCTTCCATTGTTTAAACATTGTCTTTCACAAAACACCTCCCATCAACCTTTGTGGTGTTTGATACAGATTCGTTAGACATTCACTTTCAAAGGGTGGGATGGTGGCAATTTTTTTTTCGTTATGAGAGTTTGTTTATTTAGGACAACTTTTTAGTCTCCGTGAATCTCGTTTCATGACTCTAAATAAACGTAAGCTTTCATGTGCTTACGCAGGACCAATGCTACCTTAGTTATCACAATGAAGTTTTCTTCGGCAATCTTTCTCTGTTCCCTGATGGCAGTTAAGTGCCCAGTCGCACTTCGATATGCATTCTAGCCAGTATTGGCGCCTTTTAAGTTAGGCACCAGAACGCCACTCATAAGTCTAAGCCACATATTCTTACAATTACAACATGATAGCAATTTGTTGCATAAGACGCAGAAAGATTTGACTACATTAAATGGCTACATGAACTACTGTATATCTTTTTTGAATATCAGGCATCATAGTTTTATCAGGCATCGTAGTTTTATCTTTACATAGTGATCAAAACATTTATCATTGTTTTCGACATCATGAAATATTCAATCAGCTTGATTCAAGTCTACGGTGATTTATAAATACACGAACACAATATTTCTGGATTAGCACTTCTGCTTATTCATGCAGATTTCTCTAAATAGTGTTTGTTCAAATCAGCTGTCCACAAGCGATGCAACCGTAGGTGTTGACATAAGAGTTGCTGTGGGCTTTGCGTTAGCTAATCAGTGTATTGAGTTGAATTGAGTTGTATGAACTTCATTTGTCCAGCGGTGTTTTGATACCATTTTCACCTGGTGCACTACATAAACTGACGCAATAGAAAAACGAAAGAAGGGCAGTTCATCGTACACTTTAATAAAGTTCTTTATGCCACAGTTCCTGCTTCATAACTGACAAATTTTGTGTCATCTGTTAATTATACGATCTGCAGTTTTCCTGGCTGACACAACTGTACCTCATGATTCGGAAGAAATGTCAGGGGAAGTAATGGGACGTGCTGGTAAGCCCTAATCACTTTTCTCTGAAGCAATCACTAGATAACTTTTATCAGCTGTCTTTTTTTTATTAGAAGACAGTATGCCCTTTCATTACCCGCTGTGCTATCATCTTTACCTTCAGCCATTTTAATCGTTGGTGTTTAGCATATTTCACTTTCAGTCCTATATTCTGACAGCAGAAACGTTAACACTGTAAGGAACACTATTTCATTTTTCCGGCCGGTAGTCGTGTAATGAAACTCAGAAACTCTGTATTAGGTCGTAAAGTTGATCGTCCTTTCTAGCGACTTTTTGTCAGTAGTAAACGTCGCCACCTTTCAGATACAATGCCGCTCGTGCTGGAAAACCGTGCTCCGCATGCAGTGTCACCATAACACATTATCATGCAGTTATGTCGAATCGGTACCTTTACACCCGCTAAGATACCATATTTTGCGCATTTTCTTCATTTTTTCTCTGATTTCAACCTTTGGTAAGTGTTTGTGATCTCGCACAGTAGCGCATTGATTGCCATTTTAGGATGAGCGCTGCAATTTAGCGTCCAAGAGCAAATACAGTTATAAGAGAACCCACTTCGCGATGGATAGTTTCAGTTTCAGTTTCAGTTTCAGTTTCAGTTTTATTGAGCATTTTCTTCACAGAGTTGCGAAAAAGAAAACGCAAGGATAGGAGCAAAAAGCTGCTATATTAGCAGCTTGACGAGGCTCCCACCCCTTTTTACTTGGCATTACAAAATCAGCAGAGCACAAAACATGAAAAAACAATTTGACGTCGATTTTCAAAACTTCAATAAATTAGGAAATAAAAAGAAAATGCATCAAAATTACATCAGTTTCAGGTTCACATAAAATAAGCAAACCACATAGAGAGAAAAACAACAAAAAACAAAAGAAAACAGCGTGCGGCCAATCATGAAACAATGCACACGTTGCTAAACGGCTACCAAAGTATTAGAAAATGATTATACAACGTTTACAACACTGGGTATGCGAAAAGCACGAGTTTTAATGCACAAGGGAAACACTGACGAGTGAAATGTTGTATGTTTTACTCTTAAAAAAAAAGCAATGAAAAAAATGTCGAAGAAAGCAAACATTATACGATGCCATGTTACACAAGCACTATTATAGGGTGTTTCTTTTACATATAGTACTGTAGCCGGACAACTAGAAGATGCTAAACTACACGGCGCCATTTTGGATGAGAAGGTTCTTAAGTTGTTTTTTATGTATATTAAAGATGTCGATGTTTTTATTTTCAAACAAGTTAAAACAAGCTGGAATACAGTGTTCAAGTCTTCTCAAACCGTGATTAGTTCGCGAATAAGGAACAAACCAGGAAGGCCTTTTCCGAATGTCATAATAGGATTGTGTATTTTTCCTGAGGTTACACAGTCTAAGAAAACAAGCATTGTTTGATAGCAAGCTTTGTTTGTATTTCATAATAAGGTTGAAACTGTGTATGTGATCGATCGGTAAAATCCTATATTCTCTGAATAAATGACTTGTATGTGCGTCGTATGGTACGTTTGCAATATGACGAATCGCTTTTTTCTGCAGTAAAAATATTTTTAGGGGTATGAAAACACTGCAGCACATTATGGATGTTGTGGCCAAGTAAAACTGAAATATTCGTTAGTCACAGAACAAGTATTACCGCATAACACTGCAACTCATTCCTCCTCAAAGGTTAACACATAAGTCACAAGGGCTTTGTGCGCTTTCGTAAGTAATCCTTCACTTTTTCCTGACCTTGTTCATCTATTGCTATATTCAATTGTAAGAATAGAGCATAGAGGCAAAATATTATAACATGATTGTTTCGTGTAGCCTTATTTCTCCATGCAGCTAATGGCACATATTATTAATAAAATAGCAGGAGAAATCACCTGTAAGCTGAAAAGCTTAAAAGACAGGAAAGACCTTTAAAATGTGATGGCAATGTTCTTTGCTTTTAATTTAGCAAATCTATAAAGCAGAATTTTGAGAAAACTAACATCGCTTTAGTCATTTCAGAACTCATCTGTACTGCATGAATGCAAATGATTGGTCTCGGCATGTTCGTGCAGCAACAATATGAAACTGTTAGGAGCATGAAGGCAAGAACTCGTGTAGAATAACTAGAACCAGGTCTGTCAGCATTCCCTCTGTTTCACTTTGTAAATGAAGAGCACGCGTTTCTGCACAACCAGTTACAGTCGCATAGTTTTGCTCCTACTTTTAAGTTAAAACCTTTTAAAAGATCATTTTTTTATACCGCTTTCCCTTCCTACGGGGTTTGGTTTTTATGCCATCTTACCCTTCGTCGACTTCTGTTGTTCAGTCGCTTTTGTTTGTGTTCATTCGTGTTCATTTGCACTGGCCAGCTAACGTGACATACGGCAAATGAATGTCCCAATCCTGGTGGTCTGCCGCTATATATTTGACGAGAATATCAGTTATGGTCCTCTTGAGACGCTCTGTGAGACCCTTTGGCTGGGGATGGTATGAAGTAGAAACTTTGTGCTTGGCATAGCAAGACTTCAGTATTTCGTGAACGACAGCGGAGAGGAACGTGCGGCCGCGGTCGGCGAGGAGTTGGCGGGGAGCTCCGTGCACTTATTTTATGTCGTACAACAGAAAGTCCGCTGCCTCGGTAGCGCAACTGGTCGGGAGTGCTCATGGGATTGCGTCCGCGTCGTGTAGTCTGTGGCAACATCAATCCATTTATATCCGGCTGTGCAGAGTTGAAAAGGGCCCAGCAGGTCGATACCAACTCGAAAAAAAGGTTCAGAGGGTCAGTGGGAGCGTCGATCGGCTGAAGATAGCAAGCTGGAAGGGCGTGTGGCGTTTTGCGATGCTGGCAGGGCTCACAAGCGGCGACATAGCGTCGAACAAAGCGAGCAAGTCCTGGTCAAAAAAAACTGACGTCGTACACGGTCGTAGATGCGAGAAACGCCCAAATGGCCCGTCACGGGAGCATCATGAAGTTGGTGGAGTACCGTAGAACGCAGGTGCACTGGAATGACAGGAAGAAAGTCAGATGCGAAGGAATCAAGGTTGTGGTGGTATAAGATCCCGTCTTTTACAAGAAACATTCCTAGAGACGGGTCGCGAGGCGTTGACTCCAGTTTGTCAGTGATGGCTCGTAAAGAAGCATCCCGACGCTGCTCTTCGCCAATGTTCAACAGCTGCGACACGAAAAAAGAATACGTCCGCGATAGTGTGAGTATCGGTTGTTTTGTCCACAATGTAGCGGGATAAACAAACCGCATCCTGATGTAATCGGTCTGTTTTATACAATACAGAGAATGTGTATTCTTGAAGGTGCAGGGCCCAACGAGCAAGACGTCCGATGGGGTCCTTCAGGAAGGCTAGCCAGCAGACCATGTGGTGATTGGTGACCACACGGAATGGGCGCCCGTACAGTAGGACAAAACTTGGCGACTGCCCATACAAGGGCGAGACACTCGTGCTCCGTAATGAAATATTTGTGCTCTGCTGGGGATAGCAGTGGACTTGCGTAGGCTATTACACGGTCGTGTCCCCGTTAGTGCTGCAATAGAATAACTCCTATACCATGTCCACTGGCGTCCGTGTGGACCTTGGTTGGGGCTGATGGATAAAAGTAGGCCAAGATTGGTGGCGTTGTAAACAAGCTCGTAGGTTGGCAGAACAATGACGCTAGGCCATGGCCTTAGTAATAAGAGGCGGCTTTTTTCAGAACACCTGTGAGGGGTGGTGTGCAATGGTCGCAAAGTCCTTAACACGGCGTCTGAAATAGGAAAACAAGCCCACAATACTGCGGACATCCTTTGTGGTCTTCGGAACGGGAAAGTTTATAACTGTGCGAATTTTCTCTGGGCCTGAACGAACGCCTCGGAATCGACAAGGTGCACCAAGCACAGAGATTTGACCAAAAGCAAAGTGGCACTTGGAAACGTTCAAATGGAGTTCGGCTCGACGGTAAACGTCAAGAACAGTTGATAAACGATCGACATGCGAGTCAATTCTGGGCGAAAAGCCAATAACATCGTCCAGGTAACACAAGCAGATGAAGCATTTCATGATGATTGATTTGTGGGGTTTAACGTCCCAAAACCACCTTATTAATATGAGAGACGCCATAGTGGAGGGCTTCAGAAATTTCTACCAACTGGGGTTTTTTAACGTGCACCCAAATCTGAGTACACGGGCTACAACATTTTCGCCTCCATTGGAAATGCAGCCGCCACAGCCGGGATTTGATCCCACGACCCGCGGGTCAGCAGCCGAATATTTTAGCCATTAGACCACCGTGGCGGGGCAGGGTGGACCATTTCAAACCTTGGAGCAATGAGTGCATCATTTTTTTATGTATGGCTGGCCCATTTCAAAAACCAAAGAGCATCACCCTAAACGGATAAAGACTATCAACAGTAATCAATGTGGTCTTTTCACAGTCCATCTCCTCGACGACCATGTGCGAGTACCAAGTGGTTTCAACAATCTGCTGGTGTAGAAGCTTCTCCTTATACCTTGCACTAATTACAAGCACAGGCTCTTGGCGACATCCGGTTTCATCCAACGATGTGCCTTAAAAGTACTGGTGGGCAAGAAGAGCATTAGAAAATATCCCGCTGATTCGCTACACTTTGCTTCCCTTATTTGGCAAAGTATACTTAACAAAATGTTCGTTTTCATTTCACTTAATTTCATTTTATTCACCCTTAAGGCCATAGGTAATATATAGGGGAGTGGTTACAAGTAGACTAGAAATAAAAGGCAGCATGAAAATAATTTAGTCAACGAACAAAAGCTCCTCATTATACAATAGCTGTGTAACCAACACAACTTCATAAAAATTTGGAGATATTTCATTGAACTTTACACACGTTACTTTTATATGAAAATTAAAGCGAAACTTTCCTGACCCCGAAAAAAACTGGAAAACGTGCTTCATCTTTTATTGTTATGAACTGGGTAGGAGGCGACCGGTATTTTTTTGGGGTGCAGCACTTGGTGCTACTATCTCAATCTCGAAACCGTCTATAACTTACTGAAATCAAGCCTAATGTGACTGACGGGATAAAGTGCCAATTGTTCCTCGATCTCCCTTGCACCTTCTGAATTGTTAAATCCCAATCATACACAGTTTCACGTTTAAATCATTTCATACGCTCAAGAAGCATGCCTATGTTCTATATCTTATGCAAAAGTTTGACATATTTCATAATGACAACGACCACATCAAACAGTGTCGCTGAAAAAGAAAATTTTTCTTTGCTTTGCCAGTACAATAAACATTTTTTTTGTTTTCGTCATTTGTATCATGATGCACAGCTTTATTTGAAGCGAAACGATATACTCTATGGTGGAAAAAAACATTCCGTTGCGTAAACGCAGAATGGCCTGTTAAAGAGCCCCTAAACTGTCAACAGATGCGTGCCTGTTCCTCTGCTAGCCAATGGCACTCTCCTGATGCCTTCCGTTGGGCGCTCAGAAAAGTCATTCGGAGATGTGGACAGGACATTCAATCAACGAGTTCTCTACAGAGAAGTGCCCAACTGTAACTTCACAATGAAGTTTCGACTTCTGACTAGTTAAGGTTAATAAAATTGTTTCCATCTATCAATAGGCAACACTAGAGAAAGAATTCACTCTCGTATTTTGCCAGATTCATTCGAGGCAGTAACTGAACTAGTGACGCCAACCACTGGCAATGCTCTGGCCAATGACAAAATAGAAAAATTAAAAGGGTTCAGGGCATCGGAAAAAATGTTGTATTTTCGGAACACCAGGGCACACTGGCACATACGGGAGAAACGCAGCCACTCCTGTGGTCGCTGCTCGAGTAGGTGGGTTTGACTACATATACAATTTCCTACACCGTAGTTCCAGCCGGCTCTCCAAGTAAAGTGATGATGCATTACATTCGCACTAAATTGAAATCAGACTGAAAGAATGCACTGTTGGAAGCTACACCAGGGTGCATGCTAAATTACAAAGGGTGGTGTACACGTCAACACGAATGTTTACGGAACAAAGTATTGGTGAACTCTTCATAAACACTACACATACTAGACAAGTGGCAGCAAGCTAACCAACCTTCGAGTCACAATACTTCTACACGATAGAACATATTGGCAGAAATTGTGCCGAGCCGATTCAGAACACCTGATTTGGACATGCACGGCCTTCTCAAAATCATAGGGCACATTCATCATGTGCTGCAAGCCAACAGGACCACTCTGCAGAATTTAATGGAGCCAGATCATTAAGCGCAGAAAGCTCTCGCCATATACGATAGCCAAAGTGGCCTGTTTTCACCTGACCTACGCGAAGGCGTGACTTGAAGCTTTTCTTCGCCCTTCATGACCCTTGCCCCGTTCTCACCTCATCAACTACGGAGGCAAAGATTTGTACTTTCTTTTAATAAAGGTCACATTGATTCATTCTTTGCAATCAGTCTCACAGCACCAATCTAAATAATCATATTCGTAAAGAACACTGCAAAAGAAGCCCTAAAATCTAATTATGAGTAAAAAGGTGCTTGTAAAGGATGACAACACCCTTCCACGCGATTATAATGAAGATTAGGTTTGAACTGCTTTACGGGCTGCTTACAGATGCTTTACACGGGCTAAGAATGACGTCAAATGAATCTCGCTTCCCCGCGCGAGTCAATGGGTCTCCCGAAACCCAATGGCGCAATGAAACGTGAAGGCGGGCTGCGTTGCGATCCCGGACCGCACAGGGGTCCGATAAAGGGCGCAGCAACGGCCCGTCCCCGGCGCTCACACGTCGCCGTGGCGGAGCGAGAGCGCCCACGTTGGCACCCGAAAGATGGTGAACTATGCCCGGGCAGGACGAGGCCAGAGGAAACTCTGGTGGAGGTCCGAAGCGATTCTGACGTGCAAATCGATCGTCCGATCCGGGTATAGGGGCGAAAGACCAATCGAACCATCTAGTAGCTGGTTCCCTCCGAAGTTTCCCTCAGCATAGCTGGCGCTCGATGGGAGAGCAGTCACACCTGGTAAAGCGAATGATTAGAGGCATTGGGGTCGATACGTCCTCAACCTATTCTCAAACTTTCAATGGGTGTACGGGAGGCCTTCTGGGTTGAGGCCTCCCGCTGCGATGAGAGTACCAAGTGGGCCACTTTTGGTAAGCAGAACTGGCGCTGTGGGATGAACCATGCGCCGGGGTAAGGCGCCCGAGTCGGGACGTTCATGAGAACCCATTAAGGGTGTTGGTTGCTTAAGACAGCAGGACGGTGGCCATGGAAGTCGGAATCCGCTAAGGAATGTGTAACAACTCACCTGCCGAAGCAACTAGCCCCGAAAATGGATGGTGCTCTAGCGTCGCGCCTATCCCCGGCCGTCACTGGCAGAAGGTGTCGTTGAAGGTGTCGGGCGTGAGCCCGCCTGGAGCCGCCGCTGGTGCAGATCTTGGTGGTAGTAGCAAATACGCAAGTGAGAACCTTGAGGACTGAAGTGGATTCAATATCTGCTTTAATATCTGAAAAGCACACCTATCTAAACACTAACTCAATCCACTCTAAGACTGCACTTGGTCGACCTCGGAAGTTAACGACAACAGAACAAGACGGCCAATAAAACACTCTAGAAAAAGGACAGGGTGGTCTGCTGAAAATGGCCTTTGAAGAAATTACAGTGTACCACAAGGAACACGAAGCCGTTATCAATACCATTGCCCTAATGTAATACTAAAGCATAGCTTCCTCCATATCAATACGTTCAGTGCTGGTCACAGCTTAGCTGAAACATTCACCGGCCAATATAGAAACTTTTTTTGCATATGAGAGTTACTTTGAAACTGACGAAGACTTCGCAGTTTTATGTGCTCCAGTTTTATGACACGAAAGTAATATAAGCTTCCTTTTGCCCACGCAGAACAAACTCCACATTGATTTCCGCGATGAAGCTTTGCTCAGCAATCTTGCTCTGTGCTCTTCTCACCAGTAAGTGCCCCAATGCACCTAAAAACGTTTTGTAAGCAGGAAAGAGTCTATATTTAAAATTAGGCACCAGAACGTCATCATAAATCTAGGTTCTGTACTCTCACAACTAAAACGCGAGTGTGATTTGTTGTTTAAGGTGAAAAACATTGGGCTTTTGTTCACTGTTTCTAGCGTGTTCTCTACGTTAGACAATGATTAAAGAAATATTACTGTTTTAGTTAAAACTACATCATCTTCATTTAGCCCGCAGTGATAAAAATTTATGGAACAATTATTTCCTAATTATAATTTCAATTCATTCGTGTAGCAGTTTGACAAATATAGGCTGTTCTACCGAGCTTTTAGAAGTTGAAAGAACCGCTTGTTTTGACATAATAGGTGCCGTCAGCTTTGCGCTGTCTACTAAGAGCTTTCGGCATGGAGGATTGGTGGCGGCGTGAACTTGTGTCTTTGTGTCGTTGCCTTGTGTCCTTGGAGAAGTTTGAGGGGCAAGCAATCTCCCACGACACACTGACAGGCCCACTTCAAACCTGTTGTTGGCTCTATTACCATTATGACTTGGTGAAGTACCAAAAGAAATGACGCATAGAAATATCAAAAGAAGGATAATTTTTGGAATGGCTCGTGGTCGCTTGAGATCATACCAACGAAAGGGTGGTTCTTCATTTTAAATTTATGCCACAATATTTGATGTACACTTGCCAAAGTTTATACTGTCTGCTTATTAAGCGCAGTATTCCTGGTTCTCTCAAGTGCAGCTAAGGATTTGGAGGAGTTGTCAAGAAAAATAAAGAGGCGGGCTAGTGAACCTTAAGAGCTTCTGCTTGAGACATGATTAGATGACTGTGATCTACTCGGAACTCCTCGCTTTCTGAAGATAGCATGGCATTTAAGTAACTGCTGGGTTATCGTCTCTCTCTTCTGCAGTTACTAATTGGTGGCGTTTAGCACTTTCGTCTTCATTCTGAAAGTAGTAACGATAACACTGTATATGACACCGCTTTATATGTCCGGTCGGTACACGTGCAATGAAGCCTCGTAACTGTGCAGTGCGTGGAAAAGTGCGCCACCCTTCAAGAGCTGTTTAGTGGGTATCTCTTTAGTGGGTACTGGGCAATTTAGTGTGTGACTGGGCTGAACGACGTGGTATAAAAGCCAAGCTCCATTACATGCATTCAAGACCACTTACGAAAAAAAAAAGAAAACGAATTCCTGGGTCATTGGCCCACGGTCTCGCTTACGTGTAAGGCCACAAACACTTCTTTGTGCTTTCTGAGGATCACCGGGCTTCACGAACGCTTGTGAATGAATATCGCCAGACGGTGCTGTGCAGTCTTAAGCTGACTATTTATCCATCTCTTTCGTACTATTCTTCTTTTTTCTCACTTTCTTTTCTTTCTATTATTCTCCATCTCCCTCATCACAAGGGCAGGGTAGCCAACCGAGCCATAGCTTGGCTCACCTCCCCGCCTTTTCTTTCTGCTTCTTTCTGTCTGGCTCTCACCTCCTTCCTGGCTGAATGGCTCTTGTGCTGTGAGAGCATGCTCCGCAATCACTGTCACCATTTGTGCATTGTCACCGGATGATGCCGAATCAGCACATTTGCACATGCTGACATTGACTGTTTGGTTCCTCGACATCTTGGCGCAACCCATTCCAGAGAATAGGCATGGAATTCGACGGTGCCTCGCTTTTTAAACTAATTCACTTACTGATGGAAAGAAATAAAAATGAGTAGGCTAACCATTACACGTTAATAATTTTTATTCAAAAAGTTCCTAAAAAATCTTTATAGTACTAGAATTGACAGACGAAAAAATTGACGTAACTGTAACAAAAAAGCTAACTTAGAGTACACCTAGCACCACTGAATTTTCAAACTCTCGTAAAATTTTCATAGAGCGTTAAAAACACTCCTGTGGATAAAACCGAATATAGTTATACGAAGTAAAAGAGCCAGCGAAAGTGCCGAATTCAAGTCCAGCTTTCAAATGAGTTCTGCTAGTAGTCTTTCCTTTTACATTTGAAACTTCGGGGCGTCAGAAAGAAGTAATATAGATTCGGTCTCAATTCAGTGAAGGCATAAACGCGCCTGGGCTAGACCTAACCTGGAAAGGCAGAAGTTGATTTCAGGGACTCGACAGCGCAGCATTGCCATAAATATTTCTTCTTAGCCAGAC
Organism: Rhipicephalus microplus; assembly: GCF_013339725.1. Classification (NCBI taxonomy): domain Eukaryota; kingdom Metazoa; phylum Arthropoda; class Arachnida; order Ixodida; family Ixodidae; genus Rhipicephalus; species Rhipicephalus microplus. The sequence goes on from NC_051167.1 coordinate 147,744,744, forward strand.
GAATGAACTTAAGCTGTGAAAACCATACAAAAATGGCAGCATATCCACGGCGTGAATGATGGATAGGGGGGCGAAGCATCCGTCCGTTCATTTGTTCTTGCTTCCGTCCATCCATGCGTGCGTCTGTGTGGCCGCCCGTGCGTGCATCTGTTCGTACGTCCACACGTTCATCTGGGGGTCCGCTCATGCGTCCATTCGTCCATGCAGCCATCCGTGCGTTCGTCCATGCATCTGTCTGTGTGTCCGTTTTTCCACCTATTCAACACTCCAAGTACCACCATCTCGCATCTTTTCATTCTATATTCCTTGTATAGAAGCACCGCCATCCAGCGGACATTCCAAGGACTGAACGAGAGGAGGCACACGCACACTTTCTTACGGCTTGCGCTTCGTGTCTACTTCCCACCTTTAACGACCCCGAGTTCATGGTATATACTAGTTCACTGTAGTCGTGGAACTGCGGCCCAACACTCGCTAAACCTTTCTAAAACCAAGGAGGTTACGCCCAGCGAGTATAACGTAGCAACCCTTTCTTGTATTTTGTGCGTTGATGAACAATTGAAAATTTGCAGCGTGCGCGTTAACTAAAAGCCGAATTCTCCTGTCTTTCATTCCCCCTTACCAGCTATTGGCATGTACATTGAGCAATATCTTTTATTGTTCAACAACTCTGAGAAGAAATCTCCCACGAGCACCACCTTGCAGGTGAAAATGTAAAACTAGTTACACACTACGACGACTACTACAACTACGAGGGACGAGCGAATGCCGCTATAAAGAGCTTTGCCCCTGAAACAAAGAAAAGTTGTTGAAGTTATGCAGTCGTATTCTTTACAAACCATGCTGCTGTGATATACGGCAGCGTAGGCGAAACAGAAAAAACAGGACCATCGTAGGATGATGTTGCTAGTGCATCTGCATGCTTATTGAGAGCTTAACCTCCATTACCTGGTCCAAACACTAGTCGAATGTGTGGTACACGTTCGGAATCACCGAATGAATGTCCCAAAGGCACGTGAGAAATTAGGTGCTCCTAAGAGAGGACAGAGCGGGAGGCTGTTTTTCGAAGTTATGGAGCATGATTGACGTCTGAGTTGAAAAATTCATTTTTGGTTAGATGCCGGTATTTTCCTTACTTTATATAGAAACACAGCTTCCATTCCTCTGTAATATCTCCAGAGTCACTGGGTGTTTTTTTTACGTTGTGTTTGAATTGTCTGGCTGAAATTCTATGTAGTCTTTGTTCTGCCATGGGTGTATGTCTTGTGAAATTGCCGCAGAGTATGCAATTCTTGGTCATAATGAAGCATCATGAAGGCTGAGAAGCGCTATACTGGTCCACGCCATTTTACGGCAGCAATTAACATCGCTTTCGAGTTTTTTGTGTGCTTTCCAGAAAAGCTGCCAATCAAGTGATATTCCTAGAAATTGATGCTGTGTCAGAATCTATAAACGTTCCCCTTCAAGGATAGGGTGGAAAGTGCTTAAAATCTTCTGGGTGAGGGCAACGCAGCTGTCTTCGCATGTGACAGAGCCATCCTTCTCTCTAATAAAACGTTGTTGATTGTATTTGCGCCTTCTTGTAATGGCGTTTGAATTACTTGAACCTTATTTCCAGATGTCCAAATGTACACATCATCTGCATACATTGAGAATCGTAAGTTAGGTGGCAGTTTTCATAATAAAGTAACCATGACGTAGTGGAATAGAAGAAAAGCTAAGCATACTTTCTTTTGGTACTCCCTGCTTGACATTGTTCTGACCTCAAAGTCTGGAATCATCATTCTTTCGCCGTATGACACCACTCCAGTAGTACATCTATGAAGTCATCAATCGAAACCATCATGGACTGCAGACCCCTCATATGATTGAGCCCACTGCTCAACCACGAAGTTTTTCAAAGTTATAAAGTCCCCCGGGAAAATCGAGCATTTTTCATATGTGCGCGTGCCCAGCAATCGCGCTTGCTCATTTTGAGAGGCTTAGCTTCTTAGCCAAGGCTTTTCTCCGTCTAAAGTTGTAGTGTCTAAAGGCAATGAATTCCACTGGTGTTTCAACAAATAGATGAAATGGCATACCTGAATGGACTGATAGACTGGCAATTGTCGGTGCAGGTGAAAAAGTTGGGAGCCCGAAAAATCCCGATGTTGGCTTTTTTATTCAACTATTGATGTCAGTATTAGACGTAAGGTAACCAAAATGGATTATTCAATCATCAGAACAAGAAAGACCCGTAAAGAGGGAGCAGAAAGCGAGAAACTAGATACGATCCATGGCTAAAAGTGACAGCTCATTCAGACTTATTTGTGCGATACGCGTACACTATGGTTTAGTATTTATCTTCGCTGCTATCCGTCATTTATCTGTCGTACCCTCTGCGTATGTATCACTAAGCAATAATTTATGGTGCATTCTGTACTCTGACGATGTACATGTTCGTGTTTTGCTTTACAGTAAGGGTAAAAATCATGTGGAATCAACATGCCTGCCCAACAAAGTGCATGTAACGGGCATGGTATGATCGACGTCGCCCAGAGCTGTACGACGTTCTGTAGAGGGGGCCAACAGATGCTGACGGTCACGGGGTGTCTTGAGGAGATAGTGGTCACTGTTCTCCGTGATTCCGGCTGCAACACGGTTGTAGTGAAACGGTCTATCGTTCTTGACTCTAAGCTAACTGGTATTCACCGTGTTAAACGCCTACTCGATCGGTCGGAACAGTGTTCGCCAGAAGCCAAAGTGTTCATCGATTGCAAGTTTTTCAAGAAAGTTGCTGTCACTGTTTGCATGGAGAACCATCTGTACGATGTTATCCTTGGCAACATCAAGGGTGTTGTTTTGATTGCCAACACCCGAGCCAAGTCAACAAGCTTAGCAAAATAGAAAAGAAAAAAAAGCAGCGAAAAAGCACAGGAAGTCTAAAGAGATGGCTGCTGCAAGAAAGATGTAAGAAAAATAAATTACCCGTACCACAAGTCATACGGTTAGTCCGGAAGAACTACAGGAATGGCAGAAAAAAGATCCGAAACTGGAGGCTTGTTTTCAAGCAATGAACCAGCTGGATGAAGAGATAAAGACTATGCATTCAAATGTCGTCGAGCTGAAAACGAGAATACAGAACACCTGTAATTGCTAATCCCTTTTATAGATTCTGGTTTATCGAATTCTTCTGCACGTTTTTACCTTTTTCACTAAATCCTGCAGAAGACAAGCACTTCAGAGATGAAACAATGCTGCGACAGCAAACGAAAACTTACACAGCTGTCTGCGGGTGACCAAATGTTGCTGCTCCGTCCATCAGATAAGAATAAGGCCATACTGACCTGGGAAGGTCGCTTCACCATAATAGAAAAGTGCAATGACAATACTTATCTGGTAGACCTGGGTTCGCCATTTCATGCCAGCCTCCTCAAAAGACATGAGCCGATGAAAATCGAATTAAATCACCGATAGGGTGTGTTAGAATGAATGAGTGTCCCCTTTGTTCTGATTAGTCGTGACTTTATGATAAACACAATGTAAATAGTGTCGAGAAGCTTCCGAACACTGAAATTGGTCGAACTCTCAGGTGCCTTCTAGTGGGTCTACCCAAAAAGGATGCCGCTAGCACTGAGAGCCCGTGCTTGGCCGTTACTGTCACCATTGTGTATGCTCGCTGTGTGCCGGCTAATAAACACCTTAACAATTTGGTGGAGGTGCTGTGCCCTTCAAACACATTCGGTTCGCATTCCATGCCCTTGGAGCTTAGATTCCATACCGTGTCTTCTACCATGCACTAGGACGCCGCTCAGCAAACGCTTCCTCCTGCGCCGACGCCATGTTCCGGTGTCCCCCACATCCGCGACCCTCCTGTCTTCACTGGCGCGGATGGCACCGACGTCGAGGACTGGCTCGCCATGTACGAACGCGTCAGCGTCCCCAATTATTGGGACAAGGCAGGTAAAGTCGGCAACCTGGTTTTCTAGCTCGCGGGTGTGGCCGGCATGTGGTATAAAAACCACGCATCCGATTTTGCAACCTGGTCCGATTTTAAAACCGCTATCACCAAGGTTTTAAGGGCGAAGCTCCTTGTTTGGAAAAATTTTATTTACAGCTTGTACAGAACACAAAGGCTTCATACCATTCCAGTAACAGGGCATTCTTTATGGCGTGGCTTGGGCGTCCCTCGTAGTACGTAACCACCAGTGGCACATATCCGAAATAGGTATAACATTTGACCTCCAAGGTGGTGCCAGTGAGAGATTTCTTCTGTGCGTTGTTTAACAATAAAGCATAGTGCTCAATGTACAGGCCAATGGCTGCTAATGGGGAATGAGAGACAGGAGCAATCGGCTTTTAGTCAACGCGCACGCTGCGATCGCCATTAGCAGCCATTGGCATGTACATTGAGCACTATCAGACAAGAAAGGGTTGCTACATTATACTTGCTGGGTGTAAACTCCTTAGTTTGATACCCCTGTCACACGGGCACTTAAAAGTCTTTTAAGTAAGCGGTCTTTTTTCCGAAAAGGAGTTCCTGACAGCAGACACACGGCACAGAGCGAACTCCTTTTCAGAAGCGGTCTTTTTCGTAAACGGCGTTCGTCGATCTCTTTTACGGCTCCGAATGAGTAGCCTCGAAACCCGTGGGCGCCAGCAATTTTCGAGTGGTGGAAAAAAAGAGCGAATGCTTATTTTTCTGTCACCAAAATTCTTTGTAAAAACAAATTTCATATCCTGTAGAAGGTTTAATGAACTCTTTTTAATGGTTATTTCCTTTTCTACTCTCGTAAGCAGCTACAACGCGTCGGCATTATCACGTGGTGACCCTCGGTCTTGCGCTGCTTTATCCTCTCCTTGGCGGCTTTTGCAGCGTCTGCCTCGCTTTCCAGAGCGAGAAGGCAGGCCGTGAGGCTTGCGATCCTCGCTTTTTCTCCCGTACGGTCGTCCATAACGTGTCGAGAGCAGTCGAGAGCAGCGAAAAACAAATACGGTAAATAAAAGCACAGTGGTGCCAGACGGACTTGTGCACGTCGCTATAGTTATGGGAATGCTTCCTTATCTAGTGCAAAAAACTTTCACATTGGTGTTTCTTCATCTATTATTCTTAAATTCATTTGAAGAAACGAGCAGTGCAACAAGTCTTTAATTTCTACATCGTGATACATCGTTTAATTTTCATTGCTTCTCTTTTAACTGCTAGCGCCACGCTTTCGCTAGCGTCTTCGAACGAAAACACTAAAAGGAGATCGTTGCTTGCTTGCTTGCTTGTTCCTTTCTTTTGTGGCTCTCACCCACTAAGGGGGATTGGCCAAGAAGCCGGTGGTTAATGCAAGTAAATACCTATAGATTTTCTAGATTAGGGGAATATGAATACTGTGTTTTGACTGTGAAATTAATTTGGCGCAATGTTAAAAAAAAGAAAAAAAAAAGAAAAAGGGGGGGGGAGAAATAATAGAATTTGTTAAATATCTGTGGTGGAATCGTTATATGAAATTCTCCTGAAAGTTGAATCATTGCAGTGTATCAGCTAAATAGTAAGTGGTAGTGTGACTAGTAAAATTCGAGAGCTGATGGCTGACTCAGCAAGGTAATCTTCTTGTGTTATATATGAAATCGCAGAGAGCCCCGCAGATGTTCCTGTCGCTATGTCCCAATGAAATGGCCCCAAAAGACAAAATATTGGGAGTGTTAAGTGATATTCCTAATTTTCTGAATAAAATTTCGAAGCAGTTTTTTCTTTGATTTTTGAATCGGTGACATGTGATAAGAAAATGGTCGATATGTTCAGGTTCGTTACAGCTTGAGCACAGAGGGGATGGCACCAGACCAGACCTGTTTAAGTAGAAATTAAGAGGTGGTACACGGCAACGTAATTTTGTTACCAAGACTTCCAATTTACGCGTGGGACACCACTTATTATTCCATGTGAAGTGCAGGTGCGAGAAATCTGGGTTCGGTATCCTGGTTTTAGATGAGTCTTCAAGAAGGGAAAGTTTTCTAAACCTCGCTGCTGTTACATAAGCTGTAGGAGGCATAATTGGCACAATCGGAAGATCAAGAGATGTTCGCGCAAGTTTGTCAGCCATCTCGTTTATAAATATACTACGATGGCCTGGCACCCATATCATTCGCACTAGACGGATGTTTGCTGGGATTAATGATTTAAAAGTCTCTAGTACTGCTGATGTCGACGACGATGATAAGAATGAACACACTGAATACGAGTCAGTCACTATCACTGCTGTCGAATGAGTCAAAGGAAGTTTACGAATAGCTAGTATAACGGCCGTTAATTCCGCTTCAAATATTGGTGTATAATCTGGGAGGCGTAATGAAAATGACCAGAATAATGAGAGAGAAAAAATACCCACACCTGCCTTCTCGCCACTCATAGATGCATCCGTTGCAATTACTGTATTAGTACCTAATTGAGACAGGTGTTGTTCTAATAAACCAATCAAATATTTAGAGGGCAAGTGTTTAGCGTTCATGGGAAAGATATCGTCAAATTCTATTTGCACTTGGCCGATTGGTTTGACAGATGGTGTGATCTCGAATATATTAACATTTAAAGCATCTAGAAGTGTTTGAACAAATAGCACTTGGGGTTTATATAAACGGGACCAATGCTCATTGAAAAAGACACCAGGCTCGGCAAAGAATACAAATTGTCGCCTTCTTAAAGTGGATTCAGAAAATTTTAAATAGGTGTTTACTGTTAAAATACGAAATCTGCAAGCAAGGGTGGGTATCCGAGCTTCTTGATACAAAACATTGTTAGCTGTGAATTTTGGCACACCTAAACAACTACGTAGGGCTTCCCGCTCTAAGAGAATGAGGGGGTTTATTTTGTATGCTGGTCCACCAGAGAATAGTACACATCCAAATTCAAGAATCGGACGAACGTACATGCGATAAATCATGATCATCGTATCTCTGCGAAGACCGGAACGGAGGCGGCCAAGCCTACTTACCATTCCAACAGCGCGTGTAGCCTTAATTTTAATATATTCAATGTGGTCACGCCAGCTCAGTTTTTGATCGTACAGTACTCCCAGATATTTAATACAATTAACCTGGGGTATTATTTCTTGATGGTACTGAAGAGAAATAGTAACTGGTGCGTCCAACGGAAAAACTATTATAGCACTTTTAGTTACGTTCAGGTTCATATGAATTTTCTGAAACCAGGTTTCTAATGTTGCCAAATAACACTGTAAAGTCGAATGTAGTGAATAAATATCGTTGTCAGATGCAAAGAACGCGATATCATCTGCATATATATATACGTGTACCTTATCACTCTGTGGTATTGAACTTAACAAAATGTTAAATAGCACAGGCGATAGAACAGAGCCTTGAGGAACACCTCTCGTTTGGCTATACTTCGGCGTGGAAATACCTCGTTGGAAGCAATAAAATTTTCTGTCTTTTAAAAATTCGTATATCCAATTTGTTATGTACTGCGGGAACGTAAGATCTTTTAGGACATTGATAAGAATAGCATGTTCAACACTGTCATATGCCTTGGCTAAATCAAGGGTTACTAGGGCTGCATATTGTCGTCTGTGCCGAGCAAGCTTTATACGAGCCTCTAAATCAACATGCGCCCACCATATAGAGTAACCTGGTCTAAATCCAATCTGGCACGCACTGAGTATCGCATTATCTGTTATGAACTTCGTAACTCTAATGTAAAGTATTCTTTCTATTAACTTAACTACGTGTGATGTTAAAGCGATTGGCCTAATGTTATCTATCTGCATTCCTAGTCACTGTTTTTTAAGAAGCGGTATTATTTTTGCAAGTCTCCAGTCAGGAGGTATCCAACTATTTTCAAGTGAATAGTTGACAACGTTAAGGAGGTCTTCAGGAGAGATGTCGAATAATATTTTTAACATTTCCGAAGTGACGCCATCTGGTCCAGGACCTGTGTTTGGCAGAATACGAACGACCTGCGCAAGTTCATCCCTACTTACTTCAATAAAATCATTTTCGAATGACGGTTTTGCACACTTTATTTTGATTTGTGATGTAAATCTCTTCTCCAATTCTATTGCAATTTCCGTTAATGTATTTTCCAAATCAGTTGGAGAAAAAATAACTGAGTCAATATTTACGTGTGCTGTAATAGCTTTACGATTACGGAGAAATCTGAATAGAGCTTTCTTGTTGCCACTCTTGGATAAGTAGCTGTACCGTTTTTCTTCATAATCGTCTTTCGCTAATGAAACTGTTCTCCTAAAGGTAGCTTTAGCAAATAAATAATTTCTCCAATTAGTTGGACATTGGTTGGTGAGGAGTTTTTTCCATGCAGCGTTGCGGCGTCTATAATCTCTGGCGCAATCCGCATTCCACCAGGCAGATATGAATTTTCCCTTTGTTGAAGATATAGTGAACTGTGATTTTTTAATTGTACACTTTAGGGTGGAACAAAGGCTCATAGCTTTCATATTTGTTTCCATATTGGGCAAGGAAGACAGCGTTGACTGTAAGTTCTTTTTAAATTTAGAGTAGTTTACAAAACTTTGCACCTGGCGATCCACCGTCACTAAAGGAATGCTGACTTCAAATACCAGGGGGCAGTGATCACTACTTGTAGCAGTATCAAGAACAGTCCAAGACAATATTGTCACACTTGAGCTAGCAAATGTCAAGTCTAAGACGGACCTCGAATTACATCGAACGAATGTCGGAACTCTGGAGTTCCAACAAATAAGGTTATTCCGGTTAGTCCAGTCCCACAACCGTTTTCCTGATGAATCAGTGCGGAATCCCCATGAAACGTGATGGGAATTGAAGTCTCCCACAAATAGCATACTGTTTCTGCAAAAACTCGCAGTCACGTCAAGGGCTCTTTCATCTTGTATTCCAGCCGGAAAGTAGTTGTTGACTATAGATAGTGGCGCGCATCCGGGAAAGTGAATTTCCAGCACCAATACTTCATAATCGTGTGATATTTGTTGGTAAACTAAGTGTGCTTTATGGCAAATTTTGGATGAAATGAAAAACATTAATCCTCCACCACGTGAGTCTCGGTCCAGTCGAAGCACTGATAGTCTTTTAGATAGAAGTTTTGATCAGAAGACAGCCAAGTTTCTTGTAAAATTATGACGTCTGGAGATTGTTGAGAAATTAGATATAATAAGTCTGTAGTTGCAGAGAGAATTGAACGGCAGTTCCACTGAAGTACTCTAAGGTACCCTATGATGATAAGCAAGCAGTAGCAACTGCTTGATCTAAGATACTATCTTTTAAGAAGTCCGCTTTAGTCCTAGGTTCCTTCACACTCTTTTTTGTTTTCGGATGAGAAGAATTATTAAGTTTGCTAGTGGGTGATCTGGTGCGTTTCAAAAGGCGAGCATCCATATCTACATCTCGATTAATTATTGATTCTGAATCAGATATACCTTCCTGCTCCGTTGTGTTAGGACTGGAAAGCATTGCCTCATTATCGATAGAGACATCTGACTGATGTTCGGCAGGTTTACTAATTGAGGCACTAGGAGGTTGGATACGCTTAGTTATTCGATCAGATGTACCCGACATCTGTGAATCCATAATACTATTGAGTGAGTCGGACAGATTGAGTAAAAATTTTTCTAATACTTTTTCTACGGCCTTTTCTACCATAGCAGAAATGGACTGAGAAAGTGATGCATCCATAGAAAGAGGTGAACGAGCTGCTATACCGGCATAACCCTGACTCCTGCCGTGTGTCTGCGCCGCAAACACCTCTTTGTTAAAAGTCTTTCAACTTCGTAAAAGACCGCTTACTTAAAAGACTTTTTGCGCGCCCGTGTGACACAGGTATTAGGAAGGTTTAGCGAGCGTTGAGCCGCAGGGTCATGAATACAATGAACTAGTATAATCATGAATGAATTCGAGGTGGTTAAAGGGGGGAAGCAGATACGAAGCGCAAGGCCGTAAGAAATTAAAGCTGAATCTTCCTGTCTCTCATTTCACATTAGCAGCCACTGGCATGTACATTGAGCACTATCTGACAGGAAAAGGTTGCTACGCTTTACTCGCTGGCCGTAACCTCCTTGGTTTTAGAAAGGTTTAGCGAGCATTGGGACCACAGTGGCCATGAATACAGTGAACTCTAGTATATCCATGAACTCAAGGTGGTTGAAAGGTGGGAATTAGACCCAGCGCCCGCCTTGGCAACATCAAGGTGTTGTTTTGATTGCCAACACCCGAGCCAAGTCAACAAGCTTAGCAAAATAGAAAAGAAAAAAAAAGTAGCGAAAAAGCACAGGAAATCTAAAGAGATGGCTGCTGCTAGAAAGATGTAAGGAAAAAATAAATTACCCGTACCACAAGTCATACGGTTAGTCCAGAAGAACTACAGGAATGGCAGAAAAAAGATCCGAAACTGGAGGCTTGTTTTCAAGTAATGAACCAGCTGGATGAAGAGATAAAGACTATGCATGTAAATGTCGTCAAGCTGAAAACGAGAATACAGAACACCTGTAATTGCTAATCCCTTTTATAGATTCTGGTTTATCGAATTTTTCTGCACTTTTTCACCTTTTTCACGAAATCCTGCAGAAGACAAGCACTTCAGAGATGAAACAATGCTGCGACAGCAAACAAAAACTTACACAGCTGTCTGCGGGTGACCAAATGTTGCTGCTCTGTCCATCAGACAAGAATAAGGCCATAATGACCTGGGAAGGTCGCTTCACCATAGTAGAAAAGTGCAATGACAATACTTATCTGGTAGACCTGGGTTCGCCATTTCATGCCAGCCTCCTCAAAAGACATGAGCCGATGGAAACCAAATTAAATCACCGATAGGGTGTGTTAGAATGAATGAGTGCCCCTTTGTTCTGATTAGTCGTGACTTTATTATAAATACAATGTGAATAGTGTAGAGAAGCTTCCGAACCCTGAAATTGGTCGAACTCTCAGGTGCCTTCTACTGGGTCTACCCAAAAAGGATGCCGCTAGCGATGAGGGCCCGTGCTTGGCCGTTACTGTCGCCATTGTGTATGCTCACTGTGTGCCGGCTAATAAACACCTTAACAATTTGGTGGAGGTGATGTGCCCTTCAAACACCTTCGGTTCGCATTCGATGCCCTTGGAGCTTAGATTCCGTACCGTGCCTTCTACCATGCACCAGGACGCCGCTCAGCAAACGCTTCCTCCTGCGCCGATGCATGGATGGACGCATGAACGGACGCAGGGGCGGATGCATGAACGAACGCAGGGACGGGCGCACGAACAGACGCATGGACGGTCACACAGACGGACCGCATGGACGAACGAATGCTTCGCCCCACTCTCATCATTCACTCCGTGGATATGCTGCCATTTTTTGGCCGCCCCGCCGTTCGTAAGCTGCAAGCCGAGCAGCGCTTACGCGAACGCGCTCAGCAGGCTGGTGAATCATTCACCAGTTACATTACAGATGTCCTGGACTTGTGCAATAAATCCAATGACAGCATGTCCGAATCAGACAAAATCCAGAACGTCATGAAAGACATTGACGATGATGCCTTCACGATGCTGCTTGCCAAAAACCTAGGCACAGTGGCTGAGGTCATCACGCTGTGCCAGTGCTACGAGGAGCTCCGCCGGCAGCCTTCGAAGACCCGTGGCTCCACACCACGAGATGCAGGGCTTGCCGGCTTGGAGACGAGCTGTGATCAGGTGGCACTGCTGGCAGACCTCAATTCCTTCATACGTGAGGAAATCGCGCGGCAGTTCTCTCTCCTGCTCTTTGCCCACCTACCGGCTGCTCAACAATCGGCCACTACCATTCTTCCGCCCATCCGCCGAACAATTGAGCAGGAAATAGAGGAGGTCATGCCTGCGTACCACCTACAACAGCTTCTGGCCCCTGCGCCCCCAAGTTACGCCCAAGTGGTCGCCAGGCCGCCTCCGGTCGTTCAAGTGCCCACCCCACTGACTTAAGCCGAAGCTGCCGCAAGACCTCCGTCCTTTGCAGGCATATGCCAGCTACGTATGTTGACGTGACCTCTCAGGCTCAGCTCCAGCCCCCCTGCAGCCTTTCAAGCCACCGTTCCGTACACCGGCTCTTGCGTCGTGGACAAGACCTACCCCAGTGAACCGATGGTGCATGCCCGACAACCGGCCCATTTGCTTTGCCTGCGGTTACGCCGGCCACGTAGCACGTTATTGCACTCGCGTACAGACGCCCCATATCTCATCGCCTGTTGCTGGCCAGATCAGGCGTACCTATCACGACGAAACGCCGTCTATGCCACCGCCGTCTCGCCTAGCTCCATCTTCTCGAAGGTCACCGTCTTCACGACGTCGTTCCCCGTCCCCCACGCGGCCAAGTTCAGCTGCTCACGAGCGGGAAAACTAGTCGTCGCAGTCCCAGAGGCAAGGGCTGCGACGCTATCGCATTGTGAAAGCCCTCAGAGCCGCCCATCTAATCTCATTGACGTGCTTGTGGACGGTGTTTATGCATCTGCTCGTATTGACACTGGAGCTGTAGTATCCGTTATGGACGAAAACCTTTGCCGCTTGCTTCGAAAAGTGACGACGCCAATTTCCGGGTTGTCCCTTCGTACTGCCGGTTCGCATAGTATTCATCCTAAAGCAGGGTGCACAGCTCGCGTTGTCGTTCAGGATGTTCTGTATGTCGGCCAACTCATCATCATTCCTGCATGCTCTCATAACGTCATCCTGGGATGGGATTTTCTCTCCCGCAACGACGCCGTCATTCATTGTGCCACCGCCGAAATTGAACTCTCACCCTTCTCGCATTTGACGCCGGAAGAAAGTCCCTCGAAACTGAGCAAGATTCTCGTGAAAGACGATACCATAGTGCCTCTAAGCTCGACGATGGGTGTATCTGTCTACTGCGCTGGACTCTCCGACACAATTGCACTCGTTTTGCCATCCGACCGTGCTTGCCGAAGGAAAGGGTTGCTAGTACCTTTCGCGACAGTGCAAATCACCCAGGGCAATGCCGCTATTTTCGTGACCAATCCACCCCCGTACACTGTTACCTTGGTTCGAGGGGAATGTCTCGGCAGAGTGGAACCAGTGGATGACGCACAAGTCCTGGACTGTACCCGATTACTCGCGTTGTCCCAATTCGCGTACCATCAGTGCTGTTTCCACTGATGATGATGATGTGTGGCGCTTTATGGCGCAAGGGCCATTGATGGCCAAAGAGCGCCATTTCAATGACTAGATATGTGGACAATAATATGTTGCGTGGATGTATAGGGGCTTTAAAATTCCTCGCTATAATTCGGGTAAAAACATAAGTATAAAAATCGTGACAGTGGCGTGATATGAATAGTAAAAATCGGTGACAAATGGTTTTGATAATAAAAACATGTGTAAAAATATTTGGCACTACCACAAGTGCCTCATCAGCGCCCTTGTATCCAAGGGCTGCGATGCAAGTGCTTTTCAAAGTAGTCACTGCAGCAGCAACCTCTCTTGAGAGGTCGCGCTACGCATTGCCTGGTGTGATGAGTGAAGAAAACGATGACAATGACGGAAGTGCAAGGCAAGGCGCGTGTAATGTGCGCGTGAGGTCAGCCAATCAGCTTATGACCTGTGGTGGCCCATAGAGGTGGCGTACCACAATTGGGCCATGTGTGACCATCATGGCGGTAAGCTTTGTGGCTGGGGACGAGCCGAAGCAGCGGCAGACGGGAAACAGCGGGCCGAAGCGTCGGACGCAGGCGATCCAGGTTCCAGCCAGGGAACGTGGCCGTCCACGCTGCTGCCGTCCAACCACCAGCTGGGGTGGCATTGCCGGCACGAGTACTGCATCTCGAGGCGCGGCCTGGCCTGCTGTTCTCTTCCTTGCCGAGAGCATCGCGGATCTCGGTGAGGTGTCTCCGTGGTCAGACGTTCGGCACAGCGACGTACGTGGCCTGGCTAATGGTCACCGTTGCGCCGAGCATCGCGTCTCGACGCAAGCTGTTTGCTGGACGGGCTGGCCTATTACACGCATGGAGCGTCGCGTCTCCGATGCGGGTTGACTGCTCCGTAGTCGTGCCCACGCCCCCACTCCGCCAAGCGTCACCGTCACCATAGCGTCGCACATCGAGACGCAACCCGCTTCCGATCGACTGTCGCCGCCTCCTGCCCTGCACCTCGGCGTTCGTCGGGGCCCACATCTCATTGTGAGATTTTGCAACTCTGCGCCTTGAACTCGCGTTCATTTGTTTTATCGATCGATCAGACAGTTTTGTTACTTATTCGGCTTCACGGTTTTTCTGGTTCTGTGTTCTGTTTTTTTTCTTTCGTGCTCTGTCATAAACGTGGTGTGTGTTGCTACCGCGTTGTCTCAAAGTCCGTTTCTCCTCGCACGACACGCAAAACAAGCGTTGACGAGCCTTGGCCCCGATAGAGAAGAATATTTTCGTTGCACCTGGGTATATGACATAATAAAAGCGAACATCTCTCAAATATGCTAGCACCAATTTATGAGTGAACAGTGGTTCTCTACCGACGAACATTGCAGGGTGTAAAGGAATATGTTGGCGGTAGGGTAATGGAAAATGTTGTTTTCTTAGAGTGTCTAATTCTTTGCACTGAATTAAAATGTGAAGAACTGTTAGTGCTTCACCACATCTGTCACACAATTGTAGATCCCCACCGGACAAAAGATATAAGTGCGTCGTGTATGTGTGTCCTATCCTGAGCCTGGTTAGTGTTACCTCTGTGTGACGTGATTTTGATACTGGCGGCCAATGGCCAAGGTGTGGCTTAATAATGTGCAGTTTTTGTGTGTGTCTATGCCACTTGCTCTGCCAGTAGTCTCTGAGCTTTCGTATGAGAGACGGCTTAAGATTAAGGGCCGGAATCGATATGGGTGTAGTGGCAGTGCTTTTGTGGATGGATGCAGCTAGCTGATCCGCCATCACGTTGCCTTGGATCTCACGGTGCCCTGGCACCCAGCACACTACAACATGTTGTTTGAGTGTGTAGAGTGTGCATAAAATGGAGTAAAGTGAGAACGAGGACAGAGTTTTTTTTTTTTTAAGAGTTTGCAGAGCCGTTACCACACTGAGAGAGTCCTGTATAAAATACTGCTTTTTGTATTTGTAATTGTTTGATGTGTTTAGCCGCCACAAGTATCGCGTAAGCTTCCGCTGGGAAGACACTTGTGCCTAGATGTAGAGGCACAAGTATCTGCTGTCTGCCCATCCGATAAGGATGGGCCGACAGCAGAGGAGTTACAGAGGAGCAGAGGCCCAGAGGAGTTAGACTTGCAGGCATCTGTAAAGAAGTCAGGACGTATGTATTTCTGTAGAAGTTCCAGGAAGTATGTTCGGATATGGGCAATGGACGCGTGTTTTGTAATTTCTCGGAAAGACACATCGCATTCTATAGTCTGCCACTACCAAGGTGGTGGGTATGCTACAGGAGCCAATAAACTGTGTTCCAGTGAGACACCAGTTTCCACAGATAGACCCGTGAGGCGAACTGAGTAGGGCGGCCTCATCGAAGGCCTGTTTTGAAACAGTATGAAGCTCGACAAATCATTATTAGTGGAGTATGAGGGGTGCTTCTTGTCTGCTTTCACCTTAAGTAAATTAACAAAAAACATGTAAGTTATCCGCAGATTAGGCGACCACTCATTTTACTCGACGTAAAGACTTTATACGGGGCTGGTGCGAAAAGCACTCGTAGAAAGGCGGATGCCCAAATGGTGCACGGGGCCCAGCATCTTCGAAGCACTTTGAGTCGCAGACTGATAAACAACAGCCCCATAATCTTAGTGGGTGCGAATGAGGCTTCTATACAGGTTCATGAGACATTGCCTGTCACTACCCCACGTAGTACGTGACAACACTTTTACAACATTCGTGGCTTTTAAACGTTTTGTTTTTAAATACTTGATGTGTGGTACGAAAGTCAACTTGTTGTCCAAGATTAAGCCTAAGAATGTATGCTCCGCATTAACAGACAGACGTTGACCGTTCAGTTCAATGTCGGGTTCTGAATTCATGCCTCTCTTTCGGGAGAACAGAGACACACGTGCTTTTTTTGTGGGTTCAGTCGGAATCCGTTTTCCGCTGCCCATTTGGAGACCTTGTTTAAACCTAACTGAACCTGCCGCTCACACATTGCCTGGTTGCATGACTTAAAGCCAAGCTGGACGTCATCAACATATGTACAGTAGAACATGTTGCGGGGTATGGACAGGTGCAAGGAATTCATTTTGATAATAAAAAGTTTACAACTAAGTACACCACCTTGCGGTACTCCCGTTTCTTGGACAAGTGTTTGGGAGAGAACACGGCCTACACGGACACGGAATGCCCAACTGGACAAGTAACTCTCGATTATGGAAAGCATTCTACCCCGCACACCCTAGTGACACAGGTCTCTTAAGATGCCAAGACGCCATGTTGTGTCGTATGCCTTCTCGATATCGGGAAACACAGAGAGGAAGTATTGTTTGTGAACGAAAGCGTCTCGGATCTCTGCCTCAATGCGCACCAGATGGTCGGTGGCGTATCTACCCTCTCGAAACCCGCACTGTAATCGGTCGAGCAGATTGTGTGTTTCGAGGAAATGTAAAAGTCGGCGGTTTACCAACTTTTCAAAAAGTGTGCAAAGGCAGCTTGTAAGTTCAATGGGCCTATAACTCGCAACTGAGGAAGGGTCCTTGCCCTGTTTCAAAATAGGGATAACAATAGCCTCTTTCCAGGAAGACGGGATGGTGCCACAAAGCCAGATAGCATTGTATAGGGAGAGTAAAGTTTTTCGCGTTGTGATCGGTAGGCTTTTCAACGTTTCGTACGTGACACGGTCGTGGCCTGGGGCAGAATTACTGCAAGATTTTAGTGATGTTTGTAGCTCAGCTAAGTTGAAAGGTTGGTTGTATGCCTCGTAATTTGTGCACTTGTATTCTAGATACTGCTTTCCTATTCTTGCTTTGTATCTTTAGAAAGCTTCAGTATATTGTGACGAGCTAGACACCTGCTCGTAGTATGCACCGAGGAAGCTCGCCTGATCTTCGAGTCTATCACCTTGTGTGTTTACGAGTAGGAGTGAGTATACTCGTCTTCCTGATACCCTACCAACCATGTTCCCGACTTTAGCCTCTTGTGCATATAAATTGATCCCTGATAAAAACTTGTGCTAGCTTTCTCTTCTGGCCTGCCGACGCGTTCTCCTGCCTCAAGATGTTATTTTCGTAAAGCTCTCAATGTTTCCCGCTGTGGCATCAATGTAATGACATGAATGAACGTACGAATCAGATTACTGTAACCCGGCTAAAGTGCAAAATGAATGAGCAGCCAGAGAAGTCTTGGGTCAAACATCTGTCGGATGTCGTTGATGAATACAACAGAACCCCAGATGAAGTAACACGATATCCACCATCGCACATCATGTATGGAATCCCTTCATACGACACAATTTTAGACGCACCAATGGAGACTGTGCAAGAAGCAAGGAAAAGTGCAATCAAGAACACGCTTGCCTATCATGAGAAGAAGAAGATCATCTATGACAAACATTTCTACCACAAGGTCTACAACCTGGTGAGTTGGTCCACTACGAAACACCTTGGCACCCGAACAAAGGAAAGCTCAGTTCGGTCATGAAAGGACCTTACGCAATTCTTCGCAGAGTCTCTCCTGTGAACTATGAGATCAATCGATGCGTAGCACCGTTAAGCAGAACTACTCACATTGTGCACGTCAACAAATTGCGTCGCTACTATTGTCCCAATAAGTTGACGCTCTTACGGGGGGAGGGGAAAACGAAGAGGAGGAAGCCGAAGAGTCAGAATAAACTGGTGTTCTGACTGACGCCACGTCTCATCCGTTATATATATATATATATATATATATATATATATATATATATATATATATATATATATATATAGATATATATATATGAGATGAGATCTAACAGACAGTAATGCCAAGGAATGTACAGGGAAAGTTATTAGAGCCAATGGAATGTAAATAAGAAGAAAGAAAAGTGGGTGAAGAAATAACCAGCCGTGAGCAGCAATAGAACCTACGACCTTCGAATAACGCGTTCGATGCTCTAACCACTGCGCTATCACAGCGGCCTTCCCTCCGCCCACTTTTTTGGGTTTATATGTGAATTTAGAAGCAGGAGTGTCAGTCAGCACCATCTATAAGCCAAGCGATGAGTGTGAAACACTCTTTTATGCGCATGTGTGGCGTCACGTAGCACGTGAACTTATTACGAGTGGGCAGCTGATTAATAGTCCCTCGTATACAACCTTCTAAATTCACATATAAACCCAAAAAAGTGGGTGGATGGAAGGCCACTGTGATAGATCAGTGTTTAGAGCATCGAACGCGTGATTCGAAGGTCGGTGGTTCGATTCCTGCTCACAGCTGGTTATTTTTTCCCCCACCTTTCTTTATTCTTATTTACATTCCATTGGCTCTAATAACTTTCCCTGTACATTCCTTGGCATTACTGTCTGTTAGATCTCATAAATATCATGTCAAAACACGGAAAAACAGGCCCTTAGGTATCTACTTCTTTCCCTTATATATATATATATATATATATATATATATATATATATATATATATATATATATCGCGGAAATGATTTAAAGCTCATTGTTCCGGCGGCTTTGATGCCGAGGCTTACAGTAACTTTTATGAAAATCGTGAATAGTGACTTGGACCTCGTGTTCGCTTTTATCTGGACACACCCAGTTAACGCGCGTCCTTTGTGGTTCTGTCTTTTTTTTTTCGTGCGTTCTTTGCGTTTGACCGATGCTTACAACTATTGATTGGCTTCCCAATCTTTGTATGACGCTTTAATTTGTTGCTATAGCATTCACGAAGTAACGCTAAATATAGGTACAAAGGTTGCACGCCCATGCTGATGTTGAAGAGTTGCAGATGTTTATATAACCAGTTGTATGCACTTGCGGGACCGCCAGGTGGCGCCGTTTTGTTTGGCTGGCCGCATACAGTGCTCCACTTTCACGTGTTCTTGGCCCGTTACCGGGCCCCGCCCGTGTCTGGACAAGCTCACTATTCCTTCTGGAAGACTTCCGGGACACGCCGACAACATCCGGGCCCCGGTCCGACCCCAGGCTGGCCCCCCAGGCCCCTTCAAAAGTACGAAGCGGCGCGGCGCCGCGCTAACCCTAACGCGCCGCGCCTGCACCTCCACGATGCAGAGTCCCGCCCAGCACTCGACACCAACGACAACTTACGCCCTTTCGGTAAGCCCAGCCTCCTCCTCCGGTCGTACGCCTGATACAGCCGTGCCTCCGTTGTCACCATCTGGCAATGTCACCAGCCCCACGCCGACAACAATACAGCAACAGGCAGCGTTCCTCAACAGCGCGCACGGTCCAGCAACGTGCAACGCTAATGGCGTCTCTGCTACTCTCAGCTTGATAGCCACGCAAACGCCGGAGCCAGAGAGCCGTAATGCAGCGTTGGCATTGCAATCAACCACGCCTGCTGCTCTCCCCACCTTATCTGCGTCTGGCCTACCCATTGGCAAATCCGAGTCTGTCGACAAGCGCGTTTCGACGAGCGTCGTTCCTTCCATCGCCGAAGTTTTGCCTTCCATCACTTCAGCAGACGACTTATCGACGGAAATGGACTTCACGGCATCGCAGGTCAACGAAGACAATACGCCATCCCATGAAGGCAGCTGGAACACCGTTAGTGCCAATCGAAAACCTGCCTCGACCGCCCGCCCCCGCTCCGAGCTCATCACCGTCGGAATCCAACTTCCACCCGGAACACTCACGCCGAAACTGCCTCTCTATGACCTGCTTTCTACCATCACAGCCGCCGCAAATCTCTCTCCCAAGACCAGTGCGGAGGTCACCCTTCAAGCCAAACCTGCTCAGAGCCTTGTGTTTCTGAAAACGCACTCACCTCTCACTGCCCACCTCCTACTCTCCCTCACAAGTCTGGAACTTAATGGTAAGCCGATCACCATTAAGCCCTATGCCCTCAGTCCTCCAATATCATGTCTCGGCGTCATACACAACGTCGGTGGTCACTTCACAACATCTCAGCTCTTGCATGACCTCGAATCCTTTACTTCAGATATACTCGCTGCACGTATGGTGGGCTCCACTGAATCCGTCCTCATAACATTTGCTGGAACCATCATCCCTCGCTTTGTGTACTTCAAACGCGTCTCTTTCCGATGCCGTCCACATAAACCCAAGCCCCTACTTGCACTCGGTGCCTTGCTATAGGGCACCGTGCTCATCAATGCCCCCAACACAGCGTTCCGGCCAAGTGCCGCCGCTGTGCGTCTCCTCTACCGGCAGATCCCGATTCTCACGTTTGCGCCCAACCCTGGTGCATTCATTGCCAAGTCAACACCCACTCATCTCTCGACTCCACCTGCCCCTACCTTCTAGCTAAGCAACGCGACTGCGCCACAGCAGCTTTTCTCCGTCGCACAGCCATGCGCCGAGCCACTCAGCCTTCGCCGCCCTCCTCTTCAGCGCATGAGCTCCTATCACCTCCCGCAACATCCCCCCGGGCTCATACGCCGCTAAGGTTAAGAGAACACCTCTCATGTGCACTTCTTCATCAAACACACCTTCACCATCTTCAAGTAACGAGAGCCGCTCCTTCGATCTGCGACTGGCTATGTTGGAGCGCAACCAGCGCGAGCAACAACGCGTCTCAGATGAGCTAACACAGAAAATACTTGCACTGACACAGACACTCGCAACTACCACATCCTCTCTTACCTCTCAACTCACGGAGCTAAATAAGCAACTCACCACACTCACCACCCCGACCTCCAGCTCCCATGTAACCAAATTGGCTGACATTGTCGAAACCACCACCACTGCACATCACACTCGTTTGGTCCAGCTAGAAAATTCAATTGTCCGGATTCTTACGACCCTCGAAACCCAATCTAAGCAACTGTAATCTTTTACCTATATGCTTAACTCCCTGCAGGAGTCGCTTCCCCCGGCAAAAAAGAAGGAACGCGCACGCGTAGGCGCTTCCTCTACTCCAAAGACCTAGATTGCGCGTGAAAAGGACCTCGATATTTTGCAGTGGAACTGCCGCAACTTTCGTCATAATAGGACCCCTCTCCACCAATATCTTCTAACCCGCCAAACATTACCCCATTTTCTCCTTATACAGGAGACTCGGGCGGCCCTTGCCGTCCCAGGCTACCGTGCGTATCACGCTACGACGGGAAAGCCACTTGCGTCCATTTATGTACGCAATGACGTTCTCGTTGAACCACTAGACGTACCCTCCCCCTCCTGAAACATTTAGTTGGTGTGGTCTATTACCAACCATCTACCCGTATTTCTCTCGCTCTGATGTCATTTTATAACCCCCCTGTCACGTCCTCTTTGTTTAGTGCTCTTGGCAAATTCCTGCACTCCCTTCCATCGACCACCCATATCCTCCTTGGGGGTGACTTTAATGCTCCTCATAGGCTCTGGGGTTACCCCCAAACACTCAAACCAGGTCGCCTTCTACACTGCCTCACCCAGGAACGTCATCTCACCCTTCTTAATACTCCTGACACCCCTACTCGAGCGGGCACTGTTTCACAGCGTTCCACTACACCCAATCTCACGTTCTCTCGGAGTTCCCTTCCTTTTCACTGGCAGGTCTCTGCTGAAAATTTTTTCAGTGATCACTTTCTCATACACATCACCACCCCTCTTTCCCACAATAGGCGGAAACAACGAGTCGCTCACACTGACTGGGAAGCATTCCGTAATAACCTTTTGCCTCACTCATTTAAAACTTACGACGACTGGACGTCGCGGATCTCCGCAGCAATGACATCCTGTAGTCGCCGCGCTCGTTTTCAACTCCCCATTCCTGACCCTGATCCTCACTTCCTCCGATTATGGCGACGTCATAAACGTTTGAAACGCGCTCTCCGCTCGCAGCCACACAACTTCCAACTTTCCTTCCGAATTGATGCTCTGCGGGCTGAAATTATCGCTTACGGCACTTCTCTTGAGCACTCTCGTTGGAACACGCTGTGTGACGGCCTTGACTCCGCACTGCACACGTGCTCTACATGGTCTCTGTTTAGGTCTCTCTTAGATACCAAGCCTGCCGCTGCTCCCACCCTAGCTAAAGCTCTCACTCAAGGGACTCCATCTGCTGTGTTTGAAAATTTAAAATCTCTGTATCTCCCACCCCCCCCCCTCACACCTTCCTACCCAGATTACTGTGGCGAAGCTAACCGAGACCTGGACCGCCCATTCACGCTCAGGGAGCTGGAAGCTGCCTTAGCCACTCAATCTACCCGCTCGGCACCCGGTGAGGATGAGATAACATATACTACATTACGTAATCTCCCCGACAACGCGAAGGAATTTCTCTTACACACATTCAACGAAGCATGGAACAGCGGCTGTCTTCCAAGCTCTTGGACATCATCTCTAATTTGCATGATTCCGAAGCCCGGCAAACCTCCATCTCTCTCTAACCTTCGCCCTATCTCTTTGACGTCATGCGTTGGCAAGACTCTTGAACGAATGGCCTTGACTCGACTGTCTAATTTTATTGAGGCGAAAGAGTTTTTCCCTCCTTCTCTTATTGGCTTCCGACGCCACGTTTGTGCGCAGGACATGTTCCTTGTTCTTCAGCATACTTTTCTTTCACCTTCTCGTAGTCAGATCCATGCGCTTGTAACCGTCGATGTACGGAAGGCATTCGATGGTGTGAGTCATGACCACATACTCGCTCAGCTCTTCTCCCTGTCATGTGGCTCCCGCATGTATTCTTACATCCGATCATTTCTTTCCAATCGAGTTGCTGGCTTCAGAGTCGATACTCATTTGTCTAACCCACACTCCCTCACCCGCGGCACTCCTCAAGGTGCCGTACTATCTCCTACTCTATTTAATATGCCTATGGCCCCCCTTGCCTCCCAACTGTCCCAAATACCTGACCTCCACCATATTTTTTATGCAGATGACATCACTCTCTGGTGTACGTCTGGATGTCCCGGCCACGTGCAGGATACTTTGCAACGTGGCCTGGACCTTATCGCTTCCTTTCTCGCTACTGCTGGCCTGTCCCCTGCACCGGAGAAATGTGAACTACTTTTGCTAAACCGGTCTGCGTACCAGCGCTCCCACAATACCCTCATCTCCCTACATCTTTCTAGCTCTCTCATCCCCACTGTTCAGCAATGCAAAGTTCTTGGCTTCCCTTTGCACGCGACAAAGAACGCGCAGGCCCTACATCACGCTGTGAGGACTTGCCATTCGGTGACCCACCTCCTGCGACGCGTTGTCACTCGGCAGTCGGGGCTCCACGAGGCTCATGCGTGCCGGGTTGCACATGCGCTTGCCCTTAACAAGTTCTTGTACTTTGTACCCTACGTTCATTTCACCGAAACGCAACTCAACACACTCGAAAGAGCTCTATTAGGCCTCTACAAGGCAGCTCTAAACCTCCCTCTCACTACCTCTACCACTAAGCTCTTTGCCACAGGCCTCTTCCATCCTTTACGTTCTCTTATTTCTCTGCACCACGACTCTCAGATTGCCCGTCTTTCTCTCACTCGTCAAGGCCAATGGCTATTAGCCCAAGCTGGTATCCCTCACATTCCCGTTTCCGTTCCCACCTTGCCTTCTGCCGCTAGCACCGCTGCTTCTAACCTTCGCATCCTTCCCCTCCCATCCAATATGTCTCCCGTTCTTCACGCCGGCCGGCGTCATGCGGCAGCACAGCATCATTCTCCTCCTCTCTCTACACAGGGAGTTGCCTACACAGATGCCTCATACATGGCTCCTCGGGGCTCGTGTGGCTACGTTATCTACCATCCACACCTTTCGGCACCTGACACGCACACCAGCGGGCCATACTTACACCCGCCAAATGTACTTTCGCTCGAGGTCCTTTCCATGGTCCACGCCATGCAGTCATTTTCCTCCCTCCCTTCTCTCCCCGAGTACACGATTTACTGCGACTCTCACGCCGCCATCCGTCACATACAGAACAACACGTTGCCCCCTGCTCTTCAACAGGAGGTCGAGCGAGCGGCCTCTGCTCTTCAACCCTCCACTGTCTTCTTCCGCTGGGTTCCTGGGCATTCGGGTATTAACGGCAATGAGCTAGCTCATCAGCTTGCCCGCGATATATTGCACCGGGCACCGTTCATTCCCTGGCCCACACCTTCGGAAGACAGTGAGAACTCCGCGAATAACGATGGGCAGATCTCCTTGCGTCACACTATCAAGGAGGTATATCTCCAGCTCCGGCTCGACAAGCGTCTTTACCCTCCCCCTCATCCATCACTCACGGCGCTCGAGGCTCGAACTCTACGGCACATCCAAATGAACTGCTTGATAACCCCCTCTCGCCTTTTCCTTTATAAATATAGGTCTAACCCCTGCTGTCCTAATTGTCCCTCCCCATACGCTGACCTGTCACACTGCCTGTTTTACTGCCCAACTGCTCAGCAATCCAGCTATTACCCTCCCCCATCCCTTTCCATCACCTCCTGGCTCGACTGGATCGGCGCCGAAGGGGAAGAAGAACAGCGTCGACTGATCGCACAGGCGGTCGAAATGCTCGGCCTGTAATTTTGGCTGAATAAAAGTCTATTACTACTACTACTATGCACTTGCGCAATGATGTCAATTGGAACATGCGCGTATTAGCAACCCCATGAGCTGATATGAAGCGATGCTGCTCGCGAAGATGCGGGCTCTGGACACTGCTACATAAATAAACTTCAGCACATGACAACTAATCACAATTGACCAACACAATAGTATTGGTTAACGATTCAGAGTACTAGGTTAACCCGACGGTTAACGAAAAGTGGTTACACTAGGTATGGGAGAACACAAAGCGGTCCCACGAAGTATGGTTAGAAAAAAGTAATTAACGATATAAAATACTTGGTACTCCACTATGCGAGAGCAAAAAGCCGTTCCACTATGCTTCTGTACCATCTAGGGAAATTTCCCTAAAGTTGCAGCCCACGAAGTGTGTTTAGAAAAAATTTTTAACAAATTTGAGTACTTAGTACTCCACTGTGGGAGAGCAGTAAGGCCGCGTTCACACTGAGCATTCCGGCCGCCGAAAGTGCTCCGAATCCGGTTCGGCGGCGGCGAGATCCGCCGAAAGGGCCCTCTCCGCGCCGATCACTCTCGGACCGATTTTTGCGGCGTCTGCCGCCGAATCGGTCACCGCGGACCAATAGGAGCGCTAGTCAAGGAATTCTGAAAAACGGTGGCCAAGCCCTTACTCACTTGTTATGCCGCAGTGCACGTAACTGAATGTTGAAACCAACGGGAGTTTAACCTACTCTGTGCCTACTTTGCCTTCGTATTTCGTGAAAGAGGTGACCGAGCTTGCTATTGGCGTGACCGAGCTTGTTGCGGTCTTGCAGAGCAAAACTAACCCACCAACGCTGCTGGCGTTGGTGGTTTTTCTGCTCTTCGTGCATTGCAAGACAGCCACTTGCCAGCAAAGTAAGCAGTACTGTCTTTTCTTGCGTACGAGAATCGTCGAAGTATACACCATCGGGTAGCGTAGTAGCGTTTGCGAGCCGCGACAACAACCGGGTGACAGCGCATCCATCCCGCGTTCGCCTCGTAGTAGATGGCATATTCGGCGGCGTGGGGCGCGTCCAGTGCGAACGACGCTGCGTTTCGGCGGCAGGGGAATTTCGGTCGCTGTAGAAAGCGGATGTTTCAGTGTGAACTAGGCATAAGCCGTCCCTGAATAAGAACATGTCCACAAGTGTGTGATTTACAGAAAGTGGTTTACAATTTTAAAGTACTCAATACTCTACTATGGGGAGCACTAGACATCATCATTGACAATGGTTTCAGTCTCTCTGGCAACCTTTCTTAGGTTTTAAAGAGTACTTCTTTATTTTTTCCATTCTTAGTTTCCACAAAGCAGCCACAATAAACTGTTTCCCCAGCAATGACACTCTTTTACATGATCATTTCCTATTTCTAATAATAAAAGTGCGTACATGTGATAAGGTCGGTTCTAACACTGGGTTCCACGCCCATCTAAATTGGATTATTTGTTTGAATGCAACTTTCGGAGCATTGAACTATTCTCAAGATAGTGAAACTATAAAATTTTGGATCTGCTTTGATGGTCTGCCGCTAGGGGGCTGAGCCACTCGGATGCCTCTCGAATGGGCTCTGCCAGTTTTTCACTTTCGCGGCTGAATGAGGACAACCACGGGATTCAAGACCATCACAGCTGTCGCCAGACGAGCACCCGATTCGTCCGATGCCAGGATATACCAGGTGGGCCTACTTTTTTTGAGCCGTGACACTTCTTTTAAATTCCCACAACGGCATCGCCCTAGCTGCGCCATCACAGTGCCGACGCAGCGCCATCGACGCGCTGGAAACTAGGCGACAAGCCAGGCCCCCGGCTTGTTCGAAGCCTGCGAAATGGATGTTGTGGAAATTAAGGGGGAGACGCTGTCTCCCGAAGAGTACAACGACACTCAAGGATGGCTTGTGGCCCATGAACGACGCAAGAAGGCAAAAGACAAGAGGAACGCGGAACCAGCCACGAACGCGGGAGGTGCGTCCATGGAGGCGTCTCGGAGACTGAAGGATTTTTCGCATCGCCGGCCAGTGCCAAAAGAACCGCAACTACCAGAAGACAATTACAAGGTTGTAATACGCCCAGGAGGAGGTCTGGACTTGATGTGACAGAGTCTAGCGCTCATATGAGACTGTGTTCTACGAGCGGCAAAAGTACAGCCTGACATTGCTGGGGAAGATACTCTCAGAATCAACATGCGACAAAATACCATGATCATGAGCACACCTAGCCTGGCCAATGCGAAGGAATACAGCAACATCGAGGAAATTATGACCAATGAAAAGAGCTATGCTACAGCCGCTTATGTAACAGCACCAAAAAACACATCCAAAGGGGTTATCCACGGAATACCGAAGTACGGTAATCAAGAAGACATAGAAAAAAGCTTGGTCAATCAGAGGAACCGGACGATTCTACGTGCACGACGTATGGGACTTACGGACTCAGTGGTCATTGTTTTCGAAGGGTTGTTTGTGCCGTATTTTGTATACTACCATGGTGCCGAATATAGGTGCTTCCTATACAAGAAGCAATATGAAACATGCACTACTTGTGGTCGAATTGGACATCGGGCGGATGTCTGCCCACAGCCTGACAGCAAGAAATGTCGTGGTTCTGGGGTGCTCAATCCAACTGAAAACCACCAGTGCGTCCCTAGGTGCAGCCTTTGCGGGAAAGGTCATCTTACAGGGAACAAAAAATGCAAAGAACTGTTTAGGACCCCGTACCTTTTGAAGAAAAGATGGTGGGAAAAGGAACAACAACAGGGCGATGAACGAAGAGAAATGAAGATTTTGTCGAACACTAGAGCAACACAGGCGTGGAGGGAAGGGTATTCACCAGAAAATGCAACGGAGGAGAATGGCAACGCCACCCAGGACAGAGGGGGACGACGCAGAGATCGTTCCAGCTCCTTCCCGCGACTCGCCGCAGGGGAACGAGAAGGGACTCAACACGAACCCAGATCCACATCCAGATCAAGGTCCACTCGTCAACACAGATCCAGGTCACGGGCCAAATCCAAGACAAGGGCAACGACATCACCTCAAGGACAGTCCCACGAGGGTCCTGGCAGCGGTCGGGGCAGTCAACAAATGGTGAGCTGGGTGGGCGAGGTATCAGGGAAGTCTCTCCGGTCTGGGAGTTTGCCTGAGGTTGTTGCAGAAGGGTCCACCCTAGCTCAAGAGCTAAACCATATTAAGAAAATGCTAGAGCAACTCAACCGTGAAAATGCGAAACAGAGGGACGAAATAAAACAACTAAAGGAAGAGAACTCTAAACTCAGGCAAAATCAGCTGCGCGAGTCAACTAGCTCCATAGCATCGTGTAGTCGAATTTTAACTCCAGTGCCTGCACAGGAGTCAGGAGTGCATGCAGCGAAACGAAGAGCAGAGGAAATATCGCCTGTAGAAAATGAAGACCTCTCAAAACCCCTAGAAAAGAAAGTCGAGAATATGCTCGGAGAACTTACTAAGGTAATGCAACAACAATTCGCAGGATTGCAGCTGCAGCTCGTAGAAATAAAACAAAGAATAGATAGCATAGAAAATCGACTAACGCTGGTGGAGAACATGCAAACAGATTTGAGGTCTATAGGCGCAGGCCCGGTTAAAACTACTACTAAACCCTACAACCGGCCGACTACGACCGAAGTAATCTAAATCGGAGGGGAAGGAACCGTTCCTAGACATGGCACGACGTAATCAGTATAAAATTTGGCAGTGGAACTGTCGTGGGTATCACCGGAAACGGGTTAACTTACAACAGTTCCTAAATGGAAAGGAGGCACCAGACGTCATCGCCTTACAGGAAACTGGAGGAATGGCTAAATTGTCGAATTATAAATCCTATGGTACCCCCGATGAAAAAACGTCCGTAACAACCCTCGTGCGAAGAAATCTCACGGTGATAGAACATGATACAGAAATCTGCGATGTCGATCATGTTTTCGTTTAGTTAGTTCCATCGCAGAAGAGTGGTGAAAGTCTATTCATATTAAATGTCTATAGCAGCCCTAGACAAAAAACCAAATTTAGGTCACTTTTTAGAAAAACGATCAGCATTACTAAAAAGCAAGCATTGGTTATAGTAGGAGATTTCAACGCGTTGCATGCGGAATGGGGTTATGACAAAGAAAACATCAAAGGTAGAAATCTCTGGATCGACGCCCAACAGGAGGGCCTTACGTTAATAACCGACCCCCTTTTCCCAACTAGGATTGGAAACAGCGTATCCAAAGACACGTCTCCTGACCTCGCGTTTACTGAGAATATCATCGAACCCTATTGGCTTAATACACAAAAAAATATGGGCAGTGCCCACTATATAATAGAGACCACGTTTGAAGCAGGTCCACGTAAAAGAGGAGGCAAAGAATTAAGGATGGTTGAATGGGATAGCTTTAGAAAACCCGAGAGAAGGAAGCATGCGATGTCATCGAAGACTTAGATGAATGGCTAGGGAACCTTAAGCAAAATATTCAAATCGCAACTAAGACCATACCAAAAACAGAAGGACTAGAAAGCACTGACAGTAAGCTCCTACATATGTGGGAGGCAAAAAAGAGCCTAGAAAAACAGTGGAAAACACAAAAACACAACAAACGCCTTAGAAAAAGGATAGCCACCCTCAATAAAGATATTGAGAAGTGCGCGGAGCAACTATGCAGACAACAATGGGAGGAAAAGTGTGATGCCATGGAAAAACAAATAAGTCTCTCTAAAACATGGAACCTGTTAAGATGACTGATAGACTCGGAAGCGAGCAAGACAGCACAACAACAAAACTTTATTAGACTTGTCCATAAATACAAAGGCATGGAGGAAGAACTGCTTGAAGAAATCAGACAGAGATACATTGGGGATACAACCAAAGAGCAATTAAGCTCTTTACAGAGGTAAAGAAAATGATTCCCTAGACCGACCCATATTAGAGGCCGAGGTACGATCTGAACTAATGAAACTGAGCACAACATCAGCCCCGGGCCCCGATGGGATCACGAATAAAACGCTCAGAAACTTAGACGACAAATCTATCACAGCCCTCACCGAATATATGAACAAGTGTTGAGAAAAAGGTAAGATTCCCAAGCAATAGAAAACGGCAACAATCATAATGATTCCCAAGCCAGGCAAGAAACTAGATCTTGATAATCTTAGGCCTATTTCCCTGACATCCTGCATAGGAAAGTTGTTAGAGCATGTCATCCTAACTCGCCTGTCAAACTATATGGAAGACAATGAGCTCTTTCCTCATACGATGGTAGGCTTCAGAGCGAAACTGTCTACACAGGACATTATGCTTAAGATTAAACACCAAATAATATATTCGGGTCTCAATACACACGACACAAAGGTAATAGTTGGCCTAGATCTTAAAAAGGCATTCGATAAATCGTCACATAAAGCTATCCTTGCCAATCTTCAAGCGTTAGGGGTAGGAAAAAGAGTATACGATTATATAAAAGACGTTTTAACTGACCGGACTGCAAGAATAATACTAGGCGAAGCAGAATCCCAATTAGTCTGGGCAGCAGAGGTACGCCGCAAGGCTCAGTTCTATCCCCCTTTCTTTTTAACGTGGCCATGATAAGTCTCCCTACCAGACTGAAGGAAATTCCAGGACTCCACCATAGCCTCTATGCAGATGACATTACCTTATGGGTAGCAGAGGGTAGTGACGGATACATAGAGGAAACTTTACAAACAGCAGTGAATGTTGTAGAAGAATATGCCATCCATACAGGATTACAATGTTCACCGGAAAAATCGGAACTTCTCTTCTATAACCCGACATGTAGGGGTCGGAAAAGCATCCAGGAAAAACCTAACATTAAAGTCTTTGTTGGAAAAACGCAAATACCTACGGTCGAAAGCATAAGAATTCTGGGACTCCGAATCGGCTCAAACGGGTACAACGGAGAGGCGATTAGAATACTTGAAACTAGTGCGCAGCAAATTATGCGCCTACTTGAACGAATTGCAAACCGGCACTATGGTATGAAGGAAAATAATATGATAAGACTGGTACAGGCTTTTGTCATCAATCGTATTGTATATGTGATTCCGTACCTCAGACTGAAAGTGGCCGAGAGAGAAAAAATTGACAAAATCATTAGACGAGTTTTCAAACAGGCGATCGGACTTCCAATTACTACCTTTAATGATAAATTACTTCAATTAGGGCTTCACAACACATCAGAAGAGCTTATAGAAGCTCAAAGAATCGCACAATATGAAAGACTAACGCAGAGTAAAACAGGTAGAGCCATACTAGAGGAACTGGGTATAAACTACGCAAATCAATTTGGTGCCAAAAAAGATATCCCGTATGAAATCAGGAAATGTTTAGTAATCTTACCGATTCCAAAAAACATGCACACCCAACATCACAAAGCAAGGAGAGCTGAAAGAGCGAAAAATATACATAACAACGTAAAAGATTTACCGGAAACAACATACGTAGACGCGGCCAGATACAAAGGAAATGACAACAAGACTATAGCAGTAGTGGACTACAAAGGAAATCATAAGGTCAGCGGCTCGGTGAGAACGAGCTTTGCAGAAGAGGCGGAGGAAGCAGCTATTGCAATAGCCATAGCATCCACCTCGGCTTCACTCATTGTTAGCGACCCGCAGATGGTTGTGAGAAACTTTGCACGAGGGCGAATATCCCAAATAGCTTTAAGAATATTGTTTGGATGCAAAGACTAACGAACAATAGAAATAGTCTGGGCACCCGCTCACTCCTCCTTGCCCGGCAATGAGGCTGCACACCAGACAGCTCGAGGACTTACAGACCGAGCCTCTGGATTGCCCTGGTCGAACGGGGAGGACGATGAGAGATTTGAGCGGATGACCACTTACAGAAATATTACACAGTATTACAGGCTAAGCAGGAAAATTTATCCTCCCGCACACTCGTCATTGAACAAAGGACAGGCGGTGGCGTGGCGCCTACTCCAGACCCACACATTTCCTAGTCCGGTAACAATGAACCACTGCGTGCCGGAGCTTCATTTGGACAAGTGTAAATTTTGCCACAACAGGGCGGACTTAAGCCACATTTTATGGGCATGCCCGCAGGCCCCTATGAGAGGTGAATTTCCAGACGGGAGTGGATGGGATGGCGCGCTCCTCAGCTCTGACTCTCAATTACAAGCCCGCTTAATACAGCAGGCCGAAGACGCCGCCAGGGCCCATGGGATCATGGCCATCGTCTAGGTTTGGTCCTCCCTTCTCCTCTCGCACCTGAAAGGGGAAGAGGACCTTTCTGCTAATTAAATAAAGTTTGTTCATCATCATCATCATCATCTGCTTTGATAAATAATGTCCCGAGTTTATTCATATATCAAATGCAAAGCATTTCTTATCGAAGTTCAGTGACTTTGAGCGTATCTATCTATCTATCTATCTATTTATCTGTTTATCTATCTATCTATCCATTTATCTATCTATCTATCTATCAATATATATCTATCTACCTACGACTTTTAGCTCTCCTGAACATTTTGATGATAGTATCGATACCAAACTTGGTATGACATAACATGACTGTATCGCGAGCCTATCTGACTAGTCATATTGCCACAGAAAATTACCATTTCTCCGCGCAACGCGGACGTCGGGAACCGGAGAAACGCTACCGGCACGACTACGAGCGACGAAGCCAGCTGCAATGCACGAGCCGGCCCTGCACGCGCACGGTACTCCACCGAACAGCCAACGGGCGTGGAGAAGAAGGGAACGAGGTTGCTCGAGGCAGAGGCTCACGAGGACTACCGACCTTGGATCTTCTTGATTGCTGTGCGTCGTTCACTTTGGACACAAGTTCGCCCCTAATAAACCGTGTAAATAGGACATCCTTGTTACGAGGCTGCTACATTCGTTACAATAACATTAAGATCATGGCATCTATGTCATGAATGTCACAATTTACATTTCATGGTCCTGCTGCTCTCGCGGTGGTTTCGTTCCGATAACATGTTGCAAAACTGGTATGGTATGACATGATTGCATGGCGAACACAAATGACAAACCCTAACATGAAAATCATGACATGCGTGTCCTGTAACAACATGACTACATGCCACGCTCATGATGCGCTGGCGGCCGTTTTGCTAGCATCACATATACCTAATTCGGTATTACGGCACGTGAATGGAGGATGAAGGTATGCGACTGGTGCAAACATGATAATCACGGGATGCGTGTCATGTAACAGCATGACTGCATGCCAAGCTCATGATGTTATCGTGGCCGTTTCGCTAGCTTCACATTTGCGAAATTCGGTATTACATGACGCGAACGGACGACGTAGGTAAATTACACATCCAAACATAATAATTGCGACATGCGTGTCATGTAACAGCATGGCTACTAATCACACTCATGATGATGTCGTGGCCGTTTCGCTAGTTCCACATATGCCAAATTTGGTATTAAGTGACGTCAATGGATGACGAAAGCATGTGACTGGTGCAGACATGATAATGATGAGGTGCGTGTCCTGTGAGAGCATGGCTAAATGCCAGAGTCAAGGCGCCAGTACATTTCGACGTTCGTTTCGTCGCGTCACGCCGGTGTTGCCACGCCAGGCGCCGGTCCTGCCATATACTCGCAGGCGCGCGCCGCGCTGCGTTGCTTTGACTCATGCGCGTTTCAGAGCGTCCGCCGTCTCTCCGTCACGAAAAGAGGCAGACGCAGTGCTCTGTGGATGACGCATAGCGCGAAATGCAGCATGTCGCATTTCGTGCCGGTTGCCGTCGGGCCGCGCCGACGGACGCTAGTCGTGCCGGTCACGCCTGCCGTCAGGCTATAGAGTGCTCGCATTTTGCTAACGTAGCGTTGCTGTGGCCAGCGTTTGGGTGCGTCAACGTTACGTTGTAGTATATTGGGCCCTTTAGGATGCATTCGCGGCTATTTCGCTAGCTCCACATATACCAAATTTGGTATTCCGTGACGTCAATGGATGATGAAGTAGCTCCGCATATACTAAATTTGGTACCAAGTGGCGTGAATAGATGACGAAGGTAAACGGCACATCCAAACATGATAATCATGACACGGAAATCCTGT
The DNA here is from genome assembly GCF_013339725.1 of Rhipicephalus microplus. Lineage (NCBI taxonomy): Eukaryota > Metazoa > Arthropoda > Arachnida > Ixodida > Ixodidae > Rhipicephalus > Rhipicephalus microplus. The sequence continues at coordinate 147,778,337 of NC_051167.1, forward strand.
ACGGCATAATTACCTCCGCCTCGTAACGCTGTGCTGATTTTAAAGTGGCATATCAACCTTCCTCTTTAGTGCTTCGAATATCACCGATTCCCACTGTACGTGGGATCTGACATTTTTTCTATTATTATATCTATTAAGCAAATTAAAAGACACACAAGAAAGATCCCACTGTTTTTATGAGCATGAAGCGTGCCATCTCATGAATGGCGGCTAACGGTGGTGCCAAAATAAAATAATTGGTACATCATCAAACACGTTGTTCTGGAAGGACAGACACAACATGGCACAATTTTCGCTTGCGGATTCGGTGGCATTGACCTTGAGGCATATAGTAAATGTCCTTCTGTCATTTCAGGCTAATTATATACTTACACTTTCATTATGCTTGCTTGTATTAGCTAAGTTGCTCAAGCCCGCCGTAAAAAAGTGTGCGTTACACGAAAAACCAGTTACACTGTCACCATGAAAATCAGTAAATCATGCATGCGTGGTAGCGACAACCATGGAGCTGCTACTGATAAGCCAAGCCACAGAGACAATGCACACAACACCAGCAGGCAATAAATTGATCGTCATCACCACCTCATCCTGAACCTCTACACCAAAACAGGCACTTTGCCTAGAAACTGTGCCATCGAGGTAGCGAAGTTCCTTGTACAAGACATTGTCCTGCGTCACGGCACCCCAGAAGTCTCTATCACAGACAAAAGCATACGGCCTTCTCTACGGAGGTAATTAAGGGGATTTTGACATACATTCAAACAAGCCCCCACCGGACCGCCGCCTCCAACCTAATCACTGATGGCCTCACCGAGCGCATAAACAAGACCATCGCCGACATGCTGGCCTTGCGTGTCGACGTCGAACAGAAGACATGGGATACCACCCTTCCGTACTTGACCTCCGCATAAACACGGCAAGGCAAGAAACTACACAGAGGTCTCCGTACGAGTGTATGACGCCATACAAGATGACGCTCTACAAGTCGAAAACTACTTCGGCGATACTTCGCGCCATACAAGGTGCTTCGGCGTTTAGGTGCTCTAGGCTACGAGGTAACTTATCACGTATGCCACTACGAACTCTCAAGGGCACCGTGCGTGGCTGGAAGTCGCGCATTTCATGCGCCTCATGCCATTTCGCGCTCGTTAGCTCAACATAATAACACTACTTTTCGCTTTAGTATTTTAAGTTCTTGTACTTATTGTTTATTGTACTTTCTTGCTATATTGTTATTTGTTGCATGCATTTTTCTCCCGTGTTTTATTTTCAGCACTGGGGTGGTGCTTTTTCAGACGGTTGCATTGTCACCAGTCTTATTATTGATGTGCTCGGTTTAAACCATCAAAGACTACAAGTAGTACTTGGAAAAGATCACGCGTCGCTGTTCCAGAAGCTTCTAGTTTGTAGTAACTCATTTTGTTAACATTGCGCAATGGATGCAAACACTCAAGATTATTCCATAGCTTTTGCGACCACCAGTGATAGGGCTTGAAAGTTCGGCGCGTTGTGTATAAAACATGGCACGTCTCAACCACGATCAGTTTTTCGACAGTCGACGCTCTGTTGCCCGCTATTAGTTCCATTGTGTATTGCTGTGCCCTGACTTTTCGTTTAATGGCCACAACTTCAGCCAAACAAGCAGCTACACCTAAGAGATGTCGGCTCTTCCCGTTGCCCACATCACGACCTCGTGACAACATACTGCACACACTTGTTGTCACTCATTTGCATGTTCGAGTGGAAAATTCACGGAAGATTCACAGTTATTAGAATGACCCACCGGAGCTTCAGCCACTCATCGTCATTCACTGCGTGAATACGCAGTGATTTGTATGGACTTGTCCTTATATTAACTTCGCGTATGTGACCTATGAAACTTATGTGCAGTAACACCGTTTGTCCGTGGAATGGAATGAAAAAAACTTTATTTCAGTCCTGCAGGACGCGCTTAGCGCGTAGCGGGCGTCTCCCCCTTAGGGACCGACAGGGAGTACCCGGCGACCGCTTCGTGGGCCTGCTGGACGGCCCATTGCTGGTCAGCGAGAAGTGAGCTCCTGAGGGACCTCTCCCACTTGCTTGAGGTATGGTTGGGATGAGTTGTTATACACTCCCAGATCATGTGTGTGAGTGTCGCTGTGTGTCCACATGATGGGCATGTGTCGCTGGGGTATGCATGAGGATAATAAACGGGAAGCATGGCAAGGTTTGGGTACGTGTGTGTCTGTAATAGGCGTAGGGTTAATGCCTGCGGTCTCTTAAGTTTCGGATGTGGGGGTGCAAAATGCGGCGTTCCAGGTAAAAGTGCTTTGTTATGTCATTGTACGTAATGGGTGCATCCCGATTGGTATCTAACCCAGCAAGATGGGGTTCTCCTGTGGCGGTGTGGTCGGTAAGTGCGCGCGCTGCATCAGTGGGCGATCTCGTTGCGGTTGGATAGGGCAACCGGCACGTGGCCGAGATGGGCGGGTAACCAGATGACAGTGAGGTGTTTCAGGGCACTCGGGTCCGCTTTGCGCAGGATACGTAACGCCTGGTCGGAGATGACTCCGCATTCGAAGGCTTTGATGGCTGGCCTGGAGTCGCTGTAGATGAATTCCCGTTTGCTGTCGAGCATAGCTATAGCTATAGCTACTTGCTCCGCTGCCCTAGATATATTACCCGGTGTATACCGTGCCTGCGGTAGTTCGAAATGCGATGGACGGCCATTTCATTCAGTTCTATTGCAGGACTGCCGTAGTGATGTGCTTCGCCCTATGTGGGACAATAATCCTTACCACGAACATCGAAACCTCGCACCATGCTCGCACCAGATTGCCGTGTTCGTCACACTCGACGTTCCGCGAAATGCCCATGTTTTTATTACCGAGGCCGTCGCTTACGTCATGTTGGTCGCAGTCTTGTATGGATAAAAGACACTCAGGCCGATAGAGGCTGCCAGGTCACCATGTTGCTTATGTCCACATTGGCCAGGATATCTTGTTCGTCAGTGTAGTGAGTTGCGATATCGCGCACTGGATTTCCATTATACGCAACGTTGAGGCGATGTGCGTTTTAACGGTCGACGTCCCCATTTCATCAGTATAGGCGTATGCTGTCAGGGCACTTAAAGAGATGCGAGATTATAAGTTTGCTGGTGGTGTTTTGTGGCAAAACAAGAATTATTTGCTAAAAATGGCAAGTGAAACCATTTTATTTGAACCACAGGACGAAGATTGTCTTTATTCAGCAACTTTCGGTTGTGCCTATACTCCGCCGCAACTTTTTTCGGCAGCACAGCCAAGGCTACAAAGCAGACACACGCACACTTTTGCATGTAGTGCGCGAACGCTACCGTTCATCTATTACGCAGCATAAATGAAAACATAAGAACCAAATATTCACCTATTATGCCCACGAATGTTCTCAGTGTTATCAAGAAAACTTATTCCTTGTAGTGTTTTTCTTTTTTTATTTCAAGTTTTGTGACTTTTTGGTCTTCTTTCACCCTTTTTTTTCCTATCACAGTAAACAACGATGGTATCGATCAGCTGCAGCGAGTTCAAAGTGTCAGCAGCAACCTCTCAATCTTCAGCAACACTAGCAAAATTGCAATTGGAAACTACGTAAAAGCAATGAACCTTTTCATAAATCGCGTTTCAGTTTTGGTAGATATTTCGCTTGCCTACTATGGCTGATACAATCAGGCTCAACATTGTGTACCCGTCGGCGTCTACGGTGGGAGCGGTTCCTGTCGCCTAGCGATGGCAGCGGTACCTAATGAGTCTCAATGTTCCATTTCCTCGATTATTTCACATCTGCAGCTGGACGGCGAAACAATGCATTCTGTGTGGGGTGACTGTCAAATTTTTTGTTTAAAAATACCTGTAACGAAATTTGTCGAAATCTGTGAAAAATATGAACCAGAACTCAGGTAACATTAAAATGAGAGGACGCCAGAAGACTCATCATGATTGATCCATCAAAGTAAATCGATAGTAGTATACAACTGTTCCTGCTCAGCACCACGCAACAGGATAACCAAAACAAGTATATAAACTTTTTTGAATTAGACAACAATAAAAAAGCTTGATTTAATAATACATCCATAATGTACTTCGATAAACAAAGTGACGAGTGATCATAGCGTAGCGGCTGCTGCGTTTTCGAGTGATGACGCATCTTGCGAATCCTTTGTTATTCTTTCCGAAGACACTGTACCACGGAAAGCACCCCGACCGGCAGGTCGTAGTGCTTGCGTGCTGCCCGACTTTACAGCAGACGCTGGCGTTCTCTGCTTCGAAGACTCGGCAACGTCGCGGCAGGTATGTTTGCTCGAAGTACCAACCCCATGCCTTTGCGGACTCGATGATCTCATCGTCGTCCGAATAACGCTACCCGCGGAGGCAGCGACACTCGGTTTCGAAGTTCCAGGAGCACCATCTGGAACCTCCGTGGCTGGCTTTTCAGAAGTGCACATGGTGGTTCCCTGAGCGGTCAGTGGTACCTGCTCGAGGTTGGTACCCGCTGGAACCTCGGTGACATCGCTCTTCGAGTGTTCAGCAGAGGCGGCGACAGGGTCGACCAGCGAGTGGTCGTCTCCAACCGACGTCTCCTGGCTGGAGGTCGAGAAGTCGGCCGCCTCGTCATACACGTTCCTCGTGATTGTATTCATCATCTGAAACACAAAATTCGGGGTGCCGATTAACGTTCTTGATCGATTCTTTACACGCACAAATCGTATGATGAAACAAGCGCTAAAAATTACACACACTCGGAGAGGACACAGACGAGCGCTTACTAGCAACTTGAAATTTTATTTCGAAGCGAACACTAATAAATACTTCACACGCGTGTACGTCAATCCCAACATGCGTGTGAGGTATTTATTAGTGTCCGCTTCGAAATAAAATTTTAGGTTGCTAGTAAGCGCTCACCTGTGTCCTCTCTCAGTGTGTGTAATATTTAGCGCTTGTTTCATCATGAACCTTTACCAACACGCAGAACTGGCAGCCATCACAAATCTTATCTTGATGCATTAAGGTCTATCAAATTGTTTACAAAGAAAAACACACAAAGGGGACGTGGTAGGTCAAACTCAGAAGTAACTGTAGCCATCTTGGATCCCCGGCATTGATTAAAAGTCAAAATGCATTAGGACACGTGATTAAGCAGCTAGCCTGACCTCAAAGGCAGAATATGAGATAGACGTCTACTAATCGATAGTAAATTATACTATCTTTGTGCCGCTACCCCTATTTTGAATAAAAATTCTTGCGTGAGAATCGCTCTCTGGGTTTCGTGCCGACCGGTTGTGCCCCCGCGATCTCTGACGACAGCGCAGCTCTGGCCGACTGACTCACCCTACGCCATCTCCTGCCGCCGACAAGAGCTCTCGCTGCGTGGGGCCCCGTCCTCGGACTCCTGCGACCGTGTCCATCTTTCCTATCTCCTCTTTACTTCCGTTGTTTTCTGTAGTTCGCTGTCCCTGCGCCTCGGTCTCTCATTCCTCTATCTAATAAATGCGAAGCATTTATTAGCGAACTTCGGTGACATTGAGCGTATTTATTTATCTCGCCACCTACGACTTTTCGCTCTCCTGGCTGTTTGGATAATGGTATCGATACCGAACTTGGTATGGCATTACATGACTGTATGACGAGCATATTTGACTAGTAATAACATGAAAATCATGATATGCATGTCATGACTCTCATGATTTACATATCGTGGTCTTGCTGCTCCTGTGGTGAATTCGTTCACATGACATGTTGCAAAACTGGTATTGTATGACATGATTGCATGGCGAATACAATCTACAGACCCTAGCATGAAAATCATGACATCGTGTCATGTAACAACATGACTACATGCCACGCTCATGATCAGCTCATGGCTATTTTATTATCGTCACATATACGAAATTCGGTATTACGGTACGCGAATAGATGACGAAGGTATGTGACTGGTGCAAGCGTGATAATCGTGAGATTCGTGCCATGTAACAACATGACTAAATGCCACGCTCTTGATGTGCTGGTGGCCGTTTCTCTATCTTCGCTTATACCAAATTTGGTACTACGGGACGTGAATGGATGACTAAGGTATGATAATAGCGCAAACATGATAAACATGAGATTCGTGTCATGTAATGCCATGACTACATTCCACGCTCATGATGCGCTCACGGCCTTTTCGTTAGCATCACATATGCGAAATTTGGTACTACGGTACGTGATTGGGCGACATAGGTAAATGACACATGCAAGCATAGTAATCACGACATGAGTGTCATGTAACAACATGACTACATGCCACACTCATGATGCGATCGCGGCCGTTTTGCTAGCTTCACACATGCCAAATTTGGTATTACGTGATGTCAATAAATGACGAAGGTATGTGACTGGTGCGAATATGATAATCTTGAGATGCGTGTCATATGACAACATGAATATATGTCACAGTCAGGGCACCAATACACTTCGACGTGACACGCCGCGCGTGTGCGCCAGCGTTCGTTTCGTCACGTCACGTCGCAATGCCGGGCCAGTCGTCGATCCTGCCATATACTCGCAGGCGTGCGCCACGCTGCGTTTCTTTAACGCGTGCGCCTTTAAGCGCATCCGGCGCTTCTCCGTCACGAAAAGAGGCAGACGCAGTGCTGTCTGGATACCGTAGGGGGCGTGAAACGCAGCATGTCAATTTCGCGTCGGTTGGTGTCGGGCCGCGCCGACGGATGCTGGTCGCGCCTGCGTCAGACTATATATAGAGTTCTGACGTTTTGCTAACGCATAGCGTCGCTGTGGCCAGCGTTCGCGCGCGTCCGCGTTACGTTGGAGTACATTGAGCACTTAATTAAGCACTCGCGGCCGTTTCGCTAGCTCTATATATACCAAATATGGCGTTACGTGACGTCAATAAATGACGAAGGTATATGACTGGTGCAAACACGATAATCATGACACGCGTGTCATGTAAGAACATGACAACATACCACGTTCGTAGCGTGCTGTCGGCCGTTTCGCTAGCTCCACATATACTAAATTTGGCATCACGTGAAGTGAATAGATGATGAAGGTAAACGACACATCCGAGCATGATAATCATGACACGGAACTCATGTACGGCATCATTTACCTCCACCTCGTAGCGTTTTGGTGATTTTAAAGGGACATATTATCAACCTTCCTCATTCGTGCTTCACATATCATCGATTCTCACTGTAGGTGGCATCAGCCAAATTTTTTTATCTTTTAATCCTATCTTTTTGATCACTCCTTACCTCCATCCCTCACGAGCTACTGCACGTTGGACAGAGCTATCGATGGTTGCTGACGCTCTGACGATAGCTCTAGCTGATAAGGAGCTAATATTTTAGACATAGTATCCGATGCCATAGTCAAGTAATCACTCGAAGGTACAGTAGGCACGTGAAGGGTGGGGCTGACGTACATAGATCTTTTATCGGTTCTGTCAATTTGGTCCGTGATTTGGTCTTATCGTATGCGCCACGACACTGTTTCATCTGTCAGTATATATTCAATAGTTTTCCGAATGAATTTTCAGTTGGTAGTAAGCGCTTGTCCCTGTCTTTCTGTCCACGTCTATCTCACCCAATCAACCATATTGATAAATTTCGTCGAACATTAGATTATGATTTCTCATTTATCCACTGGTGCAAAAGTTTTGCCAAGAGAGCAAGGTGATTTTTACACCTGTAAAATCGATTATTTTCGGCCAAGATGGTGCGGTAGTTATATCATTCTGCAATCCGGCGCGCTGAAAGCCAATCTAGGGGCAGGTAGTTCGTGCATTCGCCTATATTGGCAAAATCAAGCTTACTGATAAGATGTACAGGGGAGGGCAAAAGTTCCTAGGCCACTCTCCCATGTATTTCTGTAGAAGCATGGCCCAAGAACTTCTCTCCGGAACGGCACTTCTGCTTTGTAAAGGCTTTGAACGGGCCTTCCTCATGTAAATCACTCATTTCGGGACAGTCAGTTTTAGCTTCTTTGTCGCAATTTGCAGCTTCTTTTACTTCACTTGCCTATTGCTGCATAAACAGACGAGCTTTCGATCCACCGGCTCTTCCATATGCCACAACGTTTTTTTCTAAAATGAACTAGTTCCCAGTGAGTGCTCGTCCCATCTTCTTTTTTCGCGCTCCGCTTCTATCTTTTGACCCTACGACAAAAGAACTTGATCGGCAAAGCGCTCAGCTAGCTCACCTTGAAAAGCTTCTCCCAGGCGTGCACTGTGGCCGGTGTCATGAGTGCCCTGTTGCTGGCCACCATCTGCTCGAGCGCTGCCGCGAAGAGGCTCTCGAAGTTTGAGGGACTCACGCCGACCCTGGGCAGGTGATTGGCGGCGTTCTTGCGGATGAGCTCGATGAACACCTCGTCGTCCTCGATGCACTCCACGATGGCCGACAGCTGGTGGCCCACTGCGCATGCGTGCGCCCGGAACTTGGCGTCGTCGCGCAGCGTCTGCAGCTCCTTGTCCCTGAACCTGGGGAACATCTGCAGGTACTCGGGGTGCTTGGCGAACATGCTGATGAAGATGCGCACGCCGTAGTCGGGATTCTGCTCGCAGAACTTGCGCCAGCTGTTGCGAATGAGCCTCTTCTCGCGATCGGTCAGGCTGCTGTTGTGATTGCTGAGGCCCCTGCGAAAAGCGTTGCCCATCTTGAGCCCTTCTTCGTCTTCTTCTTGTAGCTTTCTTGCTTGTTTCTCTGCTCTGGCTCTTAACCACTAAGGGGGATTGGCCAAGAAGATGGCGAATAATATCAATGGACAATTAAGGTCTATGTATTGGTGAAAGGATGATGATTATTTTTATGGCCAAAATTTATGGCTCACGCTCACTGTGTGTGATTAGCCAAGAAACCGAAATTCATTGTGTTTTTTTACAAAATATGGTCAGTTTGGCATGAAGAAAAAGAAAATAAGTTATTATAATTTTTCTAATGACGAAAATATTCATAACACATCATTATATGGCAAGTTAAGTTAATACAGTGTGATAATTACAGTCTAAATTCAAGCTTAGTTTTGAAGAAGAGCTGAGAAGTGACTCAGCAAGGTAGTCTTTTTGTGTCACACATAAATTAGAGCCCCCCCCCCCACTCCCGAGACGTTCCTCTCGCTGAATTTCTATGTAGGAGCCCCAAAGGACAGAATATTCGGAGTATTTTGTGGGATTCTTAGTTTTTAACTAAAACTCAAAACATGTTTTTTTAATTTTTCAAACGGCGACATGTTAGTAGAAAATGGTCAATATTTTCAGGTTTGTTACAGCTAGAGCACAAAAGCGATGGCACTAGACCAGGCCTGTCTAAGTCGAAATTAGGCGGTGGTATAAAGCACAGCATTTTGATATGGAGACTTACAATTTGCACGCGAGGCACTATTTATTATTCCGTGCGAAGTGCAAGTGCGAGAATTCTGCAGTCGGCATAGTAATATTTAATTATTCCTCAAGAAATAAAAAATTTCTGAACCTCTCTGCTGTGAGATAAGCTGTAAAAGGCATGACTGGCCCAAACAGACCACCAAGGAATGCTCGCGCGATTAGGTCGCCGCCTTCGTGATAATGGTCGGCTCTTTGTCATCAGAGCAGCGCTAACCATTCTGGCATACGGTAGTCAAAGAGTTGCCGAACTTCAGCCGGTAGCAAGAGCCTATTGTCCCTGACAATGGAAGAAGAAATGTTAGTGGCGTACACAGCTATAGTCGTCCCTCGCACAAGAAATTTTCCTTCAGAAAACGTTTATTGTAAGCTATGGCGCTACGAAAAATTCGAACGCAGTGTCGATACCAATGCTTCCTTTATTTCTTTCAATGCCTGTGCAAACGCGCGATTCTAAACGGGAGCAGTCGATCAGCCTTAGTTCAGGGAATGGCCGTGGTGCGATGCTACATGATGGCTAGTGCTGCTGGCGTTCCACGTGCTTCCAAGCGCTTTCCCCGGGAGATGTGACAGACGTGTTTCCCCCTCCGATATCATAAGTCTGTCAGACTTGTTTCTTCGTGCTCCATTTTTGTGGTTCGAAGCAATGCCACCGCTGAAACACAGCCTTCTTAAATTTAGCTAATTCAGTAGCGTTGAAGTGACGCCTCTCCATTGGTTACCCGCATAGCGCCACGAACGGTGACATGCTGTCTCAAAACACAGTGAACGGCAGGATCGGGCGCATTTGGATGGCATTTATAAAATATAGGAGGCATTTGTCGATACAATAAGCACAGTGGTACGTACGAATACCTAAGCAGTATTTTACATGCAATATTTTACACAAGCTTCTCAGCCTACAGGATGTCACTAACTCCCATTACTGGGGAACTAACATGCAGACACATATAAGGAAATAGTTTCCATGCTTTATTTATGACTTCCTCCACAGATGTTATGGCACTGGCAATTTACTCAATTGTATTGAGTTATCACGAAATTTATCTCGAATGGCGCTCACTTATTTTCATTACATGAGACATTTGGGGAGCGCTTCAGATTATTTCCTTTGTCTTACGAACATGCGTCCGTGTCACTGATTTAGATAAAAAATTTAAACGTTCTGGTTGAATTTCACAGGGAGTGTGACATTCCAGCTCGGTCAAAAATGTTTAAGGTAGTCACGATGAAGCTTAAGCTCTGAACATGGGTAGCATATTAGGCGAAAAAAAGTGCTTCTGGTTCAAGTCGTAACCAGTTAACACCCCTGTTTTTCACAGGTTCAAGGCAGTTGCTTAATGGTTTTGTAGGTGGGACTTGCGGTATTTGTTTCAGGTTGGATAATAGCTGCTAATGCTAGTGCTGATTGGGCGCGGAATTCAAGCCTTAATCTAAATATAAACAACACGTAATCTACAAGCGATACATTTGGCTGCGTTTCTTGCCATAAAAAAGAAATGGGGACAAGTCCCGAGGGGCAATATCCAACGCGCAAAGAAAAAGAAAAGTGTAAAATTGTATCACATGCCGTTGTATAACGCTGGAAACACACCCAAATGTACCGTCATGTCAATAGCGTAGCCAGCTAGTGGCACACAAAGCTCGTGCCCTTTCTCCCGAAATTATTTTCGCCTTGACATACAGAGCAAAATATGACCTTTTCAAAAAGGTGCCCTCCCCCTCCTCACCAGTAAAAAAAAATTCTGCCTACATCTCTGCGTCCTGTGGTATGCACAAGCGTCTACTCTTTTTCTGTAAATTTTTTCATAGCTAAAGTCAGTGCCCTCTAAGGGTGTACTGTTACTCTCTTAGGAAGAGGGTGAGGACGCTTATCCACGGAATCGCTTCACCGCTGCTGAAGGAGTTAGACGAAACTCGCCGGATACTTCAGTAGCTGGGTGAAATGGCGCGTACTGGAAAAGCAATTTTACCACAATATTATATGACTAGGGGAACTGACCTATTTTATAGCGTCGTGCGACTACTGCACGAAATTGCGATGTATTCATTATAAATTGGTCTTAATGCTGTTGCTGTCCATAGAGGTTCAAAAATGGTTAACTTGACCACTGTTTTTTTTTCACTTTGGTAGTTGCTAGACACTTTCGGAACCAGTTCTGAACATGATTTGCAGTATAGAGGAATTCATGCCTGAACCGAGAAAACGGCAGAGCACCCAACAAAACAAGTTATGTCCGTCATAATGCTTATATGACTCTTCGAATTAATTCAAGTTCTTGGCTCTTTTATTGCACTATTTCATCGGTCTGGATTCTGGGCCTACTACTGCGCTGATCATCCTGCCCATTTGCGCCCTTAAGTGCCTGTATATTGGGCTGATGATCATTTCGCACGCAAAAATTGAATCACAGCACTTACTTGAGCACCGATTCTCGAAACATCGTTGTCTGCATTCACCGAAGAGCTATCCACTGCTGGATGCCTCATTAGCTTGAATGTCTGCAGGCTGTTATGACCCTCCAAAAGTTGAAACACTGGTCAACCGGCGAAGCTAAAATGGTCCGCGTCAGTGTACATCAGTGGTTTGATTCAATGCCTTTCATTAATCTCCCCGGCTTATTGGAGTCCTTCCCAGTTATTGGTTACATCTGTCTGAAAATAATAAGTGTGGCTTACCACCCCCCTCCCCTGTGTTTCATTCTGCCGAAGTAATGAATAGTGGGGTTTTTTCAATGTTTGGGTCACATATTGGATAGGACGGACAAATTTAGCTTTCACCAACTGCCATATATAACTTTGCTCTGATGTGATCATGTGGTCCTTACGTTTTGAGTATGTGTCGTAGTAACGTATCAGATACTAAGCCCCCTTTTTCTTCTAGTATATGCGCCTGGTTCGTATTCAGCGCATGAGAGGAGCCGAAAAAAATTACTTGAATACTGACTGCAATGTTAATATCTCGATGCTCTTGCATTACATGGAACAACTCTAGCCTTTAACAAATAATTTCTGCCTTCAGCAATCCGACACTGGATCAATATTTCTGAATTTATTGTTCAAGAGCGCGACCCAGACCTATTCAAAGTGTTGTTTGCTATTTTTAGCCCACCCTCACACAACCAAGTTCATCAATAAACTTTATCTCAAACAGTGTCTTTTTGAGGTGTTCAATGGTGTTCGCGTCCGACTGCCAACCACGTGTATTAGTTCCTACATTATTCTAAGTTACTCTGCCTTTTTGTTTCGACACCATCTGCTGTAGAATTACTTTCCTTGTTAAGATTCAGACACTGCACTTGTGCCGTGACATATTCCTGATATTTTGCCCGCTTATGCAATGTCTTGAATAGGCCTTTAACGGTTAATAAATGATTATGATCATGATGAATGATATGCAAATACCCACTCAGGGAGATCGGCCAACGGTTGGACGAAGATTACAGTCTGAAGTCGTAAACTATACCCAAGGTTACAGCATGAACTAGAATGAACAGTTATTTTTTATGAATTCCAGTTTTAGCCCAAACAATGGTCTATAACGTCTTAAAGAACGAAGTATTGTAATTCTAGGGGTACAGAGTTAAAAAATGAATAAATGTGATGTAAATATTACTTTGCTGTACTTCATAGGGAAAGCTAAACTTCTTTAATAGCATTTCAATTTTCTATGTAACGTAAAGTGTGGCCGATTCTTTTTCTGGGCATGAGAGAAGCCTTCTGAACGACAAAGAACTTATTCCCCCACATTGTGTGCACAGCTCGTCTCGCATTGCTCTCCGTAGTGGGTACTGTGAATTTAGGCGCCCTTGTTAAGCTCAGTGGTTCAGGCAAGATGCAACGCCCTTGTCATTTCAATGGCAACGATGTCTCCGAGTGACAAGGAAACAACAGTCGGGACGAACACGGCCAGCTCCAGTGACAAGAGTCACCTTGACAAAAGTCACCAGTGACAAGAGCCAGGGTCACCTACTCAAATTAAGTCAAGCAGACACCTCAAAAGGAGTGCCAGTTCGCCCACTGGAGACCAGCCTCGCCAAGGTAAAGGACATGATGCGACTTTTAAGGCGAAATCCTCAAATGCCTGATGAAACATGGAAATGAACCACTGGCGTCAGCATTCCGCATAGGTATCGTCAACACCAGTGATCCAAAAAAATGCCTGATGACTAACAAAGGGCCAGATTTCTTGAACTCATACTGACTTATCTATTATGCCATCACATGCCATCGTCGCTTCGTCAAGTGTGCGCGATTCACGAGGTAGTGCAAAGCCACGTAAGGTGCACAAGCCTTGCAATGCCTCCAGTCGCGGAAGCAGAGCAAAATTACGTTACGCGCAGAAAGCCTTCCGAGCTTTCACATAGACTGACTTTGTATAATGGGTACGTTCTGCGATAAACCTTCGCTCCCTCTGATTGGGGACCCTGCGCGCGGTTATGGGCGAGGGTCAGTCAGTCAGTCAGTCAGTCAGTCAGTCAGTCAGTCAGTCAGTCAGTCAGTCAGTCAGTCAGTCAGTCAGTCAGTCAGTCAGTGAGTCAGTCAATCAGTCAGTCAGTCAGTCAGTCAGTCAGTCTGTCAGTCAGTCTGTCTGTCTGTCTGTCTGTCTGTCTGTCTGTCTGTCTGTCTGTCTGTCTGTCTGTCTGTCTGTCTGTCTGTCTGTCTGTCTGTCTGTCTGTCTGTCTGTCCTGTCTGTCTGTCTGGTCCAGTCCAGTCCAGTCCAGACAGACAGACAGACAGACAGATAGATAGATAGATAGATAGATAGATAGATAGATAGATAGATAGATAGATAGATAGATAGATAGATAGATAGATAGATAGATAGATAGATAGATAGATAGAGTAGATAGTAGATAGATAGATAGATAGATAGACAGACAGATAGATAGATAGATAGATAGATAGATAGATAGATAGATAGATAGATAGATAGATAGATAGATAGATAGATAGATAGATAGATAGATAGATAGATAGATAGATAGATAGATAGATAGATAGATAGATAGATAGATAGATAGATAGATAGACATTAAGACAGACAGACACACAGACAGACAGACATATAGATAGATAGATAGATAGATAGATAGATAGATAGATAGATAGATAGATAGATAGGATAGATAGATAGATAGATAGATAGATAGATAGATAGATAGATAGATAGATAGATAGATAGATAGATAGATAGATAGATAGATAGATAGATAGATAGATAGATAGATAGATAGATAGATAGATAGATAGATAGATAGATAGATAGATAGATAGATAGATAGATAGATAGATAGATAGATAGATAGATAGATAGATAGATAGATAGATAGATAGATAGATAGATAGATAGATAGATAGATAGATAGATAGATAGATAGATAGATAGATAGATAGATAGATAGATAGATAGATAGATAGATAGATAGATAGATAGATAGATAGATAGATAGATAGATAGATAGTGCTGTGCTAGGGGGTTCTCGAAAGATGCGCTATTATTTGTATCATTGTGCTACCGAAGGCAATCTCAGAGGCCACGCAGATTGAAACACGTGGTTGAGATAAACTCTTCCAGGTGCCACAATGTTTCAGAACCATCGATTTTCTACCAGTATTTTTTTTCTACACCACTTTTGAATATACGAAGAAGCGGTGGTAAATACTCGGCAAACCAGTCATGTGTCTTTGTGGAACTAACGAATAAAAAAAAAGAAGCGTACAACTCAGCGTCTAAAATTAAAGCGCCATTTGCCACCGGTTGTCCCTTGGCGCAGCGTTTCCAAAAACTATCACGCACATCTTGATTATTGAACCGAGGATTTACGTTCCGTGGTGCCACGCGGCTAACTATTCATCTTGAGGAGAGTGGCTTTTATTGCACAAAAAATGAATTGGTGCAATATTGCCAATAACTTGAAGAATAATTTGGGCACTGACGCAGGAGAAGCAATGAAAACGAGTGAACCTGGCGCTCAAGTTGGAGCTGGCACAGCCGCCAACAGCGGTGTCAGTGGGTGCGATATTTCTCCTGTAAGCTCAACTGGATTGCAAGAGAAGCAGAGAAAAAAAGGGGTATCGCCACCACAAAAAGTGAGCTTCTTTTAAGTTCCTTATGAACACAGCAGCATGAGATCGGTTAAGGATGCAAATATACGTTCAGTACCATTGAAGAGATAGTTTTGTATTATTTTATAGGTGTATGTACAAAACATTTCTCTTATGTATGGTCAAGTATTTTGCTCTCTTATATTTTTAACATTGTTATGTGCTTTTATGGTGCTGTATGATCTAATCAAACTTTGAATAAAATACTTTGCTGACGTGAGCTTGTGTTCTCTGTTCAGCAATGTTCATTTACGTAGATTGTGCCACTGCTTTTCTTATGCAATGTCTTATTTGTAGAAATGCTGCTTTTGTCGCCCACGGGCTAACAGGATGAGTCAACAATATAATAAATTTTCACACGTGGTCACTTCAGGCACCATCGCGACCACGACAATGAAGGAAAAGAACACAAGGGCGTGAAGTGTACTGACAAAAGACGTAAGGTCAGCAGAGATGCTGCGAAAACCTCCCCAGCGTCGCCACCAAATGCATCCTCGGGAGTTTGCCAAGCGTCGGACCAGAAAGTAGCAGGAACGGATAAACCACTAGTAAGTGGCATATGGCTCTAGTTTTTATTATCGAAAACGGGTGTTCGTTCGAGCTAGTTGATTATACATGGTTGTCAGAAGCAGCACAAAAAACGCGGACGAACACACAGACAAACGAACGCTGAAAAGACCCTTTAGAAAATTCAGTCTGGCAACATGTCTTTTCCGCCATATCTTGTTCACTCGTGCGAGCTGGTGGCCTGTGTGTCCCAGTGACGCCAATGAGCGTTCCCTGCGGTGCACACGGACACCGCTTGCGTTCATGCGGGACGTGTACCGCGCTTGGATGGTACGCCAACGAGCGTTCCTTGGAGGCCGTGTCCTTGCTCTGCCGGTCATGACAGCCCGTCCACCGCCCGAAGAGGTCACACAAGGGCCGCAGTGGCACTGCTCCCTGAAGTGGCCGCTGTGCCTCCTCTAGGGCGTACCACGGAGTGCCACCCAAAACGCACATACGCAGCAGTAACTGCGTGTTGATGTCAGCAGCACGCATCACCAGTGGGCGAACAAGACATGGCGGGAAAAAATGTGTTTTCTGTTTCGTTCGATAGGTGGCGCTGAATTTTGGAAAGAGTCTATTCTACCAAGTTCATTTTTCTGGAAAACAATTTATAGCAGTGATATATAACTGATAACAGAGAAGTAGATCATGCACATGAATTCCTGCTCTTAGTGAGCAACAACCGCTGAAGGGGTACTTAAGCACTCGGCACCAGCCTTGTCATGTCTACAATGTCCCGCGCATTCAGTTCCCTGTTCCTGGTGACGACGCACGACTTCACATGCGCCAGAACACGACCTTAACGAGAACAGTGATTAGCTAATTAGCCTTGTTTATATTTACCTACATTGTACTTGTGCTCTGATAATTTATGACCGAAGTGTCTGCACGTCTGGCCTATGTGCAGTACGCCGCAAGATAACGATACGCGACCTACAACGTTCCCAAGTACACTGGACAAATGTGTAATTGGGCCTAATATTACCAGCACATTGCTACACCTTTTTTGGAGGTTTGGGTTTGTGATCCTGCCAATCTCGGGCAGCTTGTCAGCTGCGAAGAATTCAACGCAGGCATTATCTTGCTGAGCGGTGTTTTTTTTTTAGAATTTGGGAAAGAGCATGCGAATTTGAAACTGTTTTTTCGCTCATCTGCAGACACCCTGCAAAAGAAGTCTAAGCACTCATTGAATCTTACTTCTTCACAAAAGAAAGCAATTTCTGCGCCTAATGCGATTGTTTCTTTTCTTTATTATAAAGGGCTTTAAGTTGCGTGTTTTTCGAGAAAATAACTCGTTTGAGGTCAACGCTGGTTCATCTTCAGGTTTGTGTTTGACTGTTGTTTCTCGCGCTGTTATTTACACCCGTTATTCAATTGTATGAGAAAATAAGTTCTATCTTACTAGGACAGTACACGGTTCAAATGAAAATGAGAAAGATAGAGTAATAAAAGAATATGACTACATATGTGGCTTCGGCAAAAGCAATTTGGTTTTCGCGAAAGTAAGGGGCCTGATTGGCAATCAGGTACAAATAACCTTGTCCTGCTTCCAGACAGGCAGGAAGCAATCACCACAAGGAACACAGAAAGAGGATAAGACACCTAAGGTCAACGAGAAGTCAGCACAGAAACCCGACACTGTGGACACTTTGAGAAAGAGAAGTGGTCCAGTAAACAGAAAAGGCGAACCCAGCAAACAGGCGTCACCTAAAAATGTTTTCTGCAGCCAAACTGGTGAGTGAAACTAGAAATCCTGCTGACGGTTTAAGCTGCCTAATCTCTAATGTTGCTTTATCGCTAATGGACTGCAAATTTATATGGCCACACGATCCAAAACACAGTTCCTCTAGCGACGTTGTATTTTTCCCACTGTTACCCGATGCTGCTGACTTATCACGCAAATATTCATTCAAAAAGAGGCATTAGTTTGATCAGTTTTCTATTCTTGTACGCATTTTTTTTGTAATTCAAAATTCCCACGACATACAAAAAAGCATAACGGACTGAATGTAGTTATTTTGTTCGCTGAAAATATTCACAATAACAAATGAAAGCACATATTTTTTATTTACCACAGCGTCCGAGGTAGTCTTCACTCTGTTCAAGGCACGGTTTGCCAGAGCACGTATAAATATTTATAAGAATTAGTGACTCCGCTGTGGCATTGAATAATTTAGGTGAGCCAGTGCCGAAATCCGAGACGCTTAATTTCAGATTTGGGTGCCTTTCGTCACTTTTGAGAAAAAACTGCGCAAAATATACACTTGAATATGCACACTACTTATGGGTCATGTTTTTGTGCAATATATCTGATACTGAAGTAGAAAAACAGACGCATATAAGAGAGCGTATGCTTCGAATCCGCAATTCCTGGCAAATGAAATGTCGGACGCATGGTGCAAGAATACTTTAGGTGAGCAAACTCTGGGGACTATCAGCTGGTCAGTAATATACTGCGTCGCAATGAACTCAAGAGATGGCACTACTAGCTTTGCCCCTGCTCCCCGTCCCTCTCTATATTTAGGAAAGCCCCGCGACGTAAGGAAGTAGCGACGCTCATTTATCGTTGCCACAACACGCCCGCCGCGTCATCAACCTCCTCTCTTATCACCCCCTCTTTCGCGGCGCCGCTGGTTGATATCGCACGATAACCCGGTTTTCTCATATTTGGAAACCAGTCACCTACGTGCCGGATGTGCCTTGCTGGATTTGCCGGCAGCGCGACACGGTGCTCAGTGCGGCGAGGTATTTATTGGCATGCCCCCAACGAAAACATAATCGGTTCCTCCCCACCTAAGCGCTTGCTCCGCTGGCGTTTGATAACCTAAAGTATTTGTTGCATCATGTTGACGCCTGAAGCTGATTGATGAAGCTGCCCTTCATCATGCCCAACGACGCAGGCGCCGTTCCTCCAACCTTTCCAGCGGGGCCACCTACCTTACTCTGCGCCGGTCACTTGCATCTGCGAGATCCCCCGTTTTCTCTGGCACTGGCGACAAGGACGTCGGTGACTGGCTTTTTACGTGTGATTGGGTGAGAATCCACAACAAATGGGACGACGAAGCCATGTTGGGCTATGTTGCATTCTATTTGTCGGACCTGTGCAAGCTATGGCTCGTAAACCACGAAGCTGAGCTTACTACGTCAAGTCAGTCTTCAAAACAAGTCTCACCCAAGTTTTCGGATGGCCTGAGGTGCGCAAACGCCGCGCTAAACAGCGATTGGGTGCTTGATCCCAAGAGCTTGGTGAGAATTTCACCAGCTGCATTCAGGGCATGCTTGACCTTCGTGAGCGGGTAAACGTGACGATGTCAGAAGGGGAGAAGATTAAAACTATATTGAAGGGCATTGAGGACGACGCTTTCCAGATGCTGCTATCTGAGAGTCCTCGCACAGTCATAGAACTGACTCAATTCTGTATGAGTTACGATTAGTTGCGCAGACAACGTTTTCACACCAGACGTCCCTCTGTGTCAGGCACAGAGGCACGTCACCTCAGCCTTGGCATAGTAGATGACCACGCTCCTCTCTCTTCTCTCGGAGATACAAGACTTCATCCACACCGAAGTTACACTTCGGCTTTCTTTCATGTCCTGCGTACCCGACCAACCACGCAGTCTGTCACCTACGCTCTACCACTTCATCCAGGACCAGGTCGCTAAAACTATTCCTCCAGCCCGTGAACCACCGCCCGTTACTGCAGTTCTCACGTACGCAGAAGCTACTACTCGACCTCGTCAACAGTTTCTTCAGCCTACGCTTTTGTATTCACGAACAATCTTTTTACCAGCTGCCTATGACGATGACACTACAGCCGCACTTTCCAACCCGCCAGCCGCAAATCGGCATTGTACCCGACCAATGGCCGCCGCGAATCCGCTCGCACTCCGACCAATGGCGGGCATATACGATGGCCATCCAATCTGTTTTTCCTGTGGTAGTACTGGCCACGTGGCGCGTTATTTCCGTCGTCGACTCACTTTGGCGAACAATGAACGAGTGCCATCTTTCACTCCTCAGTTTTCGTCTGTGCCTTCAAGCTATTCTGTCTCTTCATTTCGCCATAGTCACTCATACACACTTCCCCGCCGCTCATCCTCCCCGAATCGACTCTTGTCTTCTCCGATGCGTCACTGTACCGAACCCACAATGCAGGAAAACTAATGGCTACAGTTCTCGAAAAACTAACTGTGTCCCCGCCTCCATGCACAAGTCCTCGCCCCTGTGCAGACAACTTGATGGATGTGTCGGTTGACGGTATTCTAAGCATGCCACTTGCCGACACCGGAGCCCCTGTATCCGTAATTTCCGCCCAGCTGTGCCGCACGCACTGAGAGGTCCTGACGACATTATCCCATCTATCTGTCCAAACGGCGAACTCACAATACATGGCACCTCTCGCGGCCTGTGCAATGTAAACACGAGTCGTCATCCAAGGGCTTGTGTATATTGTCGAGTTTGTCGTGCTCCGCTCGTGTTCCTATGACGTAATATTTGCTGGGACTTCTTTGCGAATAATAATGCCATCAACAACTGCTGAACTTGAGCTTCCCGCTCTTTCAGATGTTTTGCTGTCAACACCCTCATTCAGTGTAAGAGACTGTCTGTATTCAGTGACAGAACCATTACTCCGCGCTCTGTCCTGGTTGTGCCTGTCTCGTGTACCGCTATTCTCAACTGCGATGTTATCTTTACGGTCTCTTAACTGTTCATACGCCGCAAATGTTCGCCGCTTCCAGTTGCTATCCTTGCTGTCCGCGGTGAGTCACGAAAACGCTCGTTCACAACACCCTGGAGTGGCCTTCACCTTTATATCATGGTGGAAGATGTCGGTCGGATACAGATGATCTACCCCCGTCACTTTTTTGACGCTCCGGTAACTTCGATTTCTGCGCAACTAAGTGCACTCACTTCTGACCCTGTTGTTGACCAGCCTCTCTTCGATGCTTTCAATTGCTCTGTCGATACCGCAACGTCGTCTTCCGAACGAAGCCAGCTGATCAACATGCTGCAGAGGTACCGCGCTTCTTCTTGCTACTATTTCTCACAAGATTGACACAGGAAGCATCCGCCTTTACGGCAATAACCTTATTGAGTATCAGCGTCGGAGCGCCGTGGTATGAAGATCAGGTTGCTGAAGTGCTTCAGCGAGGCATCGTGCAGTCACCGGTCGTTCTTGCGAAGAATAAAGTTGGCTCCATTCGGTTCTTTGTCTACTACCATCGTTTAAACAAGATCACCCACAAGGACATTTCCCCGTTGCCGCGAATCGTCTACGTCCCTCGATTGTTTGCAGAGAATGGGATGTTGCTACATTCCTACTGGCAAGTTCCTATGGAAGCATCTGATCGACCTAAAACATAATCTTTCACAAATTACGAATATAGAAATTACCATCCTTCCTTTCGGCCTATGTAATGCTAGCAGCCACTTTGGAGAGAACTATGGACACTATTTTACGAGAGCTCAAATGGAACACATGTTTATGCTACCACAATGACGTCGTAGTCTTTACCGCCGAATTCAACACCCATTTAGGTCGTCTCGAGTACGTTGTCAGTACGAGTACGTTGCCTTACCGACGGAGCGCTTAAACTTTATTTGAAAAAATGTCATCTCGATGCCCGGCAGCTGACAATTCTTGATCACGTAGTATCGCGGGGAGGCATTTTTCCAGACCCAGCCATGCATCGCGCAGTCAGCGATTTTCAGAAACTAAAACCAGAAGGAGATTTGGTGTTTTGTCGGCTGGTCGTCATACTTCCGACGCTTCATTGAAAAGTTCCCCTTCATCCTCTTCATATGTGCGCCCCTGAAATGCCTTTTTAGTGGCGACAAGGACCTTTCCCCTTGGTCACCAACCTTCAACGATGCCTTCGCCAAATTACGCCACTTGCTGAATTCGCCGCTCATCATCCACCACTTTGATCCTGACGATCCGAAGAAGGTTCACACTGCCGCCAGTGGCATCGAATTTGGCGCTGTGCTAGCACAACTTAAACAAATGTTTGATGAATATGCGTCGCCTACGTGAAAGCCGAGGCTAACTGCTCGGGGAGCGAGGAAGAGAGCTTAGCCATTACTTCAGCCCTTGTTAAATATTGCCCTGACTCGTATGGCCACGCATTTGACGTGGTAACTGCCCCACCACTGGTGGCCTAGTGGTTAAGGTACTCGGCTGCTGACCCGCCGGTTGCGGAATCAAATCCCGGCTGCGGCGGCGGAATTTTCGATGGATGCGAAAGTGCTGTAGGCCTGTGCTGCTCAGATTTGGGTGCACGTTAAAGCACCCAAGGTGGTCAAAATTTCCGCAGCCCTCCACTATATATGGTGTCTCTCATAATTATATGGTGATTTTGGCACTTTAAACCCCGCACATCAATCAATCAATCAATCAATCACGTGATCACTGACCGCAACGCCCGTTTCCTGGCTTTCCACTCTTATGGACCCTTCTGGACGACTTATTTGCTGGGCGCTTCAACTTCAGTAGTATAACATCTGCGTTATTTACAGATCCGGTCTCAAGCACACGGACGCTTACGCCCTTTCTCGCTCATCGGTATCAGATGACGCTGTTTGCCTCGCTTCCCTTGCGCCTGCACTTGCAACAATCGTCTTACTCAATATGACGTTGGAGCAACGGAAGGATCCCTGGATCAGCGCTCTCCTGAACATCCTTTCTAATCCTTTCTATTCTTTGCCGTATCATGCTCTCCGCCCCCAGGCTATCAGCTTTTGCATTCTAGTTGACCTCCTTGATTGATTGATTGATTGATTGATTGATTGATTGATTGATTGATTGATTGATTGATTGATTGATTGATTGATTGGTTGGTTGGTTGGTTGATTGATTGATTGATTGATTGATTGATTGATTGATTGATTGATTGATTGATTGATTGATTGATTGATTGATTGATTGATTGATATGTGGGGTTTAACGTCCCAAAACCACCATATGATTATGAGAGACGCCGTAGTGGATGGCTCCGGAAATTTTGACCACCTGGGGTTCTTTAACGTGTGCCCAAGCTGAGCACATGGGCCTACAACGTTTCCGCTTCCATCAGAAACGCAGCCGCCGCAGCCGGGATTTGATCCCGCAAACTGCGGGTCAGCAGCCGAGTACCTTAGCCACTAGTTCACCGCGGCGGGGCGAGTTGACCTCCTTCTTCGAGGCAACTACTTTTCCGAAAGTGCCAAGTGACTTCTTGCGATAGCCGGCCATTTCCATCCTTTTATATGTGACGCTTTTTACGTACACCCGCCCCGCTGCGATGGTCTAGTGACTAAGGTACTCGGTTGCTGGCCCGCAAGCTGTGGGGTCAAATCGCGGCTGCATCGGCTGCATTTCCGATGGAGACGGAAATGTTGTAGGCCCGTGTGCTCAGATTTGAGTACACGTTAAAGAACCCCAGGTGGTCGAAATTTCCGAAGCCCTCCACTACGGCCTCTCTCATAATCATATGGGGGTTTCGGGACGTTAAACCCCCCATACCAATCAATCCACGTAGACCCACAGTGCACGCATGCGGGCCTCTTCAAGACATACGCTGGGCTTTGAGTCCGATGGTATTTGAGCGGCATGTGTAAATATGTGTGGTAGTTCGTTCGCTCATCTCCTCAGTGCCAACGATCAAAGACCTCCCGGACAAGTCTACACATCACAACCTATACCCTTTCCTAGTCGCCCTTTTCATCGCGTTGGCATTGGCATTTACGAACCACTGCCGTCAACTGCTAGATTATCGTGGCCATGAACTACCTGACACGCTATGCCTAAACGGCCACGTTGCTGCCTGCCACAGCCCATGACGTAGGAACGTCTGTGTTGCATCATTTCATTCTTCGTCATGGTGCCCATCGCGAGCTCTTAAGCGACGGAGGCCGTGCCTTCCTTTCCGAAGCATTTAAGGCATTACATGAGAATAGCGAATCGTACACCGCACAAGTACAGCGTATCATCCGCAAACGAAGCGGCATGAGAGTGCTTCAACCGTACTCTTGGTGATATGCTATCAATGTACGCCGCCTCTGATTGTTCGATTTGGGAATTATTTTCGCTTTCGTCACCTACGCTTCTATTACTGTGGCACAAGCTATTACTGAATTTTGCCGTACTTTCTTCCATATAGCCGAGAACCTCCACTAACGTTGACGCCATTCTTCCACATAAACTTGATGAGTCCGAATGTCTTCCTTGTCCAAAGCAACCCGACCTACTGAAGAAGGCCGCCAGCTTCTTTTGAACCAAGGACCAATGGCGGCAACAGTTCCATCAGCCTGGGGACCGTTTGGCGCCAACTTTTTGCCCTGGTTGTTTGGTATGACTTCGGGTACCCAATTCCGCACCCGGCTGCTGCCACAAAACACGTTGCTAAATACCTCTGACCATATCTTGTTGTTGAACAAACGTCCTCTATCAATTATATCGTGAAGCCCATCCCGCCCCTTACAGATCTACGCTATCCTAGCGACTGAACTTGTCCACGTCTCTCCCCTGAAGCTGTGGTAGTAGTACCCAGTAGTTGTCTCCTCGCCCTTATTCCGCCAGGATGTCACCTCTTTTTTTTTTCTGCGGGGGGTGATTGTAATGATGAAGAGTGGTCTCGGCGTCATCACCATCAGCATGAGGTCGTCGTTGCTGAGATCAGCTGACCGCTCCGGACCGCTGCCCTTTATGCTGCTGATCGACTGCCCCTTATGCTATTCTGCGCTGCGATTTCCTACCAATAAACCTCTTAACATTACGGTGGTTTTGTGACGTTGAACCTCAGCAATTATTCTTATAATATGTGGAAATATATGAGCGCTTTATTGAATTCTTCATATTAATTTTCACTAAAGCTGCGCTGGCATTATAGGCTTTGTTAGCTCAGCAGCATACAGCCCATACCGAAATAGCATGATGACGCAGTCGATGAAATGAATGCATTCGCGTTCTTCTTTTTACGATGCAGCCCTTAAGCACTTGCTCGTCGACGGCGGACAGAAGCCCCAGCTCGGCGTTCTACCTGGTGGGATGCTTGATACCAGCGACTATCGTGTGTGCACTGGGACTAGCCGTATATATCGTCGTTCATATGCTCATCCACCATACCTCCATGGCTGCCAAATTTGTCTGGAACCCATCGACGGCAGAGCTACAAAAGCTATGTTCCACCGCCACCTGCCGGCGAGCCATGGGCGCCATGACGGAGTACATGGAGGAAGTCGATCCTTGCTCGGACTTCGAGCGTCACGTCTGTGGCAGATGGTGGGTGTTGCAAACGCTAAAACGCATTGAATGCCTCGGGAAACGTGCAAATTTGAACCATTGACGTAAACGGTGTGAACACGAATGATGCTAAAACTCGTTCACGTGATGGCGTCGCCGTATATGACGCCATCATGACGCCGCATGACATCAAAGTCTTTCAGGTCATAATTTGACTATGATGACCTCATCACATGACACCATCGCTTGGAGAAATGTCAGCCGATCATGAGGACAGGGGAAAATCAGATGAGGTGCAGAAACAGAAACAGTCATCCTGAAAAATGAAGAAAGAGAGAACTTCACAACTGCAAAGTTCCAGCTAGTTCGTATGGCATAGGAAACAATATACAGCGCAACATTTCTTGGACATCAGACGGCAACAGATAAGCGCGAGCGCTATCTTGCCACTGATCTTTATTTCAAGAGAGACGTTTATTCACTATTTACCTAAATTTAGAGCATAAACACGCGCAGTACGTTCATGTGCATCTACGTCAATTGCATTAATTTATTTGGATTTTCGACATTTGCACAAAAATTTCCCATTAAGTTTTTTTTTTCGTTTTTTGCAATAGGTAGCATATATGACCAACTTATCATGGCTGGCAACGCGTCTGCTCTAGTGCGCGGCAGTTATTTATTTCGAGCTCCCAGTCTCAAGTTCAGTTTGAAAGAGCATGGAGCCAGGCCGGAGCAGTTGAACAAGGTGAACACAGCTGGCCACGTGACCACACAAAACAGTGACGTGGGCACCACGCGCGAGAATGTGTGCAAGCGGGCACCAGACAGCTAGTACACGTGAAGTCGCAGGCACGGATAGAGCACGGAGGTGGAAATGGAGGCTAGCGCAAGTCCAACGCGCGTGCCAGCCACCAGCCAACACAAACTCGTGACGTATGTTCGTTTACATTTCCCCCGCGTTGATGTCGGCGCCGTGAGGGGCTCCACATCTCGCTCAGTCGTGTGGCGTACACTTTAAAATTCATTTTAAACATTTTCTAGGCTACATTTATCCTTGTGTCTCGTAGATCTTTAGTATATGTCTCAGCTTAAAAATATTTCGCTAATTTTTCCGTTTTATAACACGCTAAAAGAGATCGCCGAAGCTCAGGAACGTGTGCAATTGACCCGACTCACTACCACCAAGGTGGGCCGCCATATTCTGCGCGAGCTCGGCTTCTTCTCCTCGAGGGCCAGGGACCCCCCACAGTTGGCTCTAATTCCCCGTGAAATCCACGACCTTATCACGATCGTTCCCATACCAAGAAATGTACACCCCGAATACAACAGAGGCAGGCGCCTTGCGCGGGCGACCGCCATTCTCAAACGCATAGACATGGAAGCGGACAACGTCTCGTTCGTGGACGCCGCGGCCTATCGCAACAACCAAGCCTTCGCCGCGGTCGCGGTATCATCCGCCAGCAGACTCTTAACTCAGCCACAATCCTCACCCGAAACCCCGAAGTAGCGGAGCAAGTAGCTATAGCTATAGCTATGCTCGACAGCAAACGGGAATTCATCTACAGCGACTGCAGGCCGGCTATCAAAGCCTTCGAACGCGGAGTCATGTCCGACCAGGCGTTACGTATCCTGCGCAAAGCGGACCCGAGTGCCCTGAAGCACCACACTGTCATCTGGTTCCCCGCCCATCTCGGCCAGGTGCCGGGTGCCCTGTCCAACCTCAACGAGATCGCCCATGATGCAGCGCGCGCGCTTACCGACCGCACTGCCACAGGGCAACCTCATCTTGCTGGGTTGGATACCAATCGGGATGCACCAATTACATACAATGAAATTACAAAGCACTTTTACTTGGAACGCCGCATTTTTCCACCCCCACATCCGAAACTTAACCGACCGCCGGCATTAACCCTACGCCTATTACAGAAACACACGTACCCAAACCTTGCCACGCTTCACGTTTATTATCCCGATGCATACCCCAGCGACACTTGCCCATCATGTGGACACACAGCGACACTTGAACACATGCTCTGGGAGTGTAGAACAACTCCTCCCGACTCTACCTCAAGCAAGTGGGAGAGGTCCCTCAGGAGCTCACTTCTCGCCGACCAGCAATGGGCCGTCCAGCAGGCCCACAAAGCGGCCGTCAGGTACTCCCTGTCGGTCCCTACGTGGGAGACGCCCGCTACGCGCTAAGCGCGTCCTGCAGGACTGAAATAAAGTGTTTTCAATCCATTCATAGGTTTTTGTGCCAGTGCTCCATCATTATATTCTAAAATAGGAACATCTATTAACATCATTCCTTGGCCAAATAGTCTGTGAGATTCAATTGGTAGTGACTAACAAAATACAAACACCTGAAAAAAATTTCCATTCAGTGGTTCATAAATTGTACGATAACGTAGGCGTTACAAACATATTTCTATGCCGCCGTACTGGGTTGTAGCGTCGTAATATGGCAATTTTAGCAACAAAAATACCTTTGCTACTGTATACGCCTTAGCATGCCTTGGTGCTTTCTACGTTTCATGACCTTCCGAATTGACATCTCGGTATACAGAAAAATTATCAGATCCGACGTGTACAGTGGGAATCGATCTTATACGAAGCACGAATGAGGAAGGTTGATATGTCACTTTCAAATCAGTAGAATATTTTCGATGTGGACACACTAAACAGAAGTAGAAATGTTATGCGCACTCACATTATCTAGATAAGGTGGAAGTACTTGCCTTACAGTCGCGTGAAGACGGCTCCACTAATGTTTGCAGTACCAGCAGCCGCAGTGGTAGGCTGATATGCTGTATATCAAGCTAGCGAAGCGGCCGCAAGCGCACCATGAGCGTGACGTGTAAATCATGCCGCACATAACATGCATATCGTCATCCGCATGTTAGGACCTGTAAATTATGTTTGAAAGACAGTGACGCCTCTTGATGCCTACTAAGGTGTATATCAAGCTATCGAAGCGGCCCCAACCGCTACATAAGCGTGACATGTAAATTATGTCGTACATGACTTCCATGCCGTAACTATCATGTTTGCACCTGGCATTTCTGTTCGTCGTCCATTCACGTCACGTAATATCTAATTTGGTATATGTCAAGCTAGAGAAACGGCCGCGAGTGCTCTGTGAGCATGGCGTGTAGTCATGACTTACATGACATGCATGTCATGACTTCGACGTTAGGACCTGTCACTTATGTTCGCCATGTAGTCATGTAATACCATTCCAAGTTCTGCAATATTTCATGTGACGAAACCACCGTAACAGCAGCAAGACCATACGATGAAAATTATAACATTCATGACATACATGTCGTGATTTTCATGTTAAGACTATTCACTTATGCTCGTCATACAGTCATGTTATGCCATAACAATTTTTGTATAGATCCCATTATCGAAAGAGCCGGAAGAGATACAAGTCGCAGGCGGCTACATAGACAAATAGACATACAGTCAAAGTCGGCGAACTTTCGCTAAGAAATGCTTTGCATTTAAAAACAGAAAGCATTCGCTTAATAGTCCAAGATGGTGACGCCCATGCGTATTGCACTATAATTCAAGTAGTTTTTGTAAGTTAGCCTGTTATGAAGATTAGGGCTTCGCTTGCCGCAGCTGCTGTGCGGGCCCGGTCGATCAGAGTCACCTGATCTAGGTTCTCGCTGGCAAGCAGCTCTCGCCATCGCTCAGCTATGGGACTCTATATTAGTGCTAAGGCTGTAATGACCTGGCATTACCACGTGAGCTGGTACAGGGTAACATTAACTGAGCGTCATGAGCAGTGAGGAAAGTATGTCGATGCATATGAGAGCATATATGCATTTTACTCAGGGTGAGCACTTGGAAAAGTTGCCGGCTTGAATTTGCCTCCAGTTGACCAATTTCTCTTAATTCAGTGTTCAGTGTGATAGGGAATATGCTTGCGTAGGTGTTTTGTAATGGTTTAGGATGGCCGAGTAGTCGCAAGAAACGCGAACAGCGTTTCTCAGGGACGGAGCTACCCGTGTTATACGAACGATTGGGAACATCGTTCATGCACTAACAACCGCACAACGGAAATCACAGAAAGCCTGAAGAACTTCAGTTTTCACAGTAGCGGAGCTGAATGTAGCGCAAGATTTGGAACTACGGAACTGACACACGAGAGCGACACTAGTACTGAGTTCCAACTATACTTAGCTCTAGATGTCGACTTTTGATTGCGATAGCAATTATATGGACATTCTCGGTTGGATTTCGCCGCCGGCGTCAGCATCGATGTCATGCTTTTGTTTGTGTGTGTGTGTGTGTGTGTGTGTGTGTGTGTGTGTGTGTGTGTGTGTGTGTGTGTGTGTGTGTGTGTGTGTGTGTGTGTGTGTGTGTGTGTGTGTGTGTGTGTGAAAATGCAAGAAAAAACCAGAAAAAAAGACTCCGGCGCACGGAACCAAATGGGTGACCTCCGCGTCGTGAATGCGAGGCGTGCACCAACGAGCGACCGAGAAGTACCTTATTCAACGTTCAAACGGCAAGATATTTATATACACCACTCACCACTGTTGACGGGCATCTCTAGAGGTGGGGGAATTATCGTTTTTTTTAAGCATTATCAGCAAGATGGCGCGATGAGCGCGCGGCGGCTCTCATTTCTCTTCCATTCTTTTCGCGTACATTGGCCCGCGGAAACAATGGAAGTGGACGATCTCTCGCATGCCCTTACCTTTGGTGGGGAGGATCATACGTCCTGGCTGGCGTTGTGCTAGCACTGGAACAATTCTGTGGTAGTTACGGGGCGCACAAAGGTCACTGCAGTCGTCGCACAGCCTCCATTTGCGAAAAGGGCGCGCTTTTCAGACACAGCGAACTAAACACTGAGACGCTTATTCGTGTTCATCTGTACCTGTGAGTACGTTTTGTGCGTCATTTGTGCGTGAGAAACGTGGGGCATGTTTCGATCTGCTTGCCATTCTGTGCGGGACCTTCCAATTTGTTGCTATCGCGTTCATTGCTTCGCCTTTGCGGCAAAGTTCTGACCTGTTTTTTTTTTTACGTTTCGTGCCAGGTTTTGGCACCGCTCTCGACGAGAAAGCTACGAGCAGGAGGCCGTGGATCTTTTCTTGACACGCATTCACCAAGCGTTGCAAAATAAGACTCAGCAGCCGGCAGCGCACGGGATCGTGTCCAGGGAGTATAATATTGCCAAGCTTTACGACAGCTGTCTCAACTTCGTCGTGCAGGATCAAAAGACGAAATTCGTCGAGGTCCTTCAAGCAATGGGCATAAGTGCCGAGATGCAGCAGGCAAGTCATATACCGAATATTTACGTACACAGTAGGTTACCGTGCGAAAATGTTTCTGTGTGCATTTGCAATTTACGCAGGAATTTCCTGTTTAAACAAACTGGGCAAGTATGCGAAGAACCCTTAATTCAGTCTGTATGTTAGTTGGCCAGAAGATACTGGTTATGAATGAAACATCATAATTAAATTGGCAAGCTATCTTACATTGGGTTGTAGCTCTTCGAAACTAAGAAAACCAAAAGTGGTTTCTAAAGAAGCATTTTTTTTTTGTTTCCTGATAGTTCTCGCGGTACGTTCTTCGAACCTAAACAGAATCCAGTGCTTCTCGAGGACGAATAATCAAAAAACTACCTTTTTAATGAAGCAGAAGTTCAGAGGAAGATGAAAACTATAAGAGATGAAAAAGCTGTTAACTCTGGGTGTTGCATCAAACGACGTTTATACAAGCCGTTTATACTAGTTCAAGGTTGCAAGTTGTAGCCTTCAGGAAATTAAGTCTGCTTTTGCGAAAACACTAGTGGTTAACCCTACATTAGCATAAGGATTTCTATATGAGATCACCATATGTTCAAGACATTACACAGAATTTCACCCACAGTATGAAAGGCGGAGCGTTCATACCTACCTACAATGTTCAAGTGACCGAAAATTGTGGCCACATTCTTTATATCAGTATAGGACCAATTGCGAAAATTTAGGTTAGAAAACGTACCTGCCAGCTTGATGAACGCTTTCATGTTTCTAAGATGATGCACTCTTGCACCTCACAAGTTTGTTCGCGAGACATCTTGTCAATGTGAAATAGACTTTCTCATTCATTAAACCTTTATTTCTGCAAGAGTAACGTAGCATTGTGTGCAAACATTGACGACACACTGCAACACGTTTCTCGCGACGTTTCTGCAGTCTTGATAATGTATTTACGATCTTGGATATCCTGGGGAATCCACACCATTTTACCTATTTGTGGCCGCTCTGGCATGTGAGGTAGCGAAGATTAGTATAGGTGATGCTGTGATACGATTTTTGTGTTCTGTTACCATTATTTCTAATAATTCGGACACCGAGTGTCATGCTCATTTTTCGTCCAGCCACTTCCAGTTTTCTGAGAATTCAGAAGTAGTATCCTAAAAAATTAAAGTGATGCTTAATTGGGGACTCACTTTTAAATTAACATTTTCTTCCAATAAAAGGTAATGAAATGTCAGTAATTATTGCATTTAATCGAATATATTCTTCAAAATGGTAGGGGCTTTTTTCATGATCGCCTGAGGTCGATGCGCTGCCTGGCAGTTCAGGTCTCAACCACGTGAGTCTTGTGACCTAGCCTCTTACATTATCTTCATCCGGGTGACGAAACCCAATGTCAAAGTAGCCCTGCAACACATCTTCAAGATAGCCAGAAAACTATGTCGATAGATAGTCGAGGCTCGCGAGAGCACGTGACCCGAATATTAAAGCGCAGCACGCGACGTTGAACTTAAAATAAATTATCACAGTAAGCAAAAAACAAAATTTCTTTTCTATCGGCAAGCTACGCTACATAATCAGATATTGCTGCGTTCCAGCCCATTATCACGCAATCGTTTGATCTGAGCATGACGCGCTGAGGTTTACTGGGGCCGCCACGGAGGACGTGACTTGTACGTCCGCTCATGCACGCGTCATCGCACTGAGATGCCGCTCGTTAGAGGAAAGAAATAAAGAAGAGAAGTGCTGAAAATCAAAAGGCATGCGTGACGTACGCTCTTTGCCCGTTGCATTCCTCTCTGCTTAACTTCCAGCGCTTTCCTCAGGGCGACAGAAGAGAGAAAGCAATTGCAGCGTGCGACAAATATTTTCAACTCTGCTTCTACTAGACAGAATAAAACAAAGTTGAAACGTTTGATTCATGAGGCAATGAGCTCTTTTACTGAATCCACTCCATGGCTACTTGGAAAAGTGTGGCAAGGCCCCTTCAATTAAAAAAATTCATTAGGGTACACTTGCAAGTGCTACTACTACACGTCCATGTCAAGAATTAGGAACGCGCCTAATTTTCATACGAGGCGCCAGTACACAAAAGTCACTTTGCTGGGGCCCTTTATGCGGTGTCCCATGTACCTGGTCATGTGCGTACTATTGGGTACAGCTTAGTGGGTAATGGTCCTGCTTGTTGAACAACTGCAGTCGGTCAGAAGCTCTGAGGACCTGTTTCGCTTCATTGTGGGAACAAGCCTTTCAACCGGACTGCCGTCGGTGGTCAGAATAACGCTTCGCAGTGGTTCTATGCCTCCATCTGTCTTCGTGCCGGTGATAGACATGGGACAGACGCTGCGAGCAAGTCTTCACTACGTGGATGTACCTCCTTACCTTCAAGAAGCCATCGGGGACCTTCAGATTCCGGACGGCGCGGAGGTCATCGAAGCTGCGACCAAGATCGACGAGGCCGTCGAGACGTGGCGAGTTCAGGCAGATAGGTCGGAAGCATTCGCCATACTGCGACTCGGACAGCTCGGAAAAGTCGTGGTTGGCGCGAGCTGGACCGAAGCCCTCAACACGGGCCTCCCTAAAGGTCATACTGCACCTCAGTTCACGGCCAACGATACAGCGAAGATCAGGGCTCGAGAAATGATACACGGTGCTCTGACTGTCCTGCTGTTAGGCCGCGAGAGCATCCAGCACGTACGACTATACGTCGTGTTACTCTTGCTGGCGCAGGTGAGGACTTTATTAAGCGCAGTGTTAGCATCCTTGAAGAATAGTCTGGTAAAACTTTACAAGTGCCAGGCATTTTATCTTGTATGGCGGATGCACACAAGTCTGCACCGATGGGCACACACTCCACACTGATGTCATCAGCCGGACGACTGATGACCTTTGCTTTGGAGAACATTGCGGGCTGCATAAGCAGATTTTTTTTTAGTCGCGGATGCGATCGGCTGTGGCGCATCTGTTGTCTGGGCGGAATCTATGTGGTCTTTTTAAGTTGTAGCCGATTATAATTTCCCCTACTACATGAGCTTTTAAGAAGTATTTTGTGTTACTCACCCCACGTAAAAGACTGTCTCAAGCAACTGTCTTTATGCGTCATTTTAGGTTGCATTGTGTGACATAACGCAAACGCTGCCTTTAGTGAGATCCTTACTGAGGTGCAATACTGAGAGTGATCGTATAACATTACATGCTTTCTTCCAAATAGACAGAAGACAGCTTATGTGTATTCCCTGTTTTAAGGCAATCGACACATTTACCTTGAATCGTCAAAAACATGGTGAAAAAATGTAACTTTTGCTAGGTCTAGTTTGTCTGGATCGGTCAATATTCATACGTGAGGTCGCACTATATGTAGGATGCGACGGCGACTCTTGTTTGACGAATGGCCACGAAAGTATTTCTTGTCGCAAAAACAAGATGGTCATATCGTTAAATTTATGCGTTTCGTTTACCTGCAGTCGTAGCTACCTAATAAGACTGAGCAGTAACACTACACTGAAACTTAGTTTTACCTAGCCTCTCAAAAAGGCAAACGCGTCCCTCAAAGTCTGAGTCACTTTGACACGTTAAACTTCGAACACCATTTGGTAAAGCGAAATGCAAAGTAGAAATTTAAGTTGAAGAAAAACGAGGATGTTGCAGTCACTGGTAGTCGAGGACATTCCCTTAAACCGACATATATGCATGTCATGGGCGTAGCCAGATAGAAAAATTCCACCACCACCCCCACCTCTGAAAGTTTTTAACCTTACTTGCGAGCATATGGCCAACTCATATAAAGGCACACGCGAACGTACACCAAGTATGGTTGATCCCTCCCGCAAAAATTTCTGGCTGTACCGCTGATGCATGTCACTCGTTTTGTTTTATACAAAGTAATCATTATTTACAGATTCCAAATATACACTGCTTCTTGCAGAAGTCAGGTTCACTGCTCATAGATTTCAAAATACCGCTTTCTGCTCTATTTCCACCGGTCGTTTTTGCATTTTGCACAACAGTCTAAAGTTTCACTGTTCAATCACTATTGAATTTATTTTCTTTCTTGTTACAATCCTAAACTCTCTAATCTAATATTCGTTAACTTTAATCGTGATATTTCACATCCCGATCTTTTTTATGCGTACAAACTGCATAACTGTGCCTTATCTCTCCTCCACATGAGCCGGCGTCTCCAAATGGTCATCGTATGGTTACCTCATTCCTTCCACACTGTAATCTTTGCGCTGATGCTTCAGGAGTGTCATATTGTTTCATTGTATCAATGGTGCTTCCATTTATATATGATAAATATTTCGCCTTTCTATACAGAACAAAACGCGTTGAAGCAAAAACAAAGACCTTTCTACAGAGTGTTTCACGTAACTTTAGCCAGAGTTTAAAAATATGCCAGAACACGTATTTACGACGCGACCAAATGCATGTTGCTCACCGTTGCCTGGAGTTAGACTATTTTTTTGTGTTCTCAAATATTGTTTGATTAGATATGCCTAATCAAATAACTTATAAAGGAACAAAGATGGATAAAACATTTCAATGAGAAAGCTGTAAATCGGTTTGCGAAATTCCCAAATAGAGAGATTTGAGCTTGATATTTGTTAAGTGTTAGTGTTTTTCTGCTAATTACAAATGCCCGAAAAACACAAATACCACGAGACAAACTCGCTCAAGCGTCAGCGCGCGCAATTTTTCTAGTGCTCACTAACGTTCCGCGTACGAACAACACGCTTCCCTCACACCGGTTCATGACAGCGACAAGCAGTCACAGCGGTTATCGTTTTTGCGGCCGGTAGCAAAACGTGTTCGTCGTGAAGCCACCATTATCGTTGTGGCCCTGCCGAGACAGCACAATGAGGCAAATGCTATGGTCGTTCGCCCACGGAACGTTAGGGAGCACTAGAATCATTGTGTGCACTGGCTCGCGAGTAGGTTTGTCACGTTGTGTGTGTGTGTGTGTTTTTTTTGTATTTCGCGGGTATCTGTAATTAGCTGAAAAACACTCATACCTAGCAAATGTAAAGTTCATAACTGTCTAATCGAACGTTTTGCAAGCCGATCTAGAAGGTTTTCATTGAATTAGTTGTTTATTTTTGTTTATTGCAAATCCAGTTAATTAAACATATCTAATTACACAATATTAGAGAACACAAAATATAGTCTGCCTAACTCTAGGCAACGGTGAGCAACATGCATTTGGTCGCATCGTAATCGCGTGTGCCAGCCTACTTTTAAACTCTGTCTAAAGTTACCAGGGACACCCTGTATAAGACAATACCGAATAATATGCATTTCCGATGGAGGCGGAAATGTTGTAGGCCCGTGTGCTCAGATTTGGGTGCACGTTAAAGAACCCCAGGTGGTCGAAATTTCCGGAGCCCTCCACTACGGCGTCTCTCATAATCATATGGTGGTTTTGGGACGTTAAACCCCACATCTCTATCAATCAATACCGAATAATAAATAAAGCGCCCAATTTTTTTGCTGGTCCTGATGCAGACACCTTGTGGACGTTTGAGGAGTGCGCGACTGAAAACTTGCAACTGTTGGGTGCTTTGAGCACTGCCATCAGGCATAGCTTATTTCGTCAACTTTCTAAAATCGTTCACGTCTATGTACAGTCGTGTCCACTTCTGTCTAGAGCACGCGAGCAGTAAGTTTCTGCTCCCTGTGCCCACGCCTTGTGGCCATTGTGGACTCTGACGTAGTTAGCATGACTATCAGACCACGCGTGCTCCTGACACGCCACGTGGAAGCCCCAAACTGCCGCAAGGCGTCGCCTTATCGAACACAAGCCTGTTGCTCCCATGTTCTACACAGACGTAAACGTGGCTGTGAATTGTCCATAGCATATACCCAAGTTCATTGGACTTTGGTCAAAGACGCAACGAAAGTTTTCAACGAACATTACTCATTTCATTTATCTCATGGTAAACCAGGTCATGAAGTACCGCTACCTTTTGGAGCGCCCCCTAGAACGCACGTTAAAGGACCATGCCTGGTGCCTCCACGAGACGGCAGTCCTGTCCAGTACGTTCTTTCCAACCTGGGTGACGAAGACGCTGGTCGCCCCAGATGCCATTCAAGATCTTGGTCGCATGATGGAAGGCCTTAGAGAGGCCATGATTCGCGAACCCGACACGTTGCCAGAGCTAAACATAAGCGCAAGTGAAGCCACCAAGTGGACCGTCTACGTCATTGGTGGGTCCCGTTATGTACATTGTCTTTTTTACCCGATTGCAGCGCACACTCGCACTACGGTAGCTCAGTGGTTTGGATGCTGCGCTGAAGAGCGGAAAGTAGCGGGTACGATCCCAACTGCATACAAGTAGGGGCTGAATGCGAGCAGTGTGGCTCGCATTCAGCAGAATGCACGCTGCAGAACACAGAGAGGGGCGGGTCAGCTCGCTAACTCCACCTTACGAAGTACGTCAGAACATTTTTTACAGCTTTGGGCTCGTTACGCCACACAAACCTGAAGGCCATTCATCGTCAACCGCGTTATAAGAAGCCGTTCAAGTTTTGCCCATATTGAATCCATAGTGGTATTGCTAAATCTGGGAGTTTTCTTTGGCTTTATAGTTTATTACTGTTCCACTCACTGGGTCCTCCTGAAATATGGGTGTCAAGTTTCATACAGTTCCGTCGGTTTCTATATTCGTTTAATGAAGAGGTTGTTAGAATAATTAAAAATGTGATAGCAGCTTGTGGTGGCAAGCCTGAAGCGAGATCAGAGCTGGATGGCCTCCCGTTGTTTTTCTTCACATTATTTTTCGTTCTTTCGTCTCTCTATGTTGCTGGTGTAAATTTTTGTATGTGTTCATTTATATTTCTTACTTTCTCTCGCTACTTTTTCTATTTCTAGCTTATTTTATTCTCCTTTCACATTCTCCCTCAATTTACGTTTACCACTTCCT
The DNA here is from genome assembly GCF_013339725.1 of Rhipicephalus microplus. Taxonomy (NCBI): domain Eukaryota; kingdom Metazoa; phylum Arthropoda; class Arachnida; order Ixodida; family Ixodidae; genus Rhipicephalus; species Rhipicephalus microplus. The sequence goes on from NC_051167.1 coordinate 147,815,782, forward strand.
TTCTTAGTGTTTCTTGTAGCTCTATTTTCTTTCTTTTCCTTCATGCCTTGCTCTCTGCTTTTTTTATCGTTTTTCGTGTCTCTTTTCTTTTTAGGTCATTCTGTCTTTTTCTGTGTCCTTCTCGGCCTTTCTATGTTTTTACGTCTTGATTCCTTTTGTTTCTCACTATCTCTTTTTTTTCTCTTTCTCTGTTTTCTCTATCGCTTCCTTTCTGTGTCTATTTCTCTCACTGCTTGTGAATTTTTATTTCTATAATTTTAAAGTTTTATCTGTTTATTTTCCTCTCTCAGGAAAACCAGGAGTCATAGGAATCAGTGCGTCTCACAAGTTTAGCGTCTCGTTCAGACATGTATTATAATCAATCAAATATCGTTCTGAGTTGAAGTTCATCAAATAAAAAAATTCAATCATGAAAAGTGTCCCGATCCTCCCGGCTCTCCTCAACGTATTTCCATGCACACATGAAAGTAAGATATGCCTTGTATGCTCAATGCAAAAAGCTCGACATCATACTCTTGTAGAGAAAGGGCATAATGCTTCTCATTTGATTGTACCCGAAGCATACACCTGTTGCTAACTTACATTTCCACGAATTATTCGCGATCCGCCAAAAAAGGCAGTCACACATTAAGACACAAAAGCGCTTACTTAATTTCTTCGAAGACTATCACTACCTTGTTCCGAAGCACGAACTTCGTGTTCTGGTCAGGTGTGCACTTAAAGGGACCCTGAAACGGTTTTGACGATTTTTCACAAACACATTGGGCTGGTATACCAAGTCCCAAGGGTGATTCAGAGACCAATTTGGGCTCTCTGCGTAAACTGTGTAATTTATTACAACGCTTTAAAGCTACGAATCGCTCCAGAATACTGCGACTCGCCCAAACGCGTTTTCAACCGCCCATACGCCAAGTGACACGCTCTGCCCCATCGACGTCATCGTTTCCAGCTGATCTGATTGGCTGTGGAACGCGCAGCACAGGCTGCCGGTATCGGATCGGTGGCGGGATTTACGCGTATGCGGTGTCACCCCACATCGTGACACTCGAAGGGACAGTTGAGGGTGAAAGGTGGAGCGGAGGAGGAGGGTACTTGTTTATTACCCGTAGTTCCGTTAATAATGGGTGTTTTGATTGAACTCTGGTGCTAATGATTTGCTCCAGTGGTGGTCTAATCAAAAACGGAATGTGGAAAAACCGTTCAGGGACCCTTTAAGCACGTATCACAGCAGCACACTCATCTGCAAAGTCGCTCTCTACTTACGCGGTATACTGGTGTGATGCACAGCCCTGCCATGCCCTCATTGCAGGCTCGCAAGGCTCCCTCAACACGGGGTTCTCAACTTCATCGCCAGCAGCAGCCCCCACATCGTACGGCGACCACTTCCTACTGAACGTGGCTCGCGCCAGCAAGGACAGCGTCTTTCCCGCCGTATTTCAACGCGAGAGCTCCACGTCTACAGGAAGCGAAGGTAACACGGACATGGACGCAGGCACGCTAGCAGCATTGCAGATTGAAGGGACGATATCGTACGACGCCCACACCAGGCAACTGCTCGTCCCCGCGGTCTGGCTGTTGGACCTCATGTTCGTTCGCGATGGTTCCTTTCCGGTCCTAGACGTCGCGGCTCTCGGCGTGCGTCTCCTCGCCGTCTGGATTCGAGCGCAGTTGGCCGGGAGACCGCAAGTCTTGGAAAACCTCAAAAGCACCGCAGAGTGTCATGGGTATGAGTTCGAGACGCCTCTGGATGAGGACAACTCTGATCAGGTCGTGCGAGAGGTCGCCTCTACAGAATGGGCCCTCCGCATCGCGTTCCAGGCTTCCCGATCACGCGAGCGCCTCGCAGCCGACGTGCTCCAAGACCGCGTCTTCTTTTGGAGGTTCTGCCAGACCCACTGCGGAGACGTTGTCGGCAGGGACGCCTGTGAATTCGCGGTTCATCTCGCGGAAGGTTTTCGGGACGCCTTTGAGTGTCGCGAGTTCGTCCCGCCCCATTGCTGGGCCTGAGATGCCAACGGCGGCCGACAGCTGCTGTCGCCGAAGCAGAACTTTATTTTTGTGGCAGCTCCTATTAAGTTCGCAATGCGAAATTAAGTGATATGATATAGGCGCAATTTCACTTTTCTAAACTCTGTCAACTGATAATTTTTGCTTCTCTTTGTCGATCCGCGCTAAACCTCATTTTTATGTTCTATTTGACGTAGACGTCGTTACATATGCAAAAAATGAAAAAAGAAGGTACTATCTGTATTTTGCATTATCATTACGCGAGATTATGAAAAAGAGTATAGAGAGTAGCAGATGAAGTATCGCAGTTATAAATAATATGATATGCTAGTGAAGAATATTCCAATAAACAGTATAATGAGAAAATTATGATCAGGTACTGGCATGCGCAGAAAATACCGTGCTGTTAAGGGGTCATAACGTGTGCAAGCAGGCATGAATATGCAAACGAACAGATTTGCTGATCTAAAATTATAAGTGATTTATTGATCAATTGATTGATTGATATGAGGGGTTTAACGCCCCAAAACCACCATATGCTTATCAGAGATGCCCTAGTGGAGGGCTCCGGAAATTTTAACCACCTGGGGTTCTTTAACGTGCACCCTAATCTGAGCACATTGGCTTACGGCATTTTCGCCTCCATCGAAAATGCAGTCGCGGCAGCTGGGACTCGATCCCGTGACCTGTGGGTCAGCAGCCGAGTACCTTAGACACTGGACCACCGCGGCGGGGTGAAATTCATAAGTGAAACAGACACTGAACAGCGATCAGGTGACTACTTTTTAGTATCACAAGTAAATTGGTTTGTTTCAATTGTCTGTTACAAAATGAGTCTCTTGAAGTTTGTCAGATAATCTAGCACATATGTGCAATTTTGTAATCAGTTAAAATAACGAGGCTTAATAAAGGTCCCGAGACCAATCCATTTGGTTAAAGCAGATGGTCAGCGGAGTTGACACATGAAATCACATGAGGTAAGCAAGGTATCGCCTACCCATGCATATTAAGCCTATAGCTTTCTTCAAGCTCTGACCTACTTTAGAATGCCGTTTTCGGGAGGCACCGGCATGGCATGTTCAATGGTACCGTGAGTGCATGGAGCCATAATTCGTAAGTACAAGAACAACACCGATAATAAGTTAGTTCCTGCGTGTCGCACATATTTGCCCAAGCATGGGGTTTCTTAATAGTACACTAGTTCCTACAATAGTAGAGAAATATGGGAGCTTTACCTTGATAATTTCATGGTCCACAATTCAAATCAGCTCATGAGGTTCAGTATGAGCCGTTCTGATAGCCACAGATGTGTCCGAAGCCATAAGTACGAAGACTAGACAAGTCCATGTAATGCCCGTAATTGCCACGGTGTTTGAACGATTGCAGCACCATGGTTCCGTCAATATTTTAGGGCACACTATGCACCTAAGTACCGGCTTCAGTTTTCTACTATATGCATGCTATCGCCAGTGGATGTCGATTCTCGCAGTCGTCCCTTAGTGGACGCCTGAGCATCAAGGAATCAAGGCAGCAAGAATGCCAGGTCGCACTGATGCCGCGCTCAAGCAGTGCTCCTTCTCCTTGTCCGCCTCCTGCGCAAGGCGAAAGTAGGCGACTTCGGCTCGGCGGGAGAACACTGTTCCCAGCAGGCACACGTAAACCATCGCGGCCACCACGTGTACAGGGAAAATGGCGGCCGCCAGCATAGCGTCACGATCACTTCGAGGGTCCCAGCGCTTCCCTTCGCGAGGGTCAAACAGCAGGAAAGCGATCTGGATGAGCCATGTGCCCTGCACAATCAGGCAACAGGAAAACAGATTATGCTCCTTTACTTCGACATACGGGATGCTGACGGACGTGGTCGAAAAGCCTCCGAAGGCCTTGGCTGGGACCATTAGAAGCTTGCTGTTGATCATTCGGCCGATGGCATCGCTAGGGGACAGCAGCCGAACTATCAACCAGAAGCTTCCAGAGAGGCGAAAACAGCCCAGGGTTGCCATTTACGCTGATTATAAGTTGACTTAGGCATCTTTTTTCTCCGAGTCTCTCGTAGAAATTTTCAGCCGCTTGTCGTGTTTTTATTTCTCGTTTATTTGCATAATGCCCGCAAATTTAGTTATCCTCTAGCAGTCTTAACATTCATCGACAGGCCGTTTGTCCTACTCTTATAGCGCGTTTGTCAATAGCATTGAGTAGTTGCGTGTTGTAGTCAAGCGTACGTTGGTAGAACCAGGAAATAACGTTGTCTATACATTGGCAAACATGCATTCAACCGAATGGAGACTGTCTTGTAGGCAATGTTGACAAGCAAATAGATGTTTTTCGTCATAACCGCGGATTGTTTTGAAGTACAATATAATTAAAGTGATTTTAAGACTATATTTTGTATTTCAATGATGCATTTATCATAATTGAAACTTTCAACAAGGTGAAAATTGATTGAACTTCATGTTCTTTTAGACATCTTCGCGAAAGTATCATCGCTTTTCTGCACGGTTTTCCTGATGCTTGTTAGCTGAGTTCTGCCTGGCAACTCTGAACCACTCTTATGGTGGCACAAGACGCCTTCTACTCCTGCTTAAGATACGGGAAGGAGTCACAGTTACAAAGTGTGGTGACCTGGACACAGCGTGGAAATTGGAAATGCCTTGCTCGGAAAAGTAGCGCACAATCTGGTTATGAATGACATTTGCACGGAAAGCTTCGCTAATCAACAGCGTATTAGTTCTTGTAGCCTAATAGACGAGAGTAAAATTATGGGCCTGGGACTGCAGCACTAAAAGTGCCTAATAAGTTGAATGGTCACTTCCTGTACTTCTGCTAGTTGGCCCATTATTTGCATGCACTGGTAACTACTGCAGCAGCCTCCTCCTACAGCCAGTGTATGTGTAACCCTGTTAAATGAAAAGCCTGACTGGAAGTTAGTTTCTAATGCGTTCAGTTCACTGTGGCAGCTAGTGTTACCATGTCAGCTGTTGCCAAATAAAACACAGACGACACCTTGCATAAACACTTTTTGAGCGTGTACGTTCTATATTAGAGTTTGCTGAAATTCCTTGAGGCGCATCATATTGTTTCTAAAAAAACTAAGCAACATTTTCTACACAGGCCACCAAAGGGGGTGGTACGTTCATGCTTTGTTCCATAAGCAACTATAGGAGGCAGTAGGTGTCGTGGAAAGTTTTATTCACAGGCGTGAATTGTTTGGTCCAGACCGGGCATTGTTATGTAGCCTGCAAGCCGCAGATATCGGAACTCGGAAAACTCTGCTTTGACCGCCATTAGGCTTGCGGTCAATCGAAATTTCAATTTACTATTCATAACACATAGTGCTGTATAACTTATGTGCGCAGAGTTTCAAAAGCGGGAATGTAGTCAAAATCGCAGCGCGTGTATTCTATAGCAACGCTATATTTTTATAAGGCAGGTACATTTGTTACAATATAAAAAGATTAGAAATTTTCAAGTCAGCTCTTTATTTTCAAATGCATACAGAAGCAGCTGTTAGGCAAAAAAAATTGAATTGAACCTGTGCAGCTCAGAGCGCATTCTTATCGCTTGTGTCATTGGTTGCGGCATAACATTCAATAAATCTAACAACCCTTTCTATGTTTATCCGGATCTTTGCAATCAAACAGGTATTATTTTCTGTCAACCGGACATCATACGTCTTTCAGAACAAAGAAAACTATGGCGTCACAGTAGGATCAGCATTGGGTTATGGCTTTAGGTATAACCGATTCAGAATTCAGTGGACTGACTTCACGTCTGTCGTGGTAAATGTAATGTGTTCACTTGAGAAAGTGGGTAAAATAACTTCCACGAAAATAAGGTAGGTGCTTTGTTTTGTTTTGCGTACTCCTTCTTGGTTTCTATGTACACGCATAACCCAGTTCGCGTTTCTGTACGCAAGTTTATTTGCGCATTACATTGTAGCATATTATGGAGACATCTGTTCGATACGTATGGGTGCTGCTTTCCGTTTTCAGCGAATGGATGTGTACCACTAGGAGTAAATTTTGCAGTTAAGACAGAAGCACTAAACTGATATATTGGCGCTCCCGTTCCCGCAAAGTTGAACCCGCATAACCCCGTTCCCGTTCCCGCAACACTTTAAATGTAGCAAACGCCACAATATAAACTACGTATTCACAAGGTGTACAGTGCTATTTTATCTCAATACTTTTTTTTGTCGTCTTGTGGCATCAAGCATCTACGGTAAGGGGAACACATTCAAAAGGTACTGTAGAACTGTTCAGAAATTTTTAAATAGCGTTTGACACTGACTGAAGCAATAAACAATAATTTTCTAATCATTCAACACCTGCTACAAATGAGCAAAAACGACAAAGCACGACGCCGAGAGAGTAAAAAAAAACATAAAACCTGTGAAAACGTTGCTGAGCATCGCATGGGAAATAAAATAGAATAAACGAGTGCACAATAATCGATATGTGAACAAAACAAAGGAAGAGAAAACCATGCAAGGTATAAGCCCACAAGATTGAAAATGGCCGTGTTGGAAGACTATTTCTTTGTCCGAAAGTAAGAGTGATGGCATGCTCAACGCATTTAATTGCCTAATAAAATACGCTTCAGTAATATCCCTTTCATTCTTATCACGTGCCTTAGCTGTGACTGACACTTGTGTGAGCAAAACGAATACAATGACTTTAACATAATGCCGTCTGAGGCAGAGGCATAAAGAACCGCGTGATAATTTTTTTTTCTTCGACGATGTCACACGCAACTTCATTTAAACGTTTCATAATTTGTCAACCGGAAACTTTAAGTGGTTTACTATAATCTGAAATGTCAAATCAAACCCCGGGTGGACTAGAGGAGCGGCACGCACGCACGTGCCATTTTTCTAGTCCAGCCGTGGCCAAACCAGGCTACATATCGGATGACGTCATTGCGCACGTGTTCTGGTGCAGCTGTGTTGTGTTGCTGTAGCTGCTGCCGCCACGCGCACTTACCTGCAAAACTGCGCAGAATCCCCGCGCGAGCGCCGCCACCACGCTCGATCGCCGCGCCATCTCGACGGCGAGGCAGGCGGCCTGCGCCATGATGGCGTAGACGAGCAGCTCGTGCACCGTCACGTCGAGCGGCGCCCTGCCGTGCGAGTGCACGTGGAACACGAGCCCTTCGCCCACGAAGGAGATAAGCAGCGCGGCGTAGTCGGAGTCGGGTGGCAGAAGACCGTGTCCCCGTGGTGACGAAGAGAAGAGGTCCACGGGTCCGCTCAGACCGCAGAACATGTATGTGGCCATGTGATGCCAGTTTCTGGGAGCCCACTCGCCCTTGGATATGCATTTACGAATCTGCGAGTCGGGAACGTGTAATGTACTACGTTCAAGCCTGCCTGCATTTGCCTATGACTATCGTTACTATGAGCACTGACATAATGAACTACCGGTTGTACCGAACTAAGTAGAAACTTTCGTTTATTGTGCTTCATTTTAGGCACATTTATTCTTCTATGAGGAAACGTGAAACGCGAGAGCTGCCGTGGTACGAGCTGTAACAAATAATTGTTTAGATGATGCGACGTTCCGCGTGTTCAGTCCTAGCCGCGGCGGTCACATTTCGATGGAGGCGGAGTGATGGCGCCCCAAGTGATGTGTGATGTAAGTTAAGTACACGCTGTAGAGCACCAGTTGGTCTAAATTTACAACGGCTTGCCTCAAAGGCATGTTGTTGTTACGGCACGTTATAATAATTGTTCGGGTTTAACATCCCAAAAACTGAGATATGATTATGAGAGACTATGGAGGATTATGGATTATGAGAGATTATGGAGAGGTCCAGAAATTTTAACCACCTGGGTTTCTTTGATATGCACCTAAATCCAAGTACACCGGCCTCAAGCATTTCCGTCTCATCAAAAATACGGTCGTCATGACCGAGATTTGATCCCGCGACCTGCGGGTCAGCAGCCGGGTGCTTTAGCACTAGACCACAGTGGCGGGAATGGTTATGGCTTGTGAAACCCCACATATGATTGTATTTCATTTGTTTGCAAGTTTGCCTTCTGATGTTTAGGTCTACTTAGTTTGAAATTCCGCAAGAATACCGGTATGGGTTATACCTCGTTTATAGTGGATTAGACCAATAGACATGTTTTGTGCACGATGACCAACTGAACACTGTCCAGTTAACAAAATTGACAGCAATCAGGCGGGAAAAACCGTACCGGCAAAAGGCGCACATCCTCTGTGCTAGGGCCACTGAATGAAAAGCCTCAGCACCTTATGTTAAGAAGATTCAGTTCTATTGACGCAAAGATTGTGAAAGTTCGTCCATCGTCTATGTCTGAAAAGCGGAAGTCAACTGTACATGAGATTAAGCGCCTAAGTACAAAAGTGGTATCACTTGAAGAGGCACAGTCTTCGGCAGGTATGAGTTCTAAGGCCACACCTGCAGACACACTGCGAGGATTTACGGATCAGCTTACATCAATATCTTCACGATGTGATGAAGCGGAAAATAGGATGCGTCGATCCAACCTACTCTTTTTCGGTTTGGAAGACAATGCTAATGAGGATTGAGCAGCTTCTGAACAGAAAATTATTAAGTTTTGTTCTGAAAAATTGCAGCTTACACTCACTGGTACTCAGTTTGAAAGGGTTCATAGATTGGGTAAACATGATAAAGAAAAGTGTCGACCAATCATTGCCAAGCTTTGTCGCGTGTCCGAAATCTGAAGGGCACTACGTTTTCAATACGCGAAGATTTTTCATTGGCAACGCGACAGACCCGCAGAAAGCTAATAGAATTTGCCAGAACTCAAAATAAGCCATTTAGGCTTGTAGTGGACAAGCTGCGCATCGAAAACGCTACTTACGTCTGTGACGCCGTCTCTAAGTCAGTTATACGCTCAAGCAGATAGCTAGAAGGAAACGTACAAACGTTTAGGAAGCCGGAGCTGCATAAACCTTGCACACCTCTATCACTAACAGTATCATTCACTAATATTAGAAGCATCTTATCCAAACGTGAAATAGTATCATCTTATATCGATGATAGCCTTTCTGATATTCTTGTCTTCACTGAGACATGGCTTAACGCTGACATCAATGACAATGAGATTTTTACGCATGCTAACAGATACAACGTCTATCGAAGTGATCGTCCACACAGGAGGGGTGGTGGTTTTTTTATAGCTGTTAAAAAAACCATCACGTCTTATGTCGTCGCTTCCCATTATAAGATTGAAATTATAGGTTGCACAATTCATTCCACAAGGATGTTGCTCGGCAGCTGTTATCGTCCTCCCGATTGTCATCATTCTTTCTTAGAAGAGTTGCGCAGCAGCATTAATTCTGCCATCGAAATCAGTGAGGCTCGCATCGTTTATTTATTCGGTGATTTCAATCTACCATTTATTGACTGGGAGCAGCTGTCATCTTCTTGTAAGTACTCAACTGACTTCATTAACTTAACTTTAGACTTTCACTTGGCTCAGGTTGTCACTCACTCAACTCGCGGTTCAAATACACTTGACCTCGGTCTTACAACTGCACCTGAAGCAATAGACCACATAAACTATTTGAATGGCTTTAGTGACCACAAACTGCTGCAAGTTGATCTTTCTAACTTGCCACGTTTTGCAGGAACCAAATCAAAGAAAATTAGAGATTATAATAAAGCCGATTACGACGCCATTAACAGGAAACTTGAGTCTTTCCTTGACAATGTGCTGCTGCCTTCCTTTTACAGTCGCTCAGTTGAGGAAAACTGGGTTCTTTTCAAGAATGCGATTTCAGCCCTAATAGAAAAACACGTGCCGTTGATAACGATTACGAATGATAAAACTAATCCATGGTTCACCAAGTCTTTGCGCAGACTTAGAAACAAAAAGAAGTGGCTTTATCGGTCTGCAAAAAATTCGCGTTCACACACGTCTTGGGGAATGCCTAAAGAAATATTGCCACGAAAGTACAACTGCGAAAAATAAATACTATTCCAAGGATTTGCCTTCACTCCTAAAAACTAATCCGAAAAAATTCTGGAAAGTTATATGTCCTGATCGGGACGATAACTTCATTTCATTACAAGATGCAAATAACACTCCTTTTGCCGACACTGATTATCCTCATGTCTTTAATTCATTCTTTTCATCCGTGTTTACTAGCGAGCATGCTCATCTTCCAGAAATTGTTGAACGCGATTACTCATTCATGACACCTATAGATATCACAATGGAAGGCATAGTTAAAATTATTGAAAATCTGAAGATGTCATCATCTTCTGGTATTGACGATATCACTTCAAAAATATTAAAGAACACTGTTTAGGTGTCTGGCAATATCCTGTTTCACATTTTTCGGCAGTCGCTCGCTACAGGAATGTTGCCTTCTGACTGGAAGATAGCGAAGGTAGTGCCAGTTCATAAAAGTGGTAGTAAAAGTTCACCTGGAAATTATCGCCCATTTCCATGACGTGCATATGTTGCAAGATGCTTGAGCATATTATAGCTTCTAACATTTATGCACATCTAGAATCTAACCATTTCTTTTTCTCAAACCAGCACGGGTTCCGAAAGGGTCGTTCTTGCGAGACTCAACTCTTTGAGTTCACCACCGACCTACATTCTAACATGAACAGTAATCTACAGACAGATTGTTTATTTCTTGATTTTGCAAAGGCATTCGATCGTGTTGCTCATTGTCGCTTGATATTAAAACTGTCATCACTAAAACTTGATTCACTCAAGCTAACATGGCTCAGAAACTTCCTAACTAACCGCCAACAATTCACTATCGCCAACAATCACTCTTCATCAATCTGTTACGTTTCCTCTGGTGTACCACAGGGCAGTGTTCTTGGTCCCTTACTTTTCCTCATCTACATTAACGACCTGCCTGACAACTTATCCTCATGTATGCGTATATTTGCCGATGACAGCATTATCTATCATCTCATCCGCAACAATAGCGATCATCTAACTCTTCAAGAAGACCTCGAGCATATAATTGAGTGATGCAAAACATGGCAGATGACACTTAATGTTTCCAAATGCAAACTAATCACCTTTAGTCGCAAACGTGATAACTTTAATAGCCAATACATAATTGATAATAGCATTGTAGAACGCACTAATCATTACAAATACCTAGGCATAAACTTAACTTCTACACTGTCGTGGTCCACACATATCACTTCTATCTGTGCCAACACATCAAGATCATTAGGTTTTCTGTGCCGAAATCTATACAATGCTCCCTCCGATGTGCGCAAACTGGCTTATCTTGCTCTAATCCGTCCTCAACTGGAGTTCGCATCCTCCAATTGGTCACCATATCAACAATACCTCATAGATTAGTTAGAATGTATACAGAACAGAGCTAGTCGATTCATAGCGCGTAATCACAGCTACCCGTCCAGCGTAACACAGATTAAACATATCCTTGCACTCGAGCCACTGAAAATTCGCCGTGACATCTCACTTTTATCACTATTTCACAAACTCATCCACACCAGCATGATGACATCTGTTCACCTTAATCTAGCACATCGAACTTCGAGCAGACTACATAACACCTTTAGCTTATCACGCATGTACGGCAATACTAACGCTTTCAACCAGTCGGCTCTTCCACGAGCTGTTCGTTTGTGGAACGACTTGCCAGATGATCTTGCGTCAGAACAAGACCACACACAGTTCTATCATACTCTAAAAAAATACTTATGCACCAAAACTGCTCTATCGCATCTTCGTAACCATCAGTGTTTATAGGACTGTTGCCGATCTTTTTGCACTATTGTAGTTACTGTCAATAGTTTTTTTTGTATTTCACCTTCACATACTGTAACTCACTTTTCTAGTATGTATTTTGCTTACATGTTCATAAGTTGAACTGCATTTTCTAATATATTCATTATTTGCCTATGTATGTGTAGATATTATGCATATATATTTTGCTAACATATTATCTGTACCGCCCCCCTTACACAATGCCCCTCGAGGGCTCTGTAAGGTACTGTAAATAAATAAATTTAAGCGTCGCTGAAATAATATTGTTACAGCAAGCAATACCTGAATAGACAATTTGCATTAATCTGTGAGGTAGCTTTCCTAAAAGGTTTGTTTTCCGAACAAAAATTCTCTTTCAAAGACTGCTTTTCTCGCTTATTGTGTTTTTGCCTTTCCCCCTTTTCCTCACGAACGACAAATTCTAAGTCGTCCACCATGCGATGGCTGAGGGTCGGCACGAAGCGGGACAGCCCCATAGTAGTTTTTGAGGAAAAAGACGTTTTGTTGTACTTGCGTGCATTTGCTAGAATTTGGAGAGGCAAAAGCACAATGAGTGAGAAAAGCATTCTGTGAACGAGAGTTTCTGTTTGAAAAACAAACCTCACAGGACAGCCGCCCCGCAGGTTATTGCAAACTGTCCATCGTAAAGCCCGAGTATGTGTAACGAATGAGTCATGGCCGTATCGATACCTGCTGCCCGAAAGTACGTCAATGCTTGTGAGATACCTCGGTAGCCAAGCCCAATGTCGCCGCTGCTATCTTGACCACTCCTTCGGCCCGTCCCGCGGATGCACTTGCCAAAAAGCGCTCCCCGGAGGCACGGCATCTGGCATGCTGTCGCCACGTACGCAGCGACCACCACGTGCCGAAGGCAAACATAATGACGCCCGGAAGAACGTGACCATAAAAGGTGCCCATGGCTCACCTACAAATGTAAACACAACAATAGGGCACGGCTTGTTTAGAGAGCGTAACCTACATGTGACGCGGAACACTCACGTTTATATGCAGGATTTTTGTTTGAATCAAAAGCATGGCATTCTCCCAGCATCACTAAACACAAATAAATCGACACTCTGACACCTAAAACTGTGTCTCTAAGCAAAAAAAGTTTTCATCACCAAGTGTTTATTATGCTAATACGGAGGCAGATCTTATGTTTTATCTTTGAAAGTTGTAATGGAAAGCTTCAAGATATTTTCAACTATGAAAAGGTGTTATCATTTAGGATGTGAAGAACGCGAAGCGCATTATATGCTGATGTTATTATAACGCAAGTAATTAAAGCTGTCCTTTCAAATGGCTGAAAACAACGCGATACCTGTTCTTTTCCGCAAGGCGCGTGATGAATATTCAGGCTATCCTCTAGCAGGTGACTCGACAAACGCTGCTCAGCGTATGCAGAATCATTCTTGCGCATGGCGGAAAGAAGTACCCGACAGACGTATTTATTTCATCTGCTGATCAAACACGAGCTTCCATAAAGCCCTCCTGTTTTTTTTTTTAATGTGCAGTTATATTTTTATTTTATTATTTCAGACTGCAGAGAGTCTACACAAACATAAAAATACATTCCTTGTTCAAGAATTTTAAATCATGATCAAAATACCATCGCAAAGAGGTCACCCGATCATGTTTCCCTGCTGCTTTGTTTGAAAAAAACAACAAATGCCCACCAAGCTTCTTTTTTTTCTGTACTTCAAAAATGGTTGGTGTCCACTTCTATCTCTCGCGTCACTTTTTCAAAAAGCTCGGCCATTCTTTCAATACATGGGAAAAGCGGGGCACGCAGTATAGAATCCAACGTGATTGTTGATTGTGTAAGGATGGCGTCCATTGATGGTTTCAAAAGACCACCGAGAGTATGCTCATTGAAAGACTGAATTTGAGCAGCATCTTTCATTGACGCTTCTCTGACGTCACGATCTGCTGTGGCATCTTACGGAAATCTGATGGAGCTCAGTTGCTGCTGGCGATACGGCGGTGACCTTGCCCGCATTCCCAAAGTGCAGCTTTTCGCTGTTCTTCGGGTAACTATTTCAAACATGCTGCTTACTACCATGTTGCTCCCACCACCTATACAGACATACAAAGCACCTTACCACAGTGCTGAGTAACAAGAGTAGGAAAGGCTAGGTCACCTTCCCATTTATGTCGGTGACTATGACTCTTGGTGACTACACGAGCCTTCTAGATGACAGAGTTTTCTAAAATTAACGAGAGGGGACTCTGGCACCGCGATCGTTCAGCGACCATGGGAATGATGGGTAGTACACAAATTTGCCTATTCTTCGTACTTGCGGGCTTCGAACGTTATTGTGGCTTTGTTTAATGCTGTGTTTTGGTTTTGTTTCGAATAAAAGGACGGGCCATTGTGAACTTCGTGAGCCGATTTGAATTGGTGAGCCTAAAAAATAAGCGGGCGAAGTGCAACTGCTGCACATTAGCCCATTGTCGTCTCGTGACAAAGTAGCTTCAAGCCACGCGGAGCCAAAAGGAGCCGACAGTACGAAAATTAGACAAGTTAGTGCGCTACCCATGATTCTCATGCTCGTTGAAGCACCGTGCGTTGGAGCTCCCGTGGACCCTAGGCCTAGAGTTTTCTCTAGTCCCTTTAGAAGAAACTCTATAGGCTCTGGGCATCTTGGAGTTGATGCGTTGTATCGCTTCGCGGTCGTTAATATCAGCTGACCTCTTCACGCAAAGTGCAGCCCACGTTAAACGGACACAGTCAGAGAATATGGTTGAAGGAGCAGGTTTCGTGGCTTCATTTACAACACAACTGATGAAAATCGGAATTTCACCAATGCAAGCTGTGGGAGTAAGGTAAACGCGTGTCTGCAAAATTACGACATAGATAGTTGAATACTGGTTAATCTGGGGTGGGTGGAGATTTCTCCAACTAAGTCTTTAGTCAGATGTAATTTCGTTGAACGTGGTCAAAAGGTCTTCAGCATATAGAGTTTCATACAATAATACCTAGAGAGGAATCTGGCGCTGCGATCGTGTATTCTCATGAGAATTATGGGAAGTGCAAGCTTCAGATTAGATCGCGTTAGCCAGTGAACTGTCTTACGGATCTTATTCTACAGTTTCATCTTCGTTCTTCGCTGCTGCTTTGTTGTTCAAAGAAACTGAAACTGCTAGGCCTCTCAATTAACTGCAACGCCGAAGCTGTATAAGTCGTGTTTGATATCTTAAGCGAAGCCTCGTCCACTCACCGCTGCGCATAAATGTAGCGTCCCATGCCATGGCATGGGACGCTACAGGATATTAGAGTGCAGGATATTACATCGAGTTCACGTTTGTTGTTAGTGCGTCTTGCCAAAACTCGTTGAAATCAACTGCAAAATGACGGTGACGCGAAGTAGATGCACCTCCACGCTCTTCTGACTCGACTTCGCAACAAAACGAGAGGTGCGTTGGGGGCAGACCACTTGAACAGACGCACTTTGCATCGCAGCAGACGAAACGTTAAGTGTTTATCACTTGATACTGTGCTGTTATTTCTATAAATAGAAATTGCGTATATACTTTCGATAGCAAAACAAGAATGTTTCTTTTCAAATGTTGTAAGAATAATTCATTGCGTCTTGATTCCAAGTCGTGAACGCAATGGCCGAGCAATGCATACCCTGGGGCTTAAAATTCTCCAGGTTTCGCGTCTACCGTCTAGTCACAAAACCCTTTTGCAATAAAGTTTACGTACAAAAAAAAAATGAAGCAAGTTTCAATTAGACACAACTTCATATCACTTCGTTTTACACTCGGCAAACAAGCGTCGCGAATCTCAAGAACGTGATCCATCCGAAACAGATCCGAAGCCTGTACTTCCCATATTTCTCATGGGGGTACAAGCGCCGCTGAAGAAGCCCACGCAGACGCTATCACCAGATTCCCATCTAGGTATTGTTGTATGAAACTGTCCTCAAATAGGCAGTCATGTTAATGAGCCGGCCCGCCAGTCCCACCGAGATATGTCAGTTTGACGCCAGAAAAAAAATTTATATTTTATTAAACTACACGCTACGTTACCCAATGCTGGTCGATATAATTAACCTATTGTTGGTATATACTAGTAAAATTATGTACGTCAAATTTTCTCGTTAAACTTACTTTTATAGCATCTGCATTTTGACCACAAGTACTGTTTGCTTACTGAATTAATCATTGATATATCCTGAAAACAGACCGGGGTGGAACGATATAAAGACCAGGAATTAAAACCACATTGGTATCTCGGCACATAACATACTTCACTCACGGAGGCATAATCCGCCGTTACGAAAATTTACGAGAAAGGATTTTGTTCCGTGATAAAATCTCCGCGCCAACATATATTCCCACAAAGGACATCGTTCCAGGCATCGTGTTCCACATGTGATGACCACGGCTGCAAGAAATGCCCAGCGCCGCATGCTATGTACCAATTTTTAATAAAATATTCTTCATAGATAACATAGCACTGTGCTTTTTTTGTTTTTCACAGTCATGAGCACTTAGATTTTGCATTTGGTATTGCGTATATACAATATACACTTGCGTATATATAACCACCAGGAGAGCATGGTAATGAAAAAAGCGCTGTACATGCTGGATGCCTGGGTGTGTGTGTGCGGAATGTGTCGTTTGCGCTTAAATTATTTTTTGGGATCTTTCCAAACCTTTCTCTCTCTCTCTCTCTCTCTATCTCTCTCTTCTTTTGTGTCTAAAAATCAACACGACGGGTCCACCTGGAGAGCGGAGGAAGACGACGAATATTCTTATTCGTTTAGCAGGATCTTCAAAACTTTAACACTTTTCATTCTACCATCAGTACGACACACCAGTTACCTTCTGAAGTTCATTTACGTTGTCAAATTTGTGTTCGATCACCCTATTCACGACCAACACCTAATCGCGTGTGCGTGCGAGGCATGCAAAACACGTCATCACAATCATCGTCATTATAAGCGCTGACGGAACAGCCGCTGGACGTCATGGCCCCGCTCTCCAGCAAGAAAAATGCCAAGGTCGTGCGGGTCAAGATGCCTTCCCAGCAGACGGACAACCGCCCCACCGAAGACCTCTGGCTGGCGTTGGAAAGAGCATTTCACGAGATACAGGAGAAGCGAATCTACAGTCAAGGTTTTGACGAGCTATACCGTTGCGCGTACACTCTGGTACGACGCAACGCGAGCGAGCGCCTCTACAATGGACTTCGCACAGCCGTCGCGAAGTACCTCGCCAACAACGTTCGCCCCCTAGTCCTGGCTAAAACAGGTGACGATTTCCTGCGGACACTGAATCAGGCGTGGAAGAACCACCAGAAGAGCATGGTAATGATTGGTGACATCGTGAGGTACCTGGATATCGCGTACGCGTCTCTGAACAACGTCGACGGCGTGCACAAGATGGGCGTGTCTCTCTTTCGGGACTGAGGTGGCGCGGTACGCTGACGTACGGGACCGTCTGTGTGCGACCCTTCTAAGCCTCGTTCATAAAGAGCGCGAAGGCGGATCCGTCGACAGGCATCAGATCAAGCAGGCGTGCGACATGCTCGAGAGTTTGGGACAAGGTTCGAGGTCAGTCTACGAGGAAGACTTCGAACGTCCCTTCCTGGCCGACACGGCACGATTCTACAAGGCACGGCGCCAGAATTATCTCCAAGCGATGGACTCTTTCGCGTACGTCGCTAAGGTGAAGCAATGCATCGACGAAGAGTCCGAGCGGGCTAGGCAGTGCCTGAACGAGTTCACCATGGCTCCCGTCACCCGTGTCCTTGAAGGAGAGCTTATTGGGGAGTGCATGGAAGCCATCCTGGAGAAGGAGGGCTCTGGCGTCGGGCACATGCTCAAGAACTTGATGACCTGAGGACCTGGCGCGCACCTTTTGCCTCGTCAATCGAGTGGAGGGTGGCCTGAAAACCGTTCCTCGACAGCGTTAGCAAGGAGCTGCGCAATATAGGAAGCTCGATAGTGAGAGAGGAGGGAAACTCTGTAAGCCTAATCGCGAGACTGGTAGACCTTAAATCCGACGCCGACCACATGCTGCGGTACTCCTTAAACGAAAACTACTCGGCCGAGCAGGCGATTGCCGAAGACTTCGAATACATACTGAGTCTGACCTGAAAAGTCTTCAGAGCTCCTATCTGCATTTGTGGACGATGCGTTACGACGCGGGATCCATGCGTATGACGGAGCAGGACATTGACAGTGTGGTGAAAGAAGTGGCTGCGATATTTTCGTTCTTGCCGGACAAGGATCTCTTCGTGAGCTGCTACACCGAGCACTTGGCCAAGAGGCTGCTTGCCTGCCGGAACACTTCGTACGACGCCGAAAACGCGTGGTCGCCAAGCTCAAGTCCGAGTGCGGATGTCGATTCACACATAGGTTGGAAACGCTATTCAAGGATTTGCACAACTCCGATGCCATCACTCAGGAATTTAATGAAGCTGTGTTCTCTTCAAGAATGGACTTGAGCAAAGTTCGCCTGAATGTACGCGTGCTGACGACGGGATTCTGGCCCCTGCCTTGGGCCTTGCAGACAACTAAAATCCCAGGAAGTCCCAGGAAATGCTTTTGAGACGTTCCGACGGTTCTACCTGGCCAAGTACAAAGGCCGGCAACTGACCCTGCAACCACAACTCGGCAGTGCCGTCATGAGTGCCGTGTTCTACGGGCCGTGGGAAGAACAACCTTCTTCGTCACGAGCGACAAACGCGTCCGCTAGCAAGCTGCGCACATACACCATACAGGTGACGACGTTCCAGATGTGTGTGCTGACGCTGTTCAACAGCCACGACAAGCTTACGTACGCGGACATCGCCTCCGAGACCAACATACCGGAGAAGGACCTGGCGAAGGCTTTGCACTCGTTGTGCTCGGGCAAGACCTCCGGGCCACTTCTTACAAAGACGCCGGGCACGGAGCAGATTGAAGACAACCACGTTTTCGCCGTCAACGACGCCTTCACAACCGCTGTGCAGAAGGATCGAGGTTCAGTCGGTGTGTGGTCAAAAAGGATCTCCGCCAACCAGCAGCGACTACGAGATGGCGTACATTGAGGAAACACGAAAGAGCGTGATGGACGCTGCCATCGTCAGGGTGATGAAGTCACGCCAAGTGCTGTCGCACGAGAATCTCCTGGTCGAGGTGACTAAGCTCCTTCGCGCCAGGTTTACGCCCAGCCCAGATGCGTTCCAAGAACGAGTCGATAAGCTTATTGAAAAAGAGTACATGGAAATAGATGCTAACAACCCGCACTTGTACCGCTATGTGCCTTGAAAAAGCGACGGCGGCGCTCTCACTCAACGTAATTACGACTGCGCAACAAAAACAGATTTGATCGCAAGCGAAGAGCGAAGCAGAATTGTTGCCCCTGTGCCATGATTGCAAAGAAATACTTCGCACCTCAGATAAAGCAAAATTAAAGTTATTAAACCAGTCAACGTAACTGTGGACATTAATCGGTTGATTTGTGGGTTTAACGTACCAAAATCACGATATGATTATGAGAGACGCCGTAGTGGAGGACTCCGGAAATTTCGACCACCTGGGGTTCTTTAACGTGCACCCAAATATGAGCACACGGGCCTAGAACAGGTCCGTTCGATTCACCTGCACCAGTCAGAACCAGTTCACGGCTGTGCACGTGAAGTTCAGAAATTGTGCAGCGTGAGTTCAGCGGTGCAGGCACAGCACGACACCCGAAACGAATGACGATGTGCCGACAAGGGGCAGGCCTTATTTCTTTTCGCTTAATTTACATCGTTCAGCTAACACTGAACGATGGTAAACCGCACATGTGGACAGTTTATGCGGCGCAAACATCTTGGCAAAGCACACCGAGTTAGTAGAGGCAGGTACGGCGCCTACGCCTAAGTGCTGCGTCGTCTGCTCAGCTGCACGAGCGGCTGCACCAAGCCGGCACCGTCAGCGTAGGAGGTGCAAGAAAATCGTGAACCAGTGCTACACCTCTTCTGTACCTTTCGAAACGAATGGCAGGGTTTAGAGGCCGACATTGCTACACCGTTGAAACGAATGGCAAGGTGCAGCACCTCGTGAACTGGTTCTCGTGGTGCAGGCGAATCGAACGGACCCAACATTTCCGCCTCCATCGGAAATGCAGCCACCGCAGCCGGGATTCGATCCCGCGACCTGCGGTTGAGCAGCCGGGTACCTTAGCCACTAGACCACCGCGGCGGGGCAACTGTGGGCATTATTGCGATTGTCATTCTAGCATGTGCGGCGAGATTTTAAAATATTTTGACAGCAGTCAGTAGAATTGAAAGTCGGCCGATCGTGGTAATGGAATTTGCCCACCCACACATCACTGTCACCGAAGACCACGCACCACACATACTTCACAGACTTACTACAACCCGAGAAACACAACGCTGGCGCTTTAGCATATCAGTTTTTTTTTTCCTTCGTCCTGTGAGTTTCTGCGCTGGTGCTGTCCATAACGGCATACGGCAGATAGAATTAACTTCAGCCAAATCAAATTAGCACCAACTAGACGCGAAATTCTCTATATGAAAGCGCGCGTTTTTAATTTAATCAGCTGTAGACTCACCTATGGAGTGCTATCTCTAAGTTCCTGAATGACATCAAAAAGTCAGTTCCACCTTCACGTTAATGTAAGGCGAAAAAAAAAAAACGCCAGGCCTGCGCGGTAGGCACAGCACAGTCACAGCGAAAGGGCCTTTCAGAGCCTTTTCAACACACTCATTGGGTAACTATTGCAAGCACACTTGCTTGGTAGCCACGGCTGCGTTTCCGATGGAGACGGAAATGTTGTAGGCTCTTGTGCTCAGATTTGGGTGCACGTTAAAAAAGCTCCAGGTGCTCGAAACTTCCGGAGCCCTTCACTACGGCATCTCTCATAATCAAATGGTGCTTCTGGGACGTTAAACCCCACATATCAATCAATCAATTGCTTGGTAGCCACTAGGGCAATTAATAATAAACTCTTGGGTAGTAGGCCGGCATTCGCTATGCTATTTTTCGTCATTCGTCTGAGAAAGCATGCTACCCGCTAAACATCTTGCTTGGAATTTTGTGCCAGTTGTCCATGCAGTGGCTTATGACGATGAGGAATTATGGCTGAAGTGGGTATGCGCCACAGTTAATAGGGGAACAAGAACAATCTTTCGTAATGGGTTGGAGCATAGGACGGCCCACTCATTACGCTTCGCATCGTGCGACGACTGGTTGATCTTTCGCTGTTGTGAAACGCTTTATAAGTCGCATTAACGAGGTTGCTTTCCTGACATCAAGCCTGCCTAGGCAAGTTTGGCAACCAGTCACGATCAGCAGTGTTGCTTAGTGGTAGAATACTCGGCTGGTACCCAGCGGACCCGGGTTCAAGCTCCACTTTGTCATTGATGAAAGTTTTCTATTTTCGCGCGATGTGCTTACGGACACCGGTGGCGCGGCGGCAGCGGACAACATGCAACTGCGCGTGACCCGAAAAAGTGATCTCATAACAGCTTTCGCTGTAAAAATTTAGCAGATCCCATGTAGCTTGGCAATCGACGTTACGCAAAGCAGGCGGAGGAAAGATGACCGTGTTGTAATTATTTTATTCAGTGACACGTTATCAAATGACGCTAAACACATGTAATGTTGCACGAAGATAATATATATATACATATATATACTGAACAGTCGCACATGTTTATATAACCAGTTCTTTGCACTGAGTCCGCAACGATGTCAACAAAAACATAAGTTAAAAAGATTAGAAGCTATATAAGCTGATGTGAAGCGCTGCTGCTCGCGACGATGGCAGCCCTGGCTCGTGCTACAATAGTGTTTTTCAGCGGATGACACCTAACGACAACATAAGTGAACCCGACGTAATGACTGTATCATAGAAATACGTATATTCCATGTTTATAAAATTAGAATAGCAAGCACTGCAGTCACAATTTACGTTTCATGAACATTATAGGGTTTATCAAAACATGTAGTAGTTCCGAGACCTGCAGGCATGGCTCTGTGGTAGAATACTTGATTGCCTGCGCGGAATGCTAGCATGGAGTTTGATACCTGATGGGACCCCTGATATTTATTCTCTGCATTTGTAAGGTCAACGCTGCGGGCAGTCAGCTCTATCCTAACGCTCACGCTTTAAATTACCCTTGTGATGTCGCCGTTCCTGGGCTTCATATTAAGTTTCAATCACCCGTGGTACATACTTGCAAACCAATGGCACATATACGAGCTAAAGTGGTTGCATGGGCTTGTTAGTACGACATAGTGAAAAAGAAACAGCGGGGAAAACGAGAGACCAGACAAAGAAGGGCACATACAGAGCGCTGACTTTATCCAGCGCTCTCTATGTGCAAACACTTTATTCTTCAAGCACGCATATATACCTACGCGGTGGAACGAAAAAAAGAAACAAAAGTGATTCTCGAAGAAAAATGAAAAAATTAACATAATAAAATCATTCTCATAGCTCGTGCAATCAACCAGATGCCAGAGAGGTTGCCATCTCAGAAAAGGAAGTTGTATTTTTATCATGGATGATCGCACGAGTACTAAAAATGGTTTTATGACGTTCATTTTTTTTTCCATTTTTCTTTGACTATCACTTTTTTATTCTTTTTTTTGTTCCACTGCATAGGTGGTTTGAAGAATAAAGCTTTTGTTGTAAGTCGGCACTCTGTATATGTTCCCTCCTTGTCTGCTCCCTCGTTTTTCTCGCCGTTTTTTTTTTCCCCACTTTTCGCAGATATGAGCCCGCGAGTATAGTGCCACTGTCTGGTGGAAAGTGTTTGACGACGTACGTGACACTTTCATACTTTTACACTCTCATACTTATTTTACTTTATGCCATGGTAAGGGGGTGTTGACAGAGCACCGAGGACGTTAGCAGCTAGATGGACAGGTAGATACGTAGACGCCAAAAGTGCTCGCAGTACGCAAAGAAATGCTTCTTATTTAAAACTTTGTTTAGGTCTGTCCCACGTCGCGACAGATAGGCCTAGCCTCTCTGCCACGGACTACGTCACGCAGCGTCCTACTTGAACGTGTAACGTCGTCGTCAACCCGGAGCGCCTCATTGCGATAGCATGAAATTGGGATGCCGCAAGAAGAACGGTAAGTATCGATACAAACTTGCTGCTCCAATACAAGGACGCACGAAGAGAATGCATCTACAGTACAGGCACAAACTGTCACAATCGTTAATTCAATTAACACTTTCGACCTTCTGGAAAGGAATGCACTCCTTTCACAAATGCGCGTCGCTGTGGTGAACAAAGCAGCCTTGACTGCGGTCTATAGCTTGAACGCAAAGTTTCAAGTTACATCACGAGACGTACTAAATTCCTGCTTAAAAGATAAGCGCACGTACGAGCACGGGCGACCACGACCTAGAGGTCAGGGTACCATACTGAGGCGTACACATCCTCATCGAAGACCTAAGAAATTGGCAGTGGCATATGAAGCCTCGGCTCGCGTTCTCTGCTGGCGTTGATTCTGATTCGTCGCATCCCACGAACCATGAGAATAGCTGTCACGTGAAGCAAGCGGAGAGAAGGTGACTGTGCTTGGCACAACTTTTTTCGTTGGCGCAATCGTTGCGAAATGACGCGAGACATATGCTCAACTATTATACGCATGGAGCTGTTTGTTTATCAGTGCAGCATATGTTTTATATAACAATTAGTTTACAGTTAGTTGTGTAACGATGCCAAAAGCAACACCGGTGTTAATAAACACCAGAAGTGCTAAGCTGAAATGCAGCGCCATTGTGTTTTCGAGGATAAGAACCCTCGCACGGTATGACCGCTCGTGTGTGTCGAGCCTCTTCGCTGTCCCCGTCTTATGCGCTTTCACGCTGAATCACGCCAAACCGACAAACCTTGTGCGCTCGAGCCGATGTTTCGACAAGTGGAATAGTCTTCTTCAAGGTCGAAAATGATTGCATGCTTCGTACCCTTTCCGCCTATCCGAACAAAGGAAGAGAGGCCAACTGTAGAAGCGGGGCTGCAGGTGGGGGACAAGTTGCCATGGCAAATTGTGCGAGTCAAAGAATCATTCCTTAAATATAATTAAAAAGCGGGGGGGGGGGGGGCATAGTCGGAGAGTACAGGTAGGCTCGGGGGATGCGGGCACCCTCCCCGCTGAATCACTCAGGGCAGATCCCCCCCCCCCCCCTCGGCACTTCATTGTGATATTTTTTAGGACCTTGCCCAAGGGTCTCATCAACCGCCAGCAGACTGTGATCTCCTGCCTTGTGGCTATTTCACGAAGGACTGTTTATAACCCTTATTTTTCCTTTGAGGCATTCAAAAGTCGCATAATAACGCAGTGAGAAGTAGGGAGCCTGGCACCATGGTCGCAATGAGAAAGAAGTGACAGGATGATGAAAACTGCGGAATTTGCGTGGATGTAGTGCACAACAAGTTCAGAAAGTACACATGCGCATCAAGCAAGTGAAAGTTTCTTTATGTAAAAGACATGTTTTTATTATCTTGGTAGTACCTTCAATCCACCCTCTCCGGGATCAAAAAAACTCTCCGCCTATAGAAAAGGTGCGGGAGGTGGGGGTATTGGACGCTTCACTTAATTATGGTTGTCAGAAGAAGTAACACTTAACAATGGTAGGCTAAGGTTAGGGATCCCTATCCTTTATTGGCTTTCGTTATGTATGCACCATTGCACAAGTACTAGACATTTGGAAGACTGCTGATTGCTCTTTTATGCTAAGTGTACTTTGTTAATTTTCTGGTATTTATAAACTCTCCTATGAATGCCCTTGAAGAGGCATAAATGAAATAAATCATTCTTTGGAACTCACCTGTGGCTTGAAAACAAAAAAAGAGAAAAATAATGCTGTTGCTTCTATGCTTTTGCTTATGTAAAACCATATATGTAGTGTATCACAATAAAAATTTCAGTCACAAAACTGCTTTTTAGTTGGCTACAAATCTGTCGATATATTTAGGTAGCAGGGCTACTTGTGTATCTAGTACGCTATACTTCTAGCTTGAATTCAAACTCCTTTTGAAATCTACAAAATGGCAATCGTGTTCTGCAAATACTGCAAAAACGCGAAGTATGCTTGCACAATACGCATGAATTTCTTTCCAACAGCTTTTACGCTAGGATGAAGAGGACATCAAAAATCAGCACACACTATGCTTCTGGAGACAAATACTTTTGTCATTTATTCTCGCTAAATCACATCTCGGCCACCACACAAAATCTCTTCCAGCACACAAAATACGCGATTTCGTCTACAGGTGTGATGCAGTATATTCTTGACAAGAACTGCACAGTCACAAATGTGGCCCAACACACATGCATACCATTGCTCACGTGTAGATATGCAGACGATGATTAACAAGGTCACGAGTGCACATCAGTACCATAAATACCGACACTCAGGAAAAGCAGCCTTAACTACCATATACATTACACTAATCACTGCGTAACTCCCTAACTTGCATCTCTCCCACACGACAAAGTTACTCTGCATAGCCCTTCTTATATATATATATATATATATATAGTGGGAGTAATAATTCAATGGGCCAGTTAGTCTTCGTGAAGGTATGGGATATGGCACAACGGGAGCGTTGTCAACAAGGATAAATATATTTATTTCCCAACAGTTTCGGGAGGGGACCTCCCTTCATCAGGGGATGAGTTATACATAACTCATCCCCTGATGAAGGGAGGTCCCCTCCCGAAACTGTTGGGAAATAAATATATTTATCCTTGTTGACAACGCTCCCGTTGTGCCATATCCTATATATATATATATATATATATATATATATATATATATATATATATATATATATATATATATATATATATAAAGGGAAAGAGGTATATACCTAAGGGCTCGTTTTTCTGTGTTTTGACACAATAATAATGAGATCTAACAGACAATAATGCCAAGGAATGTATAGGGGAAGTTATTAGAACAAATGTAATGTAAATAAGAAGAAAGAAAAGTGGGTGAAAAAAACAACCAGCTGTGAGCAGGAATCGAACCTACGACCTTCGAATAATGCGGTGTTTTTTCACCCACTTTTCTTTCTTCTTATTTACATTACATTTGTTCTAATAACTTCCCCCATACATTCCTTGGCATTATTGTCTGTTAGATCCCATATATATATATATATATATATATATATATATATATATATATATATATATATATATATATATATATATATATATATATATATATATATATATATAAATATACGGCTAAAGATATGTGCGTTTTGCACATTGCACACAGAAAGTAAACCCAAATACAACAGTCACAACTTCAACAATTAACACTTTGTAAAGATGCATTGGGTCCCTCCAAAAGTTTCTAAGTATGTACAAGTTACCCTTCAGGTTATACACAGTCTACAAGTATTGTAGGTAATCGTGGCATACCAGCAGTTCCATCCTAGGTACACTCACAGAATGAAAAAACACACAGAGGACATCTTGCCTCTATGAAATTGATGGCAGTTAGCTCCTCCTGCGCTAAAATCATTGTAGCTCCAAATATACATGTTTCGGGGGTACAAGTGCCACTCCGTGTATACTTAGGCCTAGATGCATAGGTGCATTTGCTAAAAAGATTACATTTTCTCTCAAGAATAGAAGCATTTACAAAAAAATCGACCACAATCCCGTCCATTCTGTGTAACTCGCTGACCACACGGGCCCTTAATGTTATGCCTACTCCTCTAAATCATTCACTGAGGAAAAGGATCCAGTGAAGGTTACCGTTGCAGTTCAAACTGTTGGCTTGGCAATGTGATCCACTCTAACATCACGCATCACTGAACTCTTCAATACATGCGGCATATCAAACCCAACGACTCTTGCAACGTGCAAAATAGTATAAGCCAGTAGATGAAGTATCCGAGCAGCAATGCGAGGTGCAAAGAAAAAATTGAATGCGATCTCAACTGGATACCTAACGAGAACCTTCCCCATATGACAAGAGAAGAAAAAAGAGACTGTTTTATTTGGAATCGACAATCCTTGTCCCAGTCTTCCATTAATGTTCCACACTCATCAGATGCAGCTTATTTAGCAGCACCAATTGTTGATGAAATGTTGCCACAATGTTACTTCTTGACATACTCTAGAAATGTGTGCTAGTATTGTTCCCAAAAACTATTATACAATAATTTGAGATTTTGTCTAACTAGGGTTATTTAACATGCACCTAAATGGAAGTGCAGCCATATTGCTGCCTATCAACCCCATTGAAATGTGGGCACAGTGTCAGGAATTGAACCCATATCATTGAACAGCTGCCAATCCTTGCACTGACGATTTATATCAACCTACTATGATGAGATTTGCATTTTGGATCTAGTAAAGTGTTTTGTTTTTTTTTATCCGCCCTTGAAAGATCACACAAAGTTCCTTAATTGTATGGATGACATATAAATACTGTTGGTGTTGATAGTGTCAAAATTCAGTATGTTGTTATCGCTCTGCAAAGTTACTTTGTATGATCATTATTTAACAAGTATACAAAACATAACAGTGAACAATTACAGAGTGACCTTGTGCAGAAATATTGAAAAAGAAGGCATTGCCAAGGGTGCATCTTAGCATAAGACAGTCTGTGGAGGCACAAGATGTTAAGAAGCTCATACGACGCTCGCACACAGAATCAATCGTAGTCCTTTTAGAACAGAACTTACTGGCTAACCTGAGCATGTTGCACGTTAAACATAAATTACAGGCACCAGACGAAGGGTAGAACACATAAACAAGACAACGTTGTCACAAATACAATAAAGCTTTTCTGTCAAGCACCAACTAAATATTACTGCACAGACAAGTCCACCAAAGACTCAGCTTTGACTGATAACGATGTACACAAAAGTGAATATTCATACCAACTTGACATTTGCAGAGACAGTACACTTTTGCAGGAGATTGACACATACAAATACATATGTACAAGCGCTGCATTCTCTAAAATTAGTAGCACTATAATGGCACCAATATACCGTCCCTTTATATATAAACATGTGCACAAAATAAGTGCTTTCTGATACCATATCGAGCAATGGCCTCGTCACAGAATTGCCCAATACAGCAGACCCTCGTTAAATGGAACCAGAAAAATGTGTTTCGTTTAACTGAGACAGCAGCTTAACAGGAGTTCCCTTCACTGAGAGATGAACGAGGGTCGAGAATCTAAGCGTGAAACCTATCGTGCTGAAGGCAGCTGTTTAATTTTCAGCAGATTTCAGTTTAGTGGGAGTATTGTATAATAGAACACTAACAAGAACATAAAAGAATCGAAGATGTGGAGAGGCTGATGATGGCTAGCTTTATCCACATTTGATATGAAACATGGGGGCAACAAGTTTGCCCCTATGAGAGCTTTTTAAGCTGCGTGTTCCACAGGCTACGTTAGAGCACACAGTGCCTTTCTCCAAACAAGCCTCCGTTTCTATAAAGCATAGTGTCACCTTCACCGGCACACCGACTACTATGATTTTACGGATATCTTCCTTGCTCTCCCCCCCCCCCCCCCCACCAAGTATGCTACTTTTACTTGCTTATCTAATCTCCTAATCTGCACCACTGAGGAGTTGATACTTCCATTTGCCTCTGGCCGCCATGAGGTGAACGCCTCCGGTGAATATCAGTGGTTGATTACACCTGGAAAGAAGTGCTCGCTAAAGCAGACGCTATTGTACAAAATAAAACTTGTGCAGTTTTGTACGTTTGATAAAACGCTCTGTAAGTAAAAAAAATTAAGTATCCCTACCAGTTAGATCTACTACAGTTAATCCTGCTTGTAACGAACCTCTATATAACGAGTTCTTCGATGTAACGGAGTTTTTCTATTCCCCGTCGTTTCTCCCTGTAGCACATGTATTTGCGACCTTTATGTAACAAAGTACCAGCTAGAAAGAACCTTGATATAATGAACTTTCCCCATGGGCAATCTAGACATTTTGCTCCACATTTTGGCATTTTTGTACGAGCATGCATCTTCCGCGGCATCCCCACTGCCGACGAAGTGCGAAGCGGAGGCGGCGGGCACGCAGGCCACGTTCGTGCAGGTGGACAGGCACTGGCAGGCCTGCACCCCACGAGCCGGCACTGCCGCTGTTCTCGCCACCGCAGGTGCATGCGCGAGTGTGCCCTAACAACCCTCCTACTATAAACCGAAAAAAAAAAAAAAAAATACTACTTTTGCGTGTTGGGAGTGCCACGCTCTTAGCGTGACATATGTGGGGCCGCGCTTCATATGGAGGGTGCTTTATTAAATAGTTTTTCACGGTATTTGTGTCTGTGTCCCTGTCGTTCGCGCTTCGTCTTCGACGCCGTGTGCGTGTGCATAGTTTCACTATGCGCGCATGGTGTGGAGCCCGACGACGTTCTACTTTGCTTTTTTGTTATTGTGCTAGCAATTATATGAAGTCTTGGCTGGTTTTTTGTGGCTGCTGCCATCATTCACAGCATGTGTATACGTATCTATATATATATATGTGTGTGTGTGTGTGAAAACTCAAGCAAGAAAAAAAAAAGCCGCCCGCAATCGGCGCCCAGTTCATCACGATTCGCCGATGCGCGCTGATCTCCCACGCGTACTTTGTCCCGCGAATGGTATGGGGGGAGGGTAGATGCTTGTGCGCGCCCGCTTATCCTTCGGTGGGGAGAACCGCGCGCCTTCGACTTTGATCGGAACGATTGCGTTCAGTTGCCGGGCACACAAAGATCACTTCACTCGCTGGACAGGCGCCGTTTGTGAAAAGAGTGCGCTTTTCAAACACAGTGATGTAACAACTGGGGCACTGGTTAGTTCGCACTCACATCTGTACTTGTAATTGCATTTCGTGCCTCATTTTTGTTTAAACAGCGCGTTAAGTGTCGAGCGGTAAACGTTGTTAGTTCCCTCTCGTCCTCTGTATGTTGTTTGCATGCGTCATTTGTGCTTGAGAATCGCGCTGCACGTTCCGATCTGCTTGCCACTCTCAGCGTTACATTCCAAGTTGTTGCTATCGCAATCATTGCTTCGTCTTTGCGGCAAAACTGTCACTTTTCTTAGTTTCGGGCAATCGTGTCATCACCACCGAGGGGTTGTCAGATTAGACGCTGATGAAAACTGTCAGAGACCACGGTGACGACAAGTCTTCAAGAGGGGGACCCGTCACACGTTTCCGTCTTGCACCGCGCGCGAGTTCGCAGGCTGGCAGCTATCATGATTATCCGATTAGTTCAGGCAACACGGCGGTGCGTTCAATGTAATGCAATGAACCTGACAGCAAAAAATCATAATGTTATAAGACGTAAGGCTGGCAGCCAACACTTTTGAATCCGCCCCACCGCAGTGGTCTAGTGGCTAAGGTACTCGGCTGCTGAGCGGCTGCATTTCCGACGGAGGTGGAAATGTAGGCCTGTGTGCTCAGATTTGGTTGCACGTTAAAGAACCCCAGGTGGTCGAAATTCGCCGAAGCCCTTCACTACGGCGTTTCTCATAATCATATGGTGGTTTTGGGACAGTTAAACCCCACATATCAATGAATCTTTTTGAATTCGATATCGTGGAACTCCTACAAAACGCTGGTGTGAGCAAATATGGCCGCTTCAGAGAGAAGTGCTCTTTTTATACAGTCCCTTCGCATTAAAACCTCACTGATACTCGCCGAGATAGCAAGCGTGCAAGTGATCGCAACTGCCTTAAAATACAAGTTCATTGTAGCTACTCTAGCGACCCCCGCTCCCCGCGTTGTTTCATGCTCGTTCAAGACAGGTCGTCTACTTTCTGTTTGAGCATTCGACGGCAGTTCTGACACGCGAGAGATGTTATCTTGTGCGCTTTCCAGTCAGTAGGGGTGGGCCACCTCATTCGATCTTTGCTTCAACACCGCTTGTGCGGTTTTACCCGCTCTGAAAATAATATGCGCGGGAGCATGTTATCAATTTGTACTTGTTACGGAACATTGCGGCGATGGCAAAAAAACTGCCGAGAGTGTCCATATAATTGTTATCGCAATAATAAGATATTCTTTTACTGTAAAAAGAGTGTTTTGGATTAGCTCTGCCTTCAATCCCTCTTTTGCTTAATTTGCGCATTCATTTTCCAAATTTTCGTACTGAGCCTGCATATAAAAAAATCGCTCTTCACAACGAATTTTTCCAGGAATTCATCAATTTCGTTATATCCAGGTTGAACTGCATATAATTCTAGACCAACTCTAGATACACTCAAACTTCAATATAACGAACACGGATATAAGGAAATATCAGTTATAATGAAGTAAATGAACAATAGTCTTATAATAGTTAAAGTGTTAGGAATAGCATTTATAACAAATTTGTGACTATAGCAAACTCATTTTCTTGCTAGATGCAACTTTGTTACATTGAGGCTTGAGTATACACTCAAACCTTTATATAAAGAATTATCAGTGATGAAATAAATACTGGCGACATTTCTATAGACCATTTTCAACCAATAGAGGGAGCTTAGCTTATAACTGGGGCAATTTTCGCCACAACTCGACGCAGTGATCAAGTGGTTATGGTGCAAGACAGTCGCCCCGCTGGTCACTGGATTCGAATCTCTGCCGCGGCGGCTGCATTTTCAGTGGAGGTGCCGAAAAATGCTCGAGGCTCATATAATACTTAGATTTGGATGCACCTTAAAGAATCTTAGCTGGTGAAGATTTCTGGAGCTCTCCGCTCTGACGCCTCTCATTATTACTAATTTCCATCTTCATGCTGCCTCCCTTCTCTCATTTGAGTGTAGCCCTCAGCTTCTTCCAGTGGCTGTACACAGCAGCAGTGCTATCACTGCCAATTATTATGATTCTGACATCCGTCATCTGAATTTTGTAGTAATTTCAGGTAACATTGCTCTTTTTAAATGCAATAGCAACTCTTGCAAGCAACAGATACATGCATTCCAGCAATGCGATGACTGAATAGGCATTGTTGAGTGCACTTGAACATAAATTTGTAGCTATTAATGCGAAAAATTCCATCTGCACAGTGCGACTAACAGTAGTGCTTTCTCACTTACAAATACCAACAAAAGCAGACATGGGAACGTTCGACATGGGCAACAGCGTGCAATCGTTAAGTGTAATGAGCGTGACGTGTAATACGTGTCATGTGAAAAAAGTCGCACATAAAAGGAGCCTCGCTCAAAGGCAAATAAACAAACATCAGAATAAAATGTGCTCCAAATGTAGCGTTTGAATGTACAGCACAAACAAAAGCGGGGTAAAAATAATAAAAGTGAGCCGTTTCTTCATTTTGAAGAAACGCGGTGTAAAATTATGTAAATAATAAATCTCTAAAATGTCTAATTAATGCTCTTTTAAAACATTGTAAATAATTACTCTTAAAAATATTTTTCTAATCATTACTGCTACCACCGACATATCACAACACAAGGTTCTCAAACTTTGCCTCCCAGCGCAATGCATACCTTTAGATTAAGATCATGGTCAGAAGAGAAGGTGAACAAAAAGATAAAAAATTGCTGCTGAAGTAATATCTCTATCAAGGTGCGAATACTAGACGTACATGCTCGACGCATCGCCGCGGGGACACTTCTGCGGGATGAAATGCATAATGCCTAGCTCACTGTCCGCAACGAAATTCGCACTTTTGCTTCGGAAATCTGAATGTACCAGAAAGCTGGAGTGACAGTCTTTTCATAGTTTAATCCTTTGAATAAATACTACTAGATGCAGTGAATTCTAATTTTCACGTTCATCACAAAGAGTTCCATGTTGGGGCTGTGTGGCCTTTCTTGAATATCCAGTCCTTCACATACATCAGCTATTCAAACACGTAAACACTATTACAAAGCAGCATAGGCGAGATGTAACACTGATTGTGGTCATCACTTGAAATTCGCACAATAAACTACATTTTTCGCCAAATGGTTACACATCGTGCGCATGCGTAGAAATCTATTCACCGAAACAGTATACAGGATTACATTAGTTAAAAATAAGCGTATCCGATTGTATAAACACCGGATACCTTTTTCGTCAAGTCTTATATACTACGTGCTTTCATCTATCGTTTCTTTTACACAGCGAGTCTACGGCTGCGACAATACACTGCCATAACATCAATGTGGTTTTCAATTAAAAATGACCGTGATTAGGCATATTCTATTAGCAGCACGTTTACACGTGTACACCTGCATCTAAAGCTCTCGTAATCCCGCTAAATACATGACGCACCTGCACAATACATGCACTCCAAATATACACAATAGATTCACGTACTTAAGACACATACATACATATATGTACACGTAAATAGACACGCACTGAGTGCGTGCGCAGGCAATTCCAGGAGGATCACGCCGGGCCTGTCCGCCACGAGCAGCGTGCGGGACAAGCCCGCACGCTGTGTAGGTGTTTGCAGGAGTCTCTAAAATTGGTCCTATGTACAGCACTCGAGACGCGCAGCCGGGCTGCAGCTTCAGCAAGGTGGTAGACCCAGGCGCGCCAGCGCAATGGAGCGCCTTCGCCGCATCACCTCCCAATACATCTCTTGGGCTGAGGTTCCAAAAAATGGAAATAAAAAAAAAGACTTACCAATCAATTAAAATTTCACACACGAAGGAGTAAACAGCCACGCGTGGATTGGATAAAATATTACGGAGGAACGAAATTACAAGAAAGAGAAGAGAGAGGTAGTACTACAACGAATAGTACTCACTCTTGAATCGAAAAGCGAAAATTGACGACTAAGTAGTACACATGCTTTCGGTTTCAACGCCTACATCATGTCATATCGGTGCTATTCCAAATCGAATTCAACACTTGCATCAGTTCCAATATTATCGTTCACAGCAACATTTGCAGGCATCACAAGCAATCGCACATAGCAGTCACTGCATTAAAAATGTTATTTTGAATCTCAATCCCTGGGTACTCCAAGACATTAGTTCGCTATGTATGCAAGATGTTTCAGCGCGCGAACAAAGCATTAAAGGACAGGGTAGACAGAAAGAGTGCGTTTTTTTTATTGTGACGGGTCCTCTATTGCCTCAAAGCCCAGCCAGGTAATCACGTTCAGCCTGTGATAAAGCAACCGATGAAGTGCTTACGCATTTATCTCCTAGCACGTGTATTTTTTCGGCTTCGATAGTTTCTCAAGTAAGCTGGTTCAGCGCTCTTTCTGTCTACCCTGTCTTTTTTTCCTTTGTTCGCGCGCTGAAACATCTTGCAAATATGACTACGCACCAACTAGCCCAAGCTTCCACTCTGGTCTTTCACTATGTTATTGCAAACGTTGCCAAAAGCGTAAACAAAAATTTGGCGTTGCGTAGAATATTTAGGCAAGGACAATTATCAAACTTTTCTGAGAAAACAAATGTGCTCATTATTACTGGACAAATATGGCAGTCATTCAATCCGAGCTCCTATATCACTGAATGCATTGTTTACAGTGGGCAATTAATTGTCATTTTCAGTGGAAGACAATACGTTATTTAGTAGGTTTTCACCTCCCCCCTTGACGTCAACAAGATGAATACTACCCCTATTAAACCTATGATAGAATAGGTAGTCAACTTCAAATCATTAACAAACGGCAGGCTTTATGATCAACAGTAGCGGGTTCATATGAAGATAATACAGCGAGTGGGTAGAGCTTTTAGGGGGGTCATCATGGTGAAACAGCTTACTAATTAAGAGCAATCAAATTATCAGAAGTATTTTCAATAGAAACCAAAAACAATCTGGGTCGAGGAATGGAAAAATACGAGACTTACAGCTGCTGCGAACGAGGCCCTGCTGTATGTAACGCAAATAGCAGAAGAGGTCGCATACCGACGTTATCTGCAAGAGATTCGATGAATTTTATATTCAGAGTGCACTCAGATGTATTGGCACCGTGTTGACCACACACATGGCACTGGCCAAGTGGCTTGGCCACCACGATGCAACATCCATAACGCAAAGGCACACTGCTAGACAAAAGCAATGAGCTGTACCTGCATTTACATAGGCAGATGAACACAGCAAGAGCAGGAAACATGGAGCCACTAACTTCTAAGCACTGGCTGCTGCTAACAAACTGGACAACCACTCCTTGATAGAGGAAGGAGTCTTTGGACAACTATTTAGATCGATAGTGAATATAAGCAAGAACAGAAAAGATCGACGAGGACTAAAGAAACGGTGAACGCAACACCGCTCATGTGTCCGCTGTTTCTTTGTCCTCGTTCACTTTGTACTCTTTTGCTTATATTCATTACAAATCCTTACCAGCTTGTGCAGCCGCAATTCTGTCCAGATTGAGGTGTACGCAGGGGCTTTATCAAATGGTTCTTAGCCACTTTTCTGAGTAATCATCAAATTAAATAAGTATTGGAGTTTATTGCTTCATGAACTGATTGCATTAGAAGTGTCTCGACTCGATCAGGAATGAGCAGAGTTGGAGAGATTTGAAGTGCGCTTTAAGCACTTTCTTCTTTCACCCTGACCAGGAACCTACGCAGGGAAGACTAAGTGTGGGGGAAAGAAGTTACATCAGCGCACATCATGTAACACGACTGCCCATTCCTGTTGCGACTTCTCTGCACACTAGTGTAGCTGTTGTGCAATTTTTGCACCTAGAGTGCGACTCAGCCATGTGGCAACACATTATGGCAAGGAGTGCATCTGGTACAAATGCTGCTCCCGATTCGTGTCCCCTAACAGCCTGTAGTGGTTATGTGCTGTTTGACGATGTACAGTATAGCCCACTGTTAAAGGGAACACCGGAATGAGCACTTTCCATATTGTTGGTCCCTTAACAGCCAACGGTTGAGTAGATGTTGTTCAGACGCGACCCTAGTTTGTCAAAAGGAGCCAGAACTGTCGAACACCAGTAGTCTTAGGGAAAGCTAAGCCTTGAGGCTTTCATGAGAGAGCAACGTTCGGTTAAGACTTGTACATAAGTGTTCCCTTTAACAATGCACTCGTCTGTACATCTAGTGCTCAACAAAGTTAGTGAGATGCGCCCTCTGAGTAAAAATAGAATGCTAGAGAAAGTAGGAACATTGCCTTTTGAACTCTGCGAGCCGTGCTCGACTACAAAATTTGCGGAACGGTTCACAGCAGTATTAGCTGTTAGTAGGATGTGTTGTTTCGACAAGCCCAAGAGGGGGCTCAAGCAGCGCTTAACACAAGTTTTCTTTTTTGTTGCGTAAGGAAAACGCGAATTATGCTGACGACTCTAGAGTTGAACCCGAATATTTATCTAAAGAGGTGCACAAAACACTTCAAGAGTGTGGGATACAGGCAATTCCACAAAAGAGAAAAAGGGCGCAGTAACGCGCTTCATTGCAAGAATCGAGACAAACAACTTTTGAAAGCTTGTTTTTTCTGAAACAACCTTGAAGGAGTACTGACATCAATTCAAAATTATTTTGGGATTGTTGCTCTAAATTATTTAAACAGGTTTCGAGAACCATAAAGAGAGTGCTGTTTCCTGGGAATGCAACGCATGTATTTTTCACCGCTACCTTGAAAGACAGTATCGGTTTCAATACCAAGGTGCCGACTTCTCTGTGACGTGTTATGACAGTGTGACATCGAAGGAAGACAGCCGTTCGTGACGTACTCGCAGCAGATCTGCAATCTGCTCGTGGTACAAGAAACAGCGAAGAGTGCCTTATCTCCAGCGACCCTCACAGCGATTTATGCAATTTAGGCTGGATGCAGGACAGTGGTACTGCGTTGACTCGTTGAGATAATCTCCACTACAGTGGGGTTGGCTGCTAATGGTCAGCAATGAAAACTTTGAATTTAAAGAAAATATTTATGTGCATTGGCCATCTCCGTTGTGTTGGACAGGGTTAACACTGCGTACCAGGGAAACAAACAATGTGCCTTTGGTATTTCTTAAAATCGTGTCAGTATACCATTAATGAAAACCAGCAGATAATGAAGCCAGGAAAGGTATAGACTATCTTTTAATTAGACTATTTTAATCGTATTGTAGGATTTGTGATATAGATGTAAAACAAAAAGTAATATGGACGAAATTGCAACTTTCCGCAGGCATTGACCGAACCTGCAAACTCCGGATTACGCACACGATGCCCTTATCAATTGAGCTACATCCGCAATATCAAGTAGCGCATAATAGACCATATCTCGTCAGGTAGTACGTGAAGGCATAAGGTCAGCTTATCGCTCGATATAAATTCCAGCTCGCAGCAACTGCCCCCAGTGCCTACTGGGCACATAATCCAACGGTTACAAATTCAGTCCCGGTCGGCGCCAAGCAAACTGTCTTTTCTCCCACTTCGCTTTTTTTCTCATAGACATCACAATGACTACGATACACTTGAAACAAACTAATTAATGTCCCTTATACCTTCCTAGACTTCATTATTTTCTAGGCTTCACTGCAAGGCAGGTTTTTTTTTTTTTTTTTTTTCGTCTCACAAGTCAACGCCAAACAGTAGGTGCTGCACGGAGTTATGCAGCCCCAGATACACCTGTACTTCGATATAATGAAGCAGGATATAACAAAATATTGGTTATAACGAAGCAAATGAAGAACAGTTTTGCAATAGACATAGTGTTAGAAATATACCTATACAGCAAATCTTTGGATATAATGAGCATGAATTACTGCCTCGACGTGACAGTCATGCAGATGTGACATGGGTCGCTTTCTGCGATGCACTCAGTGCACAACTAAAGCCACAAAAATCAGTACGACGTGCCAGAGTTGGGACATTACCCGATTTCGGCACAGCTGCGAGATGTGGTACCAGGCCGAGCCAGAGTCGCCCAGTCGCATGCGGTACTGGCAAACACGCGACGCCTCCAGCAGAGAGCAGCGCCTGCGCACAATCGTCATCACTCGGGTGCCATTCAAGGAAACACAAAAGAGCAGTCCTGCTGTGTTTAATGAAATGTAGCAAGAGTCTTTTTTTTTAAATTTTTCTACTACCTGAAGATTATTACCCCGCATTACAATCAAACATTGAAATACTATACATCTTCCTGAATGAGATGAGAAGTCACAAATTGTGTTATATTTGTGTTTGCGCTATAACCGAGTGAGTACAGCCAACCTTTACCGTGCCATGCTGCTGTCCCAAGTTATCACTAGAAATGGCGAATCATTTTTAAGGCTATTGTTGCCAAAATGTTTCACTTCCTCCACAAGAATAAAATCATTCCTGCTTGCCCAACCCAAACTAACTCTGTGCTGCCAACTAGCAAAAGATTGACAACCTATGCAAATAAATGCAACCCTACCGAGGCAGTGCTCGAAAATAAACTACCACTGACAGACTGAGCTGGAATTACTTTTACAACAAATGCGGGAATGAACTAATTTCTCTCATGGCATGGAAGGTCTTGAAGAACCCAAACATTTCACTCAAAATGGTATAAAAACGCCATCTGTCAACAACTCTGCCCTAGTCTCACTAGCCAGATATTCCAATGCACGCAGCATGGACCCTACAAGACCACTTCTATTGATAAGCATCTGCAGTGTTGGTCTAGCAGAGATGGCACCCGACAGCCGATTCAAAGACTGAAGGTTTGAATGCCAGCCATGGCAGCTACACTTCGAGATAATGCTATAGACCTGTGGGCTTATTAGGACCACACTAAAGCACCCCGGGTAGAAGAAATTTGAATATTCACCCACTATATGCCACTTGTCACAGTCATGTCATGCTTTTGGAAGCAACAATTATTCAGATTTGGTTCGGCGACTTTTTATACATAAATTATTTTCTGTCTATGCACTGTTAACAAAAATTTTACATTGACTATGATTTATCATGTAGACGCTTCATTAAATGATTCACTGATTCTCTGTATTCTTGTGATCTGTTGGACGTGAATGTCGAAAGGCAGCAAGCACCACACAAGAAGAAACATGAAAGAATTCTGTGGGCACCTCTTCTTGCATGGTCTTGTTTCTCGGTTTGTGCATCTAGCAATTTCTAATAATAATAAGTGCTGGGCTTTAATGTCCCAAAATCCAGACATGATATTAGAGACACTGCACTGAAGAGCTCCGGAAATTAGAACCACTTGGGGTTCGTTAATGTGCAGCTAAATTTACATACATGGGCTTTCAGCACTTATGCCTCTGTGCATTTAGGGAGAGGTCAGAAAATTATATAAAATAGTTGCTTGAGATATTTTACACTATTTTTGGTGACAATTTATACAGCAAAATATACAGGAGTATGCATTGGTGCTCAAAAACCAATGCAAACCCTTACGAAACCACATGCTGCCACTAATGCACTTAGGCGTCTCTGTAGGTTGCCCATGTTGAAAGGGCACCGCTCGCTTTCAATATGTGCGAAACTAACCCATTGAAAATTTATCGGTAGGCTAACACCCTCTACTACAGGGTACCTCGAAGCTAGACTGGAAAATCAAAACTGTAAACTGGATAACCTACTTGCAACATTTGTTCTGGATATAGTATGTTACATGAGCCATTTTTTGAAGGTTGAAGGTCTCAAATAGCACAAACCTGGGAACACAAGAAGAGAAATAAATGGGTGTGATTGATTTCTATTTCTTTAGTTCCTGTGCTGGTGCTGTTTTTATACCCTCCACCATGCACCAAACCTTAACTAGCCCAACTTCATTTTAATTTAGCCATTTCTTGATGTGCAGAAAAAAAAATGTGTGAAGTTCCCATTAGGTTAAGCAAAGCTTGGCACAGAGAATGAGGTTGACGTTCAGTTTGTTAGGCTGCAGCACGGGTATCACTACACTGGCAGCAATTGGATCCACTGTTCTTAGCTGAAGGTGCAGCACCATGGAACGGTGGCAGGCAAATCCGGAATAGAAACAAATCTTGCCATCTTGCCATTCAGAATGTGTTGAAATCACTGTCCTTGATATCCGGTGTAAGAAACAGGGGCGATTTCTATGGCAACGGCTCGGCAGTGGCTTGGCTGTTTTCAGCAAAGGTGGCATGCAGCTGTGGCCGTTGCTAATACAACGGTGCAGGAGAGAGGTTTTTCGTTAACGGACGTCTCACTGCCAGCTTTAACAGCTTTGCTTTCAAGGCAGTAAAACGGACGGATCTGCTGAAAATTCTTCCACTCTTTGCATTGGCTACTTACCGGGGAAAAGGATTCGCCGCATTGACTGCCTCGATGGTGATGCTATTCTCCTCAATGGCACGCAGCACCTGCGCAGCCAGCTGGCAGTTCGGAAAGTGCAGGCACGGCAGTACGTCCTCCCGGTACAGCCGCGACACAAACATGTCTTCCCGATCCGTTATGCAAGGCTTCTCCTGCCACCGGAGGAACTCCCGGTGGCAAACCGGATCAACCTGCGTTTGTTCAAGGGTCATGCACAGACTTTCTTACCTGAACACACACTACTGTATATAGTGGAACTAAGGTGTTTCATACCGATAAAATCGATGAAGCGCACATAAAAAGATGACAAAGCAAAAGCAAAAGTTGTGTTAATTTGGATGGCCTGAGGGTCAAACCCACAACCTCTTGGTCCGCAACAAAATGTGCTGGGCAACTGTGTTACTAATGCTCATGAATGGGGCTTCATAAGCACGTTTTATATGTCTCACATCACCCTTTTGATGTCTCACATCACCTTGGTTGGCAGGGGACAATGGTGTTGGTGTCTGGGATCAGTGAAGTGAACTACTGCATCATGACACTAACGAGTGCTGACAGTTGGTGCTGGTAGTTACAGCTTTCGGTGCAGTGACAGACATGCCAGTAGGAAACTGAATGCCTTCCCGCGTTTACGGCTCAAGCTACAAACTATGCCTCTCGTGTTACTGGAGTGCTGTGTGGTGTACGCATGAGTACAGGCGTAGGTTACCCGATTACTTTGGAGCACACACACTGGCATTTTTCTCCTGAAGTGATGGGGCCTTGAATGAGTGCTTGTGAAGTACCAATAAGTAGAGTGCATGTTGGTGCTTTATTTGTGAAGGATTCAGCTTATGCTGTGCTCTTTTGTATGTTGACTACTTCAGCTTTCACAAGGGTTAAATGTTGATCTTTCGCGTTAGTCACAGGGATTCAGATGTGCTGCTAGGTATCGACGTGGGCGGTATGTATGCCACAAACCAACGAATGTTATGCAATCTCTCATACATCAATGTAACATAAACAATCAACTAGTGTATTAACAGCTCAATCCAGATTAGCCTGGCTGGATTAGCCAATCAACCAGTGTATTAACAGCTCAATCCAGATTAGCCTGGCTAAATTAGCAGGCCTGATTTATAATTAGTTTTAGTTAACCTGCCTTAATTATTCCTAACTTAATTAGGCTAGGCCCCACAAATTGGCTAAACTAAGCTTAACTTGGCCATGTTTAACTTGACTGACTTAAATAAGCATGCCTTAGTCTTAGCTTACTTAGGCTTTAAGGGGGGAGGCCACCCTGGAGACCAAACTTTTTTATTTTTTAAGATATCTGGATGAAACTTTCATGGGTTGCTCACTACAATAAAACTAGCACAACTGCTAAGTTTAACGAAGCTGTGTTTCTTAGTTCCAGAGTTATTGAGGTTTAACTGGGTGCTTCACATGGGTGCCTGAGGAAGAGTCGTGAGAAATCCCAGGACATAGTAGAAAGCTGAAATTCATAGTGGTCATTCCTTGATAGCTATCCCAGGGCGCTACAAAGCCGTTTTTTTAATTCCCCCCCCCCCCCCCCCCCAAATTTTCACGCAACTTTGAATTTGATGTAACCAGTAATGACCAGATTCATCAAAAATTAATTGTTTATTATAAATTAACAGCACCAATTTTCAAAAAAAGGAGCTTGTTACGCCCTTGCAAGGTCATTCAGGAACAGAATAAAAAAAACGGCACACAAATCTGATGAACGGTTTTCGAGTTCTTGCTTTCCTCAGCACCACAACTAGCAAAAAAATCCGTTCCGAGAAAACAGGCCGAGAAAGTTCAAAACACGTGTTTTCTTCAAAAAGCTCCAGCACAGTAGCTAGAAGTGTCCTGGCGCACACTTTTCTTCTTTTGCCTGGCCTCCATCTTCTCTTGGTGTCTTTTAGAATTCTCTTTTAGGCGTAAAGCGTCTTTTTCACGAGCTCGCTGGATGGCCAGATGACCTGGTTGAAGTCCAATGGAGTCCGATATCACTTGGGTTGCTTTGCAGCAGCCGGCATTGTAGCGCAGCACTGCTTCATGCAGTGCTGTTTCTACCGCGATCAAGGATGAGTGTTGTTCCTTCGGCATCAGAGACCACAGAATGGAGTGGAATGATTCTGATGCATTTTGCATCTTCGCTCCCAGGCAGCGCTGAAGAAGCGACTTTTGTGACAGTCTTTCGTAGATGGGCAGCATAGCTGCAGCGACATAGTCCCGTAGGCTGTGTTTATGTTTTGGCTGTGGCTCACGCTTTGCCTCTGCAGCTCTATGGCGGCACCACGATTGAGCCCCCTCTGGGCAAAGTTCATGGTGAGGGTCCTGGTCAGTCGATGTGACGTGGTGATATGTTGCCATCACTGCACGCTGCATGGCTGTTAGGTCAGTTGAATTGTTTCTCAGGGCCCAACCATAATATCCTGTCAGCTTTTCAATGAGGGCTTTAGTCAGCTTCCCCTTCCCACTCAGTGGCTTATCACTTTTCTGCACAATGTTTCGAAGAGCACTTCCAATCCTTTTCTGAACATGGTTCAGACATTCTTCTTTTACAATTGGCACTAGCCCGTACACATTCTCTTCTGTGAGGGCAGCGAAGGTACGGCTGTCTCCGTCGGACACAAGAGTGGTGTGCCGCAGGCCATGCTTGGATACAGACCGCCCAAAGAGAGTCAAGCCTGCCTCCACTTCCATGCTTCTCGATTTTGCGTCTGTGTTTTTCTGGCAAATGTGGTGCTTCTGCCAGCTTTCGTATGCTGCATCTCCAGGTTTGGGCCCTGTTTGGCATCCAAGGCAGTGGTTTGAAAGAACTACAGCATCCAAGATGAGACCTGTAAAGAAGTCAATTACCGATCCCACTCCGATGTGTGATGTGTGACCCCGCTTATTCCATGTGCCATCGTACACTACGGTGATGTCCTTGCAGAAGCTGGGGTCCATTTCTTTATATGTTTTGATCACTGCTGTGGCAGAATCAGCATAAAACTTCTCCAAAGCGGTGGCCACTGGCTTCCTGAACGTCTCTTTCAAGTGCTTTTGAAACGTCTTGTGGTGAAGCCTCTGTAAGAGACGTTCATGGCAGCCCAAAAGTCATTAAGAGCTGTTTGCCCCTTGCCTATTTGCTTTATAGCCATTATGGCGCGGACATTTACATCGAAGGCCTGCGTGTCCTTTTTGCGGGGTGATGTCCATAATTTATCGACGGTGCCACAAGAGGCGCACACGACTTCAAGTTTTGTTGCAAGTCCAAGCTTGGTGCTCTCTCGGACAGTCATAGCACCTTTCAAACATTCTTTGCACACTGTGCGGCTGAGCACGACGTTAAAGATGTTCATTTGAACGAGCGAAAAATGTTCGCCCTCACTTGTCACTGCAGGTGCAAGAGCCGGCTGCATCAGTTGAAATTTCTTCTGCGTCGCCGGCGTAGACTCGAGTTCAGCGCGAACGGCGTCACGACGTTTCGCATTCGCATCGATTTCTTCCTTCGTTAAGAAACGCGTCCGCAGATGAAGCGACGGTCCACTCACGCTCGATGACGGCACCGATTCAGACGAAGTGCCGGGTCCGGCGATATCAGAAGCACTCGGTGTCACGCTCGATGGCACCGATTCAGACGAAGTGCTGGGTCCGGCGATATCAGAAGCACTCGGTGTCACACTGGATGGCATCGATTCGGAGCACGTGTCGAGCCCGGCGATCTCGGAAACACTCGGTGCATTTGCGGCTCCAGCCACACTCGATGTGTCGGATTCTCGACTGGCGACAGCCGACAACACAGTTCCGTCGCTGCAAGCATCTACGCAGTCCACACCCGCAGCAGAATAGCGGAATTTCGATGATCGTACAAGCCGCATAGCGCGCCTACGCGCATCGGACTTCCACACTGACTTCGGTTTCGTTGCCGGCATCGCCCGCAACAACAAAGACGAAAGGCACAGAACTAGTGCAAAAAGAAAAAAAAACGAGAAAAAATGATCGAAAAGATAGCACAAGGCGAAGAGCGGCTCGTAAGCAGACGTCTGTCGAGGCGGACGGAGCAGAGAGCAAGAACGAAGCGAGCGCGCTAGACGCGCCATCAAGAGGAGCGACCGCCCCCGCTGCTGCACAGCAGCCAATGGCGGGCACGCTTTCTCCCGCGGGATATGAATGCGCTGCTCTAGCCAATCAGCGCTCCGCATCGCATCGCGGGAAAACGCCAATAGCGTCTCAACTGTGCTGCCGACGCCATTTTGCAAGGCGGCGAACGAGAGAGAAAGAATTCACGGTCAAAACAACACCAAGATGGCGCGGGACGACCGCATGGTCCGGGAATGGCGCGCGCGCGAAGTTTGGTTCGATTTCGGGATTTGCGCCTGTTTTGGACGCCGCGGCGGCCTCAAAAATATATTCTTTTTTTGCACTTTGCGGTTGAATTAGGTGCTGATAATTACAGAATAGGTAGTTTATGAGACATACAACCCAAAAATGTGGTTTTTCAAAAACCGACTTTTTCGTGATTTTTCGGTTTTCAAGGGCCGCGTCCCCCCTTAACTTTCTTGACGCCACACATGCTAGATGCATCTGTGGCAGGTCCTGGGTGACGCAAGAGGCCATATAAGATGTACATGATAATAACACTGTCCACACGAAACGACCAAGTGGAAAGTAAGCTCCACCAAAATAAATAAAAATTTGTGTATAACACATAAGAAATATGCTGCAAAACTAATCTTGTGCGAACATTCGAATGCTTCGAGTATTCGAAAGTATAGTTGAGTATTCAAATTTGCTTCGATCCGAATTTAAATTATCGAATATTTTTTGTATTCGCAATGAACAAATACATGTATAATAATCTGCAGGTAACCGCTTGTAAAGATGGTTTCACTGCACCGTAAGTATGCTAAGCTGTAAAAGCACCTATCCAAAGAAAATTCGCTTTGCCACGAAGCCACCCTTCAAATTTAAAGGGGCCCTGCAACACTTGCGTAGCATGGTCAGAAAACGCTGCCGGTTGGGGCTACCGAAAACACGCAA
The DNA here is from genome assembly GCF_013339725.1 of Rhipicephalus microplus. Taxonomy (NCBI): domain Eukaryota; kingdom Metazoa; phylum Arthropoda; class Arachnida; order Ixodida; family Ixodidae; genus Rhipicephalus; species Rhipicephalus microplus. The sequence goes on from NC_051167.1 coordinate 147,860,666, forward strand.
GGCAAATATTATAGCGCAGCACGCAGCCTGTAATTCAGAATAAATTTTCAAAGCTAAAAATTGCTTTCTTCCCTCCGCAAATGACACTACAAGCTCAAGAACCACTTGTCACAACCAAGAAGGAATATACGGCTCTGGTCACAGCCATTGGCTGAATTGAGCATGGCGCGCTCGTCGTTACCGGAGCCACCGCGCCCTTGTCCACGAGCATGTGCGCAATCGCACTGAAAAGCCGCATATTCAAAAAATAATAATAATAAAAATAAAAAACAGGTGCTCAAGGTCACGAGGTGCGTGTGGCATATTTTCTTTCGCCGTGCCATTCCTCCCTGCTTAGCTTCCAGCTATTTCGTTAGCACAAGAAGAGAGAATGCAATTGCAGCGTGCGACAAATTTTGGAACTCTGCTCCTACTGGACTGATTCTAGAAACTTTGCGGCGGTAAATTTGTGAGGGAACAAGCATGTTTACTGGCTCCATGGCTACTTAAAAAAGTGTTGCAGGGCCCCTTTAAAGTAACATGTTACCCTCAAATCAATTCATTTTATTAAGCTTGTTATGATGGCTTATATGCTCCAAGTATAAAAAGTCTTTCAAATGTTAAGTATCTTACAGGTTATCACTTGCATCCTACCCAAACTGACTTTCTTTGAACCAAAAAGAAATGGCATTTGCATAGAGCCATTATTTCAATTCAAAAGAAATATTGTGCAGGTTAGTTAGGTCATGATAAATATTCACTTTTTTATATGCAATACATACCATCCGAATTCGATTCGAAATTAATCGATCAAAATCACCATTCGCTTCGAACCTAAAATTCATCATTCACACAGGCCTATGCAAAACGCATGAGGCAATTACACGTAGTTACCTCCGAGAAGTCGGGGCTCGCTCCGTCGCTGCCTGGCTGTCCAGACTGGGACTGCTGCTGTTGCTGTTGGGACACCTGCTGACTGGGAGGGGACGGTGGTCGACACGTGGCCAGCTCGTAGTTGGAGGGTGAGCGCCGATGCCGGTGCCGACTGAGCTGTGGGTGCAGGTGTGCGTTGGGCCGGCTGGGTGTCGACGTGAGCACGAGAGCCTTGAGGGCGCTCACCTCTGCTTGCAACACTTCGACCTGCAAGCGTAGAAGGACGTAAAAGTACGGCGTTTTTATAAAAGCCGTAACGCCTTCTCTGAATGTATGCAAAATCCTGTTGTCAATTTACTGATGAGTTCAATGAATAACTGCTTTTGAAAGGGAAGATTTATAACTACAATTGTGGCACATATTTATTGCAAAGAGTCTGCATGAATGATTTGCAATAATCGGTGTCCACGGGCTTTGAGCTTTGTAATAATTCGCCCATGCCCTGCCACGTGCTACCATTTTGTATAGCTCACCTGATAGAGCAACCACTCCGCCAAAAAGGCGTTGGTCCTGAGTTCAATCAGACTGAGACAAATGTGTTATCTTGACAGATTTTCATCTGTCTGGCGCTACAGTTATGCACAAATAGAAACGACGATTTTTGAATAAATGTACATTCTAATCTGCCAATGTAAAACAACAAAGTGTAATTGATACCCTTTATGAGACAATGGTCGAATTTCATCGCAGGTATGATTTGGGGGAAGGGAGAGGCATGCTACTATTAAAGTGGCTTAAATGATTACAATGATTTCTGATGTCTTACACCCGAAAATCATGATATAATTATGAAAGTTGCCATAGTGGTTGGCTCTGGAAATTTTGAATATCAGGTGTTTTTCAACGCACACTGACATTGCATAGTACACGTGCCTTTACCATTTCACCTCTATCGAAATGTGAACACTTCCATGCGGATCGAACCCACCAAATTCCTGTCAGCAGCCAAGCACCATAACGACTGATCCCCCATGGCGGAAAATTAAAGTCAGTTATCCCTGCCACCTTCAAAAAGCGTTGCCGCATATACTCGCATAATGAACGCACTTTTTTTCCCTCAATATTGAAGCAATGTTGGGGGTGGGTTTATTATGTGGGGCAAACTTTATGAAAACTCTTTGGGATGAGCAATAAATGTGGTAATGCAAAAGAAAGTTAGGCCTTTTAGCCTTTCACAACTTTACATATGCGTACACTGTTTGGACACAGCTTCTTTGTAGCACTTCACTCATCAACGTTGTCGGTGCTACCTTCTGCAAGCTGTCCCCGCGCCGCCCACGCGCTCCATAAAAGCATTTTGCGGCTTGCTCTTCTCGCAAACATTTAACCACAACAATGGCATCTGCTGTGATCTCGAGAGGTGCCCAAAAGCGTGTGCTAAGATGCACTTTGCTCATTCCCCGGCAACCTCGCACGACAACTCTGACACAGCCATTGACATTGCAGCAAGCTACCACAAAAGCATCGAAACAAACAATCGATAACAAGATAGACAAAATCAATAATTGATAATCGATAACAATCGACAAATGTCTGCATGAGAAGTGGCTGTAGAAGAGGTAGCCCATATCTTGCGTTCCTTGACGTACATGCAGATAACAAGCATGAAAAGCTAATAGAAACTGAAGCAATAATAAGGGGTGCTGTTTTTTTACGGGAATCGTCTCGCTCTTTTCTGGGCGACAAGCGATTTTTTTCTGGTTTTCCATAAGCCTGTGATGCAATGGTGTCGAACGGCCCTTCGGGACAGCCATGACCACAACAAATCCTGTCGCCGTCGCTCGAAAATTGTGTGCATGTGATTGGGCCTTAAAGTTTCATATTTACTTACTTGGCAATACTTGGCGCGGGCAGTTTCGTGACCTTGACTCGCCGGGTGTTTGTCAGCTGCAATGTTCCTACACTCATACCGTTCGTGAACACCACCGTGGCCGCATGAATAACTAAATAAGACAGGGGACCTGCCGCGCACAGATTGAAAGAAAACAAAATGGCCCGTGGCAGCAGGTGAAGGGGTGGGGGGGAGGGCAATTTAAGGCAATGCCAAGGGGGTTGGCTTAAAAAAGAACACAGAAAAGATACAGCAAGCAAAGAAGCGCCGGGTGTGTTTGGGGGACTGCAGCGGATGAATGTAGGGAGTGCATTTATCACGCAAGAAAAAAAAATCCAAAATTTGACAACAGAAGTTGAAGGTGTATAAGAGCATAACTATGCATCACGTGTCACTCTCACAGTAAAAGCAGATGTCAGCAATAGTGGGCAGAGACTACGCAATCCCACTGGTTACTCGTTCCAAGAATTACTGGAAGTTGACTTACAAATGCAGTGGCGCCGTACAAACACTCCCACTCACCTTCAGAGTAGCTTCCTGAAGACGCTTCTCAGCTGCTGCTTGCTTCATGTTGGCTTCCCGGACCATGTTGTTTGCTTCCTGACAAAGAGCAGCGTAACACAGGCAACTTGATTCAACGGTTTAAAAAAATGATTTTATGCTGATCTTTCCAAAACTTCAGTAAAGTGAAGTCTACTTGGCCTATTTCCACCTAAGTTTAACCATTCTTCGATTATATCTTTGTAGGTTGGTGCAATTGACACTGAAATATTCATATATTTTTGCCCTTCTCTTCATGGGGAGTCAATTTCTTTGTTTCGCTGAGCCAAGCTTCATTAAAGCTTGGCATGTGCCTCAATGCTGGGTTTTATGGGCAGAAATCGGCCATGTAAAATATGATCACTTTTTGCGATGCCTATAAATATACTCTCGATAGACTATTGTGTTCAACAAGAGCACTTAAAAGATTTCGAACAGATATACCTTTACTTATTGGGTCGTTCGCTGACTCCACACCGATCATGGCAACAACCTTGCCAAACCCAAATTCACTTATATAGATACCTGTTTAATATCTGCGCACAAGAGCTGAAGAGAAAATAATGCAGGTAAAATGCAGCAAGTAACGCAGCTAGCTTTCAAATTTTATTCTTCAGAAGTTTCCGGCACTTGAGTGTCGACTTCCGATCTTCTAGCTGCTACTGCTGCCGAGTCAAATTCAGTGGCAACCTTACCGACACGGGCACACAAAAACCAACACGAAAGGGCAACCGTGTGCTGCAACTCCAAGACACCCACCTCGAACAGGCTGGCAGTGAGCTCCTCGAGCTCGGCGCCCACCTGGTCTCGAATCTGGCTCAGGCGGGCAACTTCCTCGTCGCGAAGGCGCAGCTCCTGCGTGTATACGAAGTTGCCATTGGCATTGCACACATCTGTACTCACCGATCACACGTTCAAACATTGAATTAGAGGTTTCAAAAGCACCTCATCTGGTCGCAAAGTAGCATCATACAGAGTAAAAAAACACGGAACACAAAGAGATTGAGAAAAACCAGCAGTTCCGTGTACCAATGAAACGGATGAACAAAGCTCCTTAAATAAACGAGAGGGCAGAGACGAAGAAAGAAGGAGAGCGAGACAGAAGGGGGAGAGTTGCGAGTGCACACTCAGCCGGTTCAGGAGTTTGACACTCATGGATCGTTTCATTGTCTTTTTGATTCGGCGTTGCATCGATGTTTTAGAGAGCTTCGCCTGGCGATGGCGATAACAGGGTGCCAGCCTAAAAAACTGCGCTCCTAAGCAGACTTTTCAGCTTCCTTTATGGGAGCCTTCTTCCGATTCAAACTTGGCAGGTTCGATCCCAACAGCGGAGGCCGCACTTTGGTGGAGGCAATACGGTTGAGGCCGGTGAGCTGGGCCATGTGGGCGCATGTTAAAGGACACCAGATGGTCAAAATTTCCGCAACCCTCCACGATGACGACTCTCATAATGATATCGTTGTTTTGAGACGTAAAACCTTAGCTATTATTATTACATTTATGTGAACCAGACTGCCATCGAGAAAGCCAGAAAGTCTTTCTTATTCCTTCTGTGGTTAATGTTCTTTCATTTTTTATAGCACTAAACTATTTTAACAGAAGATAATGACAAAAGAAAGAATGTCCTTGTAGTAATTAGTTCTTAGACTGCCTTTCACTGCAGACGCATGTGATTGAAGGTGAGCTAATACACAATTTTAAACTATAATCTCCATTAAATATTTCTTGAATGCAAAAGTACAACACTTTGCAAGTATGAAGCTAATGAGATACTTGTGATGTGCATAGAAGAACCAAGACATGTTAAGTTTCACGGGGATTGGGAATTAGTCTTATGTATCATTAATTTAAAACAGAACACGCCTTACTGTTACGCTGCATTGAAATAATTTTTTTCTTATTCATTTTTAATCTAGGTCTTCTGACAGAATTCATGAGACCTGAAGGCTTTTTGCAGTGCTGAATTAGTGTGCTGCTTTGGTAACGAAATGTCGCAAGTAGTATGCTTCACTGCAGCACAGAATGAGCATGCAGTGCACATGCGGTTGCACTACTGCTTATTCAGCAAATGGAATGAAAAACCAAAGAACAATCAGCAAGAAATGTTTTTAATTACAATGGCAGCTGTCAAATAACACAGCAGGTACAAGAGTTTTCTGCCAGCACTATTACGCAGGTTTCGTGTGGCTCTCATCAAACCCTAAAAGGGGTGAATTTTGTTCTGAAGTTAAACATGCATGCACTAACAGCTATAAATGGTACCTAGACAGTGGTGTGGACGAAGGTGAAACTTAGATGTAAAACTTGCCATGCAAGTTTGCAATGCATTTTCGTGCACGTCTGCATTCGCAACACAAAAACTAGGGAGATCGCAGAAGCCTTTTTCATAAAAAAGAATATTGATAGTTGTGTCAGCTCACCATCTATACCGCTTTTAGATTGCGAGATCTCGTTACCGGACGACACTTCATCACGGAATTTACTCTTGTATTTTGAAACTCCTTGTGTTTTCCTGGTATATATTGTCCTTGGTGAACAGAGACATGGACGGACAGTGTTACACAGGCTAGTCGACGAGCTGCTTTGCATCTAAAAGACGCAGTAGCCGTGACGTCGTCTTTCGTCATGACGTGAAACGAGCAAAAGTGGCACAGAGGTATTTGGATACCTGCTGCGCTCGTGACAGCTCCGCCTGCAGGCGTGCATAGGCCAGCTCCTTGACCTCGGAGACGCTGCGGCCCCCGCCACTCCAACGGACCCCAGAGCTGCAGAAAAAAAAAACAAGTTCCACTTGCTTTCCGGCTAGCTGGCACATGTTGAGCATTGAGTACTTCCTCTTGATGTTAAAGAGGCACTGCGACACTTTTCCGAGTAATCATCGAGTAGCAGCACTAAATAAATTTGTTGGCTCATGAATCAAACTGCCCCAAAGAATTTTATAATCTCGAGTAGGAGCAATAATAGAGGGATTTATCACATACCTTAAGCATATTCTCTATTTTTTGATACCAGTGAGCACACTGCATGCTATATAGGGGGGGATGAAACGGACTAGCAGCATAGCCAGAAATTTTTGGAGGGGGGGGGATGTGGTAAAGGGGTTCATTAATTTCATCTTTTGTGTATGTTCACACGTGCATTTGTGTCTGTACGTCTATAAGTATGCACACGCCAAACTGAAAAACTTTGGGGGATAGAGGAGTTCAAACCCCCCTAACCTATCTCCTGGCGATGGCAGTGGACAAGAGGGCGTGAAGCTACATCTGCTCATCAGGGCACATTGTCACCTTGAACACTTTTTAAACTTTTTAAAACTTTAATTTGGATGTGCAGCTTACTTTCAGTGCGATAGCGAGAGCACTAGTGTAATTCCTTTATTCATAATTCTAGACAGTGCAGCTCGGACATGCTTCGGCATCCTGCGGCAGCTGCAGTAACCATATAACTCGCAATCCTTAAATCAGCCAATGCGCTTCGTGCTTATGACGCAGTCATTTTGGCTAATCCCACCCTTTGTCAAGAGCACAACGAGCAACTTGTAGCAGACTCCAAAATATTGCAAATTCCATGCCACGTGCCATGCTAGAGTGTTTGGATCAGTGTTTTACAGGAGCCTTGACCACCTATCAAAAGTATTTTCAGACTAGGTTCAAAAAGTTTTGCAGGGCCCCTTTAATATCAAAACCGGCTGACAGTCCCTCTCTCTAATTATGTAGCAGCCATCTTGTGCTTAATGTTGTTTTTATCAGTAAGTGATTTTTTGGCCCCAGTGTGCTTGGCAAGAGACACCTGAGAAGATTTGTTACAGCATTCAATCTAGCCGACATTTTTGTGGTCAATTTATTAACAGGCATGTTAATAATTATGCCCTGACAAGATGACAATGCATTCTAAAAAATATGCCTGGGGCAGTGAATATACATTAAAAATTAAAAGTAAGCAGTGGAGGATATGATCTTATTTGAATATCTCAATCCCCGAATCAAGTACACACTATTTGACCCCATTTGAATAGCTTCTTCTCCATAGCAAACAGGCATTATTTGAAAGACTGAAAACTAGGCAAGTTAGTACGAATTCATACTACTAAAACGGCACCACAAGGTAAGACAAATGTACAAAAAACACGACGTTTGTGTTTAGTGTTCCCTTTTTCGGGCATTTATCTGACTTTGCGATACCATTTCGATAGTACCGTAATTACTCGAGCAACTTGTAGCAGACTCCAAAATATTGCAAAATTGAAAACGCGCACCTTTTTTCCGGTTAAGCGAGTTCATAAATCGCATGCGCGTTAGAATCGAGTACGAACAAAAAAATTACGGCCAATCTATTGCCATCGGCAAATCTAAAATGGCCGCCCCCTACGTGCGTCGGCATGGCGCGTCGTCCATTTCTGCCTATGTGTTTCTCATGTGCGGCACTTCGTACGTGCGCTGAGGAGTTCGTCATCTAGTAGTGCATTAGCATCGACGGCGTGGAATGGCCGACTCCAAAAACTCGAGTGCACCATGATGCCGCTTTTAAAAGAAAAGTCATCGCGTGTGCAGAAACGGACGGAAATTGGGCCGCATCGCGGTCGTTCGGAGTTCCCGAAACGTGCGTGCGGGACCGGCGGAAACAAAAGCAGAAGATTTTCGACAGCAAAGCTTTACGCAAAGGCTTCAGTGGACCACAGCAGGGTCGGTTTCCGCAAATTAAACAGCTGCTTGGCGAGTATGTGGTTTAGCAGCGAGCAGCACAGCGGCCCGTGACGGCAGAACTGCTCCAAGTGCGGGCTACGCAATTAGTCTTAGAAAAATGTCTAACGCGGAGCCAGTTTTAAGCGAGCAGGTGCTGGCTAACTAACTTTATGAAGAGGAAAGGCTTTTCCCTCCGAAGGGGAACATGCATATGCGAAAAGTTTTGCGGAGGAGTACGATGAAAAGCTTCACAGTTTTCAGAGGTTCGTCCTAAACTTGCGGCGCAACAACGACTACCTGCTTGGGCAAATCGGGAATGCCGATCAGACGCTTCTTTACTTCGACATGCCTGGCACCACAACCGTCGAGAAGAAGGGGGCGAAGCAAGTTCGCGTGCTGACATCGGTCCACGATAAAACTACAGTGACGGCAATGCTCTGTTACACGTCAGATGGGCACAAGCTTCGCCCGTACCTCATATTTAAATGGAAGACGCTCCCGAAAGGAGTCATTTTTTCGAGTGGTGTGATCATGCGGGCCAGCGAGAAAAAATGGGTGCGCGTTGCAATCGATTTCTTACGTTTTTTTTTTTTTTCGCGGTGGAAATCGGGTGCGCGTTACAATCGAGGGCGCGGTAGAATCGAGTAAATACGGTATTAACAATTTGAAAGCTCAAGTAACCTATGAAACCTTCATGTTGTCACTATACCTCATAAAAGATGAAACAGAGCTATGAATGTGATAACAAGATTATAAACCACTGCATGCTAAGCAGCATATATGTACTTCAGATGAATAGCTGCATGAATGACAAAGACGCATCTTTAGAACTATGGAAGTTTTGGCAGTTAGAAGCATCAGAGATCGGGGATACCACACTAGCGCCTTGTTGTGGCAGAAACGTTTTGAAAACTTTTACAGAAATCCCACACCAGCATGAACACAGAAATAAACTTTACCACTCAGAGAATGTAATATTTCGTGGCTAAACTGTCATCATGAACACTCGAACATTATTCAGGCATAGCATTCGGCAGGCCGTACTGTTGTACCATAAATGTGTTGGCACAGAAGGTGTGTGCTACCTTAACAAGTAAATATTCAGTGTTGCTTGCCTGTTCCACATAAAAATGGTGTTGCCTGTTGTAACTGTTATGAGCAGGAAAAAAAAAATGTTCATTTCTCCCCACCAAGGCAAAAAAATGATGTTACATTTGGGTGAAGCCTAATAAACAAAGCTAAAGCACAGTCAACCATTTTTTTTTTTCTTAAAATGCATGCCGAAAACTACAAGTTTAAAGACTCCTACCATTTAAATTGGAATATTTTCTACATTTTTTTGGCAGTCTAATGTTATTTTCTACGAATGCAATTAAGAAAGACTTCACACACTGAAAAACAATTTTCTAACTTATCAAATTAGCCAAAGTTACACTGAAATGAGTGCAGCAGTTGCACATTGTTGCCATCTTGCCTACGAAACCATACCGGCAAAATCAACTTGAGACTTGAATCACGGTCTTATCTTAACAGTACAAAAAATGCACATTCAACAGCACATGCACCAACATATTCTGCAACTAAGAATTTTCTCACAGTATTAGAATATGAGTAAAATATTTTGACATTAGGGGTGCAAAGTAAAGGCTTCCTACTCACAACTGAGCCACGATCCATGACATTTGTATGCACACAGTGAGTAGATGTCAATTCAAACATCAGCTACGAGTCACGAGAGACCTCTGCAAGGTATGCGGCCCTTTTAAGTGGTCTTTATCTTTCTTCAGAAAACAGAAGGGATCTAACACGTGCTTCAGCATCTTTGTGCACACGACATGTAGCAAGTTTTTTTTTTTTTTTTTTCAAGAAGGAAGAAAAAACAGCGGCATGCGAGCAGATTCTCAAGTGCAAGATATTGGATGCAATCGAGGAAGACAGACTGAGCACGACTGAGCACAGCTTTCTCTCTTTGTACATTTTTAGAGGACCATTTCTTTTCCAGCTGACACCAGCAGAGTAGGTGGTGAAGTTGCAGGTCAGCAATTACTGTATTTTCTCATACACAACCCACACAGAATATCAGGAAGGTTTGGAGCTGCAGTCAAAGAAATTAGATGAGTGTTGCGGTGTCCAAGTTGGCATCACGGCACTGCTTTATTATAATACAAGAAAGAGAACTTCATAACAATACCTGGATAGTTTTTTTTTTCCCTCCATTGTTCTGATGTTGGGGGTGTAGGTTATGTGAACGGACGAGTTATACATAAGGAAATTTAATACTATGCACAGAAACAGTAATTACAGCATTTCATTCCAGAGAACAAGATTGTAAGTTTGACTAACTGCCAAGGTGGCAGCATTCTGACGAGCTGAATGAGAAAATGCTCAAGTACTTAGACTTTGGCACCCCTTTAGGCCCCACTTCAGTTAAACTTAGACGTGCAACATAACTGCGATTCTCAAAAGCTTTCTTTCTGTCATAAAGACTTGGATGACAGTCATTCTCAATACTGCATGAATAATTCATACATAATAGGCAGTCAACACAAATGTCAATATGCCACGTATTGAAAAAAAGGCAGAAGGTCAAAGAAGGAAGCTTAATGATATGAATAATTTGTGAGCACTGGCTGTCACTACCGCCACAACTTCGACAAGCAGACATGTCATCTTCGAGGCTGCAAGGCCTACCTTAGCATGTGCACATATATTCTTTGTACCCTTTTCTCCTCTTAGGATTGGAGGAGAGGGTTACAGAGCATAGACACCCAATCCTCTATTTCAAAAGTTGCATCATACACAAAAATAAGTTCTCTATATCCAAAAATTCATTATAAAGGTTTATGCCCAACACTATACTGCAAGACTATTGATTTACTTTGTTATAACCAATATTTTGTTATAATATGGGTTCGTTATAATAAGTGCGAGTGTTACATATGCGCACCGAGACAGGCATCACACCCTTGAAGACAACAGGTCCACTTGTCAAAGCGTTGCCTGGGGCGACACACCAGGTTCACGAATTTTTTCAATCTGCCAGGTACTGATTCACAGCGAATGGCGCACTCACCCAAGGACCTCTCCGGGTAGGGGACTGTCGGGCCCCTCGGTGGAGCCACTGCTGCTTCCGCTGCTGCTACTCAGCACGATGGTGCGACGGTCGAGACCGTTGCATTCGGAGTGGCTAGAGCGACCCCTGCACGTTCATCACACGAAACCAGTGAGACCGCTAAATTCGAACCGACTGACCAAACAGCACAGAGGCTAGAAAATACAGCTACAGAAGTTGTTTATTTATACACTCAAACCTCACTGTAACAAAGTTGCATCTAATAAAATTCGTTATATTTGAAAATTTGTAATAAAGGTATGCTCCTAACACTACAGCTACTGCAAGACTATTCTTTATTTACTTCATTATAACCGGTATTTTGTTATATCTGGGTTCGTTATACAGAGGTTTGAATGTACAACACAAAGAAATAAAATAACATTTGAATATATTGAGTGTCTCCCAATGAAAAGCTGTAGAATTGAGTTGATGTCACGCTGGGGTGTCACTCACGAAGGTTCAACCTACGCTTGTGTTTAAACGGGTTTAGAAGATCTATTGCTGCCTTGCATAGAGTTTTAATTGCACAATAGTGTTATGTGCTGGTTTGTCCAGCTTAATAACTCTTTCTCACAAAACATCACACAGAATGTTTCATACATATTATGCAAAAAAAATGGTTACATATTTGAAATCAGCCCATATATATTCATGATCTTTTGAAGCCTCCTCAATAAAAAAAGGCTTTTTTTTTTCCTGGTTCCATATTCTCCCCTAGAAAATGATTCTAACCCATTTCCTGTTTAAATGAAACTAATTTTTATTGTTGTGAAGCTAGAGCTACCGTACTTAAGAAAGCAAGTAAAAACAGATAATTTATCTAAACCAAAAAGGTTGTGTTTTTAGAGTAGCACCCCTTTTTATCCACCTACACATTTTACCCTGCACAAAAATAATTTGTTTCGTTGTCTTTCTGCCCCCAGGAACCAGGAATGCTGGATAATTGAATCTGTTCAAATGCTGTTTTTTTTTCCTCCGGCCCCACCGCCTTATGTAGAGCTGTACGCAAGTAGTGAACTAACTCCAGTATTGCCAGTTTAAGTATTACTTCAGGAAAACACATATGCAGTTCGGTTTATAATTCTAAAATGATGTTGAATGCCTAATTACAAACTGATGTAAGATTACTAAACAGATTTGACTGCTATGAAATATATCGCTACACACTGTTCCATTTCAAAGGTTGTATCTTAGCTCTTCATCATGCTCACAGTACTATCTCATACTAATCTTTCAAAACCGTATTTCTACTTTTCTTGCAGGGCTCAAAAAGTACTGTACGACTACCACACGCACATCCCTAATTTGTCCAATTTCGTGTGAAAGTCTTACAAGTGCACGTGAGCGGGCCCAAACCTTCATAGACCAGAAATTATCACGATTCCTTCAGACCTTCCTCAGTTCTTACGGGAATAAAAATTAGTCAACACTGAAACTGAACTTGAATCCCATCCTAGATATTTATTAGAATAAAATTAGCTGAATTTCACGACTTGAGCTGTCTGCTTTTACTCAACGAAAATCATTTAGTGCGAAAGAAGAAAAACAAAAAAAAAAAAGAAAATGCTTCACTGCTGCAGGTCACCAAAACCTTGCTTTACACACGTGGGGACAGTCAATGCCTCGTAGGCGTACCTTTTCAAGACAATGTTATCGGCCCCAGTCGCCTATCAGGAGTGGGACATCCCTATCGTCGGTTGTTTTTAAGAATATGCCAGAGTGTTTCGTATCTCCATTGACCACACATGCCTTTGTTGCAGCCACAAAAAAAAAAAAGAAAAGAAGCACATAACATCAAAATGCGCCATTCCGTCCACCGGCTGTTCACTGTGAAGTGGTTTTCACTAAAAGTGTATTGATTCATCACGCTCAGATTTATATTTTTACGCATTCTCTGCATCCTCCATATCACTAAAACCAAACTACACTAAATTGGACTTGAAATACTGAATTTTCTTTTGTTGTATTCAAATATGTTCATAAAATTGAAATCAATCGGCCACCTGTTTACTGCGCACCAGGGCTGAATATAGTTAAAAAAGGTGCTTAGGCAGATGATTTATTTTTTTTGCTTTAGGTGAAGTTGTTATTGTCTTTTAAGCGGCTTTGGTTACTTTTTTTTGCATTTTGGTATTCAAGCCCATGTATAACTTCAACGCTTGCCGTTTTTCGCTGCTGCCAGGCACTGCTGCTTAAGCCCCATGTGGCTTTGGCGAATCTAACATGTGTACTATTTTCTTGTGAAATGAGCAATAATGATTATTATTATTATTATTAATGCGATTGTGTTAAAGAGCTGGTTTCGCAGAAATTCTAGCGTCGGCATCGTTGGTTGTGAGTGAAAAATCATCTTTGCGTGACCGAAAAATCGGGAACGATGCAAATAAAATAAATTCTGAAAAATCCTGGGTCTGAGTGGGGGATCAAACCCAAGTCGTTTGCGTGGCAAGCAGGTGGGCCTCCCCCCCCCCCCCCCCCGCTTGGGAATACAGTGAAAATACCTTCCTTGCTTGGAAATGCAGTGAAAGCTAACATTCAGGCTTAACAACACACTTGCGTCCTGTATAAATGCTTCACAATACAACATGAAATGTTGCCGTAATAATGCGTGGCACAAGCGTACATTGCCATCGGGTATCAGAAGATGGGATTACCATGATTTCATAGTTTAAAGCCAGTCACCCTCTACAAAAGACACACAATGCTACTGTAGCCTTAAAGGGGCCCTGAAACACTTCTTTGTGTAACCATGAAATTAATTCACTGGAACTCACAAATTCAATGCCGCGAAAATTCTGGTTGATTGATATGTGAAGTTTAACGTCTTAAAAATACCATATGGATATGAGATACGCCGTAGTGAAGGACTCCGGAAGTTTAGTCCAAATCTGAGCACACGAGCCTACAACATTTCCGCCTCCATCGGAAATGCAGCCGCCGCAGCCGGGATTCGATCCCGCTACCTGCGGGTCAGCAGCCTTGTACCTTAGCCACAAGACCACTGCTGTCGGGCAGTGCGAAAATTCTAAGAGTCTTTCCAGTACCAGCGGAGTTACAAATATTTGTCACACACCGCAATCGCATTCTCTCTTCTCTCCTCCCGATGAAAATGCTGGAAGCTAAATAGGAAGGGATAGGAGGGGAAAAAAAAAGCGACACGCACGCCTTGTGGCCTTGAGCACTTTTATCTTTTTTTTTTTCTTCGAATACGCAACTTTTCCAGAATGATCGCGCGCGGGCGTGTGGACAAGTGACGGCCGAGCGCGGCATGTTCAAATCAGCCAATGGCTGATAGATGGGCATTCTATAAGTGATTTTTGAGCGTATTCGGTCATTTATTGAGGAAAGAGAAAGCAATTTCAGCTGACTTTGATAATTTATTGTGAAGTCCAGGCCGCGTGCAGCACTATAACATTTGGCTCGCGTGTTTTCGGGAGCCTCTATGACCGATCGGCAGCGTTTTCTGACCATGCTCAAAAAGTGTTGCAGGGCACCTTTAAGGAAGGGCCACATAGTGGGTGCATACAAGTTCGAAAAGGCTTCATACACTAAGTGTTTGATGTACACACTAGGAATAGAATATCGCTATCATGTTCAACTCTTGATCACGTTCAACTCTCATGTTTTTTCTGGCCTTTGTTAAGTGTTCCATGGGGGTTGTGTACTCCATACCCTTATCCTGCGGAAAAGTGAACATTGGCCAAACCAGACGGTGTATTAATGACCGATTAAGGGAACACGCCCAAAAATTAACAAAAAGAGATGACAAGTATGCGCACCTGGTTGTGCATGTCAGCTCGTGCGGTTGTGACGCACAATTTTCCGAGACGAAGATTCTAGGCAGAAGCGCAAGTAAAACTGCACGTGAAGTGTTAGAGGCCTTTTTCATTGAAAAAAATAAAGACCACTGTGTAAGCGCCCCTTCAATTTCGTTGTTACCAAGCGAACTTCAGTTTATCGCTCTGAGGCTATGACATTGATTAACTGTACGTTTGATAATGTATGCTGTTGGCCTTCTATGGTGTGTGTGCGCACAATGTGTCCTGTATATATTCAAGCATTCGAGCTATGAATAAATCAGTTGGAAGTGAGTGCTGTGTGTGTTTGATGCATGGGTGTGTGCATGTGTGAGCGATCGTGTAAAGTTTTCGCGCTCGAATTAACTTTTCGAAATGCTCTACCATCTAGCCCAACAACAAGTTCTTTTGCAATGAAAAGTTACACCTGACCTTACATCTGCGGTCGCGTTACAATACGGCACATACAGCACATCCACGTGACACATACTATATGTGACTATCAGGAATGTACTGACTCCCCTTTGTAGTAGACAAAGGAGTGCATTGTTACTCTTATCGATCAATCAAGAACAATTCAATGTTATCAAACTTTCACTTTTGCGAAAGTCCTGATAAGAAACTGCTTATGTGTTAAAGCAGATGCAGCTACTTTCGAAGACTGTTCTCATGATCTTAGATTCGTTGTTAATGGGTCCTGCACATAAGAGTCGTTGCGGCAGTTAGGGAGCACGATTAGCCCCTATAGCCACTGCATTTAACTATCAAATGCCGAGAGAGTCCACTCCTCTAATGATTCCCGTTTCTAACAACATTTTAGTTCTGCTGACGTAAATTTGCTTCAAATCAACAGCTTTTCCCTTTCTTACAGCTTCCAATTATACATATATGTGTACTCGTAAATTGAAATACGACAATTTAGGGCTAAGTATCGCACACAGTTTCATCTAAAGTCTTCAGTTTTCATCCTATCAACGTAATTTTGACTCTCATGGGTAGCTCGGAACTGACATAATTCTTAAACAGCAGATTCGTCACGAAATGACGTGGCTATCTCGTACAATAACGTATACTAGTCATCAGACTTGAATATTTAATGCTGCTTTTTCTAATTTACAAGTTATGTACATGGCTCCAAGAACATGTGACAAAATGCAAATATAAATGAGGATGTTTAATAACAGTTCCATAATTTTGTTCATGGCAACAGGAACAAATACTGTACACTGCTTTTTATAGTAGGTGAAATCTCAATCAGAAAAGCACTGATACAACAAACATCTAAAATATTTCTTGCTCATATTAGTCAGTAATATGGCCAACATGCTTACGGCAAGCATAACAAAATTCTATTGTCATTTTATTTTGGTCACTGCTAACCTGACATATGAAATAGAACAGAAATTACA
Organism: Rhipicephalus microplus; assembly: GCF_013339725.1. Classification (NCBI taxonomy): domain Eukaryota; kingdom Metazoa; phylum Arthropoda; class Arachnida; order Ixodida; family Ixodidae; genus Rhipicephalus; species Rhipicephalus microplus. Next base: position 147,876,952 of record NC_051167.1, read on the forward strand.
TTCAAACCATTTTGTACACTGCATGAGAAGTAAGAAACCTCAACGACACTGATTTTAGTAATAACTACGCCCTTCATGGACTGCTCAATCTGAAAAAATTTACAAAACAGTTCTGCTACTAATCACAAGCACATTGCGTTAATGCAGTACTTAACGATGATATACTATGCAGTTTTGTCAAAATGAAAATTTCTCAGGAACCAAGTAACATTAAACAAGATATAATGAAATATTAGCATCAAGTAAGCTACAGCATTACAGCTGGCATAGTAGACCAAGGGGCAAAAAACAACAACAGCACTCACTATTAGGCTTTATGAGGAAAACAGCAAAACTGCGACTGCAAGTACAGAGAGCTTATCTCAATGCCAGATCAAAGTAACCGCATCTCCTCACAGACATCACTGACCTGGCGACTCTATTGCAACCACAAAAATAATAATGAAAGTAAGGAACACCCCAGCAAAGGGGCTCTTGAAGTTTTCAAATAAACATTGTAGATAATTTTAATAATCTGATCTTTTAAATGTTGTAACTGTAACCTCTTTAAATTACCTCCCATAACTAAGCACGCATCTAGGGGAATGTATGACAGTCTCGAATCAATATGCACACACATAAAATACATTTATAAATCCATAGCATAGGCCGCTATGTGTCAGAAAATGCTAAGCTGAACAAGCTCGCAGATGTTACTGACAAGCATACCGCAACTACAAACCAGCAACCGCACACCTATATCTATACGCATACACTACACCTACACATTTAGCTGCGAAGAAGAATTTCGCAAAGCTTAGCTTAAGTTTTGCTCAGCTTGGATATAGTTTAGCACAACTATGTGTCAAGGGGTACAACACCTCACAGATATATCACCATAGACTTCAATAAGGTATAAACATTTGAAATAACAGGAAAGATGAAAACTCCTGACTTTCTAAACGGCACATGCAATATTCAACACACAGTGCGGCACAGGCAGATAAGCTCACTTGGATACAAGACCCGCATGCCAAGAAAGATGCCTACTTCGCTTCCTACCGAATACGTTTATTTTTACGGCCCTCCGCAAGCGACTTGTTCCCCCTTTATTTGTGTGCTTTATTGCGCAGTGGCTTTACCGGCGGTCATCAGTTTATAATGCCCCAACAACAACCGCGCCTGTGTTTACCTCTGTGGCAGTTTCACTGGAAATGTGCCAGGCGGTCAGTTTTGCACAGGCTCGGGTAGCAGTTATCAACAAGCCGTGCGCATATGGAGGGCAAGTACTGAACGTGCCTCGCAAGTGAACAGTAAAGGTTTGTTTAGCAAGCGTTTATTTGTTTACCTCCCTCTGTGCGGAGGCCAACCATGCCCTGACAAATGCAGTTTATAAGCTCAGTTGCCATTGTTGTTTAAGTGCATGGCTGCACGCTAGTATACTTTGCTGAGATTAACAAAGGCTGGACTTACCAGAGCAGCATGCCATGCCAAAGAAAACTTCTTAGTAAATTGTACTTTTTGTTGCGCAATGTTGGCATCGGTCTATTACTTTCTAATGCTTCCAACATCATTCCAATTAACTTCAAAGTGGAATAATAATAATTCAAGGAGTCGAATATCTTTCCAGCGTAGGCCTGCACTCGAGTTACTGGTGAATTCCCAAGCACGAGAATGACAAGGAAAAAAATTCGGCACATACCACTACCTTGGATATCGATGTTATGTGAAGCGCACGCATTCAAGCCGACTGTGTTATAATTTTTTTAGTGAGCGAAACGCCACCAAGCTGCATTGAAGATATGTAGAAATGCACGCACAAACATAAGACAAACAGCTACATACGTTTTGCATCACGAGTTGTTCACAGTTGCGTAGCGACTTCAACAGCAACATGGATATTAAACACCAAAAGCAGTAGGCTGATATAAAGCACTGCTGCTAGCGAGGAATTGTGGCCCTGGACACTACTACATAAATACACTCAAGCGAATAACACTTGACTACATTTGATGTTAACCCCACGTAACGGCTGTATCGTAGGAGTGCATATGTATTGTTTATGAAATTGGAAAGCCAGCACTGAAACCACGATTGGCATTTCATGAAGATTAGGGTCTATTTGAAGGGTATTTCCGAGACGTGGTGGGGCTCTTTGGAAGAATACTCGACTGCCACATAGAATGATAGGGTTTGCTTTCTGCTGGGACAATGAAATTTATTCTTTCCATTTTTCCGATCAATGCTGCCAATGTCTGCGTTTCCTTAATGACGAAGCATTAAAACTACCCATGGTTGGTCTCGCCATTCCTGAGTAGATATAAACTGTCAAACCCCTGTGGCACATACCCGCATGCCAGCGGCCCATACCTGCCCCTGGGTATGTGCCACTGTTTATCAGAAAGGTTCGATAACGTATGCGACTGGATTGCGACGTTATTCTTGTCGTGACCGGCGAGTCATATTTGTCTAGCCATTTTACCCTCCCAAATTAATTAAGTTAAGGAGGTGATCACAAGAGCACCCAAACGTAGGCGGACAGATGGATGGATGCATGAATGGATGGATGGACAGACGGGCGGATGAACAAACAGACACGCAGATAGGCGCTCAGAGTGCCTACAGTATGCAAACAAATGCTTCACATTTAAAAACTTTTGCAACATGAGTCAGGCAGCTCTGCTGAATAATAGGCATTGAGCCCGCGATATCACTGCAGTCTTGCCATAATAATATCAGAGATTTCACGTCCCCAAACCACGATATCATTATGGTACGTGCCATAGTGGAGGGCTCCCAAGATTTTGACTATCTGGTGCTCTTTAACGTGCACCGACACCGCACAGTACGCGAGCCTCTACCATGTCACTTTTATATAAATTCGAAGCTGACACTGCCCATATCACGTCAGTTTACACCAATACCATAAAGAACAAATCTCAGTTAAAAAATTTTTAGAAACTAAAGCATCAAATAGCAGTAGCTCGATGAAGCATAGATTATTGCTTCTAGTGAGAGCCGCACCAGACGACTCGTTTATCAAAGCATAAAAAAATCAATGAAAACCACTGAACTGACTACGGAATTGACTATGGCTTAGAATAGAAAAAATTCAAGTAAGTGAGAAGTCGACCAAGCTCTTACCTTCGTGCCCAGCCATTCTCCTGGACCGCACCGTCCGAAGCAGCTGCGCCTCCTTCCTATCGGATGCGCAGGCGGGGTCGAAAGCACAGTTTTGTCACCGCCAACACCGGCACTGTCTCTGACACATCTCGAGCCCACGTCCCCATTGGGAACACAGTGCTTCCTACCAGCTGTCCCCAACACTGTATCGGGTGACGCCACACTAGACCGAGCTGCCGGACTACTCCCGACGACGGCTGGGCTAGCGACTAGCGTCCGTATTTCCTGTCTCCCGTTGCAGCATGGTTTTCCGTTTTCTCTCGGTGACTCTGGAGGAGTAGTAGCCGGCCTCACGGCGGGCGACTCTGATGAAAGTTTCGCGTCACTGGAGTGAGTAAAGAAGCCCGCACGTGCCGGCTGTTCAGGCAACTTCCCATTTTGAAGCGGTTCGAAAATGCTGTCCCTATATGGAGTTTGAGGACCAGCAGCCCTCTCGACTTCCAGGACGGCAGTGGCCTCGGCGTGGTGAAGAAAGCCATTGCTCAACGATGATGTCACTGGTGAGTTCGCGGGCCTCTCCTGGGTCGGCCTCGAGGCAGAGTCCACCACATCTACTGCAACTCTCCCCTCCTCCCGTTTTGGTGATTTAAGTGTTGCCGTAGCAGAGCCTTCTGGATCGTGTAAACTGGAACCAAGTTCCTGAAGAGTTGACGAAGTGGGCATGCCTGGACTCGCATCAGGTGTTGCGCTGTTAGGAGACTGCTTGACTGGACTGGACTCTACCGACTTGCATGGAATGCCTGAAGCTCCCGACCCGTGCGAGTCTTCACAGCTCGGAACCAACACAATCTTGCCATCGTCCGCAAACTTGGTGGTGGTGCTTTCCGTAGTCCTGCGAGTCACAGGTCGGACTAGAGCTCTGGCAGGCTACTGGAATAATCGAAGGTCTGCAAGGTGACCTGCAGTGAAAGGTTTGTGTGAGACGAGTGACACAGATGCTACAGTGGCAAAACAATTATAGCAGAAAAAAAAAAGATGGCATTTACTTTTCAAATACAGTTCAAAATGTGTACATTACAATAGCTTGATCAATCCACAAATAGTTCTGCATTTAATGCCCGATTCCCACAAATGTGAATTAACTGAAGAAGTGTTCATGTTTACAAGCATCATTTGATGCTATAGGAGAGTTTGTATAGCTAATTGATTGATTGATATCTGGGGTTTAACCTCCCAAAATCACCATACGATTATGAGACGCCGTAGTGGAGGGTTCCGGAAATTTCGACCACCTGGGGTTCTTCAACGTGCACCCAAATCTGAGCACAGAGGCTTACAACATTTCCGCCTCCATCGGAAATGCATTCGCCGCAGCCGGGGTTCGAATCCACGACCTGCGGGTTAGCAGCCGAGTACCTTGGCCACTAGACCACCGCTGCGAGGCAGTTCATATAGCTAGGCAGCTATATCAAACAAAAGCTAACCATACCCTCTTCATTTCAAAGATCGGTGATCACAAGACAGCCAGTCCCCAAGTATTTTGGTTCTACGATTTGTTACTTTTTTCCTTATAATATTTGTCACCTTAATGTTTTTGTTTCCAGTGTACTGAACGATCTATTATTCTAACACTTTTGGGACAATTAATTAACCATTTTGATAGTAGCAATTATTCACTTTGCACGTTTTCGACTTTGCCATTGTGACTGAAATTTGTTAAATGTGTTATTTCATTATTCTAATATTGTGATTTTTTTATCTACTATAACCTAGTTATTCTTACGTGTGGCGATTTTCGCCAAGTGTCCTCTTTTCAATGCATGTGCACATGAAACTTCAGTGCCTGGAAATCCAACATGTGCTTTTACATTATAAAGCAACTAAAAAATAGATAAATCAATGAGACACGAATACTTTGAACAAAGAAACAACCGAAAAGGCTATTATACACTCAGACACTTAACTGAATCTGAAAACGCAAACATTGCCTTGCATTCTGCTCTCGCTAATTGAAACCCAGTCAATGCGACTAACGGTCGAACTCGGCATCTCAAAGAATATCAAGGCCTTGAAGCTTCCTCATCACTTCAGTCGAATAAAACTTAAGAAGGCTGGATGGGCCCCTACCAGATGACTGAAGCACAGCACGCATTTTCCGCCGTGACTAAGGCGGAAAAAAGATTTCCAATCCGCCCATTTTTAGCACACCACCACGAGAAAACCCACACAGATTAGCAGCCGAAAAGTTGGATCCTGGTCTGGGGATTGAACCAAGGACCAGCGCCTTCCTGGTGTGGATGCTCCGCTAACTGAACTGACCAGGAAGCTATCGATTGGAAACACGAGGATGATTCAATCAATAACTCAAAAGACTTATGATCCTCAGTGAACGAAAACACAACTGATCCTTAAACGGAACTTGACATAGAACAGCGCAGAGGAGCAAAGAAAACAGGAGAGCTGTTCTACATTATGTTCAGTTTACAGAGCAGTTTCATTTAATATATTTTCATATACTGGGGGTTTACAGCATTTCCTTAGTGTTCAAATTGTTGATTGATTCTTCCTCACAACGAAGTTTAATCACACACTTGCAAAGAAGTTGAATCACACACAACAGGAAAATATACGCTATGGCAAACAAAACAATGCAATAAAAAAGAAGGGGAAACAAGCAAAGAGTACGATAAACGGAACAGCTGCCCCTAGTATGATTGGTTGCATACTTGGATTCTGCACCCTTCTCTCGGCAAACTTCTGTTAAACGCAGCACATTTTCAGTTCCCTTTCAGTTTAGTTTAACAAAAGTCTGCTATAGTCTCTGCTCATGTACTCAGTGATGTTCTCAAAAGGCAGGGCTCCCAACCATCTGCCTGGTGACACCTGTTACAGCCCCAGCTCGTTGGTGCGGGATGATGTGCATTTACATTTGAGGTGAAACTGTCCTCTGCCTTGCAAACTTGTTCCCGACTGCTATAGTAACACCTCACCCTGCACTGTCCGAAGTGGTCACAGCATCTTCCCCGCTGCCTTTCCTGCTACCAGACGGGCTGTGCAGCGGCTCCGCCAACGGATGCAACGCAAGTCCGATGGAGGAGACTCCAGTTGTCCGTTGCCATGGTGAAGGGGGCAAAGCTGCAACAGCTCACACGGAGGTGGCGGCTTCTGCAGGTGGAAGCCTCCCGCAACCGCTGCTGTCCGCCTACCACCTAACAGCCTGGATGGAAGTGCAGGCACTTTTATGCAGCTACACCTCGTCCAAGCGAAATCGTATTACACCTTTGTTATATCCAACATATAGGGAAAACGTACAGATGTAGAGCTTTCGTTGCGGTACAGTACAGTACGGAGAACTTCCTCAAAAGCATCCTAAGAAGTACCACCTCCTGGACACAGGATGGGGCGAAAGTCTCATTTACCCCAGCTCAGTGGTTATGATATTCAACTGCTGACTTGAAGGTCATGGGATCAAATCACAGCCACATTTTGAATGGAAGCAAAAATGCTTCAGACTAGTGTACTTAGACTTAGGTGCGTGTTAAGGAACCCCAGGTGGCCAAAATGTTCGGAGCTCTCCACTGTAGCATCCCTCACAATTATATCGTGGTTTTGGGACGTTACAGCCCAAAAATTATGTATTGCACGAGGTAGCTTCGAGATATATTTGACATCTGCTAAAAATATACTATATTGAGCCCTTCAGGCATGATACTTTGAAACAGCTTATTCTTGTGAGTTTTTTTTTCACCTAGTGGCAAAGTAAGAGCAAAGAAAATTTCGCACAGGAGAAACTGAACATTCTGCTCAGTGATTGTGTCTTGACATCACTGCAATCTGCCGTGTATGACTGGTGCCGATAACACTGCAAAAGCACTACAATGCTTGACGAGTTGTTCAACATGCTACGTTCAAGACCCACAAAAAGTGCCATTTTTGTTTGTTTGAGTTGAATACTACCAAAAAAATTGTGGATGCATTTTGAGGCTATGAGTGAAACGTCCTAGGCAAAAACAGGCGATGACTGACTGCAGTATAATTAAGTTACAAGCCAATTAGGAATAACTACTGAAGCATGCACAAAACAGCACACTACATCCTCTCCTTTTTTTAGTATGTAATATCGATTGCCTTGGAATTACATTTTGCAAATTTGACCCACCTGCAGACACTCCATCATACACCCCAAGGGGTTAAACATTTACTCTGGTAAGTAAATTCTAAATAATTTGTTTTCACTCATGTTCATTATGCTGGGTCCACTGTGCATGGAAAGTAAATGCTTGCACGTAGGACTGTTCTTTGCGTGTAATAAGTCCCGCGCTGTGAAACATAGTTTGTGCCTGTTACACTAAAATGAAGTAATGCAATGCCGAGTTTGATTCATTAAGCTCAAATGTTCACAGCAGTTTCACAGTGCACATTGTTGAGAGAATTCACGTTTCATACACCGCAGTATAATCTTCATGAATATTGAATGCACAAAATGAAAAAAAAAAAAATAAAGATGAACGGGCAGCGTTCGTCACTGTTTTTTTTTTTTGTTCCTGTTTCTATTTGCTATGCAGTCTGTGCATTGGCATTCAGAGAGAATGAGGAGAGACAACATGTACAATTATATTAAGGACAATGGAAACCACACAGCTCAACATTTAGCAACAACTGCGTGCTCACTAAAAACAATGAATGTAAGATAAACTGTGGGGGGTCCACTGTTCACATACCTCGACGCAACAAATACCAACATGCGCAAAAACTCGTAATCCCCTACCCACTCACGCTTCCTTTCAAGGATAGTAGTAACCCATGACTTACTATAACTAGCACGGTTCTCATACAAAATTAAGTTCCCATTCTCCTTTCTACGCTACAATGTGACGAACCCGAGTCTGGTTGAGACCAGCAGCACCCTTGCACATTACCAGCCAAGGTATCCAGTCATGTATTTCAATCCTGAAATTGGACTTCACTGAACGATCCTAACTTGACTGTCTGTCTACAAACATGCCTAGAACAAAATTAATGGCCGAAATGTTAACAGCGGTAATTCTACTTATACTTTCATCATTGGGAACTTTATATCATTATCATGCTACTCATTAGAAGCTTGGTGACTACTTCTGCATCAGTTCTTTTTACTACGAACCCACAAAAACATGTGCCTTTATGAGAGACGTTTTAGTATCAACAGCAGTGATACTGTACCGAAAAGTAAAGTTGTGGTATATTTGTCAAGGAGTTTAAAAAACACCCACACCGATCAATCTGTTAATCAACAAAAAAATGAAGTGATTGAAGTGATTAATCTAGACATTTTTTTTAACCTGCCTTTCAGCTTTCACGACATAGATGTGCCAATTATTAGTGTTGTGCTTGAAAAGATAGTGTTGATGAACACCGACTAGAGATACAAAAATTTGACAACACAAAGAACATGCATTCTCATCCAGTGTTGAAAACTTGTTAGCAGAAGTGGGAATTTTGAACATTAACTAGCTTAAAAGATTGTCACATTTGAGTATAGAATGCTGTGCTTTTGAAACCACAAAAGGAAGATGAATGAATACTTGTCACGCAAAATGGTTTAAAGAACAAGCAACTGACTGCAACAAGTAGGAGCGCCTAGCTTTCTGTAATATATGAAAGCTAACACGATTCAGAGTTGTAGTACAATTAAGCCTCCCCCCCCCCTTTTTTTTTCTACAAGCTCTAGATGGATGAGTATAGGGGGAATTCCGCTAACTGTACACATAAAGTTGTCCATCAACTTGCACGTAACAGTGCACCCATACCTGCTTCGCGTGATTTCATAACAAGACGAGTAAAAAAAATATGCACAGCAACTGAGAACTGAAACAGCATTCCGGAATTCCAATGCGCTCATACGACGCTCTTGTAGCAGCACAAAAAAATTATGTATAGGCGCGATGTACTATCATCTAAAAAAGGTTGCAAAGACAATTTGGAAATAAATTTCGCAAAGGGTATTTCATGGTTGAACTGTGATTCACGCAGGAAATTGAAACCCGCCTAGACACGTCAGCTATTTGGGAACGCCAGGATGACTGCGATCTAAAAAAAAGAAAGGGGAGATTCGCTCGATGCATTTAAAAATGAAACAGGCATAAAAACTATGTTCCTGCTATGCGGTGTGGCAGACAGCTTGACCAAGAGTCGTAATTTTACTTCCTGGTTTTAACTGGCTGCACAGACAGACTCTACAACGAATCATCAAGAGCTCTGAACCACCTGCTTAGATAGCCATATGTGATAGCAGTTTGTGCTCCAATATTTTCTCCAGTGCATGAACGTATTGAGCTTTGTTTCCACTTGCATTTTATTTAGAAAGCTCTTCATTTTGAAAACGTTGTGCTTTTTCTATTCTATTACTCTATTGTAGCTTACGCTAATGAGACAGATTGCGAGCATTCTATCTTGAGGGTTTTTCAAGGATAAACAGATTCAAAGATTCTTAAACAGAAGCATTTCATCGTGAAGATTTTTAATTTTGAAAGCATAATCTTAAGAATTTCTAAATGATGGAAGCAATCGATCTAAAGAATTTTCGACAAATGGAAGCACGACATATCCAGAATTTTAATGGTGAAAGCATTCCTTCGCAAGGGTTGTTGATAAATAGAATCATTCCATTCTAAAGATTTTTCAATGATGAAAGCATTTTTTTCCAAAGGGTTTTTCAACAGATGAAACATTCCACATAAAGAATTTTTTAAAAAAGGTTAAACAGAAAAACTAAATGCCGTGAGGCAGTCCAAAAGCGAAGCTTTGCCTCAGCACAAGCTCTCAAATTGCCTTGACCTGCCCCAGATGGAACGTGGCTGGCACAGGTGGCAATCAAGCCCCAGACTTTTCACCTGCTGCAAAAATTCTACAACCATGGGTAACTAAACAAAATGCAGCAAGTAGACGTCAAAATTCTGAAACCACGCACATCTGTCTCAAAATTGCATTCTCTTATGCTCATCACCATCGTCATCACCAGACTATTTGAAGTTCTCTGCAGCACGAGAGCCTCCCTGAATGATCTACAACCCAACCTGTCCTGCGTGAGCGCATTTCATGTTTTGCTTGCGAGCTGAATTTAGTTTTCAACTCCAACCACCCTGTGTGGTCTCAGCCTTTTTCTCGCGTTTCCATGTTGTGTGTCCACCATGTATTGCAGTGCCCAGAAAGAAAGATAACAGCATCATGAAATCGCAAAAACACTTGATTTGTTGGTGCCACGGGTGCAGATGTTCCTAAGCAAGACAGCATATATTTTTTTAATAGAACAAGCATCAATGGGTCTTTCTTCCTTAGCCAAGGAAAAAGAGAAAATGCCCTGTGTCCAAGCTGACAATGGTAATTGTAAATGCCAGACATGCCGATGTAATACAGCCCAGGCACTCTCACCTAATCTACAGATATAGCTCATTCTTTGAGCTACCGTTATGTGATCTTACAGGAAAACCTCTTGGCGAACCTCCCCCTATTTTCATGCTTTATCCGGGAGCCCAGAAATTCAGTGGAATGTATTAAACAGAGACACTTATTTGCTATGTGCAGTAGAACATCATTTGTACACTTTGCCAGATGTAATGTTTCTCGCGTGGCATTTTGTAAGCATTCCAGCTTGGAACTGGGGGGGGGGGGGGGGGCAGGTATCTAAAAAAAGGACGAGAGGGAGCCATGTGGAATTCATCAAGGCTATTGAAACAGTCAAGAAGTGAAAATAGTTATGAAATATGCACAGAACGGGCAAGGAGGCGCCGGAACGAACTCGGGCACCGTTTAACCCTGTTTTGGGCCTGGCTTACCCCGATCCCGTACCGAAAATCCCCACCAAACGACTCATCAAATTCCAACACCACCAAGCGTCCAATCAAGAGATTAACGCAAATTGTTAGTCATCCCACTCTGCAATCTCAAGCTTTGAAGAACAATGCCTGTCAACAGTGATGTTGAGCTGTATTATTTTATAGTTCTTCATGCATGGAAAGCATTTATGAAGGCCCTTAGCTTGTCTATTTACTGTTTGGCCCCTCTTGCCTTTTTGTTCGATCCCTCCCGAGTTTCCAAGCTAGAACGCTTACAAAATACCGCCCCTAATGTGTTGCCCCCAACAAAATTTCTCAAAGAAACCCAAGTACTTCAATGCCCTTCTCGCACATTCTCATCACAATGTTCCTGCTGGATACATACTGGACTGCGACAAGTATGCTTAGTAGGTATGTCAACGGCTTCTGGTGTGTGGACTGACACTACGCCATCCGAGTACTCGGAAATGGGCTGCTTCCGGAAGAGGTACAAAAAAGACACCAGCTTTCCATCAACAACTTCTGTAACCTTTTCAGGTGCTTTGTACACAATTGCGTACACCAGTTGCTTTTGCTAGTTGAGTCCACTAGTGGCTGGGAAAGCGCGAGGTACGTTGACACTATAGGGAGTTGAGACTCCTGCATGGTATATATGTGTCATCCTTTAATTTAATATTGTAGTGTACTATAGAATATATTGTGGATTGCTGAGCAAAAGCCCCCCTTATTGTGAAGAATAGTCTGACCAGATTTTGGAGAAGGGTGCTTGCTTAGCATTTTACGGTAGTCACATGGCTGAAGGCATTTCATGTTCGTTGAATAGTCTGCCATGCCACTTCCCACAAGCCAAAGAAGAAGCATAATTTTTATTTGCTCAAGATGAACATAACTGAAAACGAATTTCCACTGCATGTCGAACCTGAAACTAAGCTCTATGTAATAGCATGAATAGCAGAGCATGAATGACTTCAGGGTAAATAAATATTTAATTCTAATTTAATTAGATTAGTAACTATAACACACCTAGATCAATATAAGAAGTTATTGATGCTAAAGTAGAATACTGGGTGCATTACAATAATGCTATGTCAATCTTACTCATTTACAAACAGTTATTCATGGTGGTATCTGAGAGGGTTGAGCTGTAATCTGATGGACAAATTCTTCCGAGCTAAAACTGTGTGCGATACACTCGTTTTATTATTTAGCAGCGCTTGTTCCTTGTTTTAACCACCTGTTTGTGCTTTACATTTCCTAGCAACTTTGGTTTTTGCAGTCCAGTGAAAAAACCATTATAGGGGTTTCAGGGTATATGTTAAGTGATTTTAATGAATTGATAAACTCAGAATGGGACACAATAAATTCTCTGTTCAATGTTTAAACGTGAACATTTCCTCTTTGAGGTCATATACTTTGTACCTATACTGCCATTGATGGATTCTCAAGAAATATGTGAAATTACATTGTTTATGTAAACCGTTTTCCACGTAGATAACTTGCATATAAGAGAGATGCTGCACCAAAACGGTACATTCCCAAAATCACAAGCCACGACTTTTTCGCATAACCTCAGATATCTGCAAGAAATAATTGCCTCTTCGGCATAACCTCATTGGCTGTGCTTCTCAGCAATCGCAAAGTCACCAATCGAAGTGTGCATGCACTCCAATTAAACTTTCAAAATAACTGTGCAACAGTATATTGCACACTTCGCAACCAACATTGCATTGAACTCGAACATTCCCTGCTCGTGTTTTCTACGGTTGGGGTAACATTCTGCAAAAACAAAACAAGGAAAAAAAAGAACTAATTTGTTTTTGCACCTGCTCTTACGTGTATGGAGAAGGCAAACACGCAAACATGTGTTTCCAATGAGCCACCTATATATAGACGAATATATAACCCTAGCTCCTTTTTAATCTCAACTCTAATATTACCTACACCTTTTGGCAAAATGAAAGGGGAAAACCCGTTTTTCTCATACGTAGCCGCGACGTGCGCCTCATATTTCCCCGAAGTACGCTCCCATGTTTTCGTACATTTTGATGTTCGAGTGAAGCAGCGAGAAGATCGCCGGAACAGCCAGCGCGGTCACGGGCTTCGCTGGACGTCTGTAGCTGCAATCTGGGCGAGATATCTGGTGTGGCAATCGATATGGACGTCGCGACCACCGCATATGTACACAGACGAGCGGCACATACACCGTACCTGTTGGCACCGTACCCTTGCGGAAGCCCCGAGGGTGCGGAGGCGCGGTTTCGGATCGTTTTCGTGGAATCCTGTTTACGGGGGGGTTGCCTAGCATTCGCTCGGGCTTCGCGAAACCCTTTCTCGGGCGAAAGCGATCGTAAGCGCGCCGTCGCGAAATTGCGAAAGACATCGCGCGCTAGGCGTTCACATCAACGCTGGCTACGCGCCAAATGCGGCAGAACCAACCTCCCGCGCCGATGTAATAACGCGCAAGGAAGCTGACACGCATTTGGGGGTCGCGACTTTTCTTTGTGTGTGTTTTTCTGTTCGGAGGCGATGCTACGAATCGTTGCGTTGCAGCAGGGTTAGACACGTCAAGGTTAGCTGTGCAAAGAAAAACGCGCACGGTAATTCCTAGAAACGAGGCGCGCAGTGCGCTTTCTTTTTGACAAGAACCGACGGCGAAGACGTGACGCGCGCGCACATTCCCGAAGGAGCGCTAGCGATCAGCTGTGCATAAGCAAATAAACAAACACGCACGCCATGAGTGCAGGCATCTGCGAGCTCTTGCTTGTTGCGCAAAAGACAGCTGTCAGGCTGTAGACACTGCGAGTACGTCACACCTCTGATTAAAAACTTTAATGTCTCAACCTAGAGAACAATCGCCGCAGCGTGTGACGCGGCGAAGAAATGAGTCGCCGATTGCGCAGCAAAGCGCAATCTTTTTTTTTTTTTTTTTTGCCATATGATGTGTGGTTGCGCAGCCGACTAGAAAACACTCTACAATCTGTAGAGAGCGGCGAAAATCGCTCTTTCTACATTATGCGACTGTTAATTCACAATCGTGCATGCATTCCTAGCTAGCTTCCGCTTTCGAAAGCGCACGGTAGATGTAAAGGAGCGTGCGTACAACGATCAACATTCCTGCGGTAAACCGCGAATAATTTGCTGCCGGCTGATTGCGGCGTAGTACCTTGCTGCTTCACCGGGGATAGTTTTACACAAGGGTACCGAGAACTACGTCGCGATGACCGCAAAACACGAGCGCCTTGGAGGGGGGGAGGGGGGCTTTTTTTGCGCGCACCGGACACTCGCCTGGTATGCGCGGGCTTCAAGGTCCGACGAAGTTCAAATCAATTAAAGGGACAGCGCGCGACGCTGCTGCAGCCCCGGAAGGGTGTTAGAACTGCGGCACCGCGGCTCAAACACGACAGCGGCAGGGCTGCTATTAAGACGGCGCGTCACGATCGGGAAAATTTGGCACACAATTCACAAGCACCCAAATACCAAAACACATAAGCGCCGCTTCGGCCTTATCACATGGTATCATTATATAATGTGATCACAGGACATGGCCGCATATATTCTGCTAGCCGGCAGGGGTGCGCAATACCAGCGACCATTCAACCCTGCAAAGCGGCAATCGTCCGTGTCCTGTCACCACTGCGTGAGGGCATTGCACGACCCCCTTTTTTTATTTTCCTTTCGCGTGCCACAGCTGACGATCGTGAACCGAGAATGCGAACAGCGCTACTCACCGACTAAGGCCCGATGATCGTGTGGCCAGTTGGTGCTAGCCAGGCGCGGGACAAACTGCGGGTTGACGCCGGAGAATCGTAGCACCACGCTGGCTGCTGGCCGCTCTGCGCGATTGTCGGCCCCATGCATGGCCGTCCGACGGGCTACTCCCCCCTGGGGACGCGAAGCTACAGCAGGCGCTGGCGACAAAAAAAGACCTCACGGCGCATGCGTGGAAATGCCTGGACAAATGAATGTTTGCCCCTTCGTGTGGCGCCACAGAACACCTACCAAGTGGCGCTATGTACAACAATTTGCGCTGCCTTGTTTGTTTATTTTCTTTAAAATGTGGCAAATGCATTGCTGGGGCTCATACTAATGCTCATACCCACTCTGAAAAATAGGCCAAGAAGGCGTAGCGCGCTTTTAAAGATGATAGTTTTTCTTAGCATAGTTAAACGCAAAAACGTTTGTCTGCCTTTCTTTCTGCTTGTCAAATAAAACGGTCAAAGTACGCCCACATCCGCAGCCTTCACCAATATTGCTCTGGCTTCTAAGTTCATACTTGTGCAATTGTAGATTACAAAGCAATTATTGCGCATATTTGAGACACAATATCAACGCATCAATCTTATGTGGTGTGTTTTTATACCAAAAAAGGGATACACAATTATTTAAGGAACTGTAGCCTTTATTACACTGCGCTGACAATGCGACGCTATGCACGAAAAGGCGAGCTTTTTACGCTTTGCTGGATGGATGGATGGATGGATGGATATGGCTCAAGGAGGTTATATTTTAGTATAACCTCCTTGATATGGCTGTACCCTTTAAATTGGGCAGTGGCTAGTGCCACCAAGCCGTATTACTTAATGAAAATTAGATTTATTTTTTTTTCTTTAAAAAGTGAGTTTTAGGATTCGTACTTTGCAGTGAAGGGTTTAATTTTCACTCGTGCCTTGACTTTAGCCACCAATCAGATAACCTCCTTCTAGTTAAGTCTACCCGCTTAAAGTCTATTTTGCCCTCCCGGTCCCTAAATCCCAGTGCTTTGAAAAACTCTGCGCCATCATCCTGAACTATAGGGTGAAGCCCTTTATAGAACATTATCAAGTGTTCGGCAGTTTCTTCTTCCTCTCCACACGCATTGCATACTGTGTCTACCCCTTCGTATTTGGCCCGATATGTCTTGGTTCGCAGTACTCCCGTCCTGGCCTCAAACAGTAGAGAACTACCCCGAGTATTATCATATATCCTTCTGATCTCATGCACAAGACCGTATTGCCGAACGTCAGCCCAGGAACCATGACCCCTTTCCATACTCCTCTCACAACATCATACCTATTGTAATTCCACAGTGCCCTATTTTTCATCACTGCTGCATTCCTGTTACCTTTAGTCGTCGCGTATATTTCATGTTCCCCCAGGTACTCGGTCCCATTGCTTATCCATACGCCCAGATATTTGTATTTATCTGTTATCTCTAGCGTGACCTCCTGTATTCTAAGCTCACTACCTTTTGTGTCATTGAAAATCATGACTGCTGATTTTTCCTTACTGAATCTAAAATCTAACCTATCTCCCTCATTACCGCAGATGTCCATCAATCTTTGCAAATCTTCCTTGTTGTTGGCCATTAGCACTATATCATCTGCGTACATTAATGCTGGTAGTGCCTGATCAATGAGTTTTCCCTGTTTGATTAAAGAGAGGTTGAAGCCCAGTCCACTTCCCTCTAATTTGGCCTCTAATCCTTGTAGGTACATCATGAATAATAAGGGTGACAGGGGACACCCCTGCCTAAGCCCCCGTTTTACCTCTGCAGGCTTGGATACCTGTTTTTCCCACTTTATAACTACCTTGTTATTTTTATAGATATCCTTTAAAAGATTAGTGACTACATGTTCCACGCCTAGTGTCCAGTATTCCCCACAATTCATCTCGAACCACGCTATCGTACGCTCCCTTGATATCCAAAAATGCTAGCCACAGGGGCCTGTGTTCCTTTTCTGCTATTTAGATGCACTGCGTCAGTGAGAACAGATTGTCTTCCAACCTCCTGTGTTTCCGAACCCCATTCTGCAGTTCCCCCAGCACCCCCTCATCCTCCATCCATGCCTGCAGTCTTTCCTTTATAATCTGCATCGCCAGCCTGTAGACCAGATCGGCGGTAGATCACGACCAACGAAAACGTGCAGGCAGAAAGTTTGGCCTACGATCACTTACAAAGTAAATAAATAAATAATAAATAAAAGAACACGTCTTTCTCGTGTTGGCTTGAAGTGCTTCCTCGTGTAACTATCTCATTTTAATGATCGAGAAGTACTTTACTATTATGACTCGAAAGTAGGCATACGAAATCCCGTGGACTTATTCGTTAACAGCCAGAAAATTAACCAAACACGAATTGCGAAAGCTGCATGCACCTACGAAACATGCATATCCTCAAAACGTCCTCGAGCAGACGATATCAGGACAATTCTTCGTCCTTAAAAAGGTCTCAAAGGGGCATTTTGGGGATAATCCTGCAAGTGTCGACTAGAGGACCAAATGAGGACGTCCTGAAACTGCCGAGGACGTTTGTACCATATGAGGACGACCTCAGGTCGTCGAGTGTTGTCTGGGCTGATGTCACTGTTATAGGACGGTAGTTGTTTATGTCAGCTTAATTTTGTCCCCCTTTCCTTTATAGATCAAGCTCATCTTGCTAAGTTTCCATTCATCGAACTTCACCATCGATTATTATTTTGCTCACTGCCTCTCTCAAAGCCTGCTTAGACTTCGGACCTAATGTCTTTATCAGCATAATTGGAATGCCATCTGGGCCTGTTGACGTACTACTAGGAACCCTTTTCTCAGCCCTTTCCCACTCTCGTTGGGAAAATGGAGCCATTGCACCACTTGATTCGTCCTTGTCTATTGTGGTGCATAAAGTACTTCTTTGTTGAACTTTTTCTGTCACCCTTGTTCTTATATATTGACACGTATATTGCACTGCGACAATATTCAATAGTTTCGTCCCCTTCTAGCCTAGCACCTTGGGCTGTAGTTATAAAACTCTGCTCTAGGCTCGTCTCATTTCTTAGGGAGTTTAGATGGTTCCAAAATTTCGTAGCTGCCTTTCTATCCTTTTTATGTACTTCTGCCAGCCACTGAGCTTCCTTTCTTCTAATCTTTTCATTGATCAGAAGGGATGCATCCCTTCTACAGCTTATAAAGGTTTCCCATTTTCTTTCCCCATCATCTGTCGGTTCACCCCGCTGCTTAGCATGTCTGTGTTCCCTAGAGGCTTCCTGACGTTTTGCTATGGCTCTCTTAACTTCCTCATCCCACCAACTTTTGGGTTTGTGTCTTCTTTTCCGGGGTGACTTGTCACGCGTCTTAGCAAGCTCTAGCTCAAAAAGTCTAATTAGATTTGTGTATGTCCACACTGTCTTATTATCCTCCGTGATTACTTTCTCAATTTGTTTAGTGGCTATTTCAATTTGCCTTTCTGGGTAAAATTTTTCCTGTAGTTGCTCATCTTGTCTCCTTCCCACTTTCACTGCTCTTCCAAAACTTAGCTTGATACGTTTGTGATCACTACCCACCCAGACTTCTGGAGCCACCTTCATCTACGTGCATTCCCCTGAGCTTATCATACATCCTATGTGACATCAGTGCAGTATCTATCGTCGACTGCATCCTTCCTACCTCCCATGTTATTTGCCCTTCACACTTCTCGGTACTGTTGCAAATGATCAAATCAAGCCTTTCACACATATCCATGATCATTTTGCCTGTCGGGTCGGTATACCCACCTATATCTTCTATGTGCGCATTCATGTCTCCTAGTATAATTATCTCGCACTCTCTTCCTAACTCCTGAATGTCCTTTAATATACACTCTACCATTGCCTGGTTTTCCTCTCTGGCCTTTGCTCCCGTCCACAAGTACACGAAACCAAGGAGTGTCATTTGACCTGCCACTTTCCCTTTTAGCCATAAATGTTCCTTGCACTCCTGCTTGACCCTTTGCCAGTCTGTACTTTTTTGAATGAATGCCCCAACACCACCCCGCTTTCTGCTGCCTTCTGTTCTATTACAATATTCCCATGCGTAGTCCGGATTGTTCGGAGGTTGTTCCATGTCCCTGAGTTGTGTTTCTACAAAACCGTATACCATCGGCCTCTCTTCCCTTAGCTGTTCTCCTATCTCTTCCCACTTTAGCCTGTTCCTACCACCCTGCAAGTTAATATACCCTATGTCTGAATTGGCTCGGCGCTCGTGGCTACGTCTATTTATGCCCCGGACTCTACCTATCTTCGATATTGGTGTCACTTTGGAATCGTATCTGTCCATACCACCTGTCGAAGAGTCTCCCTGGTTGTTTTCCTCGTTACTAGCTATCCTGCACCCCGAAGGGCTCGCTTGCCCCCTAAAAAAGCTACTGCGCGTCCTGCAAGTCGCAAACCCACCTCATGACCTAGCCGCCCATCGAAGTGAATTTTGTCTCGTTGAAAACCACCCCACCTATGCACCTCTCTGTTTATTTCCACCACCTCAAAGCTTTTCTCTCTACTCATCCGCCACATCTCTTGGTTTGCGTTGACAATACGAAAGCAATACGATGCTGCTACCTATCTTGATAGCTGCAAAATATGGCCTTCAAGATTTATGCGCACAATTTTAGTGCCTAGAATATATAGGCACGCTATTTGTTTTTTTCTAAAAACACCGCCACATGACGCTCATGTCTGACGCAGCACCTTCAGATTCCCATTTATCGATTTTCTCGCGCAAAACATCAACAGATAAATATTTTATTCATTCTCACAGACAGACGACTATCACCTTTCGACGACATTTGCAGTCAAACACGTAGAAACGGGGTGAATTTTTATATGATCATTACAACTGTATTTATTAATGAATTTATAATGAACTACAAACACTGTCCTACTTTTTTTTTCAGCGTTTTCGGATTAAAAAAAAAAAACGTTGCTCTGTTTACTACTACTTCGGCTTTGATCCAAAGAATTTACAATATTTGGAGCTAACTATATATATTTTTGAAATTTGTACTTCGGTAAACTTGAACGAAAAATCGTCTAGGCCCTGGTGCAAAATTCCAAATTTCTCACTAAATATTGAGCCAACGCTGCCATTGTGTAATGCATGTGCAGCTGCTCTTGAGGAAGTTGGCAATACTGCGCTTAACAATGCCGCTTCATTACCATGAAGCCTGAGGAACTAACACAACGTTTTCACGATTTTTTTTTTGTCTTAGAA
Organism: Rhipicephalus microplus; assembly: GCF_013339725.1. Classification (NCBI taxonomy): domain Eukaryota; kingdom Metazoa; phylum Arthropoda; class Arachnida; order Ixodida; family Ixodidae; genus Rhipicephalus; species Rhipicephalus microplus. The sequence goes on from NC_051167.1 coordinate 147,896,847, forward strand.
GTATGAATCATTAGATTGGTTGTTAGTTGTTCAATTCATTTATATTAATTTAAGCTTCGCTAGTTTATTTTGCGCTGGTCTTGAGCATTGCCAGTTGTCATGTTTAGCTGCGTAACCAATAAAGTTGTCATTTCACTTCAGGCGGAAAAGTGCAGGCCATAGAGTTTCATACAGCTTGACAGAGGCTGCCAAACGTGCGTTATGTTCTGAAACTGAAACTTGCTTGTGCGTTTGCCGTCGACATAAATGCTGTAGTTGCGCTAGCCTATGTCGACGGCCACAATCATGAACGATCGCGATGTCGGCCTCTTCGAGAAGCGCTCTCCGAAGCAAATGAGCAGTCCGCCGCTGTCGCGCTAAGCCTAACCGAGTGATTCCGCTGCCAGTGCTGTGTGATGAGCATTGTTGCCCCGCCTCGCCTCTCCCGTGCTCTTCCTGCCGATCCCATGGGTAGTCCCGAGCACTTGCGGTAAGGGCTCGTGATGGTTACTCTCTTTCTTATCTAGCGCACGCATTAAGTTTGAAGCGCGAGAGGGTATATTTTGACTTGTGGATCTCTTTCCCACGGTTCGAAGCCGCATCTGTCCGACTCTGATGTCGGAGCTGCTCTTGCACTGTTCATAAACGGAAACCTTGTAATTGGCACGCCCATTCAAAGCTAAAATGAACATTCGTTTCGCAATTGTCACACAGAAAAAGTCCACTGCCGCTTCATTGTCATCGGAAGCAACGCATCTCTACTGTTCATTGTTTAGACGAAAAAAATGTAGTGATACGGTTGAGATCGCTGGGGTGTTTAGGGCTCTAACTCTTCAAAAATAACTAGTATTGTACATATTTGTCTTGTATTGACGCTTATGTAACTGAAACTAGTGCGATTACTCCCTTCTTTTGGCATTGGGAGCGACGTACGTTGTGTGCCAATGCATCCACCGTTCTTTTTATTGTTGTCTCGTTGATGGAGACAGCCGGCGCCAGAAGCTGTCAACCGCTCCGGTCCGTTTGCATCGAAGGATTCCAGGCATATTTTTAGCCCCCGCATTTGTTTTCTGCCCGACCTTGGCATACGCGTCTTCACCGTGCATCGCAATGCCTTAATTGAAAGGCGCCGCACTGTCGCCGAATAAATGGTGCGTGATTTGACTTCGGAAAAACCCGGAGTGTGCAAAGAATGTCGCCGGGTACCGTTCTTACGCTTTCGTTTTGACGAAACGCGAGCCATCTGTGAGGAGGTAGATATGCCGCGCTACGTGGGTTGTGCGAAACAAAAGCGGTCATGGCCACAGAAGGCTGCTTCACTGCAAAGCAGTCGTGCCACGAGGCAGAGCCAATTGTAAACTCGCATTGCGCCGGCATTTTTGTAGTGTCCGACTCTTTTTAGTTGTTTATTACGGTGGTTATTCGAGAAATATTGTGGCAACAGGGCACGTGAAATAATTTCGCTTTTTCCGTAAAACTTAGCGCGTTAATTGCGCGTAATTGCGCAATTAATTTATTATTAATTTTTAATCGTTTTATTAATTTATTATTAATTTATTCATGGTGATAAATTATCTGACATATTTAGAAAAAGTGGTTTCCCCTGAAAATAACGGGTTGGAAAAGTTCATTAGCTTGCGTTTTTCACAGCGCGCTTACTTATTTACAGTGGTAGCATATAGCGTCAGATTAGGAACTTGTTTTTATTTTTTTACCTGCCATAATTTTGTATGCAATAAAAAGCAACTGCGTTAAAAAGCTTGGTTATTGATGTTCTCATTCACCTCTGGGCCGCTGAGCACAATTTGTTAGCTTTTATGCATAACTTTTCGACTTTACGTTATAAACGATGAAAATAATAACAAAAATAACATAAATCGCACTGTAGGCACAATGCTGATGATTTGGCGGAGCTAGCGCCTATGTATTCCTGGCTTTTTGCTGTTTTGCCAAGTTTTGCGGATTTTCTCTGTATCTGTTCCTCTGTTTCTTTCTTGCCTATTCTAGTCATTTTTCGGTCCTTTTTTCTTCATTTATTTTTTTATTTGTCAATATCTCTTGCTCTGCTTATCAAAAATTCTCATATAAGTTTGTGTTGGTCCAATAAGAAATTGCTATCGGTTCCATTAGAAAGTCTGTTAGAGGTGTATTGGGTGTATAAGAATTCAATTAGTACAAATAGGGAACAATAGACGCACATATTTCGGTTTTCCTTGCGCAAATAGGACTTGTATTTGTCACCAACAAGGGCCAATAGCCAGTCGCATATTGTTTTTTTATTGGGCAAATAGGGAGTTGTATTGGTCAAGTAGGTGCTTTCGATCAATTTCTTATGGAATCAATAGTGGATGTATAAGATGAATATTAATTGTATAGGTAAAAGCTGCCACCAGCTGTTAACTTATGTGTAAAATATCTCTATTTCCTGCTCTTCCTATTTTTCTTCCTGCCTTTCATTTTTATTTCCCCCTCTCTCTTTGCTTCCTCCGTCTTTCTGTCCCACTCTATCTCTATTTTTCACTTTATATTTCCTAATTCTTTCATTGTCTCTTTTTCTCTCGACATTTCTTTTTCACTAGTTTCATTCTTTCTGTGTTATGCTTTTCTCACTCCCCTCCTTCTTTCCCTCCTACTCATCCTCACATCTTTCCTCCTCATGCTAACCTTCTTTTCCCACTACAATAGAGTATTTAAGGCTATGCTATGCCCTGTTAGCATGGCTGGATAGCCGAACTGTTAGGACGCTTGCCTTATGGTCAACGGTATGCGGGTTGGAATCCTGCCTCGTTAAGAATTTCTGGGCAAGAAATTGCCTCTTTCTTGCTTTCCTTCTCTCGCTTTGTATTCTTTCCCTCCCCCATCAAGGCCCTTTCGTTGAAAAAATTAGTGCACCTGTTCTGGAAGCGCGAGTAGCGCAGGCCGGCAAACTTACTCCTGAGTTGACTCACTCAGACTTAGTCAAACTCAGATTGAGCGAATGGGTGAGTCCGAGTGAGCCTGGCTAAGAAAACATTCAGCAAGCCTGAGAAAGTCCGATTAAAACAAATTTTGGTGAGGCTGAGCCCGCGTGAGCCGTCAGGACAAAATGTATTTCGTGAGTGAGTTCCGCATTTTTTGCCGACCTATGGTGAGTAGTGTATTTGGAATAGCCTCAGCTCAGTTATGGCACATACCAGTTATGGCACGCTCAAGATGGTGATAGTTTTTGGCGTCACGACAGACGAAAGCTTTATGCAGATGAGGTTGCATCACTCATACTGTAGGAAGTGACATCACAAATTAAACCAAGCAGTATATTATGTGCGCTGTATACATCTTGAGTTAGTAGGAGGCAATCATCGCAGGCACATCATTATTGTCATCACATGATGATTATACAGGCACAGACTGATTAATGCTAATGCTGATAAAAGAATTTCGCAGACATCAGCTCGGTATGCGCTTTCGTCATCTTAGCCAAGAAATGCTTTTCCGTGAAAAGGGTACAAAGCAAAAATCATTTAGTGTCCTAAAAAACATGCTGGTAAGCGTTCCTGTTGGTCCCTATAGTGTCCTAACATAAAGGCATGGTGTGAGCTCTTCGTCATGTGCCTGCGCGAGATATCGTGACATTTCCACGGCCGCTCCGCTCCGTAGCTGTTTTGGTGATGCACAAGTGGCGATTTCGTATTTTTACCTGAGGTCATTGCAGCCATGCAGTTTCCTATTATTACGCTAGAGGGAACTCTCGCGCTAATGTCTATGGGAGCTGCAATGCACGGCGCTTCAGCCAGAGTGGCACTGATGGTTAGTACACAAACTTGTCTAATCTTCCCACTTTTGGCTCCTTTTGGCTTCACGTGGCTTGGAGCAGCTTTTTCATGGCACAATAATCAGCAAACGTTCAGCTGTCGCACTTCACCACCTTAACTTTCTTGGCTTAACAGTTCAAATCAACTCCCAAAGGTCATAACGGTTCCTTTCTTTTTTCGAAACAAAACCAAAACACAACAATAAACAAAGCCACAAGTGTGTTTGAAGCCTGCAAGCATGAAGACTAGAGAAACTTGTGCTCTACCCATTGCTCCTATGGTCGCTGAATTATTTTAGCGTCAGAGCCTCCCTAGTTAACTTTAGGAACCCGCATGGTTTCTATGACTGCTCCGCTCTGTGGCTGTGTTGATGATGCACCAGTGGCCTATTTTGTATTTGTCATCGCTGCTAGCCATACTAATGGTGAAGTCACTAGGATCGGTACTGTAGGGTGAGGACACACTATTGTTGACGTCACTAGGCGCTCTATGCAACAATTGACCTTAATATTGAAAAAGAGATCTCAGCATTCTCTCTGCTTCACACTTGCTCAGAGATGTCTCTGCATACAGGAGATGGCAGAGTGAACCCAACTTCAAAAATTGGTATTAGTACCTCTTTAAATGGACAGTAAACATCTTTATTCTAAAGTACTTTTTCGTGATACTAAAAAAGTCATGCTTGTCCATGCTTCAGTGTCTCTTCCACATCTCAATGGGACACCAACCCCATGCATGCTCAACCGCTGTAGGTCGGACGAGTTGGGCTGGCACGAAGCCGAGCTGCCAAGCAGCTCTGACCCGAGACGATGTGTCGTTATCCCACCGGCTAGCGGTTCCAAACTTAAAACACTAAGGGTGATTGATTCGTTGGAAACGTACCAACCAGGGTCCCTGGGCTTATGGCACAGTTCAGATCCACCACCTGGCCAGAGCCGTCTCGTGCTTCAAGGATCACGGTCGTGGCTCTGGTTATGTTGACAGGGGTCATCGGACAATATGTGTCTGTACGATGGCTAGTAAAATCATCATCTACAGTTATATATTCTCATGCATGTTCATTTCCCCTTACCACGCTTCAGCTGAACGAAATATAGACAGTTCCACACCATGAAAACGATTGTACAGGGAAGCTGCTAGCACGTGAGTCTGTGCAGTTTGATAGCAAGATCACTTGCATCATCATCATCTTGAGCATCGTTATCGTGTTTTTGGGCACCATAATTTCATTTTATTTATTTTCCACTCCTTCACTCCCACCCCCCAGGTCACACGACCTGCGTGAATACCTACTACTACTACTACTACTACTACTACTACTACTACTACTACTACTACTACTACTACTACTACTACTACTACTACTACTACTACTACTACTACTACTACTACTACCACTACCACTACTACTACTACTACTACTACTACTACCACCATTACTGCTACTGCTGCTACAGCTGTTTCTACTCTTGTTAATACTTTTGCTACTATTGTTACTACTATTAATACTACCACTACTACCACTACCACTAATTTTGTTACTACTATACTACTACTACTACTGCTGGTACAACTACTACTATTACAACTGTTTCAACTACTGTTACTATTACTGCTACTGTTACTACTATGACGGCGATGGCACAAGGCAAAGATGTCTTCACTGTAAAACACCAGATGGCATCTGTATGCTTTTCTTGATTAGATTTATTATCTCTTGCTTCACACAATGACGGGATAGGATGGAAAGTCCTTTATTGAAAAAGAAAAAAAAAAGGGAGGCACAGGATCTCTGTGGGGATAAGCAAGACTTTCTAACTACACTACTAGTTCACATTGTCACGTGTTTTACACTTGTATTCACCATCACTGGTACTGAGGCGGTATAGGGTCAGTACTGTGGTTTGTCGGACCCCCTAAACCACTCTGATCAGGCCGCTCTGACTTCATATTGGGCAAATAATAACTGCTTGTCCGGGGTCGTAAGGAGGGCTTCACGATAATTTGTGGTTTGCAAAGCTTGTATGGCCGTTCACCCTTTTTCAAATGCGAGACACTGCCACAGTAAGTGGTGAAGGTCTGCGTGGCAGCACAGCCCACAGTAGTTGCACGTCACTGTCACAATGTCCGGTTGTCGCCATTTTGCTAAAGAGTATGATGTGTATGCAGAATTTGCGTACACCTTATTAATGACGACTTCTTGGGAGCGTGAAAGTGAACATTTGCTGGAAAATAGGACTGGTGGGGTAACCTGCGCAATGCGTTTTTTACTAGCATGATGCAGGGACGTGTGTACGTAGTGTATTGTGGCTACTGAGGGAGCCATTTGACTTAAGAGCGCATACGGGCTCACCCTGAGGGGTAGGGGCGGAGAAAGATTGGTCGACCCACCTGCAGAAGCAGCAGCTGCGTGTGCCACCGTATTGCCCCCGGGCAAACCCGTATGCCCGGCGTCCAGATAATTTATATTGGCTCGTCAGCTTTTTCATGCCTACGAATGATGCTTTGAATAGCAGCTGCTGTAGCATCCTTCCGACGCTGGGCGAAATATTTCCGAGTAGGCAGCGTGCGAGTCGGTAAAGACACGAAGGGGTTTCTGTATAGTTTATGGGAGGCTTGCAGCCGCTCCCCTTATGGCAAGTAGTTCGGCATGCATAGGGGTACCGTTCGGTAGATGGCACCTGTAGGCCCCAGTGTACTCGGTGGTCTGCACGCAGATCCATGCTATACAAGCTTTGCCATCGGAAAGGGCAGCGTCCGTGTATATGTCTATGGTATTTAAGCTCACTTCCCTGAGTTGTCGCGTGGCAAAAAACTGGCGGGTAGTATTATTGCGACGAGATATGGGGCGACGGAACAGTCGAGAGGCTATTGGAGTTTCCCATAGGGGTAAAGGACTGATTAAGAAGAGGTGCATCATCATGCCGCTGACAATCCTAGGCCAGAAGGCAACGGCCTTGCAGTGTGTTTTCCAGGCAGATGTGGTGTCAAGTGTTGGCTTCACGGATGACGTCTTGCAGAGGGGGCAAGCCCCCTGCGGTTTCAAAGGCGGATATCTTAGTGTGTTTAGGGAACCCCGTGATTGTACGGAGAGTAGCCCGATGAAGGCGTTCCGAATTTTGGATGTCCGTTGGAGAGAACGTGTATATGGGTGCGCCGTACAAAATCTTTCCAACGGCCGCAGCTCTTGCGAGAGTGCAGCAGGCTTGTTGTCGCGCACCTCGATATTTGTTGGAGAGACGACGTATCATATGTAACGTAGTTAACCATGCCTGCCGCAGTCCATGTACCCCCCTTTATGGGCTGTTGCAGCTGGCTATTGGTAAACCTAAAACTTCAATTTGTCCGTTTTTTTATTATAGTGTGTGATCCAATATGGAGTGAGGTGCACATTTTCTGGTTGGTGCGATTCTTGCCGTCTATGCTTATAAGTTCTGTCTTATGTGGAGCTAGCTGCAGGCCTAATTCCTTAAACTGAGGAGGGTCGCCTCTAAACTGCCTCTAAACTGCCTCTAAACTGAGGAGGGCCGCCTACAGCTCGGTCTGCATTGATTCTTTGTCAGAATAATCCACTGCCTCTGTCCATATAGTAACATCATCGGCGTACATGGCGAATCTAGCAGTGGTGTCCCGTTCAAGGTTTTCTGCTACCCTGCTCATGGCCTGGATATGGCCAGATTAAACAGGGTCGGTCCTAAAATAGATCCCTGTGGAACACCTCTGTCCAAGTAGTAAGTTTTCGGACTCCATCCAGGTGATGCACCGCTTAAGCGAATGGGTCCGAGCTCCAAGGAAATTTCGAATCCATGTCTGCGCACGTTGACTTGGGTAGTGCTTAGCTAGTTCTTCAAAATGACGTTATGGTGAACATTATCGAACGCTTTCTGCATATCAACGGCCAGCAAGTAGTCAGGTAACATCTTTCTTGAGGTACGATTGATAACGCGCCGTAGCAGCCAAAGGCAGTCATGGGTGCCGAGGTTAGGGCGAAAACCTGCCTGGGCTGGATGGTATCCCGGCCGGGTTATCTCGATGTAATGGGACATGCGTGTGTGAATCATGCGTTCAATGAGCTTACATAAAGTAGAAGTTAAAGATATTTGCAGGAGGTTTTTCGCAGAAGGTCTTCTGTTTTTCATGTTTCGGAATAGTATAAATGAGAGACAGCTTAAGGTTCTCCGGAACATTTCGTGAGGCCCAGAGGTCATTGATTACCGCCAAAAGTACGTGCCTGGGCTTCATCTTCGAGGTTGGGGAGTTCTTGCCATTGTATTCGGTCGTGGCTAGGCGCCAATCGAGGACGCTCGTGTTTGATGGCTGGTTAGCATTTCTCCCATGCTAAATGGACGATCGAGATTCGGATCAGGTTGCGTTATGGTGTAGACTTTCGGAGATAGAGGCGGAGTGAGTGAAGCGTGAGAAAAGAACTGTGGTAATAACTTAATCTTCCACAACTGACGGAATCTTCTTTGAGGAACAGCTCGGCCAGAGGAGGGTTGCCCTTTCCTTTTCCGCTGAGGCTAGGAAAATTGCGACATAGACCTTGGAGGCCCGGTACTTGGCCAAGGCGTTCGCAGGTGGATTAGCAGACTTCGCTTTGAAGTTGGAGCTGATATTCATTGATAAGCTTAAATTGGCGCTAAATTTTCATGAGGTCAGAGTGTCATTTCTCGTGCAAGCGGTATCTTCTGACTAAATAGTCTGATGTTTTCCATAAATTGCCTAAATGGTTATCCATCGGTTGAGTATGGTCTTCGCATGGCACTGTTTCGCGTGCCAGCTCACGGGCCTGTTGAACAATGTCCATAAGGCCCTCAACTGTCTAGAAGGATCCAGTAACATTACTACGAGAAGTATTCCAATTAGTCATTGTTGTTGTTTTGATCCGGAGGCATTTTCAATGAAGTACAACGAATTTTGGGAGATGATCACTGCTTCATGACTGGCTGCAGACTGTCCAGTGCCATACAAACTGGGGGGCTGGCGAGGGTAAGATCTGGGGTCGTGTCCCTCTGCGCTCTATATAGTCCTATTCTTGTAGGGGTGTCGGGAGCGTTACAATTTCTACAGAATAGAGTTCAATAGCGTCGTAAAGATATTTTCTGCGTTTATTCGGCTTTCGGGCACCCCAGGCAGGGTGATGAGCATTAAAATCGCCTCCAATGAGCAGAGGGAGGTTCTTAGATGCTTGCTCAAGCGTCCGTCTCCAGCCATGTGTATGGTCTAACTGAAATATTTCCTGGGCGAAAATACGCAGGCACGGCCACGAAGGGCTTTTGGGCAGGAGGACAAAGTTTAACAGCTACTATTTTGCGAGCATTAGAACTGAGATCAGGAATGTCCAATTGAGTGGCCGGGCAGTCATTATGCACCAGAAGCGCTGCCTGGCCTTTGGGAAGCTGTCATCTTATGTTTGATGGCTGGTGTCTGAAAAGCACGGTACCCAGGAAGCCAGCACATGCCACACGTCTCCTGGAGAAGAAGGAACTAGGGGCGATGCCTTTGAACATAATTACTGAATAGTGGAGTGTGTTTGATTAAAACTACGACAATTCCACTGCATCCCCTGAGCGAAAGAGCTCATGAGGAAGGCCTTGGTTTGCGGTGACTTATTGTCATCAGCGAGGACACTGTGCTGCAGTTCATCAAACATATTTTGAAACCGAGTTTGCATAGTATCAAGGGCTTGTGTTAGCTGTTAACCATCTCCGACCGAATCGCATGCTCCAGCTTATTAGATTCTTGAGCCCGTTCTTGTCGCAGGAGCCCAATAATGTGAGAGTAGGCGGAGTCCTTGTCTGTAACCTGGTTTAGAACGACGTGTCGGAGAACGGCTCTTTCTTTTATTTCGAGACCGACTGTGACTTGGCGTTAGAGACTGATTCCCTTTCTTTTGGTCCAGCGTGAGGTCGCGAAGTCTCCGATTTTCCTACCATAATTCCTGTACTTCTTGGCGAAGGCTATTGATAAGCTGAGTCAGATCGGAAGAAGCGGCTGTTTGAGCCTAGGTTACTTTCCGAGGCGTCGGAGGGGTAGGCTGTGTGGCAGATGTCGTAGATGATGAATCATTAGTGTTGCGTGGAAGGGCTGATTCAGATATATTTCGTTCAGGACAATGAGGGCTGAGTGAAATGTGTGTGGACGCTCGACAAGCCACGCAATGAGGAAACTGCTTACAGTTTGAGTCGACTTCATGCGGAGCTTTGCCACAGTCCCGGCATACTGGTGGGAAGAAACAGTATTTGTAAACATGGCCCAAACGATGACAGTTGTAGCATGCGACCGGGCGAGGCCGATATTCGTCAACACGGATGACTTCATATTCAAACACCAAGCGTTTCGGTATGGCGTCTGTATCAAACGTCAAAAGCAGCAGCTGTGTTTTACCGAGCATGCGCACATCGGTGATTGTTGCCTGTTCATAGCACAGATGCGCTTTGATGTACTCAATTGTTAGGCCGTGTCTGATCTTTATTACCCTACAAGAGCTGCCGACTGCGTGTGGCTGAAAAGGTGATGTGTCGACATCAATTACTCACATGCTATCATTGACTGTTGCGACTAAGTGCGAGAGTGTGCATAGTTTGCAAAAATGACCTTCATCACGAAGTGTGATCCGTACGCAGTTACTGGTTATGTCAATGCGGAGAATTGACATTTCTGCAATAAAGGTTGACGGAGTGGTTTGCTCTATGGCGTTTGTAAAGGCTTGTTTCGGAATGTCTGTCACATGCACTTTGTTTAGCGGCCTGATCAAAACAGTATAGCCGGGCCGACTCACCCGTTCGGCGTGCAGTCTGTTCGGTGACACTTGGCGTCGGTAGTACACGCCGTTATTCTTTTGTACCCTGTTGTCGAGAAGTTCGGTGGTGCCGGTAGAAAAGCCCGCTGCCATGTCGTTGACATGAGGTCCGGTAGACGATTCTGATGACAACGTAGACTGCGTTGCATCCATTGTCTCGTTTTCGTCCGATAGCGTTGGGAAATTGCTCGAGTTCACTAGAACGCTTGTGCATGCCGTGGTCGTTTTCATAGTAGGCGTCTTGAGATTCGGAGTGAAACAGAATGACGAAAGCAGGAAAATATAAAAGATGGAGCAACTGAACTTAAGGCATTAAGATTGCTTGAAGGGGCTCTGTCCTGCTGTAGACATACAATAGACTATTGACCATAACGACAGCTGTGAGCAGTGTGTCCTGATAGCAACAGTGGCTCACTGGTTTTGATGGGCTGATGTCCAAGCTGCACTACTGTTTTCTCATCTACATTTTTGCTGGTTACAGTCCCTAAGTTTGTGCACGCAACAGGAGTCGGCTGAAGAGGCCCTCAAAACACTCTTGTAACACATCTGTAAAACACCTTTGATCGAATCAAATCTATGCACTCATCTTCTTAACAATGAGGTTCATAGGCAGAGAGTACGGAGAGGGGGGGGGGGGCTAAGGTTAACTACAGTTGATAGTAAATGTGTGCATACATCTCATGCACAGTGTGATGGTATCACAGTTCACTAGGTTAACATCATTTGAAGCAAATGTATGCATTTATCTTGTAAGCTGTGTGGTTGTACTATGATCGAGTAGGTTTACTGTAATTAACTGTATGCATCCACTTTGTTAACACTGTGGTTTTACTACGGTTGGATGCAGTTGAAGCAAACGAATACATCAATCTCATACGCTATGATTGACTAGGTTGACAACAGTCAAAACAGATTAGTGCGTTGGTAGCATAAGCAGTGTGGCTGTACTATCACTGACGAGACCTTTCTCTAATATTGAGCTTCTGCATGTATCAGGACATGAGAAGACGTTAGCTACTGTGGAGGTGTTTAGGTAATGAGCTGCTGACCCAAAAGTTATGGGTTGGACTTCGGCCATGGCAGTCGCATTGCGATGCAGGCGAAATGATAAAGGCCTGTGTACTTAGATTTAAGTGCACGATAAGCCCTGTCTAGTCGAAACCTTTGGGCTGCTCCACTGTGGCACGCATCATAACATTATTGTGGTTTTTGGCATGTAGAACCCTGGAAATTATTATTCTGTGAAAGAGGTCCTTCTCTTTGTCATCCCAGCATCTCACAGTTGTTTGCTTGAGTATGGGAAGCACCCCAAATTAGAAAAAAAGTATCCCTGGCCAATTCTATTGAAAGTCAGTACTGTTAACCAACTTATTCATTTCCAGTGAGATGATTTTGAACTTCATGACACTGCTGTACTTCACACGCAGGAAGTTCGACATCTACAATACACAATCAGCACCCATTTCTTTCTTGCTCAATAGCATGCAAGTCTTGAATGTTGGCTTGCTTGGTGCATTTTCAGTAATACTAGTATACTTAGTGTCAAAACCACTTCCACAAAAAGGACGCCTGTACGGCACAAGATGTGGTTTTATTTGGGTGTTTATTTTGTGTATGAGAGCACCCACTCTATCTGTGTGCCCTTCCTGTGGCCATGGCTATGGTGTGAAGCCTGTTTTGACTCTGACTCTGGCATTATTCTTCAATGTTGCATTTGTTACGTTATGGCAAATGGACTGCTTTCAGCATGTTTTCATGAACATCTTATATGTAATTGTGCATCGAAATGTGAGTGCTTACTTATGCATTTTCCTGTTAGTCACAGCCGTCAAATCTCTGATAAGCCCGGCTGCAAGTGTATGACTGCTTCACTGTAGTATAACTTGCACTGACTCTTAGCTTTTGCAGCTTGTCATCGGGAAGCCATTTCTTGTTATAAAGATGGAAGCCTGAATGACTCGTGGGAAGTGTTATGTGGCGAAAAGCTGCCATGGGTTACAACCAGTCACATCACCACCTGTACATCTCTGACCCTAGGCGCATGAGCTGTGCATTTGCTTAGTCTTTGCAGCATTTGCATAATATGAAGTGCGTGGTAAAATGGCCATATCAAATGGATTTTGTGTTTTTGTTGTCTTAGGGTAATGTATAAGGGACCCTGCAGATTTTAAAGATGATGGTTTTTCTTGCGATACCTCAACGCATAAATTTTGGTCTGTCAGTCTGTCCGTTCGTCCCCCGATTCAGCCACTCGGTGAAAGTTTAAGCCCTTGGTAAGCTCCCAACCATCTTGATCTGGTGGCTGTGTTCATACTTGTGAACACTGATGATCAAAAAGTAAATATTAGGTATACCTGAGGCACGACATCAATACATAATAGGTGGGGTGTTTCTTCATGAGACAATGCATAGATACGCAATTCTAAAGAGCCTAGTTTTTCTTACGCTGCGTGGACTGTGTGACACTATGCACAATAAATCGGGTGTTTCCCACTTTTTAGTAAACAGATACGGTGCTGCCACCTACCAGTGGCTGTACGTTCTACACAAACTCTCGTTTCCCAACATTACTGCCAGATGGAATTCATATTTCATGCAGTGCCTCCATAGAAGACGACCTTCTTTTGAGGACATTTGCAGCGAAGAACGCAGATATGCAGCAATTTTTTTGTTGCTATTTGCCAGCAGATGAGTCATTAGACCAAAGTCTTCGAGCAGCCAACGAAACATGACGGGACGTCATTGCAGGCGGAGGCGGCTGTCCCATCGGCGGCGGAGGCAGCAGAGTGGCTGAGGTGGATGGGTGAGCAGGTGCTGCGTCTCGCGGAGGAAGTGCTGCGGCTGGAGCGGGAGCTGGCCCAGCAGCGGCAGCTGCGTGCGCACCAGGCACAGCGCGCACACGCGCAGGCACAGGCGGTGCGCCTCTGGGTCGCCCAGCGCCTCAGGCAGCTCGAGGAGCACAACACCCGACTGCAGGCAAGGCTCAGCTCTTCATGCAAATCTTCGAATGTTTGAAAATATCACAGCTTTGCCGTCCCTCATTTCTGGTGGTTACAATATTAACTAATTTACAGTACTTACCCACCACTTACCACTTCAACTATCTCATTTCCTGATATTCCGGTTCCATGTAATTTATGTACAGCCCCATTTCAATCCAATTTAGAATTCATTTTTGTTTTACATTGCAGGAGCAGAATGAGCGGTGCAACGAGCAGCTGGAAGAACTGAGACGGCGACTTGCGCAGCTGAGCGAGCAGCTAGCGACCAGTGCCCCGCCCGACGACGACGAAGCTCCGCCCGCCTACACGGCTGCTGTCCTGCACCCCACGGTAGGGTCGCCTTCGCATGACACTTCTTATCGTGTATCGATGTTTTCCAAATGTTCCTGTCTCTACAGTTACACCCTCAGTATACTCTGAAACCTCATGATAGCCAAGATGCATCTTAAAAGAAAATATATTTGTTATATCGAGCAATTCGTTATAAAGGTTATTCTTAACACTGTAGCTATTGAAACTATTTTTCATTTACTTTATTATAGCTGATATTTTGTTATTTCCGTGTTCATTATATTGAGCTTTGAGTGTAGTAGGGAAGCAGGTAGAGGCACTTTTTTCATACGTGGCTTGCTTTGAAGGCTCTGAAAACCACTGTGTTGATGCATATGCATTGGGGGAGGGCGGGGCGAAGTTCGTGATGTCATTTGACATTATTGGAACACCACACGCAGGCCCTTTTAAAACTTTAAGCACATTGTTATCATATTAAAGCAGACCCAAAAATAGGGTCGACAGCGTTTGGTCGGAGTCACTATACAAAGTGTGAACCGCTGAATATTATGAGAGAAATGTCAGCTTGCAACTGTGAACAACGCTGATGCATTAAATTGGCATAAAGTTGCAGCTCGATTTGCAAAATATGGCCGCAACAAGGAAGCAGACGTAATGTAAGAGATGTTGTCATGTCATTGTGATGGCAAAGAAACTTTTAGTCATACTAGCAGTAGTTTAGTTATGTATTGTGCAAACTTGTGCCTAGCAAAAGAAACAGAACATACAAACAAGTTAATACTCGTGGGACAATGATAGTAGCAGGGAGAGTTATCATTCTTCAATAATCCCATCTTTGGTGAAACGCGGTCAACTTTTATATGTGCGTTATCGAACATCCCAGCGCCCTTGCCAGTACTCCCATTACTTTCAGAATGAACTGCACTGCTACTCACATGAGTGAGTTTTAGCGAATCAAAGTGGGTATTATTTTGACGATTCTGAGTTTGAGTGTGGCTTATTGAAGAAAATTTAGGGAGTCTGAGATCGAATGAGTCCGAATGAGAAAAACATTGATGAGTAAAAGCCCAAGGAGCCCTAAGGGCAAGGCATGTTTCATGTTTCGTAAGTGAGTCAGAGTGCTAAATCTTTTGCTGACTTATGCATACATAGTATTAAACTGCTTAAAACAGTTTTGTGAAGAGCCGAAACTCTTTGTATGCTGCCAATAAAAGCTTCCTTGTGCATTCCTTGTAATCCTTACATATAGAGTTTTTTTCACTGAGTCCGAGTGTGCGATATATTGCACGTGCGTTTGTATGCGTACAGAGCGTTGTACGTTAAATAAACTTCTTCTGCGTGATAAGGTAGTGTCATTTGTCTAAAAGTGCATTTTCTTGATAAATATAAAGAAATTCGTTACTCGTGTCTCACAAAGATATTCTGAAAAAATCTTTTTTTTTTGCAATAGACTATTAGTGCCTTGAAATGATGCACCCGCTTTGGCACAATTATGGGCAGTTCTTTAAATGTGACCTCTCAAAGGGTCAATGCTATATTTTCGTATTTTCTCTAAAATAGTCAACCAACTAGCTTATCAACAAAAGCTGTTGGTGCTAGGAGTTGCTGAGTTTTCTCTCCCTCGCAGAGTTGTCCGGGAGTGCGGTTGGAGCGCAAGCGTTTCCGGGAGGTCACCACACTCTCCTCGTGCAGTTCCATGGCCTCGCCCGAGGAAGACGGCACGGCCCACAAGGGGTGCGCGATTAATCTCTGAATTTCAATTCTGTGTATATTTGATGCTCGTAGGCACAAACTTCAGAAGTGTGTTGCCGATGACGTCACTAGTGACAAAGGTTTTGTGCCCGACGAATGCAGCACGTTGAAGCACTCAGAAATATGTGCCGTAGAAGAAGCAAGGACGTAGGGGCGGTTACGCACCAGTGTAGCTGCTCGTGGTTTGTGGATCCGGTAAATTAGTAAAGAGCAATAGTTTTACAGACAGCCTAGAGCTGTTTTGTAATGATTTGCATGCTGTCGTTGTCTAAGCAGTACTTGTCTGTATTGCCTTTCTTTGCTGTTTGTTTTGTTCCACGTTGTAAGTTTTTCTTGTTCAGTAGAATGCCAGCTCGTGGAAACGTTCAGGTTAACCATTTGCTACCAATTGAGACAATTTTTTTTTCATCAGACTAAAGGAAATGGCTCCGTGCTCCTTCAAAAGCTGTTGAGCTTTTTCAGTGGCTTTTGGCTAGCTTCTGGCAACTGTGGCGTTTTGTATAATATGGTTGGCTCACTTTCCAGGTGGCCAAGTCCAGCGCTCGAACGGTGTCGACGAGGCGTAGTAGCTCCGGATGAGGAGTTGCACGACTACGCCGAGATATACACCCCGAGCCGGGAAGAGGGACCTGCGGTTCCGGGGAGTGACACTGGGCGGCCCCCTACACCCCCAAGACACCGTTTCCCATCTTGGGTGAGTCATCCTCATAAGTGTGCATGCAATCTGCAGTGTTTTCAGGCACTAATCCAGTGAGCTTAATTTCTGAGTAACGTGCTAGCAGGCTTTTCAAATGCTGTTTGCATGTAGTGAGTCGCTAAAGGCGTTACTGCTATATTAATCTGATAATTCTCCAATTAATGCTTATGGAATGTAATGGTTTTGACTGTGATAATTAGTGTTTCAGGTAATGTAAGCAATACTCAAGGCCTTTTGAAAGCTATTATCGAAGCTCTGCTGCCTGCTATCAGTAGCGCCGTGCTCTTTTATGTCTAACGAATTTGATTTGAAACAATTCAATGGCTGTTGAATGAGAGCATGTCTGCATTACATATGCAGGGTGTCCCAGCTATCACACAGCAGGATTTAAAACAATGAGTGGTGTTTAATTAATTAGTCATATCTATTTTTGTAATTTGACAACTACTACTCGCTTAATAGTCTAAATGTCAATGAGGCATATGTAGGCATATTCAGAAGTCATCCATCTAGGCTGTTTTCAACAACATACTATTTGTGGGCTCATTTTTTTTTTTTCATTTAATAAAGAATGCTCCTGAAATCTTAAAAGTCACATGAGGCTAGATTGGTGTCAAGAAAAAGACGCAGGAAGAAAAAAAAAATATGGGTCACCATGTCTGCCCCTCCTAGGCGGAAGAAATATGTTGCTTGTCTTGTGGAGACCGTGGTAATCTAAACAGTGCTCTGGCTGGGATACCATAAAGGACAGTCGGACATAGAATATGAATAATGATAGCGGCATACAATCTTGGGGAAGAAATCTCTGCGAAATCCTGATGCATGTTGTTGCTGCTCGCCCTGTACCCTTGCCTAAGGAAAGAAGATAACATTGTCTCTTGCAACGGACGAAAGGCTAAACCATTTCTGGTAGTAAGCTCATTCTAGGGCACTGCTTTTTTTTTTGTTTTGTGGTGAGAGCATAGTCACAGGTTACTTTTCAAGTTTTGAGGGCTTTTTCAGGAGCTGGAAAAAACGAGCAGAGAGTCAGTATGTTGTTGGAAATAGCAAAATTGTCCTTTGAACATGCCTACTTGTGCCTCACTGACGTTTTGATAATTAGTTCAGTACTTGTCTGGTTACAAATAGAATCATGGCTAATTTATAATAAAACTCATTCACAAAAAAATATAGTGCGGCTACTCCAGTCTGCTGTGACATTGTCTGTTTGGAACAATATCTGCTAGATTTGCATTGCATACGGCTGTTCCTCTTTTTGTAAATCTTACAGCGTAATAGTTGTGATGCCATGTATACTTGAATATGTGACACAGCTGTTCCTAGTTAAAGCCAAGTTTGTCATTCAAGTGAATGAGTCTGTGTATTTCTCAAAAATATTGGTGGTAATGAACTAAACAATGTGAAAGGCTGCATTTGCCGTAGAAAGCATGAACGTTGGTGCCATCATTCACGTACACTCAAGGAGTGTAGCTGCAATGTGAAGGCGGAAACATTTCTATTTATTCGGCTGGAAAACTTTGCAAAAGTACGAGAGTGAGCTAATTTGCATCATGTTCGGTGCATCTACCCTCAAGTGAAATAAGTGGCTAGTAATTAGCATTATACTCCTAAATTATTTCTGAGTGTTTATTTTTCGAGGTTAGTCAGTCAAGAACTTTATTAGGAGGTCCTGAGGACTTTAAGAAACTAAATGGCTTTTTTTCACACTCTGGCTTCAAAAAAACCTTTCCAATTATCTAGCTATCCACAACATGATTATTCAATATGCAATACACTGTAAAGCTTTGCCGTGTCTTTATCGTGCACTTTACTATAAGTACTGCACCCACCTGATCTGGTTTTTCTAGTATAAATGTGCCGCCTTTTTTCTGTCAACGTGATAACGTTAAAGAGCTTGTCTTGCAGAAATTCAGGCATCAGTCTCAGCATCGGCGTCATTTGTTGTGAGAGACAAATCATCTTGTTTGTGACCGAAAAATTGAGGAAGATGCGAATAAAATCAACAATAACAGTTTCTGGGTTCAACTGAGAATTGAGCCCGGGCCATCTGCATGGCAAGCAGATGCTCTTTCCTGAGCTACAATATTTGTTGGAACTGCTTTGGAAAAAACACTATATGCATGTCATGTAGCAGAACGAGTCTCCTTAATGCATCATACACTGCGTAGCAGAAGCGTAGAATCGTGCCAGGCATCAAAAGATGCGAATTGAGTAACGAGGGGGTGTTTTAAAGGCCCACTTATTACAAAGTTCTCAAGCATATTTAATCATCATCAGCACCAGAACCACCAACAGAGTGGGCAGGTGCGTATGTTTGCGTATTGCCCAATGCTGATTTGCAAAAGGAATAATTATGGAATTGGGGGCACTTGACGACGGTACTGGCAATAGGCATTCGATAATAATTTGGAACTGACCACTGTTACGTGCACAGTCATTGGTTTCCTTATGGCAGGGCCGAGGCATGCGCCAAGAACCAAAGCAGATTAGCAGTTGAGAAGGCAATGCTCTAGTGTCCTTTAATTTTTATTTATTTAATAATTTTTTGTGCAGGAATCTCGCATCTATGAGGTTGCGGCCAACGGCATCATCCAGTCACTCCACTCGGGCACTTCAGGTAAGTTAGCTTAATTTTACTCTATGAGTGACCAAAAAGTATCAAGAACTGCTACAAAGGCTGTTTTAGACTTCATCAAAAGCACTGGACTAGATACTAGGCTGTAGGGTGCTATGCTAAGTGGCTACTGTACGTACGCATCACCTCTTCCATTCCCCATCACCATCCTTCATCCCTCTTTCTTTCTCCCTTCTCTTATCTCCTGTGTAGAGTAGTTGGCTAGAGCGAACTAGCTGAGGCCCACTTCTCTACCTTCTAATGAATTCTCTCTCTCTCTCCACTTTTTATTTCTTTTTTATATCTTTAAGGATAGCTGTTCTCAATATGACTTAGTTATAACCAATAGTTCGTTGTATCAGTATTCGTTATGTCAAGATTTGAGTGCTTATTCAACTTTGTGTAGTATTAGTTTTTCCTAAGTGGGCTGGGAGTGGTATTCAAGCCTGTGCACGTTGCACGCGCAGGTGCCTCGAGCCTGGAAGGTACCCTGCCTGGCAGCCGCCTCCACAGTGCCTTCTCCGAGCTCAGCGTGCCTGTCTATGCCGCTGTCAAAGGGGTGAGTGTTTCTCCTTTATCCACTACTTGCATGTGTGTTGGGCCCGTCTTAACACTGCACCCTGCTTCCTTCATGTCGTGGTTGAGTGAAGAGCATATGAAGGAGCAGGCATATAGTATTAGTGACTACTGTATAAAAAAGATGAAGAGATGTAGACTAGCGCAACTGCATGGTGGCTCGGCAGACAAGGTCTCTATGGGTATCATGCTTCGCACAGTGTCCCATGTGACAGTTGCTCCGATCATGTTATGCAATGCACGTAGCGCCATCTACATGTGGCTGTGCAAACTACCACCATGACACCTTCGCTTGCCCGCTTTGTGCCCTCAGTTTTTTCTCAGACCAGTGACTTTCGACAGGCTATTGGACGGGAAAACAGCACAGATGCTAGAAACCGTTCAGATTTTCGTTTCATTCCAATCGACAGTGCTGTAGAACCCATGCAGGTCATGGGGTTCTACGAGCCGGCCTCTCTGAATTTCGCAGTACGGTTGTTTCTTATCTCTGCATTGCGTTTAATGAAACGACTGCTTTGTTTCTCACATTTACTATTCACCGCCATTGTTTGTTCACCCATATTTGTTCCAGTACAAGACAGCAATATGCAACCTGTGAGTGAAAGTAATGTTTCTGTGGCAGCAAATAAACTCAAACCTTAAATATAACAAACATGGATATAATGGAATATTGTTTATAACAAAGTCAATAAAGTGTAGTCTTGCACTAAATGCAGGGTTAGAAATACACCTTGATAATTAATTTTTGAATATAACAATCTTATTTTTTGTAAGATGCAAGTTTGTTACAATTGTACAATACTTGTGACGTACGTCATAGTATTTTGTTACCAGGAAGTATGATACATAAAGTTACATTAGATTTCATAATGCCCTTGTCTTTCGTATGGGACACTCTATATTTTGGTTGAAAATCTGAACAATGGCAAAAATCTTCCTCACATTTGTGTTGATGGAACCCGATGCGAATACCTTTCTCAGAAATGTGCAAAAAAAAAGCAATATTATGCTGGAGGTAAACTAAAGCTACTGTTACCTAAGTTTACATACCTTACTTGGCACACCTTGGACGACTGTTGTAATGTCGACACTTGACATGTTCTCTTTCCTCTCGACCGCGCAGCGAGCTTCGCAGATTCGGTCAATGCCTTTCACGGGAGAGTCATCGGATTCGTCGGACAACGAGGATACCAGTCGGACGCCCCTTAGCGGATCCAGTGACCGATCCCCGAAGGCTGTTGGCGTGCGCAGAGGTGCGTCTTCACACCAAGGCCAGTGCTAGTGGTGTGCTGGTGTAGTACAGTGTGACATTAGTCGAACTAATGTAATGTAGTCCTAATAATGGGGATTGCTGTAGGCCATCTTTTTTGTGGAAAGTCTCCAGATGCGTGCAGGGCATGGGCATCTCATTATGTGTGATTTGAGTACATTTCAGAGGTTGCCATTACCATGAGTAGTCAATAAAAAATGGCTGAAAGATCGTTTGCATTAAGCTGAACTTTAAAGCAAATTCAAAATCACAGAGTGTAGGACGGATAGGATGGCTATTTTGTATTGCAATGCTTGTAAAGAACCTGGAATGCCTTTGGCTGCTTGCGGAAGCAGAATGGGTGTGACAGATTCATTTACGGTACATTGCCACTGTGCAATAGACTTCCATTTCTCATGGCTTTATGGGCACTATATGTCAAGTGAGAACAGAACTTTGTCAGCATGGCGTCAAGCCATAAATATGGTCACCGCCTGGCAAGCTCAACGAAATGACTTTTCTGTTGTTATTTGAATGACTTTTTTCATATGATCCTACTTTATGGCCATGTATTTACTATACTTTGCATGATACACCAAATTTCAGTATGATACAGTAATCTGCCAGCGTTGTCAACTTTGTTATATCATGGTTAACTATAGTAGTGACTATCTTTTTAAAATTTTTGAAGCTTTATTGTAAGAAATGTCCTTTTTCGTTTTTTTTTGCTTTCTCTCGTATGACTGGTTAAACACTGCATGGGAAACAGCTTTTCTATGAGACTTCTTTGCATCTAGGACGTTTTCATGGTTTGACAAATTTTTTTGCAGTTGGCCCTCAGCTTTTAGTAGTTACAATATTAGTACACTTGTGGAAACAGGGAGACAGATGTCGTTGCCGTGATACCACAAGTTATATATTTCGTCTGAAGCCATTTTTGGCAGGCGCGAACCAGGACGACGCAGCCATCTCGTGCTTCGTGTGTTGTTGTTGTCTTCTGGTCAGATTCTTGTAGCCTTCACTAGTACGCTACATACATATCTCAAACATGCAATCCCGACTCTCACCCACGCAGAGACTTCGGCCGAGTCACTGCTGTCGGATGATTATGCAGTCCCTCCAGATGCAGTGTCCACCACTGCCGACACCCTGAGCCTAGACTCCCTCGAACCGCACCCGCCGGTGGTCTCCAGGGGCACCCAGGTATGTCCTGTCATACCACTTGTAAAAGCTCATAACTTCGAATCTCAGGGGACTGGAAAAAAAATATCAGAATTAACCGAAAGCTGATTTGTCTAATGTATTGAAAGAACGAGGAACTATGTATTGAAAGAACGAGGAACTGTCTGTTACATCAGTGCATTTTCATGTTCTCGATGAATGGATATATTCAGTACTTATTTTTCATAAGAGCAATGTAAAAGCTGCAATTGTTGTGATTCACTACGTCGTTCACAATGTGACTACGAGTCGATTCCCCTGAGTTTAAAGCCGAAATGGGCTCAATGTCATCCCTTGTTATGTGCTGTCACCAGCAACAACACCTTGAGCACTTGCAGGTAATCTTGCAGGAACACTAGTAGGTACAGTTTGCCCATGCAGCAACTTGTGCCAAGGAAAGTAAAAAAAAACTGAACAAATATTTCTGTGTTTTCTAATTATGTTAGTTGTGACTCAGTGCTTTCTCATATTTCTTCCTTGCCTCATTTTTTTATTTTTGAAGTACCCCATCAAGATGTGCAGCCAGCTTTCCTAAGCTTTGCTCAATCCACAGTTGATCTGAAATGCTTGGTATAGTCTAGTTTAGTTGATGCATGGAGTGCTGTGCTGTTGTTCTCAACTGCTCAACTGACAAGGAGGTTTGCAATGTTGTCCTCTTTTATATGCGAAGCAGCTTATGGCAGGGGCTTTGTCCCTCCCTCCTTCCTGCGGTGTCCACACACCCACAGAGCATCCTCTTCTCCTCTCTCACCTCTCCTACGCTCCCCTCATTCTCTTCCGAGTCGGCAGGCGAAGGCAATGAGACGCTTCCTCAGTACACATGATCACTTTGTTGCCGTTGATCATCTGTCTTGCTGGCGTTTCACTTTTCTGAGACAGAATGCGTCTGCTTCAGTTAGCACAGCAGCCTGTTCGATGTCTCTGGCATGTGCGTTGAGGTACCGAATGTTTAGCGCGTGGTATAATCATGGTCACCGGCAGCATTCATGGCAGTGGTGACCAGCTTAAAGCAATGGTGACCGGCAGCATTAGTCTGGTAGAGGTTCTGAATGTTGGTGCACCTGCTTAAGGGGGGACATGGTGTGTGGAGATATTTTCTGTATTTGTGGACCAGACATGATGAAAATATATATGCTTATGTAGTTTCTCCTGCTGATTTCAAATATGTAAGAATTTTCATTGTAGGTCAATTAATTTAGAAGATACACAATGCTGTCACTCTATTGTTTTGGAGGCAATATAAAAGAAAGGGCTTATCAAAAAGTAAATATTATTGCATAGCTAGACAGTACAATTAGCAATAAGTGCAATGCTGCAAGCAAATTTCAAATTAAAGAAAAACTAGTGATTCTGCAGATGATGAAAGTTGAGGAGTCATGTCATGGCTATTACATACAAAAAAATATAATACCTTCTAAATTTATATGGACAGCAAATGGAAATTCTGCTCTCAGCACATTGTAATACACAGATGGGGCTTTACGTTAATGAAAAAATTATTGCTCTAGCTGTTCTAGAAGTAAAGTCACCAAAAAGCATGTTATCAGAAAACTGAGAAAAAGAAATGAAACTCATTCATTTACATAACTGCACTTGAAAATGCTCAGTATGCACCGGGCATGTAGTCCTTTTGACTATGAGTCCCTGTGTGGCGCTTTTTCAAGGACTGGTGCTTGTTCTCCGTGGCTTGTCGCTTCTTGACTGATGCTGCCGTGAGCCGTCGATCCTTTTCAGCCATGCGACTGCGGCTTTGCCAGCTGGGGTTTAAGCTCAGCTCTTTCATAATTTCCTCTGATGCCATTTTATTGCCTGCATTGAACTTGAGCACTGCTTCTGCCCCAGCTGCCTCCACCGTGAATAGCGAAGCATGTCGCTCCTTTGGTGCCAACGCCCAGATCATTGAATGCAGGAATTTGTTGTTATTTTGGGTTTTGCCTCGCTGGCATCGTTGCAACAGCTTTCTGCCTGACAAGTGCTTATAAATGGGAAGTAAGGCTTGGCAGACATGTGGAGGCAGCTTTCGACGATGTTTGGGAATGGGCTCCCCCTCGGCCTTTGCCGCATTTTGTTTGCACCAGGAATTTGGACCAGGTGGGCACAGAGTGTGGTTTGCCACATCATCATTGGACGTGATGTGATGATAAGTGGCCATCACTGCTGTGTGCATAGCATAAACATCACCATTGTGTGTCTTCAGAGCCCACCCATAATAATTGGTGAGCTTGGAGACCAGGTCTCCTGTCAAGCTGCCCTTTCCCCCAAGACTCTCAAGGCCTGGGCCTTTGTGTTTTGCAAAGTTGCGCAAAGCAGTGCCCATATGCTTTTGGACATAATTAATGCAGTCCTCTTTTTCCACTTGGGATATATATACCCATAAACCTTATCTTCTTGTAGCGCAAGGTAACTGCGACTGTCCCCGTCGTAAAGCACCATGGTGTGGCGCAAGGTTGTGCCACTCAAGTGACCTCCTGAAGAGGATGAGGGCAGCCTCAACCTCCATTTCTCCAGCCTTCTTGTCATTGTTTTTCTGACGCTGGTGATGTTCCTTCCACGCTGCATAAGAAGGGTCACCTTCCTTTGGGCTCGACTCGCATCCAGCACAAAAGTTGCTCAAAACAACGAAGTCAAGCACCAGTCCGCTGAACAATTCAATGACGGTGCCGCGACCAATATGCGAGGAATGACCGCGAGTCATCCATGACCCATTCAAACGACACCGCGAATGTTTCCCATGTGGCCCTTATTAAGTTTGGGGCAAAGTTCACGAACCGACCGCGCGCAGTCGCTCGTCAAATTGCGTGCAGCACGATCGGCCGCGGGTGCCAACTTCGTCTTCACGTAGTGTTGTCACGTTTTCAGTCTGAGTACCTCGAATGGCTGATGCCCATCAACGAGAACACATCATTCAGCGCGGTCTGTCTGTTCCCCGTTGCCTGCATGGCATGCGCGGCCAAAACGTTCACAGCAAAAGGTTTCATACATTCATCGCTACGTACGCGCGGCGAGCTCCACACACAAAACGCAACTTCACGGGGAGTCCGAATTCCTGGTCGTTGCGGACAATCTGCAGTTCTCCGTTGCATGCCTTGCACTTTTCTATAATTGTGAACGTGGTTCCATCAGGTGGCCGAGCTGCTTCGTCGGCACCGTCAACCACGAATGCGCGTTTCCGCTCCGTCGCTGCAACTCCGATAACTTATCTTCGGCTTTAGCTCGCTCCTCTTCCAAGTCAGATTGCTGCTGATAGATAGTATCTAGACGCCTGCGACCGCTGCTCGAAGGCTCCGCGGCTGACAGACTTTGCACAGGCTCCGTGACAACTGATGCGGTCTTCTGTGGTAGAAGTGTGGCTGCTTAAGCTAGTTGGTATGGCATTATGATAGTTATAGTGTGAGAACAAAATGACGACACAGAGATAGTTATAGCGCTCGTGTCCTTCGTGTCCTTCTTGTCTATAGCACTCGTGTCCTTCTTGTCTCTGTGTCGTTCTGTTTCATGGTAGCGTTGACGACTTTGCCATGGGCCGCGGAGAGTGTAGCGTCTCAGGGCTTTCGCTGTATCATGAAGCGCTTCTTAAAATTCGTGACTAGCGTCCTTCGCACCTTTTCTCGCACCAAACTTGTGCCGCTTGCCGAACTTGGGCTCGGGATTTGACATCGTGAAACTTCTCCGCTGACACTGAGGCAAAATGGCACGCATGGACACGCGCCTCAATACCCGGAGCAGATGAAGCCAGGAGCCTTCACCAATAGGGAGGCAAGTTCAAGTCACGTGCGCGAAGTAGCGAATAGGAAAACGCTCTGATACTTCTTTTTGCCGCCCATTTTACAAGCTGCCAATGGTTGAATTAGACCCATTCTGGTGGGAATTTGAAGGCGAAAGACTGCTCTCTCAAATGAGACCAAGCGGGCCGTGCTGGCACACATGAAAGGGCAGGGGCGCGTCACAGAAAGTGTGCGATTGCAACGTCGATTCTGGCTCACATTTAGCTAGAAAGCGCCGTATAAAGGTCTTAGTGGCTAAAATAATGATACTATAGGCATGAAATTCACGGTATAAGTGCACTAGTAGCTGTAGATTTCAAAAACGCAATAAAAAAAGCTAGTTTTTTTGCGATTTTTCGGTCTCCACAACCTGTGTCCCCCCTTAAGGCGACGTAGACGAGCTTCTGCGGGTTTTGTTCACTGCCTCCCAGCTGTTTCACATCCACATTTGGTTCCCTTTAACGGGAGATGGCGTAATTTTTATTTTATTTTTTTCCTGCAGGAGAGCCTTTATCCCGCCCTACCTGAGCCAGCCGAGAAGAGCGGCTACCTGACCAAGCTTGGGGGCAAGCTCAAGACCTGGAAGCGCCGCTGGTTTGTTCTGGCCAATGGGACGCTGCGATACTACAAGGCACAGGTGACGGGACCAATGGCCGAGGTGGCATTGCTCAACGCGGACTCTGATACAACACAGGAGTTCATGCAGCACAATCATAAAAAATGGTTGGAAAGCAGGCATAAAATGCATACCTGCAAACTATCCCAATTCGCCTTGCAGACTCCCGAATTTTACACAATTTTTCTACTTGTGTGAACTGTGGCCACATATTTCCCACAGAACAGCCCGAACCCCACCATGCAAAGAAAACAACAAACAAAAGTGGTTCTAAAACAAAGCAAGAAAAAAAAAACAGCACAAAACGCGGGACAGAGAAAGAAACGGAGAAAGCGCTGTCTTACAAGTCACCCCTTGTAAGTCAGCGCTTTGTGCATCTCTTTCACTGTCCCGTGTGTCGTGCTGTTGGAAGCTTGATATGATGGCTTATATGCATTAATTGTAATAAATTTTAAAATGCTATGTATTTTACAGGTTATAACTCGCATTCTACGGAATGTGAAATACTGCTACTACTCAAGGTTTTTAGACTTCCTTTGAACGAAAAAAAAATTTGCATAGAGACTTTGTTTCAATTAACAGAAAATTTTGTGCATGTTAGTTAAGTCATAATAGATACGCCCATTTTTCTTTACATGTAATATATACTGTTCGAATTCGATTCGAAATCATTCGACCAAAATCACTATTCGCTTCGAACCTAAAATCCACTTCAGGTCGAACTCCGCTACAATGAACACCCCTTCAACGAAATTTCCGCTACAATGAAAAATTCAAGATTCCTCGTCAGGAGTCTATAGAGTCAATGCATAAATATTGTCACCACAACGAACACTTTTTCTTCGATCGTACCACTTCAACGAAATTTTATGATGCAAATCCAGGCTCAGATACTTATTGATATGCAGTAAACCCAATATTTAACATTTTGATTCATTTTCAGAGCCTGAAATTTCATCAACGAAAGTCTAAAACACGCGTTGGCACCACCGGAAACCGCCGCTGTTCAGCAAGCACTGGGTGCTTGCGATTGCTCGATAGTGATGGCAATGAGATTGCCCTGCTTTTGTTTTGCCGCTGGCTTGCTTCGGAGCCGTAGGCGATCCGAAGCTGAAGCTCAGTCGCTCAGTTCATGGTTTCCTTCTCGCAGCTGCTGGGTGCAACCGCGACACGATGCCTTTTCCGATGCTTATCAATATGTTCGTGCTTGGCCAGTGTGGTAACTAATCAGAGCAGCTGTTCGTCTGCATTATCAACAAAATCAGCTAGCCGCGAGTGATGAATGATGAGAATGGCATAGGATAATGCAAAAGTCGCCGCTCCACGATACCCTGCCTCCATCTCGGCGTTGTCAGATACTTTTGACAGCGGACAGCTGCTGGTGTTAACGTGTTAATGAAACTGTTTGGTTGGTTCACGAAAGCGGTTTTAGGCGTTGTTTCAGCGTGCTTTTCCCCATGGCCTCGCTATGCATGGGTAAGAATCACGTTGTGACGCTGCTGGGAAAAATAAGAAGCAGCGGACATCTTTTGAATATTGAGAATAAACGTTCCTTTGTTTTGCTGGCTAAGCTCAGATATGCTTTTATTCGATTTCACTTCAACGAAGTTTTTTCCGCGCCCCGTCAGTTTCGTTGTAGCGGGGTTCGACTGTATTTACACAAGCCTAGGGATTTTCGTCGAATGATTTAGAATCGAATTTGAATTGTATATGTATCTCATATTATAAAGCAAGATGGGTGTATTTGTCATAACTTAACCTGCACCATATTTTTTTAATTGAAACAAGCCTGTGCAAATGCCATTTTTTTGCTTCAAGGAGAATTGAAACAACCTTGAATAGTAGCAAGATTTGACTTTCGTAGGATGCTATCATTGAACTGTAAACAATTT
Source organism: Rhipicephalus microplus (assembly GCF_013339725.1). Taxonomy (NCBI): domain Eukaryota; kingdom Metazoa; phylum Arthropoda; class Arachnida; order Ixodida; family Ixodidae; genus Rhipicephalus; species Rhipicephalus microplus. The sequence continues at coordinate 147,925,093 of NC_051167.1, forward strand.
GCAATACTTACAGTATATGAGTCAATATAACAAGCTTTTAAAATTTTAAAAAGGAATCGAGTTGAAGGTAATGTCTTCATATAACTTTGGAATGGGGCTTTGTGGCAGTGCAATTTTTCCTGGGTACATGTTTTCACGCCTTAGCATTCCTTTACTGCAGTGAAACCACTTTTACAGGGGGGTTACACGCGAATTGCAGATTTTTTCATTCTTTTCGAATAATTCAAAATTTTTCAATAATTTAACATGGATCTAAGGTGAGTTCAAGCACTGTATTTTTTGTTCAAATATTCAAAGCATTCGAATATTTGCACAAACATACATTTCAAGGTTCTTTGATGATTTCGGTGGTCAGTTTACTTGTTGGACAAATTGAGAAAAGTTTGACAGAACTTCAAAGCATGTTCTAAATAATCCCATACTGGTGGCTCAGGACAGTGTCATATATCTAATTTGCGACCTGAACTCATCATTCTTGGAAGTCTTGCAGTTAACGAGACATTCGCATTGCATGTGTCCAATCGCAGAGTGACGTTGGCCGCAAACCGAGGGGCCAGATTGCCCTGGATGAGGTCTGCCGGGTCACTCGGGCTCACGGCGCCACCACCTTTGAGGTGAGGAGAAGCGATCGGCCAATCGTTACATTCATAAAGGCAAATTTAAGCCTCGCTACACTCCAACTTCAATATATTAATCCTGGATATAATGAAATATCGGTTATAACGAAGTAACCAAAGACTACTTTACAATGCACATAGTGCTAGAAGTATACCTTTATAAAAAATTTTTGAATATAACAAAATTATTTTCATGTAAAACACAGCTTCGTTATATTGAGGTTTGAGTGCATAAGGAAGTCATATGCAACATGAGTGCACATTCATAGGCAAATGTAACATTAACGAAAAAGGACAAAGGGGGACAGGTTCTGGAAGCAACAATTTAGGAGTGCAGTCTTGTGTCAGTAATTACACAGTTGCAGGAGATTGAGATGTATACTAAATGCGTGCAGTGAAATCACGGCAACATTGAGTTTATTGGCAAAAATGGCAAAAACAAAAACTGAAGAGCATGTTTTAATTTAGGCATCCTGAAAGGTTTTTTTTTTACATTAGATTCTTGTTACAGGAATGAGTTACATGCTGATCTCATGGGCAAACTACTTAGATTCATTTTATCATTACGTTTATGTTCACTTTATTAGACTCTGCCTCTGCATCCTTTTTGTTTAGCTGGAAGCCCCCTTCCAAGTACCTGGCATTTCGATATGTGACGTTGTTGTGCCGGGGTTTACTTACATTGTGTTCTGAATTGATGTTATCGATGAGTGTGGTATGCAGTGCTTGTTTTTGTACTGCAGATAGCGACAGACAAGCGGTCCTTCTACCTAACAGCCGACTGCACATCCACCATGGAAGAGTGGGTACGAGGTGAGATTACATCGTGTGTTAGTTCTGCACTCTGAGTGCTTATGCATTGTGTGATTACAGCAGCCGCATTGAGGAAACCCAAACAGGTTCACAAAGAGGGCTTCGCTTTCATAATTAGTTACTTATTTATTTATTTCTTTATTTATCTATTTCTTGCTGCAAGCCATAAGCGGGAGTGGGTTGTACAAAAGGTACATGTTGCAAAAAAGAGACAAAAGGAACGAACTGTGAATACACCTTGAGAAAAAAGGAAAAAAAATATGAGATATGTCTTGAACATTATTCACAGCATGTGAAACATCAGGAGTGATATAATATATAAAAATGCACAAAATATTACATGTGAAAATTATATATATAAGAATGAATGTAATACTCTCACTTTGTTCGAGTCTATACCATAATTTTGAAGTGAACAGTGACAAAAAGAAATTACACCCTCACCTCTAAAGGGAACAACGAGGGGATATGAAGCAGCATTGGAAGTGCTCACTAAGTTTCTGCTTACATTCACTCGGCATTTCCGTTAGGATGTGTGATTTGATTTAGTGTCTGTGGTATCATTACGTTGTGTTTGTGCAATGTCGAGGAAGTCTCGCTTGAATCGTGCGGTCACTTCATCAGTTCCCAGTAGCTGCAGTTGTTTCGAAAGCCTGGCTACTCTCGCCGCAGACTCACGCTGTCTCTCTGTAGCGGAAGCAATAGCTTGACGCCAACAGTTGGCTATGACGTCAGTGTTCTGGACCTCGGGGTTTGCAGCTCGACGCTTCGCTTGCGCATCTCTGGCTCGGAGTTTGGGCTCACCTTGCCTGCACAGGAGTTTGCGTTCGGCATCGCGAGCCGTGCGCTGCGGCTGCTCCGCGATGATCTTGATCTCGGCGGAAGCTGGAGTGCTGCTGCGTCTGGTGCTGACATTGACGTTACAACTCATCTGAACGGGAGCTGTGTGAAATGGGAAGGGTGTGGAGGGAGTGAGTTTACAGGCTGCAGCGTGGGCGAAGGAGAGGAGAGGAGGTGACCGAACCCTTCCATAGAGGAGGAGAGTGCAGGGCTGCAATGCAGGGGAGGAGGAGGGAAGGCAACTGGACACCTGCATAAAGGAAGAGAGTGAGAGAGTAGGCACATGCGCAGCGGAGCACGGACGCCACCGAGTCAAACTCGCTCATAAGATGCTTCGCATCTAAAAGAAATAGAAGCCGTGGTATAAGAACACGAAATTACCTGTTTGGTACTCCTGAAACGGGCCTCTGACAGGTACAATCTGTCGCAAGAAGTTCCTTAGTTTAGTAGTACAATAGTACAATCTTTAGTAGAATCCGTAATGCAATCTGTCACAAGAAGTTCCTTGTCACAAGAAGTTCAGTAGTTTTTCAGTAAATTTTTGTTTTCTTGCGATAAGAGTCTCCAGGTGTTCCAATATAGATGGATAACCGTGCTGTGAGTAATGCCTCTATAAATGGCACGTCCAATGAGCATCGCCAATTCATTTAGCGTCATCTATTTCCATGAGCCACCTCACTTAGCATAGGTTACTGTTCCAATATATGCATCCAGGCATATTTCTTCGCATTTTTGCACATATCATATGAAAGAAAGGAGAATATCATGCGCAGTTCTAAATTGTTTCACACTGCTTTGTAGTCAGCATCAAGATGTGCTCCAGGGGCCTTCTTGTCTTGATGAGAAGCTCTGCAGCCAGCGCCAGCACATCGCGTCCCAGCGAAGTATAGACTACGCACGTTACCAGGATAGCTATAAAATTGTGCACAAGGCTCAGCAGCTACGCACTTGCGGTGGAAGGGACAACTTGAGGCCGTGAACAAAACAAACCCATGAAAGAATGTGGATGTCTCAGGCTGACACAAAATGTTGTCTCCATAAAATTTGAAGCTGAGGTGCTGTCATTCTCGAACTCTTAGCTCATCCTCACTCAATTCAGGTGGGGTTGCAAGACAGTTTCAAGCAGGGCATGTTTTTTTTTTCAGCACTGGTGTGCACCCATGTGTGCGTGACGTCGATGTCATAGGAGCGATCAATGACACTAGATGTGACCTTGCATCTGATAATAATGCAAGCAAAATCAAAGCTGCTGGAAACTGTCAGAGAAGGCCACTTCGACTCTCGCAAATTTGCGGCGGACCTTTGTAAATACTTTCTGTAGAACAAATTTTCTCCCACTCCTAAAAACAGCTCTCTATTGAATATCTGCTGAAAATTTCTGACAATTACTACTGCTCAGCATAGTCAAATTGTGAAGCTGACACTTCAATACGATATTTGGCTTGAAAAGGTTCTTTTTATTACAGAACTTTGATGTTGCTCTAGCATAATCACGAGGGGTCTGCCCTTCTGTCAAGTTCGCCAGGCTAGTGCACTTTTTCAACAATACACGCACATTAGTTTACACTAAGGTCTGTCAAAAATTACTATGTTGCCAAAATGGCCGAATTCGAATTGATTCTGAAAGGTGAGTGGCTGGACCAACTATTAGAAAGTGCTGGGTGCAGGATAAATGAATCTAACATGCCAGAATAGATCATCCAAAAGCCTCGATCACCGGAGATCGATTTGAATAGGCGTGGTAACGAAAGAATTAAGGACAATCGGGCTGCTGAGCTGTATGCATCTCTGGTAGCATTACCAGGTTATCATTGTGATATCACCAACTGGCCCAATCGTTCACTTTGATTATAATAGACTCCCAATATGTTCCATTTTGCAGTTAAATATACAAAGAGATGAACAGGCATGCAGATTTCAAGTATGAAACAAATCAATCATATTAAAGGCAGTTCTACTTGAACACCTGTACTATTAAAGAGATTTCCAAATAATGAGATTTCTTCTTGCAGAAGGTCTATTGTACAAAAACTAGCATTCTTCGTGGATTCATTGCAGTGCTGCAGCAGGTACTGCGCAACCGACAGTTGGGCAGTAGCCACGGCGCGGGTGAAGCTGGCCGGCCCACAGTGGATGGCTGGGTGACCAAGGTCAAGCACGGCCATGCCCGCCGCTGCTGGGGTGCCCTCATTGGTCGCACTTTCTTCTACTATCGGGCCCCGGACGACACGGTGAGAGCACCTTTTGGCTGTTCTTTGGTGCTACGCTGTAGTTGTATAACACTGAAGACTGCTGGAAAAGCCCAGTCCGGATGGCCCAAATGTAACAGCCTATTATCTCCACGAAGAGCATAAGTGCATTTTTAAAACTTATGTTGCTATGCTGACATTGTGGGGCTGGTGTTTCGGCCCTGAAATTTAGAAAGCATATATATACTGACCGTGTTTACTCTAATGTAACACTCGTTTCAAGATTTCTGCGACCTGAATTCAGCCCTCGCATTACAATCGAGTACTGAAATTCAAGTTCTCAAGAAAACAGGATGATGCATACAAGTCTTATATTTTGATCATTTCTTTTTTGCTTTTTGGACTGAAAGAAAAGCCATTTTTTACGTCACCATTGCGGTCACGTTACAATCGAGTAAATACAGTACTAACCCAGCATGTTTCTCCTATCCTTTTCTGTTTGTTGAATGAAAGCCAAGTCTCATTTTCTAAAAAAGTCAATACTGGAAACTGTGACAATACTCGGAAAACTTAATGATAATGCTCCTTTTAAAAACAAGTTTTGGTAAACGGGATGTCAACGCAGTCTCGCAACGTTTGTTTCCTTACACTGTCAGAACCCCCTGGGACAGATTCCGCTGCGTGATGCCCGGGTGGAGGAAGTTCTCCACCTGTCCGATAGTGACGACGATGAAGCGGCCGCAGACAAGAGTGAGCGAAGTGGCACGCACAACACTCAGCAGCAACAACAGCAGCAGCAGCAGCAGTTCACAGTAGCCCTGCTTCCACGGAACCAGTCACCCACGTACCTTCTGTTCCCCACCAGGCAAGAAATGGTAAGGCAAAGTCGACATGTGCTGTACAGTGCATCAGTAGACGTTCTTTGTGTGTTTTGTTTTAACCTAGTATGCATTAGCTGAAATCTAATGCAATTTCAAACAAAACGTGCTCCATTGTTTATGCAGGATGCCTGGCTTTATCACTTGACGGTCGTGTCTTCGGGAGAGAACGCGTCGGGTAGCCAATACGAGCAGCTCATCAGCCGGCTGCTCGAAGTGGACGGGGACCCAGGTGAGGAGAGCGAACCGACTTCAATCGGGCATCTTTGTCTAGTGTTTTCTTGTCTTGGGCTAGCACATGCTCGAGTTAACTCAACAAAGCATTTGACATCTTGACTTTTCTCCAACCCTTGACAAAGTACCATATTTGCACGGATATAATGCGAGTTTTTTCCCAAAAACTTGCGAGTTAGAAAGGCAACTCGCGTTATATTCAGGTTCGTGACAAAACTGACACAAAATAGCATGAAATTTTTTCGAGTTTTTTTTTTCTTTAATATCTCTGTGACTGTAACATGCCCCGCATGTTCCAGGAACTTTCCGGGTTCGTCGCACCATATACTAGTACATTTTATTTAAACTTGTGCCTCCAGTGGTCGTGCGCAGAAAGGCACTATGGCGCTGACGCCTGGCTGGCGTCTTGAAGCACCGCCGCTCAGTATGGAAACCTCGTGCATATTGCAGTGGATGCACGCGCCACTACAGTATGCTGCAGTGATCGCATTGTGCCACTAGCGCCATGCGAGCCACAGTGGCAACACGTGGACAATAACAGTCATTTCGGAAAAACATCGCCTTTCTAAGCCTCACGTTTGCTTGTCCCTGTGTTCAAATCGCACTTTCTTCCACGTTGTCTGTCATAATGAACAGGCGAAATCAATAAACCATTCGTTTAAAGGGACACTAAAATCAAACAACAATTTATGCCAGAGTGAAAGCTCTATTTATGACAACATCTAAAACGACAGTATTATCAATAACAGTGCCCTACTTACCGAAACTAAGGTATATGCACAAGAACACATGCGCCATAGTAGGACATTCTCAAAATGATCTCGATGCCATCCGACAATGCCTACAATTAATCACTAGCAATCGATCTAGCTGCACCACATAAAGAACCTTCTGTGCATCAAGAGACGCAATAATATGCTGTTTGTTCATTTCTGTTTGATTCATGGAAAAAAGAACCGCCGTACGTTAATATAGGGATTGGCGTGAGTGGTTCAAAAATTCCATTTTCGCGTAGTTACACTGGACAGGTGGTGCATCTAGCGGGGCGCAGTTGAACCAAAGCACTTCTGCAGTCTCAGAGCCTATGGCGGGAAATTGATCAATGGCCGTTGTTGCTGCTGTGGCTCGCGCTACTTTAGGTCTGCTGCTACTAGCACAGTAAAGCCAGCCAACGTTGTGCACGGCAACAGTGATGTGAGTCGGTGCGGTCGGTCCGCTTCTTGAGGCAGGTAACTTGAAGTGCGTTAATCTGATTCGGACCACTAAAACGTGATTTCATTTCAAAATAGGCCCTTTCTTGGCACAAAAGTAACACTACGAGGTTACTGGACCGCTATTTTAGCAATCAACGTCGACTTAATAGTTGCCTTTAGTGTCCCTTTAAAAAAACCGGCGATCCCACTGGCCGAAAAGAGGGGCAATTCAAGTGCGGCATTGCATCTCAGAGTGACGAATTCAGTCGTTCGAGGCTGGAGAAAGTGTAGTGACAATGAACCTCTTGATATGCGTAGCACTTGCATCAGCTAACAAAAAAATATTTCAGATTAGAATGACAACCAGCCAACACGGCTGCCTTTTACAGATGCAAGACAGGCATGACATGATTATGAAAGTGAATCTCACGCTTTTTTTCTTCTTTAGGTTGTGACCAATTATAGTGTTCTTGTGCTAGCGCTCTTGTTCATACTGTAGCAGTTTTTCATCGTACAGGAAACCTTTTCAGTAATGTTGCATGGTGAAATTACAGTGGACTCCCAGTAAGCTGAAATCTCTAAAGGATCTGCTGTTTGAATGGAACTGCCCGTAATGTGATCGATTTCTACACTTGAATGCTGTACTCCCATTCGACTCTCTATAAATGGAAATTCTGTGAAATAAACACATTTTCCCAGTCCCTTCAGGTTCTGCTTAACAAGAGTCCTCTGTAGTGTACTACTGCCTGTGATTGAACGTGTTGTGGCTGTTGTGCACTATTTCAGGGAGCGTGGTGTGGAGGCACCCCTTACTGCTTCACAGCAAGGAACCCTTGAGCCAGCCCCTGACCAGCCTGGCCTCCGAGGAGCTGCAGTCGCAGGCCCTGCGGCTGTTCAAGGTGCGTCTCTTGCACTGCACTGACCCCGAATTTTGAAGAAGTACTGGAAGACCACTAAATATTTCGATAGACCAGGCTATACTTTTCAGGATTTAGCTGTGAGAATTCAAAGCATTGTTGCTTTTGCCTTGTTATTTTTGTACGTTATTAGTTTAATGAACGTTTTACGTTATCTGTGCATGTACATACGGTGTGAAGTTTATATTTTATTGGCACAGTAACTCTGACAAAGATGTGTATATGAGCACTTACAAAAACAAATGAATGAATGAATGTATTTCTTAATTAAGCAAAGTATCTTGCGAACTTTTCGATTTTCATGAGCTGTAATCGTTCCATGATCACTGTGTGAAAGTATTTTATATGTTTTGTTTCACGTGCAATGCCATGTAGCTGCGTATACCAATAGAGTGAGAATCCCCCCAGAAAAGCATTTGTGCGACTTCATTTCCTTAGTGTCACCTATCTACCACTATTTTTGTGCATAAATGGAAATCAAAAGATAGACTATGTTTGCACCTTGTGGTCAGCATGGTTTGGTGCAGCCAACATATCTGTTTTTCATACCCGTGCGGTCCGTTGTTAGGCCACATCCGACTATGCAGCACAGCCACAGCGGTGTTTAGTCAGACACCACTCAATAAATTCTCTTGTAGTTGATACATGCATTTATTTTCTCACTGCACTACGTGCCTTTTCTGAAAGAGTAACCAAACTTCTTTCACTTGACCTTTATTTCTCGAGTTTCGGACTGGAACGAACAGAAGGCGGTGTAAAGCTTCGGACCCCCAAGGGCTAAATTATTGAATCGCCATTGCAATGGTCATTTTGACTTCAGCCAGTGGTCACTCTCCTAGAGCCACAAACGGTGTCCACTTGTGGTCCCAGTGTATATAGTTTGGTGTTTAGCAGTGAAGCAAGATACGGGACCGCCGCAACTCGTACGTTATTTTGAAATATCGTTGTAATGAAAAACTTCGATTGTAAGCAAGAGGTCAAACCTAGGAGCGAACATTACGTACCTTGGCAGTTGCCGTGTGCGCCGACAAGCAAACACACACACAAAAAAAATTACACACACTTCAAACGTTCTTTATTTGAAGAAATCTGTGATTTTCTTCTGACGCGTGGAGCACAAACGGCTGATTAAGTACGCCTCAACACCTTCCACCTTACGTAGCACCTCATCGGGCACATCACTGCACCGACCAATGTAGGTGCGGACTTTGTTCATGTGCACTAAAACATCCGAGTGCGATATGGTCTCATCCTCTTCAGTGTTCGGTGATACAGAGTCCTCTTTCTTCGGGTCGTCATCGTCGTCGTCGTCGTCACTGGAGACGTCGCGAACGCTGTTGACAATCTCCTCGGTTGTCATGTCCGCCGACGTTAGTGCTGCGCTGTCGCTCTCCACGTAGTCGTCGAAGGAAGAGACGTCGGGCAACAGTTCCTCAACCTCAGTCCACAGGTCTCCTGGGTTGCTCTGGTCCTCTTCCAGGTTGTCTTCAACTTGGGCAGGCGCCTTGATTAGGCCTGCTTTTCGCCAACAGTTACGGATTGTTGACGTCTTCACGTTCCACCAAGCTCCCGTCAGCATTTCCGCCGCTTGACGAACGTTGACTGATGTCGGCTGCTTTAAGCGGAGATTTACAATAAAACGCTGCACAAGGCGCTTGCGAAATTCCGCCTTAACACTCTTTATGATGCCTTGATCTAGTGGTTGCAGCAACGACGTGTTGTTCGGTGGCAGAAACTCCAGGCGAACGTGCGTCAAGCGAACATTCACAATGTGGGCTGAACAGTTGTCTACGATCAAAAGAATTTTTCTATTTTCTTTCCTCATTTGTTCGTCGAGTTTGATGAGCCACTGCGAAAACAATTCTCTTGTCATCCAGGCACGCTTGTTCGCACAATAGTCGAACGGTAGGGATACGACGTTCTTCATGCAGCGAGGCTTTGCGTATTTTCCAATGACAAGCGGCTTGATTTTCTTCGTGCCCGACGCATTGCAGCAGAGCAAGACCGTCACGCGGAGATGCGACTTCTTGCCTCTTTTACACTGCTGACCTTTGAAGTGCATCGTCCGATCTGGCAAGAGCTGGTAGAAGCACACGGTCTCGTCCGCCTTGAAAATGTCGTCTTCGGAGTACGACTCTGCCACCTCTCGGAAACGATCGTGCCGCCAGGAATCTGCACCCTCTTTGTCCGCAGCCTTTTCTTCACCTGAGACTACCTGCCAGGTTATGCCGTTTCTCTGGCGAAAACGAAAAAGCCAACCCGCACTTGCATCAAACCCAGTTACTTCAAGTGCGTCGGCGAACTCGCGGGCTTTTTCTTGAAGCATTGGGCCAGACACTGGGATGTTTTGCAGCCGGGCATCTTTAAACCAGGTCAGCACAGCTTGGTCGACATCTTGAAAATTTCCCAGGCGCAACCGTTTCCTCGTAGGTGCAAGTTGTGACTCTCGGTGAAGCTTCAGAATCTTTTCTCTGTCTTTCCAAATGGTCGCGACAGTCGACGGGGCAATGCCACGCTCCCTGCAGAGGTCGATTTGCTTTTTGCCCGAGTCAAGTTCCCTCAACAAATCCACCTTTTCTTGCAGGGAAAACTGCTTTCGCCTCTTCTTAGCGCTGTCACCTGGTGCATTCATCGTCGGGTCTCCAAACACTTTGCAGAAAGCTAAGAAAAAAAGAACGACAACAAAACGCAGCAGACTTCACACGTGCGTGGCACGAAGGACGCACGACGAAGGACGAGGCAACGAGGCTAGGCCTGCTAAGCTGCCACACATCAAACATCAAACCATACCTGTGTGATGGCGCTAGCAGTCGGCTCTCAACACGGTGATGATGATAGCTTCCGTGCATGGAAAAAAACAGCGGCTACTGCGCTACGTGAGAGTTGCGGTGCTGCTACTAAATTCGTAATACTGATGTTCCTTGCGTATAGGCGAGCAAATAAATTATGCACGTTATTCTGAAATATACATTGTACTGAAATTCGTTGTTCTGAAATATTTTTACATTGAAAATATATAGGCAATCTGGCGGGGATTTTCAAAATATTCGTAAATCTGAAAAAATCCTTAATTCGGTGTTCATAGTAACGAGATTTGACTGTATGGCCCATCTCAATACTCTATTCTTTTTTTTTTTTACATTCATTTGCTCTAGGTGAAACAAAAATTAACGTTCTGGAATACTCATTTCGTGGTTTTTGCAAGACTTTTTGTTTCACCGCACTTTATTAAAGAAGGTTTAGTGACAGCTCTTCAAGAAGAATAAAACTGTGTAGTTGACTTGCTGTACAGATGAATGATAGTGTATGAGAAAAATGATGACTGCGAAAAGGACAGGGGGTGGCGATCCTGAAATTATCGACAGCGGTATTAGCAATACTGTACTTGTTTAATCTATAAATTTAGTTAAGTCTGCCTTGGTAGTTTAGTGATTGAAGTGCTCAGCTGGTGACCCGAAGGTTGTGAGTTTTATCCCGGCCACGGAAGTAGACTTTCAATGGAGCCGAATCGCTAGAGGCCCATGTGCTGTTCAGTGTGAGCGCACGTTAAGGAACACCAGATGGTCAAAATTGCTGGAGCTCTCCACTACAGTGTCTCCTATAATCATGTCATGGTTTTGTAATGTCATTCATAATTGTTACAATTATTATTATACTTCATTGGTACAGGGCAAAGCTAAATGAATGTGTTCAAAGATGTGCTTTTTTTCTTCGAAGAACTTAATTCTTTTATGCTTATAACGATGTACTTATTCATGTTTATACCAGTCAGTTCAGCTGTTCATGGGCGTTCCCCTGGAAGCGTCTGGCATCGACTACCACGTGGCCCTGGCCCAGAATTCTCTGGCCCAATGCCTCTCGTGCCCTGCACTCCAGAACGAGCTCTTCTGCCAACTCATCAAGCAGACCTCACCGCTGCCAGGGGGACACAGGCTTGCCGGAGTGCAGGTTGGTGCCGCTTTCTTAACAGCAGATCTCGGCTAATCAGAGCTTAAGTAGAAAACGATGCCGCCAGTCCCGCGCGGAACAGTGCTCTTGTATGTGTCCTTCTTTGCCTGATCTCTCGTGTTTGGCACCGTTTCCCTCCTATGTGTCGTACCAACATGTCCAAGCAATCTCTTTAGGTAATCTATTCTAAGCTCCTTTCAGGCTGGTAATACTAGTACACTTGCAAGGTATTCACTTCACCATAGATCTTAACATTTGTGATGTAGGGAATCAACCACCATGCCATTATTCATCATTTTGCAGAAAAATGAGGTAACCATCACAGATTTGAGAGGCATTACGTGCACCTTGCTTGTTCTGTGGCTGTGTACAACGAAGAATTACGGTTGAGTGTTTTTAATGGTTGGGAAGCTTTCAACAACCCACTCATCACATAATTCGTATTGTGTGATACCTGGTCGTTATTTACTCCTTTACTATGCTATATTACATCTGTTAATGCGATTCCTTGCCCGACATGATACCTGTAAAGGGTCTTTTTGTGAAAGAGTTTGAAGCACTGGTGTGGCTCTGTAGTAGAGTGCTTCACTGCTATGCAGAGGGTCTGGGTTCAAGTCTCGTTTGATCTTGTGTATTCTTTAGGAGCGAAACTTTTTAAGATGTGGGTTGTGCATCCTCGATGTATGTAGTAGGTAGCTACCTCTCGTTTAGTTCTTGGAATGTCCGCTAGATGGCAGTACTTGTGTATGATGAGTATATGATGAAAAAAATGCGAGATGGCGATACTCGGAGTGGTCACTAGATAGACGGACAGACGGACGTACAGGTGAATAGACAGACAGACAGACAGGCGGACGGACAGACAAACGATTGACGGTTTACCGATAAAACCTTCCAAAGGTTCGCCCCACTCATCATCATTCACTCTGTGGATATGCTGGGATTTTTTTTCTCATTTTGCACGGTACCAGTTATGGACGCTGGCAGCGGTGGACAACTACAGCTCCAAAATAGTTGTCATTGTTCTCTAACAGCCTTCGCTGCAAAAATTGAGACAGTCATAAGGCTCTGTAACATGAAATTTAAGTGCAGCTGTTTGGTGCTTTGGATTCATGATATACAAACAGCTAGGCCCTCTCGGGGTCAAGGCTTGGCATCTGCTTTGGTACCATGCACGGCCGAGTCATAATGGTAAAGCGCCACTAGAAAAATAGACCTCAGAAGCACACAGAACCCAACTGGCGCAGTTGCTAGCTACCACAATACTGTCTTTGCAAGGTGGCATTAACAGTGCACCATGTTTATCACAGTTTTGATCGTAAACTGGCGCTTTTTTTTTTTAATCCTGCAACCTTGGCGGATTATATAATTAGGCATGTGGGTATTTGAAGATAACTGCCAACCTAGATTCGACCAAGTACAGTATATCACTGATAACAATAAATCACTCATCATTTCTTTATCGGTACTGAATTCCCCTAAATTTTTATGCCATGGGAGAGAAATATGTACCATCTACTGAGTACCCTTCATGATACTGCTACAGCTGTGTTGACCCAGAGAGCTACGAAAAGCTGCCCTCTAATGATACCAGTAGAACAGAATTAGAACACATAGAATTTCCATAACCTTCAAAAATAATGGATACAATTTCTCTGCTGGATTGAATATTTGATGAGGTTTCACTTTGAATAGCAGGCCTGTTTAAGCTCTTTGTTCCGCCGTTTCGCATGACGAGAAAACTATCGCCTGCTGACACAGCTATGCCTAACGGATGCAACTCAATAACTCGGCACATACTATTTTTGTCCTCTTCTTCATCTTAAGATTGACGATAATTGAGGAGTTTGCTCATAGCAACATACATTTAAGAAATGAGGATGTTTAGAGTACATCTTTCTGAGGCATGTAGTAACTTGGCCGATAAGGATTGCAATCGCCATCACACCCATTGAAATTGAAACGATCGACATGCAATGTGTGCCTGTCTTCAGTGCATGTGCCTTGTGAGGAAAACAAAAGAGAAAGGAGAGAAAGAAACAGGGTGAGAAATAGACAAAGAAAAGGGTTTAAATAGATGAGAACAGAAATACCTCCTCGCTAATATCATGCTAATTATAATGATGCTAATTCTCATCCACCATGTTTATACCTGTTAATTAGGACATTTTAATTAAGAGTTGGTTAATTAACATCACATCAATCGAAGTTTGCTGGCTAGGACATGTCAAATTAAGACCTTGCTAGTTCAGCCTCAAGCTCCTTTGGTAAGTCCGGCTTTGTACTTTTAGTGCTAACTGCCCACATTTTTTCTACATCTGCTGAGCAGAGTGCCTCCTCTCACTTTATTTTTCATCCCTGTTTCTCAAAACCATGCAGCAGCTGCTGCTGTGTGCCACCCAGTCGCTGTTCCTGTGTGACTCTTCCTCTGAGAAGGGCTCGCCGACAACTGACAAGGCTGGTGGAACACCGCCTCCTCCGGCCCCGGCACCGCTATGCCATCAGGTGCCACCACCCCCGTCCCAGCAGCCGGCTGACTGGGTTCTCGTGCAGGGATGGCAACTGCTCTCTCTCGCAGTGGCGCTCTTCCCGCCTCGCAACAGGACCCGGTGGCTTTTGAGGAAGCACCTCCTGCGGCATGCGGACTCAAGGTGATTGAAGCGCTGACCCTGTCAAAAAATATCATTAACCTCCCTGGGTGTCGCGTCCACAATTGTGACCTACTGCATTGGTCTAGTTGGTTGCGGTTCTTGAGTGCTGATCCGAATGTTATGGTGCAGAATCAGAGTCTGGTGGCCACATTTTGGGGGAGAGGAAATTCTACAATCCTATGTGTTTATATTTAGGTGCATGCTAAAGGATACGAAGTGGCCATGCTTTCTGGAGCCCCTCGCTACAAAGTTCCTCGCAACCATAATGTGGTTTTGGGACACAAAGCCCCAACAATTATGAGAATAGTGTTACCCACCTTGCTGGAGACAGCTTATATATCAACTGGTGGCCAAAAAAAGGCAAGAAGCAGTGAGTTTAAGGTGTATTGAATGTAGTATAGCACATCCAAGGCGTCTTCATTGACCTTCAGTTGGCTGCATATAGGTTTGTCATAAATGTTACCATGCTCAACAATTCATAAACATGGGCTAATTATCATCACTGTAATTGAAATTTTTCTAGCTAGGACATCACAAATTAAGACTTTGCTAATTCAGCCTCAAGATCTTTTAGTTAGCCTTGTACCTCTTGTGCTAACTGCCCACATTTTGTGAGTTTTGTGCTTTTGTGAATTTTATAGTAGTGGAACTTCGATAGTAGGGAGTGAGTTATAGGCAGTAAAATACGTTGATGTTTGAAAATATGCCATACTTAGGCCCGTATTCACAAACCAACCTCCACCTTACCTCGAGCTTTTCTCATGGGTTTTAAGCCGTTATTGTGCTTGCGGAACGAGGTAGGCTAGTATACATGAACCAATCTCGTTATATTTTACCATTTCTGTGCCCTTATAACACACGTAGAGAGTACAGGAACTTGAGGAAAATGTGAGAAAAGGCCAGGATTGGTTTGTGAATATGGGCCTTAGCCTTCATAACACATCTTTAAACTTGACCATAGGTGTGCATGTGCAAATGACATCGGTGACTGACACCGAGTGAAAACAAGCTTTTCACAATGCTCATGCATGGTTAGCAGGTTAATTTCTATTAGTTTGCATGGTTAAAATGTGAGGACAATACGAAGGTATTCTCTTTAGAAATGTTTTTCATGAATTGTAGTAGCAGGTGCGGGTTATGTACAGGGATGGCAGGCCCGTAACCAGAAATGTTTTTCGGAAGGGGCCCACTTAATAAAGGCCTTGATTACTTTAGGAAAACGCCTGTTTTCATTACTTATTTTCAGTAAAACATTCCCCTTCATCCGGTTTCGAGGGGAGAGGGGGCTTGGGCCCTTAGGGCACCGCTCCTGGCCTGGGGGACGGGTTACATGCGAGAAGGTACGGTATTATAGAGTTAGCAGAAGAAACTTAGGTAAGCAGCATAGTGCCATGCATAGCAGATGTGGTTGGTGCACATTCTTCATGAAGGTGAGCAGTAAGTAGTGCAGAATGGCAAAAACACAAATAGGGCAGGACTGAGTAAGCAAAAGAAAGTTGGCACTTTCTCAGCTCATGTGTTCATCATTCTTTTACTTCCTGAGTCCTCGCTACCTGCATTTCCGTGCAGCTTCATGCTGCTCAAGCAAAAAACGCAAACATGAATCAGCTCTGCCGCATTGCTTTTCTTATTCTGCACACATTCCTGCAGAAATTTTTTGAGTAGCTTCTTTACGTTCAGAACTTCTGCAGAATGCAATAAACCCTTTTGTAGTTCCAATGCCAGCTTTCACGAGATACAGTCAGCTTAACTAATGGCGTAGAGTCACATACTGCGAACAGTGTGTTTGAGCGCAGGTATGACGCGGAAAGCATGTATTCAGTTCTCTTGATACAAACACGCATAATAGACAAATTCTAGCACTTCGTGCAGGTTTTTCTCATCCCAATCATTTCCCCTATTAAGTCCAAATTGCTAACATTGTATGGTGCACCATTTCTTGTACCCGCGAGAGCTCCTGAGTGTTGGCAGGAACACGGCTGAAGCAGAGATAAAAGAAGCTGGCCGTTTCTGTCGCATGGAGGGCTGATGCGATGTAACCCCACATTCAAGGCCTGCTGTCAATCGCTCCTCAAGAAGATTGTTCCCCCGCACACAGAAGTTAGCGCTATCTCAGCATTCATTAGCAAGCCACTCTGCGTGCTGTGATCTCTTTGCGTCATGCTGTCGCGACTGAGGTGAGAAATAACACGAAAAAAGCTTTTCTCCTTGGAGCTGCCGTACTTATATACTACAGCGTTTTGTAGTTACGCAAGATCGGATCAAAAGGAGTTAACTGCTAGCCTCATCTCACTATAAGTACGGCAGGTGCTGTAATTATAATTAGTAGGGTGAATATGCAGTATGTGGAAGCACATTTGCGAATTATAAAGAGGGTTCATTGCCCCATCTTATGAGCATGGAAGTCTTCATAACTCACATCTTCAATGCAGGAGTGAGCCAGGCCAGTATGCGTCGTTCTGCGGCCGAGCCCTGGAGCGTGCGTTGAAGGCTGGCAGCCCCCGGGAGTGCCGTCCCTCGCGCATGGAAGTCCTTAGCATACTGCAGCGCAACCCATTTCATCACTCCCTGCCACACTCCATTCCCGTTCACTTCCTCAACGGCACCTATCTGGTGAGGAACAGGATGGTGGGCGTGTCTAATACCGAGGCCCTGCTTGAAACCATTATCTACTAATGTGAGCATTGATGTTCACTCTTGTCGCAGTTAAACCAGAAATAATGAGCTAAATAGTCTTCCTTGAAGTTATAGCTACCATATTTACTCACATAATCCTTGCACTTTTTTTTTTTTTGCAGGAAACTGTTGAAAAGTTGGAAGGGTGTGAGAATTAAACGGGAAAATTTTTCGCGATAACACACTGAGAAAAAAAAAAAAGAACCAGCTGCAAATTGGGATTCTCATGCCAGCAACTAATTGCAAGCTTTAAGAAGTAATAAGGAAGACTTACCTTAACAGTAAAGCTACGCGTTCAACACAAAGCAAGATTTTTTTATTTTTTTTATTTACAAAATGCTGTCAACCCTTCTTGAGGGTTATTACAGAAGTGGAAACAATACAAACTTTTTACAAGCAAGGCAATGCAGTGGCAATACAAGAAGAGTACATAAGAAACGAACACAAGAGAAATGACATCATGACGTGCAAGCGATGCGATCATGGTAATAACTAATGCATACATCATACAGGAATAGCAATACATTGCCTACAACCAAATGATAAAGAAAATTGAAGAAATTGTTAGATTGTGGACACTGTTTATTTGCAGACACTAAAGCCACTCAAGGGTCATCAAGTTTAGACCCCTGAAGCAATCAAGAAGCACTGCCTCACCTTGTCGCCATTTTCCAGTCTTGGACCCACGGAAGAATCAACGCGTCTTGGTGGCTTTTATCTGCTCGTGCTACTGTTGCCAGTAGCAAATGCAAAATTCCTCGACTCCGCAGTGCCTGCCAGCAGCCCGATTGCCATTGCTTAGTGCACAATCAATCACTTCGAACTTGAAAGCAGCCATGTAGCTTCCGCATCAACCTGTCGCGTAACGACAGAACGATCACAACTACTTACATTGCACAAACTAGCACGAACATGCCGCAACATGTGCTTGCCACTCTGGCTTGACTTGGAATGGATTAGATAGTATGCATGAAGCTTAAGAAATGGCGCTAGGCATTCATGTGTTATCAGTTATCATCATCATCAGTGTTCAGAAGAAGCAAAGCACATTACTGCTGCAATTTTCGGGGGTGCACTGATTACTCGCAGAAACAAAACTAATTTTTGTCGGGCAATTGGAAAGGTGCGAGAATTATGCGAGTGCGAGGATCACATGAGTAAATAAAATATAACTGTTCCAGACTTGCTCAGCAGACATGCTGTGTACCATCTACAGTTTCCGAGCGGCAACTATGCAGCCTACTCACTGTATTGCTAGTTAGCAGGCGATAAAGTTGTATGTAATTGTGCTCTTTTTAGTGTTGAAGTGATGAGTGGTCCTTCCTTCCTTGCTAGGTTGTTGGCTTCGACGGCTCCACCACGGTGGACGAGTTCATCGGGACATTGACCCAGGAAGCCGGCATGCGTGACCCGAGTCAGTCAGGCTTTGCTCTCTACAGCGATGACCCCATTGACAAGGGCGTCCAGCACTGCCTCAACCTCTCCACCCAGGTGTTTGCTCACTACTCAGCTTTTTCTGTACGTGCTGTCGGAATCTATGAAAAGAGGTATTGCCGGATGTGCTCATTATATGCGATCATAGAGCGATCATTATATGAGATCATATGCGATTATCATGTTGTGAGACCTCTAAAGCAAGGAAGGAGCTTATTAGATGCGAAGCAGCTCTTTGACTGGCCCGTGTAATGCTGTTTATCCGTGTCTCCAAGCCAACGCGCCGCACCGCGCTTCCGCCGCCGCAGTTGTTGGAACTGTAGGGGTACGGGAAACGTAGGCTCCCCCCCCCCCCCCCTAGCACTTTGCGCAATCGAAAACATATTTACAAAAAAAAAAGAGAACGACAAATACTATATACATGAACGCCGTAAGGTGTCTTTTGGGATGTCCAGGTTGTCAACGTAGAGTGGCCTTCAGTAAGCAGTGGGTCTCCGGCAGGTGACTCTGGGTGAATCGCATCGGGCGAGGGTTGGGAGGGACGGAGACTGCTGGAAGCAAGGGTGGTCGTCCGTATGGGCGGGTGACGCAAGGCACATGCCTGCAACGCAGGCGTGACTTTCGGTGATGAACTGTCGCCATAGGCCGACAATTGCTGCACCGTGGCATTGTAATGTTCCCACAACGCGTACCTTAGGTCGTGGGCTGCACTTTAAGGGGGAACGCGGCTTTGGGGTCGCGAAAAATGGCAAAAAAATCTATTTTTTGAAAATCAAGTTTTCAGTTTCTGAAACCCTTTTTCTATTCGATTCCAAAATATCTACACTGAAAACCGCGCAGAAGTGCTTCGGAAAATTCGTTTCACCCACCTAGGTAGCGAAAATATTTCTGGAAATCGCGAGAAAACAGCGATTTTCGAAAAATTATAGCTTTGCGATGGCGGGGCCGGGAGCCGACTTTTTGGGCTCATCGGAAAAAGCATTTCTCCGTGTTTAACTTTCCTGCCTCAGCTGGCTCCTCCCTTTAAAAACAAGCACACAAAAAGTAAATGTTTGAAGGTTGTTTCGAGGCCCTTGATTGGCTGTGGCCGCCATGTTGCCTAAGCTCGCCTCTCCATTGGCCCGATGCTCGCTCCGGGAGATCGTCGTCTGATGCTTGTGCGTCGCGTGGACATGGCTCTCGATAATCGCTACTTCGTTGCGTTTTTGCGGCTCAATGATCACTTAGGATATAATTACGCGTTAGTTAGGAGCCGTAAGCGGATGCGCGATCAGGTTACTACGAGCGGGCGCCCGGTCTATGAGCGCGGCGCGTCATCGGAGTCGTTTTTAGCCCTAACTCCGCCGACAGCGAGACGGCGGGCAGGAACGACGCGCTAGCGCACTCGTGGCGACGTGCGTCTTCGCAAACAATGAAGCTGTAAGTGGCGACACGACCAGTTTACTATGAGCGGATGCACGATCAGATTACTACGAGCGCGGCGCATCATCGGAGTCGTCTTTAGCCGTAACTCCGCTGACAGCGAGACTGCGGGCAGGAACGACGCGCTAGCGCACTCCTGGCGACGTGCTTCTTCGCAAGAAATGAAGCACATCACTTGCTAGCTCCTCTGAACCTCGTACGGGCATTCGAGGCATTGGCAGTGGACCATACAGTCAAGCTCGGCACCCCCCCCCCCCCCCCCCCCCCTCACTGCCAAGGATTGCTCGGAACAGAGGCCAGCAGTTTCACGTGTCGGCACTCGAAATTGTGATGCCAAGTGCAGTGCACGCCGATTTTTTGTCATCGTAATTACACAGTTCGCGCATCGTCACCAAACGCCGCCGGCAAAGTGCATTACGCGCTGGCTGCACTATCCACGTGGCCGCGCACTCCACGGTCATATGGAGTGCTGTCAATAAGTGTTTGTGATGCGATTTAGACATGTGATGCGATTTATACGTGCTTGGAGCCGTGCTTGGTATCGCCACGAACTTCTATGAATGTTTTGAGGCAATGAAAGCCTCATAGATTAGCGTTTCCACGACCGGTTGTATGATGACGCGTTTCACGGCTAGAGTGGCAAAAGAGCATGTATGAATCAGGGTTACGAATTTTTATATGCCCATTTCACGTCATTAAATATACTGCTAAAAATTCATTAATATACTGCTAAAAAAGTAAAAATTCTTGTGCCACCAGTCTTCTGCCCATAACTTTGTTATTTGAAAAGAAGGCATAGGCCGTCATGGTCTGATCCATTTTTCTGATGCAATAAACCTCTCTCCAAATAAAGAAAAATTTCGGTGAATATTTGTAATAAAGTACTTAATTATGCTAATTACAAGTGCAGCACAAGAAATATGTGTAATCATTTCAGTATATGGTCTTATTTAATTACAATCTTTTTTGTCATGCATATCACACCACTCGTTCATAGAAAGAACTTGGTTAGAAATCCGTACTTGTTCTTTGTAAAACATGAAAAGGAGGTTATGGGAGGAAAAAAGGGGCAACTGGTCAGAGACCAGATACCTGATAAGTCAAATATCACAAGACAAACCTAAGATCACAATCTTATGGTGTTTTAGAGACATAAAAAGAAGTTAAAACTTTAAATGCGTTTTTTTCAATACTGTTCTTTTGGCATTATACTCAGCTCGTGCAGCAGATATCTGGGCAACCACTGTACATATAAATTTTGATTTCGTTTATTCTGTAATGCTCTTTGAACTGTGCTTCAGGGGGCTGCGATCTTGGTTTTTCATTTTACTCCTTCAAGAATTTTTTATAGGGTTTCTTGTTTGTAGTGCAAGTGTGCTCATTGCAGTGTCGCTGGAGAAAACGTCAACCACAAGTTTTAGTGTTGCAAAAAAATTATTTTGAGATCGCAGCCCCTTTCAACATACATTTGGCTGTGCATACAGTAATTACCAACCATTTTTGTCATTTTATAAATCCTCCAGCCTCTCCACGAGGTTCAATTAAAAAATAATTTGTCTCTCATTAAGTATTTGTGCTATCGCCTCGAAATTTTTATGGATGCATGTTGAGGCCATTCTTAGTGTCTGTGTCAATTTTCGTCATCATCCGATTAAAAACAAGAAAGTTCATTGTCAAAGGCACGTCCCCTTTTAAATGGCGAGGCGGTGTTAGAAATGCGGCGTTCATAGTGCTGGTGCTGCACACGACGTCGTCGGCGCACTGCGGACTGCTGATCTGTGGAACACCGACACCAGCCTATCTTACGCATTTGATGACTTGTCAGGGGTTCCTTCGCCGTACTTCCGCCTTCTTTCAATGGATGCCTGCACCCTTGGGTACCTTGGAAGGGCGGGTGGAAAGCCGCCTATTCATTTCGCTTTAGGTATGATGCCATCGCCGTGTTTGAGTCATAGCTCGGCGACGTGCGATGTCATGGCCGAGTGTCGGTGTATTGGGAGCCTGGGCACTTGCATTTCCGGGGCTTGGCCACTGGCATTTCCGGGCGTCGTTCAGGAGGATGTTGCACAGACGTGCGGACCCCGTGGTAAGACTGGACTTTGAACCACTGGTCGAGGTATTCCGTTGAGAGTCTGGTGACTAGCAGCACACGGGCAGGGGAACATGCTCATTGACTGCTTGTGTGTCTTTTGTAGCATGGGCAGGCGGTTCCAAGCTTGGCCGGCCCAGTGCGTTGTACGCCGTCGTCATCGTCCTAGTGGGAGGCTCGGCAGTTGTGTCCGAGAAGCCACCAGGCGTCTCAGCTGGCTCATCTGTCATTGGTGATTCGAAAGCCTGTGTGGCAGGACAGGATTCTGCTAAGAATCCGACGGTATCTGAAGCTGTAACCGGTGTCGAATCTGCCAAGGAGAGAGGTGGAAGTGGCCCTGGTGGCGGAACCAACACGACGGAAACAAGAAGCGGAACACTGGGGTGGCGGGCCTTTCGATCGGTGGGCTGCTTGAAGCAACAGGGTGATCTTTGTCACTTGCGTAGCCGGTGGTTGTCGGCAGGGCGATAGTCTGGACTGACCATGGTGTTGGAGGCGTAGTCGACGCCGTGGTGTCGCTTTTGGGAACTTCAAACTGCGAAGAAGGCTGGATTCTGGTTGATGAAGAAGCGCCTTGCGTTTGGTCCATACCTTGTCGGAGGTGCTGTTCAGCGCATCAAAACTGTAGGACGGTGTCCCGTAGTTCGTCATATAGGCGGTGGCTCCAAGAGAAATAGGTGAGGTGTCACAACAGTACTGAAAGTTGGGCGAGTTGGTACTCATTCATGACTTCTTTGCGCAAACACGTACACGGACACAAGGAAAAGAGGCAAACAACACGGGCGCAAACTCACAACTGGTTTATTTTGAACAACGACCTGTACTTATATCTTCACGTAGCCACCGATGGGGGCCCCCCCATCGGTGGATCCACCGATGGGGGGGGGCGTGTGGGCTACGTGAAGATATAAGTACAGGTCGTTGTTCAAAATAAACCAGTTGTGAGTTTGCGCCCGTGTTGTTTGACTCTTTTCCTTGTGTCCGTGTACGTGTTTGCGCAAAGAAGTCATGAGGTGAGGTGTCATTTGAGGTCAGGTTGAAGAACATACTTCAGGACCTCAAACATGAATTCTTGGAGCCAGATGATGTTGAGCTCCAAGGCAGCCTCGAACTCCTGGAACGATGACTCAGTGTCGGAGGTGGGGAACAGTGGTAGAGGCAGGTCAAAGTGAGGCTGCAAGGCTTGAGCCGGCTGGAACATGGCTGCGAAGCTCAGTGGCCGCGGTGCAGTGCCGTTAGGCTTGTCCGTTCGTACGTGGTCACCACTTGTAGATGTACTAGAGACAAGACGGTGGCGACGAGCCCGTGCTGAGGTCACAGCTTTTATTTGAGATGCAGGCGTAGGCGGAGTCGCCGCTGCAGCATCCAGCCAGGCCAGGAGCTCAGCCGTTCTGCATTCCTCGTGGCTCGCGCTTCCCGAGCCACGCGGCTCGCTTCTTTTTCGGCGCGGCCAGCTGGCTAAATTTCGCGTGGCGCTAAATAACTATGCCAAGTAGGTTAAGTTGCAGCTGTGCGTTGACGACGCTCTCTCTCACCCGCAGTAGCTTCCGGCTCCTCCCAACACTCCTAGGTGGTGTTGCCCTTCTGCCCACTCGCAACACACTTCTATCTCGTTTCACTCTCTCCGCTGCCGGCAACGCTTGACCACAGGTCGAGTGAAAACACTGTTTTGGCTTGTTTATCTGCGATTAAACTTAAACGAAACCCAACCCTTCTTCCGTGTTTTTGCTTTATCAAAGAAATGTTTACTCGAGTAAACGCTACACCGAGTTTCACTTCAAACCGTTCTTCCAGCACCCGTGTCGACGCCCGTTTCAGCCGAGTCGACGGCATGGGCACCGCTGCTGCTTCGCATTCCATCATGGTTTCCTTTGGGGAGATTGTCCATAATTTTTTTAGGAGAAAGCCCTATGTATTCTACGTGTATAAAAATTGCTTAATTGGCAAAAGCATGAATTTGTAATAAAAAATGCAAAATGTTGCACGACGTCTTGTGGTGTCATCATAAACAGACGAAATTCGTGATGTCACAAAAGTGTCATCAATCACCTCTTGCAGTGAGTTTGTCATGCATACGAGTGCGCTTAGTACTGATTATTTGAAGTTATTCTGCAACAACAAGGTTGCAATGCTGACTATGCAAAAAAGCTGCAATTAAACCATCTATGGGAACCTGGCCACCTACATACATATGTAAGACACGTTATTGGCAGCTACATCAATCTTTTTTGTCTTTGTCATTTTTTGTTTTCGGAAAGAGATGTCCCCCCCTTGAAACAAATGGCAATCTACAAAGTGTATTGTGTACACTATGTAAAGTACGCTATAATGCACTGCAGTGTTCTACCACATGCAACTTCCGAGGTGAAAATAATGAACAGGATTATCACGAATCATCATGTAGCGAAAAAAATATTTGATTCAGGAAAAGGGGAGGGACGAAGGGCCTTTTTCTTGTCCTGTGTCACACATTTTTTTGTGCTACGTGATTAGCTATAGATTACCAACACGCCCAACTTTATACTTTTCTCATTATCATGAAATTTTGAGGCAGGGATGTGGACGGCCACTGCACCCTGCATGTTAAGCAGTGGGTTAGTATTGAGCAGACAGTATAATTAAACTCGCATTCACCGTCTCGCCGTTCTCTTTGTTGTTTTCCCGCAGAAGGGGGACTCCTTGCTGGCGGACGAAGGTTACCAATGTGGCACTCTCAAGGTGAGCACTTGCTGCTGCATTCAAAGAGCGGTAGACTGCCTTCATTAACAGATAATTTTTGGAGTCTCACGAAGCGATTATGAGGGGCACACCATCTTACAGATCAGCTGCATTAGCAACCATTAGTTCACTGCACATGATATCTTCCACTGAGGTTTATGGAACCCAATGCTCTGCTGCCAACTGTTGCATCATTTTCTCTCACTCCTCGGCAACCTGAACTGATGAAATCCATCAGGGGCTGAGTCAAGCTTTTCGGTGGAGGGGTATGTCCCTCATATGTGTGTATGTGTTCATGTACATTGTGTGTGTATATGTACACTGACAAACAGCAGACAAGTGCTTTGGTAGAGAATCGCTTGTCCTGCCCAAACTGTCCCCAAACTGCTTTGGACGAGCAGAGCTTCTCTTAGGGGAATACGTTATCCCCTGTAGTGTTCAGGACTAGAAGTGCTCATCTACTGCTTAGATGGTGCGTCATCCACGAGATGGCAGAATTTACTAAATTTAGCTTTCTCCTGCGGCAGGAGCATGGTTTTTGTACGGAAAGACGGTATGCAGAGGCAGTGACCCAAGCACAGCTGGCCCTTCAACAAGAATAAGAAGCTTTTAATTTCTCTCATCTTCTTCGAGTGATGATGATTTGGATACACAAGTTTATCTTGTATCCGGAAGTGTAGACAGCGATGACAGTGAATTGAGCCACTCCTCCGCTAATGACTAACATAGGCTTGGAAACCAACATGGCAAGTGCTCGTCAGTGAAGTCATTTTGCTTTATTCCGTGTTTCGAAATTTTCCACACGATCGCAATGCTTTCCTAGTGAAACAACTCAAGGTGGCTTAGCCTACACAAGGGAATAAAGATGTGGGGTTCCCTAACTGTTTTATTTACAAGGCTTACATCTTTTTTAGCAGCAAGTGGCTTGTTTCCTATATATGCTTCAGAAGTAAACTTTATTGTGCTGATTTTACTGAGTGTGTGATACAAATATTTTTTCAACTTAGAATATCTGCCTTTTAGTACAATCAGATTCGAAACAGCAATAAAAAATAGTCACTTTTGGACGAGAAACTTTTGTAAAAATTGCGCACTGAAAGGGTTCAAGGGGAAGTGTTGCACCCATACAGATCCTTTGAATAGCTTCCTTCAGTCAGAACTGCGGCAGCCTTTTATTATCAATGTTATTGTTGTTCCTTGGCGTAGTTGCTTTGCAACAACTTTTGTCTAACTTTATTTTGTACAATTTTTATCAATGGGGTTGCAGGTCACACCTGTTTAGAATCCTCTAATGTTCACGAAAAGTTGTGCCACGATGAAAATTGTGAGAGGATGATATTTGTTTACTCTTCTCGTTGAGTTCGTTTCAGAAAAAGAATGATGAAATTTTATTTGTGGCATATAACCTAATTAGTCGTAATTAGTTATACTTAATCATTTGAATAAGTGTTCAGCTCTGTTACTTAATTATAAAATGTTAAATATGCAACCACTACTTTTTCATGAAGCTGTCACAAGTTTGTCATCTTTTTTTGAGATTATATAGTCAATGTATCAGATACGATACAGTGGGCATTGCGGGGCCTCTTAAATGACGCAGCCTTTGATGAGAGTCTACTTTTTCTTGCAGCTGTGCGATGTGATCTCTCGTTGGGAACAGGCCCTTCGGGAGCGCCATCTGGGCAAAGTGGAGAACACACGAGTTATCTGTCTCACCTTCAAGAACAGGTAACTGACTGTCCGTGTTGCATGTCTCGTCGTCATCAGGTAATGTTCTAAGCTTGCCTCGCAGCTGGTTGAGCGAGCAGTTTGGTGAATCGTAACTTAGTGGTTGTTGGTCACAAGTCACACACACATTGATGTAGGGTTAGCCACTACCTCTGAAATGTGTGTTTGCGCTTGCATTTCACTCCCTTCCGCTCTATACTCTCGCTACACTAAACGATTACCCTATTTACTCGCGTAATGAACCCCCCTTTTTCAGAAAAGTAGATGCCAAGTTGGGAGAGGGTTCATTATACGGGAGAAAAAAGTCACAGAAGTTATAACAGTGAAAATTTCACCTGATGGTTTTGCTTGTTTTGGCCCGCAAAATGCGTGCCGAATCTTTTTGTGTGAGTAGCGTGTGTGCAGGCCAGCCTGGTCGGATCAACGCTGAAAGTATCGTCCAGCCGCTCAATTCTCATGCTTCAGCGCATGCTCGACTAACTTTAATTATAACACCGGCTATGTTGGTAGCGTACCGACCGATTGTCAAGAAAAAGGTAGCATAGGATGGCAGCGCACGTCATTCCATCAATGCGAGGGGTGCGGTTGCACTTTGTATTTTGGTTTGTTTTGGCACGGTTGTGCTTGCTTTGTGCTCTAAGCTGAAGGTTTCTTTAGTGTTTGACAGATTGTCTGACAATAAGGTTGCAGGCTCGTTGACCATGCTTTATGGAAAAGGTGATGGTGATAGTTGTGACGTTTCTTTCGTGCAGGTTGTTCCTGCGCCAGCACCAGAAGGCGGAGACGGAACGGGAGCGGCTGCTCACCTGCTACGCCCTGCACAGAGAGCTCATGCAGGGGCGCTTCCCTCTGACGCACGAGATGGCCCTCGAGATGGCTGCCCTCATGGCGCAGGTTGGCTCCTGCGGAGTGCTTCCTTCTGTGTGCATTCATTTGTTCGTTCATTCACTCATTGAATGAAGGAAAACAGCGTCAATTTAAGGTCTAATTTTTGTTTGTTAGATGCAATAATAATGAAGTAAGGGCCTCATATATATATATATATATATATATATATATATATTTTGTAAGATGGGGTCCAGTACCCTCAAGACTCTTCTTTATTGTCTCGAGTATGTGCCCCCCAACCTAAACTGGAGTGGTGATGATGAGTATGTACAGATGAAAAGATGGAACGAGTAATGATGCTCACAATATATATATATATATATATATATACGCGTCTTACCTATACGCAGTAACAATGCCAGAATTACTCGCTCGTTTCCGGCGGCTCTCCGTCGCTCCTTTCTAGTTCCTCTCCTTCTTCTGCTTCTTGTTGTCTGTTGCTACCTCCTTCGCCCGCTTGTCTTTTTCTCTCTCTCTTTTTTTTGGAGGGTCTTTAAACTGTGAGGGTGACCCTCTGCTACGGGAACTTGTATCATTTCACTTACATCCTCCGAAGAAGGCTGGTCCACCAGCCGAAACTGTTAGGATTAAATAAATATTTTATTGCTTTGTTTCCTATACTGCACTATTCTCGAAGTTTATAACTTTTATTACGGTAGCCGGAAGAAACTCTGATCATCTATTCATCTATATATATATATATGCAATAATAATCAAGTAAAGGCCTCATACATATATATATATATATATATATATATATACATTGCAGTCCACTTATAACGATATCGAGAAAACTAAAAATATGATCGTTATAACCGGTGATCGTTATATCTGGACTGCCGCCAAAAAATCGTCGCCGGACGTACCTTTTGTAGCCCCAGGCTTCATTTCGCTATTTTCAACAATTAATAAATATTGTAGATAGTAGGATGTCAAAAACAAGACTATTTCTTACTCCGAAGAACGCATCACGGTTTCGCTGAGGAAGAGAGACTGACCGACGGCGGGGTGGGAATAGTGGAGGAAGAAAGCACAGCCAGAGGTACACAGCCGGAATGCCAACGAGGCCCCGCCCCGATGCCGCCACACCGCTTTGCTTTTCGCTTTTTTTATTTTCTCTCTCTTTCCCGCTTTCGTTTGGCAAGCTACGAGTAGCTTGCTGGCTTGCCGTTGCAGAAGGCGGGGAGCCGCGGAGCGCGGCGCTTTGCTTTTCGCATTTTTTTTTTTAAGTTCTCTCAGCCTCTCCGCGGTCGACGCGCGGCGAAGCGCAAAACGTGACACAGCTGGCGCTATCTGTAGCGCGTCGCGCCGACTCGCGATGCTCTCCTCGGCTTTTTGAACGGTCGGGACGCGCTGCCGGCGCTGTGCTGCAGTGGAAACTTCGAGAATAGTGCAGTATAGGAAACAAAACAATAAAATATTTATTTAATCCTACCAGTTTCGGCTGGTGGACCAGCCTTCTTCGGAGGATGTAAGTGAAATGGTACAAGTTCCCGTAGCAGAGGGTCACCCTCACAGTTTGAAGACCCTCCAATAAAAAAAAAAAACACAAACACACAAATCCGACCACCATCAGGGCTGTAGACCGTGCGGGAAACCTTGCTGCAGGGTGTGCACACACATGGTGACCACAGATACGGCCGAAGCCTCCTGTTCAGACTATGTGTACAAAATTAAAGACGACCTTAACTGTGACTCAGCCAATGTGGTATACAAAATTCGCTGTGAGGTGTGCAAACAGGGATATATTGGACACATGGAAACCGCGTTCCGTTTGCGTTTCAACAACCACAGCGCACATGTAAAGGGCCTCCCCAATTTGCCGTTCTCCAAACATATCAATCTTCCTGGTCACTCTTTCGAACGCGTAAGTGTCATACTCCTACAATGCGGCTTCCAGAACACACGGAGCGCGAACAGCGGGAGTCATACTTCATAAAGAAATTCAGATCACTTACCCACGGAATCAACGAGAGCCCTGGGCGACTGACGTGCCTCCGCGACGTTTCGTGAAACACAGAAATTAAATTACTCATATAATTTATTTATACATACGTGAAGTCGCACACGTAAGTTGGTCAATATAGCGCAAGAAACTAAACGAATTCGATGCTACGTGAACCAAACGGCGTGTGTTAGTATTATTAGACTTTATTTTCATTTCTGAGTACTTTTTTAGTATTATTTAATTTTTATATTTTTGTTTACATTTTTGTTTGTTCATCCTTTACAAGAATACCCATTCATTTATTTTCAGTATGACTAGTTGTACAGTTTTCTGCAAGAGAGGGCAGGTGGAGCGAGGGGGAGAGGGCACATTAGCTTTCCAACGTGGCCATTATTTTCCGAAAGCTGGAGCGGGTCGTATGCTTCTTGTGTGTGTGTGTGTGTGTGTGTGTGTGTGTGTGTGTGTGTGTGTGGCCCGATGCCCGGGCCAGCCGCCGAACCACGTGAACTTAAACTCGATCCATGTGTGGGATGCGAGTAAGCGGCAACATGTTCCACATTTTTCCGGTTTTCTTGGTCGCCTCCGCTGGCGGCGCGTCTTACCTATACCCAGTAACAATGCCAGAATTACCCGCTCGTTTCCGGCGGCTCTCTGTCGCTCCTTTCTAGTTCCTCTCCTTCTTCTGCTTCTTGTTGTCTGTTGCTACCTCGTTCGCCCGTTTGTCTCGTTTTTTTTTTTTTTTTTTTTTTTATTGGAGGGTCTTCAAACTGTGAGGGTGACCCTCTGCTACGGGAACTTGTACCATTTCACTTACATCCTCCGAAGAAGGCTGGTCCACCAGCCGAAACTGTTAGGATTAAATAAATATTTTATTGTCTTGTTTTCTATACTGCACTATTCTCGAAGTTTATAATATATATATGTGACGTATGAAGCGATTGTTGGTAGAAGCTGATGAAGAAGAAGTGAGATAGAATAAACATGGAGTATGAGCCGGGCCACGTCTGCCATTCATCATAGCGTCACACGAGTCGACAGGATGAAGACCTGCCAGCCCTTTCATCAGTCGCTCATCATCTACGCAATCCTCCGCATGACACCCTGAGCATACATGGACTACCGTACAAGCGCCTAGCATTACGGATCGACCAGCACCATGTCAGAAGCATCTACTGACCTTCCTATACCCAAGTACACCGGAGCAGCGGACGATGGACCCGTACAAGACTGGTTCGACCTGTTCGAGTTTCACGCTTCCGCTACATCTTGGTCGGAACGGGAAATGGTTACGAACTTCAGCGACTACGTCACCGGTGAGGCATTTAAATTTTATCTGACCCACATATTCGACAACGACGAGTCTTGGCAAAAGATAAAAGAAGAAATGATCATCTGCTTTCAAGACTATAATGAAGATTCGATTAAAACACGCACTATCAATGCATTCGAACTCCGTCATCGCAGTCAGAAGCAGCCTTCACGCATTCGACCACGGATCATGGATTTACGATTCCCGTCAGGTGAAGCTAGCCACGTGCTAATGAAAAGACCACGCGATCGTTTTCACAACCTTCCACCTGGTTCCTCATCAGCGCAATTATCGCCAATGCTTAACTATTCGCTGCATAAAAGATTTGAATCCACTATTTGTGACCCAGGTACATTTAATACTTCGTGCGGCATGCGTACCTTGCAAACTAACTTGGTATCACCTGTCATCAACATTACTGATAAACCTGAGGAAGCACCTCATAAGGCCGTCGCATTTACGCATGATGAGTTAGTAAATCCGCGCGAAACCAAACCAGACAAGGAATATTCACAGAAATCTTATTCGATCAAAGTATTCAGCTCAGCAGCTCAACAAAGACAGAATTATTCACAATCAGCATCTTGTGAAGAAAAGTTTTTTGCAGAAGTGTCTAATATTCATCAATCAAAAGATCAAAGCGACGTGAATCTAATATACAACCTCACTGCCAACGATGAAAACAAAAACCCAGGTGCTATTTCGGATGACACAAGTACTCTTCAGGCAACCACCAACAATGAGCAGTTTATGAATACAGAAGATTCAAGTGCACGAAAACCCCCACATTGTCTCGCACCAAAAACAGCTGCATTGGTTGGCGTCGTAGAAGCCTGCAGTGAAATCGCTAAGAATCCTTGCACACCACGATCAATGTCACACCCCAAGCAAGTCGACGAAAGCAAGAAACTACAACGTCAACATACGCTTCAACATTGTCAACGACGAAAGAAAACTTCATCTAAACCACTCTTAAAGCTCAAAGAACATAGCGAAAAGGCCCATCGTCGTGGATACATTCTCCGCCAGAGATCAAAAATGGGCCTTCGATCAAAACATCTGCGACATCGCTATGGAAAGTTTTCCAAAAGCCACAAAAGCACCCCTTGTACTCGGCAGGAACACAGGCAGCGCCCAATCAACCTCGATCAACGCGCACGCAAACTGCCTGCATGGCCTGTGTATCACCCACGACGAGGAATTCGATGCCTACAATATCGGAACTGTCGATTCTGCAAGATGTTCAAGCCTCATTCGTTCTTCACAAGAATACCAGCTGTGATTACCCCTATCTCCACGTCCAAAGCATTTTTGTGTTATCCAGGACGCAACCACCAGCCTCGCACACCAGAACTCTTGCGTTAACCGGACTGCTGCACTCTCCCCTGAAGTCATTGGAAGTTTACGGAACTACCCTGGAGCATAGGACCAATTCTAAATTTTGACGTTTGTGACTTTTTAACCTCTCCTTGTTTGCTTTTTCTTGTTCGTAATCCATGTCTTCTTTCGGGGGGAGGGGAAATCGTGTGACGTATGAAGCGATTGTTGGTAGAAGCTGATGAAGAAGAAGTGAGATAGAATAAACATAAAGTATGAGCCGGGCCATGTCTGCCATTCATCATAGCGTTACATATATATACATGTTATAATATAGAACGGAGACAGTCAAAACTGTTATCCGAGACCAGGTAGGAGCGTAGGCCTAGTTAGCAAAATCAGCGACAGTCCGGGCCGAGCGTTTCGTGCTTAGCACTGACAGTGTGTGTGCCTAGATTTGCATGACCCACTACATTCATCATTACATATTTTCCCTCGCTGAAGATGGTGCCAAGTAAGTGTTCTAAGGTGTCGTGAGGACAAGTGGTTTGTGATATGGTTTGAGGCGATTCACATGTACGATTTCGCGGCCTCGGCGACGCAGGTCCACAGTGGCCGTGAGGGGTTCGATGAGGTAGTTAACAGCGGAAGTTTGTTCTATGACGCGATAAGGTCCATGGTACCTGCTGACAAACTTTGTAGAGGTACCAGGAGCCGCACTGGGAGCACCCACAGCCAAACAAGAGAGTTGGGCGAAAATTGGTAGTTGGACCGTCCATCGTCGTGACGAAATTTCTGTAGCCCTTGTTCTTGTGTTGTAAGGGTGCGAGCTAATTGCCGACATTCTTCCGCATACCGCGTGGCTTCGGAAACTGGTGTGCCTTCGGATGAGTCGGGTCGGTAGGGGAGAATGGTGTCAATTGGAGATGATGGTTCTCGACCGTAAAGTAAAAAGAATGGAGAAAAGCCTGTCGTCGCTTGAGGTGCCGTGTTGTAAGCGTACGTTACGTAAGGAAGGATAAGATCCCAGTTGGTGTGGTTGGAGGCGACATACATAGAAAGCATGTCGCCAAGAGTACGGTTGAAACGCTCGGTCAAGCCATTTGTTTGTGGGCGATATGCGGTAGTACAGCGGTGAATTACATGGCATTCTGCAAGAAGTTCTCGAATAACATCCGCGAGAAAGACGCGGCCTCGGTCGCTCAAAAGTTCACGTGGAGCGCCGTGACGCAGAACAAAACGTTGCAGTAAGAAAGACGCAACGTCACGTGCCGTCGCGGCTGGTAGAGCGGCCGTTTCTGCATATCTCGTGAGATGGTTGATCGCTACTATAATCCAGCGATTCCCAGCTGATGTATATGGTAGAAGACCATAAAGGTCTATTCCAACCCGGTCGAATGGTCGCACTGGGCACGGTAACGGCTGCATTGGTGCAGTAGGATGGCTAGGATCGTGCTTGCGGCGTTGGCACTCTGTGCAAGATCGAATGTACTTTTTAACGAATGTGTACATGCCGCGCCAATAAAACCGAAAACGTAGCCTGGCGTAGGTTTTAAACAAACCGGCGTGCGCACACTGCGGATCGGCATGGAAAGCAGCACATATGCTGGCGCGGAGATGCCTGGGTATGACGAGTAGCCATTTGTGACCGTCAGGGTGGTAGTTGCGGCGATAAAGTATTCCATCACGGATGGCGAAGTGAGAGGCTTGTCGGTGTAGCGCTCGAGATGGCGGGTGCGCGAGTGTTTCAGATAGGTAATTCATCAGAGACGCAATCCACGAATCTTTGCGCTGCTCCGCAGCCATGTTGATGGGTCCTGATAGTGGAAGGAAGTTGTCTTGGATGGAGACACTCGCAATATCAGTAGAAACAGGCGAACGTGAAAGAGCGTCAGCATTGGCGTGCTTCTGGCCTGAGCGATAAATGACGCGGATGTCGTACTCTTGGAGCCGTAAAGCCCATCGTGCCAAGCGTCCTGAGGGATCTTTGAGGGAGGATAACCAGCAGAGCGCGTGGTGGTCGGTAACAACATCGAAAGGGCGGCCGTACAGATAAGGCCAAAATTTTGTAATGGCCCAGATAATCGCTAGGCATTCTTTCTCAGTTACCGAATAATTTGCTTCTGTTCTTGTAAGAGTGCGGCTCGCGTACGCAACAACATATTCTTGGTAACCAGGCTTTCGTTGGGCGAGTACAGCGCCAAGACCGACACCGCTAGCATCTGTGTGGATTTCTGTGGGAGCGCTTGAATCGAAATGACGCAGTATGGGTGGTGTTGTAAGCAGTTCACGGAGCTTCGCAAAGGCACTGTTGCAAGCTGGAGACCACTCAGATAGATTGCGGTCTCCCTGAAGTAGGTCTGTCAGAGGCGCCATGATCGAGGCGAAATCTCGGATGAAGCGGCGGAAGTATGAGCAAAGCCCAATGAAACTACGCAGCCGCTTGAGAGACGCGGGCCTCGGGAACTCGCGAACAGCACGTAGCTTAGCGGGGTCAGGAAGAACGCCATTCTTCGACACGACGTGTCCGAGAATGGTCAGCTTGCGCGCTCCAAAGTGACACTTCTTCAAGTTGAGTTGGAGGCCTGCTGCAGAGAGGCAGCGTAGAACCTGTTCCAAGCGATGAAGGTGCGTGGGAAAATCGGGCGAGAATACCACTACATCGTCTAAGTAGCACAAACACGTGTTCTATTTGAGGCCTCGTAGGATAGGGTCCATCATGCGCTCAAATGTTGCCGGCGCATTGCATAGCCCGAATAGCATCACGTTAAATTCGTATAAGCCGTCTGGTGTAACAAATGCAGTTTTTGGCCTATCATTCGGATTCATGGGCACTTGCCAGTACCCAGAGCGTAGATCAAGGGAGGAAAAGAACTCTGCGCCTTGTAAAGAGTCGAGGGCGTCATCAATTCGAGGCAAAGGATAAACATCCTTTCGTGTTATTTTGTTTAGGCGACGATAATCTACGCAAAAGTCTATTTTGCCATCCTTCTTTTTAACTAAAACAACCGGCGACGCCCAAGGACTGTTTGACAGTTGAACGACGCCTCGCTTTAGCATGTCACCTGCTTGTTCATCGATTATACGGCGTTCAGTTGGCGAAACACGGTATGGTCGCTGCCGTAGTGGTGGGTGATTGCCTGTGTCGATCTGGTGGCATACGGTAGATGTGCGACCTAAAGTAGCGCTGTGACTGTCAAGAGATAGTCGAAACTTGTCAAGGAGGCTCAAAAGCTCACACCTCTGTTTTGGGTTTAGGCCTTCGTCGATGACACGGTTGAAAATGTCAGTAGTGGAAGGGTCATTCACGGAACTACAGGAGAGGGCGCTGACTTCCGATGATTCATCAGGAACGTCAAGTGTAGCGATGGTTTCGAATGATTCTATCGAACCAATACATTCGCCTTGAAGTAGCGTAATCGTGAATGGGAACGAATTCTCCACAGGCACGTTGGTCGCACCACCTTGAAGAGTAACGAGAGCGGTTGGGAGCGGTGATAGGTGGCGATGAACAAAAGCAGCGGAAGGCGTGAAGAATGCGGTAGCGTCGACGACGGTGGAACACGACACAGGTGCGAAGACAGTAGCGCGTGGAGGGATTTGGGTGTCGTCACTAATGACCAACTTCGCGTCGGAAGGGCGATCGTGCACTGGTAGCGCATCACCAAGGGGAGGACAAAAGGCGACTTCGGCACGGGCGCAATCAATGACGGCTTGGTGATGGGAGAGAAAATCCCAACCTAAAATGATGTCATGAGAACAGTGCGGGAGTACTACGAACTGCACTGTGTAGGGCACTCCTTGAATTACAAGTCTGGCAGTACACGCGGCCACAGGCTGCACAGGCTGTGCAGTGGCAGTATGAAGACATGAACCCAAGTAAGGCGTTGTCACTTTTTGAATTGAACGGCAAACTTTTTCGGCGATGACAGAAATTGCGGCACCAGTATCAATAAGGGCAAGTACGGGTACACCTTCAAGAACGGCATTAATTACACTCGGCGGCGAACGAAGAGGGCTTGTGCTTTGCGACGAGGACGCAGTTCTTGCCTCGGGAACTGCATAATTTAGTTTTAGGGGGGCGTCGATTGTAGGGGGGCGTCAGCGCATCGGGGAGGGCGAGCGTCGACGTGGAGAAGGAGATCGGCGATCAGGAGCTGGTCGGTGGCTTGGACGAGGAGCGTACAATTCGGGTCAGGGGTGTATTGAGTGTACGTGTAATCGTTCTCATATGGACGTAGGTTTTCACGTGAGTGGAGTGGGCGGCGGCGGCACAGACGTGCGACGTGCCCAGGTAGACCACACGAAAAGCAGATCGGTCGGTTGTCGGCAGTGCGCCATGGATTAGGGACTCGGCGAACTGGAGGTCGTGGCGGCTGGGCGGCATAAACAGGAGCAGGCTGTGGAGGCGGCGCTTGGAACGTCTGTGGTCGTGGTCGTGCTGCTGCTTCGGCGTATGTCAATGGTGCATTGACTGGTGGCACCAGCTGCGGAGGAAGGACCTCAGACACTTGATCTCGTATAATAGTCCGTAGAGTAGGGCTAAGCGGTGCACTGCGCTCCGGTAGGCCAGAGATGAGCTAGAGTTGGCGGGCAACTTCTTCGCGCACGAAATCTTTGATCTGCGAGAGGAGGACGGGGTCTTGCGAGGGAGTTAAGCCGGACATCGATTCCTGATGTGGGACAGCACGGCGGGTGACGAGACGTTGCCGGCGGAGCTCATCATAGCTTTGGCAGAGCTCGGTAACTTGAGCGACAGTAGCAGGGCTTTTTGAAATGAGCATCTGGAAAGCGTCCTCGTCAATACCCTTAAAAATATGCTTGATGCGGTCCACCTCTGTCATGCTCACATCGACGCGTTTGCACAAGTCAATGACGTCTTCTATGTAACTTGTAAAGTTCTCACCAGGCAGTTGAGATCTCGACTGAAGGCGCTGCTCCGCACGAAGTTTGCGGACAGAAGGACGACCAAAGACTTCGCTGAACTTTGCTTTGAATGCTGTCCAGCTGGGAACGTCGGTCTCATGGTTCCAAAGCCATAAGTGGGCAATGCCACTGAGGTAAATGCCGACAGTGGCCAGTCTCATGGCTTCGTCCCATTTGTTCAAGACACTCACGAGTTCGCAAGTAGCCAGCCAGTCGTCGACGTCGTGGTCGTCAGTGCCGCTGAATATGGGAGGATCCCGCTGACGGACCGCGCCGGAGCACACGATGGCCTGGGAAGCCATAGGAGGAGGGCTTGTGGCAGATGCAGTGGTCATGACAGCAGGTAGAGTCCGGCTTCGCAACTCCAGGATTGCAAGGAGACCCCACAAACTCCACCAATTATAATATAGAACGGAGACAGTCAAAACTGTTATCCGAGACCAGGTAGGAGCGTAGGCCTAGCTAGCAAAATCAGCGACAGTCCGGGCCGAGCGTCTCGTGCTTAGCACTGACAGTGTGTGTGCCGAGATTTGCATGACCCACTACATTCATCTATATATATATATATATATATATATATATATATATATATATATATATATATATATATATATATATATATATATATATACACACACACACACACACACAGTGAACTCCCCCTTTAAGACGAACTCGAAGGGACCATGAAGAATTGTTCGTTTTATCAGAAGTACCCTCGAAAAAAGAATTGGCTACATACCTAGGTGCATGCAAATATCTTAGTTCAAAACAAAGTATCAAGTACACTTAAAGTTAGGGAAAAAGACACAAAATAATTTATTTGAGGGAGTAACCTGATAGGCAACTGCGTTCAAGTGCTCTTGCTCGGCTTGATCCAGTCCATAATGGACGTCTGTTGCAGGTCACTTGCAGGTCACTTGCAGGTCACTTGCAGGTCTGTTGCAGGTCCAATCGTTGTAGATCACTTCGTCAACGGCGGCGGCCT
Source organism: Rhipicephalus microplus (assembly GCF_013339725.1). Classification (NCBI taxonomy): domain Eukaryota; kingdom Metazoa; phylum Arthropoda; class Arachnida; order Ixodida; family Ixodidae; genus Rhipicephalus; species Rhipicephalus microplus. The sequence continues at coordinate 147,962,816 of NC_051167.1, forward strand.
CACCGGCAATAGATCGGAACACAAGTCCGTGTCTTTTTCTGAAGCGATCAAGCCATCGGTCGCTGCAGGCAGACTCGATGTTCATTCGTAGGGCAATTTCCTCCGCTTTTGTCTTCAGAACTAATCCGTTCACAGGCAGATTCACGCTACGAGCTTGTGGATCCGTGCGAGCAGAACATCCTCTAAGCCCTTGTGCGCAGCCATCCGCACCTTCTTTCGCTTCAACGCGAAGTCTCCATCGCTCAATGCCGCGGTTACCCGCTCACTATCCTTCACGATCCCCGTTAGCGTGCTCTTCGCAATCCCGAACTTGCGTGCAATCTCGGTCTTCTTGAGCTTGCCAGCTCTCACTTCGGACAAAATTTCTGGTTTTCTTTAAAGCTCGATTGGCTTTCATTGTACAGTTGCTTGCTGGCCGTTTTCAACGAGACAAGCGAAGCAAACAAAGCGCATGGAATAGAAAACATGCGATCGCAGGCTCGGCGCAGAGAAAAAACTCGTTTCTTTGGCGATGGCGGTGCCAGCGACGGCGAGGTCGGAGAGGGAGAACATCCACGTGGAGAGAGCTGTGGCTGTACGACGCGAGCTCACATGTTCCCGCTGAAAAACGGCATTGGTCATGAGAGTTGCTCTCTTCGCAAATAGGGAGTCTCGGTCGTCATTCTGTTTTTTTACTTTTCCCCCTGCTTGCTTTTTCGCGGCCGATAGCCGATCTCAAAACTCTCTCGCTCTCTCATTTTCTTCTTGTTTGCTTTGCCGCTCGCTCTGCGGGTCGAAGTGCGGGTGATGCCGTGGGCCATTTCTTTGTCGCTGCCTCCCTCCCTCTGTTGTGGCACGAATTCGCTTCGCGCCGTTGCTGCTTTTGTATTTTCTTTCCCTCCGGCCGTGGAAATGCCCCCCCCAGATTGCCATAATTCCTCTGTAGAACCGCCTCGGTCTCCCAGTCTCCGCGAAAGTGTTTGTCTTAACAGAAGAGCAGGTGCAAGGCTGTTCGTCTTAAGCGGATTTTTTTTTTGCATTGGGTCTATGGAAAACCAAACAAACGTTCTCACGTTGTTCGGCATAAGCGAGAATTCGTCTTAAACGAGTTCGCCTTAACGGGAGTTCACTGTGTATATATATATATATATACATTTATATTTTCTATAAAGTGGTTGGAGGGATGACTGCAGCCTTATCTCAGTTGGTAGAGCAGAGGGCGTGTTATTCGCAGGTCGCAGGTTCAGTCCCTGCCGGCAGCAAGCTGTGTTTTCGTCCACTTTTATTTCTTTGCATTTACACTACACTTACTTATAATAACAACCCCTATACATTACTTGCTATCATTGTCTGTTGGTTGTCATTAAAATCGTAAATATGTGTGACATCACGACAGCAAATTAGTACGAGAACTATAGGCCGGTGTAAGCACTCGCATTTGGTTTTTGCCTGTTTTCTAGTTGACTAGATATGTATAATGTCACAGCAAGAGCGGTCTTTTAGGCATTGTGTGGGTGTGACAATTTGAGGAAAATTCTTTTAAAGGGCGAGCTGTACTGGCCTAGTTGAGCGAGTTTCACTGTGTATGTCCATGCGGCCTTGAAGCGAAGAACAGATGTCCTGTAAAACAAGCCACGCAAAATTTAGTTGTGGTATTGAATTTGTGCCCAAGCGTACTGCAACGCGTCCATTGGCTCGTCTGTCTACCTACCCAAATGCCCTTCCTCAGCATCTGAGGTGAAAACGCAAGGAGCGCATGCATCTGTCATCAGAGTAACGTCAGTGTTGGTGCTTTAAGGGCCTGGTGTTTCTTGCATCGACTGTGACGGCGGAAACTGTCAAAACGGCTGTTGTGAGTGCATGCAGTACGCAGTGTGCAGCTATCCATCTTGTTCGGTTTGCAAACTGTGCTGCGGCTAGGAAAGTAAACAAGCTAACCAAGTGTAACAAGCTTTTGCTTACTTAACTGGTCATAGCTGAGCCCAGCTGCAGCCATTTTTTCTCTTTTGCATGGGAACAGTCAGCACCAAAGTACTGGACAAACAAAAATAATTACTGAACGTGCCGCTCTGTTGACTGTACATCATGTGCCAGCTTTATGTTCAGTGTTCGTGCTTGCGTGGTACGCAGATCGAGTATGGTGACCACTCGGGCGAGCGGGTGCGGTCCAGACCCCAACTGCTGCAGCAGGCCCTGGAACGTTTCCTGCCCCAGCAGTTCCTGCTGCCAGACAATAAGTGGGTGTATGATCCTGTAACAGATATGCATATGTGCAGGATATGGGGGACCGGATTTGGCCTTAGTCCTTGAAGAGCCCCTCGTGACGTTTTGGAATTGCAAACAGACAAGTTCAGTGCTAGATCACTCGCTGGCAGTTGTGCCTGCAGAGCATATCTGTTAAGTGTGAAATGTCTACATGGCATGAGAGTGGTTTAAATGTCAAATAGGCGGTAGCCTACTCCTCCATTCACTTTTGATTCCCCTACATCGTTAGATCTTTATTGGGATGCAGCCGCTCCTGAATTTGTGACTGTTGTGTGTCAGTCGGCAGAGTCTCGGCGATACAAACCTCAAGGGGGAGCGAGAATGTTCAGATCACAGAAAAGACTACCAAAATCTATTTTCAGACAACGATACGTCCACCAATACATTTATCTCTGTCTAAAAAACTCGCATTTGTCTTTCTGTGACACACACGAACCGAGCAATAAGGGATGGCCCAGCTGGCTTTCGCGAACGGGCACGCCAAAACTTCATTTGTGGACAGCTGATGACTAAGTGCCAGAGTCTGCTCTGCCATAGTTGTCAATAAATGACAAGAAAGCCAGAACATTTCATGCTTTTTTACGACTTCACTGCTTTCAATCTACCACTGCATCAGCCATAAACTTTCAGAGCTGCATAGTTCCTGTCGATGATCGCATCAGTGGCAGCTGCAGCTTCGTCTTCAGTAGTTACGAGAGACGGTAGCCACAGTTCTGACTGTGTGCACATGCCATGCATACTTTCGAATCTTTCATAGCAGGCTGTTTGTGGCTTTGGTTCAAGAGTTCTGGAATCAAAGTTCGTATCGCCCGTCGGAATGCGGGAAAGTGTCAACACGTTGAAACTACGGCCCACTGGACATACTAAGATTCGGCCAGGGAACTTTACAAATTTGTAGCAAACTGAAAATTTGTATCACTCAGATTCTATTGTACAATGTGAAGAAGTGCTCAGTTCGACGATTCCATTCTCGTTTGGTCTATGCAGGAGTCAACAGGACAGCCTCGGGGAGAGGTGGGCAGCCCTCCGGGGCAGGCCCGCACAGGACTGTGTGCGCATCTACCTCAACTGCGTTCGCAAGTGGCCTTTGTGCGGCGCCAGGCTTTACGCGGTTAAGGTTGGTGCCTCGTCCTCTTCGGCTATCGTGTGCTACTTTGCCAGAGTGCCTCAAAAGGGCCCTGCAACACTTTTTCCGCAAAGCCAGAAAATGCTGCCAATCCGCAGTCGAGGCTCCAGAGAACACGTGAGCGAAAAGTTATAGCACAGTGAGCAGCCGAGAATTTACATTTAATTCTTGAAACAGGTAGAAATAGCTCCCTCTTCTCTCGACATATGATGTCGAAAACCCCAGTAACAGCTCCATAGACCCGTAATCCACGGCCATCGGGTGATGTGAGCATGACGACCTGCAGTGTTTTCGAGACCACCGTGGGACGTTGCCACAAACCTGCGTGCATGCCTTAAGTCAACCGGAATTCGTTGAATGCTGAGAAAGCATCAGTTACGGCATCCCCCTCTCCTGCAATAGGAAGTATGGAGGCCAGACTGGTAGGTGCTCCAACAAAAGAATGAAAGAGCATAATTATGCTGTATCACTGCTAACACATACCTGCCATTTGTCTTCCCACTGCGCAGAATGTAAGTGTAGAGAGGTGTTTCCTGGCACAAAAGATTCGGCGCAATCCTTTAATCAGACGGAGAGGGAAATTACGCAAGCTTTTTTACATGCCTATCACTGAAGGGTGCGTTAGCACTCCCTCGATCACTCTCTCTCAGAAATAAATTATCTCTTTGAAGGAAACCGTATCACCGCATACTTAATTCTTGACACGTTTTCGTGAGATTATTTGATGCCCTGATATATATTTTGTTATTTTGTTTTTATCACTGAATCCCCCCTCTTTTTATGTTCTTTTCTTGTACATAAAAGTGTCCATGATCGAAATAAAGTAAATTGTTAGTTTGCGCATCACCGTGTGTTGTTTCTCGATTTTCATACCTTGGAGCGCAGCCCTAGCATGAAGCACACTGAAAGTAAACCACACGTTCGAAGAAGAAAAGTCAAGTGCTCAAGGTCATCACGCATGCTAACAAATAGGCATAGCTTCTTGCCCATTTGTCATTCTCTTCTGCGTAGCTTTCAGCCCACTCACTGGTACGAAAGAAGGGAGAAAGCGTCTGGAGCGTGTGACAAATTCCTGTGACTTCACTGGTACCTAATGAGTCCTGAAAGCTTTTGCGGCAGTTGACATGCTGGCCGATAAGCTCCTTTTATAAAGCCATTCGACAGTAACCTGAGAAAGTGTTGCAGGGCCCCTTCAGCGCACATCCTCTTATTGCCCACATCAGGCATGGATACATCCCCTACATCAAAAGTTGGCTCCCATGGCCAGCAATTAATTGTGCGACTTTATGCTCAACATCCGAAGTGTGATTGCTCAACCATCTCACTTTGCAAGCATTCGTTTCCTTTTTTGCAGTCATTAATAATGCACCGCTCTTTAGTCAGCAAAGGTCAAGAGCTGAGGGCAGGAGCACCCTACGAGTTATGATATAGCCGGCAAAGGTTGGGTAGGACGATGGTTGAGTCATTTTGCCCCAGAAAATCACATCTTTCGAGCCACTGCAACTGCTTGCAAGATCTACTGATGGTAGCGTGTATTTAACTTTTACGTGACAAACGTGACTGTAACGTATTATCTTAATCAACAAAGTGCAGTCAGACCTAGTAAAAATCACATCTGGCACAAAAGTCACTTTGGTATATCTGAATTCATTCACACATGCATATATTCAGAGCACATTATAAATGAAGTCACATTTGCCATGAAAATATTTCGTTAAACCTGAAAATTTGTTATAAACGATTATTTGTAACACTGTATCTTGGGAAAGCTATTGGCCACTTTGTTATAAGTGATAATTTGTTATATCCAATTCGTTATATAGAAGCTTGAGTACATATACAGCTCTAATAATGGCAGAATTACTCTTTAATTACTTCTTTGTAGCCTTATCTCCGTGTTCCTCATATCAAGGTTTCACTGCAAAATAATATCTCACTGGTCTCAAACTGTTTGACAGATGTGCATTTTTAATAATACCAGATTTAATGGAGCTATTTGGGTGTCAAATGTGACTTCCTTGAATGAAAATGAAGTACAGCTGTACTAATGCATGTAACAAAGCTTGTTTTGTTTTAGATGCTCTTTGTTGTAAGAAGATATCTCTATTTATGGCGTCCTTGCAGATGAAGAGCAAAGAACAGCAGAGCCTGTGGCTAGCTGTGTCTGAGGACGGTATCAGCTTGCTGGACTGTGTAACTCTGGTGAGTGAATGAACTAGTCAAACCATCCGTGTTGTAATATTGTTATTATTCTTACTATTATTACTATATTTCGATTGTAGCAAGTTTTCAACCTTTTTAATCCACTGACCCGTTCGTCTGGGATTTCGCAGTCTATAAGCCTTAACTTATTTGAACGCCAATTAAATCTGCTGTGTGGGAAAAAAATGCACCAGCAGTGTTTTTCTGTGCCCTCCAGATTATGAGTTTTGGGCTCTAAAAAATTACATAGGACCAAATTTTATTTGTCGCTGTTTTTCTATAATGACTGTGCATGGCACTTCAAACTAAAAAAAAGATATTACAAGCAACTGAGGAAATTTTCACAGTGTGCTTTGGCATGTACGTGGCACAAGTCATCTTTCACAATTTTTTTTTGACTTACAAAGTAACACACGCTTAGTACACTGTACTCAGTGTCAAACAGTCAGTTTAGAGCTCACAAGCACTGAACAGCAAATGTAATGCTTTGCTCTTTTCTTTGGTGTCGGTGGTGTTGCATGTCTGATGTGTCAACATGTTTTGGTTGTTTCTGTCATTTCTGCTAAAAACTGTGGTTGCGACTGCGAGTCTGCTGTCATTGCTTTTTTTTTTTGTCTTGCCGCAGGTGACCAGGTTATTGATGGGTACATATTTTTCCAAAGTCTAGTTTGTTAAGAGCTTCTCTTCGTCCTCATCATGGATATATTCTCACTAGTTGTTGCAGTCCACAATAGATGCACAGTCAGAAGTCACTCTTAATGCTGTTTTTTTTTATTGCGATAACAATTATATGGACACTCCCAGCTGGACTTTGCCGTCGACATCGACTTGGGAGTCGTCGTCACTCATAGTATATGTATACGTATTTATATATATGAAAACGCAAGAAAGAAAAATAATCCAGAAAAAGACTCCGGCGCACAAGATCGAATGTGGGACCTCTGAATCTTGAGTGCTAGGCATTAGCCACTGAGCCATGAAGGAGCACCTACTTGAACATTTAAATGACAAGCTATTTATACCTAACTTACCGCTGGTGATAGGCATCTCGAAGAGAACTATCGTGTTTTCAGCAATACGTCTCACAGTGACACCTATTAAAGCCTATAGGTATCAATACATATTTATTGGTCCTATAGTGGAGAAAGAGGTGTCTCCTGCTGAACCTTACTGGTGCCAATACGTGTCCATTGGTTCTATAAGTGACAAATAGCTACAATCTATAGGCACCTTGTTGTTCTTATTGGTGACAAATCGATGTGGGCAATTGGTTTTTATTCGTGCGAGTAGAGTTCAAATAAGACCTATAAGGTATCAAAACAGCTCTTATAGAACCAGTAAGACTTCTCTGTTGCCAATTTCGCTAGGGTAAAGCATAAATCAAGTTATTTAGCTTCACCGGGGCAGATCACCGTATCGAACACTGCTACCTTTCCTAGTGAACTTTCTTGGTAACCAAAATGGAGCTTCGACACATCTGCATTGGAACATTCCATATGCATGCATTGCAAAAAGTCCGTATGATTTCCCCGCGATTTTGCAGTTTTTGTGGATTCCATATGACTTTTCTTAAATTTGAGTGACGATCTTGTGGAGAACGTACAGAATTATAGGAACGCTTGCAGAACATTTCAGCGGTTGTATGCCATTAGGGCTGCTATGAGAGCGAAGATCACTGCAGCGCAGCACAGAAAGGGAAGCACTGACAGTCGTTGCTCGTGTACTTGCAGCAACCATGGGTGCAACATCCGTACTCGAGCGTCATGACATTTGGCGGCTGCCAGGAGGACTTCATGCTCGTCGTCTGCCCGGAGGCCGGGGAGCCCTGCACGGAGCGTCTGCTTTTGCCATGCCCAAGGCACAGGTGAGGTTGCAGAAAGCTTTACCTATTGCTTACTTATTTAAAGATATTGCAGCACTAGTAGCGCTATGGAAGGAGTGGGTATTCAAGGATATATAAAAACATAATAAAAAACAATGAGAATAACGCAAACAGGTGACATAACGTTGTGTGAGCATTAAGGCAAAAATAATAGAACATGGAAAAAAAAGGAGCAAACAAATACCATTTGCAAACAGATCACCATATTTCACACTTTTTCGTTATAGACTTCGCCTACAAAGCTCTGTGATGGGCATGAACGAATAAACCAGGTAATGAATTTCAGTCTTCGATGGAACGGGAGATAGAACTGAACTTGAACATAGTATTGTCGCGTTTCCATTCTGAAAGAGCTGTTTCAGCCCTTGAAGGGGCACCAAGGGCACAACAGAGTCTGCACTGATTGTTGAAGTGACATTCCAGAAACCTTGTAGTGCTTCTTTCCCGCTAATGGAAGTTTGAAAGAAAATCACGTCTTAGTGGTCCACATATCATTAGCACAGTTAAAACCACCCACCTTCACAAACAGCTGTGTGATGTAGCATTTGCCATGCCTGCACTTTACTGCGTACTCTCAGCACAGCACAGCACAGGGAATACAAACAATACTTGCACTGTTTTCAAGGGTATGCACTAGAGCTGTGCGAATAGCGAAGTTTTGGGCGCGAAAAGAATTTGAATATTGTAGTGTAAGTGTGAATCGAATAGAATTTTTTCTCAAATATTTCTAGAATATCTTTGTAATACTTCAAAACGAAGTTACAGAAAAAGAAGTTGGAGAGGATTCCTAAGCATAGTCTTATAAGATAGCTACATGTAAGTGTTTTTTATGGATAGGGTAATGAAACTTTGACGGGGTGGTGTTAAATAGTGAACTTATCAACAATGAGGCCACACAGAGGCTGAATCGTATTTATGTACATGATTTGGTGCAACCAAAAGGCTCACTTCTTTCAACTTCTGTGCCCAACTGATGAGGTGGACAAGGGTGTCCCTTCGAGCTCGGACTTCCAAATCTGCCTTGTACTCATCAAGAACATCTAAAATTGCGGATCCTAAAAATATTCGGCATTCAGTTTTTCGGACTTCCCGCCCATATTTGGGGCTCAAAAAAAGCATTAATTGAGCTCTCACCTCTGCCACATCTATCGTCTTCATGTGGGAACCAGCGTTTTCTCAAGCTTATAGCAGAGCATGAATGGCAGCTTTTTCGCAATATGATATTGTGATGGGGAGAAACGTATAGAAAATTTCAAGAGGCCACTGTGAATTGGATATTGATGGTATTTGAGTTCGGGAAGTCTGAATAGTTCGAATAGTGAAATTTCAGTACGAATCGACTTTGTTAGCAAACACCATTAGAAAAATATTCAAAATTTTGAACATTCGAACATTCCTAGTACACACCAGTGCTAACACTGGCCAGAAATAGTAGGACGTGCCAGTTAGATTTTATAAAAGTGCAAATTATTGACTGTTTTCTAAAAGAAGATATCAAGAACATGTCAGAAACATTGGTAATTAGGAATAACAAATAAGACAAGCCCCTTTTTTTTGATAAGAATCAATGTGTCAAATAAATTTAGAAAATAGACAGTCGGACCTGGTTGTATCAAAGTCTTGTCCATGGTAAAACCTTCCAGCACTCCTATGAAAATGCTATGTTAAATCATTGTGCTTTATTATATGCATATAAAAATGTTCACTGCCACCTTTGGCATATTGATGCTGGTACAGTACCGCAATCGCTTCTAGCATCATTGAATTGATTGTGCAAATGATGCCGCCTTGTTTTTGTGAAAGTTGTTGCAAATGTTCATAGTCTGAAAGATGTTACCCATCACAGAAAAAAATTAGCGAGGCAAATATTTAAAAATATGGATGGATTGTGCAGTATGGTCCTGTGCTCAATAACTTGATTTCGTTGATTTCGTTGAAAAGTTCTTTCGGCAATGCAAACTTGCACTGTGGGAGATGGCCACCAAGCATTGAAACATAAGAGCCAGTCTATCAAACTATCCCCTCCAGTATCAATATATTTGAGTTCTGCTGTAGCAGCTTAAGAGAAAGCCTTTCAGTTTTGTATGCACATTGTTGGGGACACCCTAAGCACAACTTATTTCTGCATTGACTTCGAGGTGTGCATTATGTGAACCAGGGTATGTTTTAGTTGGTGCCCAGCACTTGCCGTATTTAAAGTACAGGACCATTTTCTGTCTTCTGGGTATTATTTTTGTAATAAACAGTTTGCTCTAATAATTTCTCATTCTGTCACTGTGCCGTATAAATCTTACTATTTAGCCTTTTATTGTGTCTAAAAGCATGATGAACAAAGATAGAGAAAAACCAGGACAAGCAATTACCTCTCTTGGTTCTTTTTTGTCTCTTCATTGCTCTACGAGCCTCAATGGCCAACTAGCCCAATTTTTTCATTCTATAAAGTAGTTGTTCACCTTTTGGTTTGAATTCAAAGCTTGCATTATCAATATCCTTCTGAAGTACTACATTATTGCATTTCACTTCTGTTCACCGATTCGCACCATCTCATGTTAGGTTCTAGAGGTCACTCTCCTGGTAGCCGACTACATGAACGCACTAGGTGCCACAGGTGCTAGTGTGGCACCCTCTCCGGGCGGCAGCCTCGTGGTGGGAAGTGCGCGGAGCCGGCTCAACATGAACCCGTGCTCCGCGACCTCCTCGCCCGCGCTGTCCACTGCCTCGTCGCGACGACCCCTGCTGCCGACCCCCGACTCCTGACGGTCGCCGTCCACCACGCCCCGACACAGGCCCGACTCCTCTGCGACGAGCACAGGTGGCGCCGCCGTCACTGCCTCACCGCGCAGTGGCAGAGCCACCTGGAAGTGAGGAGCATCGCCAAACAGTCAGGGACGTGGTGCAACTGCCTTCTTTCCCTTGTAAAAGGCAAAGGCCCGTGCAAGAGCCTTGCCTGTTAGCTGGTGCTCGTACATTTCGACATTGAAGAGAAAACTGCACATGTGGCCAAATTGCATCGTGCTGCAAAGTGAAGTTAAGCGAGAGGGATTCTGTAAGACGCACGTGCCATCTGACATATTCAACACCGAGTGCGATTTCCCGTGCGATCTCATCTTCTACAACTAGTCATACTGACAACAACATCCCGCTAGATTTTTTAACTGGTTCCAATGAGTAGCAGCAGTCATAAGAGCCATGTTTCACGACCGTGTGCCATTCAGAACATGACATCGCCCCTTCCATGCTCTGTGTTATCTGCTACCTACGAAACTGATGGGCATGCACAATCCACGGCAAACAATGTGCTACGGTGTTAGCCAAGACTGCTCCCTACAGTCTACGTACTAGTGCAGCTCCAGGTATCCAAAGAGGTTCAGGCCTGTGTGCCAATGCAACTGCGTGCATTGCTTTTCTCGTCAACCATCCCTCACCTCGAGGATCGTGCCAAGATGTGCCACATGACTTGTTGCCAAGTGCTCAAAAATGTTCGCACTATGTGTTGCTGCTCAGTAGGGCCTGCTCGTATCGTAGTGACTGCTATAAGAAAAAAATCTGCTGCGGTGGAGTGATATTAATTTGTTTTGTTCAAATCTGGAGACTTGCCCTTGCCCCCATCCCAGTGTTATGTCAGAGAACAACGGTAATGTTTGGTGTAGGTAGTCCAAGCTTGAGTGTTCAGTGGCATTGGATAATAAGGCATGTATGGAAAGAGCAGACAACATGATGCTGTTCGTGGAATACCTTAGCAAGAGTTCTTGCGATTACACGTACAGGAAAGCAGCTCTAGTGCGTGGTGCTACAAGAATGGGAATGCTGGGAAGGGTAAGAGGGGATGTAGACGAAGTGTGGACGCTTCGCTTGCTTCTTTCTTGCTCCTCCCTTTTTGACGGAATGTATTTTGTGCCACAGTCAATTTCCGCAACTTAAGCACCAACCTGCCCGAAAAGAAGTCATTTTGGATGTAGACGACACCTTTAAAAGGACACTAAAGGCAACTATTAAGCCGACGTTGATTGTTGAAATAGCTGTCCAGAAACCTCGTAGTGTTACTTTTGTGCTAAGGAATTGCTTATTTTGATATAACATCATGTTTTAGTGGTCCGCATTGGGTTAGCGCACATTAAATTACCCGCCGGACCGTCTCATGCCACTATTGTCATGGACTACGCTGTCCGTCTTTACTGCGCGGCCCCCCACACATTTAGCAGCAGAACGAAAGCAGCGTAGTCACAGCAGCAGCAACGACCGCCATTGATCAATTTTCTGCCATTGACTCCGAGATGGCAGACGTGTTTTGGTTTAACTGAGCCCCGCTAGATGGCACGACTTGTCCAGTTTAATCAGGCAAAAATTGAATGTTTAAACCATTTGCGCCATTTTTCAATAATAACGTTCAGCGGTTCTTTTTTCCATGAATCAAACAGAAACGAACAAGCAGCATTTTATTACGCCTCTTTATGCGCAGAAGGTTCTTTATTTAGTGCAGCTAGTTCGATTACTAGTGATTATTCGTAGACGGTTCGTCCCACGTCATCGAGATCATTTTGAGAACGTGCTATCGTAGCGCATGTTTTCACGTGCATTTACCCTAATTTCTCGGCAAGTAGGGCACTGCTGTTGATATTGTCGTTTTAGACAATGTCATACATCAAGCTTTCACTCTCACATAAATTGTTATTTGATTTTAGTGTACCTTTAAAAAGACACTCCATCAAACCAGGGGCGTCCATCAAACAGCATTCCATTCCTTGCAGCATTCTAGTGTCGACGAACGTCACTTGTAAGCTGCTGCTTTTTCCATGTGATTAAGCTCAATAGTACTAATTTTTCTCTAAATTACAAGCACCCGTACTGGTCTGTTTCTTTACATCAAATGTAAACACTGACATAAACAATTGAAGTAAAGAAAAATTGGAACATCTTGCTATCACACCTTTACTTTAGTTACATGTTCAGTTGTGTGAAAAAGGCGTTAGCTAGTGTACTGATGAAGAATGATTGTTTTTATAAATGTTCTATTTTTGAGGAAGCTTTATTATAGTATGCACAGATGCGGCCATTTCTTGGCCAAGTCATGTTCGAAGATAGCCGTGCACTTCCCCTTGTGGTCCCACAGTGTGATATTGCTGGAGTAACTCTCATCTGAAGTGGTAATAATGATTGTTGACAGCTCACATCCCGAAAAAACGATGAGTTATCAGAGATGCCACGGTAGAGGGTTATGGAAATTTTGATTGCTTGCGTTTTTTTATGCGCGCCACTGTCTAGTAAGCACGCAAGCCACCAGCTTTTCAGCTCCGTCAATAAGTGGCCATTGCGGCCGGGATTGAATCCCACATCTTTCAGGTCTCTGTAGACAAGCACCTAGACAACCATGGTGGATGCATGAGCAGCGGTGTTGTCTAGCAGAAACCTTACTGCTTTACAAGTTTAGTGATTGGCCAGTCCAATGCATACTCTGTAGAGGTAAGAGCAAAAAATGTTCTCCTCACAGCAACTGTTTCGTAGAGGATTTTTTGAAGTGGCATGCACATTTACCGGCCCCTCTATCTTGGCATCATGTCTTTTGCTTTCGATATGAATCACTGCCCTTAGTTGTCATCTTAGTTGTGATTTGTTAGTGTGTTGGCCGTACTCGTTTTCCATATAGTGAAAGCACTGTTCGAGCCAATACCAGGCAGAAAAATATGCATGTAGCAGCGTAAGTTTTCGCTGATACACCGTGGCCCTAAAGCAACAATAACAGTGAGGAACTGAGGCATTTTTTCGCATGAAAAACTATGTACATTAGTGGCAGAGGCTCTTTAGAGTAACCAGGCATCATTTGTGGTCCCCTGGCAAACTAGTAGAAATCTTTCTTACGTTGAACCCCTTGTGAAGAAAAATTTGCTCATAATGCAAGCCACCTTGTGTAAACATGCAGGTCGGTTACTTCAGTTTCCAGCATTGTTATCACTTCGGCTAGGTTTTACAAAAATCAAACCGTCAATCCACAATCTACAACAAACGGGCAGGGCTGTTGTTGTACAATGTGCTATAGCACGACGTGGCCATTACGGTGTACAAAGCCATTTGGCTAGTACAAAACGGTGTTAGTGTTGTGGGGCAGCGTAGTATATTAAAATAAGGTACCACGGTGATGTTTTAGCGAGCAACCGGTACTCTTGAAATGGATGGCTAGCAGCGTTGTCTACAGTTCGAGGTTTATGAACCACGGTCTTGCTGTTGTCACCTTGAGTAGCTCTTTATGACCGAGTTGACCAGCTCACCTTTTGTTTGCAACTTCTTGTCTTGTGATGTCCTTGTGCCGTAAAAATCTACCATCATCAGCAGTGTGGGTACGGATACTGCATTCGGGAACCAAGACCACTTGCTGTACTAAGAATGCTCAATCTGGCCATACAAAATAGCATTGTTTGTGTTCACTTGTGCGACTTGCCGTATCACTGGACATACGGCTGTGAGAGCATCGGCATCTGGGGAGAGACAATGCCAGGCAAGCCCGGCTGGTTGTGTTTGAATACAGTGAACACCAGTGGCGTTACAGTTCGTCTACTTCTGTGTGGAAGTGGGGGGGGGGGGGGGGGGGGTAGAAGGGGTTCCGTGTTATTTGGGCTGCAACCTGCAAAACCTTTACGGAAACATGGATGATCATAGCAGCACCTTTGGAACCTGCTTGCACCATGATGAAAATATCGGTAGCAAATGTGCATCGCCAGCTGCGAGACGTTCTGTGTGCCATCAGCTCGATAAAATCTGTGCAAGTTTCAGTTACCAGAGTAGATTCTAAGCTGTTCTAAATTGTGTGTGATTGTGTGAAAGGATGATTGTGTTCTAATTGCCACAGCTTTTTCTACAAACTTTTTGCTCTCCCGAATCTCGTCTTCTTGTGATTATTGATGGCCAAGATCTCAGAGGTTTCTTTGGCTGTCGGCTTGTCACTGTCTGTCAGCCAGCGTGTGAGGGGCAGCTTTTTAACAAGCCCACTCCTAGAACTGATACCGCCGCACAACCTATTTTTATATATTGCTGCATTTCGTATCTATTCCTCTAGCCTCATGCCAGGCATTGTTGCATTGCTTGCGTACCGGTGCGAAACACGTTTGGCAGAATCGCTGTCTCGTTCATTTCAGCGAGGCCCGGCGAGTCAAGATAATCAGTGGCCTATGGCACCCAGCTTTTAATTACTGCAACAGGTCTCAAACGAACAAATCTAGTAGCTTGCAGTGGTGATGTTCTTATGTGCCTGTGTCACTGAAAGGCTCAAGTTATGCGTGAAGTCATCAGGAGAGCTTCTTGCAATGTAAAAGGCAGTGTTTGGCGGTCTTTTATTCCTATTGTTTTGCATCTGATGCATAATTCAGTCAGCTGCACGTGCCTGAGTTTTCATTCTAGCCATCTTGAACTCAAGTGAAGATTTCTATGTATACGTATTAATATAATTATTATATAATGAAGTAGCTCATTTTTTTTATTGACGGCTGAGCAGGACTGAAGCTTTAAAACAATGTAGCATTAACATAACAACTGCAGTCGTAAACTAATCATTTGCACATTTTAGAAGAGATCGTTTTTAGCTTCCTGTGTTAGCCTAACTGCTTGTCTATTTATTTTATATATATTTATGTATAGATAGTAAACTAATTATTCTGTATGTGTAAGTCAGTTACACTGGCAATGGTGTATGAAAATACGTACCAGATGCATTCACATCTCCTCAGCAAATATGGCTCTAGCCTGTAACACAGTTACAAAAGAAGTGAAATGGCATATAGACATACAATTATATACAGACGATGTTGCATGGCTACTCTATCAGTAATGATGACTTTAGTAAAGGCAGTGATGTGTTAACAACATTTTGTCATCCTTTATTATATGTGGTACAGTGTGCATGGGCAAAGAAAAACACTGCACAATCAAAGTGAAAATATGCATGTAGTGTGCATTTGGTAACTGCCTTTATACTGAGAGTGTTCATTTTCTTGGGTAAAAAGCTGCATTAAGAAAATTGTTTTTTGTGGGTTATATCATTCCATAACATACTAATGTAATTCATTTATAGTAATGTATGTGTTGTATTATACGATAATCTTTCTTATGTTACTGGCCACCCTTTATTCAGAGAGGCCCTGATAGAGTTTCTGGCAATAATGTGACTGCACCATTTATGGCGATTCTAGCCATGATCCAATTATGGTGCCTCTGGAGCCAAGAGTAGGCACATAAATGTCAAGGCTAGCCAAAACAACCAACATGCCTATTTGATTCAATTGCTTTTCGCTCCAATACTCACTCCTAATGCAATCCACAGTTAGTTACCTGTTGCATTGATATGACACTGTGAAGTTACGGCACAGCACTGTTTCGCTTCAGACAAAAAACATGAATTCTAGTAGCGCAGTTGTTGTCACGTTACTTAAATAAGATTTGTCCTAGGACTGACTTGCTGCGACAATGTTGCCAATATTGTTGAAGCAACATTATGGTAACAGCAATATCAGGGATAATGCAGTGAAAATGTCAATTCCTCATAGTCTAAGAGTACAGCAGTCAGTTCATTAATTGCACTCATTTATGTGGGAAAGCATCCGACAATGTGCATGTCAAATTTGAGTCCAGATTGTTTCTGGGTGTCTCTCAAAGGTAAAGAGTACTCTACTCTTGAGCAGCTGCTGAAGTGTGTGAGCCAAGAAAGTGTTCAAGCGCATAGCATATATGTGATAACATTAGCACATGATTCCAGCATGCATGCGCCATTTGTACGAAGTTCCTTGTATGAGAAGAAAATAAACACTTTCGCTGCCTGCAAAAAAATGTGCTAACTGTGGTTTGCCTTTTCGAAACTTGAAACAAGAAACTGAAACATGCTACTTACTGAGGCACATGTCCAGTGTCTCAGTGGGCAAACTGTGTTTGTGTGCATTCAAAATCAAAGACCAAGGAGCAGTTGGCCTTGATTATGATAGCACTTGTTACAGTGGAACATTGATCTATAATTATGGATCTGTCGAATTTTCAGTTATAATAAATGAACTGAGGATTTGTGTCGCCATCAATTCGTGCAGTATGATTCCAAACAAATTTTTTATTCTTTTTCCTTCCAGTTGACGAATATTGCCATCATGAATGTATTGCGGAAGGAGGACACACAGGCACTCCATGCGATGCAACTAAAAACTTTGTGCAGCCGCTTGCTGCTGATACTAGATATGCAAGTCAATAAAGACCAATAAGCATGGGTCGTCTAGCTGCGAGAAAACCTCGAAAATGGTGCCCGGCCCGGCACACAGCAGCGCCAAATTGCGGCCAAGTTTCAGTGCATACATCTGACCTATTTGCCGTAATTCATGCGTAGCTTACTTGCTTTTTTTGTGTAGAGATTTTCTTCCCTCTTTTTGGGGAAGGCATTTGCCCTGAGATTACACCTGATAATGCGAAATCTAGTGCATGCAGTTTTACGGGACCTGGATTGCATTCATGTAGAACCTGACTTTACATTGCTGCCGCAGCAATCAGCTTGTCCGCCCACCTTCTGTCGTATTTTGTGTGGCATTGGCTGCTGATGCTTTATTCATTAATACAGCCGCTTTTACATTATCCCGGGATGCTTGCATTGTTCGGTTAGCGTGGCATTCATGTTCATCGTCTACTCATGTTTGCCGTCATACTTTCAGATCCTGCTATAAGAGGTGCAATACGGTTGAATATCGTATTTTAAGGCGAAAGCCTTAGATGGCTCCTTAAACGCAAACAATGACCGTCTGCGCCAACCACGTCAACCGGAGGGATGAAAAATAAAAATAAATCGGTGAGGTCACCACATGACGTCACTCGGAGCTAAAATTGGTTGCATCACTGCGGTATCGTCCTTTCGGACGATACCGCAGTGATGCAACCAATTTTAGAAGGAACAAGGAACAGTCTTGTGAAGTGAAGTAATCGCATGCGAATGCCCTTGCTAAAAAAATGTTTAGATCTTGGAGGCACCGCATAACAACAGAAGGTACAAGATAGGGGGATCCTTAAAGGGCCAGTAAACAGGCTCCGACATTTTTTTTTACACCCACCATACAAGCTCGGAAATTAGTAGATTAGACCGCAGCGATCACGTTTTCTGAATATTGCAGCGCTGCACGCCGTGCAGAGCCTCTATTTCAAAAAACAATTTTCGCGCATCTTTCCTACGCCTGACCGACCCCCTTGCTCGCGCAGTGACGTCAACTCGGCGATCGGCGATGTGACGTAACTCGCCGAAGCAGCTCGCTTATCGGTCTAAATCAGGTGTGAAAAAACAGTAGTGAAGTCAACGTCACTTCCTGTTCCCACCCACAGCTATGAAACTGCCCCTTGTTTCTTGGCACTGTGGTGAAAGAACCAGCCTCGTAGTTGTCGCGTACACGTGTATACTCCTTGCTCAACTACAGCGCCTGTGCGCACGTACGAATGTACTTCGCCCTTGGCGTGAGCAACAGGGATAAAAAGCGCTGCTCTAACGTCGACAGCAAATCGAGTGACTGGGCAGCGGAGAGACATCGGCACCAGGTGCCTCACGGTGGGGCCCAGCGCGTTGCATGGCTGAAGCGAATCGGCCATCCAGCGACTTACGTCAGGGACCTGATCATTTGTGGTTGACACTTTGCACCTGACGCTTACAGGGTTGACCCGCGGCTGCTGTGGCAAACGCCCGTTTGTGTGGCATTTGCTCATGCTTTATTCATTAATACAGCCATTTTTACATTATCCCGGGATGCTTGCATTGTTCGGTGACGCAACGAATGCAACAGCAATGTAGCACGTATTTGTCAAATTTTTGCGGCAGCATGTTCACAAAGAAAAAACTGCACATATATCTCTTTTTAAAAGTTTTGGGACCTTAAGCCAGGCAAGTTGATGCTACTAAAGCTTTAAACCTGGCTGGTACCAAGGAAAGTGGGAGGCATTGTATGCCTGACGGGTGAGCACGTCAATCTTCCCGCGTTCGGATTTGAGGCGACTGTAAGGCAGGCCATGGGCTGAGTCGGGTAATAACGAAAGTGTCAATTAGGCTTAGTAGATCCTGTCTGCATGCGCATACCCTCGCGCCGCACTCGAACACGGGATAGCATGTGCGCAGTCTGCTGAACTGAAAGCGAGGGTATGAAGAGAAGAGCTGATTAGGCCGCTGAGCAGGTGAGAACAGCTGCGTGCACAAGGTTCATCATCGATGGCGCGTTGCAAGGTCTGCTCAAGTGTCACCGTCTAAACCTGATGTAACCCAAAAAGTCATGTCATCCGCATAAAGGGTGTGTTTTGGATCAGGAATCCAGTTGAGCTTTTCGGGAAGTGAGTGGAGGGCGAGGTTAAAAAGAAAAGACGACAAGACTGCGCCTTGGGGCGTACCAGGAGAGCCGAGAGCGTACGTGGGAGACGGAAGATCTCCCACGAAAGAATTCGGCAGTGCGATTGGTAAGGAAGGAACGAACATAATTGAGGAGTTGAGCAACAGGGTTTAGGGCTCCAAGTTCAGTGAGGATAGCCGAATGACAGACCTGGTCGAACGCCTAATGAAGGTCAAGGCTGAGGAGAGCCTTTTTGTCTGAGAAAGCGGATGAGTTAAGCAGGTCACGGCGAAGTGCAAGACAACGTATTGCGTTGAGATACCAGGGTGAAAAGCGAGCGTAGTATGGGGAAGGAGCATGTGGGCATCTACGTGCGTTTGCAAGTGAGCGCAAGAACGATGTGTTCCATGAACTTGCCGATGCACGAGGTAAGAGAGATGGGCCGAAGATTTTCGATCCTGAGCTTATTCTTGCCGGGTTATTGAAATGAAAGCTACGTGCGCATGCCTCCACGAATGGGAGATAGTATTGCCGGAGCGCTAGCAGTCACCGAAGAAAGGAGTAAGTGCGGTGACCGTAAGGACCATCGATATTGCGAAGAAGCTTATTGGGTACACGGCCAGGGCGTGGAGAGGGCGCAAAGCTTGTGAAGCGCCGCGTAAACTACCGCTTCCATGATGTTGGCGTCTATAGTTTGTGGGTGGGTGACCCAGAATAGGACACGAGAGCGGCGGAGAGAACATCAGTGGGCAGGAGCTGAAGGTACTTGGTAGCCAAGTCTTCCATGAGCGATGACGTGTCGCCCGGATAAGCCCGAATGACGCGTTGCAGTTGCTACCGGGTGACACGTTTCCCAGCCGCATAATTGAGAAGATGGCGTAGGAGATGTCACGAATGCTTACAGCCCAGCTGACTTGAAAGTCCCGTCCCAAGCACAGTTCCCATTGCTGGAGAGCTGAAGTGGTGGTGTGCGTTTCGATTTCCTAGTCGAGTTATGCGATTCAGAATCGAATACGGCGATTGTGTGTCGTTGTTTCTTCAACTGGGTGGTGAGGCTTGTGGCTTGTATGAGTGGTCTGCAAGCGAGCGAGGCGGGAGTCGACCACCGGATGGTTCATTGCAGTGGGGTCGAGGCCGTGACCCCGTCGAGGTCCGCCAGTAGCCATGGTCAGTCCACGTAGTCTTCGATGTTGAGAATGACTGAATTCTGGCGGCGCGCACGAAGCGCGTCCCAGTCTGTATGATGAATAGCGCGTGGACGTGGCTTGCACGGTGACGGGAGGACTCGCAGTATTGGGGTCGCTGCCTGGGGATTGGTGTGTGTTGAACCAGCTTTCATCGCGTACGTAACGTCAGTAGCTGAGATAAGGGGTGGTGTCATGGCACACGCTGTTGCCCACGCACGTGGGTTGTGTTGGATTAGTGAGCATTGTGAGGGTCATGATCAAGTTGCCACAGTCCCGTGCCCGGGCTGTCGGCCTTGGCGTAGCCCCCGTCTGAGTGTCTGATGTTGAAGTCACAAAGCATTAGAAAAGGGGAATGACCGGCTTTTACTGCCGCGGCACGTAGTAGCGCGAGAAGACATTAATCTTCGGTAACACGGTGGCGCGGTTGTAGACATTCAATATACAAAGCGAAGGATCTTCCAGTTGACATGGAATCTTGATAAAAACGTGGTAGACCTCAGCAAAAGGTTAATAGACGAGGTTAACCTCGTCTATTTATCCGTCTATTTATTTATTCTCACCCGGCGTACCGAGACGCGGCGCGGCGTCTGTGTTGTTCAGACGACCTTCGAGTGGCTCCTGCTTCCTACAATGATCTTCAAGTGAATTTTTCAAGTGAGCGTTCAGCTTTGTTTGTGTCGCATCAGTGAAAGTGCCAGGACTATTTTGATGCCAATACCTGCTGCGTGAGTGGACTATTTTCACGTTTTGGAACGTTTTTTTCCGGAGCCGGCCACCGCCTGGGCTAAGCCTAACGAGGTAAGCCCACGCCGGCGCAACGCCAGCCGCGTCGCCGTTCCTGGGGGCTCTTTTCGCTCTTCGCAGGGCTTATTTTCAGAAAAGAATGGAATATCAGGTGGTGGGGGAGGACATAACCCCGAAGAGGTGACAGAAGACCGAGGTTGGCAGTCTGCAGGCGCCAGAAGAGCTGGCGCGCGCTCGGCAGGTGCTAATCTTAATGGTGCTACTCTCAACGAGACGAAGTCGACAACGGCCGAGGCCCCACGAGGCCGCAACAGTGGCAATAACATCAAGGCTAGAATCATCCGCGCTGGCCGGATGCCCCAGCTCCCCAGGGAGGATACGAAGATCGTGATTCGGCCCCGCGGAGGCCTCAATATTGTCAAGACCGGCTGCACCGTGGTGGCTGATGCAATCCTGGCAGCCACAAGCATCTGCGCCGAAGATTTGCGGGGCGACACGCTATGCCCCTAACGTGCAGCAGAATATTATGGTTGTCAGCACACCTAGAAGGGAAAATGCCAACCACTACGTCAAAGTTCGGCAGATCGTCGTCATGGGCCGAACATACGAGGTCAGTGCTTACGAGGCCGCCCCTCATTCCACGTGCAAGGCGTGATCCGAGGTATTCCACTCGTAGACGGCCCGAATGATATTGACAACAAGATCGTAAATGAAAGAAATCCGCTCGCCCTGGCAGCCAAGCGCATAGGCAGCACCGGTACGGTAATCGTCGCCTTCGACGGTCATAGAGTCCCAAACTTTGTACGCTACGGCCCCACCCTTGTGCAATGTTCGCTTTATCGCAAGAAAATAGACATTTGCTACGCTTGTGGTCGGCTCGGTCACCGTGCTGATGTGTGTCCCAGCCCAGGCGACATCGTATGCCGGGGCTGTGGGGCTTCAAATCCTGACGCACAACACAAGTGTACCCCCAAGTGCAGGCTGTGTGGTGGGCAACACCTCACGGCTGACAAGGACTGTAGGCAAAGATTCCAGATCCCGTATGTCGTGCGACGAAGGCGCTCGGAGAAGTCTCGCGCCACCGATCAAGGCCAAGCCACGGCACCACCATCACCCCCCACGGATGGGCAAGACTTCCAGCAGTCACGTGGTTCCGGGGGCCGTTCCAGGCGACGTTCTCGGTCCCATTCCAGGGGCCGTTCCCGGTCCAGGAGCCGCTCCCGGTCCCGAGGAGGAACCCGGCGCTACAAGTCTGGGAGCCGCTCCAGGTCTCGATACAGGTCTACCGGGCGTCAACAGCAGCCTAGCGGGGTGTCAGCGAGAAGCAAAAAGTCGGGCTCTATAACCTGGGCCGACACGGTCCGAGGAGGGCCAGCTGAGGTACTGTCGGGGTCACTCCCAGAGCATGCGGAGAGCGCGCGCGAGATTTCCCAGCTGAAACGCGAGAACGCAGCGATGAAGGAAACTATAAACAGGCTTATGTCCGAAATTGCTGAGATTAAGAACGCGAGAAACCCACCTCCGCAACCCGCCGCTGCATGCGTCGCCGATACAATGCCCCTACCCATGGAGGTGCACAGCACTAAAGCCGGCGACAGCAGCAGTGAGGGTCAAAGTGCACCCAAGAAGAGGGCCGTCGCCTACGAACAGGAAGGTGTAGCGATTCGAGTCAGGTCTGAGCTTCGAGACACGCTATCCGCGCTCAGTGAAAGCATCAATAAGCTCGGGGAGAATTTCGCCCAACTGCAGATCACCCTGGCCGCGCAAAACGACCGAGTATCCAGGGTAGAGTCGTTTCTCGAAAGCGTAGTGAAACCAGCTCTGACCTCAACCGCCGTCGTACAACCCCAGCCCGGCGCTACGGGCCCCATTGTCCACGCTATTCTTAGCAAATCTGAGGGCAGCACCAGCCCACAAAAGCACCAAGATGGCCAAGCCAAGTGAGACGTTTCTCATTTGGCAATGGAACTGCAGGGGCTTCCCTAGTAAAAAGGCGTCCTTGCAGCAGTACATTCGATGCTCTAGCGAAAAACCCCTCGTCATTCTGCTTCAGGAAACATTAACTCCAAACGTCACTCTGACTGGTTACAAGCCCGTCTCGCGTTATTCTGATGGCCGGGGCGTCTGCACCTTGGTCAGTAACAAGCTCACACACATCTCTCACGACCTCAAAATGGCCACCAGCAGCGCCGAATATGTCATGACCGAGATTCTGCCGCGCAGCTCGGACCGAAGCAGCATCTTTTTTCTCAACGTGTACAGTAGCCCTAAGGACCGACGGCAGCGCTTCAGGGCCCTCGTAAAGAAGGCCGTCAACTTGGCAGGTCCCAACCCCCTGGTTGTGGCGGGCGATTTTAATGCTCCGCACAACACTTGGGGCTACCCGTACAATACCAGCAAGGGCGCGGAACTGTGGCAGAACGCGACGGACATGGACCTGACTCTAATCACCGACAAGGCCTTTCCAACTCGGTTGGGCACCTCATCCTGCAGAGACTCCACTCCCGACTTGACCTTCGTCAAGAATCTCCCCAATGTACAGTGGGCCAACTCAAACATTGACTTAGGTAGCGACCATTACGTCCTGGTGACGCAGTTCTTAGTGGTTCGAAAGAGAGCACGGGAGTTTTCTTGGACAAACTGGGACCAGTTTCGCAAAGTCCGCAACGACCGACCCCTACCCGCAACCAGGCCAAGCCTACAGGAGTGGATTAGCCAGCTCAGAGAGGACGTCATAAGTACCACGAAGAATATTAGTACTAACCTTCCGGTTGAAAAAATGGATAGCCGCCTTGCCCACCTGCTCGAGGCCAAGCAGTCACTTCTCGCCCGCTGGAAAGGCCAGCGCCTTAATCGCAGGTTGCGCAAGAAAATCTCCGACCTAAACAAGACCATCGAGGAGCACTGTCGCGTCCTCTCCAAGCAGCAGTGGGACGAGGTGTGCAACTCGGTAGATGGCCAGATGCGTAATGGCAAGACATGGAACCTGCTCAAGCACCTGCTCAGCGAGACTAACACCAAAACTAACCAGCGGAACGTACTAGCGCGAGCCATGCACGAAGCCAAGCAGTCCTCTTCAGAAGAGGAGGTTTTGAAGCAGCTGGTGCAAAAGTACCTCCCTGTCGACTCGAACCCCGCAACAGCAACGTACCCTGAGTACTCAGGACCAGCCAACACTGAACTGGACGCCGAGATATGCCACGAAGAGGTTCAGCAGGCGCTTTACGGGCTCAATGGAAGGTTTGCCGCGGGCCCCGACGGCATAACTAATAAGACCCTGCGCAACCTGGACGACCGGTCAATCGACTACCTCACCGAGGTCATCAACGAGGCATGGAAGAGCAGCGAGGTCCCCGACCCGTGGAAGGTCGCACGCACCGTGCTCATTCCTAAGCCGGGGAGGTCACCCAACTTGGACAAAATGCGCCCCATTTCGCTCACATCCTGCGTGGGAAAGGTAGCCGAGCATGTGGTCCTCAATAGGTTGACTCGGTACCTGGAAGACAATGGGATCTACCCGTACACTATGATTAGTTTTCGGGCCAAGCTTTCGACGCAAGACGCTATGAAGCTGCTCAAGCACCAAGTCATCGACTGCAACACTCGAGACATGCGGGCCATTCTCGGCCTCGACTTAGAGAAAGCCTTCGACAATGTTACTCACTCTTTCGTGTTGCGGTCGATTGCTGAGCTCGGCCTTGGAGTCAGATTCTACAAATATATCAAATCGTTCTTGACCCGTAGGAGAGCCACCCCGAGTGTGGGAGACCTTGTCTCCGAGGAGATAGAGCTGGGATCGAGCGGCACGCCACAAGGGTCAGTGATGTCGCCCACCCTGTTCAATCTTGTCATGATCTGGTTGTCCAAGAGGCTCTCATGTATCGAAGGCATTAACCACACAATTTACGCGGACGATATTACCATTTGGTGCACAGGTGGCAGCGACGGGCAAGTCGAGCGCTCCCTGCAGGAGGCCATAGACACCACGGAAGATTACCTCCGTCCCACAGGCCTGAGGTGTTCCCCAAGCAAGTCCGAGCTCCTCCTTTACCAACCCACTAGGCGAGGGCCCAAGCCCAAAAACTGGCAGCCGATCTCGAAGAGTGATATCAAGCTCTACACCGGAGATGGCAGCGTAATACCCAGAGTCGACTCCATTCGGGTCCTCGGCATGACCATCGAGTCCAATGGTTCCAACGGCAAGACTATACTCAAGCTCGCCGCCAAGATGGATAATGTGGTTCGGCTGGTTCGGCGGGTGGCCAACCGTTACCAAGGCCTCAAGGAAGACAACCTAATCCGCCTGGTCAATGCATTTGTGCTCTGCCACTTTTCATATGTCGCAGCCATGCACAATTGGCAGCGTGCCGAGCGTGACAAGATCAACGTCTTGCTCAGAAAGATTACCAAGCGGGCCCTCGGTATCCCGATCAGGACGCGTACCGAGCGCCTGCTCCAGCTCGGAGTACACAATACGTTGGAGGAGATTGCCGAAGCGCAGGAGCGGGCCCAGCTCGCGCGCCTTTCGAGCTCCCAGACCGGCAGACATATACTCCGAGAGCTCGGTCACTCTCCGGCTGAAGTGGACGAGAAGATGAGACAGGTGCCCCGTGAGATTCGTGACCTCATCACCGTGGCACCGATACCGAGGAATGTCCATCCCGAGCACAATCGTGGTAGGCGACGGGCTAGAGCTGCCACTCTTCTCAAGCAGATTCACAGTGAGGTGCATGGCGTCAGCTTTGTCGACGCGGCAGCGTACCGTGGGAGCCGCGCCTTCTCCGCAGTCGTCGTCGACTCCAAACAACAAATCACCAACTGCGCATCGGTTCACACTGACGATCCGACGATTGCCGAGCAAGTGGCCATCGGCCTGGCCATCCTGGAAGGTGAAAGGGAGGTCATCTATAGTGACTCTAGGTCAGCTATTCACGCTTTCGAGCGCGGTGTAATCTCCAAAAAAGCCCTGCGCGTGCTCCAAAGTGGTGGCCGCGACGGCATCAAGCACCACGTACTGATTTGGTTTCCTGCACATGTTGGACAGGTTCAAGGCGCTCCCCCCAACCTCAACGAGTTTGCCCACGAGGCCGCGCGCGCACTAACCGACCGCGCGGGTTCCGGGCAACGATTCGGGGCCAACGGGGTTGCGGAAAACAGGGACGCGCCTGCCACGTACAACGAAATAACAAAATATTTTTACCTCGCGCGGAGACTATATCCACTCCCTCATCCAAATCTTAATAGGCCACAGGCCCTTACGCTCAGACTACTGCAAACCGACACGTACCCTAACCTGAGATCCCTTCACGCTATTTATCCTGACGTGTTTCCCAATGACGCTTGCCCCGCATGTGGGGATGTATCCACGCTGGCGCACATGCTCTGGGAGTGCAAGGCAATGTACACTAACCCCAACACTACATCGGTCAGGTGGGAGGAGGCCCTACGCAGCTCCCTCCTGGCCGACCAACTTTGGGCCGTCCAGCAGGCCCGCGGAGCGGCCGATAGGCTTGGCCTAACGGTCCCGACGTAGGAGTCGCCCGCTGCGCGCTGACGCGCGCCTTGCAGGACCTCAATAAAGTTTCGCAACCAACCAACCAACCCGGCGTACCCTCACGACGAGGTCAACCTCGTCGTGAGGGCACGCCGGGTGAGAATGGACGTGATGAAATGGGGTGCGGGATGATGAACCACTTAATCGTGGGCAGCGTAGCCCGGCAGGGAAACAACCGTGTTAGTTTCCTGGATCACGAGGACGTCTGGTGTATCCGAAGGGTCAAGTTGTTGAAGGCGTAATAAAAGGCGGCTGCGCTTGGGGCGAGAACCAGGACAGTTCCACTGCTAAAATATTGGCCCCGTATTTGCATGTTAATCAGCAAACGTCGTCGAAAGACGAGAGTCTTGTGTGTGGAGAGGGTGAACAAAACATTTATTTGATGTTCTGCGCAAGAAAATTGGTGAATAGTATTCTGGAGGCGCTGCGTTAGAGTGCCTCGAGCGTGCAGTGGAGGCGAACGAGCGCATCAAGTCACATAATGCGTGAGACATGACCGCCATCCGGCAGTTTTCTTGGAAAACGAAGGGCGTGGCTCTGAGACGGGTGTGCACGCCCGTCTCAGAGGTGATAAGGTGTAGAACGCAAGGCGACGGGTAGGGACCACCACCGTCTCGTCTTAGCAAAGCGTTGGAAACACTCGCCTTTTCGTGCAAGCGTTGCATGGTCAGCGCAGCGTGATAAGCGCTACGGTCCTTAAAATTACTTATGTATGCCTTTTCTAGTAAAAAACGCACATGCAGAATATATACGTGTTGTTATGGTGCCCCAAACATGCGCAATGATTGCTGTTTAATTGACAATTGCACAAGTATGAACGCTAAATGTCGAGCAACATTGGTGGGAGCTGCGGATGGGGTCGGCCGTTTCAAGTACCCGGTGCCGTTGAAAGTGGACAAACAGAGAAATGTAAAGACAGACAGACGGGCAGACCAAAATTTTTGCGTCGAACGTCCCCAAAAAAGACTGACGCCTTTAATAGTTACAATAGAGTAGTCAGCCATGATTAGCATTAGCAGAAGTCTCCTCGGCCTAGCGATTGCGAGTGTCGGGTAGCGGAGGCGGTGTTAAGAGCGCGGGTGTGAGGGTGTGGCTTTGCGCGGGCGCTTTCAAGCATGAAAGCGTGCATAGTATCGACTGTCTCCTCAAGCGATCAAAAGGACGTTGAGGGGAAGGCAGCGAAGTCTGTGAGCAAGGAGTTGAAAGCCTCGTGCTACGTCGATAGTAGCTAGGGGACAGATAGCCACTTCTCGAAATCTGCAGCTTTGGCCATTTTGATGGCTGCTTGAATCTCGTCAGAAAGGTGTAGATACTTAAGAAGCATAGTGTGTCTTTTTCACTGGCCGATGCATCCATAGGCAGGTGCAGTGTCCATGTCCGTTGCGGAGGTGGCGGATGAGGGAAGAGAGTGTACATATGTCCGATGTGGAGATGGTAGATGAGAGAAGAGCGAAAAAATTGGCAGCCTATCCACGGAGTGAATGATGGAGAGTGGGGCGAAGCATTCGTCCGTCCATTCGTTCTTGCTTCCGTCCGTCCATGCGTCCGTCTGTGTGACCGTCCATGCGTCCATTCGTCCATCCGTGCCTGCGTCTGTTCGTGCATCTGTCCCTGCGTTCGTCCATGCATCCGCCCCTGCGTCCGTTCATGTGTCCATCCATGCATCTGTCTGTGTGTCCGTTCGTCCATCTATTCAACACTCCAAGTACCACCATCCCGCATCTTTTCATCATATATTCTCCATGTTAAGAATTTTCTTATTTTCGTTCCTAGTATTGTATTTTCTTATAATTTTATATTCTGTTTTGTCACTGACATTTATTACCCACTCCTGCTTGGGCCCGAACAGGGCCTGCAGTATTTGTAAATAAAATAAATAATAAATATAGAAGCACCGCCATCCAGTGGACATTCCAAGGACTAAATGAGAAATGGCACACGCACACTTTCTTACGGCTTGCGCTTCGGGTCTACTTCCCACCTTTAACCACCTCGAGTTCATGGTATATACTAGTTCACTGTATTCATGGCACTGTGGCCCAACGCTCGCTGACCCTTTCTAAAACCAAGGAGGTTGCGCCCAGCGAGTATGACGTAGCAACCTTTTTCTGTCAGATAGTGCTCAATGTACATGCCAATGGCTGCTAATGGGAAATGAGAGACAGGAGAATTCCGCGTTTACTTTCTTACAGCTTGTGCTTCGTATCTACTTCCCACCTTTAACCACCTCGAGTTCATTCACGGTATATACTAGTTCATTGTATTCATGGCACTGTGGCTCAACGCTCGCTAAACCTTTCTGAAACTAAGGAGGTTACACCCAGCGAGTATAACGTAGCAACCCTTTCTTGTCAGATAGTGGTCAATGTACATGCCAATGGCTGCTGAAGGGGATCACAGCGTGCGCGTTAACTAAAAGCCGAATGCTCTTGTCTCTCATTCCCGGTTAGTAGCCATTGGCATGCACATTGAGCACTATTTTTTATTGTTCGACAACACACAGAAGAAATCTATCACCGGCACCACATTGAAGGTCAAAATGTTATACTTGTTACACACTACAACGGCTACGAGGGACGAACGGGTGCCGTTATAAGGAGCTTCGCCCCTAATAAACTGTCGAGGACGGCCGCGAGCATCTGTTCGAGCATGCTTCTGGGCTTGGACCTAATGGGCACTGAAAGTCCGATAGACATCCCACTGAAAGTCCGATAGACATCCATGGGTATGGCAGTTTTGAAGATACGTATGTCCGATGACGATCCACAGATATGCACCAGCTATACTACGGTCTGGCGGACCCTTATGTGTAAGAAAATTGGCGATCCGTCGAACGTCGGAATGGGTGGAAGAATCGTACCTTCGGACACATGATGAACATACAGTGGTTACTTTCAGTACGTGCACTTGATGTACTATCAAGAGCAAAAGTTAGCAACACGTGGGATCCACAACAAATGCGAAGTGCAGCTACATCAGTGCACAATGCTTGTAATCTAGCTGGTGACTGTGTAAATCGGAATGCCAAGTGCAGTATGGAACAGTTATTTCAATATTACACTCTCAGACAAAGCGGTAATTCAGCTTTGTCGAACATTTCGCGTCCCGCAAAACTTTGCTGTTCATAGTACATAGGAATATCTTTGAAATTGATGGACATTCATCGAACATGCATTGCCTTATGAGGCTTGACAATTGGGTGTTTTAGTGATGGGGCCCCAAGCTGCTTGCGAACGTGAGCCGCTGTGCTATTTTAAATTATCTAATTCAGAAAACAAGTGGGTGTTAAGGACATCGTAGTGGAAATCAATAAGAAATGGTCATGGGCAGGGCACGTAGTGCGAAGGCAAGATAACCACTGGCATTTATCTCAGACTGGATTCCAAGAGAAGGTGGGTGGGTGAGAGGGAGGCAGAAACTTAGGTGGGCATACAGAATTCGGAAATTTGTGGGTGTAAAGAGGCAGCAACAAGCACAGGACCGCGTTGAATGGCGGAGCATGGGGGAAGCCTTAATCATGCAGTGGGCGTAGTGAGGCTGCTGATGATGATATATGTTGTTTAATGGCGCAAGGGCCATTGATGGCCAAAGAGCGCCAGGAAATGATATCAGATGAGAGCAATGGTTATGGTAAATGGCTGTAAAATGGCCTAAAATTCTGCGCTCTAAAGATGCGTAAGACATATATTTATTAAAATAATGAAAGTAAAGTGAAGCATGCCTGGTGAGAATGAGTCTTTATTTATCATGACATTATAAAATAGGAGCGTTATATTAGCACCGATTTCTCGCCAGCGCCCTTGGTCCCAAGGGCCGGGAGACAGGTGCTCTTTTGGATGTAGCATCCGCAGCAGCAGCCTCCTTTCAGAGGCCGTGCTACCGATCACTTGAGTAGATAACATGGAAAGTATTTACTTCCTTTAAGAATGCATTCAATGCATTATATTTAAAAAGAGGTTCGCGATCAATAAACATAGCTGGGTGAAGGGGTATGTGTTCCTTGTAGGCTAGTGGAAAATGTTTTTTCCTGTAAGCCTCTAGCTCAGAGCATTCAAGGAGTATGTGAAGTACGGTAAGTGGACGGTCACATCTGTGACACCACCGGACAAAAGGTGTGCGTGCTGTGTGTGTGTCCTATTCTAAGCCGACTTAGACTGACCTCTGTACGGCGTGTTTTCGACGTGGGTGGCCAGTTACCGAGGTATGGTTTAATCAAGTGTAACTTGTTATGAGTTTGTTGATCCCATAACTTCTGCCAGTAAGCCGTGAGCTTTTCCCGTATGTTTGGTTTTAGGTCCATTATAGGGACAGCAACTGAAGAGTTGGCAGAGCTTCCGTTAATTGACCTGGCGAGCTGGTCGGCCAACACATTTCCTTCGATCTCACGATGTCCTGGCACCCAGCACACGACGATATGTTGCTTGGAAGTATAGGCCGCGCAGAGTATTGAATAGAGGGATATAATTATAGGGTTTCTGTGTTTTTAAAGATTTTTCAACGCTTTCACGACACTCAGGCAGTCTGTGTATATAACTACCCTTGGCGTATTCAATTCTTTGATGTGTTTAACGGCTACGAATAACGCGTAAGCCTCGGCTGTAAAAATGCTTGTGCTGGTGGACAGAACGCCGGCATCCGAGAAGGATGGGCCGACCGCCGCGTAGGACACGCCAGTATGGGACTTGGATGCATCAGTATAATATTCTGGACAGTTATATTTATGTTGTAGCTCTAAGAAATACATCCGAATGTGTATGGGGGAGGCATGCTTTGTGACAGCTACGAAAGATGTGTCACAGTCTATGACCTGCTACTGCCATGGCGGGAGCCGCAGAGCGGGGGGGCTGAGGTGGTATTCAAGCAGTGGGACATCTGTTTCTTCAGCGAGGTCTCTGACACGCAGCGAGAAAGGGCGTGCCATTGCGGGTCGATTGTAAAAAAGTTGAGAGCTGGACAGGTCGTTGATAGTGGAATATGCGGGTTGCTCACTGTTCGCATTTACTTTAAGGAAATTATGAAGGAAGAATACGTTCTCTGCAGATGGAGTGACCGCTCGTCTGATTCTACATAAAGGCTTTCAACTGCGCTTGTTCTAAAGGCGCCTGTGGACAGGCGGATGCCTTGATGATGAACAGGGTCCAACATTTTCAGAGCGCTTGGCGTGGCAGAGTGATAGGCTATTGCCCCATACTCAAGACGTGAGCGTATAAGGCTTCTATACAGATTCATGAGGCACTTTTTGTCGCTGCCCGACGTTGTTGGTGACAGCACCTTCAGGATATTCATTGTTTTCAAGCATTTATTTTTAAGATGTTTTATGTGCGGTACAAAGGTTAGCTTCGCATCTAAAATTATACCTAGGAACTTGTGTTCTGTGTTTACGGGTAGACGCTCACCCTTAACGACCAGTTCAGGATCAGGGTGCAAGCCTCTTTTTCGTGAAAAAAGGACACAGGTGCTTTTCTGTGGGTTCAGTTTGAACCCGTTTTCATCAGCCCATTTGGATACCTTGTTAAGGGCGAGCTGAGCCTGTCGCTCACAGATCCCAAGAGAACACGATTGAAAACCTATCTGCACATCGTCGACATATGTTGAATAAAAGATATTACGTGGAATATACAGACGGGGAGAATTCATTTTTATAATAAAGAGCGTACAGCTGAGCACCCCACCCTGTGGCACTCTGGTTTCCTGTACAAATGTTCGGGACAGAACATTGCCCACTCTAACGCGGAAGGTACGATCAGACAGATAGCTTTCAATGACACTGAACATATTACCATGTATACCTATGTGTGAGAGGTCTCTCAATATTCCAAACCTCCACGTGGTACCATAGGCCTTCTCCATGTCAAGAAACACAGATAAGAAAAACTGATTATGAACAAAAGCCTCACGTATGTGTGCCGCGATACGTATAAGATGGTCGGTGGTAGAACGGCCCTCTCTAAACCCGCACTGGTATGGGTCGAGCAATTTGTTTGTTTCTAAGTAGTGGAATAAGCGGCAATTAATCATTTTTCAAATAGTTTGCAGAGGCAGCTTGTTAACGCTATGGGTCTATAACTTGATACAGTAGAGGTATCCTTTCCCTGCTTCAAAATTGGAAATATAACAGCCTCCTTCCAGGAGGAGGGGATCACACCTGAAAACCATATGCGATTATAAAGAGAGAGGAGGGTTTCTTTAGTTTCGGAGGGTAGTTCCTTCAGCATCGCGTACATTACGTTGTCAGAACCTGGGGTAGATGTATTACAGCAGCTGAGTGCTGTTAGCAGTTCTGCTAAGCAGAATGGTGCATTATATGCCTCATTTCTTGCGGATTTTCTTTCTAACTTTTGTTTTTCTATTCGTGCCTTGTAATTCTGAAAGGATTCGGAGTAGTGTGAGGAGATCGATATGTGTTCGAAATGTGTGCCAAGAAAGTTGGCTTGATCCTCCAAGCTTTCCCCGAGGCTATTTACTAGTGGAAGGCAATACGTTTGTTGGCCCTTAATTTTCTTTACCTTATTCCACACTTTTCCCTCATTTGTGTATGAGTTGATACATATGATATAAACTTTGTCCAGCTCTCTCGTCTAGCTTGTCGACGCGTTCTCCTTGCCTGCGGTTTGACCCGCTTGAAATTTTACAGGTTTTCAGCTGTAGGGGAATCGCAAAGCAACGCCCATGCTTTGTTCGAGTGGTCCGTGCTTTCCTGCATGCGTCGTTCCACCATGGGACTCAGCCGTTCAGAAGACATGCCGCTCGTTTTGGCAATACATTTAGATGCGGCATCAAGTATAAAAGCTGTAAAATACGTGACAGCGTCATCTATGGTCAGGGCAGACAGCTCAGTTTATGTCATGTGTGTAAGAGTTCTATACCCTTCCCAATCAGCTGAGTCAATCTTCCATCGAGGAACCTGCGGGGGTAGTTGATCTTTGTTCGGCACACTCAGGATTATTGGGAAGTGGTCACTACCATAAGAGTTTTTAAGAACGTTCCACTTAAAAACAGGTCAAAAGGGACGGTGATGAAATGCTAAGATCTATGGAGGAGTACGTGTTGTTTGCAAGGCTAAAATACGTAGGCTCCTTTATATTTAAACGACATAAACTAGAAGTGAAAAGGAGTTGCTCAATGAGTCATCCTCGCGCATCACAGTAAGCATCGCCCCACAGGACATTGTGTGCATTAAAATCACCTGGAACCAGAAATGGCTCTGGGAGTTCATCTAATAATGATTCTAGATCACGTCTGTGTAGCTGTTGATGCGGTGGTATGTACACAAAACATATGGTAACAAGTTTGTTAAAAAGTACAGCTCGAATGGCCACTGCCTCAAGGGCAGTTTGGAGCTTCAAATGCTGGCATGCTATACTACGATCAGCTATAATGGCTACACCGCCAGATGGTACGACAGCATCCTCCCGGTCTTTTCGGAAAATATTACATTGTCGTAGGAAGTCCTTGTGCTTAGGAGTTAAATGCGTTTCTTGCACACATAGCACTTTCGCGTTAAACTTACTCAGAAGCTCTTGGACGTCATCTAAATATCTAAGTATTCCCTTTACGTTCCACTGCATGATTTTGTCCATAGTGGAAAAAAAAAAGGAAAAAGTGCTGTGTGCAGAAAATACAGAGATTAGCTCATTTTACAGGGCCTTTGTCAGGCCCTGTAATCGGCGTTCTGTCCTTTTTGGGGCGGTCGAGAGAAGCTCGCCGCTCCTTCGGCGCTTCCTGCGCCGTTTGGCTTGAACTGGTGTCCATAGCCTCTTGCGAGGCACTGGACGCCCGCTCTAAAGAGCGATCTGTGCGTCGCTTAGACTTCGCCTCGATCGACAAAGTCTTTGTCCCCACCGAGCTGGGGGTTGATGAAGCCCCCTTGGCCTCGTGTTTGCCCTGGCTGCTGCCAGAGCTTGTAGAGGTCACTGGTGTGGACAGGCTGAATGTGGGCAGGGCAGCGCTGGTTGCTCCCGCCATAGGGGCTTGTGGCATTGGCCTCGGCACGCTAGGCGCGGTCCGGGCAACTGCCAAGGGCCTTTGTGGTGCCGCCCCTCGTTGCACCACTTCGGCAAAAGGTGTTTTTAGTGCTAATGATAACGAGACCCGTTGTCTTGCTTCCCTGAATGTGATATTTTCCTCAACTTTTATAGTTAATTATTATTTCTTTTTCTCTTTTCCAGGCTGGGCACGCTCTGGAGTATGCGGGGTGACTACCTTCGCAGTTAGCACGGAGGACCTCGTCATGACTACATTCATCAGCACTGTGGCCGGTTGTGCCACACTTAGCACACATTAGCTGTCCTCGGCAGCTCTGGGATGCATGACCAAATCGCTGGCATTTGAAACAACGCCTCGGGTTTGGAATGAAGGGTCGGACATGTAGTTTTACATAGCCAGTTTCGAGAGTCTCAGGTAAAGTGGTTGAGTTGAAGGTGAGTATCAAGTGCTTTGTTGCTATTTCATTGTTGTTACGTCTGATTTTGATGCGCTGGACATGTATTACACCTTGGTCCTTCCATACATCAAAGAGCTCTTCTTCACTCGGTGTAAATAAATCTTCGTCCGATACCACACCCTTCACTGTATTCATGGTACGGTGTGCGCTCACAGATGACGGGGATGTTACCAAAGGCTACGAGGTGCGAGAGTATATTGTACTGTTCCTTGTCTTTTAATTCGAAAAGCAGATCTCCACTTGCCATCTTCGTGGCCTTATAACCGGTTCCAATGGTCTCTCTCAAGCACTTAACCACAAGGAAGGGTGAGATTGCTCTAGCTTTTGTAGATGATTGTTCGCAGTGGAGGACATGGTATTTTGGGAAAGTTTCTCTGTTTTAGGGCCAAAGTAGTAAAGTTGTGTCGATGCGTACCCTTTTTGAAGCACGATCAGTTAAAGAGGGGGTCGAGGATCCCATGAGAAAATGTGTATTTTTCGGTAACGGCGCCTACCACCCACCACGGAGTCCAACAAGGGGAGGTGGCAGATCATGTAGGCATGTCTGCGCAACGCCAGCAGTACGCAGTTACTATAACCCAATATGGTTTACCCTAGTTTGGATAGCCACACAAGGTTAACCCTTGCCGCCAGGAAAAACAGAAGTAAATTGAAGAGAGGAGAGAACGGGAAAGATTGAAAGTAAGAGGGAAAGACGAAGATGAAGAGAGGGAGAGACAGGAAAAGGCGACTGCCGGTATCCCCTGGGTGGGTCAGCCCAGGGGTGCCGTCTACGTGAAGCCGGGGCCAAAGGGGTGTGTTGCTTCTGCCGGGGGGCCTTAATGGTCCAATCACCCAGCGTCGGCTCAACCCTCAGGATCCCCTTTTCCCCGGACACGGCAAAGCCACGCACGGCTAGGCGTGGGAGGGAGTAGAAACTTCCCCGTTAGCTCGGGTCCGTGGTGTCGCTACACACCAAACGCCTACTTGCGCAGGCGCCCCTGCGGGGGTAGTGAGGCTGCTGATGATGATATTCTCCAAAGGCGTTGTGGTGAGTACAAAGGAATGCGAGAGCATGCGCACGCAGGCAACTTGGAAGTACGCAGCACTAAAACTCTATAATAAACTTGTCCGAGCGATTGGTTGAGGGGGCAGCGTACGCACTGCGTGCGGGACGTTTAAGCAATCCTCAACTTATCGCACATGACAAGAGCGAACGTTCTACTATCGCACGCAAACAAGATTGCGCCTTTACACCTTGGTACAGAAGCGTAGCCAGGAGCTGGCACACCCGGCCCGTGCCCCCTTGAAATACTTTTTCGCCATGGCATCATGAGACTGACTTACGCCCACAGCAGGACAAAGGCCTCTTCTGTGTTCCGCCAGTCAACTCGGTCCTGTGCTTGCTGCCACTTTAACCGCAAACGTCCTGATCTCATCTGCCCACCTAACTTTCTGCTTTCCCTTCACACGCGCTAGCCGTCCCTTAGAATCCAGTCAGTTACCCGTAATGGCCTGCGGCCATTCTGCATATGCGCTACGTGCCTGGCCCATGTCCGTTTCTTCTTCTTGATTTCAAGTATGATATCTTCAAACCCGATTTGTTCTCTGACCCATTCCAATCTCTTCTTGTCTCTTAAGGCTATGCCTATCATCTTTTTTCCATTGCTCGTTGCGTCGTCCTCTACTTAAGTTGAACCCTCTTTGTAATCCTCCAGGTTTCTGCTCCGTACGTAAGTACCGGTAAGCTGCAGTTATTATTTACCTTTCTCTTGAGGGATAGTGGCAATCTGCAATTCATGATTTGACAATGCTGGCCGAATGTGCTATCCCATTATTTTTATACTATAGGTATACTTCCACCTCGTAGTTCGGTTTCCGCGTTTACTACCTGTCTTAAGGAGACGTACTCTTTTCCAGCTTCCAGTCTCACTGCAGCCTATATCGAAGCACTGTTATTTTCCGAGGACCTTGTACATTACTTTTGTTTTCTGCCGATTAATTTTAAGACATACCTTTCTGCTCTCTTTGTCTAATTTAGTAATCATGAATTGCGATTTATCCCATGAGTTACTCAGCAATGCAATGTCATCGGCGGAGCGCAGGTTACTGAGACACTCTCTATCAGCTCGCATGCCTAACTCTTCGCATTCTAGGCCACTGAAAACCCCCTGTAAGCACGTGGCAAATAGAATTAGGAAGATTGTATTCCCCTGTCTTACATCCTTCTGTATTGGTATTATGAGGCTTTCGTGGCAGTTCATCCGTGGTAGATCGCTTCTAGGATGTTTACATATGCTTCGTCGACGCCCTGATTCTGCAGTGTGTGCATGACTACTGACATCTCTACTGAATTAAATTAAATGCCTTCTCGTAATCTGTGAAGGCTAGATATAGTGGTTGGCTGAGCATTTCTTTGTCACCTGATTGATAGCATAAATGTGGTCGATTGTTGAGTAGCCGGCACGAAATCCTGCTTGATTGCGCCGTAATGTCTTAATTATATTAGCCATATATTTATAAATAGCTTGTATACGACGAAGAGCAAGCTGATCGGCCTGTAATTTTTCAAGTCCTCGTCGTCCCCTTTCTTATGGACTAAGATGATATTAGCATTCTTCAAAAATTCTGATACCCTCCTCATCAGGAGACACGTCGAAAACAGCGTGGTCAGTTTTTCTAACACGATTCGTCTTTCAGCAGATCTGATGTTACCTGATCTTGATGACAGCAGCTTTGCCTCTTTGCATTCTCTCCAAGGCTTTCATGACTTCTTCTGTCATTACTGGTGGGGTGTCTTCTGGGGTACTGCTCGTTCTGACATTATGGTCGTGGTTGTCCCGGCTACGGTACAGATGTCGGTAAAGCTCCTCCGCTACTTCAACTGTTCTATTCATATCGGTAGTTACCTTGCCTTCCTTGTCCCTTAGTGCATACATCTGGTTTGTTAAGTTTACTCTTCACTGCTTTGGCGTTTCCTCCGTTCTTTCTGCCGCCAAACGCGTCAACAGAGCGCCTTGTCTGCCCAAGGGCACACAACACCATCGACGCTTGTCCTCGTTGTTCCCTTAGTCCGTTGTTGCCTTTTTGTGCATCAGCTGTTAAAAACCATCGACGGGCTGGTTGAAGGCCACCGTACCGCTCAAGAGCAACGCTTTTTTTTCGCCAGCTGGTCGTTGGATCCTCTCTTTCATAGGTCACGATGCCTTTTTCTCATCCACCAGACCTGGTCTCACTACAGCACGCCCTTCGGGCAGTCTCGTACGCAGGAGATGACCCCAAGGGCGTGCTCTACGTCAAGCCATTACCCAAGAATATGCTCGCTGGCCATCATAACGCCCGCCGCCAAGTCCGCGTGGCCATGCTTCGTAACAAATACGCCAACCACTAAGCTATCGTTCGCGTGGACGCGGCTCGTTACGCCTCGCCCGGTGGCGCCTTTGCCATCGTCTCCATCTCGCCCTCCCCGCCGCTGCATGGGAAGTCGACAGTCATAGCCAGTACCGTGCGCACAACCTATATACGCCATCAAGTCGGAAAAGGTGGCCATTGATTTAGACGCCATTTGCGAAATCCGCCATCTCGAACTTCACCGGAGGCCTTGTTTCGCCTACCACCCTGCGGCTCCTTCGCTCGCTTTTGCTGCGGGACGTACCACACCACATCGAACTGGCCTGGATCCCCACGTATACGCGGCTCAACCCTGCAACAAGTCGGCTCACCAACATTCGGCAACCGAGCGGTGCACTCCTCCGAGTCGGATGCTCTAAGCGCCGGAGTCCTTGGTCACATACCATGACATCGCCCAACACTATCGCCTTGAACGGCACGCCTACCCACCCCCTCACGATAGCCTTCCTGAAAGGTTCCAGAACGCCGAGTTCCTACTGCAGACCTGCACCTCTCCGTGCCCCTTTGTGCAATCCTACACCCCCCTAAACGTTGTTCATTCACGCTGCTATCGGTGTGGAGGCGTTGCGTTGCTCAACCACAACCTCTGGGCTTGCCCGCAGGATGCCCACCGACCTCGTGTCGCCGCTCCACACTGAGGAGCAGTGGCAGGTCCTTCTATTCAGCACAGACCAAGACGTGCAGTCACGGGTCCTGGCAAGAGCTGAGGACACCATCGAGAAGCATGGCCTTGCAGCATACATAGCCTGCTGAACCCCCCCCCCTTACCCCACACCCCTTGATTCGCTCTCCGAAATGAGAACATTATTGAACAAACTTCCAGTAATTGTGACGGCGTTATTCTACAGCCAATAAGTGTCAAAACATCGTCGCATTAAGGAATTCTTAAATTGCATACATCTGGAAATGAACGAAACAGTTGTATATATTAAGGGTTTGTTTTCCTTGTTAGAAACGATACTAATGAAATATAACAGACATTTATGAGAGGAAAGTATAAGAGATGCTATTTTAAGTGAATGTAGATGTCAAGAAAGAAAAGTGGTTCAAAATATAACTTGCCGTGGGCAGCGACCGAACCTTCGACCTCCGAATATCGCGTCCGACGTTCTACAAACTGAGCTACCACGGCGGCTATCCCCCCCCCCCCCCTGTTCACTTTATGAAAATATATGTGCATTAAACGTGAAAGTGTCAGTCAGCACCACCAGTAGCCGTGGCTGCGAGTGCGGAACACTCTTTATAAGCCGGTTTGGCGTCACGTATCACGTGAACGTATTACCAGCTGGCAGCTGACCAATAATCCTTCGTATACTACTGAAGACATCAAGCCTGCCAGAACCAGACCCTCGCTCAAGGAAAAGCATTTAAGCCAATGGATATTTTTAAAAGCGATAGTGTTTCTTGAAGTCATTCGAAGCAAAAATTTTGGTCTGTTTGTCCACCCTTAACAGTATTCTAGGCGGCACTAAAGTGACCAAACGGTGCTCCAAACGGCCGACCCTATCCGCAGCGCCCACCAATATTGCTCAAGGTTCAGCGTTCATGCATATTTGTGCGATCGTCAATTAAAAAGCAATTATTGCGCATATGTGACGCACCATAACAACAAGTCAATATTATGTATGAATATTTTTTACTAGAAAAGGCATGCATAACTAATTCTAACGACCGTAGCGTTTATCACGCTGCGCTCACTATGCAACGTTTGCACGAAACGGCAAGTGTTTCCAACGCTTCGCTAAGGTGACACAATTGTGGCACCTACCCGTCGCCTTGCGTTCTACACCTTATCACCTCAGAGACGGGTGCGCACGCCGCGCGCTTCATTTTCCAGGATAACTACCAGATGGCACTCATGTCTCACGTGTGATAGAGTTACTGTATATGCTACCTTTAGGTAGCAGAGTTGCGCAACTGTTTTTCTGGGGCCGCTCGCTCCGCCTACAGGAGTTCAGCGCCCCTATTCGCCGAGCGCCATCACGTGGTCATAGGTGGTTCATTTGCACTGTGGAAAAGCCAACGCTACGCAGATTCCGGGAAGATCAAGCGGGGTTGACAACCGCAGTTGTAATTCTCGCCGCGTTTCTTCGGTAGTGTAGCCATGGTGTCTGTTGGTCACGGGAAATGCGGCAGCAAATGCATTCTGTGTTGAGTTGTACTACGTCAAACCCATGTGATTAGACGCGGGTACAGCGGGTGTTGCTATAGAAAGATAAGTGTTCAGTCGGAAGGAATAAACGCTTGGCCATGTTCTCGTCGGCAGGATTTTCTCTTGGAGGTGCAAACCATTGCTGCATTGCGGCTTTGGGAGAGCGAGAGCACTGGTCTAGCTTGGGTGAGGGCAAGTGCTGTTGTGGCTTGAGGGGGGCAAAATCCCCTTTTCCATTTTTCTGCTGACGTCCATGCGCTTGGCTTTTTTTTTAAAATCTGTCCACGGCACTGCAAAACTTGCTCTATTTGTATTAACCACGGATGCAGTAGTGAATATGTTATACATGCAGAGTTGGGCACCATGTGTCGGCTGCATACGTCCAAATTAGCCTGGTGGTTAAAACGCTAAAGATAAAGGGAGAATTTAAATCTAGAACTGTTGAATGGGCAAGGTGTTGCTGCTAGTGCGCGAATTGAATACAGCTTTGAAATCATAAGCGAAAAGAATATTGGACACGACAGGGTTGTTGAACGACAGGGTTGGGATTCTCATCAGTTGTCGTGAGCCGCGATTGTAATACCAGCGTAATAAGAAATGTGTGCTTAACGCGGGCGTCGCACGGCCACTCTCGATCGCTATCCAGCTCGATTCAGTTGAAGACTACAAAGCTTTAGCTAGTTAACTCACACAGTTACTGAATGAGCCCAACGCGATAAAAATATTTCATCCCTGGCTCGATGGTGATTAAGAGTGAAAAATAAATAGGAAATTAAAAATGGTAAAACTGCTAAAGAAGCCGAAGCTAATGTGTGGCCTATTATAAATGTACATATGTACCACCGGTTCAATGAGCTGACGCACGTTGTTTTCGTTATTACTTACGAAAAACGTAAACATAAAATCAAGGCTTCAAGGCGTGACCAGAGCAACTGAGTTTGTCTCGTACCTTGATAAAAAATAGAAAGAATAAGAAAGCAAAAATAAATAAAGCAACGCCATAAGCGCGAGCGCTGCTCCTACGCGGGTGGTGAGTGGCTTTCCCGCAAGATATTTGAACCCAAGATGGCGTACCTTGGCGCAACTCTGCTACCTAAAGGTAGTCTCTCTAATCATGAGCTACAAGTACCGCCATCTAGTGAACATTGCAAGAACTAAACGAGAGGTAGCTACATACAGGGGACGCACAGCCCATGCCTTTAGGAGCTTCGCCCCTAAAGCTTTACTTAGGTCCGCTGGGGCGTGAAACTAGCACGCAGTACGTTCATAGTTACTGAAAAAAATGCGTTACCGCTAACGTCATTACTGTTAATGCATTACCGCCACCACCAAATAAATGAAATGCCATGTAGTAAAAATCACAAATTTACATGAAATTTCACTGATCATGAGCTGTAAAAAACTTCGCTCACATTTTAGCCTGAAAGATGACCGTTAGTAATTAGAAATACATTGTTCTGTGGCTATGGTGACACAATACCCGGGCCCACTTTTTTTATATGCATATGCCACGAATCGTAATGAACTTCCAAATGCATTGAAGGATTATAATGCAGCGGTCGCAGCGGACAATTGCATTAGGTTGCCTAAATGCGTATACTATGGAAGCCCCGCGCTAAAACTTTTTATCTTTGTAATGCGATGTTGACGATGGTGCTGAACTATGTGAGAAGTGGCGACTTACGGATCTGGTCAATAGTCGGGCAAAAGGAAACAAAATAACGTGGAGCTCCTAAAAATGAGGAAGCATGAGAGTATGAAGCTCAGAGGGTATTTAAGGGCCGAAAGTGTTCGTAATTTCTTTTATTGTGTCTGCCTGTAACTTGAACGTTTCAATGCCACTCGTAATATTTGCGGACGTTCAACCGAAGCTTGAAGAGGAAGAAATCTCTTAAGGCGTCGCCGCCATTGTGAACAGCTGGTCTGCGTTTTCAGTTTCTGAATTCACTCACCTCAATAATCGTTGGAAGAATCGATGATGTTCCTCCAGAATGACCGAGATCGCAGTTACCAAAATACGATGTCGAGTCCCCCCACTGAATTTTTACCTACACAGGTCTGGTCTGGTACAGTCACCTTTATGCTTCCGTTGCAATGAGTGTGAATCTCTGGATCATTTCTTTCTAACGTGCAGATTATTCACCAATCAGAGGAAAATACTTCTAGATGAACCGCTTCGAAGGTTGGGATTAAATTTATACCTTCCGGTTCTTTTTTCCTGTGTGGCTACCGTGCTGGGTTTTAGCCACAGGAGCGTTTGCGATGCCGTTTGCGATTTCCTTCGGGAGACAAGAAGAATAGAATACTAAGTGCATCGTTAAAAAAATATCAAAATCGAGCATATTCATTAAAAACTTAACATCTCGAAATTATAAACATTTTCTTTTAATTAGCAAGACACCGTTCGTTTCATGGCCGATCCCCCATAGTGGGTTGCGCCAGGAAAAAAAGGGACAAACAAACAAACAAACAAACAAACAAACAAACAAACAAACAAACAAACAAACAAACAAACAAACAAACAAACAAATAAGCTGGTTCCTCACTCATCTCCCGGCCGATTCCGAAAGAACAACCCAAGATCACGAGAAATGCGGCAGCAAATGTATCCTGTGTTGAGTTGATTCCTCCTCCACAACCCAAGATGGTAAGGCCGCTGGTGACGAGTTAACCTCGGACACAGCACACGCTCCGTACTGTCAAAAGCGATCATGGTGTCCGAGATGGTTATCTCTGCCGCTGTCGCGCTTTTGGAGCTGTCGCTCGTCATGCTGTATTTCGTGCAACCCGCCGACGATGCGTTGGCCGCTGAGGTGCTCCTCGGAGTCTGGCGCGAGGACGAGGGAAGCCTGCCGCCTGTATTCGTGGACTTTGACGGAACGCACGACCAACCACACGACATGCTGGAATTCATCTTGAAAACGAAGCGGATGGGCGTCCATGGAGTCAGGGTTTATCTTAATCTCAGCATCCAGGCTACCGTCGACTGGGACACCCTTCGCGACAGGAAGCCGGCAGTGGTAGAAGAAATTTTCCGAAACCTTCTGCACCACGACGTCAAGCTCATGCTGCAGGTCAAAGATCACGACGTCCATGCGGGTAAGTTCATCAGCTACCTGTTTCGTTGGTTGCCAGACATGTCCCGACGAGTCATGGTAGTATCTTCCAGCCCGCTGTTTCTTTTCACGCTGGGAGGAAACAACAAGAGCATCGTGAAAGCACTGGTATGGTGGCCTTGCTCGTTAGCCTATGTGGACTTGAAGTGCACCATGCCACGCCATAAGAAAATCGGCTGGCACCTGGTGGCGTTGGCCGCTGAGTGGATCTACCAATGGTGCTTCCACTGCGGTCTGCTGACTCGCGTTTCCATGGCTTCGGCCGTGGTGGTCGATGCCAGTCACGTTCGCAGCCGTTTCGTGCGCCATTGGAGAGGCCGGGGTATGCGTGCCGTGGTGTTTGCGTCGGACGACCCGACCGAGCAAGAATATCTGCGTCGAGTCCTCCAAGTGCCCATTGTTACCAGATACAGAAGTTAGCCAGGCTGTGGATGATCAATAGTTTTTCGGGGCCGTCTTTGATTGTTTCTTACATTCTGGTATTTGTTATGCACTCGTAAACATTTAGTGACGCAATTTATTTGCATCTTATAAACGCGTACAATTCTATCTCTCTTTAACATGTGGAAAAAGTATACGGATGTAGGCACATGCGAAGTTCAGCATAGGGGGCGCCATCTTCACCGCACCGCCACCCCCCTCCAA
The DNA here is from genome assembly GCF_013339725.1 of Rhipicephalus microplus. NCBI lineage: Eukaryota > Metazoa > Arthropoda > Arachnida > Ixodida > Ixodidae > Rhipicephalus > Rhipicephalus microplus. The sequence goes on from NC_051167.1 coordinate 148,006,816, forward strand.
GTGACATTGATTTGTGTTTAAAATCGAATAACATTGACTATTAACCGACACTTAAACGTAAAAGGGCTTGAGAGGTCCACGTGAGATTTCGTGCACCCTGTCCATGATTAGGGAGGCGCCCCGCCTACGCGTTTTTACCCTCCCTCCATTTGCGTTCAACGTTACTATTACACTGGAGTAACGTTGTTGGTGCCCACGCCTATGAGTGAGTAGGCACGTATGTATGCATTCGTGTCTGCAATGTATTCGCTACCAAATGGCTGACTGAACAATCTAGTGAAAACGTAATCTATCACCATAGTGCGCCATAGCGCGCCATCAAATCGGCCTCGTAGTGTAATAAACGTCAAGAACCGGATGTAAACGCATACTTCTGTGGGCTTATCAGAGTCCGACAGGAGCTCGTTTGCGTTCTCTTGCATGCACAATGTCTTGGGTGATGATTTACTCATAATCCTGCATGCGACGGACGCGGATATCTGCGTCAGGACAATGGCAGGGGCGGCTATGCACACTGATTTATTAAATGGGAAGCATTCGATTGCTTACTTGTGCGTCTATCTATCTATCTATCTATCTATCTATCTATCTATCTATCTATCTATCTATCTATCTATCTATCTATCTATCTATCTATCTATCTATCTATCTATCTATCTATCTATCTATCTATCTATCTATCTATCTATCTATCTATCTATCTGTCTGTCTGTCTGTCTGTCTGTCTGTCTGTCTGTCTGTCTGTCTGTCTGTCTGTCTGTCTGTCTGTCTGTCTGTCTGTCTGTCTGTCTGTCTGTCTGTCTGTCTGTCTGTCTGTCTGTCTGTCTGTCCGTCCGTCCGTCCGTCCGTCCGTCCGTCCGTCCGTCCGTCCGTCCGTCCGTCCGTCCGTCCGTCTATCTATCTATCTATCTATCTATCTATCTATCTATCTATCTATCTATCTATCTATCTATCTATCTATCTATCTATCTATCTATCTATCTATCTATCTATCTATCTATCTATCTATCTATCTATCTATCTATCTATCTATCTATCTATCTATCTATCTATCTATCTATCTATCTATCTATCTATCTATCTATTTTGTTACGGGGGTTTAATAAGGCACACAGCGACAGGAAGGATAGCAGCCCGCAACAGCAAGCCAGGCGTATACCCAGGGAGCAAACAGCTGAGCGAGCCAGGCGATGGCAATCCGCTTCCGCATGTGTCTATTTTCTTTCTCACAATAACCCGTGGTATCGAGAGGTAGTCATCCTGGTGACCTCGAGAGAGGTCAGAGGGTCATAATACGGCATGAGACGGTTAATGTGGACTGTTTCTCGCCCCCGACGATGAAGGTTGGAAGATGGCGTAACCGGTTCAACCACATAATAAACAGGAGAGGTCTGCGCAACCGCGCGGTAGGGTCCGTGATACTTCGGAAGAAGCTTAGACGAAAGGCCGGGAGCACCAACTGGTGGGACCCAAAGCCGCACGAGAGCGACAGTAGGATTGGGCGTGTTGGTGCAACATGATAAAGAGTGCTTACAAGCGCAAACGACAAGGCAGGAGGGGACAGGAGAAGAGACGAGACAGAGCGCTGGACAGCCAACAATTTATTTCTTGCGAAGGTCTTCGCTTTTATACAGTTACCAGTCGCGATAGTCATGCGCGAAACACAATGAAAATGCATAAGTACATCACACCGACAAGCAAAGGAACAACTTTTCCTTATAGGTGAGCGCGACAGAAGGGGTGCTAACACAAGCATCTTTCAATGAGCAAATCTTTTCTGCCTCTATAATCTATAATAAGCGAGGTATCGCAAAATCTTGCTTCATGAATGCATTGAGAAAATCCTGTGTGCTCAAGATTACAGAAAGCTTTGTTGAGCAATCTTCAAGGCTGACGTCGGCTGGTTACCCCGACCACGTGCCAGTTTCCATTGCCGAAGGCCTGCAGCGTGAACTTCAGGCCAAAGGGAACGATAACGTGTAGTCTCACCTGTCACAGCTAGACAGGCTTTCGCTGTGGTTCCGTACATGCACAAGATAGCGCACAATCTTAAGAAAGTGGCACAGCGAGTTAATGTGAAGGTGGTCTTCACGGCCTCTCAAAAATTGAGTCACCTATGCAAGCTGTCTGTTCCTCCGTCTAAACCCACCCTCGGTTGCACTACAAAACATGCGAATAAATTTAGAGATTGCATCTGTGATGTGGTGTATCAGCTACTGTTATCGTGTGGAAGGTATTACGTCGGTCAAACAGGTCATCGTATAAATGAGAGGCTGAGGGAACATATGTACAATGTGGGTCACTATAAACAAGGATGGCTGTTCGTTCACTGCAGCACGTGTGGCTGCCGGCCAATATTTTCAGAGTGTACTATTGTTGCAAGATCCGCACGTCGCGGGATCGAATCTCGGCTGCGGCGTATGCATTTCCGATGGAGGCGGAAATGTTGTAGGCCCGTGTGCTCAGATTTGGGTGCACATTAAAGAATCCCAGGTGGTCGAAATTTCCGGAGCCCTCCACTATGGCGTCTTTCATACATATGGTGGTTTTGGGACGTTAAACCCCACATAACATCATCATCATATTGTTGCAAGATGCAGGGATCGCACCACACGCGAGTTTATAGAGGCAGAAAAGATTTGCTCATTGAAAGATGCTTGTGTTAGCACCCCTTCTGTCGCGCTCACTGATAAGGAAAAGTTGTTTCTTTGCTTGTCGGTGTGATGCACTTATGCATTGTCATTGTGTTTCGCGCATGACTATTGCGACTGGTAACTGTATAAAAGCGAAGACTTTCACAAGAAATAAATTGTTGGCAGTTCAGCGCTCTGTCTCGTCTCTTCTCCTGTCCCCTCCTGCACTGTCATTCGCGCTGGTAAGCACTCTTTACCACACGAGAGAGTCGATGGTGAAAGGGTCAGGAGGGATGTCAGAGTTGTGACGCTGTTTCTGGTGACACTGTTGGTCGTAGGTGAAAGAACGGGCCAGTCGTCGGCATTTCTCGGCGTGGTGAGTCACCGCAGACACAGGCTGGTAGTCGTCAACGTGTGGATGGTATGGTAGAGTCGTATCAATGGTGCTGGAGGGTTCACGGCCGTAAAGCATGAAGAATGGTGACGATACGGTGGTGGCTTGGGAGGCGGTGTTGTAGGCGAAAGTGACAGACGGAAGAACAAGGTCCCAATTGCAGTGGTCTGAAGCAATGTACATCGACAACATGTCACCCAGAGTTCTGTTTAATCGTTCTGTTAATCCGTTTGGCTATGTGTGATACGTGGTAGTGGTGCGGTCAACAATTCTGCATTCGAATAGGAGTGATTGCAACACGTCTGAGAGAAATAAACAGCCCCATCACTAAGCAGTTCACGAGGGGCGCCATGGCTAAGAACAAAGCTCATAGAATAAACGAGGAAACGCCTTCGGCTGTTGTGGCAGGTAATGCAGCAGTTTCGGCGTATCTTGTGAAGTGATCCACGGCGACCAGAATCTAGCGGTTGCCAGCGCCAGTGCATGGGAGAGGCCCGTACAAGTCAATGCCAACGCGATCAAATGGGTAGGCTGGGCAGGGAAGCGGCTGAAGAGGTGTTTTGGAGAAGTGCGAGACTGGTTTGCGTGGTTGGCAGGCGAGACATGAGCAGATGTATTTGCAGACGAAGCTGTATATTCCGCGCCAATAATAGCGTAGGCAAAGGCGCGTGTACGTCTTGAACACGCTGCCGTGCCATACTGAGGGTCATTGTGGAAAGCGGAGAATAGATCGCGACGGAGATGATGGGGCACGACCAATAACCACGTGCGGCCATCGTTGTGATAGTTACGGCGGTATAAAAGACCGTCGCCGATAGAGCAATGCTGCACCTGGCGGCGTAGCGCTCGAGAAGCCGGGGTGGTCAGGGAATTGAGTAAAAGTTTAGAATTGTGGCGATTCATGGGTCAAAGAGAGAATAAAATGAGGGAAAGGCAGGGAGGCTAACCAGAAAATGGAGCACCCGGTTTGCTACCCTGCACTAGGGGAAGGAGGAATGGGGTAGAAAGATTGGAAAGAAAGCGAAGAGGGAAATAGACGCGCGCAAAAAAAGGGGGGGGGGAGCTGGGGTGCTACAGTCTATACAATAGGCCGCTTCCACGCAAAAAGTTGAGTAAGGCCTTCACTGATTTTCTGTGAGCACACAAATTATGTCGTCTTTCCAGCACTGATTGTTCAGACAAAGGTCTGTCGTCAAGGCGAGCTAACGCAGCCGCTAGTTGCCGTCTTTGCACGCTGTAACGAGGGCAGTGACAGAGAACGTGCTCTATAGTTTCATCGCTACCGCAATGACCGCAAGCAGCACTGTCTTCCATGCCGATTTGGAAGGCGAAAGCTTTGGTGAAGGCGACACCAAGCCATAGTCGGCAAAGCACCGTTGTCTTGAGTCGAGAGGGTCCAGACGGAGGCCGGAGTCGACGAGACGTGTCCAGTCTATGCAGTCGCGTGTGCCGTAAGCACTCGGCGTTCCACGGGGATTTTAATTCTGCATTAGCGATTTTTCGGATGGTCATTGCAGGATCAGTCCTTGAAAATGGTATAGTTTCTTCTTCACCATTTTCGTATGCTGATCGGGCAGCTGAATCGTCATTTTCGTTGCCCAATATGCCGCAGTGACTTGGAAGCCACTGAAACGTGATTCTGTGTACTTCGTCGTAGAGGTGGTGAAGCAGCTCTCTAATTTCCAGCACTAGTTGTTCATGAGGTCCCCGGCGTAAGGCGAATATCAAACACTGTAGTGCTGCCTTAGAGTCCGTGAACACGCTCCCTTTCTTGGCTTCTTGGTGTTTAATGACTTGAATTGCGCTACGTAGAGCAAAAAGTTCTGCAGCTGTCGATGATGTCTGGTGGGATAAACGAAACTTCATCGTTGTCGCTGTTGCAGGAAAGATCACCGACCCTGCAGACCCATACACTTTAGTTGAAGCGTCAGTATACAGATGAGTATGCTCACTGTATTTCTCATACAACAAGAGAAGGGAAAGCTGCTTTAGCGCTGGGGACGAGAGCCGGGCTTTTGACCCTATGCCTGGAACCGTGAGTTCAACATGTGCATAGGTCATACTCCATGGGGGAGTTGAAATCCTCGATGGAGTTGTATATCCCGTAGGAATGCGTGTGCGATATGACAAGACTGTCTGGCAAAATGAGGCACGAGGTCGGGCTTCTGGCAGTGAAGCTAGATGATGGGCAGGGGCACGAGTAAGATGCCTCACGTGTGCTCTGAGCACTTCCATCATGATATGCGTCTTTAGCGGGTAGTCATTAGCGATCTCGATTGTCTCAGCTGTTAATGAACATCGCGGTAGCCCCAGACAAACTCGCAGAGCCATAGCCTGGATGCTTTTGAGAGTCCGAATGTTGGTTCTACAGGTGTTGGTCAACACAGGCAAACTGTAGCGCAAATAGCCAAGAAAAAGCGTCTTGTACAATTGCATCATTGCATGTACTGAAGTCCCCCAGGTTTTTCCTTCGAGATACTTGAATAAGTTAGCAATTTCTGACAGCCTCTTCTTCAAGTGGGCCACATGTGAGCCCCAGCAGAGGTCTCTATCAATGAATACGCCTAGAAATCGGTGCGTTCTGACATATGGTATGACTTGGCCATCAATTGATATAGCGTATGGTCTCATTGGCTTTCGACTAAAAGCAATCAATGCGCATTTCGCTGGCGACATTTTTAGACCCCGATCCTTGAGGTACACTGATACCAACGTCACAGCTTTCTGAAGTCTTGCGCGTACCTGAGGTCTTGTCACGCCAGATGCCCAGACGCAGATGTCGTCAGCGTACATGGATAACTTGACCACACTTGTTAGTCGTTCTACAAGACCAATGAGAACGAGGTTGAAGAGGGTTGGACTCAAGACGCCACCTTGCGGGACTCCACGATGCGCTGGGTGTTGGGACGTTGGACCATCTGCAGTGTTCACAAATAAGGTCCGCCCTTGTAAATAACTGCGTGTCCAACAATACAGTTGCCCAACTAGCACCACTGACTCATTGGCTTCGAGGATGGCGTCATGTAGAACGTTGTCGTATGCTCCTTTTACGTCAACGAACATGGCAGCAGATAGTCGTTTACATGCCTTTTGTTGCTAGACATATGTGACGAGATCTATAACATTGTCGATCGAACATCGGTGACGGCGAAAACCAGCCATGACGTTAGGATATATCTCATAGTATTCCAGGTACCATTCAAGCCTGGCCAAGATCATTCTCTCCATTACCTTTCCTACGCAACTTGAGAGCGCGATCGGTCGGTAAGAGGCAATGTCCAGGGGAGATTTGCCAGACTTAAGAATCGGTACCAAGTGGCTAATCTTCCAATCTTGCGGAACGACGCCAGCTTGCCAGGAATCGTTGAAGATGTTAAGGAGTGCTTCTCGTGCCCGTTTACCAAGGTTGCACAGCATCCTGTATGAGATGTCATCCGGGCCAGTTGACGACGACTTATTACATAAGACGAGCGCCGCATCGAGCTCCTGTGATGTAAACGGTAGATCCATGCGCGGATCCCGTGAGTGAGGGATATGATTCACTGTATGTAGGCTTGTGTACGCTGTCTGGCCCACGGTCATAGCGCAGAAATCTTCTGCTACCTCAATTTCGTGCCGGCGATGAAAAAGTGCAAGGGCTTTGAAGGGAAAACGCTGCTCTGGAACAGAACGTAGGCCTCGCACAATTCTCCATATCCGAGACAGTGGTTTATGAGGATCTAGCAACGGACAAAATTTCCTCCATCGTTGGGTGTCTGATTTGTCGAGGCGCCGTTGTATCTTCTTTTGGATGTGCCGGGCTGTCCGTAGATCGTCTGTGGAATTGGTGCGTCGGTATCGTCTTTCGGCACGACGGCGGATCGCACGAAGTCGCTCCAGCTCGAGGTCACATTCAGAGTACTTCGAAGAGCATATTATTGTGCGCATAGCCGCATGTGCAGTTTCCTTAATAGCTTGCTGAAGACCATTGGACAGGCCTTCTTCACAAGCATCCTCAAGTTGAGTTTTGAACACACTCCAATCTATTCTTTGTGTTGTGGTAGAGGAGTACGTGTTCGAAATACCTTTAATCTTCAAGTAAGTGGGGATGTGGTCGCTTCCGTGTGTTTCAATGTCCAAAAACCACTTTACCCGTGTAGCGAATCGGCGTGAAACAAAGGACAAATCAAGGCAGCTGCTATATGTAGTCCCTCGCAAAAACGTAGGACTGGCGTCATTCAGAAGGACGAGACCATGGCTGGAAACCATTGATGCTAGACGTCGTCCCGTTGAATTAAGCCTTGAGCTTCCCCAGATGGGATGATGCGCATTGAAATCCCCGGTGATAACCCACGGACCCGGATGTGCCCTTAATATGCCGTCTAGTTTGTTGGCGTCGAATTAACTTGATGGGGAGATATACACACCTAGAAGTGCGAATGTCACCTTTCCTTTTTTAACAGACAAGCACACATACTGATTGCCGTCGTGAGGTTGCACTGGCTGGACGACGTAAGTAAGCTCCCGGTGAATAAATACAACAACCTTGCTACTTTCGATGTCACTTGAGGAGAAAAATGACTCGTAGCCGGATAATCTGACTGGGTGCGATAATTTCGGTTCACATATAATCATGATAGGAAATCGGTACAGATGAACAAACTGGCGAAAATCAGATATGCGAGATCTCAGACCTCTTGCGTTCCACTGAAAAATCGACGCTTCTCTCACCTCCTGTCATGGGTCAAAATGTCAAGTGGCGGAATATCGTGATTGTGACTGATGCGTTGGCGTCTGAAATCAGTGGGAAGCGTGACAGGGCGTCAGCATCAGAGTTTTGTAGGCCAGAACAATATACGGCTCGAATTTCGTATTCCTGGAGTCGCAGGGCCCACCGAGCGAGGCGATCTGACGGGTTCTTGAAGTTTGACAACCAACACAGAGCGTGGTGATGTGCTAGGACGTCAAAAGGGCTACCGTAAAAATACTTCTGTAGATCCCATACTTCTGTAGACTACTTCTGTAGGCTACTTCTGTAGATCCCATATGATGACCAGGCACTCTTTTTCAGCTTACGGTGGAATTTGTCTCAGGTTTTGTGAGTGCACGACTGACATATGCAACCCCATATTCGGCGTTGGCATCGTCATGTTGTGCGAGCACAGCATGAAGGCGTTTTTCACACTGATTGCCAGACCACTGCCGTTAGTGTGAATTTCTGTGCGTGCGCTCGGAGCGAAGTGACGCAGACTCGGGGGAGACGTAAGCAGGCGTCGAAGTGTCGTAAACGCATCGTCACAAGCTTCTGACCAGGTAGATAGTTCGTTGTCGCCTTGGAGGAGTGCATCGAGAAGTGCGATGACAGTAGCAAGATCTTGAACGAAGTGCCGAAAATAGGAGCATAGGCCAATGAAGGTGCGCAGTGATTTCAGGTTAGTAGGCTTCGGGAACTCGGATACGGCGCGAAGTTGAGCAGGATCGGGAATAACGCCTTCTTTGGAGACGACGTGGCCTAGTATAGTTAATTTTCGAGTGGAGAATAGGCACTTTTTCAAGTTAGGCTGGAGACCGGCATTTTGGTCACAGGTAAAAGTTTGATGCAACCGTTGTAGATTGGTCGGGAAATCTGGCGAAAAGATGACAATATCATCTAAATATCAAGTGTGCCACTTCAGGCCGCGTAAGATGCCATCCATCACACGTTGAAAGGTGGCGGGCGCGTTACAGAGACCGAATGGCATCACAGTGATTTCGTACAATCTATCTGGCGTTTCATCACAACCGGTTTCTTACCCCTTAGGAAAGACTATCTTCTTTACGTAGTTCAGAACCGTGTCCGCTAAGTCGCGCAATTGTATACAAAATAGTCCATTTTCGTAAAGTGAACCAAACGAAAACCACGTTTACGCCTGAGTGCTGTTTGTTGAACTGCTATTTTGGCTGCTTAACTTCGCGCACGACCACTACCAAAGTGCAAAAATAGGGGGTTTGGTGAACGAAACATGGTTGATTTCTCCTTCATATAAATCGTCATAGCACCAGCGTAAAACGTCTCCTTACAGAAGCCTGACCCGCAGGTCGTGGGATCGAATCCCGGCTGCGGCGGCTGCATTTTCGATCGAGGCGAAAGTGCTGTAGGCCCGTGTGCTTAGGTTTGGGTGTACGTTAAACAACCCCAGGTGGTCGAAATTTCCGAAGCCCTCAAGTACGGTGTCTCTCATAATCACATGATGGTTTCGGGACTTTAAGCCCCACATATCAATCAATCAATTTTTAGAGAAGCAGCCTCGCGTTCTCGCTCACTGCGATGCAATGATATGGTTCCCGTAAATTTTTCTTTGTGCCAGCACACCTGGTTAGCCGATTGGTCATGACGCCACCCTTCGAATTGTGGTTACGTGAGTTTTAATCTCCGCTCGTTAACAATCTCTCTCTCTTCCTTTATTCTAGGGCACTATTCTTCTTTGTCATTTCCTTTAGCTTTCTCACCCATTAACTATTGCATCCCACACCGGAAAAATCGGCGGAGGTGTTCTGGGAAGGAATAGGGAGGTGACTAAGATGGTTACGAGATCGCGTGCTAGTTTATCAGAAGAATTTCTGTTTGCAATTACCGAGGTATATCGGAGCTTAACAAAGAATCACAGTGCTGCCGATAATCAAAATCTGAACGTAGAATGTACAACTTGTATATACGATAGTCTGGACTGCTTGGTCATGCAGAACTCTGTTCGCCGACCGCGACTCCGGTTGGCTGCTTCAGAGCACGTCATGTGTACGTTCGACTTCACGATGGAGACAAGTGCGGTGAGGTTTTCTCCTTCCAGCGATTCTCCTCTTCTACTGTTAGTGGCAGCGAAGGCGACCACTGGGAGAGGCCGGCGCTGTTGTCGCTGTGACGTAACTAACTACATCACGTGGCTCCCCTATGCCATCGCCCATGCAGCGCGCTTGCTTTCAACCTCGAGGCAGTTCATTTTCTAGCTTACAGGTTTGTTTGCCACTCGATACCTCAGCACCAGGCACAACTGAGCGAGCCAAATGTGAATGAGCCCTTCTAAATCGTTGAGGCACCGATATACTAGACTGATGAAAGTGAAATCGGCCAAACAACTCAGCGTTCATCCTCAGGCGTGCTGCTCACTCAGCGGCCACGTTTTTTTTTGTGTGTGTGATCCTGATTCTCGAATGGATTTCGCCCATACTTTGAGTCAAGATGTTCGGTGTGTATGACGGTGTACTTGGCAGATCTGTACGCATAGGAATTTATTACCTTTATTTGCAACAGGCTGGAAAGAACGATTCTCGAAGCTTGTGATCATAGCAACCGTTCTATTTGGCCCTTGTATGGTTAAAGGAACGCATGAGTAGTCTCTACTTCTCGCCCTCGTGTGAGTTTTCATGGAAACTCTAAAACCAAGAAGCAGCGAGATGCATGTTCGATAAAGCCTGAAGCAACCCAGCCTTCATTATCGCGTGTGCGGCAAGCACTTTCGTGAAAAAGATTTTGTGAGCTACGTTGGGGCTAAAATCTGCTTAGTATGACGTATGACTTTCCGGGACTGTGCATCAAGGAATTTTAGACGTTTATTGACGCTGGACAGGCAGGCTTTTTCCAGTTGTCTGCACTTCGAGGGCAGTGAGAATGATTTTGTCCTGATGCTGTTATTTTGCGTTGCAAATTTGGACGTCTCTCCTTCTGTTAGCAGCCGTGATGTGCTGAGCTGCTGGTAAACGAATTGTTTGATGCCAGGGACTGGCCGATGACAGGGAACGGCAGAATCACTGAAAACAAGGTGCGGTGATTGTAGTTTATTCGAACAAGTTATGCATGCAGGCATTGCGACGGGCGCCGCCGCGGTGGTCTAGTGGCTAAGGTACTCGGCTGCTGACCCACAGGTCGCGGGTTCGGATCCCGGCTGCGGCAGCTGCATTTTCGATCGAGGCGTAAATGTTGTAGGCCCGTGTGCTCAGATTTGGTGCACGCTAAAGAACCCCAGGTGGTCGAAATTTCCGGGGCCCTCTACTACGGCGTCTCTCATAATCATATGGTGGTTTTGGGACGTTAAACCCCACATATCAATCAGGCATTGCGACGATCTCGCATCACGTCACATCAGTCAATACGATGATACGGGTCAAAGCGAGGATTAGGATAAAGGTTCACTCATTCGAATGTATGTGTCATAAGTAATCGTCAGAGGCAGATTGTCGTAGACTGGGCACATCCAATAAAATGGGCCACCGGTGCTACTGGGAACAGTGTTGGCTATAATGGAAGCGATAAACTCAAAGCATGATCTGTTGCGCCGTGGTGAGCTGTAGGGAGACGTATTACTTTTGTAAAAAATTACACACTTGACGCAGAGAGCTTAAATTGGTCTGCAAATGATGCTGAAGACTTATTAACCAGCTGAATGCGTTTCTACAAAACGTCTTAACCGTTTCAAGATCAATTCGGAGAATAATAATGAAATAGTTCAGGAAAAATTTTCTGATATACCATTCACGTCCTCGTGTGGTCGTAGCCTCATATGAAAACCTTCCAGACTGTGCTTATTTGGAGTATTGTTGATGATTATTCCAAACTATACAAGGAGCAACTTAGGAGGTAGCTGAACAGAGAAAGCAACAATTAACGTCGAAGGCATAAAGTCGCAGGGTGTCACTGTTCGCTATAGTTTTTTTTAAGTATGTATAGCTTGAACTTCTATGTTTCACTACCACTCGTATCGACGTCCACGTGCGACGAAGGCTTGGGAAGACAGCGCGCCGTTCATTCAGCTGACCGTGCTTGCTCGAGGGTTTCGGCCTAAGTTTGTGTAGTTGCTTAGGTTTCGTTGTCTTTGTTAGGTGTTCCTATAGTGCTTTTACTGTTAGGTAAGCGCATTTAGCCCTAGAAAGAGCACTCAGATGCCGTTTTCTTCACCTGGACCAGGGGCTTTCCTCTGGTCTGTTTCTCTTCCGCCATAGGATATACCAGTGGATCAGTTTTTGCGCAACGGCATCCCTGCAGTTCTTGTGGTTTTTGTCCCAAGCAATGATGGCTTCGTTCGGATGAAGAATCCGAAAGTGGTCCGGAGCTTAGAGCTGCTACGTCTCACTTCTAAAGCATCACAGAAGTCCGCCAGTTCGGCACAGGTGGTATTCTATGCTTTTCATCTGATCAACTCTGTGTCCAAGACCTACTAAAGTGCTCGATGTTCGCGACCAATCCGGTGAGCACCTTTATTTCCCCGCATCTGGCATGTGTGAAAGGTATTGTTCGCGGCGTCGATGTTAACTTGACCCACCTGAGGTATTAGAGATGTTTGCCGTGACTGCTGCAATCTCTGTTTATAGGTGTGCACGAATTGTAGAGAAGCAGAAGATCCCGACTGAGTCTGTGATTGTAACCTTTGCTGGAGCGAATCTCCCTAGTGAAATCAAGGCGTGGCCACTAATATACAGAGTAGAACCGCTATCACCGAGACCACTCCAGTGTACGAAGGGCTGGCGATATGGTCACACTATTGAAGGATGCAGGCCAGCAATCTGATGCCGGGTGTGTGGTGACAACCACAAAGCGAATGACTGCAAAGGTAAAGAAGACAAATGTTGTCTTTGCAACGAACAACACTGTGCAGATAGTCCTAATTGCTCTGCTAAGGCTTGAGAAGTACAAGTCCTTGAAATAATAGGGCGAAGGCGCTCTTTCAGACGAGAAGTTGTAGAGGAAATACAGGCCAGAATTCAGGGGCATGCCAGTGTTGCAGCACGTCATTGGGTCGATTACCCTGAATATCGCGGAGGTCGTAGAAAAGGCTCCAGAAAAGGTGATAGAAGGACTGGCTTCTAACCTTTGTGATTCCATATTTCAAATTCTGGCTAATCAGATGATTCGCATATTTGGTACACCGGGAGAGTCAGGCCTGGTATCCTAAGATGTTGAGATTTTACGACCAATAAAAGACGTTGAATCTGAAACTGCGCCATCGTAATATTCGTCTGCAGGACCCTCTGCAGTAGGCATCCAGAAGCAAAATAAAGAATCTGAAACCACACCATCGCATTCTCCATCTTCGGGATCTTCTGCAGTAGGTACCCAGAGCCAAAGTGAGGATAAAGATGCAGATACAATAGATTCAGATGACATAGATTTGAACCCTAGGTTACTGAAGCGATCTAGATATCCTCTGTCAATGAAAACAAACTCATCAAAACAGACAAAGAACAAAAAGTATCTGAAGGAAAAAGAAAACCTTTCAAAGAGAGATGTTTTGAAAGAAATTATTCTAGATAAAGCTGTAGCGGAAACAGATTTTTCGAAACCATAGGGTCACTTTAGATTCTCCATTGGAATTTCCGATCAATTTATTCTGCATCTGCGGATTTGGTATACTCGACTTCGAGATTCGCTCCTAATATTACAGCATTACAAGAGACATGGCTATCTGTACATAATTTGTTTCAGTTAAATACCTTCCGGTCCTTTCGACTAGACCGTCCCTCGAGAGAGAGGGGGGGTCTAGCTTTCTTTATTAATAACAGAATTAGTATGAACGGCAAACGTTCAAACAAATATATGTCGCCAGAATGGGAAATTTCGGCAGTAGACATTACGTTCCCAAACTGCAGTCCTTTCACCCTAGTTAATATATATTTTCCGGGTGGAGTTCAAGACACACAAAGTTTGGATATAGCTACAAGGTCGTGGTGCACGGACAAAGTTTTAGTTGGAGGCTTTAATTCCAATGACACGAGTTTGGGTTTTAGAACTGATCAGAGTGAAAAACGCTTGTGGGAGTGCACAATGGCTAATGACCTGACGTTCCTCAACGTCAGAACCCCTACATTTATTCGTAATCACTCCAGGCTGGTCTTAGATTTAAGTTTCGTCAGTTCGGCTATTACTACTTCTTCTTGGCAAGCGCTGGACTGTGCCACCAACAGTGACCACTTACCGGTAAGTTTTGACATTTCTTGTCCGACAATTCCGCTATGTTCAAATGTACGAGTACGTATTTATAAATTACACTAATTTTAAGAATGATCTAAAGTTAGCGTTGGCTTCTAGGAAGAGAGCGATAATACAAAATAAATTAAGATGAATGCAGTCATGAAAATAGCCTACAAAAGAGCGGAATTAACAGTTGAATCCACAAAAAGGGCATTTAGCCGTTGGTGGAATGATGAATGTACAAGAGAGAACCGAAGACTTCAGGCAGCTTGGTAGCTGCTCTTACATAGTCAGTCCCCCCAAAATGGGGCAAATTATAAATTCATTGCAGCGGCCTTTAAGAGAACGGTAGCTCAAGCTAAACAAGAGTATGATAGAAGACATTATGAATACCTGTCGAAGCCTAAACGTATGAAAGCACTGTTCTGATATATGAGAGCTCGGGAAATCTTGCCATCACTAGTAAATGCAGCTAATGATAATCTGTCGGCGCAAGAAATGACCACAACTTTTGAGGCAATCGGTAAAGGTCTGGAAAGCAAATTTACCTCAGCCGTGCCAAACAACTGGCACAAGTCTACGACAAACTCCGACTGTGACGAAGTCACACAGACGGAAGTATCGAACGTGATTTAGGATTTACCCTCTGTGGCTCCTGGCCCAGATGGAATCACAGTTCCCATGATTAAAATTCTGTTCAATATATCGCCCTGTGACGTCTCCAAAGTTATAAACTACCCCTTAAAAAATTCATGGGTGCCGCAGGATTGGAGGATAGCAATGGTCATTCTTTTACTAAAAAAGCCAGGAGTAGGATTTACAGTCGATAATATCAGACCCATCTTCTAACATCTAGCATGGTCAAACTAGTAGAGAGTATCCTACATGGCCGAATAAGTATCTGGATGGCAGACAATTTAGTACTAAAGCCGAACCAAATCGGTTTTCCTAATGATTTCTCTATTTGGTGTGCCCATGCTGATTTAGAAAGCCGAATAAAGCTCGTTCGAAAAAAAAAAAAGGCAATACGCTGCTTTAGTAACCCTTGACATAGCCAAGGCGTATGACAGTGTGGAGCACTTCATTGTGCTAAATCGGCTAAAGAGATTGAATTTCCTACAATATTTTATTCAGTGGGTGGCATAATTTTTTAAATCAAAAGAATTCTATTGCGTCAAGGATGGATGTTCCTCATCTAAATTTAAACAAACTCGTGGAGATCCCCAGGGGGCAGTCTTATCTCCAGTGTTATTTAATGCTTTAATGAGCACAATTTCGACATAAAAAGAAGTTGCTGTCTATATTTATGCTGATGATTCGCATTATTTGCTTCTGACTATGATATTTACTAACTACAACTTAAATTACAAAGATATAATAATATGTTAGAAATTTGATTACAGTCGATTGCATTATCGTTAAATGTCAACAAAAGTGCGCTATTGGTGTTTCCGTTTGCAGACTCAATTCAATTTCAATTCTATATAAACAGGAACCCATTCAGCAAGCAGACTCTATAAAATATTTGGGAATAATTTATAATGAAAAGCTTAACTGGAGTCCGCACATCGAGTATAACACTACCAAGGCACAACGGGCCTCAGGCTCACTGCACAAGCTGTGTAACCGTAAATATGGGTTACGGAGGCACACCTTGATGATGTTGTACAAGATGTACATGCGCCCCATCATGGAATTCGAATGCGTACTATTCTCGGGTGGCCCTGCTTAAAAAACGAAACCTCTAGTTGTCTTGGAGCGAGAAGCACTGCGAATGTGTCTGGGACTCCCCATGTTTGTGGTTATCGATCTACTGTACTAGGTAGCGCGTCTGGCTACACTACTTTGTCGATTTCGCATTTTGACAGCACAAGCAGTTTTAAAGTTTTATGGCTTACCGGCAAGAAGACCTCAATATGCTTTCAAATCCAGACGCCTTCTTTCTTGCTCATTGGCCATGGTTTCACACGCCCCAGGTAATGTTTGTACAAAAGAAACTACAAAGTATAAATGTGAGCATTAGAAATGTAATTGAGACTAATGACTCGAATTGTAATGTTATAATTGAATATGACGATATTTTCCCCCAAAACGCCAAGCTACATTCTCTCAAATTTTTAAATAACATATTATTAGATTACTTGGAGCATGCAGAAACAAAAAACATAGTAGCCTCAGATGCTTCAGTAAATAATCAAAAGGCAGGTGTAGGCATTGCCTCTCATTCACTTGACTAGTCCTTCTCAGTGAGACTGCCTGATTTTACTCCAGTTTTTGAAGCTGAGCTCGTGGTGGTTATTTTGTCTCTTCGAAAACTTCCGTCAAATCAAAACAACTCAGTCGCAATGATGGATTTCCTTTCAGTTTGTGCAGCCCTGACAGCTTCTGAGAACTCTCGAACTCTAAGGACATTCAGAACATTGGTACCACCGCAGTTGACACTCCTGAGGTTACTGTGGGTTTCGGGACACCGTGGATTAAGATTAAATGAACTGGCCGATTCCTTAGCACGAGCCGCGCTTGATGGCCCAATTTTATCCGTACTGCCAGAAGTTGAACATATTACAGCAATGAGATATCGAAAGTCAGCAGTCTGCGCTGATATGATAGAAAAAATAACTACATGAACAGAATATAACTACCTCAAGTTTCCAGGGTGACCTCAGTGGAGTCAGTCCAGAAAGCTCGAAGTTTTAATTACTAAATTTAGATGTCGTGTCGGCCCTCTTAAACCTAGACAGAGCTGGTCAGACGATATCACCTCTCTGTGCATTCTACAAAGAAATGGAATCAGTTGAACATTATTTTTATATTGTCGCCGATATGCTATACCTAAAAAATGACTTCTAGGTAACCCATTTCGGAAAGTAGGCGTTACATTGACGGAGAAAACTGCACTAAACTTCGGTGCCTTAGTTTTGGGACATGGCCACAGGCATGCTTTCAATGCCGTTTGCGATTATATTCAGGCATCCAAACGTACCCCATTGTGATCTTCATTCAAATAGTTATTATTTGGTATCTTGAAAATCTAAATGGTGAGGTGAAGTAAAGGCAGCTGTGTGGCAATCAAAACGCCTGAAATCTCAAAATTTTTTAAATTGACTTTTTAATTGTTTTCTTTTTTTGGTTTACTCTCTCTTTATCTGGTTTTCTTTACATTAGTCGTAATATCAGCTATATGATAGCGACGCTATCAGGATTGTACTGATCATTGTCCTCCCTTCCAGTACATTTGTGGTTTGAAAAGGTGGAAGTCGGTACCAACTTTGTATGTTGCGTGCTTACCTTTTTCTTTCTTTTTCGTGTTTTTTTCAGTGTGTGCACATGTGACTGAGACATGTGTCTCGTTAATAATGTAGGTCCATAATTGTTATCATTTTATACCATGTTTTTTTGTACCCATACAATTGTATAAGTATGTGAATATAGAATGTTTGTTAACTCTTTCCAACTCACTACTGTAAAAATCCCTGACGGGATTGACAGTATTGTTTTAAATAAAATAAAATATAATACACATTCATTTTTACACATAGTTATAATGCTCACAGAAAAAAATGCACTACGCTTTCTTGGCCAATCCCCCTGGGTGGGTGTAAGCCATCAGTCCAGGGAAACAAACTTGGCTGCCATACTGGGGTACGAGCCAAACATATCCACAAGCAAGCAAGCAAGCAAGCAAGCAAGCAAGCAAGCAAGCAAGCAAGCAAGCAAACAAGCAAACTGTACCAGGCGGGCCACCGCTTAATAAATCGGGATGATCCCACCTCACCTGGCCACCTTGAGAGAGGGCGCGCGCGCGGCGCGGCAGCCATCAATAAACAGTCCCTTGCTAGCTAGCGTCTCGTGTGGTTGTGTCTTTGCTGAGCGCGTAAAGCAGAACATGGTGTCAGAAGTGTAACAGTCGAACCCTGCGCTGAAGATGGACTGCCTACCACCACCCGAGCCACTTGTACTGACAAATACTCCGGCCGACAACTGGAAAAAGTTCCGCCAACGAATCGAACTCTACTTCAAAGCTACTGAGACCAACAAGAAACGGACGCCAGCACAGAAGGCTGCCATCTTTCTACACGTCGCGGGCCCAGAGGCAATTGAAGTGTTTAACACCCTACCTCTATCAGCAGAACAACGAGAGGACTATGACTCGATCGTCAAAGCCTTCGAAGACTACTGCACGCCTCGGTGCAACGAGACATTCGAGAGGTACGTTCTGCGCAGTCGGCAACAACAGGATGGTGAACCTTTCGAACAGTTTTTGCGCGACATTCAGTTGAAAGCACAGACTTGTAATTTTGGCGAACTTAGGGACTCGATGGTGAGGGACCAGATAGTGTGCGGTATCGTCGACAAGAAGCTACGTGCACGCCTGCTTCAGGAGAAGGACTTAACCCTAGAATCAGCTGTAGAAATCTGCAAAGCCGCGGAACTGGCAGCAACGCAGAACCGGGCTCTTGAAAGCGAAGCGAAAGTGCAGAGAGTCGAAAAAATTGCAAACGCTGCCGGACAGTCTCGTACGAGCGGACAACGTCGACGCTGTGGCTACTGTGGCAAGATTCACGGACCAAGACGCTGCCCAGCGTTTGGAAAAACGTGCACGCTGTGCAACAAAAGAAACCATTTTGCAGCTTGCTGCAGGAGTAGACGCGGCGTTCATGAGTTAGGCGTCGCTGCAACAGAAGATGCACTGGAGGAGTCCTCGGACGCTACCGATGAAGACATTCAAGTTCTCACGGTACAAATCAGAAACGTGTCCAAAAATCAGGATTGGACGGTGGCAGGGGACCTTGCCGGGCACCCGACAGAACTGAAAGTGGATACAGGAGCGCAAGCGAACATATTGCCGTACTCGTACTTTCGCAGGATGCGTTTGCCGACCATGGTGCGGCCATCGACCACAGTACTTACTAACTACGAAGGAAGCAAAATACATCATTTGGGCGTTATCAGTCTGCCACTACGTCTAGGAGAGCAGCAAGAGAATATCAGTTTTTTTGTGGTCAAGAGAGGCAAGCAAGTCCTACTCGGATTGAATGCAGCAGAACGTTTCGGGCTGATTTCCCGCGTTCACGATGTATCTTCAAGAAGTGACGTTAGCACCGACTGGGTCACCGAGTTCCCGGAGTTATTCCACGGTCTGGGCTGCATCCGTAGACCATATTCGCTGGCAATGAAGGATGATGCGCGCCCCACGATCATGCCGCCGAGGAAAGTGCTACACGCACTGCGAGCGCCACTTAAGCAGGAGTTGGCCCGGATGGTCTCGCAGGGCATCATATGCAAAATGGAAGAGCCGTCAGACTGGGTGAGTCCACTTGTTCTTATTATGAAGAAGAATGGCCGCATGCGAATATGCCTAGACCCGCGGTACATTAATCGAAGCCTTAAACGCGAGCATTATCAGCTACCCTCACGTGAAGAAATAGAAGCAGAGCTGGCAGGAGCGGTGATGTTCACCAAGCTTGATGCCAATAGCGGGTTTCACCAGATCCCCTTAGACGAAGACACTTCAAAGATCTGCACCTTTAGCACGCCGTTCGGAAGATACCGATTTTTGCGCCTGCCATTTGGTATCGCGTCCGCCCCCGAAGTATTTCAGAAGGCAATGACGGAAGTGTTTGAAAACCTGCCGGGCACACGCGTATATGTCGATGATATTTTAATTTGGGGTGCATCAAAAGAGCAGCATGATCAACGCCTGCGTGCAGCACTGATGGCAGCGAGAAAGGCTGGCCTGACACTGAACAAAGAAAAGTGTCTGTTCGCGAAGGCCGAAGTTAAATTCCTGGGAGATTGTATCAGCAAAGAAGGAATAAAACCCGATGCTAGTCTCATTGAATGCGTTGCCAACATGCAAAAGCCGTCGAGTAAACAGGAAGTTCAAAGGTTTTTAGGTATTATGAATTACTTTGGCAAATTCATACCTAATCTCTCAAAAAGAACTGACGCCCTTAGGTCATTGATAAAGAATGATGTTGAATTCATATGGGAAGTTCACCATGACAAAGAATGGAAAGATCTTATTAAGGCTTTGACATCGGCTCCAGTGATCGCAGTTTTTGACCCATTGAAGCAAACGAAACTCTCAGCTGATGCATCAAGCTTTGCAGTAGGTGCTGCTCTTCTTCAACTCCATGACCAAGATTGGCGCCCAGTGGGTTATGCTTCAAGGGTGCTCTCAAAGGCTGAAACAAAATATGCCCAAATTGAAAAGGAAGCGCTGGCCGTGACGTTTGCTTGTGAGCGTTTCCGGGAGTTCGTACTGGGGTTATCAGTGACAGTCGAAACAGACCACCGACCTTTGCTTGCTATTTCACAAAAGAACCTGAGTGAAATGCCGCCACGATTGCAGCGCTATTTCTTGAGGCTAATGCCTTTTGATATCAAATTGCAATATGTTCCTGGGAAGCATCTGCTAGTGGCGGACACACTGTCCCGAATTCCAGGAACCCAACCGAGTGACGGAGAAAGCGAACAAGACGTATGCATCCATGCGACTCGCGTGCTAGCCAGCATCGTAAGTGAGAACACGAAGACTGAACTGACCTCTGCAATCCTGGCGGACCCATACCTCAAGCAAGTGGTGGAGGCACTCCAGGAAGGACGACCAGTCTCAGGCGAACTAGCTCCATGTTTGTCAGAACTGTCATATGTTGATGGAGTGCTTTTGCGGGGCAGCAGGGTGGTAATCCCAAAGAGTCTGAGGCGATCCATGCTGCAACGTCTTCATGAAGGCCATTTGGGAATGAGCAAGTGCAAAGCCAGAGCACGCCTTCTGATGTACTGGCCTGGGATGAATGCTGACATCAAGTCACTCATTAGCAAGTGTGCCACATGTCAGCACTTTGCCTACCGGCAACCTTCAGAGCCACTGTTATCGAGGGAAATCCCAACGCGGCCGTGGCAGCGAATTGGTGTCGACCTATTTGACCATGGGGGCAAGCGTTACCTGGTTGCGTACTGTGCCTACTCCAACTACCCAGAAGTGGAACAGTTGCCTCAGTCAACAAGTCAGGTCGTAGTGGACACACTAGGGACCATGTTTGCTCGCCACGGTATACCCATTGAAGTCTGTACCGATGGAGGACCACAGTTCACATCGCGAGAGTTTAGACAGTTTGCAGTAAAATACGATTTTACTCATACCATATCCAGTCCACACTTCCCCAGGGCCAATGGTCTAGCTGAGAAAGGGGTACAGGTCGTAAAGCGCCTCTTGAAGAAAAGTGAGTACGCTGGCGAGGAGTTTTGGGTTGCACTGCTCAATTATCGAATCTCGCCCCTGATAGACGGACGCACACCAAGTCAGCTCCTTATGGGACGGATGCTTCGGGGACGACTTCCAGACTTCTCATCGGCTTCGACATCGTCAGTGCGGAAACATCCACAGGATCACGGCAAAGGCATACCTCTCACACCTCTCTCCGAAGGGGACGTCGTCAGAATAAGAAACGACAAGGGGTGGTTTCCGAAAGCCCGAGTAGAGAAACTTGCTGGCCCTAGATCTTACATAGTCTGTACAGATGAAGGCCGGCGTTATCGAAGGAATCGTCAGCATCTAAAAAGGACGCCCGAACACTTAGACCCACTGGATGACAAGGATGTCGCACCGATAATCCCGTCGCCTATACAGCATAGACAACATTCAACATCAGATACAGTGCCCGATTTGACAACAGCATCCGCATCACGAAAGGAACGACATCCGTCACAACAGGCGCCTGCATCGGATGCTCTACTGAACCAGTCAGCTGCACGTGCACCACCCATTGCAAGTCAACCATCAAGGGACCCCGACGTGGTCCCGTCCCAGCATAAGGTCACTTGCCAGGCACAAGAAGCAGCCGACTCGAGTCTCAGAAGATCAACTAGGCCACGTAGAGCACCGACGCGCTTTGCCGACTACATCACCTAAAGAAAAAGGAGGATGTACCAGGCGGGCCACCGCTTAATAAATCGGGATGATCCCACCTCACCTGGCCACCTTGAGAGAGGGCGCGCGCGCGGCGCGGCAGCCATCAATAAACAGTCCCTTGCTAGCTAGCGTCTCGTGTGGTTGTGTCTTTGCTGAGCGCGTAAAGCAGAACAAGCAAGCAAGCAAGCAAGCAAACGAGTGCCTCCCTCGTCTCCCGCTGAGTCTCCCAGGGCGCACCTTGCCCGAAGAAGTACCAACAAAGGACGACGTACGGTTAGGTAGCCTCGGACACATCACGCCCTGCCCCGTTCAAGGCCATCATGTTGTCAGAGATTGCCTGCTTCACGGTCGTGGCGCTTTCCGCGCTGTTGCTCGTCGCGCTGTTTTTTATGCGGCCCGCTGATGATGCGATTGCCGCCGAAATGATCCTGGGAGACCGACGAGAGGACGAGGGCTGGCTGCCGCCTATCTTTATTGACTTCGCCGGGAAATGGGAGCCGCCCCTTCATGCGCCGCCTGCCCTTTTGGAAGCGAAAAGGATTGGCGCCCATGGTATCCGACTTTATCTCAATCTGAGCTTCGCCCGAGGCGCCGCCTGGGTCAGGCTCCCCGACGAAGAGTGGCCTCTGGAGGAAAACACATACGGGAGCAGCCAATACGGCGTCAGGGTTATGTTGGTGGTCGAGGAGCACGACGACCTCGACGCCAAGGACCTCGCCTATCTGTTCCGCAGGTTGCCCGATATGCTCGGACGAGTCCTGGTGGTGTCTTCCAGCCCCACGTTCCTGTTCGTTTTAGGGGGCAGCGACAAGAGAATCGTGAAGGCGCTGGCCTGACGACCATGCTCCGTGGCCTATGAAGACGCGAAGTGCACGAGACGACGCAACGAAAAGCTCCTCTGGCACCTGTTGGCGATCGTCGCCGACTGGCTGTACGCGTGCTGCTTCGAGTGGGGCCTGCTGACTCGAGTCTCCATGGCTTCGGCCGTGGTGGTCGATGCGAGCATGGTGAGCTGCCACTTCGTCCGCTCTTGGAGCGAGCGGGGCGTGCGTGTCCTGGCGGTGGCGTCGGGCGACCCGGGCGAGCAAGATTATCTTCGTCGAGTTCCCCGCGTCCCCATCGTTGCCCCCTACACTAGTTTGCCAGGCTGCAAATGGTGTTGAATTTTCCGAGCAGCTGCCTTCCTCGTTTCCTTGATGTTTGCGACCGCAACGAATAATTGGTCGGCATTAGCATATGAGATAGTAAATTTCTTGTTTATAACCGCCTATACATTTGTATCTTATTGTGAAGTTTGTGTAAAGAAATAAGATGCTGTCACGGGGAGGGGTATGCGCGTATTTCAACGCAGCATTGACCGCTATTCACCAGCCCTTCGGCTTCAGTGGGAAAAAAAGGCAAACTTGGCTATTATTCAGCGCTTAAACAAATGCAAAGCATGACAGGTCCGAATGAAGGAAATGAAAGGTACCAATGAGGTCGATGCATGGTGGTCTCGTGCGCATGATCAGCCGTGTTGCCGCGCTCACTTCGGCGTTACTTTTTTCTCACAGAGGAATAAAGACGCTGACACAGCGTTTTGGAGAACCGGTGTTCAAAGGTACACATTACATGAACGCGCGTTAAGAAGCTCGTTGTTAAGAGGCGCAGCAACCTCAGAACGATTACATATTCCTGGTTTTTGTACATAAGCGCTCGCTTCTAACCTACCAACGTAGACATTTATTACACAGAAAGAATTTATAAAGGAAAGCCCATTTAGACAGCTAATCCTTTAAAAACAAATGATGTGACATGTTCCCGCGAAAGCGGTGTAACATACGCGTTGTCTAGGGAACCGACCAAAACCGGAGAAGAGCAGCCAAGCCAAGCCATACTTCGTACTATTGTAGATTTCTGAATGATATGTGGGGCTTAGCGTCCCAAAACCATCATATGAATATTAGAGACGCCGTATAGTGGAGGGCCCCCGAAATTTCGACCACCTGATGTTATTTAACGTGCAGCCTAATCTCAGCACACGGGTCGACAGCATTTTCGCCTCCAACGAAAACTTGGGATTTCTTACCTTGGCATTGCTATACGTATGGCACAGGTCTTGTAACACTGGTCACACCTCCTCACAAAAACTTGGAAGGATATACGTTGAACACATTCACCGCTGAAGGTTCCAGCGTTGCGCCAATGGTGCAAGCAGCGCGCTTTTAAATGCGAAGCATTTCTTTGCGAACTTCGGTGACTTTGAGCGTATCTATC
Source organism: Rhipicephalus microplus (assembly GCF_013339725.1). Lineage (NCBI taxonomy): Eukaryota > Metazoa > Arthropoda > Arachnida > Ixodida > Ixodidae > Rhipicephalus > Rhipicephalus microplus. The sequence continues at coordinate 148,030,935 of NC_051167.1, forward strand.
TATCTATCTATCTATCTATCTATCTATCTATCTATCTATCTATCTATCTATCTATCTATCTATCTATCTATCTATCTATCTATCTATCTATCTATCTATCTATCTATCTATCTATCTATCTATCTATCTATCTATCTATCTATCTATCTATCTATCTATCTATCTATCTATCTATCTATCTATCTATCTATCTATCTATCTATCTATCTATCTATCTATCTATCTATCTATCTATCTATCTATCTATGTGTCTGTCTGTCTGTCTGTCTGTCTGTCTATCTATCTATCTATCTATCTATCTATCTATCTATCTATCTATCTATCTATCTATCTATCTATCTATCTATCTATCTATCTATCTATCTATCTATCTATCTATCTATCTATCTATCTATCTATCTATCTATCTATCTATCTATCTATCTATCTATCTATCTATCTATCTATATAGCCGCCTACAACTTTTAGCTCTCCTGGCCGTTTCAATAATGGTATCGATACGAAACTTGGTATGACATCACATGACTGTATGAGGAACATATTCGACTAGTCATAAAATGAAACTCATGAAATGTATGTCATGAATGTCATGGTTTACACTTCATGGTCCTGCAGCTCTTACGGTGGTTTTGTTCACATGACATATTGCAAAACTGGTATGGTATGAAATAATTGCGTGGAGAACACAAGCTACAGACCCTAACATGAAAATCATGACATGCGTGTCATGTAACAACATGACTACATGCCACGTTCATGATGCGCTCGCGGCCGTTTTGCTAGCGCAACATATACCAAATTTGGTATTACGTGACGTCAATGGATGACGAAGATATGTGACTGGTTCAAACAAGATAATCCTGACACGCGTGTCATGTAAGAACATGACTGCATACCACGCTCATAGCGTGCTCGCGGGCGTTTTGCTAGCTCCACATATACTAAATATGGTATCACGGGACGTGAATAAATGGCGAAGGTAAACGACACATCCAAACATGATAATCATGACACGGAAGTCATGTAGGGCATAATTTGCCTCCACCTCGTAACGTTGTGCTGATTTTGAAGTGACATATCAAAATTTCTCATTCGCACTTCGCATATCATCGATTTTCACTGTACGTGGGATCTGCTAATTTTTGTGTCGTTGTTGTCAATTATGCCTCACGAGAATTTCGATTATAGATGTTATACTGTTCAGCAGAGTGCATAATTAGTTCCCTTTTGAAGTATTCATCCTTTTTTCGGCGGTTTTTGTCTTTTTGCTTCCATTACCACCTGCAGGCCCACGTAGAAGCTACAACGCAAGCCGAATTTACGTCCACAAAAGTTTGCGACCTAGAAGTTTTTGGCAGTCGTGGTCCGGTTCCGGGCATAGCCGCATGTTTGCGACTGCGTACGCAGAATCCATATCCCCGCTGCCACACTGTTTGCGAGTTCCTAAAGCCTGATACTGCTTCTACCCTCGGCTAGCACGCTGGTATAGCTTGATTCCCATATACTCGACACCGTAGTATGTTCTACTTCAACGTCAGCAGCGAGGGTATACTTCGAAAATGGCTTTTGTGTTAGAGTGGTTGGCGTTGCTGAGGCGCCATGCGTAAAGTGCCATGAAGTACAAAACCGTCCTTCTAACACCATTATCAAAACCATACTGATGCGTCATGGTATTGAGTACGGTATTTAAAATTGGTTTGATTTTTAATATCATGTATTTCTTTATCTTTGATTTATAATATTTTGGAGTATGCCACGAGGATCTCTCTTTGTATTTCGATGCTATGCTGTTGTTTCATGTTGTGCTGTTGTATTTTCAGGTCTGCTGAAATGTTGCTTCGTGATTAATTTCCTTTGTGTTTATTTCACACTGCGTAGTAAGACTATGCTAATGTTTCTTGTGTTTTTGTGCAATAATATATTCGAAATGTTTGTTCGATATGCAGGTGCTCTGTGGCCTGCGTGCCGAACTGTATTTAGGAGCAGAGGCCCTTTGTCAGACTGTATAGCCTTTAGTCTCTGTTCCTGCTCCTGTAAGTTCTTTTCAGGGCAAGTAAACTTTCAATTCAATTCAATTGAAAAATGTACCGGCTTGCTCAGAGTGTCATTCAGTTGCTGTAGCAAACAGAGGTCATCACAACTAAAATTGCATCGCCTGTAACGCAGGACCGTTGCAGCGGTGGTCGTAATGCTATCCCCCGAAGGGTGCAACTTCGATCCCAGTCACGGCGGTGGCGTTTCGATGGGGACGAAACGCTAGACTCTCGTGTGCTGCGCGCAACACGCCCCGGTGGTCTCGTGGTTAAAGTGCTCGATTGCGGGCGAGTAGGTCACGGGATCGAGTCCCGGCCGCGGCGGCTGTATTTTCGATGCAGAGGAAAACGTTTGAGGCCACGTGTGCATAGATCTAGTTCCACTCCAAAGAACCCCACGTGGTCGAAACGTCCGGAGCCCTGCAACACGTTATCTCTTTTAATCATATTGTGGTTTTGGAACGTGAAACCCGAGATATTATTAGTATTTGCTATCCAATGTCGGCTGCGCGTGTAAGAACATCAGATGGCAAACATTTTCGGAAATTCTCCACCACGCAACGAAAGCACAGTTGCATTTTCTCAAAGACAACGGTCTGTTTCACCGTTTGTGATGGTGAAACTGTTACGCGTCGGCCCAATCAGTGGTCGTTTTTCTCCCCCTCTATAACTTTCGTTCCCCTCTCCCTTTCTCTAGTCCAGGGTAGTCTACCGGGGCTCAGCGCTGGTTTACCTCCCTGCCTTTCTCCTTGTGTTCTCTCTCTCTCTCCACCACGCTGTAAACACGGCAAGAAAGGAAAGATGCAAGCTTGCGGTGAGGAAATTTGTAAAAAAAGGTGTGGTGTGCTTGTAAAGACATTTCAACAAGCCTATACGTGTCTTCCTGAAGATTATAATAGAACGGCAAGTCCGCTTGTGAAATTGTCGGCTTGAGCACAGAACCCCCATTTGTGGATTTTTTTTCATCTATTATGCCATGTCTCATAGTAATCGTATCCATTTTGTCATTTACTTTTTTATTCATATAGATACCCTACGGTGCCCGGAGGGAATATTACAGAGGGGGAATTACTAAGGAGATATATACAGTCACACTTCAGGCACATGACCCGCCACGGTGGTCGGGTGGCTAAGGTACTCGGCTGCTGACCCGCAGGTTGTGGGATCGAATCCCGGCTGTGGCGGCTGCATTTCCGATGGAGGCGGAAATGTTGTGGGCCTGTGTGCTCATATTTGGGCGCACGTTAAAGAACCCCAGGTGGTCGAAATTTCCGGAGCCCTCCACTACGGCGTCTCTCATAATCAATGCGTCTCTCACCCCACAAATCAATCAAATCAATCAATCACTTCAGGCACACAGCAACTGAAAAGAAAACTACTATACAATGCAATAACAACAATTCATAATATCAATAGTATCAAGATATTTTTATAGGTTTGTTCAGTTTCTGAAATGAACATAATCCAAGATGACATGTGCATTAAAAATGCAATCAAGTGATTTATTTGAAAGTTTTATTACGCTCGAGAAACGAGCGGATAGCAGACTGAAAAGACTGATGATAGTTTACAGCGGAAATATTAGATGGCAGTGAATTCTATTGATCTATTGCTAGCGCAAGAGGTCAATCGCGGTGTTTTTCAAGGTGAGAAAAAAGTGTTTGACTTTATAGGCGTGGTATAACCTTGTCTTCCTCAAGGTTAGATTAGAATGGTGTGTAAACCGTTATTTATTATTATTATTATTATTATTATTATTATTATTATTATTATTATTATTATTATTATTATTATTATTATTATTATATATCTAACGCAGATTAGACGATGCGGTGCCTTTTTTCTGAATTCTTGAACAAGACTTTCCGAATTATCACCGGGTAGAAATTCAGCGGTGAGCACTGCCTTTTGCGACACGTGTAAAATCCGCGAATCTGTTTTTGCGGCCTCACCGTCAAAAACAATGCCCTTCCAGCCCTGGACAGTGCGAGGCGGCCATTGTGCTCTGCACAAAGCGAGTTATTGGTCCCGCCACAAAGATGGACGCCGTGGCGAGCGAGACTCGTGCAGGAGCTACGGGACAGCGCCGACGTGGAGACAACAATGCATTCGCCGGCCACGTCTCGTCTACGCACCGAGACCGCGGGCCCGTGGTTCCGTGCAGAGTCGGGATTACGTAGGTGAGTCGACTGGACCTTCGACGCGGTAAGTGTGTTGGGCAAGCGGGGATTGCACTTAGTCACAGCGAAACCGCAGTGTCTCTATCGTTGCCGTTGCAACGGTCATCGAGAATCCGTGCAAATTTTACCAAGAGCAGGAAGAAATCGACCTAGAACAGTGAATAAATTTCACCTCCATTACGGCACCTTGGAAGAAAATCGCTCCCCACGTAACAGTACCATGGCTAACTTTAGAGAATAGAGAAGAGTGGAACTTTAGACAGTGGCACACATACACTCTGGAGGATTGGCCAAGAACCGAGTAGGTTTCAGAAGTTCAAAACCATTTATATATGTGTTATATAAAAAGACTGGCCCCATAACCAGCAGTGGCAACACTCTGCACATGAACAGCATTAACACTCCACAATTTTGGAAACGTCTTATGCCACGGAGCTTACTGAAATGTTCGAAAAATCGTGGCTGAAGAGACGTTGCGGCAGGTAAATTAAGCTTGATTATTCATGTTCGAGGCAATTGGAAACAGTCGTGTGGATAGACATTGTCACACAAGCGAAGAGTTGTTCGAAATATGTGCTGAAAAAATTGTGGAGTCTCAGGCACGGCTGGTCGTTAAAGCCATATGATGTAATACTTGAGCGGCAGGTGTTTCAAAAGCTGTTGACCCCCCCCCCCCCCCCCAAAGTCGCCGTTTCGATTACATATCGAAAGGTGGTATTTCAAAAGGCAAAGCACTGAAGTCGCGTGCATGCTGCGATGTCAGCGCACGTTAAAGAACACCAGGTCGTCTAAATTTTCGGGGCCCAATACTATGACGTGCCTCAAAGTTACGTCATGGTTCTGACTCGTGAGACACTATATATCATCATTGCCCTTGTAGAAGGTCCTGCAGTACAGCCGTTCATCTGTTAAACCTGGACGCGCGAGTGTCGGCCACCCAATCAATAAGCGGTGCCTAATTAACGGAGTGCAGCGGGAAAATGAACAATGAAGCATGCACGCGTGCTATCAACAGTCCTGTGCAGATGTCTTCCGCTAGGCTGTTTCGGCAACTGTGCGCCATTAATCCCGAAACAGGAACTTTTACTCTCGTTAGTCAAGGCTCGCTCGTTCAGGTTCAAAGAAAATGAGCGGCTGTGCAGTGTTCTTTTTATGAAAGGGAACACACGAGCGCGTAGCCTGAACTCTACCACGGCTGCCTGCAGCAACATCAACGGAAAGATAAAGGAAGCGCGTTCACTTTTGGCAGCGTCCTCCGTTGCGAGACCAATGCGGGAGCGCAATCTCGCAGTGCTTCTCCAACGGCCATGACTCGTTATTTCATTTGGTAATACATGACGCCAAAAGCGAGCACACCTTCTTTATATGTCAGTAGATGGTGCCGTATAGGCAGCCGCGGCATGGCGTAGGCCATGCGCTCGCATGTTCCCTTTCATAAACAAGAACAGTGTACATATGCATTCGGTGTCAACACGCTGGTTTGTGGGTGATGCGAGAAACATGGCGGAAGATGTGCTTCCAGCTCCGCGCTGACTTCCCGAGTGTGCAGCCCAAAGAGAAAACACTACCCTTGAGATCCGTCTGTTGCTCCGAGGAAGCCATAGGCTATGGCGCGGATTAAAACACTATCTTAAGAACTAGCGTTTGACTCGCTGTCCGTATTGGCAGGCACTGTTGGAACGGAAAGAAAAACTAGAAAAACGATAATTTTGACCGGAACGGAAGCGTAACCGAAACGTTATCTATTGTTTCATTCAGTGCAACATACATTTTTCTCGTTTTTTTTTCGCTTCATGGGAGAGTATGACAATCTGGAACAACCGAAGTGATGCACTGTGAGTAATAATGCATAAATGATGGGGCAGCGCGTATTTCAGACAGAAATTACATATTAAAGATGAGTTGAAACTTCGCGAGTAAAGAGGGCCATCCAGAAATGTTTATGTTAGAGCACCTGAACTGTCATGCGCCTCACAGACCTGCGAAGAGAGGGCATTGTTTCATTAGAAGAGCGATCTCGCATATCAGAGGCACACTTGATGCTGCTTCTGAGATCACGCTCACTCCCCTGGCACAAAACATTGAACCCTCTCAGACAGTTCGTAATTAACATTTGAGAAAATAAACACTATAAATGAGAAGGGCACTGGTAGGTTCTCGTTGGTAGGTATTCATGATACAGTTGCACGCGAAAAACGTGTTTTACTTCTGTCCCACTTTCTTAAAGGGGCCATGCAACACTTCTTCGGCGTGGTTATAAAACGCTGTCGATCGGTAATCAAGGCTCAAGAGAACACGCGAGCCAATTGTTACAGCGCATCATGCGGCCTGGAATTACCAACAAATTCGCAAAGTGAGCTATAGAGTGCTTTCTCTTCTCTTAACAACTGACGCTACCGGCTCATAATTGACTGCGTCACCGGCCAAGTATCAGTCATTGGCTCATTTGAGCATGGTACGCTTGGTCGTTACTATAGATATATAGGGCGGCTGTGGGAGGCTGCGACTTGCCCCCGCGTACGCGTGCAATCGCACTGAAAGTCGCGCATTTGAAGAATAAAGCTACAGAAAAAGTTATCAAGGTCCCATGTGTCGCGTGACGTATTTTCTTCTCCCGCGCCATGCCGCCCTGCTTATCTTTCAGCGCTTTCGTCGGCACGAGGGAAGATAAAATGCAATAGCAGCGTGAGACAGATCTTTTTAACTCCGCTCGTGCTGGATGAATTCCAAGTATTTTTGTGGCAGTGAATTCCTGCGACAATAGACTGTTTTAGTGAGGCTACTTGAAAAACTTTTGCATGCATCCCCTTAAAGAGGCGCGCAAGTATCTATGTCAGAAGTCCTATTTTTATCGTTACCTTAACATCAAATTTTTGCATGGACATGAAAACCATTATGAACCATTACAGAACATATTGCGTTTTGTTCTGGAACAGAAAGAGAACTTTTGGCGGTAGAACAAAACAAAACCGAATCGTAAAACATGTCCTTCCGACACCCTGCACGTAGGAGCTGACTTCGCCAGCGGTGTAACGCCGCCATGATCAGCTCTGGGACGATCCCGTTCGTGATTCCCAAGTGGGCCGCCTTCCTGCTGGCGCAGATGCTATCGCTGTTGCAGATGAGCCAGCCACCCGACATCAACTACTACCACACCGAGAAGCTGCACGAGGAGTACGACTACGTCATCGGTCAGGCAGTGACGCCCCTCATTATCTGTATCTTGATTGGCTTGCGCGGAGCAAGCAGGCTGGATGTTGCGTCCCTGGTGGCCAGACATGTGTACTTTATAATTCCGCAATTATCCGTGACATTTTAGCATAATCTATTTGTGTAATTTCGTGGACGCCTAGAAGAAGGCGGGTTCGCAAATTGAGTCTGTTGGACGGGTGACTCAAAGATGGCTATGAATTCATGATGCAGGAGGTTTGCGGGAAGACCCAGATGTACAAGATAATACAACAGAACACAAACACCTCCCTAGAAAGTGGAATTCAGCTGCTCACATTCATCATTGACATTGTTAACCCTCCTGTAAAAATTAAATTGTTTGCTGATGATTGTTTAATCTATGCCCCAGTGACGTGTGCGAATGACCAAATTGTAATTATTGATTGTCTTGATGATTTTCAAACATGGTGCGATAAATGGGAGATCAAAATAAATTATTCTGAGACAACATATACGCATATAACTACCGAGAAACACGTTTTACCATTTACGTACAGCATTGGACCTAATTATTTACCGCAGGTGTGTGCATTTAAATATTTGGGAGTGCATATTACGAATGATTTGAAATGGCGTGCACATGTCGAGAATGTATGCTGTGCCTCTTACAGAAAACTGCGTTTCTTGCGTGCTAAATTACCGAATGCTACGAAAGACGTCAAGCTGCTTGCATATAAAACATTTGTGCGCCCTGTTTTAGAATATGCTTGTGCTGCCTGGAGCCCCCACCAAAAGGATTTAATAGATAAACTGGAACGAATTCAGAGAGTTTCCGCGCGATTTATATGTTCTAAGTATAAAAGGACTGATTCGGTTACCGAGATGCTAAAACTAAGTGGTTTGGAATCTCTAGAAATTAGACGACAAAAGCAGCGCCTAAAAGTATTTTTTCAGATATTGCATGGTCAAATAAAAATAGATAGAACAATTTACGTACACCCCCCGCATAAGCTCAGCAGCCGGATCAATCATGACGCGGCAGTTCGCCCCTTCGGTGCTCGGACGGACGTCTTTCGAAAATCTTTTTTTCCCTGATGTTATAGAAGCGTGGAATAAATTGCCGCGACATATTGTTGAAAATTCTGACGTTAAAAAATTTTAATGTGCTCTTGATGTTTACTTTGCCGAGCAATGAATATGCTATTGTGTTATTGTTCAAAGTGCTGAAAATATCAATGTCTGTATTTACTTTCCATATCCTATGCTTCCCTCCCTGTAATGACCCTCAAGTAGAGGGTTGACAGTATAAATAAATAAATAAAAAAATCATGAAGCCGACAGACAATGGTAGACAAGGAAAGCATCAGTGAGAAACTTTCTTGGTTATTAAGGTAACTAAATAACCAAGAAATGGCAGAGAGGTTAAATAAAGTCATACGAAGGTGCACTCTTCCCTCATCTGTGGCTATGCTTTCGCCTGTTATTTTTACTTTTTTCATATTTCTGCTTTTTCGAACAAATAAGAGCATGAGATGTAAATTTTGTGGTGTTTGATTTGGCATTCTTTTGTACTGCGTATACACACATTCACATGTGCGAGAATATAAATGGTAGAACTACACAGCGTACAATGTTGCCGCGCACCCTCTGCAGTTGGCGGTGGTTCGGCGGGATGCGTGCTGGCTAACCGACTGTCTGCCAATCCGTCCGTCAGCGTCCTCCTGATCGAGGCCGGCGGACCGGAAGACGCCACGACGGACGTACCGCTGTATGCGCTCCTCCACTACCACGGGCCGTACGACTGGAACTACGTCACCGAGCCGCAGGAGCACTCTTGTCTGTCTCTCAAAGAACACGTACGCTCGAGCATGCTGTTCCAGTAGCCGGTTAGCCCGCACACAAGGGACTTCTCTCTCTCTCACACACACACACACACACACACACACACACACACACACACACACACACACACACACACACACACACACACACACACACACACACACACACACACACACACACACACAGACAAACAGACGGACAGACAGACAGACAGACAGACATACAGACAGACAGACAGACAGACCGACAGACAGACAGACAGACAGACAGACAGACAGACAGACAGACAGAAACCTTCCAGGTACCCTTGTTGTGGCGTATACTTGGCGTATCGCATACCTCAACAGTTCTAGTCACCCATTTTTAGTTTTATAAATATGCAAAACAGAGGAATCTGAGTATGGTATATATGGGAGTTACAATGTATGACGCTTTAGCCATGGAGATCAGGAACGATGGGTAATACATTACATGCATCTGCCTAACCTCCGTTCTTTCGGGCCTTTGTAGCTTTCCGACTTTTGAAGCAGGTAATTATGGGAAAAGTTCAGTGGCACGTGCCACTTCATTACGTTTAAAACTTTATACTCACCAGTTAAAATCAGCTCGTGCCGTTCATGACTATAGCCCTTGTTTTATCCTGCGCAAATGTCAAAACAGAATTTAAAAAAAATGTCACAAGTGCGTTTCTCGGTGGTGTTGAGCCCCATTCAAATATATTGGTGTGAGCGCGTACGTGTGCTCACAAAATTCAAACATTCTGGGAAAGGGCGGGCGGATGTTGAATCTCCTAAACCAGTTCCACGACTACGCCACTTCTGACTGACAAGGGCTCACTCACTACAAGAAACTTCACTTACACACTGGCCATTTGCATGGCGTTCACTACGCATAAAATTCACTGCAACTTCGAAGCCTAGTTGCACCTAGCCGGACGTGCTTGGGGCTGTCCCGAATTTTTGGTGAGTTTTCATTGCGCGCGGTAATGTAGCGCAGCCCATGGCCCCGTGGCAAGGCTCTGGGAGGCTCGAGCGTCATCAACTTCATGCTGTACGTGCGGGGCAACCGGCGCGACTACGACAACTGGGCGAACGACTACGGCGCCAAGGGCTGGAGCTACGACGAGGTGCTGCCCCACTTCAAGAACATCGAGAACTGCCACATCAAGGCCTACTCGGATAACGGTAAGTAAGCGCACAACTGTGGAATGGACAAACGATAAGGGTTACGCGTAATAGGAAGGCGTGTGAGGAGGGAAGAGGGGAGAGTACGCCGCCTCCCCAATCCTCAATAAGGTTCCTCAATCGCACTTGTTCTGTCAATGTTGTAAAGGCAAGGCTATGACCATGCCGGTTTTTAACAATAATGACCGCCGCAGGCACCTGAATTTGCATCCAAAGGGCTGTTCCTATTTTTACCACCGGAAATCCTGGGACGAAAGGCAGGCCGCTGTGAGAAGCATGTCAGTGTTTTATTTTCATTTTAGATTTCACTGAGAAGCCTCTGTTCTGTCGCCTAGTGAGTAACGCTGCGCAGGCTTATGGTCACGCAAGTGTTGAAGTGATATTAACTTTAGGGTGACACAGTATTATGGGTTGAAAAATGTTCCCGAATCCGGGTGAGTTCATGAACAAAACTTATACTCTGACTCAACACAACAAAATATAAGAAAAACTACACAGACGTTTCGCCACATATGCGGGTGGCAAAACGTCTGTGTAGTTTTTCTTATATTTTGTTGTGTTGAGTAGGAGTATAATTTTTAAAAAAAGATTAGGGAGGCACTAACGACGATGTTTGTGGTGTTGTGCATCATGATAATGCCACGTGCCATGCCGTTCTGCGCAGCTGCCACTATGGAGCGACAGCCGTCGCGTCATTTAGATAGGCTAGAGCGGACTGCGATTAACTTCCGATGGGCTTATCGTATCAGACAGTGCAGTATCTGATGATAGGTGTGCGCATGTTCTGTGTTGTCTACTCAGCGCTTAAATAACTGGCAGCGCGTAAGCTGTGGGTTGTTCTTTGGTGGAACGGCAGCTGTGCATGGGCACGCCGCTCCGACCCTGTTAGTGTTCCTTTTGTGTCCTAAGCGAGAGGCACAAGTATGCCTCCTTACTAATAAACCTTGTCTGCTGCACCCTCGTCTTCTGTGGATTCCAGTGACGGCGACGCACGTGACATCTGGTGGAGGTACTGGGTATGTTCAGTAACCCCTCGTGCAGCCGTGACGCCAGTCCTCACCAAGCAAAGGAAGACGACCAGAGAAGAAGCCGCCGACAGCTAGGACTTCCCCCGGAGCACAGCCTCCTTCCAGAAAAACCACCCGCTACGAAAGAAGCCAGGCCTGTCAAGATGAGTGAAGCCCAGTTGCCAACAGCCGTCGTATTGCAGCAACCCCGTGAACCCCCTAAATTCCGCGGAACGCCGTGCGACGACCCCGAAGACTGGCTGGAACAGTTCGACCGCGTGGCGGCCGTCAACAAGTGGAATGACGAAGCGAAGTTGCAGTGGGTCTACGTTACACTGGAAGAGTCTGCGCGTACCTGGTTTATCAACCACGAATCCATGCTTAGGACGTGGGAGGATTTCAAAGGAAGCCTTCTTCGGACGTTTTAAAGCGTCGCTCGCAAGGAACGGGCGGAGAGGCAGCTGCATTCACGCTTCCAGCTCCCTAACGAGAGCGTCGCTGTCTTCGTCGAAGAAATGAAGCATCTATTTGGTCGAGCAGATCCGAAAATGCCAGAGGAAAAAAAAAACTCGGATTCCTTATCAGAGCAGTGAAGGAAGAATTTTTCGCTGGATTAATGCGCAATCCACCGCAAACTGTCTCCCAATTTGTTACGGAAGCAGCCGCCATGGAAAAGATTCTCTATGTGCGGCGGAGACAGTATGAACGCCCTGCTCTGGTAGGCGGTACGTCGCCGGCCGAGCTTGATGCTGTAACAATCAGCAACCTTCGGGACACCATAAAGGCTGTTGTGCAAGAGGAACTACGGAAGATGTTCCCGAGTTCTTGTCTTCAAGTCGCGACGTTGAGCGATGTCGTCAGACAAGAAGTTCAGCAGGCGCTGGGGACTGGACCATTAGTTCCACCAAGCCAGGAGCCTGAGTGGGCTCCACGAGGACCGCAAATCATGTCGTACGCCGCGGCCGGGCGCAACCCGGTGCGCCCCGCCCAACCGACGTACTCTCCACCGCCACGCCCACAACCAAATGTCTACCGACCTCCTGCCGAAAGAGCCGTCCCTAGAAAGTCCGACGTGTGGAGGACTGACGACCATCGCCCGCTGTGTTTACACTGCAGTGAACCTGGCCACTTGTACCGTAACTGTTTCTATAGAAACCTCGGAATACGTGGATTTCACGTCGGCGCTTCACGTCCGCAACCTGGTCAAAGGACCAGCTGAGATTGAAGACTATTTGCAGCGACAAAGTTTGCCAGCGGGCTGCTGCAGGTCACCATCGCCTTCGTCTCACCGTTACCCATTGCCACGCCCTGCCAACACAGGAGCATCACGGGGAAGGTCCCCTAGCCCTCATGTGGGAAACTAAAGACGGCAACCAATGGAGGTGTGGTTGCTGCGCGGCGCACCCCTGAAGAGTCTCCCCCGCCCGAATGTCCCAGTGAAGCAACACTACCTGCAGCGTGTGAGAGACACGAGCGACATATCAGCACCAAGTTCCGTCCAAGCCGCAACAGTACACCACGACAGACCTGCAACGCCGAGGTAAAATCGACTGATCTGGCAGTGAAAATCGACAACCGGGACGTAATTGCGTTGGTTGATACCGGTGCTGACTTCTCCGTCATGAGTGCGGTGTTCGCCGATCAGTTGAAGAAGGTGCTGACTTCGTGGGAAGGCCCGCAGGTACGAACAGCAGGTGGTCACGTCATAACACCAAAAGGAAGATGCACAGCTCGTGTGGATGTGGAAGGGCATACGTACCCTACTGTTTTCGTCTTCCTGGACCAGTGCTCTCGGAACGTCATTGTCGGTGCGGACTTCCTATCGGCAAACAAAGCAATCATAGATCTTCGAGCGCAAACAATCACCCTTTCACCAGATACGGGCGTCACGCGAAATCCAAGTCCTGCATTATCAGCGGCGCTAATGATTCTCGACGAACACGTCAGATGCCACCACGCTCGAGTGCTGTCATCCCCGTGGGCGCTGACAGCTGCATCTGCGCGGAAGGTTTGTTCCAGGTCAACCAGAGTTTGCTCTTTGAAAAAGGTTTGGCTATCGCCAGAGGAATCATTCACATCGTTGAAGGAACCGTCAGTATACTAATCACTATTTTCTGCTCGGAATATCGTCACCTTGCAAAGGGCACCACTGTGGCACTAATCGAGACCATCCCGGTCATAAGCGATGTACTCACGATCGACGACGCACTCCATCCTCGTACACATGACGTGTTCTTTAACGTGAATCCGGCGTTGCCCCTGGAAAGACACGAAAGGCTGCGGAAACTGCTCTATAGCTACCAGGATTGTTTCGCCACGTCACCCAAGATCCGCCAGCCAACGCTTGTGAAACATCGCATCATAACTGATGAAAATGTGCAACCAAGTCACCAATCGCCGTACCATGTGTCCATGAAAGAGCGCGAGGCAATCCGGAAACAGGTACAAGAAATGCTTCATGACAACATAATTGAGCCTTCCCAAAGCCCATGGGCTTCCCCTGTAGTGATCGTGAAAAAACGGGACGGCACTCCAAGATTCTGCGTCGACTATCGCCGACTCAATAAGGTAATGAGAAAGGACGTTTATCCGCTCCCTCGAATTGATGACGCCCTCGATAGTCTCTGCAATGCCAGATACTTTTCATCTATGAATCTAAGAACTGGCTACTGGCAGGTGGAACTTGACGAAAGGGATCGCGAAAAGATGGCGTTTATTACACCAGATGGACTATACCAGTTTAAAGTCATGCCATTTGGACATTGCACTGCCCCTGCAACTTTCCAAAGGGTAATGGACACCGTATTGGCTGGCCGGAAATGGCAAACTTGTTTGGTGTATTTGGACGACGTCATAGTCTTCGCTCCATCTTTCGAGGAACACATCAGCAGGTTAAAAGTGGTACTTGATGCACTTAAGGCTTCAGGACTTACGTTAAAGCCCGAAAAATGCCGTTTTACCTACGAGCAGCTGAAGTTCCTTGGTCACGTCGTCAGTTCTGCCCGCGTTCTACCAGACCCAGAGAAGACAGCTGCAGTTCGAGACTTCCCGCAGCCCCGCGAAAAGAAGAGCCTCCGAAGCTTCCTCGGACTTTGCACGTACTATAGGCGCTTTGTCAAGGACTTCTCGCAGGTCTACGAGCCCCTGACACGTCTAACGAAAGAAGACAGCTCGTTTGTGTGGGAAGCACCCCAAGAAGACGCGTTTCGGGAGCTCAAAAGACGTCTTCAAGCGCCCCCTATTTTGGCCCACTTCGACGAGAACGCGGCAATAGAAATCCACACCGACGCCAGCAGTGTCGGCCTCGGTGCCGTTCTTGTTGAAAGGCGGGACGGACGAGAACACGTCATCGCCTACGCCAGTCGATCTTTATCTAAGGCAGAGTACAATTATTCCACGACCGAAAAGGAATGCTTGGCAATTGTGTAGACAACTTCCAAATTCCGCCCATATTTGTACGGCAGGCCTTTTACCGTCATTACCGACCACCATGCTTTATGCTGGCTTGCGATCCTAAAGGATCCATCCGGACGTCTCGCAAGGTGGAGCTTGCGGCTCCAGGAGTTCGACATATCGGTAGTGCACAAGACTGGAAGAAAGCATTCCGACGCAGATTGTCTGTCTCGAGCCCTGGTTGAGCAACCACCACCGTGTGCAGACGACGACGCCAGTTTTCTGGGCATGATCACCGCTTCCGACTTAGCCGCCCAACAACGGGCCGACCCTGAACTGAACTGTCTCATTGAACATCTTGAAGGAAAACGTACGGAGATACCCAAAACTTTCAGGTGTGCTCTTCACTCATTCTGCTTAAAAGACGGTGTCCTTGTGAAAAAGAACTTCGACCCTAGGAAGAGCACCTACCTTCTCGTCGTGTCGCCGTCATTGTGTCAGGAAATCTTGCAGGCGTCACATGACGAACCAACCTCCGGGTATCTTGGGTGTACACGAACGCTTTCGCGGATCCGTGAGCGTTACTACTGGCCGCGCATTCTAGAGGACTTCAAGCATTACGTACGGACGTGCCGAGATTGTCAACGCAGAAAGAGACCGCCAACGAAACCCGCTGGACTACTCCAGCCACTTCAACCCTCAACAAGGCCCTTAGAACAAATCGGAATGGACTTTCTGGGACCCTTTCCGACGTCTACCACAGGAAATAAGTGGATCATTATTGCGACAGATTACCTGACTCGCTACGCAGAAACCCGCGCCCTTGCTCGAGTCACTGCTGAGGAAGCCGCGAGATTCTTCGTTCACCAAATTGTCCTGTGCCATGGTGCACCTCAGGTCGTTATCACTGACAGAGGAACAGCCTTCTGTTGCGAACTGATGCAAGCCATTTTGCGGTACAGCCACACCACCCATCGCTGAACTACCGCATACCATCCGCAAACTAACGGTCTCACAGAACGGCTCAAGAAGACCCTGGCGGACATGATGTCGATGTACGTCGATGTTGAACATAAAACATGGGATGAAGCGCTCCCATATGTCACCTTCGCATATAATACGGCCACCCAGGAGACAACCGGGCTGACACCATTCGCTCTTGTTTACGGACGGGAAGCGACAACGACTCTGGACGCAATGTTGCCGCATGTAAACGAAGGCGACCCGAACCCGGACGTAGCGATATTTCAACAACGCGCTGAAGAGGCCAGGCAGCTGGCTCGACTGCGAACGGCAACCATGCAAGCGACGGATGCCCGACACTACAACCTGCGACACTGCCATCAGGAATACACACCCGGCGAACAAGTTTGGCTATGGGCACCAGTTCGCCGACGAGGCCTCAGCGAAAAGCTTCTGCGGCGTTATTTTGGCCCCTACAAAATTGTTCGTCACGTAGGGCCACTGATCTATGAAATCGTCCCGGATGGTGTGACAGACTTCCAGCAAAAAAAAAAAACCTTGCCTCCACAAAGCCTGGACGATCACCTAGAATCTTCACTGATAGAAAGTCTTAAAAATTAGTACCAGCAACTAAGCACTCATTACAGTGTATCACACGCAAAATTTCCCCGCCGCGGTGGTCTAGTGGCTAAGTTACACGGCTGTTGATTCGTGGGCCGCGGGATCGAATCCAGGCTTCGGCGGCTACATTTTCGATCGAGGCGAAAATCACGTTAAACCCCACATATCCCTCAAATCAACACGTAAAATTGCCGGCACTATCAGTCTTTCGTTTTCTTCAAGTGAGTGATCCAGGAAAGGCAGATGCATGCTTGAGATGAAAACGAAAACGAATTAGTGTGACTGTCGATTTAAGTTCACAGTTTTTCAGATGCCACGAACCATTGTGTGAAGCTCTTTTAAGACACTGCAAAGAAAATGTTCGGGCCTCGAATTACGCCTGTGCGTATTACAAAATTTGGTTCCGCACTTTAATCTAGTTGCGGATCTTGGGTCGACGAAACAGACTCCTCAATGGCTGCAATAAGTTAGAGCATATATATATATATATATATATATATATATATATATATATATATATATATATATATATATAATCTTGATTATTTTCCTTATTTTTTGCGCAGGCTATCACAGTACAAGTGGTGAGCTGCCGTGTGCCTATCCCGAAACAAAATCACCTGTGAGCGAGGTGTTCCTGGAGGCTGGCGAAGAACTAGGCTACCCTCTTGGAGACTACAATGGTGCCAGCCAGACAGGTATATGCCATCTCATTGTCTCAATTACTAAGCCGCTGATTTTCTAATTAAAAGTGGTAGTAGTAGTTGTACTAGCCCTAGTAGTAGTATTAGTGGTAGTAGTTGCTGTACTAGCAGTAGTAGTACTTGTATTAGCAATAGTAGATGTAGTATATTAGCAACAGTACTACTACTACTACTACTACTACTACTAATAATAATAATAATAATAATAATAATAGTACATATCTACCGGAGCACATCGGTGGCCAGCGTGACAGACGTTGACGTTCGCGTGGTCCATGCTTGCCGAGTTTCTGCCAGAATCGACTCACGCTTTCTCAAGCGTAGCGACAAGTGTTCGTAGGAGAACACGCTTGCTGCATTGGGTGGAGTCGCTGGGAAAAACCCTTTCGCGTCCTGGAGCTCCCCATCCGGTACGCTGCCATCCCAGTTCATAATGACAGAGCACTTCGATCTCTAGGAAGCCTCTTGCGCTCCCCATCCGCCCTCCCTCAGTATGACATGTGCCTCGGTACAACAACAATACTACTACTACTGCTACTACTACTACTGCTACTACTACTACTACTACAACTACTACTACTAATGATAATAGTAATAACAATCTGGGTTTTATGCCCCAAAACAATGATATCTATATATCAATATACGGCACGCCGTAGGGGAGGAGTCGGAAATTTCTACCATCTAGTATCTTTTAAGGAGCATTGACATCGCACAGTACACAGGCCTCAAGCATTTCCCCTTCAGTCGGAATGCGACTGTCATGGCCGGTATTGAACCCGCGACCTTCTGGTAAGCTGCCTAGCACCATAACTTCTGCTCCAGCGCGGAGGACTGAATACGAATACAGCCGGCAACCAAAGTGTAAGGGGCATGGGTCTGTCTGTTTGTTTGTTACAATATACCACTAGTGCACTCGGGGGAGAAAATAGTCGGCGCCGTGATGTACCGCATGAGGCGCATCCAGATCCTGACAGCCTGCCGCTGAATTCCTTCGGATAATGTTTCTCTGCCAATCTTCAACCCTATCAGGCTCCTGGGTGCTAACGCCCCAGTAGAGGCTGTGAATATTGTCATGCTGCACGGTTAGCTTGCGGTTGCATCGACACGAATCGACGCGAGTCCGACTCCTTGACTGCCATTTCGTGCTGTAATACAGAAAAGCATCAGACAGACAGACAAAGAACTTTATTCAGGTCCTGAGGAACTGCAAGGCGTCGGAATTTGAATCTGAATTTGCGGCGTGTTGTGTACGTCACGTCCGCTATAGGATAGCGCACCCAAAGTCCGGCTGACGGAAGCCCTTAGGTTCTCTGGTAGCCAGAGAGATTAGTCCGTGACAGGGCTGGATCTCGCCACTCAATTTCAGCTGCATTAAATGGAAGATATCGGCGCAATAGGACATATCACATTGCACGTGTGTATGACGTAATAATGTACGTAGAAACATAATAGAACCACCTTCCGCTGAAGGGAAGCGTGTGTAGATGCAGAGCAGCGGGTGCTATCGCTTACCCTGGCGGCGGCGTTCACCCTGGCACTAATCGCAGCGTTGCGCTGGAGAGAAACCTGGGGAGGCGCAAAGCGCGCAGTGAGGAACAGGTGTTTCCTACTGGAACATGTGAATCTCTGCTAATGGGCAATGAGAGATAAATGACCCTGATTGGGCACAGAAACCCGAAGTCCGCTTTCGTTTAACACTGCAAATACTTATTGCTCAACAACGCACAGAAATCAATTCCCACCGACACTACCTTGGAGATCAAGATCTGGTGCCTATATATGCGGGGTGGCCAGAGAACAGTTGTGCAGCGTGGCGCGAGTAGTTGGTTTTTAGGGGCGAAGCTCTTTATAGCTGCGCCCGTTCGTCCGTCGTAGCCATTGTAGTGTGTAACCAGTACAACATTTTGACCTCCAAGGTGGTGCCGGTGAGAGATTTCTTCTGTGCGTTGTTGTACAATAAAAAATGGTGCTCAATGTACATGCCAATGGCTGCTAATGGGGAATGAGAGACAGGGTCATTCGGCTTTTAATTAACGCGCACGTTACGAACCCCATTAGCAGCCATTGGCACGTACATTGACCACTATCTGACAAGAAAGGGTTGCTACGTTATACTCGCTGGGTGTAACCTCCTTAGTTTCAGATAGGTTTCGCGAGCGTTGAGCCACAGTGCCATGAATACAATGAACTAGTATATACCATGAATTCGACGTGGTTAAAGGTGGGAAGTAGACCCGAAGCGCAAGCCGTAAGAAAGTGTGCGTGTGCCACTTCTCGTTTAGTCCTTGGAATGTCCACTGGATGGCGGTGCTTTTATATGGGGAATATGTGATGAAAAGATGCGAGATGGTGGTACTTGGAGTGTTGAATAGATGGACGAACGGACACACAAACAGATGCATGGATGGACGCATGAACGGACGCAGGGGCAGATGCATGGACGAACGCAGGAACGGACGCACGAACAGACGCACGCACGGACGGGCGGATGGACGCATGGATGGTCACACAGACAGACGCATGGACGGACGGAAGCAAGAACGAATGGACGGACGAATGCTTCGCCCCACTCTCCATCATTAACTCCGTGTATATGCTGCCAATTTTTTTTCAATCAAGAAAGTCGCTTGCACACGCTGCCTGCGTCTACGTTTCGAGGCGAGAAAGGGGGAGCGTAGGAGAGAAGAGAGAGGGGTAGGGGACACGCATGCACATTGGAGGTGTAAACGCCGCTAGGAGAGTGCCTAGAGGAGAGAAAGAGGGGAGTGAACGTCGGGGTTGCGATGTGAGATAGGGTGGTAGCGTAGGAAAGGAGAGGGAAAGGGTGCTCGAATGCGCAGTAACGGTGGTCCCGCCGCACACTGGATTGAAGTCGACCTTAAGACGCATCGCATATAAAAAAAAATGCAGACTGGCACTAACGGTGCGTTCCTTCAAAAAAAATGCATAGTGAGCGAAAGACAGGGTGACCTATAGTGGTATCCATGGCGTTGGTTACCATGCTGCGACTCTCAATAACAATGGCTGTAATTTGGTGGATGTCTGTTTGGTCCGGTGTTGAGGTTGGCCGATATGTGTACGCATGGGGCGCGGTAATCTAATACGCATAGACAGTCTGGAACGGTTACAAACGTGTTTGTTTCAACTTGGAGGTGGCAACTGCGCTGCCGGGGGAAATTATAGGTGAGCTAAAGGGAGGGGAGCAGTCGACAACCGGACGTCAGCAGGTACGGGAAACCACTCGCGACGTTCGAGGGCTCGATCGGGAACAGAGGTGCGCTTGGGACACAACAATGTGAAATCCGAAAACGCCCATGTCTATGCTTGGATTTAGGGTGCGCGTTGAGGAGCCGCGTGGCCAAAATAAATCCAGAGGACCGCACTACAGGTACCTTTTATTGCTAAATTAATCATGGCATGGGGCTTGAAATCTTGGCGCTATTGGCGTCACGAACTTAAGAATGTAAATTAGGAACATTTTTTCTTATACATTGTGATAGTGCTGTTTGATATGCGCGCGCGCGCGTTTGTGTGTGTGTGTCTGTGTGTGTGTGTGTGTGTTCTTGCATGTCATACTTTTCAGGCACTGCTGTTGTTTGTCCTTCTTTCATATTGTGTTCAATATTCACTCAAGGGCTAAAAAGTAGACGGAGCCTTCCTTGAATTTCTTATAAATCAAATCAATAAATAAAGAAACAAAGCTGCATACGCTTGCCCTGAGGACTAGCCATTAAAAGTTCAAAAGATGCATACGCGTACTGTTACCCTAATAAAGCAAAATATTGCATAGTTTTAACCAGTGTTATAGCGCGAATTTCCTGTTGACAACACTTGGAGGTCGTATAGACATGAAAATCACTGAAGGCCTTACTGAACTTTTTGCGTGGCAGTGGAATATTGTATAGACTATAGCACACCAGCCCCCCCCCGTCTTTCTTGCGCGCGTCTATTTCCCTCTTCGCCTTCTTTCCCATCTTTCTTCCCTATTTTCCCTTCCCCTAGTGCAGGGTAGCAAACCGGATGCTCCATTTTCTGGTCAACCTCTCTGCCTTTCCCTCATTTTACTCTCTCTCTCTCGTACAGACATCGTAGAAGATGCGTAACAGCCACTTATTTGTTCCTCGGTTACACGTCCCAAATTTTGTTTTTGAATTGGCTGCTAAAAACCACCGTTTTCAAGAGCCCACTGAAACGCGCAGGAGCTTCAATGTACTCGCTTCCTAATTCCCTTGGGTAAAGTGTCAGACTATTTGCATGTGCGCAAGCGCGCGTATAGGGGAGAGCTTGCTTCGGCCTTCACCGAGTGTTTTCACCAAGGCCCCGCCGTTCTAAAATTAGCGCGGAACCGGCGATGGACGTTGACAAGGTAACAGGGGCAGTCGTTTTTGCGAAACTGAGCGGCAATCGATGCTTCTGAAGCGCCGGTTATGGGACACATAACTGCACTCGGGGAGAGGGAGTTGGGGGGAGGGCAGATCAGCTACGCAGCTTATCTATCACTCTCAGCACAACATAGTCTGCACGTTGCATACTGGTGACTAATCTTGCCGATCATGTCACGGCAGAGAAAGAAATGCTGCATGTGTTGGCTGCCGCCTACTCGGATCCACTTCCCCGCGAGTCCTGCGGGTGGCCATAACGACGAAGCTTGCCAATTATTTATTTTATTTATTTATTGATGCTGTCAACACTCACTAAGTCACTACAAGGGTTGAGGGAAAAAAATACAAGGATGCTACGTTCCACAAAAACATGCAAAAATGACAAACATTGAAGGTGCAAAAGTTTATATTAGATACAAACATAATAAAGCAGATGAACTGTACTAACACCGGCATACATAATAAAATAAAGCCACCTCTCACAAAAAAAAGTAAAATAATAGATGAATATAGATGGCGCCATATTTTCAGTGGGTGTGTTTCGGAGTCCATTTTTCTGGAGGAAATTCGTCGTTTATCGAAGCTTGCTTCTCATAAATCTCCAAGTCTCCAAAATTTGGCCTTCAATATTGCAGTATATGTTTTGCAATGTGTACTTATTACTTTTGTTTCCAATTAAGGTGCCGCTCATTGTTGCTGCTGATCTTTTTTTGCCCATCCTTTGTATTTCTTCTCATTTCCTATCCATTTATCTTGTCAATTAAGCTGTTAATTAGCAATGCTGTAAACACGCCAAAGTGTTTTTTTTCGGGGTGGGGAAGATAATGATATTAGAACACGAAAACATGTGAGAACACTAAGTGTTTTTTGCTGTATCAAACTTTTGAACACGCAAACACATAAATATACAAGCATTGGTACTTGTACACAAAACATCTACGCTTGTTCATATTGCAGCCTTAAAGCATGTTGTAATAAACGCAAGCATACATTACGATGTTGCTGGCGCTGAGAGAGGCGCGCTCCCTTCGAAAAATGATTCTCAGCTTTGAAAATGCCTTTTGGACGTTTGAAATTCCTTGTTAAAAGCGGTGTTTATCGAATAAATCAGAACTGCTACAAGTTTCGCGTACACCCCTGCTGCAATGTAAGAAGGATAAAGCGTTTTTAGGGGTGAATCTCCTAAAGGCGTGGGTCTGTCCATTCCTATGGCATGTACGTGACTGCCAATAGCTCCACCTTTGCCAACTGTCCACTACTTCGTTCTTGCAAACATCCCAGAACGCCCCATCACCGACCCACCCCTTCACCGAACATAAAGCAAATATTGTTGAGAAGTAGCCAATGCTAAATGCAAGATGGTCGTGTATTTGTATCCAGGCGCGCGTTGAAGAACCTTAGATTGTCCCACCGTGTCCATTCCTTGTTTGTACGTGTTTATATATATATATATATATATATATATATATATATATATATATATATATATATATATATATATATAGTTTATCTCGACTGTGATGATGTAGTGGGTGATATTCGCGGATGGTTCACGGTTTAGCGATGAAACGCTCCAGCGCTTCGCCCCACTCATCATCATTCACTCCGTGGATATGATATGCTGTGATTTTGTTTTTCGCCTTTAGCATGCGGTACAAGCACCTAAGTAGTGGTCTTCCGAGGAGCTGTGATTTGTTGCCAGCTTCTGAAAATGATGTCGAAGATGATGAATGTTCAACCCCGTGAGGCTGTACTACAGATATGGAGGGTGTTGCGAAAGACGGGGACGCCAACACGACCCCGAAGGCGCCACTGCTTCCAACTCCGCCGGGAAGGTCACCAGCCGTTTGGTAGCGTATGTTTATCAGCCCGCGACTGCTTCTGCGCAGAGCTGATAAGACGAGCGGACGAGACGACGGTGAGTTAAACAAGGTTTATGTACAGCATATATACAGAGGCGTTACAATTTCGGCACTGGGGCCGACAGAGACTCGAAGAGCCGAGCTCTCCTCTCTAATACATAGGTCAACTTTTCGCCTAAGACCGCTGACTCACACACATGTCGGCTCTCCGACATGGGGACTCCTCTCTCATAGGAATGCCGATCGCGACGCGCCGCAGGGCTTCTTTTATTTACACCGGGTCCAACCAAAATGTCCAATCAGAAGCGCCGCTGGTCGTCAGGGCAGATTCCTCCAATGGGGGTCGCCGCGCCATGCGTCAGACCACCAGACACGAGGACGCCGGCTCGCTGTCACGTGCGCAGCTGACTCAATGCACGTGGGCCAGAGGGGCGCCGCGCGTGTTCACGCCGTCGAGTTGATCGCGCCAGGCGGACTGCGGGCTGGCCTTGACCCAGATTGCCTTTTTCAGAGGCACGGACGTTTGACGAGGACTCGCTGGCATAACAGCACCCCCGCCGCCAGACAATGCACCGGAAAGACGAGCTGCTTCCACGGGGCTCGGATGTCAGGGGCGCTCGTTCGCCAGGTCCCTCCAGGTTCGCCTCCAGGGCCATGGGGAGAATACAGCTCCAGACTGTTCCGGGAACACGTCCCATTTTTGACGACGGATCCCAGCTCCACTGGCTTGTCGCCACAACTTGTCGACCAGCTTCACTCGTCTCTTCTGACCCTCTTCGGTTTCAGCACTTGTCGATGGTTCTGCAACTTGCTAAGAACGGTTCGACAACAGACAACACACGACACAAGCAAGTGCCCTCGGTCACCCGACAGAACACCAGACAAAGTATAGTACAACATATATAATTATCTACGTGTCTATCGGAATTTTGTTCCCTCTACATCAAGAGGCACATGTGGGACACAAGACTTTTAAAGTAAGAACTTGAATTTTTCACAATTACAACCACGCAACGAATTAGAATACCACATAAAGTTAGCCCCTTGAGATCACTCTGAACGAGAGCGCTCAGCCCAGGTCGTGATGAGGTCAAAATTTTGCCCCGAATCGCCAGCCAGAAACCGAAAGGTTGAGAAGTTACTAACTGGAACGCACTGCTCAATGCACCTGCATTAGCGTTTACCTTTCCTTTATTTTTTTTTGTTTGTTTTGATAGCGAACGTCAAAGTTGCGCTGGGGAGCAACATGCTCCACTTCAGTAACCGGCCACTTTTAGGCGACGATACCTATGCGGCACCAAGAGCGGCTCACACTTTCAACGTTGCACAGGGGAACAACGATACGGCTTGCTACGGATTGACTCCTCACCGCTTAGCTCGATATCGTGTTCGATCACCCTCGTGTTTCCGGGGCGGTCCGAAAACACGTCTTCAAACTCGGAACCAATCTTTCTCAGGTCCTCTTTCTCAGGTCCTCCTTCACTTAAGCTAGGCTCTAGGTTTATCTGCTCCCGGATTACTTTCGATCCCCCTTCGATTACCTCACTAGAACTCAAATTTTCTGCTTCCTCTTCCTCTGAAGCATTCAACAACAGATTTACGACCGCTTGATGTTGAACGTATGGTTTCATCAAGTTGTAAATTCTGTCCGGCCGCCTTCCTAATTTCACTTCATAATTTGAATCGCAAGGCTTCGATAATACTGTGGCGGGCCCTTCCCAATCAACCTCAAGCTTGTTCCTTTTGGACGGCTGCAGCAGCATTACCTGATTATCAACTTCAAAAGCGCGCTTCTTCACAGATTTCTCGTAGTGCTCCTTCGACAGCACTTTTGCCGCGTTTTTCTGGCTTTCCACTAGCGCTTCAATTTGGCTTTCAACTAGCGCTTCAATCGAGAGATCCTCACTCTGCTCTCGAATGAGCGTCTCTCGATCAACTCTCGGCAGCTCGCTCCAACTTTCCGCTACAGGCGAGAGCGTTGCAGCCCTCTCGCTCTGACTCAATGGCGCCATGTCGTCTCCCCTTTCTCCGGAAACCGCGCCGGTCGGTTCGGCGACGGGCCGCTCGCGTGACTGCTCACATGACTCATGCGGAAACTTTCCTTTCTGGGGTTCCGTCGACCCGCCGACAAGGTCACTTGAGAGTTCACCGCATGGAACCAGGTCAAGCTTCCGCGAAAGCTTTCGCGCTTGCGATCGCGTGAGGGCCATGCACGCAAAGTTGGGGAAGAACGATTTGCCCTGCTCTTTGAGGAGCTGCTCCGAGTTGTTGGAGAAAAGATAAGGAAAACGATCATTTAGCGCGGCAGACACAGCTGCTTCGGTGCGAAGCTTACCGAACGGGCCTTTAATGACAACCGTGGCGATTGGTAAGCGAACACTCTGCTCCTCGGCGACCTGCTTGATCCACGCGCATTCTCCTGTGAAGTCATCCGGAGACACCAATGAAGGATGGACAACGTCCATGGTTGCCGCTGAGTCTCTAAGTGCTCGGCACGTTTTCTCATTCACCCTAATTTCTTGGAGATACGGCTCCAACAACCGAATGTTTTTTTTCTGATTCTCGGATCGTTACGAAAGCAAACTTTTCCTGACAGTTTCTCGCGATGTGCCCTTCCTTTTTGCAGTTGTAGCAGATTAGCGGCTTCCGTTTGTTTTCCGGTTCTAATGCCTGTGTGGTAGAAACCTCACTCGATTTCTCCGCTTCTGTTTGCCCTTCCCCTACACTGTCCTTCGTAAGAGACGGGTCCTTCTTGAAATTACGGTGCGGAGCGGGTTTCCGTTGATCAGGTTTCCTTGAAAAGCCCTCTTTCCTTTCATCCTTTTCAACGCGCGCTGCCCTGCTATGCAACTTTCGGCGAGTATAATACTCCTCAGCTAACTCAGCTGCCTTGTTTAACTGTACGTCCCCAAGTCTGTCCTGCAGCCAAAGTTTGACATCCTCCTCGATGCAGCGGTAGAATTGCTCCAATGCAACGCATTCCACCACTTTATCGCGGTCGTCATAAACACCTTCGCCCTTGAGCCATTCAATCAAATCGGCTTTAAGACGAAACGCGAAGTCAACGTGTGACTCATTCCCCTTTTCAGCATACCGGAACCTTTGCCTGAAAGCCTCGGGTGACAACTTATAACGTCTCAAAAGCACTTCTTTAACCTCGTCATAGCTCTCAAACGCTTCCCTCGACAAGCAAGTTATCGCGTCGGACACTTCGCCGGGAAGAAGAGCTAGCAGGTTCCGCGCCCAAAGAGACTGCTCCAAAGCATTTCGCTCACAGACGTGTTCAAACTTGACGATATACTTCGCCATGTCATCGCCTACTACGAACGGTGGCAGTTGATCCCGAATTCTAATACCGCTGACCTGAATCGTCGGAGAAGCTGCGATAGGCGCCTGCGAACACTGTAGGATTGCCAATTCTATTCGTTTCATCTCGAGGCGCTCCTGTCTCTCGGCCTCCTCGCGCTCGCGACGTTCTCGCCTTTCAGCTTCTTCACGTTCGCGAGCTTCTCGCCTTTCTTCACGTTCGCGAGCTTCTCGCCTTTCCGCCTCTTCACGTTCGCGAGCTTCTCGCCTTTCTTTACGTTCGCAAGCTTCTCGCCTTTCAGCTTCTTCACGTTCGCGAGCTTCTCGCTTTTCAGCCTGCTCGCGGCGTGCTTTGATATCCACCCAGGCCTCATCGACTTCCTCAGCCGACACTCCCTCATCCTTCATGATCTCAAGGATCGCTTGCTTTCGTTTCGCACGGCCCAAAGTAATGCCGAGTTCCTCACAAATTTCGATGAGTTCCTTCACTTTAAGGTTCTCCATCGTTCACACTAGCCTCTTGCTGTTTGCCCCTGTTAACAATTTACTTGCCGTACCCACTATAAGTCAACTAGCAAGACGCGCAAGCAATTTTTCACACTCCCGTGTTTACCCCCTCCGCATTAACTTTGGTTTCAAAGCGCTTCGACTTGGCTTGAAACGATCAAAGCTCACTTCAATGCTTCACACAGCCCTTCTCTAAACTACTACAACCTGAGCTAGAGTAGTCTGGTGAACTGAGGGGAAAACATCAGGCACTCACCGCATCGATGTCGCTGACGCCGGTCGATCCCGCAGCTGCCAACCACTGTTGCGAAAGACGGGGACGCCAATACGACCCCGAAGGCGCCACTGCTTCCAACTCCGCCGGGAAGGTCACCAGCCGTTTGGTAGCGTATGTTTATCAGCCCGCGACTGCTTCTGCGCAGAGCTGATAAGACGAGCGGACGAGACGACGGTGAGTTAAACAAGGTTTATGTACAGCATATATACAGAGGCGTTACAATTTCGGCACTGGGGCCGACAGAGACTCGAAGAGCCGAGCTCTCCTCTCTAATACATAGGTCAACTTTTCGCCTAAGACCGCTGACTCACACACATGTCGGCTCTCCGACATGGGGACTCCTCTCTCATAGGAATGCCGATCGCGACGCGCCGCAGGGCTTCTTTTATTTACACCGGGTCCAACCAAAATGTCCAATCAGAAGCGCCGCTGGTCGTCAGGGCAGATTCCTCCAATGGGGGTCGCCGCGCCATGCGTCAGACCACCAGACACGAAGACGCCGGCTCGCTGTCACGTGCGCAGCTGACTCAATGCACGTGGGCCAGAGGGGCGCCGCGCGTGTTCACGCCGTCGAGTTGATCGCGCCAGGCGGACTGCGGGCTGGCCTTGACCCAGATTGCCTTTTTCAGAGGCACGGACGTTTGACGAGGACTCGCTGGCATAACAAGGGCTAAACAGCTCCTCCCTGTGGCACGGACTGGAAGCATAGGGAGTTGCTTCCCAGACAGCAACTGCAAAGACTATGTCAGTTTTTCAGGAGCGTTGGTGGGAGTATTTAATCCTTGGGGAACAACGGGGTGCTACCAACATTTCATCCTTCAAAAAGTAACTGTTAAGGGACTAAGAGGTAATACCTTGCTGTTGTATACTAAAGGGAGCAATGGTTGTGGCAGCGCAGTTGCTCCCTTTCAAGGGCATAGCCAGAAATTTTTTCAGGGGTGTGGGGGGAAGGGGTTCAACTATACCTCATGTGTGTTGGGGCATGCGTTTGTATGTGGCCGTGTAAATATGCGGAAGGAAAATTTTAATGTTTCGGTGGTTTAACCCTCCCAATCTACCTTGGCACTGCTTCCTCAAATCAGCGACCTACGTTACTTTCTTCAGCCTTAGTGTGTTGTACCGTTCATTTTTCGCATTTTGGCATAGCGTGTTCTAGTGTTAATTTTTCGCAGTTTTATTATGGTGTGGTGCTGTTCATTTTTCATATTTTGTCTTGGTGTGTTGCACTGTTCATTTCTTGTATTTTGTCTTAGTGTGGGCTAGTGTTCAATATTCATACTTTGTATTATTGTGTTGTACTGTTCATTTTTCGTATTTTGAGTTAGTGTGTTGTACTGTTCATTTTTCGTACTTTGTATTATGGTGTGGTCCTGTTCATTTTTAGTACTTTGTCTTATTGTGTTGTCCTGTTCATTTTTCATATTTTGGCTGAGTGTGTTGTATTGTACAGTGGTATATAAGCAGTCGAGTGACTTGGCAACTATTTCTTCTGTGCAGGGTTCTCGCGACTGCAGACGAACACCCTGGGTGGGTCCCGCTACAGTGCTTGCAAGTCCTTCATAAAACCGGTGGTACAGGCGCGGCGCAATCTGCACATATCACTTTTGTCTCATGCCACCAAGGTAAGAAAGCAACGTTATGTCCCACTTGCACATCAGTTGCGTCGCGTTCAAATTCGCAAGGTGAGCAAAAAATGTAATAGGGATGAAGGATATACAGAGTGTCTCAAAACATGTGTCCGGTTATCGTCAGAAGTTAGGCGAGTGGAACATTTTCTTTGTTTCTTTATAATCACTTCTTTTTAGATGCAAAGAATTATATGGCGCCCGGTATGCGGCGTGACCACCTTTATTGCGCATGCGCAAAAGCTGGCTCAAGCACTGCTAGAACGCACTAGCTCGTTCCGGCCGCTGTAAAGGGCTGGACAAGATGCTGTGGCATCTCCCCTTTTCTCTCTCTCAGCAATCACGTGACGTAGTCGGGGAACGAGAATCTGCATACGCGCGACGAAGCAATGCGTAGTATCCTAGTCAGAACGCACTGGCGCGAACGCGTTCGGACATGCGTAAATGTCGTGGCTGCGTAAGAGGCTGTGACCTCTCTCTTTCTCTCTATTTCTTTTTTTTATGGGCGAAGCTTCTTATATACCGTGGGTCGTATGTCAGACGTGTCGTGGTAGTCATCGTAGTCGGTGTAGTTGCCAGTTGCATTGCATTGCATGCCAATAAAAACCGTGAATGATGATGAGTGGGGCGAAGCGTCTATCAGTCCGTCCATGCTGCCGCGCGTCTGTCCATGCGTCCATCCGCGCGTTCGTCCATGCGTCCGCTTCACCCCACTCGTTATCATTCACCGCGTGATTATGCTGCGATTTTTTTCTTTAATTAGACTGCAGCTTCTCTCCCTTACACTCTGTCAGCATTAGATGCGTGGAGCAACGCCGACTAAATATCAAGGCCGAAAGTCTGCTGCAGTGACGTCAGAGGTTGGGGGCCCACTTGCCCAACTGACCATGCTCAGTAAGGCTTTTTTTTCCACATCTTTTATTCGGCCCAATCTAGCCGCAGCAGCTGCGAGAGCGGGAGCGTTGGTTCTCCTAAAACGTCAACGAAACACAGGCTTTCCGCCGCGTTCGTGACGTAACTGGGCCCCCACCCTCTGACTTCACTGCGGCAGCCTTTCGGCCTTGAAATTTAGTCGGCGTTGCGCGGAGACACCGATACAAACCCGCTGCTCACCCCTCCGTACTGCTTCACATCGCCTCGTGGTACCTTCTAGCGGGTTATGGTGTATTTTGGTAGTGGTGGCAAATATTTTAACCATTTTTTGACCATTGACGAGAAGCTGTCGTGAGATTTTTCTAACAAAATAACCGATAAAGACTACACCCGCCATTAACAGAAAGCAGTCGCGGGCGGAACCGCTGACGAATATACTTGTATAAATATAAAGAAGACAAGTAGAAAGGAACGGGTGATTATTTCTACTTGTCTTCTGTGCCTCGTATTTTTTTGCGTTCTAATTTTAATTTTAGATGATGCACCAAATCGCCCAGCAATGCGTACTTGTTGTAGTTGCGTTTTTCTATGTGGTATGGTGTCACTACTCCACACTTTTCCAATAGATTTTAATCCGGCTTTTCATCCTGTGCCTCGCCTTTTATTGCCCTGCTACCTCTTATACCATGCACGTGGTATCTCGTTTACAAAATTTGAAAAATAAAGCAACGTTATTTACAAAATTAGAAAAATAAAGCAACGTTATTCCATTGAATATAATATTGTATTATTATTTAAAAAAGCTCTACAAAATGAGGACAAATATTTCTATGGTCATATTGTGGCAAGTTTTTTTTCTTTCTTTCGATCGCGAAAGCCTTTCAAATGAGCCGAAAGAGCAAGCATGTCAGTTATTAGGAAATTTATTTATTTTCCTTATCTAGTGAAAACGGGTGGTCCTGTCACACGGGGAAAATGGCGGCCTTCGTACTTCGATTTAAGCCCACTGTCACTTCGAGATTTCTGACAAGCGGTCTGTGGTTGTTACTGCGCAAAAATCAACTTTTACCACGGTCACCATCAAAGCCTCATACAGTATGAAGCTGACACTTAATAGAGAGTGTTGTGGAGAAAATGACAAGCCGCCGTCCGCATGGCGAAGCACACCCTTCGAACTCTTATTTATTGATGATAATGATGATGATGATGACCTCGGATGGATGGCGCTTACCCACAAAGGGGGATGGGCCAAGAACCGGGTGGCAGGATACTTAAATGAAACTAAACTAAAAATGAAGCCAATCTGAAAAAGTAGCTTAAAATAATACTACCAAAAAACAAAAATGTGTGCTGAGCAAGCGGTCAAACCATCCCTTTTTTTTGAAAGACATAACTACGAATTATAAACTAAAGATCTGAAAAGGTAGTGGTTCACTAGCATGGTAATCTTTTAGTTGCGTTGATGTAATCAAACACAGCGGAGCATACATCCCTGTGGCAGTAACCAAATGAAGTTCCGCCAAGTGATAAAATTGCAGGTAAATTTACTTGTATTCCTAGCTTTTGTAATGGGGCTACTAAAAATTTTTTTTTCATAAGAATAACGATGACAGAATAAAAAAGAATGTTCAATTGTTTCAATTTCGTTGCACCAAATGCATAGCGGTGACGCCTTGAGCTGAGCTTTATTAAGGTAATAATTTAGTTGTGGAACTGCACAGCGCAATCTGGTATAAGTGACCTCTAACTGGCGAGATACACACCACTTTTTATTCCAGCAATAGCTCAAATGCTCGAAATCTTTGAATTTATCCAAATTACCTTTTCCCCATTGCAGGCAAGCATTTCGGAACCTTAGCGCGGTTACGTAAGCCGTATCTGGCAAAACTGGGATGGTGGGCCCACCCAGGGATACTGCTGCTAATGAGTCCGCCATTTCGTTCAAATATAATCCGCGGTGGCCTGGTACCCATAGAAAATGCAGTTTTTTTACGTTTTTCGGTACTAAATGCCGAACCGTATTCATCAGCTCTGAATTTACTGCCGCAGAAAGTGCATTACAAACTGATAACGAATCTGTAATGATAACTGCTAATGATTCGCTTGAGGTTAATTTGCGTAGGGCAAGAACAATGGCCAATAATTCTGCCATGAATACCGGGGTATAATCTGGGAGTCGAATCGAAAAGGACCAGTCCAAAGAAGGAGAGAAGATGCCGACCCCAGCCTTTTCTTTTGACACAGATGCATCAGTCGCTATGATATTGCTTCTCTAGGTGGGCTAGATAATCTGCTAACTGGTCATTTAAATACCTATATGCCAATTGTTTCGCGTTATGAGGAAATATATCATCGAATTGTATGCTAAGCATTGACTTTAGGTTGTGTATTGGGCCAATATGTCTAATTTTTACATTCAGTTGCTTTAGTAGCGCTTGTGCAAATACTATTTGCGGGGTGTGTAGTCGCGACCAATGGATTTTGAAAAATAAAGTCGGTTCTTGAATGAAAGCGTAAAATGAGAGTCTTTGGTGTTAACTGTATATCTTTAAGAATGCTTGCACAGTAAGAATTTTAAACCTATTTAGCAGAGAAGGTAGGCGAGCTTCCATATACAACACGTTATTTGCAACAAACTTTGGTAGACCCAGACACAAACGCAACGCTTCTCTTTCCAGCAGTATTAGGGTCTCATTTTATAGGCTGCGCTGCCAGAAAATAATACACATCCGAATTCCATGATGGGCCGCACATAAAGTTTATATATCATTATTAGCACATCTCTTCTTAAAAACCCGCTTTACGGTTTGCAAGCTTCCGCAGCCACCCCATGGCCCGTGTTGCCTTGGAGTACACATCATCAATGTGACTTCTCCAATTCAATGTGTCATTATATATGATGCCCAAATATTTAAGGGAATTCGCCTGCGGAATGAGCTCATTACTGTACATTAACGAGATGTTGATAGGCTGCAGAAAAGAGAATGCAAGGAGCACACTTTTCTTTACGTTAAGGGTCATATGAATATTTTTATTGCTAACAGTTATCTAATTCACCGATGATGATGACGTCGCTCTTCGTCTTCTACACAATTTGCAACAAGGAGGGAGGGTTGCCAATACCTTCGTCTCCCCTCCCCCCACCTGAAGGGGAAGTGCTTATGCAGTAAAGAGATAGCTGTTGTGTACGCAGCGTATCGGGCTGTGCACCTGCAGCGCGTAATTTCAAACTGAATACGAGTGTCCGAGTTTGTGTTCACTGTACAAAGCATTCCTGTGCAGATACTGTTCGAAGGCCACCGTGCTGTTGGAGTGAAGTTTGAACGCAGTGCGGAGAAGATGCACGTGCGAGCGAGGCGGGAGGTGATCGTGTCTTCAGGAACAATCGGCTCTGCACAGTTGCTGCTGCTCTCCGGAATCGGGCCTCGCAAGCAGCTCGAGGAATTGGGGGTATTGTTCGTCACTGTCTCGCACTGAATTATACTCTACGGCAACCCAACAGCGGTACTGAGGGCTCGACGGCACGCTTGATTAGCCATTTTGTTCGTCTGGGCAATTGTGCTTCAGCTCCGAGTGTAAACAAGCATAATAAAGTGCAATAAGTTTTCGCTCGCATAACCGGGCCTCGATGAGCAAAGCCACATTTATTTTTTTTTTCGAAGTTTACACCCACTTGCTTTCCGTCCCACCCCAGATCCCCGTGGTGGCTGACCTTCCCGTTGGGGAGAATCTGCAGGACCACATATTCGTCGGTGGCATCGCGGCCACCACCAAGAAGGCCTCCGAGCTGAGGCTCAACAGCGCCTCCATCATAATCAACTACGCATTCCGCAAGCAAGGTACGTGCTCGCTCTATACAAGCGTGCTGGCAACAAGAAACAAAATTACACCATCTGACACTAAAGGGAACCACGCGGGGATGCGAAGCGGCGCTAGTGCTCACGTGTTTTCACATGTTGCTTCTATTTGCATGTTTCCGTGTATGTTTAGTTTGTGAGTGGAGTTGTGTATATGATGTGTACCGCTTAAGTTATCCCCTCCCTTGTGTGTGTATTTCCGTGCGTGTGCCGCAAAGTGAACACCCAGTGCTGCTGTGCGAGCGCGCACAGCATTATATACGAGCGCTCAGTTGTGGTGGAGAGAAAAACGGGTGATGAGAAACGAAGTGGCAGCAGCGCTCTGCCCCCTCCTCCACCCCATCTCCTCCCACTTCTCCACGCTGACGCGAAGAAAGGGGGATAGTTTGCGCATGTGCAGTGAGGGTGGTCACGCCACACACCGGATGGAGCTGCGCCATAGCTGCTTCGCATCTTAAAAAAAATCTCTGAGGCCTCGCAACGTATCGATCAGTTGGATTCGAAGCGTCACATGCGTTCCTGCAGTGTTTTCACCACGCCAAGTCTGTGATGAGTGGCAGCAAAAGGCTGCTGCCCGCTTTCCAGAATACTGTGGTCCTGAGAATCTTATATATAAGCTGCTATACGCATGACAAATTTTGGCCTTCATCTATTTGTGTGGCCGCGACTCTTTTAGCCATCAATAAAGTCAAATAGGAATACTGGACAAGAGCGATGCTGGCACAATCCCTACTAAGGTCAGTCTGTGTTACACATTTAAATTTCTTTGCTGCAGCGCACCTTCTAGAGATAATCACTTCGTTTCACGTAACATCACCTTTAAGTGATTTTACGTATTCAGTATCGCTAATTTTAAATGGTTTGTTATTTACAAGCTTTTCTTGTCAACACGTGCAGGCCCATAGGTAACAAAAAAAGAAGTCGGGTCGAGGACTTGTTATGTTTGATATTTGTAAAGATGGACGACGTTCTTGAAGGTGGTCTTTGTGAGCAATATTTCAATCCTTCTTCCCTCCAAGTTCGATTGTCTGGATGCATTCTTGTAGGGATTTGACTGATGAGTGGAAGTCTTCATAG
This sequence comes from Rhipicephalus microplus, assembly GCF_013339725.1. NCBI lineage: Eukaryota > Metazoa > Arthropoda > Arachnida > Ixodida > Ixodidae > Rhipicephalus > Rhipicephalus microplus. Next base: position 148,065,802 of record NC_051167.1, read on the forward strand.
AAAAGGAGAGATGGGATCATTGTTACTATTTGAGCCTCGTTTAAATATTCTGTGTTGTACACGTAGGGTCGTTCTTTTGTGTTAGAAGTAAAGCGCTGAAATCCTGAACGATCGCATGCTAACGCTAAGCAGCCCTGGCTGAGTCATCTTACCCACTCATCCTCACCAGACTGTTTTCAGTTTTACAGCGAACAAGCCTTTAAAGCATACAATGCTAGGAGCCCGGGTGGTTATTATCTTTGTGTGCTAGTAAAAAATGTGACGTAATTGCCTTTCTATTTTTTTATCACCTAAGATTCCATAAACACGTTGCTAAACTGCTGTATACTTGATATGTGATATTTAACATCCCAAGACCACCATATGATTATGAAAGACGCCGTTATGGGGGGCTCCGGGAAATTGCGACCACCTGGTGTTCTTTAACGTGCACCTAAGTCTGAGCACACGGGCCTGCAACATTTGCGCCTCCATCGGAAATGCAGCCGCTGCATCGCACAACTGCAACTGTCGTGGTGCAATCGCTCATTTCTGGCACTGTGACAAAAATCTAGCAAAACGTGCACGAAGTCCGAGTGGAAAGGTGTTCCGAGTGCATTACATGAGACATGTCTTTGTGACTTCACATAGTTCTTAACGTTCCTGTTGTGTTTAATGCACTGAATACAGAACAGCGCTCAGGAACAGTCTATGGATTCACTTAGGACACTAGAAAACTACTCAGTCGGATCATTGCTTTGTCTGTTGTACGAACGTTTTCCATCGCACTCTTCCAAACGTTACTGAGAGTGCCTACACTGTACACACTGGTGACCGCAGGTCCACTTTCCGTGCCTGCCGGCATCGAGACGGTGGCCTTCGTCAGCACTTCCTACGTAAACGCCAGTCTGGACTTCCCGGACGTCGAAATAGTGCTGCTCTCGGTGTCACCGGCCAGCGAAGAAGGCGAGCGCTACCTCATCGACACCGGTCTCACAAAAGAGGTGTTCAATGGCGCATTACGAATACCTAGCGTCTGCTCTAGCACCTAAACTATTTGCATGCCGCCACCTCCGCGAGGCCACCAAACGACATCGGTGATCTGACGTTCTTGTCTTGAGGGTGTGTCGTATGTTGTGGAAGGTAGCTTTATTTGCCCCCTAAAGTTTCTTCTCGTGATTCGAACTGAAGACGAAACCTTCTGCATCCCTGTGACACTTGGTCTGTCCATCTGCCCACTTCCTCCTACCACTCTTCCCTTCATTTCGTAACCTTTGACCTATAGAAGTACACGTTATTGGGCTAGTCGGCTCATGTTCAACTAGAAACCTCAGTTACGGCTATTTAGCGCCAACAGATAACCAGGGAAGGTTCAAAAAGAGCCTAATTGACCTGGTCCTCTTTAGAGTGAAAGCTGTTGTGAAATCACAACTATTGTCACGCGCGGCGCTGTAATTGTCCACCACTATTGCAAGAAAAAAAAACCTAGTTACCAAGCACTCAGTGGGGCTCGAACTAGGGTTCGCTGCGCGCCAGCACAGTATTCTACCACTGAGCTACGCTGGTGCATGGGAATTGTTCGCAAAATTGCCTTAGACAGCCTTGATGTCGGGAAAGTAATCGCGTTAATATGAGGAATAAATCGTTTTAGAACAGTAAAATAACAACCAGGCGTCGCACAAAGCGAATAGCGTAACGAGTGGGTCGTCCAATGCTCCAACCCATTACAAAATCTTTTGTTTGGTTGCCTATATCAACTTCTTCTTCTTCTTCTTCTTCTTCTTCTTCTTCTTCTTCTTCTTCTTCTTCTTCTTCTTCTTCTTCTTCTTCTTCTTCTTCTTCTTCTTCTTCTTCTTCTTCTTCTTCTTCTTCTTCTTCATTCTTCTTCTTCTTCATTCTTCTTCTTCTTCTTCTTCTTCTTCTTCTTGCTCTTACCCAATGCAGGGGATTGGCGTCACCAGCATGGCTTCCAGTGATTTTTTTCGTGATATGCTAGGGATAGGTTACAGAACAGATAATTACTTGGCGCATACCCACTTCAGGCGTAATTCAACAACGTCGTCAGCCACTGCATGAACTGTTGGCACGAAATTCCTTGGAAGTGTTTAGCGGATATCCCACTTTTCAGAAAAAATGATGAAGAATAGCATTGCTTATGCCGGCGCAAATTATTATTATTAATGCTCTAGTGGGTACCCAGCAAGTGTCCTTGCAGCAGTTACCCAATGAGTGCTAAGAGAAGGCTCTGAAATGCCACTCTTCTAGCTTTTGCTGTGACTGTGCTGCGCCTTCCACGCAGGCCTGGTGTTTTTATTTCTATGTCCGAAATGTCAACAACTGTGGCTTCTAATGGACCTATCCACTATTCTTGACCCATTGTCACAGTATTACGATAAAAAGCAACCCAAACAGTGCGCCACGTGGAATTCTTTTCGGGTGGGTGTAGCCTGACTGGTGCCTACCAGGAAGAATGCCATGAAGGTATGAATACGACGAAAACAAGCGCAAACAACGGAGCACTACCGTGCCACGTTACGCTGCTTAATCACTTTGGACGAACTGTGACACGTGGTATTACGTTCAAGCTTTGCCGTGTGCAGTTGTGGACGGTCCGTGCGCAGTCCATTGCAACCCCTGACGGGGGCCGTGCAACATCTCTCGCAGGCGTACGACAAGTACTACCGCTCCAAGCGTCACCAGCACGGCTTCCAGTTGGCGCCCATCCTGAACCGGCTGAAGTCGCGGGGATACGTCCGGCTTCGCACCACCGATCCGGACGACCCGCCCATCATTGACCCCCGGTACTTCAGCCACCCGGAGGACATCAAGGTGGCCGCGGAAGGCACGTCGATTTCGCCATATTGCTCTCCCGTTGCACGCTCACTCACTCACTCACTCACTCACTCACTCACCATGACTTGGTCACAACATGACAGTGACGTAACTGCCATACAGGCGCCCACAAGGCCGTAGAGATCCTGCGGACCGAGGCGTTCGCCAAGCTGGGCACCAAGCTGTGGAACGTGCCTTTCCCGGGATGCGAGGAGGCCGGTGAGATGTGGAGCAAGCCGTACCTGGAGTGCCTGGCGCGGCACCACACCTCGACCGTGTGGCACCCGTGCTGCACGTGCCCCATGGGCGAGAACGAACGGGCCGTCGTCGACAGCAGGCTCAGGTAAAGATTGGGGGACCTTTTAGCTTTGTCTTTCGGAGTTCAACGCTAGAGCTGAAGTCGGGGGGGGGGGGGAGCTTTCACATGTGGCTCCATTCTATGTAATGAGCAGCATGCTTTAAAGTACGAGCAAGCGTGCGCGTGGAATGTTTTCGTATATACTTCCTATGAACCTTACACGTGGTCTTAAAGTAATACGCGTAGTGACGCGCGTGCCTTTTGTAATGGGTGGGGTGGCTGGCTTTAAACCATGGAGCCGCCATGATAGTCGCATATTCCGAGGCCCGATGGTAATGTTCGCTTTTAACACGTAATATTAGTGTGATACTCTGTTTTATTGTGAAGATTTTACACAGGATGCGTGGGTTTGTAAAGCATGGAAGCTTTTTTTCACCGCATTTCCAAGCAGAGAATGTTATTTTCCTGATTTTCCGAGCAGAATCGCCGCTATGTGGTCAGACACCTGCTTGCCACGGTAACGGCCCAGGTTTGATCCTTACTCGGGCATGGAATTTTTTTATCTTTTTTTCTTTGCACGTTTCTCGATTTTTTGGTAACGGGCAAGATGATGATTTTTCGCTCACAACCAACGACGTCCATGCCAACACCGACGCAGACTCCGCAATTTCTGCTAAACGAGATGTTCATCGCTATCCCGTTAAAAACACGTGCTCAGACATAAGTTGCGGGAATGCATAGCCGCCTTTTGCACCTTAGACGTTTGAGTAGCCATGGGCTGAAGATTCAAGAAATCCGGGGGTCCTATATGTCGGAGTATGGCTTCAGACGAAACGGTGCCGAACAGATCGAGTTTCTTTATTTTTGTTCGACACAACCCAACTTGGAAGCTGACAGATAATGAAGCAAAGGAAAGCATAACGCGTGAACGTAATATTAAAAAATTTGGTGGGAGGGGATGCGTTTTACGTTGTAACCTCCACTCTCGCTACGCCACTGATTGAATTAAAGTGTCGCAAGTACTACTACGGTAATGAACAGTGAATTCCGTTTATTCCTATAGCAATTATATATACTCTCAACTGAATTTTCCCGCCGGCGTCGGCGTCACTCTCAGTATATATATATACATATATATATATATATATATATATATATATATTTATATATATATATATATATAGGAAATACGAGCCTTTAGGTGTACACTTCTCTCCCTTATTTCATTGAACGAGGGTTTCGTACTGGCAGACTTGGTGTGTTTAGGTTGTATAAGAGGGACAATTAATCAGCTGCCCGCTCATAATAAGTTCACGTGCTACGTGACGCCAAACATGCTAATAAGAGTGTTTTCACACTCGTTGTTTGGCTTATAGATGGCGCTGACTGTCACTCCTACTTCTAAATTCACATATAAACACCAAAAAGTGGATGGAGGGACGGCCGCTGTGATAGCTCAGTGGTTAGAGCATCGAACGCGTTATTCGAAGGTCGTAGGTTCGATTCCTGCTCACAGCTGGTAATTTTTTCTTCCACTTTTCTTTCTTCTTTCTTCTTATTTACATTCCATTGGTTCTAATGGCTTCCCCTGTACATTCCTTGGCATTACTGTCTGTTGTATCTCATAAATATTGTGTCAAAACACGGAAATACGAGCCTTTAGGTGTACACTTCTCTCCCTTACTTCATTGAACGAGGGTCTCGTACTGGCAGACTTGGTGTGTTTAGGTTGTATAAGAGGGACAATTAATCAGCTGCCCGTTCATAATAAGTTCACGTGCTACGTGACGCCAAACATGCTAATAAGAGTGTTTTCACACTCGTTGTTTGGCTTATAGATGGCGCTGACTGTCACTCCTACTTCTAAATTCACATATAAACCCCAAAAAGTGGATGGAGGGACGGCCGCTGTGATAGCTCAGTGGTTAGAGCATCGAACGCGTTATTCGAAGGTCGTAGGTTCGATTCCTGCTCACAGCTGGTAATTTTTTCATCCACGTTTCTTTCTTCTTATTTACATTCCATTGGTTCTAATGGCTTCCCCTGTACATTCCTTGGCATTACTGTCTGTTGTATCTCATAAATATTGTGTTAAAACACGGAAATACGAGCCTTTAGGTGTACACTTCTCTCCCTTATTATATATATATATATATATATATATATATATATATATATATATATATACGGAAGAAAATAAACGCAAGAAAGAAAAATAATCCCGAAAAAGACTCCGGCACGCGGATTCGAACTTGGTACCTCTGAAGCGCGAGGCGTTAACCACTGAGCTACCAAGGAGCACCTCCTCGAACGTTCCAACGGCACGCTATTTATATCTACCACTTAACGCTGGTGACGGGCACCTCGGGGGAACTGTTGTATTTTCAGCATTACCAGCGACATGGGGCAATGAGCGCGCGCCGCCACATCGTCGCGACGCGACGGCGCGCACTCTCATCCCCGACGCGTACTTTGTCTCGTGGACAGGAGAGGAGTGGCCGCTCAGTCGTGCACCTTTATCACGCAGTGGGGAGGATCGTAAATCTTGACTGGCCTTGCGCTTTTCGGGAATGAGTCTGTTGCAGTTACCGGGTGGTCAAAGGTCACTGCAATCGTTGCACATCTCCGTTTGGAAAAAAAAGGACGCGCTTTTGAGACACAGTGAAGTAACAACTAAGATGCCTGTTCGTGTTCATCTGTACCTGTGAGTGTGTTTCGGGAGTCATTTGCGCGCGAGAAACGCAGGACACGTTTCGATCTGCTTGCCATTCTGCGCGTGACCTTCCAATATTGCCACGTTCCATTTCCCAAGTTTTCGTTATCGTCCCAAAACACCACACGATTCTCAGCGCAAACCGCGCCTGCAGTTTTCGAGAAGGTTCCGGACTGTAGTAGATCATTTCGATAAGATTACGCCCACTGTGCGAACGGTACACATTGTTCTGGAACCTACGCCACCGCCAGCGATAACGCTAGAACATGCGATGGCAAGAGTATAAATGCCGACGCGCTTCGCGTCGGCATTTATACTCTTGCCATCTAATGTTCTAGCGTTATCGCTGGCGGGGGTAATCGCTTGTCAGTTGTTGAACGAAGGCCGACGCTCCGTTCGCCGCTATCAGTCCGAGACTGCTATCTGTGCAAGACTGCTGCTGTAATCGGACTTTCCGTTTACTGGGCACAGGTTCGCCCAAATAAACAGTTAAATCCCAACACGAAGTCTCCTGTCTTCGGCCACGTCACGACCCCGTGACATCTGGTGGAGGTGCTGCTTCGTTCATGTACCGGACGCCCCCGTCAAGCCGTGAACCCAGCCCACGTCACGGAGAAGACACCGACACCAACCAGGAGCAGCGAACAAGCCGCCGACAGCAAGGGCTACCACCGGAGTACGGGCTTCTACCAGACAAGGCGCGGAAGACGAAGGCCATGACCGCGACTGCAGCGACAATGACAACCGCAGCGTCCCAGCCCACGATGGTCATGCATCAACCCAGGGAACCACCAATTTTCCATGGGTCATCGTTCGAAGACCCGGAGTCCTGGCTGGAGACATACGACCGTGTGGCCGCCCTCAACCATTGGGACAACGAAGAAAAGCTCCGTCGTGTGTACTTCTGCCTGGAAGACACCGCAAGGACCTGGCTAGAGAATCGGGAGTCCACGCTCCGAACGTGGCATGTCTTCTGCGGCGCATTTCTGCAAACGTTCGTGAGCGTCGCTCGCAAAGAGAGGGCCACTGCTCTACTAGAGACCCGCGTTCAGCTACCAAATGAAAAGGTTGGAATTTTTACAGAGGAGATGACCCGCCTATTTCGTCACGCTCACACAGACATGCCTGAGGAGAAGAAAGTTCGTTTCCTCATGCGAGAGATCAAACAAGAGCTCTTCGCAGGACTAATGAGGAATCCACCGAACACCGTCCAAGAATTTGTATCCGAGGTGACCACCATCGAAAAAACCCTGGACATGCGCACCAGACAGTATAATCGTCGCCTGACTCCAGAATGCGCTGCTGCTCAAGCCAGTGATTCCGACAACCTGCGTGAAACGATCCGAGCGATCGTGCGGGAAGAGCTGCGCAAACTGTTGCCTTCGGCGCAACCTCAAGTGGATTCGATCGCCGACATTGTGCGAGAAGTTCGGCAATCGCTTCGAATTCCCCAAACACCGCTGCCCGAGCCAGAAAATATGAGCTACGCCGCTGCAGTGCGCCACAACGCTCCTCCCCGTCCACGCCGAAACGCCGCCCCGTCGCACTTCCGTCTCCAGACAACACCGCCGCCACCACCCCCACTGACGACCTACCGTTCGCCAGCGGGCCAGCGCAGTGCGCCGAGGAAAACCGACGTTTGATGCACCCCTGACCACCGCCCACTGTGCTACCACTGCGGCGAGGCCGGGCACACTTACCACCGTTGCCAGTACCGACAGATGGGACTGCGTGGCTTCGCCGTCGATGCACCACGTCCGCAGCCAGGAGACGGCCACGTGACATCGCCGACTACCTGACAGGAACTCAATGGACACCACGAAGTCCTTCCCGTTCGCCGTCGCCCAGCCGCCGCATGTCACCGCACCCACGGCAGTACTCCGGCCCAACGCGGGGTCGGTCTCCTAGCCCGTATCCGGGAAACTAAGGGCAGCAACCGGTGGAGGTGCGGTTGCTGTGCGACGAACTACCGATGATCCTCCGACGACAACGACGCCGCGACGGAGCTTTCCGAACACAACGCCAACCAGGCAAAGCCCTGACGGTGAAAGCTCACTTACCGAAGGTGGCCTGACGACGCAACATGGAAGCAGCGGAACAAGCCGACGCAGCCGCGACCCGACGCCACGCCCTAACTGTAATGCGAGACGGCGAACTAGCGACCTCGACGTTCTTATCGACGGCCACAGTGTGACCGCTCTCGTCGATACTGGAGCTGACTATTCTGTCATCAGTGGGTCGTCTGCCGCGAAGTTAAAGAAAGTTAGGACAGCTTGGAAAGGCCCTGAAATCCGCACAGCTGGAGGTCATCTCGTAACGCCTGCAGGAATCTGCACAGCGAGAGTCACCATTAACGGCCGTATTTATCCTACAGACTTCGTAGTCCTACAGCGTTGCTCGAGAGATGTCATCCTTGGCATGGACTTCTTATGCCTCCATGGTGCTGTCATCAACCTAAAAACAAAGTCGATAACGTTATCCACAGAAGAAGCACTACCGCCGCGCACGCCGTCTGGACATCATGCCTTGAATGTGCTGAAAGAACAAGTCACCATTCCGCCTCGCTCAAGCGTCATTATTTCAGTCGGCGCTCCTGAATCACCCGACTTCAAAGGCGTCGTTGTGTTGGTCACCCGAAATATTTGAGTCGCAAGAGGAATTGCAGAGCTGCGGGAGGCAAAGCAACGGTTATGCTCACGAATTTCAGCAATGAGTACAAACATGTGAACAAAGGAACAACGGTCGCATACATCGAAGAAATTATCGAAGCCACCAGTGCTTTCGCCCCCGCCGATTCTGCAGAACCTGCTCAGAGGAACCAAGCCCTTCCCATAGCTTTCGACGTCAATCCCAGACTTCCGAACGATAAGCAAGAACAGCTCAAGGCCCTGCTCCTGCAATACGAAGATTGCTTTTCGTCGTCATCGAAAATTCGGCAGACCCCAATCACGAAACATCGCATCATAACCGAAGAAAATGCCAGACCACTCCGTCAGAGTCCGTACAGGGTTTTGACGCGAGAACGTGAGGCCATGAAGAGAAAAGTTGATGAAATGCTGCGGGATGACATTATCCAGCCGTCCAAGAGCCCATGGGCATCCCCCGTGGTGTTAGTGAAGAAAAATAATGGGAGCGTATACGTTTCTGCGTCGATTATCGCCGCCTGAACAAAATCACAAGAAAGGACGTGTATCCTCTCCCACGAATAGACGACGCACTTGATCGGCTCCATAACGCCAAGTACTTTTCGTCAATGGACCTCAAGACTGGCTATTGGCAAATCGAAGTCGACGAAAGAGACTGAGAGAAGACGGCGTTTATAACACCGGACGGCCTCTTCGAGTTTAAGGTGATGCCCTTCGGCCTTTGCTCAGCGCCTGTAACTTTTCAACGTGTTATGGATACAGTACTGGCAGGATTGAAGTGGCAGACTTGCCTTGTGTACTTGGACGACGTCGTCGTGTTTTCCTCGAGTTTCGGCGAGCATCTTCGGCGCCTTGAAGCTGTACTTCAAGCCATCAAGACGTCCGGACTCACACTGAAGCCAGAAAAGTGCAGATTTGCGTATGAGGAGCTCTTGTTTCTGGGGCACGTTATCAGCAAGTCTGGAGTTCATCCCGATCCACGGAAAACAGCCGCCATCGCCGACTTCCCGCCACCCACTGACAAGAAGGCCGTGCGCCGATTTCTGAGCCTGTGCACCTATTATAGGCGGGTCGTGAAAAACTTCGCCCGCATCGCCGATACTCTCACTAACCTTACCAAGGCCGACGTGGAATTCAAGTGGGAAACGCCACAGGAACACGCTTTCCAGGAGCTTAAATATCGCCTCCAGACGCCTCCGTTACTTGCCCATTTCGACGAATTCGCCGAGACGGAAATACATACTGACGCAAGCAGCGTAGGTCTTGGCGCCGTTCTTGTGCAGAGGGCTGACGGACTTGAAAGGGTTATTAGTTACGCCAGCCAATCGCTATCCAAAGCAGAAGCAAATTATTCCACAAGAGAAAAGGAGTGCTTCGCCATCATCTGGGCTACGTCGAAATTTCGCCCCTACCTCTACGGCAGGCCCTTCAAAGTCTTGAGCGACCACCACGCCTTGTGTTGGCTAGCCACCTTGAAGGACCCTTCAGGTCGCCTCGCACGATGGAGCCTGAGACTTCAAGAATATGACATTACTGTCATTTACAAGTCCGGCAAAAAACACTCCGACGCCGACTGTCTCTCTCGTGCGCCTGTCGACCAACCGCTACCCGACGACCCGGATGACGACTACTTCTTGGGAACGATAACTATAGACGACTTCGCTGAACGACAGCGGGCTGACCCGGAACTTAAGGCCCTAATAGAATACCTCGAAGGCAGGACCACCGAAGTCCCGAAGGTATTCAAGCGCGCACTTGCGTCGTTCTTCCTACGAAACGGTCTTCTACAAAAGAAAAACTTTTCACCGCTTCGAGCTAAGTACCTCCTTGTGGTGCCTTCAGCTCTGCGACCAGAACTCCTGCAGGCCCTGCATGACGATCCGACGACAGGGCACCTCGGTATTTCTCGCACGCTCGCGAGGATACAAGAAAGGTACTACTGGCCACGTCTTACCACTGACGTCACTCGTTATGTGAGGACATGCCGGGACTGTCAGCGACGCAAGACACCGCCGACAAGGCCAGCGGGACTTCTGCAGCCAATTGATCTACCTTACCGACCTTTCCAGCAGATTGGTATGGCCCTACTGGGGCCGTTCCCGACGTCGGCTTTCGGAAACAAGTGGATCGTGGTAGCTACCGACTACCTCACCCGCTACGCCGAGACAAAAGCCCTGCCAAAAGGCAGTGCATCCGAGGTAGCTAAGTTCTTCATCGAAAATATCGTCCTACGTCACGGCGCCCCGGAGGTCCTTATCACCGACAGAGGAACGGCATTCACTGCCGACTTAACTCAAGCGATCTTGGCATACAGCCAAACAAACCACCGCCGGACGACAGCGTACCACCCACAGACCAACGGCCTCACCGAGCGGCTTAACAAGACGTTCGCCGACATGCTGTCAATGTACGTCGATGTCGAACAGAAGACGTGGGACGCCATTCTTCCGTATGTGACCTTCGCATACAACACGGCGGTGCAGGAGACGACGCAGATATCTCCATACAAATTGGTCTACGGAAGGAGCCCGGCAACGACGCTCGATGCCATGTTACCCAACGTCACCGACGAAGAAAGCCTCGATGTGAGCGAGTACCTTCAACGTGCCGAAGAAGCCCGACAAATTGCGCGTCTCCGTATGAAGAATCAACAGACGACAGACAGCCACCGTTACAACCTTCGACGACGCTTCGTGGAATACCAGCCCGGTGAACGTGTTTGGGTGTGGACGCCGATACGCCGACGTGGACTAAGTGAAAAGCTTCTGCGACGCTACTTCGGACCGTACAGGGTGGTTCGACGTCTTGGCCCACTTGATTACGAGGTTGTCCCCGACGGCATCACGAACTCTCAACGACGCCGATCACGACCTGAAGTCGTGCTTGTCGCGCGCCTCAAGCCGTTTCGTGCGCGTTAACAAACTGAAACAGTGCTTTTTTGTATTATTGTTTCATCGTAATTTATTCATTGTACTTTCTTGCATTATTACTGTACCTTCATCTTTAGTTAAAGCATCGGGACGATGCCTTTTTTCAGAGGGGGGCAGTGCCACGTTCCATTTCCCAAGTTTTCGTTATCGTCCCAAAACACCACACGATTCTCAGCGCAAACCGCGCCTGCAGTTTTCGAGAAGGTTCCGGACTGTAGTAGATCATTTTGATAAGATCACGCCCACTGTGCGAACGGTACACATTGTTCTGGAACCTACGCCACCGCCAGCGATAACGCTAGAACATTCGATGGCAAGAGTATAAATGCCGACGCGCTTCACCGCTCTCCAGTTAATTGTTGAACGAAGGCCGACGCTCCGTTCGCCGCTATCAGTCCGAGACTGCTATCTGTGCAAGACTGCTGCTGTAATCGGACTTTCCGTTTACTGGGCACAGGTTCGCCCAAATAAACAGTTAAATCCCAACACGAAGTCTCCTGTCTTCGGCCACGTCACGACCCCGTGACAATATGTTGCTATCGCGTTCAGTGTGCTTCGCATTTGCGGCAAAGTTGACTTTTTTATTGTAATGTTAAAGTGCTGGAATCTGTATTCTCGTTCGCACTTTTGTATTCTCTCCCTCTGCCTCCTAGTTTAATACCCTCAGGAGCTTTCAGTACTACGATAAGAAAATAAATAAATACTGTAGTAATTGTGAGACATTTTAAATGCACCCGCATTCTTTGATTCGTCACGCCTCAATAGTTTAGCAATATATGTTAAGTTCGCTAAAACTTTCTTTACTTTTAACTATCACAAACTAAATATTTGAACATTGCAAAGTAAGACAGATTTTCAGATATACTTTTGGTCCCTCTACAATCGTATATCGAATGTATCAGGCGCATGTATTTGGATTTAGGAGCACAAAAATACCCCAGCTGGTCGAAATTTCCGGAGCCGTCCACTACGGCGTCTTTCATAATCATAACGTGGTTCGGGACGTTGAACTCAGGATTTATTTTTATTGAATTGTTTGCAGTGCAATTAATAATTAATTTTTACTTATAATTGTGCATTAGAATGGTTTACCAGGAAATGTTCGTGAATTGCCGAATCGTGGCTTTTTATCGGCCCTTGACGTGTGATGTATAATCCCAACTTTTGTGACAGCCACAACGGAGCTGCTGTATGTAAAGGTAAATAAACAAACTAATTAAATAACTAAATCAATAAGTGAAACTCGGATAAAGTGTAAAAGCACATCTTGCTGCCAATAGAGAGTAAACATAGAGAAAATACTTTAATTTCATTGTGCTTGCTCGCCGTATTTTTTTTTGTTTTATGCAACATACCCTCAGTACATATCATTTGCGCGCATTTAACGATTGATTTGACGTTTAATTGAGCATGGTACGTGTTTTAAAGACCATAGTTTTTTTTTTCTTGGAATAATCGAACGCGGAACTTTTGGTCTGTTTTTCACACGAAGCGATCCAACCAGCCTGCCAAACTTTAAGCGCTTGCTGAACGCCCAGCCATCTCGAATCGGTGGCTGAGTGGCTGCGTTGATACTTGTGAACACAGTCGATCAAAACGCAAACATTACGCCTATCGGAGGTGCAACATCAATACGTAGTTACTAGGTTGTGTGTTCCATTACTAGAAAATACATCGATACGTAATTCTAAAAACCCTAGAGTTTTTTTTTTTTAGGCTGCGCTGAAAACACGACGTTATGCACGAAAGAATGCCGGCACGACATTATCAGTGAAGCACGTTGATACGCGGCCAATTTTTTTTTTCCTCGATACTCATTTCACGTCCCGACTGTCTCGCGGTCACTCGCTTTTCCTTGCTTGCAGGGTGCGAGGCGGTGTGGAGGCCCTCCGCGTGGTCGACGCTTCCGTGATGCCCACCATCGTGACGGCCAACCTGAACGTCCCTGTGCACATGATCGCCGACAGGGCGGCGCATCTCATACTCGAGGATTACGGGGGCCCTTCTCATTCGTCTCCTTCCCGTGGTCCTATCTCGAGAATCCTGTCCTGGAACTCGAGGACGTAACGAGAACACTTCATTAAAGCCTTAAACTAACACTCTCTGCCTTGGAGTTTCCAACTTACAATTTTCTTCGCAGTACACCTATTCTTGAATTAGCGCAAAAGCGTTGTACGGCTCTTTGTGACAAGCATACTAATTGAATGTATATAAGTGTGCGAAATTGGCATAGTCGTATGCCAAGGATCAAGTTTAAGCTGAGTAGAGGCGTCCGAATAAATTGTAGTGCATTTTACAGACAGTAATTGTGATTACAGCGTTGATGACTATCTAATAACTGTACATTCAGTCATATGATATATATTTATTCATGAACCGAATGGAACGACCTACTCAAACTGCACGCTATAGCTATTTGCTAGCCGTGATCATACCTAAAAGGGCTGAAAAATATCTTCAGGTTACTGCCGAAACGCGCCTCGTACAACGTTACGATAGTTATAGCGCGAGAACAAAACGACGACACAGAGACAAGAAGGACACGAAAGACACGTATCGTACAACGTATCGGTAAACACGCTACTGCCTTCACCAAAAGCGAACCTGTGTAACGAAATAGTTCAAGTGTACTTGATATAAAATAAGTTTAGGTAAAAATAACCTTTAGTTTATATCAGCGTTCGAAGTCTCTTCCTTGCCAGCAGTGCGTAGAATTAGTAAAAGTATGTGGCGTCTCCATACGAGGTTGTAGCAGAGGACTAACTGCGATGCGCACGACAATGTTCTACAGTGTAATGCGGTGTGTACCACCAAATAATTCGGTAGTGTAATGCTGGATGTACCAATAAATATATAGTCTAATGCGATCTACACCAATGATTCTACATGGTGATGTGATGTGCATCAGTAATGCTGTAGTGAATTGCGATGAGCACCAATAATTCTATATAGCATAATGCGGTGCGCACTAATAATTCCATAGTTTATTGTGGGCTAAACTGATGACCATGTCCACAACGCATTAAAAATGTTTCTGTGAGATGCCTCGAGCACTTTCTGCGGCCTGGCTTCGAATGTCCTGTATACGACACATCGAGAACGTAAAACAAACGGTTCATTAAGATATAAAAAAAATGCTTTATCCAGTTGCTTGTTCGCTTTCGTCTTCGGGAATACTATACATTTCTGCATTAAAATGGACAAAGCACGTTCGTGTAAGAGCACTCTGCTGTTATGTGTCACGTACTAAGTATTGCATCTCCGACTCATACAGAAAGTCACCGCGTCATGCCAGTTGACATGACCGAGGCATCAAAGCGTTTCTGACACGCCGTTTCAAAGAATTGAATGGCCGTGGCATGCTCTGAATCATCATTATCATCATCATCATCACCATCATCATCATCATCAGCCTGACTACGTTCACTGCAGGTTAAAGGCCTCTCCCATGTTCCGCCACTTAACCCGGTCCTGTGCTTGCTGCTGCCAATTTATACCCACAAATGCTCTGAATATGGGGATTTATTATACACGCTCTCTTCATCGCACTATGTTATCATCATCATGCGTTCGGTTATGGATCCTCATTATAGTTAAATATAATTGACAACGTCATCATGTGTCACTATCACTGTAGACTGTCACGCAGCCCCGCGGCCGCTAGCGTTATTTTTTCGGAGTATCGGAGTAGCGCGACAGTGGCGCTCATAGCATGTGCATGTACGTCTTGGCTGGCGTTGGTCCTTCACTAGAACATTTCTGTTGTAGTTACCAGGCGCAAAAAGGTCACTGCAATCGTTGCACAGTCTCCATTTGCGAAAAAGGTGCGCGTTTCAGACACAGCGAAGTCACAACTGGGACCCTTATCCGCGTTTAACCGTAACTGTGGGTACGCGTGAAAAACGCGGGGCACGTTTTGATCTGCTTGCCGTTCGACACCTGACCTTCCGATTTGTTGCTATCACGTTCATTGCTTCGCCTTTGCGGCAAAGCTGTGACTTTTTTTTTTCAAAAATGCGTCAAAAATATCGGCATTGCGATAAGTTACATCGGTACGTATCCGCTCAAAATTGAGGACGTGAAATGAAATACAGAATGTTATGACACTATTTCGTGTTTCGCGAGACAAACCACGTAATGATCGTAAAGCGCGCCTTTAGTGGAGGACAACGTGCATGGACATCGCACGCCACAACAAGTGATGTGTTTGGCATTCAGGACCTCTTCGCCTTCATCGAAGCATCGTATCCGAGTTTCATTAAGCATCTAGGTGGAATATGGGACTTCAAAAAGGGTAGAGCCATCACGAAGCAAGAAAGAAAAAAAAACGCTGCAGGGCAAGCCAAACTTGTGCTCAGCGACTCGAGACGACAACGCTGATATTTCAAACCTGTTTTCATCCTGGTCGTCGGAAACGAAGAGCGAACGACACGGACACAGACACGGTTCTGTCTGCTCTCAGTGCACCACCTCAGAGTCGATGACATAATACTCTGTTCTGGTGGTTTTGGTTGTTAAGGATCGGGTAGCCTTACATATTTGGAGTCTATTTGTATCTGTTATGTTGTGTTAGTTTACTATCAGGGATTATCAAGGGATCGCAGCAATGTCCTTGCATTCTCCTGGGCAAGGCAGTTCGGCATGGACAGCCTTTCTTCCATCAGATGCGATTCCCCTTGATCTGTTTCTGCGCAACGGCGTTAGCACCATTCCCGTTGCACTGGTGCCCTTGGGCAGCGGATCAATCCGGTTGAACAACCCCATAAGGCGATTCAGGAGCAGCTTCGGGCGATAACCTCTAAGTACCAAAGTATCAGCGAGGTACGACAATTTGGCCGTGGAGATATCGTGTGCCGATCACCTGACAAAGACTGTGGAGCGGATCTTTTGAAATGCTCATCATTTGCCTCTATCCCGATGAGTATATATGTCCCACCCCACCTTGCATGCACCAAAGGCGTTGTGCGTGGACTTGACTCATAACTAACCCCATCTGAGACGCTTGAGAAACTCTCCTTGGCCGGGGTAATAGCTATCTACCGGTGCAATCGAGTAGTATAGTCAAGGTGAAGGTAGCCACCGAGTCGGTCATCGCAACTTTCGCCGGAACATCGTGACCATCTGAAATAAAAGCTTGGCCACTAATCTTCAGGGTGGAACCATTATCATCGCTTCCCCTGCAGTGTAAACATTGTTGACGTTTTAACCATAGTGCTGGTGGGTGTAGATCTAAAATACGGTGTTGCATTTGTGGTGAGGCTCACTCGCACGCTGATTGGAAGGTTCAAGCTGAGAAGAGCTGCCTCCGGGAGGGTGCTCATAAAGCAGATTATTCCAGTTGTCCCGCTCTCTTTCAAGAGAAGCACCTGTTGGAAGTAATGTACAGGTGACGATGCTCAACGAGAGAAGCAATGACAATTAACAAGGAAAGGACACAAGGGTATGCTGGGATTGCCAATTGACAAAATGCAATGGCAGATTCCATATTTGCCCAAACGATTGAGGCCGCATCAGGAAAGGCAGTATCAAAAGCAATGGACAGGCTATTTACCAGCTTCTCAGAATGTCTGTATGAGATAATGATCTCTCAATAACCTCGGCTGATGAATAACTCAACAGCTTCTCCCCAGACAAGTTCTACACTGACATCTCAGCAGGAGGCAAGACGCAGCACGAGAGATGATAGGGTGCTCCCAGAAGGCACTCGGGTGGTTAATAAGCGTACAAAGAGAGAAGGTCACTCTCCTACTATCGATTTGAGTGTCACACCTGATGTTGAAATCGACTCGCGTGCCCAGAAACGTAGCCGATCCCCCTTAAACCCTTCTTCCGTATCGTCACAGACAAAAGCAAAAAAGGCTCCGCCTAGCAAGGTCGTAAAGGCCGGCATACTAGAGAAGGCTGTTTCGACTGTTAAAATATCGCGCCACTGAGCCGTTAAAAGTCTTACTGTGGAACTGTCTTTCTATTTTTACAGCTTCCACAGATTTATCTTGTCTCGATGTTGGGGGAAAAAACGGATATTATATTGTTACTGGAAACTTGGTTAGTTACAGATCAGTATTTTCATTAAAAAATCATACATAATTTCTTGTACATCGATTGTCAAGAGGAGGTGGTATACTTACTTCAATTTCTACCAGATTTTGCCACAAGGCAAAAATAAAACTTCAGCTTCTGTCGCCAGAGTACAAAATTTTAGCAATTTCTTTAAGTCTTCCCATGTAGAACATTTCACATAGAAAATATATAACACCCATCAGGGGTTCATGACACAAACCCTTTAGATAGTGTAATTTCTATTAGCGGTAATAATGTACTATTGGCGGGAGACTTCAACTTTCATCTTTTAACTTGGGGCTCAAGGACAAACCCTTGCAATACTCGATTGTGGGACTGGTCTCAGAGTAATAGTCTCACTTGTCAACTCAGGTATCCCCACTTTTATCAGAGGAATGTCATCCTCATCTTTAGACTTAACTTTTTCGGGATCAGGCCTTGGCATCTTATCTTGGTCGACTGTTGACACTGCGACTAATAGCGATCACATTCCAGTTAAATTTGACATTGTATGCTCACTAATATCTGTTCTTGCTAAAAAACTTACGTGCATAAATTATGATATTTTTAAAAGGAGCTTGCGAGGCTTCAAGGAGTCTCTGTCTGAAGCAAAGGTAAAGCAAAAAGCATTGAGCATTTGTTCAATTATACAGGAGTCGCGTAGCAAAGCGAAATATAAGGTTCAATCAGTTGAACAAACGCCTGTGTTGCGATGGTGGAATGGTAACTGTACTCGGGATTTCAGGCGTAGAAACGCTGCCTGGAAGAAGCTATTACCCAATCAGTGTCCAAAAAGTGGTCAGATTATAAATTCATTGCAGGCACTTTTAAACGTACGGTGGCTAAAGCAAAGGCAGAAAATGGTGAAAAGCATTTTGAATTTTTTTGGAAATCAAATAACAAAAGAGCTCTATTTGGATATATCAGACATAACTAATTCTTCAAGCAGTAAATTCTGAATCTATAGTTTTATCGGCCCAGGAATTTAAGCAGTCATTGGAAAGCATAGCTCAAGGTTTGGAAAAGGTATTTTTGACTAATGTTTATCCCTCTTCAGTTATCTCATGATCAAGTGACATTTTCACCAAAATATTTATAGAGCAAGTGTCAGAGGTTATGAAAAAACTACCGATGGCGGCTCCAAGCTCGGATGAAGTCACGTAAGGAATCCTGAAAATGTTATTCAATGAATCATGGGAGGATGTACTTAACGTAATAAATTATTTGATAAAAGAAGCTTGGATTCCATCTGAATGGAAAATCGCGAAAATCATACCTGTTCTAAAGAAAACCAGGTGAAGGTTACGTTTTAGACAATATCAATCCAATTGCATTAACGCCCAATTTTGTCAGTCATAGACAGAGTAGTGCATGTTCGCATAATAAAATTTGTCGATAGAGAAAGGGTTGTTCGCCCATGTCAAATTGAATTCAGGCACGGATGTTTTATATGGCAGCGTATATCGACCATGAAAGTCGGATACATCTGGCGCGGCGTCAAGGGCAGTATGCAGCTCTAGTTACCCTGGATATAACAAAAGCGTATGATAGCGTCGAGCATAGTGTACTAGTCAGTCATCTGAGAAAAATCAATTTGCCGGATTATTTAGAAGCGTGGATAACGAAATTTTTAGGAAATAGAACATTTTACTGTTCGCAAGATGGTGTTTTGTCAAGTACTTGTAAACAGAAAGAAAGGAGTACCGCAGGGCGCTGTTCTGTCTCCGGTACTATTCAATATTTCAATAAGCTCGATCCCATGCAATGAGAATGTTCAGACGTATGCATACGCTGACGATATCGCGTTCTTTTCGTCAGCTCATGACATTCACGCTTTCAATCAAAACCTCCAAATGTACTCATCTGAAATAGAGCACTGGCTCGACGTTATTCATCTATTTCTAAACATGCACAATTGTGCATTATTAGTACTTCCGTTAAAAGACCCAGTACACATATCTCTATCATACAACCCTGATACCATTCCACAAGTGCAAATCATCAAATATCTAGGAGTGATATACGACAGCTCTCTAGTATGGCAAAACCACATCAATATGTCGCTGCAAAGAGTGTTCGGGCAGTCGGCTCATTACGGAGGATAAGCAACAGAAGATCATGAATGCGCAGAGCCACGTTATTATCAATATGCCCCATGTATGTGAGGCCGGTTCTGGAAATTTAATGTGTCTTATACTCCGGGGCACCTGCCTATAAGCTACGTCCTCTTGTTCTTCTGGAGAAGCAGGCACTGCGCATGTGCTTGGGGCTACCTAAATTTGTAGCGAATAACGTTTTATATATAGAAGCTAAAACTCCCTCACTCTTCACCAGATTCAGAATATTGACTGTACAAACAAACTAAAGGGCATTTGAATCTCCTTTGAAGCGTGAAAACACAATTTTCATAGCGCAACCTGGTTTATTTTTTTATTGTCATTGACCTAGATTTCACACACGTCAAGTAAAGTTTGTACTGTCTCTTCTCGACCCACTGTCCGCGAAAATTAGCGAGGTTCCGCTAATTTGTAGCTCGACAAGTTCTCTCTAATATACTTTGATGACATTTTCTCTAATAGTGCTAAACAACTGCCGAGTAATTTGTTAAGAGCTACTTTACTGGATCGTATGCCTGCTAGGAATGCAAGCACATGCAATCATTGCGACGAACGCTTCACAGCGAGATGACAAGAGAGGCATCGGTCTATTCTGCCCTGTTCTAGACTGGTCCTCTTGCCTCCCAATTCCAGATTTCGCACCTATCTATTGCAGAATTTTTAGCCGTAATATTGGCCCTTCGAAAACTGCCAACGTCAATGAATTCCGCCGTAATAATAACAGACTCCTTGTCGGTCTGCAGTACGCTCATGGCATCCGGTGATTCGAAAACATTGGGCGAATTCAACACCCTAGTACCGAATCACTTAAACCAGGTGCGATTAGTATGGGTGCCGGGGCATGGAGACATAACTCTAAATGAAACAGCTCGTACACTAGCGAAAGCGGCGTTAGACGGACCAGCTATCAATGTTACCCCTACAACTGCCTTTATATATAGTAACTTCTTGATTTCGAAGGCAAATTATGATGCGAGAATTTTCCACACCATCTTTAGAAAATTCTCTGGATTTCAACCATCTAAAGACACCCTGGAAATCTTCCTCATGTCATAAGCGATGCCTGGAAGTTTTAATCACTCGATTACGCTGTCGTATTCTTCCATTAAAATTTTATTTGTTTCGAGCAGACTTGACTCTCTCCCCACTTTGTTCTTTTTGTGAAGGAGAGAAAACTGTGGAGCATTTTTCTATCTCTTCTAGAAAGTTTTCAACATAAAGAAAGGTATCACTAGAAATACCGTTACGAATCCTTGGCTTAGCTTTGACAACGTCAAATTTATTATCCCTAGGTGCACATACCCAAGGGCACAGCAACGGGAAAGTGTGCGCGGCCGTGCAAAATTTCATTGAACAGTCTAAGACTGTTCAGGCCACAACTTGCGCTCCTCTGTGTAGGCACTGCCAGCGTAAAATTGTACGCCTCACTGGCCCGCACGAGGGCCTCCGCAGAAACCCGAACGTTCGACACTACTCGACCGTTGTACAACACTTTGTATGCGATATTTGAATTTGTAGGAATAACCTCCATAGCAAAATGTTCTCAGTTAACCCACGCAGGCTACAAAAATATTTTTATTTAATATTAACCATTCATTGCTCATTCAGTAGAAACAAATTCATTTATATTTTTCTGAAGAATTATTTACAAAAGCAAAATTTCTGATAATTTTACTTTCGCCAGTGTATAAATGTATACATTCGCTTTTTTTGTTAAGCTACCCGATTTTTTGGCCGATCTCCCAGGGTGGGCGTGAGCCACAAGTTTAGGATCTACATCTACATCTACATTTGCTCTCTGTGTGCGTCATATTGAACTAGAGGTACTGCATATGCTACTTGTAGGTAGCATATGCTCCCGTAGGGAGCATATACAGTAACTCTATATTGAATCACCCTGTGAACCACCTATAGGCGACGAAACTTGCGAATAGCTGTAGGCTGCCGGGCTCTCGGGCCAAATGAACATCGTTCAAACTGTTCTTGTTCTGTGGTTCAAACAAAGACCTCATGCTCAAGCAAATTTTTTTTTTCGGGAAGGGGGCACCTGTGCGAGGGGGGGGGGGGGAGGTTCGTGTGCCATTGCGTAAAAAATTTAGGGGGAGGCGAGGGGGCCAAAGGTTTGGTGTGTCATCGCGACTGAAGACTATTGGACTATAGGAAGAAGCAGTACATCACAAAGCCATATGGATTTAATTTAAAGGTACATCCTTCCGATCTTGAGCAACGCTTGACTCTGATCACCTACTCATCGGAGTACATATGTAATGTTTGTTGCATTTTAGTAGTGTGAATAGCCAGCACTGCAATCCCAATTGGCGTATACCCGACATGACACTTGTATGTAGGGTATGCTTCCTAAGTAATCCCGCCGCGGTGGTCTAATAGCTAAGGTACTCGGCTGCTGAGCTGCAGGAGTCACGGGATAGAATCCCTGCTGCAGCGAGTTCATTTTGATGGAAGCGAAAATGCTGTAGGCCCTTGTGCTCAGATTTGGGTGCACGTCGAGAAAACCCCAGATGGTCGAAATTTCCGGAGTCCTCCACTACGGCGTCTCTCATAATCGTATATACGGTAGCTTTAGGACGTTAAACCCCGCATAGCATATCAATTATCTTTCCTGAGCAGGCTGCAGCATTGGCGTGTATCTGTTGAATACGCGACTGCCTCTCAGAATTCCGGCTCGAGCTCCTGATTTTTATTATTTGCCGTCATTGCAATTTTCGCAAACTTCACCTATGCAGAATTTTCGTTACACGGTATGTACAAAGCTATCGCGCTAATATGTGCTTTCCTAAAGGCGTCAGTTTCACTACGCCCCATCGCGATGGTCTAGTGGCTAAGGTACTCGGTTGCTGACCCGCAGATCGCTGGATGGAATGCCGGCTGCGGTGGCTGCATTTCCGATGGAGGCGGAAATGTTGTAGGCCCGTGTGCCGAGATTTGGGTGCACGTTAAAGAATCCCAGGTGGTCCAAATTTCCGAGGCCCTCCACTACGGCGTCTCTCATAATCGTATGGTGGTTTTGGGACGTTAAACCCCACATATCAATCAATCAATCTGTTTCAGTACATTAGGTGCACAACACAATTAATATTTTCGCTTTCTTGCAATCACGCTGCTTGCGATAACGCCAGCGCAAACCATTTATACTGTATCCACCGGAAACGTCTTCGTGGCTCCGCGAAATCACTGACAGTGAGCACTACTACATGGCCACAACTTGCGCTCCTCTGTATAGGCGCTGCCAGCGTAAAATTGTACGCCTCACTGGCCCGCACGAGGGCCTCCGCAGAAACCCGAACGTTCGACACTACTCGTTGTAGTCAATGGAGCTTGGCGAGAACGTCGACTTTATGCGCATGTCGTTTCGGCGGCATATCTCCACGCACGCTTGAGCAGTTCCCTGACGTCCCCGAGAGAATCTGTCGTTTCCGGCTCGCTACTGAGTCTCGCGTCAGAGCGCTGCGGCAACCAAGGTCGTTGCATGATATTGTTACATGACATCGGACAACGAGAGAGCATGAGGTAGACGACGAAGACGACGAATGCGATCATGCTCCTGTGTTGTTGCTGTTGTACCTCCATCTTGGCTGCAGCTGCCTCTGACTCTCTCTGTATATTTTGTAAATATATTTATTTCATTCATTATCTCACCCCCGTGACAATATGCTCGAAGTATGAATGGAGGGCATTCTGTAAAATAAGGCTCTTCCCTTCTCCACATTTTCTCGCTCGTTACAATTTAACGTTGAATGAGCATGCGGATATGGCATTAGGGGTAGCCAGAGAATAGCACTAGGAAGCCTCGGTGCAACCCCCCCCCCCAACCACCCACATTTTTTTACCATTGCATACAGAGCACAAAATGACTCTACCATATTCGTCTGCACGGCCCCAACTTCAGATCAAAGTGGTGCCCCCTCTCCCCCCCCCCCCCAAAAAAAAATATCATGGCATATTCACGAAGTGAATGATGATGAGTGGTCACACACTAGGACCGCTCGGTGTTATCGTAAATCACCCGTGAAATTGACCACTAACGCATGTAAATGAGTCAAAAGTGGTGTGCAGTTCATACAATGTATATCTGTCTTAAGTGGCATGTTGTGTTAGGTTGTGAATTTTGTTTTGCCTTCATTATTACTGCATTGTGGTATCGGATCTATTCTAAAGATGGCAAAGACGAGATCTGGGCACGTTCCCCTAGGTGGTTTTCGGTTGTTTCCAGTCATACGAAATGCATCATGTAGCATATTGAGACATCATATACTGCACAAGCCAGTCGTCTGTGGTCATCATAGTCACCATCTTCATCGTCATCACTCACCAGCGTCACTGTCATCCTCGAGTAAACATTTGTTTGAAGTGCAAAGACATGGAAGGCGGGATGGGTTTGTGTAAGTTTTAGTGCAGATAAACGAGCCGAAAGTGTTTCTGAATGATGCGCGGTCGAGCGTTGCGGTGGAGAGGGTGAAGCGAAAAAAAGTGTGCTGCGAGCGGTGGAGGAACACCACCTAAGTGCGTTAGGAGGAGCCGGGAGCTGCTGCAGGTGAGGGAGGGAGTGACGTCAACGCGCAGCTGTGACTTGACCTACTTGGCATCGTTCCAACAACAGCTTCTTTAGTTGAATAGGGACGATTTTCTTGAAAAAATATTCCAAATTACATGGTTGTTCCGGTCGAACGATAACATTTTGTGTTAAAGTGCTACAATGAACAGCTCATTATAATTATCTTTCCTGATTCATGCCTGATTTCGCAAAGGGGGAAGTGATTCATGCAGAAAACCAACAAAACGAAGTTCGCAAGCATACACTGCTCACTGTACACTGGTAGAAGAAAAAGAAGTCAAAGAAAACCATAGTTAATTGGTCCGTGCTACCCTATCTTTAACTGCCTCTAATTGACTTGGTGACCAAGTGTTTTTTAAATGTAATTTAACTGAGACGTTTAATTAGCGCAATGACCTGAAGGAAGAGAATAGGCATAATATGTATTTCGTGACTTCGCGGTCTTTCCAGATTCACTTGATATTGTATCGCTTACCTGATCAAGTGCCGAATTTCTGCGCAAGGCGTGCTTTCGCGACACCGAGATCTGCATACTTACCTGGTGCTGGGTCAGTGGTAATCACGGAGGCCGCGGCCCCCATGCCGAGGTCGTTCCGTTGCACTGCGGTTGGCTGATAAGCACGCCACTTCCCCAAGTCGGGGTAGCTAAAGCATGCAATTTCCGGTAATGGGGCTATAGGCGTACGCGCCAGCTCCTAATATTGAAATCAAAGGAAAGGTGGGAAGCGAAGTTGTCTTGAGAACTTGACACTTATTGGTAACAGTCACCGCTAGAGGACTACCGATTTAACAACTCACCAACAGGGGCGTAGCCAGAGGATGGCACACCAGACCCGTGCCCCCCCCCCCCCTCTTCCCAAACATAAAAAAAGTTTTTGGCTACGCCCCTGCTCAGTGACTAGACATCCGGGACCGCTATATCACTGCGCGCGAGAGTGATAAAAAAAACGGGGGGGGGGGGGGGGGGGGGGGCTTCTGATCATCCAAAGAAGGTTGCGGAATACATTCACCCTGGCGGACATCTTGTCATTTTTTTAGTGCGCAGGATTAC
This sequence comes from Rhipicephalus microplus, assembly GCF_013339725.1. Taxonomy (NCBI): domain Eukaryota; kingdom Metazoa; phylum Arthropoda; class Arachnida; order Ixodida; family Ixodidae; genus Rhipicephalus; species Rhipicephalus microplus. The sequence goes on from NC_051167.1 coordinate 148,091,000, forward strand.
AGCAACGAGTGCTTTTTGACAATAATGGCTAGCCAGGATCCCTTAATGGTGAGCTGCTCCTCTCCCCAATGAAAAAAATTGCCCGCAGCTTCCCTCGGGAGAACACTGAGGAGGATGCGGACCATATAATTGGTTAACGGGGTGTTAAAGTGCGACTTACTTGGGTCGATGGCTAAATTGGTTAACGTGGTTGTGAAATGGGGTGTTAAATTGCGACTTACTTGGGTCGATGGCTTAATTGGTTAACGTGGTTGTAGGAGGGGGTGTTAAATGAGTGAACACGTACACACGTATGCGAAAGGGCGGCGCTGGTCGAAGGGACGTCGATCATTGTGTTTGTGGATTCGTTGGAATTCATTTCACCGCAACCTTGGACGTCGACGCGCCATACAAACCAACCGACGAGCGGCAACTGAGCGAGCGAGCGCCGACCTTGAGTATATATACAGCACGACGGCGCATGCACTGTCAGCTGTTGAATGTTCTCGAAGCGCGACGCCACATGCGCGTCCACTGGAGAATCAGGAGAATTGTAGATGTCGAACGCGGTGTGTAGAGGAGGAAGGGTGCACAGATGGTGGAGGAGTGAAGCGCGCGCGGTGTGTAGAGGAGGAAGGGATGCACAGATGGTGGAAGAGTGGGCGACGGCGCGACGGCGCATGCGCGCGCGTCAGCTGTCGAATGTTCGAGAAGCGGTGCGGACGGCGTGGACGGCGCGGACGGCGCACTACAAGGCGCGAGTATAAGATGCTCCGCATCTAAAAACCAGTGCACACCTGCGCTGGCCATTAAATATAAGCTGTTAGAGAGGAACCCGGAATCATTGTTCGCCTCCATATGATGCCAAACGCATTGAATGTTTCATTAGCGAGTATTTTAATTGCATTGCTATACTTGACTTACGTAGTTAACAGCCTTAGCTTTCCCCTTGACAACCACAACTTTGAGAATGCATGCTTTAATTCTGTTACCGCGCTGCCAAACTGTACGATGTACACTGATAACACTTTTGTCCCATCTTGGAGAGCCTTAGCATTCCGCGTGCTGTAGTGACGGGTTTGATCCGCGGTGGTTTGACCGAATGGGCAAGTAAATAGAGCCATTGTGTACTTTGTTGCTGTTGCAGATACGCACGCTCATTGCAAGCGCTCAACAATCACGCGGATGATAAGAAAGGTGAAAGTACTAAAAAAATCCCAAGCATTTCCCCGAGGGTGAACATGGTTAAGTGCGAATGCACGGGGTGATGCTATGAGGGGTATTTATTAATTCGCACTATTATATTTATTAATCCCACTATGGTGCCTTTATGGTGTAATGGTTCCTGGGAATCGCAATTTGATCACACGGGGGAGTTTACGTTAACTCACTGGCGAATGCCAACGGATTTTAACTTTACTCCCCCTCACGACCCGCTCTCGACGGGAGACTGAGAGAGAAGGCGGGCGCGCGAGAGAGAGGGGTGCGCGCGCAGCTGCAGCGAGCGAGGAGAGCGGAGGAGCGAGCGAAGGGGGAGGGGGTATAAGGCGCGTTACTGACACCGATATCAGCGTCGCGTCCGTAGAGCGTCGCGCTGCGGCCCGCCTAGTCCTCTTTCTTTTAAAGATAGAGAGAAGACTGCGGACGCCGCCGACGGCGGTGGATGGTTTGGGGTCGCTTATAAAGTGTATTCACACTTAAAAAATATAGTGGCGTTTGCTGTGGACGCCATGGTACTACAGCAATTTATTCAATGCCGCTCAAATTTCTACCCAAATTCACACAACCCATCGGAGCATTTTGTAGGATTGAGCGTGCCCTGACATTACGCAGTACTTACCGCCGTATTCACAAACGCTCCTCGACTCCACTTTCGCCCTTCACTTGACAAAGTTGAGCACTGCGCCGCTGCTCGGCTGAAAATGACGCTCCGCTGTTCGAGAATTGCACCACGTTATCGCTGATATGCAGTGACTTGCGGAGACAAGAGAGGGCGCTTCCATCGGCTTTCTCAAGTGAATGTGAAGCGTTGAGTGAAGGGACGTTCTATAATACGGGAGTTAGGCACTTTGCCCCCATCGAAATGCGATCGCCGCGGTCGCTATCGAACCTGCACGTTTCATATCAGCAGTTGTGCACCATAACCACAGGTTCATACGAATACCACACAAAAAAAAAAGAAAAGAGAGAAAAAAAAACAAGAAATACTGCGGTTGCACAGCGTGCCTTATCTCTAATCTTAACATACTGTTGCTATCTATGGCCATGTGTACTGGTAACTACTGGATTACACACCAATATTCATAGCAGAATTATTTGCTATTGTGCTGGCACTGCGGAAACTTTTTTTGGGCGAATCATAAGCAGTCTTAAATACAGATTATTTCTCAGTATGTGCCAATCTGTCTTCGGGAGTCAACTTAACACTTATGCATATGTTTCGACAACTCATACCGACGCCATCGGTACCAGGCCATCATGGCATATATCTCAATGAGATGGCGGATGCACTATAATAGTCACAGTATCTCTTAGCGGTCTCCTTATCCCAATTTTGCCTGATACGGCTAATGCGACAGCAATAAGGTTTAGAAACTTTTGTTTGCATAATGAAATCAACTCCTACTCATTGGATAAATTTCGAGAGTTCGCACATCTAAGATGTTACTGGAATAGACCGTGGTGCGCAACATGGCAACTGGAAGTTACTTATATCAGGTTACTTAGTAGAATTCACAAACTAAATTATTATTTAGTTTGGCGCAAACGGGACATAAAGGCGTCACCTTTATGTCAGGTTTGCGAAGAAGTGAGAACGATACATCATTTCTTTTAATTCTGTCGCTGATATTTTTACCAGCGGAAAAGATACCTGGTAGCTCCCCTTAAAAAATTAGGATTAGAATTAAATGTGGCAGTAATTTCATCGTTTGGCAGCGTTAAGTTATGTTATAACCACAGCGACGTCTGCTCTGCGGTATTTGACTACATATTTGAAACAAAGCGATTGCCATGTTAGTGTGCCTTTTTTATATCATTTGTTTTGGACCCACCACTACCTCTGTCTCAAATCACATCTGATAGCCTGCATCTTTGCTCAGATATACTCCTTTATTAGCTTATTGGCTTTTCTTTCTTTATATAGTGTGTCTCAGGTAATTTTAGCCAGAGTTTGAAAATATGCCGGCACACGCGATTATGACGCGACCAAATGCATATTGCTCACCATCGCCTGGCGTTAGTCATACTATTTTTTTGTATTCTCAAGTATTGTTTATTAGGTATGTTTAATTAACTAGCTTTGCAAGAAACGAAGATAGATAAAAATTTTCAATGAGAAAGTTGTAGATCGATTTGCAAAACGTTCGATTAGACAGTTTTGAACTTTATATCTGCAAGATATTAGTGTTTTTCTGCTAATTACAAATGCCCGTGAAATACAAAAAATACCACGTGACAAACCCGCTCGTACGAACGCGTACGAACGACCGTAGCATTTGCCCCATTGTGCTGTCTCGGCAGGGCCGCAACGCTGGTGGTGGCTTTACGATGAACACGTTTTGCTATCGGCCACAAGAACGATAACTGCTGTGACTGCTTATCGCTGTCATGAACCGGCGCGAGGGATGCGTGTCGTTTAATTAAACACATCTAATGAAACAATATTTGAGAGCACAAAAAATAGTCTAACTCCAGGCAACGGACGGTGAGCAACATTATATACATATATACATATATATATATATATATATATATATATATATATATATATATATATATATATATATATATATATATATATATATATATATATATTGTAAGCACATTCCAAGCATTTGATCGTTCTCACTTGCACATACCCATCATCATCGTTCTCACTTGCACATACCCATCATCATCGTCCTCTCTCTTGGTGTGGTTCTGGGCCGAGCCAGACATCGCAGAAAAAACGCTTCTGCTCGCCCTGCCTGCTCGCCGTACCTAGTCTGCCTGCGTCTTTCAGAGTGGTGGAGGTGCTGGGTACAATCGGCGACCAGATCGGAGCTCCAGGTGGGAAATGAACGTAGGAGGACGTCGGGATCGTCGAGATACGCCGAGACTTCACCTCTTCATTCTGCTACCGCCACAGAAATCGCCAATTTTTTCTTGAACTCCATCGTCTTGCGCCACGGAGCCCCTCGCGTCCTTTTGAGTGACCGTGGCAAAGCCTTCCTTTCCAAGGTCCTGGATGAAGTCCTGCAGGCGTGCAATACAGTGCATAAAACCACTTCTACATACCATCCGCAAACGAATGGCCTTACCGAGCGCTTCCACCGAACACTCTCTGACATGATATCGATGTACTTGCATCCTGACCACAAAATTGGGATAACATTTTACCGTTTGTCACCTTCGCATACAATACTGCGGTACAACGATCAACTGGCTACAGCCCGTTTTTTCTCGTGTACGGCCGATCTGCCTCCTCGGTCTTCGACACGGCATTTTTCTTTGCACCGGCTCCAAGCAGTACCTCGCTCCCAGAAGAGTTCGCAGCCCGAGTCACACAATGCCGTGAAATTGCTCGCAAAAACACGGAAGCAACCCAAAAGGAGAGAAAACATCGCTGTGATAAAAAACGACGCGACGTGGCCTTTAATGCTGGCGATAAGGTTTTACTATGGACCCCGGTTCGAGCGTCGGGCCTTTGCGAGAAATTTCTTCACCGGTATGTTGGCCCATACACCGTTGTACGACAGACATCTCCAGTTAACTACCTCGTCACCCCGCTTCAGTCTGTCACTGACCGCCGTCTGCGCAGCACGGAAATAGTTCACGTCTCACGCATGAAGCCTTTTGTTACTCGTTCGGCCGATCTCTGACTGGCGGCCAGGTTGGCCGCTTCGCAGAGGGGGGGGGGAAATTGTAAGCACATTCCAAGCATTTGATCGTTCTCACTTGCACATACCCATCATCATCGTTCTCACTTGCACATACCCATCATCATCGTCCTCTCTCTTGGTGTGGTTCTGGGCCGAGCCAGACATCGCAGAAAAAACGCTTCTGCTCGCCCTGCCTGCTCGCCGTACCTAGTCTGCCTGCGTCTTTCAATATATATATATAGTGGGAGTAATAATCCAATGGGCCAGTTAGTCTTCGTGAAGGTATGGGATATGGCACAACGGGAGCGTTGTCAACAAGGATAAATATATTTATTTCCCAACAGTTTTGGGAGGGGTCCTCCCTTCATCAGGGGATGAGTTATACTGACATGAACTTCCAAACTTCGTTGCTGCCGCATCCCTCTCGCCTTGAAAGATGTTTGCGAGAGTGAGAGGGAACTAAAAAAAGAGAAAAAAACAAAAAAGGGGAAGAAAAAAGACGAAAAAGAAAGAAAGAAAGAAAAAGTGCCGTGTGTCCTCGTCTTGTGTCCCCATTTCTTTGCGCTATTTTCTGTCGTCACAATGCACCAACAAGCCCAAATTTCGACAGTGCAGCACGAGCATATGTAAATAATGACGTCATGATTTTCATGTTATGACTAGTCACTAAAGCTCAATATACAGTCATGTTATGCCATACCAATTTTAGTATAGATCTTTTCATGTTATGACTAGTCACTAAAGCTCAATATACAGTCATGTTATGCCATACCAATTTTAGTATAGATCTTTTCATGTTATGACTAGTCACTAAAGCTCAATATACAGTCATGTTATGCCATACCAATTTTAGTATAGATCTCGTAATCCGAACGGCCAGGAGAGCTAGAAGTCGTAGGCGGCTATATAGGTAGATAGATAGATAGATAGATACGGCCAAAGTCGCAAAATTTCGCTAAGAAATGCTTCGCATTCAAAAAAAAGAAAGGCTCAATCGTATTCCACTCTTTAATCAACTTGTTTGTACCGCCTGACTTTGCAAGCACTATGCACAAGGTGTTTCATTGAGGTTGGTCTTTTCTGCAAATCTGATGGTGGGCCGCTTTATCAGCATTCATAATACTGAGGCAGACTGTTTCGGACCTTGAAGCTGTAAGTAGTCATGGCTTGTCTATAACCTCCCTGCCTTTCACCAAACCTTTCTCTATCTCTTTCTCTATTGCCTTGTCTATGATGAGCTGATAAGATCTGAAGTAAGGCTTTCTGAATGCTTCAACCAAAAACGAGCTTACTTTCTGACATTTCGGAACCAACTCGGTTCCTTCTTCAGACGAAGCGACTGTGGAAGCAAAGTGTAACTCAACTTCTCTGAAGGCATAGCTGGAAATGAGGAGGGAAGGCGTCATCAAAGAAGCTAAGAGTTGCACTTGAACACCTCCGCTGTCACTTACCCCGAAGAAGGAACCAAGTTAGGTTTTGAAATGTCGGAAAATAAACCCATGTTTAGCTTGAGCATTGTGAAAGCCTTAATTACCGAACCGACAGGCAACTCTGTCAGTATGTTCAGATTTAACCTGCATTCTCCCTTCGCTTCAATGTTTTAGACACAACTTTGTGCTTGCTGGAGATTTTGCAGCCTGCCGTCTAGCCGTACTGGACGACCGTATTCAGTAAGTCCTTTGCGTCGAAGCACACGCACGGAAGCCCCGCTGGCGCACTGTCCACGGCGAGACTTATCAATGAAGTGCTGACGAAGCAGCCGCTGAACCTTAGCCAAGTCACGTGGTACCGCAGCGTCGAGGGCAGCTTAGATTCCTCTCAGCAGCGGATCAAGTCACATATCATCACTAGCGCTTCGGTGGCTGAAGGTCATTGCGACGCCATGAATGCTTTTTTGAGACATGGCGTAGTAGAACTTCCGCTCTAAAGAAGACAAATCATCACAAACTCCAAGACACCGAAATCACGCACCGAATCACAGCACGCTTTGGTCATTTATTTGCTCAGTGCTCTGCGTGATTCAAATATGCCACAAAACAGGAACGCAAATATTGGTAGAGCGCTGCCAACAGTTGTGCAAAATAAATGTCACTGCACTAAAACAAGATCACGTCACAGCAAAAGAAACAAAAATTTGCATAAAGCTGCACCATTTCCTCAGACAACCACTAAGACAAGAACTTAAACACTGCTACGTCTACACCGGGTAAAAAAACGTCAAACTGCGGCTGCTTCACAGAAGCTTATGCTGCGCAGAGCAACTGCTGATGAAGAGTTGGGGCCTGAGTAATGATATGCATACTGAATGTTCCATGTGGAAGACCAAGCAGGAGGTACCTCTGGGACACTGTTCATTAGCATTCAAGGTGCCTACTACTTAATGCCACTGCCTTGCAATTCTGCATCTGTCACACTGAACAAATCAGTTTCATTTACTGAAGCAGCACTTTCAGCACTTGCTGGTATTACTGGCACACTGCATTTTCCTGGCTTATCAAAAAGGGCATATGTGTCGATCTGGCAGACGAGAAGCATAGTTCAGAGCTAAAAATGCAACTTTCTTTTCCCTTTAGGGTCCCTTGAAGACACTTTTTTTCATGCATGCATTCCTCTGAAACTTTCCATTTCGATTAAATGTGTTTCTCTCCCTGTGAAATAGTAATGAAACCCACAAGACAACACATTCAAATTAGGTCACAAAGACACATCCATCATTTCTGGTGGTGCGGGCAGAGGATTTGCTTTTTGCAATAAAGCTTAAAATAAAGGCCACCACAGTGTGGCTATAACGTCATGGTACATTTTGGACAGGTTCTAGGAAGGCAAAAAAAAAAAAAAAACGAAAACGAGCAAGACCAAACACCAACTTATCACCAAAAACCAACTTTTCACCAAATAACACGAAATTTCTAATTTTTTTGCAGTATGTTGTGTGAAGGTGATGATGCAGTACCACGAACTGTGCAGCAGCGACCCATGCCCACAAGATTGAACGTACACATGAGAGTTTGTGGCTTGCCGAATTCGAATCCTTTACCAAAGGGCATGTACCTAAATACGTAATGTCTACAACGGAGTGCCAATACATGGCGAAGAGTTTACATTTGTACATTGTTTCAGTGATTTGCTGTAAGTGCACAATGACTTTATGGATGCACTGTACATTGTAAATGTCGCTTTAGCTCCATTTATAAATTTTGTAAAATCAACCATTGGCTCTAACCGAATGCTCATACTGTGACATGGTGTATTACAACTGCCTCGTGAAAAAGAAATGTTGCTTGCCAAGTACATACTTTGAGGACATGATAATCAAGCAGTTTTCGTGCCACAACAATCCCGTAAATGTGTTGTTTTTTATGCAATAACAGAACCCAAAATAACCCTCTTTTTTTGGCATCCAAAAAGTAGGCAACACATGATCTGGAAATGGACTACTTTCAGTTGAATTACGGGCACACATAATAGACGCAACACTAAGACTCAAAGAAATGAGTAGCAAGAATGTGGCCAAATTATTTTGCTGGTTTCATGTTAACTACATGGGGGTGTCAAAAGTTTGAAGGCCGCTATCACATGTATTCAAATGGCAGTATAGCGTGCAGACTTTTGATCGTCCTTGCACCTTTACCCCTGCAACCAAATACTTATGAAAACTGATAATGATGCAAAGACACCTTTCGTACTCTGTAATAGCACAAGAATGGTGCATTTACAAAAGAATGGAACACATTATCTCGACTATCATATGTATTGTGCTCGCACAATTAATTGTCTGTAGTCAGTAGAGTGTCTAGTTTGTTTTGAAGACACCTTGTGTTTCATTTAGCGTGTTAAGTTGATCAACCAGCTCACAAGGTGTTTTATGCTAATTGTCAACCACAAGCAACCACAAGTGGTGCGCTCAGTACAATAAACCACCAGTCTATGATTAGCACTCCGTTACCTGTAACGTTCTGCATTTGTAGCATTTATTTACCAGGTTATTAGTGAGCTCAAACATGCATCCTGTTCCATATTTTTTCGTATGTGCGTTAGATCAGAAAAACAAAAAAGCTGTGCATATTTTCTTACATCAAATGTGAGGAACCGTACCATATAAAAGGTGCATACAGATGCCCTAAAAGACCTGCAAATGCCCAATAGCATATTACACAGCATGCCAAGGAAGGTACTTCAGCAGCTTGCAAGTACCCCCTCCCATCGTGTACTTTGGTACCCAGCGATGAAACCCCGATGTGTAAATGAAAGTGCAGAAGGTTCTGCAGAGATCACCGGTGCATAAATATGTAAGCCCGGACTAAGTTGGGGGCAACGTCAGCAACGCAAGCTGCCACATTTCGCAAAAAGTTACAAGTTCAGCTACGGAGCTTTTCAATTTAAAACTACTTAGTTTAGACATGAACATACAAAGTGTAATGCCATCCTCAACAAGGTATTCAAACAAGAGATGTGAATGACAGGCGGCCCACGGTAAGTTAAGCCGTAGTTAAGAGTTGGCTGCAACGTCGGCAACGCAAGCTGCATAAAAAGCTGCCACATTCCACAGGATGCCATGCGCAATTTCAACTATGGATATTCGGTATTTAAAAACTACATATAGTTCAAGCATGAACACGCAAACTGTAATGAAGATGCCATTCTAGACAAGGTATTTAAACAAGTCAAATGATTTATAGACAGTTAACGTTAAATAAAGACATACTGAGTTGGCCGCAATGTAAGCTACAGGAAAAGCTGCCGCATTCCGCTGCAACAATTCATCTATGAAGCTTTCCCGTTTAAAACTACAGAGCGTAAACATGCAATGTGTGAACATGCCAATCTCAGCAAGGTATTGAAATGAGATACGTACGACAGGTGAATGACAGATAGTCCACAGCAGGCTAGCAGCCAGGAGGGGATGCTTTAGAGGCCTACCCCCCCCCCCCCCCGCCCCTGAATTTCTGATTACTGATATTTTAATGCAATTATTGAAAATACTGAGACTTTCCGAAAGAGTCAAGGCCCTAAGCAAGTGGGCTGCCTTAAAGAAAAAAAGTTCCTGGCTACTGGCCTGGTCCACAGTGAATGAGGCCATCAACACGTCATTGTGATAAGATCTGCAGTTCTTTTCAATGATAAATGAATATGAGTATCTACGATGATCACCTTGTGCGTGGCATAGAGACAGCATACAACACAACTGCAGGCATGTTTCCAAAACACTATTGTCCACTTCGTGATTTACTGAAGGCAGTTTATCACATTTTCCAAACAAAGGCGATTTTTTACTCAGTGTGCATGCTTATTGATAAGTATTGGAGAGTTTTATAAGTGCAGGCAAAACATCTCACAGTGTAAATCTAAACACCAATAATGCGACAGTAATGCAGTAAAGTACATTTGTAAGCCTCTTGCTCTCTCTGTTATGTGTGCCTTGTTCCTCGATAAATACACCCACACTCAACTACCACTACTACACTCGGTCACAAGTCGAGAATAGTGTGGTTTTCCCCAGTCAAAGGATGTTCCATCATCCACTGGCTTTGCCATTCCGTCCGTGATGTCACAGCTCATTGCTTCTGTGCCGCACTCAGGAAAGGAGTCTCAAAGTGTACCTCACGTAGCCGCCGCAACACTATTGGCTGGATGGCAAAAAAGCCACACTGTTCTTGACATGTCACAGAGTATAGGAGTCATGCATTTGTTCAAACATTATAGGAGTCATGCATTTGTTCAAACATGCACACAACTTTGAATGCGAATCTACGACAAAATTACACTGCTGCTTACTAATTACCTTCTGCTATTCCTTAGCAGAATCAGTTAGCTAAATCTCGCAATGTACTAATACTAAGAATGGAGCACGGGTCACCCTTTTTTGCCTTATCCAAAGGCAAAACATTTACTAAAGTGGCTCTGAAAGTACATGCCAGAGGTTCTACCATGAATTTGCTAAGCCTCCACAGGACTTATGAATTTTCAGTTGTAGGTTGCTTGTTAGTTGGCCAATTCAAGCTGCCTGGTGTACAAATATAAGCGAAAACAATGTACGCCGAACACCAAAAGGAATGTACCCAGATTTAACGCTTGCACAACTAAATGTCTTGTGAGTCACCTAAAAATGTCATATCTTGAAAAGGTGACACAAAGAGCAATTTTGATTTCAACTCTGCTCTCTGTCGGGGTCCACTTTTTCTTTTTTTTTGCTATAGGAATAGCACAGTTGCGATAATTGTATTAGGTTGGTTTGGCCTGTGGGGTTTAACAGTCCCAAAACCACCATATGATTATGAGAGATGCCATAGTGAAGGGCTCCGGAAATTTCGACCACCTGGGGTCCTTTAACGTGCACCAAATCTGAGCACACGGGCCTACAGCATTTCCGCCTCTATCGAAAATGCAGCCACCACAGCCAGGACTTCATCCCGCGACCTGCGAGTCAGCAGCAGAGTGCCTTAACCACTAGACCACCGCGGCGGGCGACAATTGTATTATACTCTCATGCTCATCATATGAGCAGAGCAACATGCCACACTGAGAAAGTTTGATTGCAACAGAGTTCCCTGTGCAGTTAGAATTTTTTACCACATTTTTTACACTAATCGATTAAAATAGTACTGGTGAAATAATCGCATTAGACTCCCTTGTTCGTGCAATTTGTGGAGACTACACTACTAAAAAATAATAATTACGTGCGCTGTAAAAAGGGGTGCTAAAAAGGTGTCAAACACCGTCTTTACGCGTGCCGCAGGGTGTCAGTAATGATGGGCACCCTTAGGACTTTCCGCAGGAACTCTTTTTCGGCCGGGTGGTTCGGGGTCCAGGCCAGGACGTGGAGGCCCTGGTCTTTCCAAGACCTCACGTACTCCGCGCTCAGCACGTTCTTGCAGATCAGCAGAGCCGAGGCGCCGGTCAGGTACGGAAGCAGTCCGCCGTGTAGCGCCCGGTCGAGCACCCAGTCACCGACCCGGGCAAACAGGTGCTTTGTGTAGGACGATTTGTAGCGGGGCCTGAGGTTCTCGATGTCCTCGTACGCGACGAAACCAGGACGCCAGGTGAGCGCCGTCACGATGTCCGGATTCTGGCGCCGCAGCGCGTAGATGAACTGCGGGTAGAAGGAGGCGACCAGGGCGCGACGGTAGAGCTCGGGTCTCTTGCGGAACAGTTCATCGACTAGGGCGACCGCTCTGTGGTCGTACTCCTTGACGTCCAGGATGAGGCGCAGGCCCAGGCGGACGCACTCTTCGACGCCTTCTTCGAGCGTCGGCACGCGCTCGTCGGCGTAGCGGTCCGCAAACGGGTGATTCGTGGCGGCGTCCAGTTTTCGCAGGGCTTCGAAGGTTATCGAAGCTAGAGGTCCCTCGCCGTTTGTGGTGCGTTCCAGGGTGTCGTCGTGGAAAAGGACCGCGACGCTGTCGTGCGTGAAGGAGAGGTCGAACTCGATTCCCGAGGCGTTGTTACGCTTGGCCTCCCGGATGGCGGCAAGGGTGTTTTCGGGCGCGTCGTGACCACCACCCCTGTGCGCGAACACCAGCGGTAGCGGCTCATTGTCGCCGTCACCACGTCCGCCGTCGACTCCGAGGATCACCTCGGCCGCGAGGGCGTCGTCTACGCGAGGCAGGGCCGCACGGTGGATGGCGTAACAGGCGAGGGCCACGACGACGGCGGCGATGTAAAGCGAAGCCATGAGTTGCTGCTGGAACGCGCAGGCCAAGAAGAGAGCACCGAACGCGCGGACCACGGTGCCGACGACGTTTAGCGGCGGGCAACCGACGCAGCCGGCTTCGCGCATCGCGCCCAGCCTTACTTCTTCCGGTACGAACGTCGTCTCTCACGTGAACGTCATCGTCACCGCCTTCGGGAACAGCTGAGCTTGCGACGGCCCCTCGACAACGCGAGGTCCACGACCCCCCAACGCTAACCGCACCGCCAGCGGCGCTCGCCTTTCTCCGGTCGCGTCGGCCTCGATGACATCACCCTTGCATGTTCGGCTATGGTTCGGCGGTGTAGTGTAATCGACCTTGGTGTAGTGTACAAAATTTTTAGTGCGTCAACTCCAACTTTTTTGTAATATTTGTGTAAGATACCATAATTAAATTATTAATACGGCAGCTTTAACGTCGTTTTTTTACATTTTTAATTTTACTTCTTGAAGACGGGACATTTGCTAAATTAAAGGTCCGTTCGATATACCTGCACCGATTGGAACTGGTTTCATCACGGCTGTGCACGCGAGGTTTAGAAGTTGTGCAGTGTCAGTTCAGCCTGGTTCAGCCGTGAGGGCACAGTGCTACGCCTGAACGAATGACAATGTGCCGACAAGGTGCAGGCCTTATTTATGTTCGCTTAATTTACACCGATGGCGAACCACATATTTGGACAGTTTTTAGGCGAAAATACTTTGGCAAAACACACCGCGTTAGTAAATGGTGGTACAGCGCCTACGCCCAAGTGTGGCGTCGTCTGCTCAGCTGCACGCGGGGCTGCACCAAGCCGGAACCGTCAGCGCAAGAGGTGCAAGGAAATTGTGAACCAGTGCTGCATCTGTTCTGCACCTTTCGGAATTAATAGCAGGGTTCAGAGGTCGTCAATGCTACGCCACTGAAACGAATGGCAAAGTGCAGCACCTCGTGAACTGTTTCACAAGGTGCAGTTGAATCGAACAGACCTTGAGTGCCGTGGCACTGTAAGCATTTCTGTGAGAATACGTAGGCCACGCAATTTTTTTTAGACGTATGAACCCACGGAGGAAGGAAAGTCCTCCGTGTATGAACCCTTAAACAAACGCGGTGTTTGCAACGCAAAATCGCATAGCCTCTAAAACTAGCAACTAAAACTTCGAGACCATCAGTGTTAACAACACGAGCTTTTATAGTAATTATATCGAACATAACCCCGTATTTTTTATTTTTGTATTGTGGCAAGTGAGCGAAGAATTAAATTTATACACTTTTACTACACAACTTACCTGTCACAAGATGTCAGCACTAACGCGAAAAAGCCGTTGCGGATTTTGAGCGGAACACGGGCGTCACATCCGGCTTGGCACGAAACTTGAAAAAAGCGAACGGGCTGACTGCTGCACGCCCGTTGACCACCCGCGAGGGGCCGAATATTCGGGCCAGTGCTTAAACGCAGAGCCGCAAACCATCGCTTGAAGACGATGTTCGTCGCAGAAAGCGCCGACTCGGAGAGGCAGCTAGCCGCCAACGAACTCCGACGCATGGGCTTCCGAGTTCCGAGCCTCAAGGGAACACCGACCACGGGCAAACAGGTAGGTAGGCCGTTGTTTGAAAGTCGGATTTTGCCGTAATATCGATTTCGCAGTGTTAAGGGGGCGTAGCCTCAGTGTTATCTCGTGTCTTCATCGCTTCCGCAGTAAGTTCTGTGAGCGTGAGACATGTCACGCTAAAGCACCGAACAAGCGACGCACACCACTCATCAAAGCCTGCGCAAAGATAACTGGCTAGAGAGATCGAGGAAGCGTTTTGCGCGAAGAAAACCAAATGCAAATTCCGGAATGTTTAAAGCCAGGGCTTTTTAGGCGCATTAAAAACGAAGACAGAACTAAGAATTTGACAGGAGAGCGCTTATGGCTTTCTTAGTCTTCATCTTCATTTTTCGTGCGCATAAATTTTGTTTCTCTTAAACGTAATTGTTATCAGCTAGCCGATTTGTACGTATTAAGGCAAGTACGTAAGGTGGCTGGCTATCGCCGTCTGTGACAGCCAGACAGCACCTCTTCGTGTGAACAGCTAGAGAAATGACGTCGGGAAACCCTTTGCCGCATTTTCCGTATCTAATTTTGCTGACATCTGATCGCTTCGCAAGCATTCCTTGCGTTAACTCTTCATACTTCGCTTTTAGTAGACCAAGTGGCGAGTGGTTGGTTTTGCCCTATTTCTTTGCAAGTACGAATTCGTGGTAATAATTTTTTGTGGTCGTTCATTTTATCTGAAGCTTTAACAGCATTGCTGTTAAAGTGATGGGGCCAATGATTGCTACTTGTCTTGCTGAAACACCAGAAACTCTTCGGCAACACATAGTTGGTTTCTGTTAAGTGCCAACAACTTGGTTGTTGATATTAGGGCGAACTTCTTGGACCAGTAAATACGCTCGAGTACACCTCGCCAAGGCGCTGGAAATGCCATTTTCTAATTGGCTCTACTCGCCAGAGCCTAGCGACACCCCCTATTCGAGGATTTATTATCGCTGTGTTTTGAGTCTACGCAAAAGGTTGAGCGAGCTTACACGTACTGCAATTTCTGTGAAGGCAACGTCGGACGTGTGGCCGCTGTTTGGCGTGGACATCTTGGAGCAGCCGCAGCAGTCCTCGCACCTGGTGGCCGGACTAACAGTGCCTTGGTAGGTGGCTTACTCCCTCACATGACTCGTTTGCTTCAATGTGCAATGGCACTGCTGCAGTAGTTGCCAGTGCCACTTGCCTGTGTGCGTGCCTGCCTGTCACAAGGCCTGCCAGCCTAATACTGGCATTGCTAAGCGTAATGTTTTGATGGTGGGAACAGTGAAAACGTAAATCGCGGGACAAACAAGAAACAAGTACGACGACACGAGGGCCGTTGGCCACGCATAAACTTGCATGAACATCGGAAGGGAACAGTTTCTAGATGATGGTTAGTGTGTATTTGTAATGTGGCGAGTGCAGGAAATAAACAGTGGTTAGTCAGTGCTTGTATCATAGTATGTGTCCCCTCTTCATTCCATGCTTTACAATGGCGCCGTTCCTATCATCATGATTCACAAGCAATGCGCTTAGGTTTCATTCCTGGTCCTGGTAACCATACTTCCAAGGAATGCAATGCCCAAAGTCTCATGTAGTTGGATTATTGTGTTCCTTGAAATAGTACTGACATGAATTTCAATATCTTCCACTTGTTCCTCTCCATAAAACGCAGGTGTTGAGAACACTAAAAAAATCGCAGCATATCCACAAAGTGAATGAAGATGAGTGGGGCGAAGCGTTCGTCCATGCGTCCATTGATTCGTCCGTCCGTCTTCTAGTCTGTCTGTCCGTGCATTCTAGTGAACACTGCAAGTACTGCCATCTTGCATCCCCTGTGGCTCATACCCACTATGGGCGTCCATTTGTCCACCTGCTAGTCTGTATGTCCATCTAGTGTACCACCATCTCGCATCCTCTACAGGTGGCTACGTGTAACAACGGAGGATGGACAGACCCACGCTTTAAGAAGCTTCACCCCTAAAGGAATAATGCTGTGCCTGACAATGCATTCAATAATTTTTAATACCGCTACTCTAAAGAGAATGTTTGGTTCCTGTCAAGTTTACTGTTTCTGTTTCGGCCTGCTGGCCACGGCACGAAAGGAACACATGTTCACCCGCTTGGAAAACGAGCAAAGAATGACGTTTATTATCTGCAGTAGGGTGTTAACATAAGATGATGGTGAGGGGGTTGGGAGGAAGGGAACAGAGCAAAGAACATCACGCGTGCTTAGTGGAAAGTCGGTCCGTGACACTGCAGCAGACACAACAGTTTCGATATTGAGGGGGTGGCTTCTCGGCAATGTCTCATTACAGTGATCTCGCGGGTAGACAGCAACTCGTGATCTAGTGGTGGCAGATCTGTCATTCGTTTGTGATGCAGCTAGCCAAGAATGCGCAGTTTCTGTGGTTTAGCCTGCATTCAGGACACAGAGTTCACAAACTTCGTGTAACTGTGTTGACTCGTCGGGATAATGTACACGGCGGTAGGGCGGGCTTGCAGATGTTCATATTTGCCTTAGCATTACTTCTCGATGGGCTGGTGACTACACGCTTGCATAAATGTGCAACCACTGCTGGACTTGAGATGCAACAAAAAAATGGTGTCTTTTTCTGTTCTGTCTAGAGACCATTTATGGTGTCTATCTTTTTTTGTCTTCCGGCAAACATTTGCTTTGCTTGTGATTGACACTTCTCCTATATTATGTTCCCATGAAGGACTTTTGGGCGTTTAAGTGAATACCCATACTAATACCTTGTTATTCTGTGCACAGGTTTTTGGATGAGAGCCTGCGCGTGCTCATTTCGCATGCGTCGACCGAAGGAATCCTTCGCAAGTCGGGCTCGCTCTCCAGACAGCGGCTGCTCAGGGTCAGTTGCGTTATCTCGCATATGCAAGATTTAAACAGCACTTCTATAGAAGGATTGGATCTTTTTTGTTTGATTTTGGCTGAAACTCCAAAAACCCATCGTGAACTATTACTTTTTTATGTGCTTGGGAAGATAGGGATTTTTCATGGCTTGTGTTTTTTTTTTGTTTGGCCCACTGTTAATAAAAACCAGCCAGTAACTAAGCCAAGGAAGTTTAAGAGGACGCTTATTCTTCGATGTTGACTGTATTGCAGCAACTGTGGTACAGAATATAAGAAAGCAAAGTGAACGAAATGGCAGGGGATCGAACCTGCAATCTTTGGATCACGCGCTTAATGTTCTTCACCTACTGAGCTACAGTATCACTTTGTGGAGTAGTGTGTTTGCAAGCACAGGGAATGTTTGTAAGCACCGTTCGCAGCAATCATGAAACACTCCTCTTTTGCCAGCTTGCATGATGTAGCACATTAGCTTTTTAATGAGCAGACGGCAGACTAATGATCCCTTGCATACTACTTGAAAGAATCAAGTCGACACCTTTGCTATAACGGCTTGGGATAGGCGATTGTAAATTTTGTTACGTAACGGTTGAAAGTGTATTGGTATTCTTGTCACGATTGTTACTTTTGCAGCTTGTAAAGTGACTTCGGGCTGATTGACACTAGTTGATGGAGGTGTGTCTAAGAGCAGCACTGACCAACACCACCAGGATTAAACGAAAACTTAAGTACCAATATAGTGGACTGGAGGACAACATTCACCACAGCTCCTTTAGGTAGAGGATCGGGCACGTTATCTGTAGTTTGCAGGCTTGGTCCTTAATGGTGGCAAGTACTTTTTGTCGAGTTTAAGACCCTTGCATGTATGTCGCAATTACTGCATGATGCCTTGAAGATTCTTGAGAAGCGCGAAAACCCGACTAACTTAAAGAGGCCCTGCAACACCTTTTCAAGTAGCCATCGAATAGATTCATGAAAAGAGTTTATTGCCTCGTGAATTTGCCATTGCAAAAAGTTTTGGAATCTGTCCAGGATGACTGGAGCTACGAAAATTTGTCAAACGCTGCCATTGCATTCTCTATTCTCTCGTTCTGACGAAAGCACGTGAAGCTAAGCAGGGAGGGATAGCACAGCGAAAGAAAATTTGCCACACACTCATCGTGACTTTGAGCACTTTTTCTTTTTTTTTTCTTTGTATAAGCAGCTTTTTAGTGCGATCACGTGTGGACGGGGTACAAGTCGCAGCTAATCGCAGCAGTTTTTGTAACATTGGAGCTCGCCTTGCTTGAATTCGCGAATGGTTGATGCAACGGCTGTGATGAGCTATTTCTGAGCTTGTTTCGTCATTTGCGCAAAAAAGAGAAAGCAATTTTTAGCTTACTTTGAAAATTTACTGCTAATTCCAGGTCGCATGCTGCGCTACAGTAGGTATTTGGCTCGTGTGTTGTTTGGAGCCTCCAATGCCGATAGGCAGCGTTTTCTGACCATGCTCTAAAAGTCTTGTAGGGTCCTTCAAAAGTGTGCCGACACATAATTTTGAAGTTGATGTAACTTGTGGGATTTGTGGCGATATGTGCGCATCGTCTACAAAATATCAACACATAAGGTAGCCTAGAACATATTGAAAATCAATTTTAAAGTCAGTGTCGCACCGCTGCATGTGAACACTTTTGGTTTTTGTGTGAACAACCAACCGGCACTTGTGACGAGTTTTGATTGGCTGCTACGATCGCTGCAATCGCTCTCTCATAGTAACTTTCTTCAACGAAAAGAAAGGTAGGACTTGATTTGCACAGGACTACAAAGGATCACGTTCTTGCCTCTGCGATCAATTTTCGGGTGTCGCACATATTTGCGATGTCTGGGAGGAGCCTTCTTTGAAAAGAGTTTGTTTATGCGGGGCTCATGTGCATGGACCTTTGTGTTCTCACTTGGCCAGCTATGTTTACACAAAAGCCATTGGGTGTCCCACCTCTCGTGACTGTCTTTCAAACTGAAAATGCGCCTGCGCACTATAGGAACACTCTAACTAATTAACAGTCATGAGTAGTGAACAAGCGAGCTTTTTGCCGATTATAGGCAGGATATTAGCTTCTAATTGCAAAAGGCAAATTGAGATGTAAATTTTCGTGCCAGTGCTCTTTTTAACAACGGGGGCTTGCTGCCTTCTTTGACGCATCAACAGCGTTTGAGAACAAGGCATGCAACCGAAGCGAGAGATACCGCCTGGATTTTTGTAGCCAGCACACAAGCACAAAATCGTAAAGACGTAGGTGCTTAAGCGATTGGTATAGTGACTGCATATTTTATCGTTGGACATCATCCAGACTGGGCCATGCAGAATTGCCACAGTGTGCCGGAGTACTGGGTTTTCAAACAGCAAAGACGGCAAATAATGTCCTCTATACTTTGCTTGACTCTATTGTCAATAGGTTTCATCGGGTTTGTTTCATAAACAAGCACAAAATCGTAAAGACTTAAGTGCATAAGCAATTGGTATAGTGACAGCATATTTTATCATTGGACATCATCCAGACTGGGCCATGCAGAATTGCCACAGTGTGCCGGAGTATTGGGTTTTCACACAGCAAAGACAGCAAATAATGTCCTCTATACTTTGCTTGACTCTATTGTCAATAGATTTCATCGGGTTTGTTTCATAAATCAGACCAACTTCAGTTCTTCTTTCCTTTTCAGTCTGCGTAATTGGAAGTCTGACACTAGTTGTCAAAATGTTCTTGTAGCCATGCATGCAGCCCATGGTTGTAGCGTCGTGCAGTCGTGATTCAATACAATGTGTATCAATTTTAAAACTTTCCCGTTAACTACGCGGTTCCCTGTCTGTGCAGTCTTCGTTGGAGACGAGTGCCTCGCTGAGCATTGCCTCTGTGGTTCTGGCGTCTGCGCCTGTGCACGACGTGTCTGGCCTCCTGAAGCAGTGGCTGCAACTTCTGCCTGAGCCTCTGCTGCCTAAGCCTCTTCTTCAGCTGCTGCTCAGGTAGAGGAGACCGTTGTTTTAGGAGGGGAATGCTAGATTAGTTGGACCTGTAATGTCTCCTTTCTTTTTCACTTCTGCAGTTAGTTTTGTTGTAGTGTAAATGCACTCGAACCTTGATATAACGAACCCAAATATAACGAAATATCGGTTATAACAAAGTAAATGAATAGTCTTGCAGTAGACAGTGCTAGGAATACACATTTGCTACGAACTTTTAGATATAACAAACTTCTTTTCGTGCAAGATGCAACTTTGTTACAATGAAGTTTGAGTTAATACAGGACAAATGTAGGCTCAGACGGACCCTTGCACATCTATGTGTGCCTACTAGGAAAGTGTGACTTGCAAGTTTTGGGTTCAAAGTGAATATGAAGCTAATAGTGGTTTGGTCGAATAATTTTCAATGTAATTGTTTGACTGTTATATATTGCATATTGTTAAAAAATGAGCATATTCATCGTGACCCAACTAACGTGAATGATATTTCTTTAAAAAACTTGAACAAGGCATATCGGGTTGTAATATTTTTTTGTTGGTTCAAACTGAATTGGAAGCAGGTTTAACTATAGTAGAAAGATTTGAATTTCAGTAAAATGCAAGTGATAATCCATAAAATAGATCAAGTTTTAACATGTACTACCTTTGAGCATATAAGCTAGTACAAGAACCTTTTAGTAGTATGTTCATTGAACCTTGAAATGGGGCTTCGTGGCAGTGCATATTTCTTTGAAGGTGTTTTCGCAGCACAGCAGTCCTTCGCTGAACTGAAACCATCTTTACAGTGGGTTACGTGTTATTTGACATCACTCAAACTCTTGTTCATTTCAAATACTTTGACATTTAAAATAATTTAAATTCCTATCAAAGCGACTTAGA
Source organism: Rhipicephalus microplus (assembly GCF_013339725.1). Lineage (NCBI taxonomy): Eukaryota > Metazoa > Arthropoda > Arachnida > Ixodida > Ixodidae > Rhipicephalus > Rhipicephalus microplus. The sequence continues at coordinate 148,111,813 of NC_051167.1, forward strand.
ACACTGCAGTACTCGTACTCATTTGAATCTTCCAAGTGCTGGAATGTTCTCGCGGGCCTAGTGCCTATGTCTGTCTTGTCTTTACCTGACAAGGCAACCTACTGAACATGCTACCAGCAAGCCTTCATCGCAACTGTCGTGATCACATCTTATGGACCCTATGGCGGGGTATTAAGCTTGGTTAGATTGATTGCTTACATGTGTTCGAGTATAATGCTGCGTGCCACTAAGTGAATTTTCACATACAAAATGCCCACTGATAACATGGTGCTGCTGCTGAATTGAAATCGCCCGCACTGATTGGGGACTTCACGTCGCCAATGTCAAGATGCTCTTCTAGTAAAGGTGATTCTGCAGAATGCGCTGTCGGCACGGCACTTCCAGGGGGACAATGTGTTCACCAATGCTACATTTCGAATGCTCCCTCTTTATTTGGGACTTCTCCTTGCATAACATGAGGGCGCGACTAGTTTGTTATAGAATGCACACCTTGTGCAGCCTCCTGAACTGCAGATATTTGGGAATTGTACATTCGAGAACACCATGCATGTATTATGCAGCAACAACTCTGGCTTGCCATGCATTTATTGTCGAAATTTTGTGTAATTCACCTTAATCTGTTAGCCCTTCAGTAATAAAAACAAATAATTTGACATTGTTTATTGAAGTGCGCACATTGCATGATGAAGGGTGCCACTCTTTCGTTCTTTCTTTGCTTAGAAACACTGATTTCTCCTGAACTGGTTGTCACATAAGCCTAATCTTTCAATCTTGCTCAACTTAGCGACTCCCTTTGTGTCCTTTTGAAGGGGCCCTGCGACACTTTTTGAAGGATTCACTAAAGGAGCTTATTGCCCCATGAATTCACAACATGAAATGCAAACATTTTTGGAATCCATCCTGTATGAGTGGAGTCAAAGATTTGCCGCCTGTTGCAATATCTTGTACTGATGAAAGCACTGGAACCTAAGCAGGAAGGGATGGCATGGAGGCGTGCGCTTTGTGGCCTTCAACACTTGTTTATTTTTTCCTTCGAATGTGCGGCTCTTCAGTGCGATCACACGTGTGGACAAGTCGTGGCTTTCGGTGGCAGTCCTAGTAACAAATGAGTGTACAATGCTCAAGTCAAGCAATCAGTCTGGGACGTAGTGCTTTTGAGCTAGTAGTGTCGTTTGTCAAAAGAAGAAAAAGTGATAGTTAGTAGGCTTCGAAAATTTATTGTAAATTCCAGGCCCGGGGTGGGCAGCGCTATACAATATCGCTCGCATGTTCTCGGGAGCCTTGGCAGTGTTTTCTTCAAAAAGTGTTGCAGGGAACCTTCAAGGTAGAATCTTGTAAGTAGATGAGGAAGGAAAAAAAAAAAATATGGAGCTGTATATTTTCCTAAGAAATTTGCAGTGAGGCAGGGGCGTCGCTGGCAAGGAACTTTGCTGTGATATTTTATCTGCTTTCATGTATATAGAATTTGGTCTTGTATATAACAAAATTGTCAACTCAATGGGTTCTTGTTTTGAGGGAAATCTAGGTTTATCTTCCCTTCTGTACTTGGTGGGCCTGCTGTGCGAACTGGTATCTCGCTCAATGTATTTGTGGAGTAGCATATCGACAAGTACATTTACCGAGCCCTCAATCTTGAGGCTTCTGCGAAACTACTAATCTACCATACGGCACTGAAAAGTGCTAATCTGCACTAAACTGTCAAACACTCGCTTTTTGATAGTGGCTAAAGCAACGCGTAGAATGTGATATTGAAACTTGGAATTGATATGTGAAGTTGACTCATTTGTAGACAGTTCATCGTAATTCAAGCCTGCAGGGGATACACTCAAAGCTCATTTTAACAAAGTCGCATCTGCCATGAAAATACTTCGTTGTATTCAAAAATTTATTATGAACATTTCTACACTCCATATCTATGACAGAACTATTGTTGACTTGCTTCATTATAGCCGATAGTTTGTTATATCCGGGTTCATTATATCGAGGTTTCAGCGTACCAATAGACTTTACTATAGAAATCAATGTGCCATTGTGGGAATAGGTGCCAGGTGAAGCACGGCCTGGAGGCAGTGTTGCTGGGCCTTCGCATCCTGCCGGAGGAGCGGCTGGCGTGCCTGCGCCATCTCCTGTCAGGCCTGACTCGGCTGGCAGCCGAGCCCCTCAACCGCATGGGAGCACACAACCTGGCCCTCGTCCTTGCGCCCACCCTCTGCTGCTCTTCAGCAGTGCAGGGAGCCAACAGGTGTGTGGAAACGCTCCTAGTTGCTGCAAATATTGGAACCTGCGCTATCGGAACCTGCACTGTCCGAATGTGAACGGGGTAATCTAGTGCTGGGTGCAAGCGTCTATGAACTTCTCCGATGTGCCACTAAGGCTGTTTTAATCACTTTTGTTAAAGATCAGCAGTTAAAACTTAAATTCGGTAGACTCTAGGCAACGGAAATGTTATATTGACCGGGGCTCCCGACCGGGGCTGATCTAGATCAGACTTTTCAATCGTGATAACAAATAATTCGTCATTACTCAATACAGCCTAATCCAGGTTGAGTTTGGTGCAGACATTGGAGAAATTTCGATCCTGAAGCCAGATTGAGAGGCACAGATCGGGATCGTCTTTATTCCGATCTGGCTTGATTGCAATTAAAAGTCACTGTGTGAAAAAGAATTGCTGCCTTTGATAAGACTGGTTTCGTGCTTGAACTTCGTGCCTCTGTACATCTTTCAGTAAAGGGAACTCCTGTGAAGCGGAGCATTTTTCTGGATGCTTCAAGTTTTCTTAATTGAAATGAAAGGAGTGCTGAACCCTCCAAAACCATATTATTACTACTACTGGAATGTGACGAATTCTCAGTAAATATCATTTGCAAATGTGATAGGAATGTTTCTCGGCAATCTTAGTATGTAGTGGCTCGATCTAATGAATACGGATCAAAGAGAACACTCAAACCAATGAATTGTTTATGTTGGAAATTGTACTCTGAGAATGCTAGTGTCTCTAACATTGAGGGTTTATTCAAAGGAAGAAATCGGGCTCGGGTTGATTCTAAATTTCTCACCTAAATCTTTGTGTATGATGTCATGGACCATTCGCGCATGAATCACATGCTCTGATTGGTCTGTGGTGCACATAACATCGAGCATTTGGCACCACGAGGCAGTGAGAGATCCCAATCGGTTTGCTGTGTGTGTTTATTGAAGTAGCAGTAGAATGGTTCAACTACAATAGACTCATTGAATCGAATCTGAAGGGACCACGAAAATGTGTTGCATTTAGCATTTACTGAGGTATGATGAAGGTTGTGAAAAACAACCACGATATCTCGACGATGTTATTGTATTCTCACCAACCTTAAAGATCCATCTGGCCGTTTGGCACGCTGGAGCCTAAGACTTCAAGAGTTCGACATGACCATCGTCTATAAATCTGGGAAGCGGCACACCGACGCCGACTGTCTCTCACGGTCGCCAGTGGAGACTGTCGGTCGTGATGACGAAAACATCGACGCGGCATTCTTGGGAGTCGTCAACACGGCCACTATTGCACAGGAGCAGCGCAGTGGCCCCGAGCTGTTACGACTCATTGAATATTTAGAAGGACGACGTAAGGACGTGCCGCGGTTATTTGCCAGAGGACTGCCATCTTTTTGCTTGCGAAACGATGTTCTCTATAAGAGAAACTTCTCACCAACCGGCAACCCGCACTTGCTCGTCGTGCCTGCCTCTCTTCGAAAAGAAATTATGGAAGCGTGCCATGATGAAGCAACTTCTGGTCATCTAGGCTACACCCGAACATTGTGCCGACTGCGAGGCAAGTACTACTGGCCAAAGTTACCCGCTGATGTTAACCATCACGTGCGAACTTGCACCGACTGCCAAAGACGCAAAGCACCTCCTGGCAAGCCAGCCGGTCTTTTACATCCAGTCCTAGCACCAGCGAAGCCGTTCACTCTGATTGGAATGGATTTCCTGGGCCCCTTTCCAACTTCCACAACAGGTAACAGATGGATAATCGTGGCCACCGATTACCTCTCCCGTTATGCGGAGACTAAAGCTATGCAGCGCGGCACAGCAGCAGAGGCCACTCAGTTCTTCATCGAAAACATCGTCCTACGGCATGGCCCTCCGACAGCAGTGATCACAGACAGAGGACCTGCCTTCACCGCAGAACTTTTGGAGTCGGTTCTCAGACTCGGCGGTACAGCTCACCGGAAAACAACTGCTTACCATCCGCAGACAAACGGACTGACAGAGCGCCTCAATAGGACCCTCACAGACATGATCAGCATGTACGTTGACACAGAGCATAAAAACTGGGATCAGATATTGCCGTACGTGACCTTTGCCTATAATACCGCTCGACAAGAAACCACTGGAATGACACTGTTCAGTCTGATCTATGGTCGCGAAGTCGCGACAACGTTGGACGCCATGTTGCCGCATGAGTGTGACGACATCCATGTGGACGCCGAAGTGTTCACTCAGCGCGCCGAGGAAGCCAGACAGCTCGCGCGTGTGCGCATCTGTCATCAACAGCATCAAGATGCACAACGGTACGACCCCCGACACAAGTTTATTAGTTACACACCAGGCGACAAGGTCTGGGTCTGGATTCCGATACGTCGACGTGGACTGTCGGAAAAACTGCTAAGACGATACTTTGGCCCATACAGCGTCGCGCGACGCTTGAACGACGTGAACTATGAAGTTGTTCCTGACACTGACTGTAGTTCTAAGCGTCAAAATCATTTACCCGAAGTCGTACACGTCGTGCGTATGAAACTGTATTTATCCAGTTGACGCGACCACTTCATACACCTGGTAGAGCGCCTAGGTTGCGCATCAGGACGATGCCTCTTTCGGAGGGAGGCAAATGTCACGTGCTTGTCAAAAAGAAAGACAATGACAGTTGTGCATGTGCCATGAAGTACAATGAAATGGATGAAAAAGAACTCTCTTGCGCGTTCTATTAAAAGAACCTACCTGCTTCTGGTGTCTCAGTTTCTGCCGCAAGACCTCTGTTTCGACGTCGTGACAATATAACGAACCCAGATTTAATGAAATACTGCTTATAAGGAAGTACAGTTGAATCTCGTTAATTCAAACTCGAAGGGACCTCTGAATTTTATTTTTATTATCAAAACGTTTGAATTATCAGAAGTTCTCGGATGACTCTTGATGAGGTGACATCACACATTATGATTAGGCATTGATCTTATGACATTTAAAAATTTAAGTGTTTGTAAGCCCTAACTGCTCGCTCTGAACAGAAAGAAGAGGGGTACAGTTGACAAGTTTATTGGCAATTTAATGGTGATCAGAACTTTTAAAGGAATCGTGAATTGCCAACTGCTTCATTGCTAGAGGTATGTGCCTTCCGTACAAAGCTCTCTATACCAGTTGAGAAGCATTACGATTTACCTTGTGTGTGCTTCGTTTCATACATTTGTTCTCTTGCAATGCCTTTTTTCTTAAAGGCCTCGAGTGCTTATTTTTCATTTTTTGACTGTCAGGATTATATAAGCATGCAAGTTTTCAAATAGTAGTGAGAAAGCAGTAGATATTTTCTGGTATGGACCCGCAAAAAGTGTGAATTAACCGAATGATGGAGTTTGAATTTAGACTTTTAAGGCCAACGAGAAAATTAAATTTTGTTTGATAATTTATACTTTTGGTTATTTCAGAGTTTGAATTATCGTGATTCTACTGTAAATAAAAACAGCCTTGCAATAGTGTTAGGCACATACCTTTATAGAGAATGTTTGGTTATAACGAACACATTTTCATGTAAGATGCAACTTCGCTATTATAAGGTCCGAGTGTACCAGCAGGCAAGCGATTGTGTTAAAGGCAGTTGCGCTGAACAGATTTTCGTTTACCGAGAGTCTACTGTAGTTGGTTACTTAGCCTTTGTTTTTGGTGGGGAAGTTCGCTTGCGCTTATGTTGAAGTTGAGGGCTGCAGCAGCCACTGTGCCTCGGTGGTTACAATGCTCAGCTGCTTATCCGAATGATGGAGGCCGTATGCTAGTGGAATGTGCACTGTCTTGCGAGTGCGCGGTGAAAAAGAAATCGTGATAATTACGGCGTTACACCAGCTGCATTGTCAAGCCTGAAGCAAGAGTGCAACTGGGTGGCCCTTCTTGCTCATTTTTTTTTTTCAATTTATGTTTGGTTTTTTTTTTTGTGCCTTTGTCCGTTTCCTTCTTTCTTTTTATGTCTTCCTCTGTTTTTTTTTGTCGGTGTCGTTATTTTGTCTTTTTCTTTCAGTCTTGGTCAGTTTCTTTCTATCTCTTTTATGGTGTTTTTTTGCATTTCTCTCCCTAGCTATATCATTTCCGATGGAGGCGGAAATGTTGTAGGCCCATGTACTCATATTTGGGTGCATGTTAAAGAACCCCAGGTGGTCGAAATTTCCGGAGCCCTCCACTGCGTCATCTCTCATAATCATGTGGTGGTTTTGGGACGTTAAACCCACAAATCAATCAATCCCTTGCTATATCTTTCTCCATCTTGTGTCTTTAATCCTCTTCAGTTTCATTCTTGTTGTTTCTGTGGCTTTCAGTTCGTCTTGGCACAAATAATGAACCGTCGTTTGGCAGAAATTATCTGGAACCCCCAATTATCTTCTCAAAGCCAGTAGGATTGATGTGTTAAATGACACAGATTAACCAATGTACATAAACCTGGCTTGAAATCGAGCATTGGAGCTGTGCATTAGCTGCTAAAATGATGCCCAGCCGCGTGGAACTCGTGTTCTGCTACAACTGCTGCGATGTTAGCCCTCTTAGTTGTATACACTCAAACCTCAATATAAAGTAGTGCCAGTTATGATGAAATAAATGAAGTCTTGCAGTACAGCACTTGGAATAAACTTTTATAACAAATTTTTGGATATAAGAAGCCATTTTCTTGTAAGATGCAAGTTTGTTATAATGAGGTTCGAGTGTGATGTTATAATGAGGTCCGAGTGGCACTTAATGCAGGGAAGATCTGGACCGCCTGGTCTCCCTGGTGGAAGTGCTCATTGGTTCTTCCCACTTGGTGGGCTCCAGCCCGCCACCGTTGCCTGGCCGGGAGGGCCGTCAGAAGACGAAGTCTGGTAAGTTTGGGGATCCTGCATAGAGATAGCTATTTAGTGAGCAGGGGTGTACCTAGAAACATAGGCCCCTGCAAAGTTCTCTATTAGAAGCGAAGCAGAAGTTCAAATTCAATGTTCAGTGCCCCCCCCTCTTCCATTCTCAGGTGTGGTCAAGTCCAGCATAAAACAAGATTGTCAGTGATTTTAAATACGAAAAATATGTGATGACATGCTTTTCATAGTAGCCTGCTTTGGTGGACACCTCCTGGAATGCAACATCAAGGTGACATAGCTGCCATTACCTTCGAAGACTGGCATGGCCATAATTATGCATGTTAAACAAGGACAAAACAGATCCTACATAGTACAGGCATCAAGAAGATTTCGAGCACCTTCATTACAAATTAAGTAGGGTGCCCATCCTCACCTCTGACTTGGGTGCACGTTAAAGAACCCCAGGTGGTCCAAATTTCTGGAGCCCTCCACTACAGCGTCTCTCATAATTCTATGGTGGTTTTGTGATGTTAAAACCCACATATCTGTGTATCCAGCCTCACCTGCCCATTGTGTGCAGTCTGCTATGGACGGAGTAACTTATGGGGTGAGTCGGACAATGCGAAGGCAGCTCTTAATAAACTAGGGTGTCTCCTTTTTAGTTGCGAAGCAGCTTGTGAAAATGGCCTGTCCTCTGGCGCCCCATAGCAGCCGCTGGCAAACATTTTGATGAACAAGTGCGTTGCAAATCACAAATTCTCTTTCTTTCGTCGCGGCACAGCACATGCATAATACCCGCTATTCATCATGACGATGATGCACATGAGAAAGAACGAGCATGTTGCAGACCGCACATTCTTTCTGCCATCGCGGCCCTGCACATGCAATGTACCCTCTGTATGCCATGACGTTCTTTTCCACGATCATAAGGAACAAGCACATTCCACACCACACATTCTCTTACTGCCATCACGGCCCACCGCATGCAAGATACCTACTAGTATGTCCGATGACGATGACGCCCACGATCATGAAGAATAAGCACGTTCCAGACCGCACCTTCCCTTTCTGCCACCCCGCCGCAGTGGTCTGTCTAGTGGATAAGGTACTCGCCTGCTAACCTGAAGGTCGTGGGATTGAATCCCTGCTGCGGCGGCAGCATTTTTGATGGAGGTGAAAATGCTGTAGGCTCGTGGCCTCAGATTTGTCAGGGCTCCTTTAACGTCCGAAAACCACCATATGATTATGAGAGAGGCCGTAGTGAAGGGCTCCCGAAATTTCGACCATCCAGGGTTCTTTAACGTGCGCCCAAATCTAAGCACACAGGCCTAGAGCATTTTCGCCTCCATCGAAAATGCAGCTGCCAGAGCCGGAATTCGATCCTGCGGGTCAGCAGCCGAGTACCTTAGCCACTATACCTAGGCGGCGGGCAATGATCGCACCCTCAACTTGCCGCATTGACATGTCATGTGCCAAGTCTAGCTGAACGCGCCTATCATTGTTTCTGTGATCTGAAAGCGGGCATCACTATGCTAATGCCCTAAATTTACTGATTTAAATGAAAGCATTCCTTATTTAGATGGAAGCCCCGCCGCGGTGGTCTAGTGGCTAAGGTACTCGGCTGCTGACCCGCAGGGTGCTGGTTCGAATCCCGGCTGCGGCGGCTGCATTTCCGATGGAGGCGGAAATGTTGTAGGCCTGTGTGCTCAGATTTGGGTGCACGTTAAAGAACCCCAGGTGGTCTAAATTTCCGGAGCCCTCCACTACGGCGTCTCTCATAATCATATAGTGGTTTTGGGACGTTAAACCCCACATATCAATCAATCAATCTTATTTAGATGGAAGAAACTGTTTTGACGCGCGTGACTTACTCAAAATCTCCATAACTGATGCAAAAAAAAAAAAAAAATGCGGTGGCTTCACTCCACGGAGTGCTTCACTCCGTCAGCCGCCATGTTTGTTTTGACATCCCGCACTGTTACTGCGGTGGCCGCCTGTTGGTCGACGTGCGTTCATCCCGCAGCAATGTTTTTTTTTTCTGGTGTGCTTTGTGATCGTCTGTTGAAGCGCCGCTACACCATGGGGCAGTTTGCGAGCTTTACTGCCGCGTTCAAGCTGAAGCCGCTTGACTACGCGCCAGAGCACGGCAACCGCGCTGCCGGCAGACATTTCGGCGTCGTTGAAATCCGGATCCGATATTGGAAAAAAAACACCGCGACATGCTCATGGCTACTAACAGCACGCGATGGGCTTTCCGCGGACCCAAATCTGGCAAGTTCCCTGACATTGAAAAGGCAGTCCTCGAATACGTGAAGGACATGCGCAAGGACGGTTATGCAGTGTCATTATACATGATACAGACGGAGGCGTGCACAGTTTCCCAGAGGCTGGGAGTAGCCACAAAGGACTTCCGTGCCAGTTCCGACTGGACGACACGCTTCATGCGACGGAATGGACTGTCGCTGGCATTTCCAACGCGCTCGACAGAATGGAAGATGACCCTCTGTGGGACAGTGAAGACACTGCCAGTTCCGACAGGGAATCGTGCGGCGACGACACTGACGCCAGTGATGCTTCGGAGTCTGAATGAACATTAGGGGGTCAGAGAGGTAAAAAATAAAATGGCAGTGTGCCATGTATGTAGCTCCTGCATAATGCCTGCATTTTATTACAAAGGTAAGCCTTCGTTTACTTTTATTTTTGGTTATGTTCATGATAGTTGCCGTAAAAATTCTGATTAGCGACTTTTTTGCATTCCCGGTGCTCGGAATATTTTTTCACGGAAAATTTACCCCGTGTAATGATCGCATCCCGAAGTTGGAGTCAATTTTTTTGAATAAAAAAGTGCGATTATTATGCGAGCATATACGGTATGTATGTGGATGATGTTTATGCGCATATATTTATGGTGAGAATCTGGGCATGTCGGTGTGGGAAAAAATGAAGGAAGGGCAAAATTGCTAGTCACAAATTTGTCAGTCGAGACCGAATATTTATTTGTGTCCTGTGTTATATGGTTTTGTTCAGTATATCGCTGAAGTCCTTGCTCATTCTCTTGGATGTGGTTGGCGACAGTGGGGGTGCTCTCTCCTTCACCTCCTTTTTCTCTCGCTCTTTCCTTCTTTGAAATTACCATTTGGCACTTGTCCTATTCATTTTTTTTTTTCGGTTAATTCGGTATTTTGCAAAGCTTTGCTGTAGCAGGCAGGGCATTGTTTTATGTTTAATATTTTAATAGTAAATTTTGCCCACACAAACCTGTCTTTCATCACGGCACAGCACATGCAGGGTACACTCTATATGCCATGATATTGTCAGGATGATGAATTAGCACGTCCAGAACACGTTCTTTTTGTCATCACGGCACAGCACATATATGGTACCCGCTATATGCCATTACGATGACTATGGCGAAGAACAAGCACGTTCACCACCACAGATTAATTTTCTGCCATCACGGCACGGCGCATGCAAGGTACCTACTATACACCATGATAATGATGATGAAAATGATGGTCATAGACAACGACTGGCTTGTGCAGTATATGACTTCTGAATATGCTCTACGGTGCATTTTGTACGACCAGAAACAACCAATCAACACTACGGAAGCGTGCACAGCCTCGTTTTTGACAACTTCAGGCTGGATCCGGTACCACAAAGCAGTGTTAATGAAAGCAAAATGAAAATGGGAATTAAAAAAAAACATACCAGTTATGATCAATAAGCATTGTATACAGGGTATCCCACATAACTTGATCCAAGAATTTGAAAGTGAAAGGCACTTAGGAGGTGAATTGAACCAAACGCATACTACTCGTATTAACCTGTAGGTACTCAGGCTATTATTTATTTCGGCCTATAGTAATTAATTTAAATTCTTAATTACATATTTTTAAATTATAGGCTGGAAACCCAAAATATGAACGAACACTGAGATGTAAGGCGCTTTCAGAAACCACCGACTAAATTGTTTCCTGTACGATACATCTCGCGCTCTTATTTTTTCCACATTTTAAAGAAAGCCCGCGAAATGTTAAGAGAAGCCATGTGATGGACCGCGAGCGCACTGCTATAGGGCTGCTATAGGCTTTCGCGGAAAAAATAAGTGCTAACAACGCAAAAAAAAAAATAACAGCGCTAGATATATCGTACATTGGAATACTCATAGCTTTGGCGGGACCTCAGCGCGAGTTCGAATTACCCGAAAGTTCTAATTAATGAGATTTGACTGAGTGTTTTCCATGGCACGCGTGGTCGCGTAGCGGTACATCGGGCCGCGAGATGGTTGTCTTCTTTGCATGCTTATAGGTGTGCGCCCATCTGAGCATACATTGCCGCAAACTGTTTTAATCTATATAAAAAATAATGGATATACTGAAATAATTGTGGCTTCCCTTCAACTTCGTTATAAAGAGATTTGAGCGTGTTTATCTATCCATCCTCACCTACCCATCGTGTGCAGCCTGCTACGGACGGAGATATTTATGGGGTAAGCCAGACATAGCGAAGGCAGCTGTTAATAAACCAGGGTGTCTATTTGTTAGGTGCAAAGCAGCTTATGAACAAGGCCTGTCCTCTGGCGCGGCATTGCAGCCGCTGACAATGATTCTGATGAAGAACAAGCGCATTGCAGACCACACATTCTCTTTCTGCCATCGCGGCACAGCATGTGCAAGGTACCCATGTATGCCATGATAATGACGGCCAGAATGAACAAGCATGTTCCAGGCCACACATTTCTTTTTTGCCATCATGGCACAGCGCACGCAAGCTGCCCACTATATGCCATGATGACGACGCCAACGATCATAAAGAACAAGCACGTTCTAGACCACACATTCTCTTTCTGCCATCACAGCACAGCACATGCAGGGTACCCACTACGTGCCATGATGATGATGCCAACCATCATAAAGAACAAGCACGTTCCAGATAACGAATTTCCGTTCTGCTATCATGGCAGAGGACATGCATGATACCCACTGTACGCCATGACGATGGCGTTTGGGATAAGGAAGCATGTCCCAGACCACACATTCATTCTGCCGTCACAGCACAGCACATGCATGGTAACCTCTATACGTCATGAGGATAATGCCCACGATGAAGAACGAGCATGTTACAGACCATTCATTCGCTTTCTGCCGTCACGGCACTGCACATGCATGGTAACCTCTATACGTAGCCTCTTTCTTTACAATGCGGAAAAAATAACAGCGCTAGACGTATCGTACAGGAAACAATTTAAATTTAGTTGGTGGTTTCTAAGAGTGCTGTACATCTCAGTGTTCATATTTTGGGTTTCCAGCCTATAATTTAAAAATAGGTAATAAATATTAACTAATTAATTAGTATAGATAGAAATGAAAAATAGCCCGAGTACCTACAGGCTAGTACGAGTAGTACGCGTTTGGTTCAATTCGCCACTGAAGTGTCTTTCATTTTCTAATTCTTGGCTCAAGTTGTGTGGGGCACCCTGTATTACTGTGCACTACTTGGCACTTATTTACATGCTTGAGTGGTCACTGTCACGGGTGATTTAGGATAACACCGAATGATGCCACTGCTTCGCCTACTCGTCATTCACTTCTTGGATATGCTGCAAGTTTTCAGCACTGCAAAAGCGAGCTGTAGCAGCTTACAATTTTAGATTTTAAGGTAGTCTGCACGTGTCTCATTCTCGTCAATGCTTGTGCCAAGAAAGTGTAGCGGCCATTAGTTCATATTTGACATGTCTCTACTGGTTCCAGCATGCGTGCTGCTGAACCAGCTGCGACGCCTGGTGACTCAGCGCAAGGAGCCCGGAGGAGAGATGGACGCCGTGGTGCCAGATTCCACCACTGCACTGCCCATTCTTCCTTCGGGTTCAAAGCGCCGCAAGCCACGAGAGCTCCTGCCTCGCGGACTGTCTCCCTGGAAAAGGCAAGTCCCTTGCGAATGGCATGACTGGTTTTGCCTTGTTTGTTCTAACAAGACAGCGTTAAAAAGAGCTTGTTCTGCTAGAATTGTGGCGTCTGCATCTTAACGCAAACTGCCCAACAAGAAACCCTCCCCTCCCCTCATAAGGGTAAAGAATAATTGGACCAGATTTGAGAGAAGGTGGTCGCTCGGTCCCGGATCGATCATGGGGGCTTATTTTAGATCTTCTGAAAATGAGGTGGGGTGCTTCCTCGGCATGGTTGTTGCAAGCGAGCAATCGGCATTGTCCATGTGCAAAAAATGTTCAATTTGAACGTGAAATGAACCCAGGGCTTCTGCCCGGAGCGCAGTTCTATCTTAGACAGGGTTCTGTTGGGAAGATTTCATAAGAAGCTAAACTCAAGGTAAACGTATCCAAAGTAGCCATGCCATTGAGTTTTAGCACCAAATTTGATGCCAGACAAAAAAAAAATGTGTGTAGAGTTGTTAGTATTCAACATTATCATAATTCTGAATAAGCATAAATGGAGTATAAGGAACACAATATTTTTCACTTTTGATCTCTAAGCTGCACGTTAGTTGCAAATTTGCTAATTATACTTTTAGTGTGCCTGCATACAGCCAGTCTACAATAGAGTTCTTTCAAAAGCATGTTTTGAGCCAACAACTCTGCAAGAACAATAAATGCTGAAGCTGTCTTGAAGCTGTAGAGCGATATTGTAACAGAGCTGCAATGATACCAGTCCAACTTCCAGTAGGGAAATCTCATTTAAGGTGAACAATAGCTTCATTTTGTTATGGATAACTCTTAGACGCATGGTGTTTTAGCATTAGCACCTGGCATCAGTAGTGTGCTATATAGCTGCTCATTTCCTTACATGTGCATATCTGTGTATTTTAGACAGAGGGATACTCGCAGAGTGCCTCAATGCGCACTAGTCCGCTGACGGGAGTAGTACATAAATGCTCGCGCTAAGATGAACCTGATAGAGAAGCTTGCAAATGATAGTTATTGTTTTAAAAATGCTTGCTGTTCTGTCTTGAAATAATGCAAAAAAAAAAATTTTTAGTAAGTGCGCCACAACGGAAGTTTGAAGTAACCAGGCAGTAGCCAAGGGGGTGATCTCAACTTTTTGTCGCCAGACATGGTCGCAAAGTAGCTACCAACAGTACCCCTAATTACAGAGCTGTGCCACTTCTTGAAACTACTATTTGCTCTAAAAGCCCTATAGGAAGGTCGCGTAGTCTGAGGATTCTCCTTCACGCATTAGTACAATGAAACCCCATTAATACATACCTGCCAGGGACGATGGCATAACTACGCACTAAACATACTACGCATTAACCACCAGCTACAAATTTCCATCTCCTGGCATGCGCCATCACCGCCAACAAAGGAATAAACTCGGTGCCACTGGAAATATTGCCTGAAATGCCCACCGCAAAGTCACTTCTTCCCTTTAGCCAAACTACAGGAAAGTGTCTGACTCTCGCACAACCGCCCTATAGCACGGGATGGCGACGCCAATGAGCATTTCGATACTGCCGCGGGATCCGGGATACGCAGTGTGGTACAGCGATAGAATGGACACAATTGCCTGTCTGTGATACAGTTGATCCGTGGTCTGCTTCTAAGCGAAAACTGACGCAGTTTTTTTTTTTTTTTTAAGACGCGGTGAAGTCGCGGTACAGAGCGCGGTAAGCTGCGGTACAGACGCGGTACAGAACCAAACCTTTTACTGCGGGGCTAGTTGCGTGCAGCGTTTCGCTCGCTCTGCGCACACCATGACTGCTGGTTCACTTGCTGTTGAGTATACCCTCTCCACTTCAGGATACGCACAGATTCGGCCAGTAGCCTGCTGGGTTAACGCGGCGATGAAGAGCTTTCTGCAAGCAATGTGCTCTCCGCGATGCTCTAGCAGTCTTGGCAGCGGACCGAGGTGCATTTGGGCTGTTGCTAATTAAAAGCGTGCAGCATGGTAACAACAGCCCTACGCTCGCTGTACGGTGCGTGTGTTGGCGTAATACAGCAAGGTTTCTCAGTGCTCGCGATCTGCAACCCTAAACTCCATGACAGCGAGCTGCTTGCATTTCTGTCAAGCGGTGCGCGCCTGAACACGGTCCCGCAAAACAAAGCGGCAGCGATCGGCGGCCCAGCACGTTCAGGTAGTCCTACTAAAAGCGTGAAGTAGGCCTAAAGTGATGGTACGCCACGCGCGTGCCTGAGCAGATAACTGGGGATGTTTACTGTGACGAGGCTTTTCGCCGGTGATAAGTCATACCGGCACATTTATCGGTGGTCGCCACCTCGCCTTCGTTTTTTCCCCGATGGTTCCTCGCAATGCCATTGCCGCGATCGCACGGAAGTCGAAATGGCTTATCTGCTGATCTCCGCACTTATCAACATGATGGAAAACCATTCACGGCACATTGTGGCGTCTGCAAAGTTCAGCGGAACAATAAAGTTGTCGCGCAAAATGTTATCGCTGTACGCAGTTAGTACACACTAACCGGTAGGCATACGCCGAACACTGCAGCTTAAGTGGTCCGCGAATGCATTAGTCTCTAGGAGACTCGGTCAGGGATTTGTCGCAACTACGTTTTAGCCGTTAGTGCGTTCCCGCTTTAAGCGTGCTGACGAGGTTTCACTGTATATTGCATGGCAGAAGCATAGGATCGCACCAGGCATCAAAACATGTGATTTGCCCAATACGCAATTTAGTTGAAAGGCCTGCCATATGCAAAGCGTATGGGCGTAATCAAGCATTATCAGCAACAGCAAAATATGCAGCTTAGCGGTTGCATGCACTGCCTTACAGATGTATGGTGGGCACTTGGCAACCCTATTTGCGGTAGGCATTCTAGGACAGTTTAAAGTGGCGAATGTGAAACGCACAGACGTTCCTTTCCTAGTGGCACGGTTAAGGCGTCAACCTAGAAGTGGTCAGGCTAGCAGTTAGAAAGGCAACACGAATGGGACCTGATTGCGCTCTCGCGTTGTACACTTAACAGTGAAGCTCAAGTGTCCTATTTTTTCTATTTCAGCATATATTGTCCAGCAGTTGTGTTATGCTGCATTGGTGTCATTCATTTGTGGCTTGGGGGAAGGTCTTGAAGTCTATGGGGCATAACTGAATATAGGAATAGCGCAACCTAGAAGTAGTTACAGCATATCTACAGAAGTAAGAAACAAGGATAGAAAAGAGCGCTGACTTGCAACAATAATTTAATAATGGAGTGCTGTACATATATCGGTGAAAAAATAGAATAGGCATGCGTAGAAGGGTGCAGTTAACAACCAGTGTGATACAATGTCAGCAAAACTCCTTGTGTAAGACATGCATCTTCCTTGCAGAGTGCTAGGTGTGTTGCACCCAGTATCATGTCATGGTGATGCAGCAAGTTGATTCATAGCACTATTCCAAACATGGCAATTTTTTTAAAGCGAAAGCTGTTATGAGATCGCGACAAGGGCAGATTATGGCATAGTAGTTGTCTGTCTGCCATAGTCGTAGTCTGTGTTCATAACCGCTATCGCGCGAAAAAAAAAAGTAAACCAACGCAAAGGGCTGATGACCAAATGGCAATCGAACCCGGTCTTTCTGCGTGGCAGTCCTGTACTCTACCACTGAGCCTTGACAGTGCTCGAGGCTCTCTTGCATACTTACTGTATGCAGTCTTCATGTCGAGTAAAGAATGACAATAACGTATGTAATAAAGCATAGCATTTTGGAACACTTAAGTAACAGCCAGGTATCGCACAATGCAAATTGCGTAACGACTTAGCTACATGCCCCAACCCATTACAAAAACCTCTGGCAGAATTCTTCCTTATTGTCAGCCACAGACTCAACGAAATTCTTTCCAAGTGCTTTCCAAAGTGCATTTCAAGTTTGCTGTGGGTACCACACTTTTCTGAAGAATGATGGGGATGCATCCCCACTGCACAAAATTATGATTTATAGTGTAGTAGGTGCCATGCAAGTGTACCTGTAATTGTAGTTGCTTTAAATGTGTTCAAAAAACGTTCTAGACAAACAGCTTTTCCAGCATTCACTGTGACTGTGCTGCACCTTCCACGCAGGCTTTTTTTTTTTAATGCATTACAACCTTAGCATGCCATGCTTGTCGTTAACAAGTTCGCCGCCACTTTGTGCGAGACTGCTCTGAACTGTACATAGCTTTGTAAAAATGACAGGAACTCGCCATTGAGTTTAGTTTAGTAGCACAGGTATCTAAAACTAAAAAAGTGGTTGCACTTGCTTCAAGCATGCTGCATGCTTTTATTACGGGACAAGTGACAACCCATAAGTGACGAGCATCGTCGGACAGTATATGTATTAGCTCTATTTGGCTTCAAGCTATCCTCGGTTCGTTTCTCCCGTGGTGCTTCGCATCGCCTGCATTCGGGCTGTTTACTGAATGCTGGCTTTTGTTGCTGATCAGAACTACAGTAGGCTCTTAATAATTCACTCGGGGGGCAGCAACGTGAATTGGGACTTTGTTTGTCATGTCAGTTCTCACAAATATAACTTAGGATAACATGCCAAACTTGTGTTGTAATGCTTAGGGTTTCTCAGGGCCGCAGCAGTATCTTGGGCATCGCTGCGTGATTGCCAGTAATGTTTTGAAACGTTGGTGATTTTGTACTGGCAATTGGTACGATAGAGTGCGTTCATGCATATGTGAAGATTAAAAAATGCACTGTCCGCTGTATTCAAATCAATTGCTTATTTTTGAACTTTAGTATAAGTACTAACACAATAGATACTTCATAATGAAGCTTGGCTATATCGAAGAATTGTTAGAGTTCGTCCTTTTTGTGGAAGCTGCGTGGTAGCCAAAGGATTCGTTTTTGTAGTCAATAGCGCTAAAAAAAATTATCTGACTATGGTAGAATGAAACGAATGATCTCAGTGATTCCACTCCTGCTAGGAAGTGCACCAAGCTTGATTTACTGCATCATTCTAGTAAAATTATCATATATGGCACTGATTTCTACCAGACTGAGAAGCAATCGCACTGTGCCAGACTGACTGGCGATCACACTGTGCCAAACATCGCACTGCCACAGCATCAATATATGCACCTTTATCTTGAGGCCGCCAACACATCCATGGACCAAGGGTCATATTACAGAGAAAACAAAGCTCGCTTGCA
The DNA here is from genome assembly GCF_013339725.1 of Rhipicephalus microplus. NCBI lineage: Eukaryota > Metazoa > Arthropoda > Arachnida > Ixodida > Ixodidae > Rhipicephalus > Rhipicephalus microplus. The sequence continues at coordinate 148,129,965 of NC_051167.1, forward strand.
ATGTTTGTGGATACAACTTGGTTTGCTCTGCATACCGATTCAACCACAACTCCATGCACAGTGTCATTGCAGCTTCCGTTGCGCATTTGATGGCCAAAGATGTTTCAATGCATATTGCCGCGCTTGAAATGGAGAACGAAGACGATGTGTGCGCCAACAGTCTCGTGAAAAGGGACACTGACCAAAAAAGACTATGTGCTTTTTTATGCCTTTGGCTGCTGCATAAAAACATGCCGTCTGTTCTCGGACTGAACGTCTCAATGGTATGCTTACGTTTAACCGCGACACTGGTGGAGGTGCTGGACTGCAAGCTACCGATGCTCTGCACCCCATCTGGGAGCCGTTCTTCAAGTCCCGACACGCAGTCACCTGTTGCGACTACAGTGCACCGCTTTAGTCGGTGGTTGCTAGGCCTGTCTCCTTAGCTGACCTCCTTGGACAAACATTCTACCAGGCATTTCGTACCTCTGCCAACGGCCTCCGCCAGCCAGCCACAGGTAGTCCAAGGGATACAAGGCAGCCCTGTTTCCAATCCAGCCTAGGTAACGCTTCTTCAGCCACTTGTACTTGATCGCTTCAGTGGTGCCCCACATGAAGGTAGATGTTGAAGATTGGCTTGAACATTACGAACGTATTGCCGACATTAACCAGTGGAATGCTCAACAGAAGCTCGCCTGCACGTACTTCACCCTCGATGACAGTGCTCACACGTAACTTGAGAATCGAGGAGGCCGTATATCGACATGGGATGAGTTTCGTCAGCAGCTGACTGACACCTTTGCTAGCGTCGACCGTCGAGAGCAGGCTGAGCAGTTGCCCGAGTTAAGACTTCAGAAACATAACGAAACTGTGGCAATGTTTGCTGAAGACATGACACGCCTGTGTCGTCGGGCTGATCCCAATATGTCCGAAGAAAAGAAGTTGCGCTACCTTATGCGCGGCGTGAAGGAACAACTGTTCGCCGGACTTGTGCACGATGCCCCAGCTATCGTGGCCGATTTTATAATAGAAGCCACTGCCATTGAGCGTGCTCTGCACCAAAGTTCGAGACAGTGTGATTGCTCGTCCACCACCACCCCAATCAACGCCTCTTCAGTGACTCTGGACGATCGGGCTCTCTACGTGACCTGATCAGAGATATTGTTCGAGAAGAACTTTAGAAGCTTTGGACACCGCCAGTGGATGCACCAGTGACACTGCTGCACCTTCGTCGCAACCTTTGCAGGAGGCTTTCAGACGTCGGCCCATGTCTCCAATGTCTTCATGCTACCAGCCATCACTTGCCACACTTTACTCGCCACCGTAAGAGGACATGGGACGCCCACAGTTTCGCAAAACGGACGCTTGGCACACTGTCGATCGGTGCCCCCTCTGCTTCAACAGTGGTGGCGCCGGCCATATAGCTCGCTATTGTTGGCACTGCGACACATCTCTTCGCTCGTCTCGGCTAGGGTATGACGATTACCGTGCCAACACCGACTACATTGTTCGCCATGACGACCCTGGTTTTCGAAAACCTCCAACAACGTGGTCTTTCTATCACGAGTTGCTTCCCAATTGCCAGCCCAACTCGGCTCGCCAGTCGCGCTCTCCATCCCCTGCACAGACATCCTCATTGAATCGACGTACTTTTGCTGACCTTCGGGGAACAAGGTCGCCCAGCCCTTACCGGGGAAACTAAAGGCCGCGACTTCTCGGGGTAAAGTCGCAGCCTGACCACAAGACAATAAAACGTCCCCAGTACTGCCGCTACAGAACGAACCGACACCGACGGATATTAACAGCAACGAAACGGTGAGCGCCGACCTCAATGTACTTATTGATGGAGAGCAAGTGACGACTTTAGATGATACGGGTGCCGATTTTTCCATAATAAGTCGCAAGCTGGCCGATCGTTTTGGAAAAGTAAAAAAACCGTGGACAGGACCACATATAAGAACAGCGGGTGGTCATTTGGTGCTCCCTACTGAAAGATGCACAGCAAGAATCTGCATAGGAGATTCCTCCGTTGTCGCTAATTTTCATCGTTCTCCCAGAGTGCTGCAATTATTTAATTATAGGAATGGACTTTCTCGGGGAGCATGGCCCAGTAATCAACATCCCGGATTGCGTGGTTTCGTTTTACGAGAGTGCTCATCTGTCTGATTCTTCATCACCAGAGCACAAATCCTTTTGTCTCAAAGACCACGACATAGTTGTGCCGCCTCGATCATGCGCCCTCGTTTCAGTAGCATGTGATGAACCGTTCGACGGTGGAGGAGTCGCTGACCAACTAACCTCGCTGCTTCTCACTCACACGATTTCAGTAGCACGAGGAATAGTCAATGTCACCGACGGCCGAACGAACTTGCTGTTGACCAATTTCACCTCCAAGTGACGGCACCATCTAAAAGGCACAACTATGGCATATTTTGACGAGAGTGGAAGATGTTTGTGACTGCTTTTCAGCACTCGAAGCAACGCCTACACAATACCCACATGACCTAACACCTAACCTTGACGTCAACCCTACTTTAACTAGGCAACAGCGGGAATGCCTCCTTGCGCTGCTAGCAGAGTTCACGACTGTTTCGGGTCGACCACGAAAGTTGGCCGGACGTCCTTGACCATGCACCGAATCATCACAGAGGACACGGCTAGACCAATCCATCAAAATCTGTACCATTTGGCTTCAAAAGAACGAGAAGCGATAGAACAGCAGGTAATGAAAATGTTTAAGACGACGGTGAGCCCTCGTCACCCTTGGGCGTCACCCTTGGGCGTCACCTGTTGTTCTAGTCTAAAAGAAGGACAGGCAGCCTGCGTTTCTGTGTAGACTATCGAAAGCTAAATTGGGTGACGAAAAAAGACGTGTACCCGCTTTCCCGCATAGATGATTTGATGGACAGGCTTCGAAACGCACGTTACTTCTCTTTTATGGACTTAAAGTGAATATTGGCAAATTGAAGTCGACCCCAGGGATCGTGAAAAAAAAATGCTTTCGTGATGCCAGACGGACTGTACGAATTTAAAGTCTTACCATTTGGCTTGTGCTCCGCGCCTGCTACTTTGCAGCGTCTCATGGATACTGTGCTCTGTGGGCTTAAATGGAGAACCTGCCTAGTATACCTTCACGATGTCATTGTGTTTTCTGCAACGTTTGACGAACACCTTGAACAATTGCAGGTGGATCTTGCAGGCCATACGGGCTGCAGGCCTGACACTCGAGCCGGAGAAATGCCACTCCTGCTTTGAGGAACTACAGTTTCTTGGCCATGTTGTCAGTTACGCAGGAGTTCGTCCAAATTCCGAGAAAGTTGCCGCCATCGCACAGTTTCCAACACCATCAGATAAAAAGGCAGTCAGGCGTTTTCTGGGTCTCTGCGCACATTATCGGCAGTTTATTCCAGATTTTGCGCACATTGCGTCGCCTCTAACTCGTCTCACGAGGGATGACGTTGCATTTGTTTAGGGCGACGAACAGGAAGCTGCTTTCAATGACTTGCGGCAACGTCGATACACGACTCCCGTGCTTGCCCATTTTGATGAGACAGCCCCCACTGACAGCAATGTTGGCCTCTGAACTGTTCTTGTGCAGCGCCAGGACGACGAGGAAAAAGTGATCGCTTACGCTAGCGGAGCTGTCACGCACAGAAGTAAATTACTCGACATCGGAAAAAGAATGCCTTGCCGTGGTGTGGGCAGTTATCATACTTGTCCGGCCGCCCATTCAAGGTTATCGGTGACCACCATTCGTTGTGTTAGTTAACAAGTGTGAAAGATCTTTCCGGGCGATTGGCATGCTGGAGCCTTGGACTACAGGAATTTGGTATGACGATGCTGTACAATTCGGGAAAACGACACATGGACGCTGACTGCCTGTCTCGATCACCAATAGAATCGGCTGCTTCTCTTGATGAAGAGACGGCATTTCTCAGAATCCTCGACATTTCAAACATCGCAGATCACCAGTATGACGATCTTGAGCTACCTGGCTTGATTAATTATTTAGAAGGACAAATCCAGAACGTGCCCAAAGCCTTTGAAAGAGGACTATCGTCGTTCTTTGTACGAAACAATGTTCTTTACAAAATCAGCTTCTTATCAGACGTGTCCACCTACCTGCTTGTCGTCTCTACTGCTCTTCGTTCTGAGGTATTGGCAAGCGTGCCACAACGAGGTCGCATCTAAAAGTTTAGGCTACACACGAAATCTGGGCAGAATTCGGGAGAGGTATTACTTGCCTAGACTCACCGCTTCCTAGAAGCATCATGTTCAGACCTGCCTCGATTGCCAGCGGCGCAAGTCACCTCCGACCAAACCAGCCGGTTTGTTACACCCTGTCCAGATCCTGCCAACGCCTTTTGATCAGATCGGAATGGACCTTTTGGGCCCACTTCCCGTCTCTAGTGCTGGTAGCCGCCGGGTTATAGTGGCGACAGACTACCTTACTTGCTACGTCGAGACAAAAGCTATCCAGAGAGGCACAGCAGAGGAGGTGGCCCAATGCTTCATAGAGAACATTGTGCTGAGAAACGGTGCGCCGTCAATCGTTATAACAGATCGCGGAACCACATTCACGGCTGCGCTTTTAGATCATGTGTTGGTGCTCAGCGGTACTATTCGCCGTAAGTTGACAGCCTACCATCCACAAACCAAAGGCTTAACCGAGTGGCTCAACAAAACTATGAAAGACATGCTTTCAATGTATGTGGACATTGAGCACAAAAATTGGGACAAGATTCTCCCTTACATAACGTTTGCATACAATACTGCTTAACAAGGAACCACACGGATGTTCCCATTCAGCCTTGTTCACGGACGAGAAGTAAGGGTGATATTGGATGCGATGTGGCCACATAAATGTGATGACAACAAAACTAGTGTTGACGCGTTCACTCAACGTGCAGAGGAAGCCAGGCAGCTCGCACGTATGCGAATATACCAACAGCAAGAGTACAACGCAGGTCGCTATAACCTATGTAACTTGTAACGTACGAAAACGGGGACAGGGTATAGGTGTGGATGCTTGTACGAAGACGGGGCTATCCGAATAGTTGCTCAAGAAATACTTCGGGCCTTTTGAATGCTGCAATGAATGAGTGACGTTACTTACGAGTTCGTCCCAGATAGCCCAAACTGTACAAGGCGTCGCCAGCACCGACCTGATCTTGTGCACGTAGTGCGCATTAAACCATGCGTCAGAAAGTGACTCTGCGAAGCACCGTCCCTTGCACAAAGTGACTTTATGCACGAATGACTAGCTCAGCTATAGCATGGGGGCGATGCTCTTTTAAGGGGAGGCAAATGCCGAGCTCGAAATAGACAGAGAATGAAGACGATGTGTGCGCCAGTCTCGTGAAAAAGAACACTGACCAAAGATGACGACGTGCCTTTGTTTGTCTTTGCTCTTGGCTGCTGCATAAAAACACTCCATCGCTTCTCAGACTCAATGTCTCAGCAGTCTGCTTACGTTGAACCGCGACAATATAAATAAAATGCTGTCGTGCATCAGGAAAGTTGCAAAAAAAAAAAAATGTGGGTAGTACCACCACCTCAATTTTCACACAACAGACGGCGTGACGTTAGATTCTGACAGTGTCTACTGGGCCTATGCAGTTCCCAATTGCTAAATCTGAAGTACATTGACCTCCGAGGGTGCCAGAAAATTTTGTTGAGCCAGTGTCCCCACAATTTGACAAATACAATTGGAAATCCGCGACATCATGTGCGAAGATTTCAGCGTGAATACTTAGTAATGCAACTTGAACCTTGCTTTTCTCCTCTGTTAGTAAACCTGTGATGGTGAAATGAATCGTATCAAAATTCTCAAAGAACCAAATCAACTATATGGGCTGATATGGTTCTCAAAGAACCATATCAGCTTAAACCGATCCGATGCTTCATTGTGTTCCTTTAAGAAAACGGAGCAAAGTCCAAGCCAGGCTTGACCACAGACTGTCGCATGGGACCTGGGTTCGACCTTATGCCTTGAGCTTGAAGCCCGAGCTCCCTGTGAAAAGTACAGCTTGCGAACTTTGAGCGGGAAATGTGACAGGGACACTATCACACTAGGCACCGTCAAAGTTTCTTACATGTGCTCAAACCTCAATATAACGAATATAGATGTTATGAAATATCTGTTATAACGAAGTAGAGAATGGCCTTACAATAGATAATGTTAAGAATGTACCTTTATAATGGTTTCTTGATACAATAAAGTCATTTTCCTGTGAGATGCCATTTCGTTATTATGATGTTTGAGTGTATGAAACGCATGCTGTGGTGGGTGGCAGTTTTTTTTTTTTTTTTTTTTTTCAGTACACCAGAACTCGTGTGGTGCTCCGCTGTGAACTTGGTACCCTAGTAGACAGGCAAAATATTTTGTCACGGCAGCTGGTGTGGGTGGCGGGGGATTTCAAAGTGGCTTCACGACCTATCCTGTTTTTTCGCAAATTTTATCTCTTGCAGAGTGCCTTCCCCACAGCAAGTTAGGCATTTTTGGTGTGTGAGTAGTGTACTAATACAAGAAAAATTCTTTCTAGTTCCTTTGTACTGAAATTGTAGATGAACAAGCCTTATTGCATAGAAGTAAAAATTGTCTATGGAGATAGTTATCAGAACTGCGATACATCATTATGGAGAGCATTTCATTTTATTGAAATTTGTGTTGTCAAGGTTTGTGTTTGATTTACAGGTCGATGGAAAGGTTGGTTTTCTATTCACTATGAAAGCCTTCTCTTCTCTTCCAGGCTTTCCTTCTCTTGCGATTCCTGGGGTTCTGGAAGGTATACTTCGTATCCATCGGCTCCGAGTTACCTTGTCTTGTTTCTTCGCCTCGCTTGCATGCCACGTTTTCTTTTTGTTCCAACGCCCTCATGCGAGCTATGTGCTTTGCAATAGATGTGCGTCGCTACAGGTAAATGCATGTTGAGTCGGATAAGCTCTTCCACCGGATTCTTTAACTTTCTCAGCAAGAATGGACAACCTGACTATGGAAATCATGGATTCTGTTGCGACACATCTAAATGCGTCGCACTGTGCCGTAACCCTAACTTGTTACGGCGTTTTCATAGTTGTCGGGCCTCGCTTGTGCCAAGGTAGTGGGGAGTTGTTTGCTTTTTAGGGGCTGGGTGCAGTTGTGCTGTTTCTGCTTACTAGGTCGTGTTTTTTTTTTTGTTTTTTTTTTCGACGCTGGTGCTTTTTGAAAACTCCATTGCATGGTGCTGTACATTGCCATGTGGGCTCGGAGCTCTTTTCTCTATTACCATGGGTCCAGTGTTCACTTTTCTTTCACATAATTTAAGAGGATATTTTTGTCATGGATGCACTCAAAATGTACTCAAAATATGTACTATTATAAAGAACGAAGTGGTGTTTGTGTTGGGTGTGACTTTATGTGACTAACGCTTATGCCTGCTAATTGCCTGGGTGTAGTGTTCTTAATTCTCTATATGTTTGTGGTATTTTAGGTTCCAGGATTAATCAGCTTTGCTTCTGTTGCAGTGTGCAGGCTTTTTTATATTGATCTTGCTGTTTGATTAGTCAAACAAAGCTGTTTTGCTATAGCAGTATTAGTGTAGTGCATTTTGAAAAAGCAGGCACTAGAGAGGAAGAGGTCAGTCTGGATGTCTGTCAGTTCATCTCTATAGTATGTGGAGAAAACTCTCCGCCCATGGGAAGACCTTGTGATGTCCCAATGTGTGTGGAGCGTCTAGTCTAGAGATGTCTTCTGAGATGAAAGTTTAAATGTCCTATGAAGGACACGCCAGGCATGTTTCATCTACATCTAATACATACCACACAGTGCGAGGCATGTTAGGGAAATTTGACCCAGTCACTTTCAGGATTATGTAGAGGCTTTAAGTGATGAGCAATGGTTTAGCAGAGATTTCTTATCGCTGGTGAAGAGGCTGCACAGAAAAAAATCTCCTGTTGTCAGAACATTGCCGCCAGCAACATTCCCTGTTCGATGTCGCCATGGCAATGGAGCATAGTACACTCAAACCTCATTAGTATAACAAAATTGCACCTTAGCCACAAATTTGATCTAAGACTATAACTATTGCAAGACTATTTTTAATTTACTTCATTATAACAGATATTTCATTATATCCAGATTAATTATATCGAGGTCTGAGTGCACACGAGTTTGCCTAGTCTTCGTGCTTGTGGCTTTGTAGGCACTTGTGGATTCCCTGGGATACTTTCTTTTGGCCTGTTTCGAATTACAGCAACTTATCGTGAACCTGGTGAGCCGATTCAATTTGGTCAGCCGATTCAATTTGGTCAGCCCAAAAAGACAAGGACTAAGGCGACGAAGTGGGCATACTGAAAATTGTCTTTTGACAAAGCGGGTGCAGGTCGCCCAGAACTGAAAGAATGAAGCGTGGGCGAATTCTTGTGTACTACCCATCAATCCCACGCTGGCTGAAGCCCGACACATCACAGCACCCATAGTGACGAACTTGCGCCAGATTTCTCTCTAATGGGCTGTTATGAAACTACAATCGTGAAGAGTGCAGAGAGAAAGTCCTTCGAAGTTGGTGTGTGCCATTTCCCGACAGGGCGAAGCGCGAGGAGGGGCAGGCGTTCAGCCGGCACCAGCAGCAGGCGTGTGCCACTCCCGAGCTGCTCGACAAACTGCGCGAGGAGGTTGCTTCGCTGCCGGTGAGTGTCCGAAGCTTGTCCTGCTGTAGGAGTGCGCATTGCTTGCAATGAATGGAGGGGAACTTGGGCAGGGGTAATTTCTTTGTGAGACGCAACTGAATGAACCTAAAGGACAATGAGGCCAGAAAAATGTAAGCAAGGCTATTTTCAAATGTAATCTAATAATTGACACAAATGAAAATGAAGCAATGTGGACTGGGGAAAAACTTTCAGCCGGTGGGATCCACACCCACAACTTTTGGATCAGACATTAACACTTCATTGTATATAAAAACTCGTAAAAGTATACTTGCGACGCTATCAATAGCAAGGCAATTCAATTACTTTTTTTTTTTGCACGTTAAGCTTTTTTTTTTTTTATGTGCGGAGGGACCCGGTGGTGGGCAATGGCATATAGCACCAGAAAAATTTCTTCTGATTATTTATAACCTCTTGCAACAGGAATCCTACCTCTGCATATAGTAGAATCTCGCTGTAGCGAACCTCAGTATGAAGGTTTTTTTTCACATTAAGGACTTTTTCGAAAATCCCACTCCAAATATTCATTGGTTTAATGTAAAAATATTTCACTACTACGAATTTCAGAATACAGATTGTTCCAGAATAATGTAACGAATTTTTTCCCTATTGCATTTTCACAACACTTCGAAATAACGAATAACGATTTAAAAAAGCTACTAGCGGCTGTAAAAAATAATGTCCAGCTCCGTAGCTGCCAATATCATCATCAGAACACTAGCGTTTTTTTCTATCTGCCCACCCTTTTCAAATGTGCGATAGCCCTATCTCCATCGTTATCGCCTGGAACTTGTCTTGCAGACTTGTCTTTCACATTGGGCTTCGTCCCGTCACCCTTGTTTTTGTCGGGCAGCTTGACATGCGAGCAGCTTTCTAGCCTTTTTGTTGGTGGTTGAACGTTCAAGATGAGCTCGGAAGCACCACGAAAAGAATGCTACGACAGTGAAGAATGCGATGCGAGTCACCTAAAGTCGTTGATGAATGGAGTTGCTGATAACCCTCGTGTGCTGCACTAACACTCGAACACTACGCTCAGTGCCGGGACAAAGTGTGCATATGGGCTTTGCTGACAAGTGGTGAGATCCATACCATTTATCGTGATAAGAAAATGGCGACGAGTGCGAAGCTGACATTGAAACAGCACGCACGGACCAACGTAAAAGATCGATCGGTATTGACCGCCGATATTTGCAGTGCGTAAGAAGGATGCGCACGCTTAACAGTTCGAGTTCGTCTATCTGCAGTCGAGCTGCCCACAGTCAGGCTGCCTCTTCCTCAAAGAAACATGCACTGTTTTTGTAATATTCCTGTTTGTTTGTTTTCTCATGCTTACTTGAACGTCACAAATGTATGCACAGCACAGGTAGGTGACTCGCGCATTTGCCTTTACGCATTTTTGCGCATATCTTTAATACTTTCACTACGACTTTCAAAATAATGAATGATTTCTAGCAGTCCCTTGAGATTCGTTGTATCGAGATTTCTCCCTATATGCTTGATTAAGTTATCACATCGGCAAGCAGATGCCTGCTCGGAACATCACGGTTGCATAGGAGGAGCACAGGTTGTGACCCAACAGGCACCCATGCTGCATTCAACGTGTTGAAGAGCCAACAATTCATTATATTGAGCTTTGCATGCTAGAGGAAACTAAACAAAAAAATAAATGGGTGGGACTATCACTGATACTTCGATGGAAGACAAAAGTGAAGCGATGCGAAGGTGAATGCTTGTGCTGTCTATTCCTTTTCTGTTAGTGTTGGCATGTGGAAATTCTCTTAGTTGATGCTCGCAAGAAAACGCATGGGTACACACTGGTTTCTATCGCTCTATAACTGCTTTTCATTTCGTATCTCGTTGCTGTCTGAAGAACGTTGCATTGTTACAGCACTGCCGCACTGTGTTACTTTGTTCTCTTCCAACAACAAAAACACATAACAAAACAAAGCCTGCAAACATTTCGCTTTTCAGCCATTGCAGGTGGAGGACAATGTTGGTCCAAAGTGGAGATGCCAATGTGCCTGCGAGTGTGAATCCTCTGGAAAAAGGTAGGCTTTCATGGCAACCCTGATTCGAGAATATTGCGACTACTGGCACCTTTTGAAGTGCACCGCGCTGGCTTTTTGATAACTGCTTGGGTTTAGTGTCCTGAAACCATGATATCATTATGAGAGGTGATGGAGTAGAGGGATTCAGAAATTTTTACCACATGGGGTCCTTTAAGGTGCACCTAAATCTAAGTAACAGAGTCGCAAGCATTATTGCCTGCATCGGAAAGGCAGCTGGGGTTCTATACTGACTACATAGCCAATTTTTCGCTATTGCATTGATTGCTTTCCCTTGCTAAAAATGGGCTTTCTTACCCTCGCGGGAACTCGTGGAATGCACTGAAATTATATATAATGAACCCAGATGTAATGAGCCCAGATAGAATGAAATGCTGGTTATAACAAAGTAAATGAAGAACAGTGTTGCAATAATGTAAAGGATACCTTTATAACGAATTTTGGTTATAACGAACTTACTTTTGTGTAATATGCAACTTTGTCTGAAACATCACTGGCAGTCATGTAGAGCTGTCTATGATCTTTCTGAAGCACTGGGAGGCGGTAAATATCTCGGCACAAGTTGGTATGTTGTCCCGAGTCTTATTTATGAAAACTTCCTATAGTTCATACAAAATCTCGAAGTTCCCTGTAGTTTGAGTTATCGAGTCTACTGTATTTTGAGCAAATTCAAATTGTTGTTGCAAAACTTTTTCTTGGGCAGCACCTTGCAACTTCCGGTGTGCAAGTAAAATTTGAAGGACCGGTGAGGGGTTCTCCTAGAAATATACCCAAACCTCATTAAATAAAAAAAAAGTTGCATCTTACTAGAAAATAAGTATGTTATATCCAAAGTTTTGTTGTAAAAATTTTACAACACTGTACCTAATACAAGGCTATTTTTTATATACTTTGTTATAACCGATAATTATTATATTCATATTCGTTATATTGAGGTCTTATTGTAAAATGTGCACTGGCACCATGGCATGCCTTCCTCTTTGTCCTGCATGCGACATTGGTTGCAAAGTGTCGTGTTGGTCATTGCAGCGGCTGCAGTCCAGGAAGAGAGTGGCTCTTCCGACACCATCAAACAACCAGAGCCCAAGACTGAGCCAGCGGTACCACAGACGGCGCACTTCTTCCGCGGCACCAACACCACATCGTCGATCAAGACCAACCTTCGCCGTGGTCGGCCCAACTCCCTGCGGACGGGGCTGCCGTCCCCGCGTCCATTGCGGCACGGGCCGGGAACCAGGAGGCACTCTAGCACAGGTTTGTGGGAACTTGCTGTCCTGACAACTGAACAACTTGGTGCACCTAAATGTTCCAGCTTATTGAGACTGTTGCAGTATCAGGCTAATTACTAAGACTGTGCAGCATTCTAGCCTCGGCTTTCCTCACATGCTGTGCACTCTTCCAGCTTTTAAAGCAGAGTTTCCCGCCAGACTAGTTTCCAGCAGGTCACTGCGTGCCTAGACAAAAGCTTCTTGCACCACCTAGGGAGCAGTGATGTCTTCAGAAGCATTGGAGTGGAACCTCCCGCACCCTTTACAGACCATAGCACGCCCATCTTGCATCTAAGCTGCCGGCGACATACTCTCGCACTCAGACGACGTTTTGTTCTGAACTGCCGAGCTGTGTACCTCTTGCACCAAGTTAACTTGGCAAGTGGCACTTCTCAGAGTTTGAAATGCAAAAAAGCACCAGTTGACGCCGCTTCCACTGATAAGAAGTTGTCTGGGCACTACTGCACTGTCTTTCGATGCGAAAACAATCGGTGCAAGAGAAAAATACTGTTCATTGGGAAGATCGCTACATGGTGCAGGAATTGGGCCGGTGCGGTGTTTGGGGTGGCACTGCTTTCCATTTGCTACGAAAAACGCGGAGCGCTGGCACCAGTGGATAATTGCAATCAACAGGAAAAACTAGGAGCCCAGTAGAAGTGTATAAGTACACTTGCTGAATGCATTTAAGCGTGACACCAGCTGTTTGGCTTTACAGTAGTAATTTGCATGCAGTATACTTCTAGTATGTGGTGCCAAATTACTGCTGTATTGTTTTGCAGACCGCGTACAAATAACATTAGATACAGTAAAACCTCCTTAATTCTAAGTCACTAGGGCTGCAAAAAATCTTCTAATTAAGCGGGTTTTTTTAAGCTGCCAGAACATACAATAGATACTGACCAAGTATATATTGTGCGGTTCTGGCAAATAAATCTTGTTGTAAGTCAGTGCCGCTGTCTGTCTCCTTCTTTTTCTAGTCTCTCGTTATTGGCGCTGTTTTTTATGTGAATCATGTCGTACCAACTCGCCCAAGCAACCACGTTAGATACAAAAAATGCAATGCAAGCAATGTTATCGGGGCTGGTTGTCCGTTTTGCCGGCTCCAAGGGTTATGCTTCCCAGCAATGCTTGGTCTTAATTTTTCTGTGAGGTTCTCTGCTGCTGCCAAAAAAAAAAGACTGTCGCGATCAACTGAAATGCGCACCTGCGGAGAACAAGACATCTTCACTACAACACTGTAGTGACACGCGGGCGGCATGTCTCCTGCTGCTCATTGCGTCAGCACGTCATGATGCTCACGCAATGAGCCCATTCTTTCTGGTAAAATTATTTAATGCTGGTGAATGCTTCGAAATCCGCAATGTCTTTTGGCTGGGAAACATGATCATTGAAACTTTAGCTCGTAGTTTTTGAAGTAAGTGTTGCAGACAAAAACTCTGCCAGCAGTGTAAGTCCGCTGGTTGTCAGATAAATTGGCAATCGGAGGTTTGCATACCCTTAATTAATTTCTTTACAATCTCTGCAAGATTGAGTAAACCGTGACACGCTGACGTTGTGAGAAACATGCAATATGCTGCGTGCGTGTTACTGCTGTGGTGCAGTAAAGCAGGTCTTTTAGACAGGCGCACATTTTGATTGACCACGAAACTTGCTTGTTTTTGCTCCGCAAGTAGTGAGGCTGGGGTGCTTCAGCTGCCACTCATTAGTATCTCTACATTGTGGGGCCTTCTCGCCCTAGAGGGCCGTCGTTTCCTTAGAATTTTGGTGAAATCGGGATTGGGAATCGGCACATGCCACCCAAAGTTTTCGAATTAACCACAATGGTGCCGACCGCCACTTCAAATTATCTGTTCGGACTTGCATTACAAAGTATGAGACTGCGGGAATATTTCGAATCAGTGAGGGTTTACCGTATTAAGAATAGCGCGTGCATACTCGCACTGTGTACATTTCGCACAAATGTAACGACACACTATCGTAATGCAAAGAAACATCAACTGCAAAAAGTGTGGCTTTCGGTGCAGTATAAATGCAACATTCCTCGACTGTCGCTAGGCAAATTTGCGTTTTCAGCCGGCGTCACTGTAGCACTAAAAGATCTTATTCTGGCTGGCACTTTTGCGCCACGTGTGTTGAAAGTGCCAGGCATGACTGGAAAATCATAAGCACATTCGGTGCATGGGTGCAATACGGAACAGGATTCTATAAGTATAGTGGTGCTGGATGAAAGCACAAATATCCCCTAGCGATAGTCAAAGCACGTGGCAGGTTGACTGGGTAGCCATGCTTTCCGCTGTTCAGGTTAAGCAAGTAGTAGCTTCTGCAGCCAGCATTGCACATGCTGTACACATTCTGGACTGTCGAGAAAGGTCTTCTCGACGTATCACTCGACAAAAACTTCCGAGATAGCAAAAGCGCAAAACATGCTTAAGGCTGGACTTGGGTTGCAAAGTTTCGCATTTGATTTGCCAAGTGTCTGCCAGCACGGAAGTCCAGGGTGTTGCTTTGCCGCGCTTTCGACGGATGGCGTGGCGTGCTTCCTAAATATGGCAGCACACACTGAGCTCGCTGTGTTCTGGTGTATGGAGTGGCAGAAGGGGATAATGTATTTGAAAAAGTGCCCAGGGTATTAATAAATGAATTGAACAAACTAAATTTTCTAAACGGGGCCGCATTCGAACGTATAGGTACCCCTGAAAAAGATTGTCTTGAGCTCTGTGCTAGACATTCTAGCTTCCGAGAAGTGATTCAATTGGAATGACATGAATGCACATTATACATAGTTCAAGTCAAATCTAAAAGTGAGTACCTTCATGAAGGATTCATTGAGTTTTACAGTCAAGGCTCCCTGCAGGACATGTAAAGGAACATGAGTAATTGTGCAGATCAAGGAAAATATCTTCTTTGTGTAATTTTTTGCGAAACGCACATTTCTTCATGTGCTTTTTAGTCTTCATGGAAAAATGCTGATGCACATAACAAACTTGTTGCTGATGCTGCCCAAAAACAGCATTCTGGGGAAGGCTGCAGCATGCTACAAAACTGTCTCGGCATCCCGTGACTCCAAAGGCGGATTTTGTACACGTCAAATTCACCAAATTCGCAGGGTATAATGGCACTCTATTCTTCTTATACAAAAGCGTTCTGTGCCGCCCTACACCAAGACATCCAACTTGTTTCTGGTAAGGTTCATTTCAACCTATGCATTGAAAAAACATGCATGATTCTATGGCAGAGAAAAACATACGCTCAACGGAAGTCACACTCAAGACCTCTCTGTCTCCTACAAACGATGCCAGGCACGCCATCGACAGGCACCACTGCCACATTTTCTAGAGGCTTTCCAACTGCAACTGCTACACTCGCTGACCAATTTTCGAACCTGGATACGGCCAAGAAATGGTCCGAAAAATCGCAGTCCGAAAACTTTGTTTTTGCCAAAAAGTGAAATTCATTGCATTCTGGCTAGCTTAAAGAAGTCCTTGATGCTGTCTTGCCTTATATTACGCTTGTATTGCATTTACGCCTGTATTGCATTTACGCCTGTATTGTATTGCATACAGAAATTGCATTTGCCTGTATTTGCGCCAGGGTGACATCCTCGCCATAAATGTCCATTATGAAGGCCGCCGCGTGGATGATTTGTGCCGCCGATGGCTGCGGGTGGTCACCTTCGTTGTCGTCATCGGAGCCGCTCTCTGGCAAACCTGCTTCAGAATTTTGTCTTCTGTGGGCTCAGTGCACGAAACATCGTCGTCTGCACGAGTGAAGCCCCGAATTGTCACTGTGGCAGGAACATCCACTCCACCACTTCGCAGATTGCAGATTAAGTTTTCACCGCCATTCATTGCCCTGTCCAGATCGCGAATGTCCGGATCATCCGCCTCGGCCTTTTCAGTGTCACCGAAACCTGCATGCCTAAAACGATTCACAATGGTCTCCCGCTTCACCGCCTTCCATGCCTCGGCTAGCATATAGATGGCGGCCAGGATGTTGACTTTGTAGGCTTTGCCACTGTCAAGGCACAGCACGGTACGATTGATCAGGCGGGCACGGTAGTGTGCTTTGATATTTCTGATGTCGCCTTGATCGATTGGCTGGAGTTCGCCTGTCTTCAGTGGCAAAAATTTCAATTGCATGGCCTCATGGTTAGGCATGCTCCCATGCATGCCGCAGTTTTCTATGAAACGGATAACTTTTCTGTGCTGACGTTGTAGTGTACATATATCCCGAAGCAGTACGGCCACTAACGTGGGTCCGGTCCTAGCGAGCCCGCACAAAGGCGATGGGCTGGTCTCAATTCCCACATTCCCCTCTCCTAAATTTTTCCTTTACCGGTCTGCAAAGGCAGCCGCTCTTTACCCATGCAGTTAAAATGACACTGCTATGAGCAACAGCTAACCTTAGTGCAGCCCTGAAACTCCTGCTAAATGATGAAAGAAGAAACAATAATAACAAAATAAACACATGACACTATAAAAAATGTTTGCAAAAGGGAGTACAGGGAAGTAAGGCTAGTATTCATGGTGCTAAGGCGGGATAGTGTCCACCACGTGGAGGGCGGAAAAGCGTGACAATATCCGCAGGGTGCGATGCCTGAGTGCGAGGTCAGAGGCACGGAGGGTGGCTCTCTGATAGCTCGTGGCTGCTCTTGATTAGTCGCGAGTACGACCAACGCTGCTTTGGTGGTCATTTGGAGGCCCCGTATTTCTCGATGGAGACGGGGGAACCTCGCTGGGAAGTCGGGCCTCTCCAGGGATCGGGGAGGCCGAACCGAAATTGGCTGCCTGGCGTTGGCTGGCCGCATATAACTGTTGTCAGTGCTCCTCGCGCAGGAGCCAAGGTGGAAGGGGCAGCAGGGCTTCTAGACGACTACCGAGAGCAGAGCACAGCGTCAGTAGGTCAGTGCCTCGAGCACCTCTAGTGTCCACATTGACGGGATGAAACCACGATGCACGCTCTTCACGGGCACGGACTGAAGTGCCATGCATGTACACACACACATTACCGACGGCTGCTCGAGCTAAGGCGCAAAGCATGCATTGTCTCTCTCCATGCATAAGCTCAATATTCAAGGCCACAACTCCCTTCACCGGCAGACAAAATAAACATGAAAGAAAAAGTAAGACAGAGCAAGAATGACACTCAATATCTGGCTACAAGAACATAAAAACATAAAATACAAATGAACACTTAATATTAGACAAAAGAAGCATGAAACATAAAATACACATGAACACTTAAAAAAGAAACACTGGCAGCAAACTGGGTGGGTTTGACTTCTTTACATGAACTGGCCGTGAGGAAACTGACCAATACTGAGGCTAGACAGTAAACTGAAGGCCTTCAATTGCGGAGAAGTCCGCCGTTCGGCACGAAATCACAAAGGTGGCCGCTTTTTCAGATTATACCGGTGCGGGGTCCGAATGCAGTCTGCCGCCCCGGGTGTGCTCCATTGCTTGCGCGAAGTGCCGCAGGGTGCTGCCGCGAGATCGTCAGACCGTGATACAAAGGATTTCAGGTCTGCGATATGGGCAAGGCTGAGTTTTCCCGAATGGGAATCTTTCAGCAAATACGCGAGTGGAGTCGGGGCTTCCTCCACTTGGTACGGACTTAGCCACTTAGAAGCGAGCAAGGGTTGAGAACCTCTTACTGGCATCGCTAAAAACGTGGTAACGCTACAGGACATGATCGCCCACCTCAAAAACTAGGTTGCTATGGTTGCGGTCATATTGGGCAGACTGCTGAGCCTTGGCCAATGCCAAACTTTGCCTTGCTTTGCAGAAAGCTCGACAAAGCCTGTCCTGAAGTGTTTACGTGTAAGCGGAGCAGTCTGCCTGCGTCTCCTCGTCCCTGAGCTGGCATTGAATGACGCTGGTCACCGGATTTGCCAACTCCCTTCCAAAATTTAAGAAGGCGGGCAAGAAACCAGTTAAGTGACTCTCGCATGTTCGAATAGCGAACGCGAGCTCACTCAAATGGTTTGCCCAATCCCTTTGACTTCCGGCAAAGGACGTCAGCATCTTGAGCATACGATTGACACGCTCCATCATATTGGACTGGCGATGGTAAGGTTAAGTGGTGCAGTGATCAATTTTGAGGGAACGGCATGTGACACCAAACACCCGAGCGGTGAAATACGAAGCATTGTCCGTGATGAGCCTTTCCGGGAAGCCGAACCGGCAAAACACTTCCTGCAGCTTCTCAAGCACCGCTCGCGCTGTCACCTTCCGAAGAGGAAACAATTCCACCCACTTCAAAAAGCGATCAACACCTATCATCAGCTGAATGAACCCCTGCTTACTTCTGGGAAATGGTCCCATTAGATCGCAGGTGGTCACTTGCCACGGATGCTCACTGACAATCGGTTTCATCAGACCACGCGGTTTGCCACCCCTTCATTTCGCCATTTGACAGACTCCGTAAGAACGGCAATAGCGAAAAATTTCGCGCTTCATGCCGGGCCAGGTCACAACGCGGCTCAGTTTTGCAAAAACTTTCGAGCTACTCAGGTGACTGGCCATGGGTTCGTCGTGAGAGGATCGCGGGAGTGCGGCTCTCAAACTTTTGGGCAAAACCACCTTTAACGGGTTGATGGACTAGTTATCAGTGGCTATATATTTTAGCAGGAGTCCTTCATGGTCCAGCAAATATGAATTCGCTGGGGACTCGGCAGCACACGCTCGTTCGAGCCCACCTATTCGCGCCCGCGGCTAAGCAAGCAGCGTATCAGCGTTCCGTCCCTCTGAGACGGTCGCTATCAGCGCCCGCTGCAGGACAAGCAGTGTCACGGCGCTCCATCTCTCCGAGATCGTCACTCATTTCATGACAAAACTGATAACTTTACTGAGCCTTCAGAAGCTCTTCTCTGCTGAAAGCGATTCCTGTTCTCCCAAAATAGGGAAGTTTGGTATCGTGCCCACTCAGGATCACAGCAACGGCCGCATGCACGGCGTCACGAGTTTGCTCTCAGCACTATGGCCTTCGGAAAGCTCCCCCGCTTGGCCGCTACGCAGTGCACCGCTTACCTGGATAGCAGCCAAGGTTGTCCGCATGGGGACTCCCCATTTTTGCCGCTTTTTCGCCCCCGACGCTTGCATGTGCCAAGGCACCACGAGCGACCATTGCACCGGAATCAAGGTTCTCGGCAGACAACAGGGGGCACGAGATAGCGCGTCAGCTACCACGTTGGTTGTGTGTTCACCATAAAAGGGGGTGATGACACGGACGGGTGCCGAAGGGTGCTCGTCGATAGTGGCGAGGGCCTCTTTGTGCAACGCGGCATCCGCCTAAAAAAGTCAGCGGAAAAAAATGCCTCGAAGCAGGCATGTTGCAACCAGCCTGAATTGCGCAGGCGATCTAACTCGCTAAGAGCAAACAAAAGCTTGGAGATTTTAGGTCGGTTCGATTCACCTGCACCAATTAAAATCGGTTCATGGCTGTGCACACGAAGTTCAGAAATTGTGCAGCGCGAGTTCAGCGGTGCAGGCACAGCGCAACCCCCGAAACGAATGACAATGTGCTAGCAAGGTGCAGGCCTTATTTCTGTTCGCTTAATTTACGCCGTTCAGCTAACACTGAAAGATGCCAAACCGCACATGTGGACAGTTTATGAGGCACAAACACCTTGGCAAAACACACCGCGTTAGTAGAGGCGGGTACGGCGCCTACGCTTAAGTGCTGCGTCGTCTGCTCAGCTGCACGCGCGGCTGCACCAAGCGGGCACCATCAGCGTAGGAGGTGCATGAAAATCGTGAACTAATGCTGCATCTCTTCTGCACCTTTTGAAGCGAATGGCAGGGTTCAGTGGTCGTCAATGCTGCAGTGCTGAAATGAATTACAAAGTGCAGCACCTCGTGAACTGGTTCACGTGGTGCAGGCGAATCGAATGGACCTTTTATACAGCATTGGGTGCCTCTGTAGTGTACACGTATCCCGAAGGAGTACGGCCACTAGCGTGGGTCTAGTCTTAGCAAGCCGCAGTGGCGAGAACACAGTACTGCTCAAGGTCACAACACTTTATTGACCGCGGCAACACCAAAACACAGTACAGAGCCCGTTGCAAAGTCGCGGCAGGAAAGCAAATGGGCTTATCCACGCTACGGGCTATAAATACTACACAGGGGTGCCGCGAGCACCTCTCTGTGGGCAAAAGTGATTCACGGGGACAAAGGGCCCGGTTGCTCGAGTGAGAGCAAAGGCACTTGCGTTGGCTTCGGAGAACTACGGGTCGGGGCAGTTTGGCCATGCACTAGGACATCGCGCCGCTCTTCGGCCTAGCGTTCGGAAAGGGTGACAAAAGGTAAGCGTTCGCCAACAACGCCTTGCGCCCGCGGCGAAGTTTTAACGAGCCCTAAACAATGGGAGCCGATGGTCAGAAAAGAAATGCGTGCTTAGCCCTTGTGAGACCGGAAAGGTTCTCTTTCACTCCCGACGCGCGCGCACGAAACGTCCCGAGAGACTTTGGGTGAGAGGGGTTAAGCGTCACTCCTCACTCTCCCAGCACGGCAGACAGTGGAGGAGGCGACCTATGTCGGGACATGAGAACAGCAGAAATAGGCGGGAAAGCCCACTCAATGGCAGCGGGCTAGCCTCAATTCCCACAACGCGCAAACTTGCGCTCAAGTCTTTACACATACTGCTCAAAGATTGGGTGATCCACTCTTTCGAATTGCTGTCACATCCGACAGGGAGGGTTTTCATTGCCCTGAAACATCTTGGGTGTCGCGTCTTTCCTATTGCAAGAAAAGGGAGCTTCTCTGTTCCGGTTTGCATTGGCACCAACCATCACTGTGTTGCGCTCTGTGCTGAACTTGTTGCTGGCACAAGGGTCACCTAAAAATGCCAGAGAGTGATCCTCGCAGCGTTTGAAAATAGCCCTGTCTCGTCACAGTTCAAGGTGTCTGAAGGTGCATATTCGTTGGTCAAGGCTTTGAGCTGGGTGAAACGATAATCTACCCAATGTACCGCTCCGCTCTCACCGCTCACTTTTTAAAACAAAATTCTGTGCCGCTTCTTAAAGCTTTAAATCCTTAAAGTCCATAAACTTTAAATCCTCAATGCTCTCTTTAAGAGCGAATGCCTCGGCCGTTTTCTTTTAATAATCTCTAGACATGGGCAAGTTCTTGGCCAGAACTCTTTTCAACCACAACTTCAGGTCCTCTTCAAGGGCTTGGTGAACCCCCTTACTGTTGTTCTTCTGGGATTTGTTGCTTGAGTTCTCCACTGCTGTCACTGACTTAGTTCGGTTTTTCACATAATCGAACACAGTTTGCTTAGAGAGGTATTCCTCAGCTACATCAAGCAGGGAATGCCCACTTGCGGTAAGCTTGACAATCTCTACTTCCTTCTCTAACGTCGGCGTCGTGTACTTGCCATGCTTCTTCACACAACCTGGCTCTCGCGATAACTCGGATGGCAGAGCCATGGCATCGAGCTTGTAGAATTCGATGCCGCACACACGAGAAGCACAGTGTCACGATGTGACACGACACAACATGTGCGGAATGGCGATATAACCAACAAGACACAAGAATGAACAAAGAATTACTCCTTTGTTGCTTGCTTCGCTTATCCCCGTACTCTGTAATGACAATAGTGCTGACTAAAAAGGAAAAAATGGTGTCTCTTGTCACATTGAAAAAAAAAAGGGGGGGGGGGGGGGGGCTTACCTCTGAGATCGGCAAGCGCTTTCCCATCTCGGAGGCGGTAATAGCTATTTGGAAACCAACTCGAGCCGCATAAATCGAAAATTCAACATGGCGGCATTCGTGTTGATTGGTGGCTCCGCTCGAAATGAGTGATTTGGTTCGACAAATTCACTTTCAGGTGCAAATTTTTCTGAAAAATTGGTAGAAAAATGCATTAGGTTTATGGAACTCCTGACGGTTCATTTACGAAGTCTGGAATATCCAACAAGTTCGAATTATTGAAGTCCGAAAGATCGTTCGGCGACTGTATATCTGTTTCTTCTCGAAACTTGCCTCAATCCATCATTTCGGACATCACTGACATGACGCAGTTGATGATGGTATGTGAATCGACCGAAGTGCATGCGGAAGGGGAAATGGCACCACGAGAAGGAGCGACGCCAATTGGCAAGGTGGGGTCGCTCTCTGGAAGAAGAAAAGGGATGCAATGCATCATGACCATGGCTTCCACGATTAGGTCCTGCAAAGTATTGTTTCTGTGAATCTGTCAGTTTTCTCAACATCTCCACAATGCGAAGTGACAGCCTTAGCCCAAGTGTCTGTATTGCTGATAGCAACCATCCCTACCAAAAATAGCCTTTCGACGTGCGCCTAAGCCCAAGTGTCTGTGTTGCTGATAGCAACCATCCCTACCAAAAATAGCCTTTCGACGTGCGCCTACCTCTCCTGGCTGTAAAACAGTGTTTCCTGATTACGCTCGCCCAGAGTGAGGTCACGACTGGGCCAGAGGAGACATGCGGCACACATTGCATTTCCCTCGTTACGGCCAGCGGTGATGTTCGATGACTCTTTCATATGTCACATGCTAGCAACCTTATTGCATGTTATGTGTTGCATCATCAACATGGCTCTCGGGTCAATTTTTCTGATTACGCCCTCGCAGTTTGCTACAGTTATCACAAGGGTTTGTTTAATCGTCGGGATGGAGACTTACCTACCGAGCATCAATGTGTGTGCATTTACGGTAAACTGTGCTGTAGCTGCCAAACACCAAGACATTGACGGAGGTTTCTATATCATTGTGCAGTAAACACTTTAATAAATTGATAAGCACACATTTTACTTTTGCGTTATACTGATTCCTGTGACAGAGGAATCAACCATGTTTATTTTTCTGCCCTAGTGCCCATTTGTGCTTTATACCTCAAAAGAAGCCACGTAACTCAAACTCTTAATGTGCTTTGAGAGCAGCTGCCGAAGACTGTGCAGTTTTATTGTGCATTTTACAATGTGCCAGGATTAGGTAAAGCTAAATAAAGGTGAATCTGTTTTTGAAAGATCATCCTTACTTGTTCCATGCAATAAGAATGTACGGGTCATCCACTTCAGTAAGTGAAGCAAAGTAGGCAAAGCTTTGTGTCTGGTGCAAATGATAAGTATGGTTGCTGGCTCTTAGGTTCCCACTTGGGTTTTGTTTATTCTCTTGAAAACTGTTTTTCCTGCTATCCTAATATATATAGAAGCTTCTGTTGCTCCATAGGTGTGAAAAATGCTTTGTCATCCTTACATTAGTGAGGAGCTAGGTGTCCTCTGCGACGGATAAGCCTTTGCACTGGCGCTAATGCGGCTACAGCGTATCAGCGTCGCCAGCGAGGTTCCGGCCGCGCGTGGTTCAACATTGCACGTGCGATCCCGTTCTTACCAACTGCGCTTAAGTTTCCGGTCTGGGAAAAATGTCGTGTTTATCGAGCTTGCTACAGGTATCAGCACTTACTACCTCGTCCGTAAATTGAAAATTTTTTGTGGTTTTAATTATGAAAGCTCTCACTTTTGCTGCAAGTGCGCTGTCATGCATAAGCTTGGCGAATTTTCATCATTGTAGATCTCCCAGGCCGTGAATGCGAACTTCATATCACGCATGCTGTTGATGGTTCAGTGCTCGAGTGCAGATCTTTTCGACACCGAACCTTCATGTCTTTCACAAACATTCCGCAATAACATACCAAACGGCAAGGTAATCCAAATCGGCATTGATTGCGCTTCAATTGATAGCGGTCGCGTGCTATCTAAGTTACGATTTGGCACAAAATTAACGAAATTCTTGGCAATGACTGCACTTGATGGGAAGGGATACATATCGTTAACGAAAACAAGGGCAGACTTGTAGCACTTTAATAAAATTTTAATTGGGTAATTCACAATTTCGCTTCTTGCATCTTTGTTGCCTTGTTGTGTGCCATTTCTTTGCACTACCATTGTAATCTGCCCCCTCTGCTCTTTGTTTTCAATCTTGCAAGCCGTCTCTAATATTCACTGTAACATTGAAATTATCATAGTGCAAAAACTTACAAGTTCACCTGCTTATGTTGGTTCTATGGTTTGCATATCAATTTGAAATAAAATGCTGCCATCTCTTTCTCCACCTCTTCTAGCCTACTGTTTCTATTTGATGACAAGAATTTCACTCGTGCCGTAAATTCGAACATAATGCTCAACCACGAAACCTATGACTTTGGCACAGTCTTCAGCCCATCAGCAAAAAGACGGTGGAATGTCTGTTGCGACATTGCAGATTTATGCTGTAAAAGGTCATAATGTTGTGGTGCCCCTCTAACAAATCGCTGACACTTCAGTCGTGTTATTACTTTCACATGCAGGCAGCCAACACAGGCCACCTGTCGGCAAAGAAAACCTGAAGAGCAGCTTGCGTTTCACTTCACAAGGCGAATGCATCTTCAACGCACCCGCGATGGCTCACCTCGCCGCAGTCAAGGCACGCAGGGAAGCATTTGTATCTCAGCTGGTCTCCACGGGCTCCACCAATCTAGAACACTGCAACTTCCAGCCTCGTCGAGGAGGCAGCATTGAAGAGCCACACTCTCGCCTGGAGGCAGTTATCGAGGCGCCACTCACACCTGCCGAGGAAGTGCCGAAGGAAGATCCAGATGTTCGGCTTTGTGAGAAGGTGGAGGACGAATCCGAGTCCATGGATGTAGACGAAAGCCCCGACGCAGACTCTACAAATGTTGCTCCAGAGTCAAGTCTATTGCGTACCCCGGTGACACCTGCTCCTGTTCCAGCCAAAGCTGCAGCGTTGCAGGAGAAGATGACAATGGCGGCCCCCACTAAAATACCCAGCAGGCGCACAGCTCCGGCCCCATGCAACGACGACTTCAACTTCGCGCTGCCAGACCTTCCTCTTGAGCCATCTCCTTCGACGAAGCGGGAGAGCATCATCCAGATTCGCCAGCGTAACGCAGGCATGGTGCGGAGCAGCGTAGAAGTGTTTAACAGAGCCGCTGCTGCAGCTCGAGAGAGCCCCGTGGTGACACGCAGCCGCCGGACAGTGGTGGCACGCAACACCTCCACGACCAGCAGGCCACCGCTGAGGGAAACAAACTTCCGGCACCCCGGCAGTCCTACAAGGCGGGAGCGGCGCGACTGGGAAATGGAACTCTAGGGGGCTCGTGTGGGCATTTTTTAGTGTCTTTCTTATGACATCTACTCTTTTTCACTTGTGGAAGTCTGCACTAGACCTGTTTCGAGACTGCCCCTGTGAAGCACCCAGTGTCCATCACTTGGTGCTGCTAAATACTATGTGCAGCCTGCTTGGCTTTTAAGTGAGGCTGAAATACATGACGCACATGTTGTCGCATGTTAGTTTTATTATTTTAATGAAAGCCACACCTAGGGACCTTGATTTTTTTTTTTTTTTCGTCCATCATGCATCACATTTACCCTCAATATCATCTCTTATAAGGTCCATTTCAACTTATGTATGCCATAACTATTAGGCGTAGACATGACTCTGGGATTTCCCAGTTTGATTTTATCTGATAGGAGTCATGACAAGTTTACATGATTGAAAAGAGTGATGATGCTTATGTGGTTTGGGCTATTCTAGAGTTCAATTCTGATCATGGAACTGGTACGAGGGATACGCTTCATGTTTTTATAAAGCATGCAATGATCCTAGTTTTAATTGTGAACATGCTTCTGTAACTTAAAACCAAGGAGCTTTAGCATGCTAAACGAGTGTATTTTTAATGACGGTAATAATGTTTTACGTTTCTTTTATACATTTTCACATATCATTCTTTATTATAAAGCTTGCTCTAATCTCAATCATTGAGACGTGCCACTTTGGCAGCATTCTTTTAATCTGTTGAATAAAAAAAAAAACCCTCTGGTGATGTGAGCTTTCTGTCCTGTCATTCTTTAAAAGAGCCATCTCATCCTTAGTATGAGGCAAGGCAAACAGCGATTGAGTTTGCAGCAACCTTCGGAATCTTGAGAACCAAGTGTTTGCGAATTCAACAGTTTAGTGAATGTAGCCATTCTGACTTGAAACACGATAGTCATCAATCCATTACATGTGCTTACATTCAAGAGGCCCTGTAACGCCAATTGTAGTTTTCATTGCTTCTTGTACATGGGAACGCTGAAGCAGCAAAACCAAAAACTGTTAGTGTTACATCATTGGAGGAATCTTTGTTGCTAACTACAGAGACTCAAAGTGGCCATTTTTGTGATTGGAATTGACTTTGTCAGATGGGGACAATGGCTGGGTGTTTTGATTGCCATCTTCATCAATTGACTATGAGCTGCCTACTTATTTCCAACAAAAGTGGCGTAGTTATAACATGATTCACTGGTCATGAAGTTAATAACAATGGCTTGTCGCATACATCAAACCTTTTCCATCTTGCGTGTGGTACATACCCGCATACTACAGGTCATGCTATGCAGGTATGTGTAACAGGCGATTCAGCTTCAAAACCGTAACAGTGAAAGAAACTCATTGAAATGCAAGGCAAGGGAGACGAACACAACACCCCTGAAAGACCCTCGACTACCATCCACTCGTCCACGTGATCCGCCAGAATGACTTGGTGTTCTCCATGTCTTACGATCGAGGCTGGACGATGGACGCGTGCGGGCCGAAGGTGACTCCAAATTGTTTGAAATCCACTTCGCCACGTGCGCAGGGGATGCCGTTAAGTGCCCCGACAGTGTAGGCCTATACGGGGCATGCGCTGAACCTTGATGTGCAAGGGGGCGATAGCATCGCCAAGCAGACACCATCTGGGTGGTCCGGCCGTTCACGAGTTCGTGAGCGCAGTACCAGGCAACGTTCTGTGTGCGCTCTGTCTTCACTGTGCGCGCGTCCTAAGAGAAGTGTCGATGGTCTCGGCGGTGCAAGCCGCCCTTCTTGGCTCACAGACAGAAGCGTTTAGGGCGCGGTGCGCATTTTTTGCTAGAAAAGTATTTGAATAATTTGCGTGTGCGGCGAGGCGGTACGTGCCGTGGCTGCACGCCAGCCAGCTGCGACAATTATGAGCTGTGTCGTACTTGCTTGTAACAACCACTCGAAAAAGAAGCCTGCAGGTCCAGAATGTTGCCTCGGCAAGTTTCTTATACCGAAGGTGCTATAAGTTAAATGTCAGAAGACCGCCGAGGCAGAGTGACCACGCCGCATTTACCACTCGTACTTCCTGCCCTGTCATTACGTTATCGTGTTTACCGGATTCAATCGCGCTAGCACGACAGAAGAAATATGACTAGACATAACCGAGAAGTCTGCTTATCTTTCCGACGACAGCGATCATGCTGTACGGCAAAACTGTGTACGCCTGCACTAAATGGCTGTGATCACTCGGTTACACATGAACACGCTCCGGGTACGCAATGGTTAATGAAACAGCCGCTGCAGCAATTGCTGCGATCCCTTTCCTGCCATAACCCGTTATCGTGTCTACGGTATAGTCACAGCGCTAGCATGGCACCATAAACGCGATTTCAAATCGACGAAGGATGTCTGTTTACCGTTCCGGATACCGATATCGTCCTGTTTGGGATAACCTTCACGCCCAGCTGCTGCACCCATTCGATTTTAAGATAGCTTTGACCCTCCATGGATTTGTAAGCGTTTAGTTGATCACGTGGCACAAAACTTGTCGCATGAACAGGATAGTATGTCGCTGAAGTCGACCCGCGGCAGCAGTTCAACATTGCGGTGGATTTGAGTGTCTTGAAGTTCGTACTAGTGGGTCTACGCCGCCGCACACTTTCCAGGCAGCGCAATGCGCGTAGGTTCATCTTATGCACGTGCGTATATGCCTTAAATCAATCTGTCCACACGTGCACCAATAAAACTTCCACCGCATGCCACCGAAAGCGCATCGAACCGCCGAGCCAGCCAAGATGGCGGCATCCAAGGTCGATGCTGGCGCACCTTGCGGGTGACGTCAAGTGAATACCCCCTATTAGCCCCGAGAACGAACACTGGCGTCGCAGCGATCGCAGCTGATATGACGTCACGGCAAGGACTCTCCTCCTCGGCTGCCACTTGTCTCTTTTTTCTGTGCCCGCCTCGTACCCGCCCTTTAGCGATACGCCGGTGATCGCTCATCACTTGCATGACGCAAATCTCTGAAGATACAGAGGGAAAGGTTTCATAACTATAAGTTATCGAGGCTGTGAAAAGTTTGCATAATTTTGCTTAGGATAGGCAGACTCCCGTCCTAACGGCAGAATAACTGTGAAAATAGTTGTTTTGTTGCGTACACCAAGAAATGAGTGTTATGAAAAATGTGCTTAGTGGTGCTAATCTGATTACAACTCGGCATAGACTCCGGGATGGGAACATATGTGTGCCAAAGTATCAGAAATCCGGGATGGGAACAATGAGTGCTGGAGTCCCGTACATTAGCGCAGCTGCACTCAACGTCCATAATTTCGGGGAACTGAAGGTCCATATTTATTGCGAGAGAAACATGACACTGAACAACGTGTTGAGAGGGCAGGTACACGAAAAAAAAACAGACACAACAGCGGCGGCGGTACTCTAGGGCGAGCGGTTACGAGGTATTTTGCGATACTTGATAATGCAGGCGTGCGCAGGTCTTGACTGTGGTCTTGGAGCACCACCAAAAGCAGTGTCCTTAGATATGCGGAGTCTTCATATACAAATAACTCTAGAGGAAAGTAAACCCTCATATCTTCTACAGGAATCACCCATGAAGAGCTCAACCGAATAATGTAAATATTGTGTCATGCGTCACAAAATCCCATGACCATGCGTCAATGAGTTTGTTATACCCAAGCAGAACTGTGTTCTTGCTTTTCACACCCGTGGGAATGCGGCTGCCATGGCCAGGAATGTAATGTGTTGTGGCGAAACGGGTCGGCGCCGCTTCTGCGCCTGCGCGTCGCGGCGATGCCTCCAAACACGGGCGCCAGCGATAAGAACACCCTCGCCCGAAATAAGCAAGAAAACTGTGTGTGTGCCCCGATTCCGGGGGCAGTCGTTGTAGAACTTTCAGTGCGGAAACATTAAAGTTATGTTATCCCACATCTGGTGACCCGGAAAACGAACGTACCGCACCGCCATGGCCGACGAGGAAACCCTTGCTGCCCTTCAACAACAAGTATAACAACTGCAAGGTCAGCAGCAAGTGATCGAGAACCAAGAGCAGCAGCTCCGGGAACAGCAGCAGCGCAATGAAAATGAAGCACTCTCGTCCGACTACCGTGCACCACACCACTTGGGTCACGCTCCCCAAAAATTCGCTCCAGCGGTCACTGCCACCTCGGGCGCCTCCATTGCTGCGGCCGCCACCAACACGGACGTTTGTCGCGTCACCGTCAAACTTCCGCCGTTTTGGGCAGAGGCGCCTGACGTGTGGTTCGCTCAAGTCGAGGCGCAGTTTTCCACGGCACGCATCACCCACGACCGGATGCGCTATGACTACGTCGTCGCCCATCTAGACTCTCGCCATGCGGCTGAGGTTCGCGATATACTTGCGAATCCCCCGGCTGATGACCGTTACCTACACCTGAAGAGGGAACTGATCCGCTGGCTTTCACCTTCACAAGACGAGAAGGTGCGTCACCTACTCCAGCACGAAGAACTCGATGACCGCAAGCCATCGCTGCTCCTTCGTTACATGCGTGACCTCTTGGGCAGCACCCCGGTCGACGACTCCCTCCTCCGTATCATCTGGTTTCAGCGTCTACCCTCACATGCGCAGGCCATCCTCCAGGTGCAGCCGAATCTGCCATTGGACCAGCTCTCTCACATCGCTGATCAAGTCGTCGAGATTTCGTTGCCAGCATCGCCTCTCACCTTCAACGCCGTTGACACCCGACAGTCCAGCAGCGAGCTCGCGCGCCGTGTCGACGAAATCACCGGTCAGCTGGACTTAATTAAAAGCTGGACTCTTCACGCCGGGCCAACGTGCGACCACCCAACAGCCTAACGTCAAGGCACTCACCATTGGGAACCAGTCGCCATACCATGACATCCTCGCAGAATTTCCCGACCTGACTCGACCTAGCGGGCGTCCACAAGAGGTGCGCCACTCAACCGTGCACTACATTCGTTCTACTCCCGGCCCTCCGGTCTCATGCCACGCCCGTCGGCTAGCCCCGGACCGCCTACGAATCGCACAGGCCGAATTCGAATCCATGCTCCGCGAAGGTACTGCCCGCCGCTCGGAGGGACCTTACGCCTCGCCGCTTCATCTGGCACCAAAGAAGACCAATGGCTGGCGTCCCTGCGGAGATTATCGCGCCTTCAACGCCCGCATCATCCCCGACAGGTGACCCTTCCGTCATGTGCAGGACTTTGCACACTGCTTAGACGGCAGCACTATCTTCTCAGTGGTGGACCTCGTAAAGGCCTACACACAAATTCCTGTAAACCCGAATGACGTCCCAAAGAGCGCAATTATTACGCCTTTCGGTCTATTCGAATTCTCTTTCATGAGTTTTGGTCTTCGCAACGCGGGGCAAACCTTTCAACGCTTCATCGACAACGTCGTCCGCGGCCTGGACTTCTGTTTCGTCTACCTAAACGACATCTTGATCTTCTCCCGCAACGAAACGGTACATCGCCAACACCTTCGTCAACTGTTCCAGCGTCTCGACGAACACGGCTTACTCATAAACGTTCAGAAGAGCACGCTCAGCGCCCCCGTCGTCACGTTTCTTGGCCATGAAATCTCTTCAGAAGGAACTAGACCCTTGCCTGACCACATGCTGGCCCTGCAAAATTACGCGCTGCCTGCCACAGCGAAAGACCTCCGCCGTTTCCTGGGCATGTTCACATTTTACAGGCGCTTCGTGCCTAAATCGGCCACATATCAGGCCCCTCTCTATGATGCGTTGGCCGGCCATTGCGGCAACCATCCTGTCACTTGGACCCCAGCCTTAACGCAAGCGTTCGAAGACTGCAAAACTGCCCTCTGCAACGCTACGCTGCTCTCCCATCCCAAGCCAGAGGCGGCCCTGGGTCTTTTCACAGACGCCTCTAGCACCGCCGTCAGAGCCTCTCTCATGCAGCGTGTGGGAAACAACTGGCGCCCCTTGGCGTTCTTCTCGAAGAAACTCTCTTCTCCGAAGCCGCCCCCGCCTTCCGGCAGCATCGGCGATGCAACCTCACCCCCTGCGGAGACAACCTGGCCAGCCTACTACAGAGAGCTCCTTGCCATCTACGAAGCAGTCCAACACTTTCGCCACATCCTTGAGGCACACCACTGCACCATATACACCAACCATAAACCTATCACTTACGCCTTCTCCCAACGCCGCGAAAAGCTTCCACGGGTCCAGCAGAACCAGCTTTCTTTCTCATCGCTCAATTCACCACAGATATCCACTACATCAGCGGAAAGGAAAACGTGGTCGCCGACGCACTCTCTCGCGTCTCGGCTGTCGAGCTACCAACCATTACAAGCGACGCCCTCGCCGAAGCTCAGAAAACGGACACCGAACTCCAGCAGCTCTTCGAGTATGGCTCTTCCCTGCAACTTCAAAAAGTTACCATCCCTGGGTGAACGGACGCTCTCTACTGTGACATATCAACAGGACGAGTGAGACCATACGTCCCTTCTTTGCATCGCCAAAGCCTCTTCAACCAGTTACACAACCTCAGTCATCCCGGCATCCGAGCCTCGTGACGGACCGGTACGTGTGGCCCTCAATGCAACGGGACTGCCGCACCTGGACACGCACATACATTCAATGCCAGCGCACCAAAATCTCCCGGCACGTCACGTCGCCACTCGGAGAATTCCCCCTCCCAACGGAACGGTTCCAGCACGTCCACATCGACATCATTGGCCCCCTCCCACCAGCCGGCCCTTACCGCAATCGCCTCACCGCCATCGATCGTTACACTCGTTTGCCCGAGGTGTGGCCGCTCGAAAGGATCACCGCAGAAGACGTCGCATCAGCCTTCTTCTTCGGCTCGGTTTCACGCTTTGGCACTCCTCGTTGAGTCACCACCGCTCAAGGAAGACAATTCAAATCTCAACTCTTCAGGCTCCTCGGGCTCTCCACCGGGTTCGAGCGTTCACGGACAACTAGCTACCACCCTCGCGCCAACGGAACGATTGAACGATTTCACCGGCAGTTCAAGGCAGCCATCATGTGCCACCCTCACTCAACCTGGCTCGAAGCTCTCCCCGCCGTCGCTCTCGGTCAGCGCGCAACTTTCAAGCCGGACATTCAAGCCACGCCCACGGAACTCGTCTACGGGGAGCCGCTTCGCCTACCTGGAGAACTCCTCTCCACTCCGACCTCTGATGTAACCAGCTCGGACCCCTCAGACTTCGTCACTCGACTCCGTCGCACAATGAGCGCGCTGCGCCCCTCACCAGCGGCTCGCCACACCAAGCCGACCCTGTTCGTGTTTAAGGACCTGGAAACATGCTCGCATGCCTTCTTCTGCAACGATACCGTACGCGCACCTTTCCAGCCGCCTTACTCCGGACCTTACAAAGTCATCTGTCGTGACGACAAAACATTCACCCTGCAAATCAGTGGAAAGGATGTACGCGTTTCCATCGACCGCCTAAAGCCATCATACATCCTTTCCCAGAAGCCTACCAACCCCCGCACGCCTCCCGTAATTCGGCGACAACAGCCCGCAACGCCTAGGCTCGCACCCTACACCACCCGCCTCGGACGCCAGGTGCAGGTCCCCAAACCTCTTCAACCCTGACGGCTCCTATCTGCGTAATGGGGGTGGTGTGGCGAAACGGGTCGGCGCCGCTTCTGCGCCTGCGCGTCGCGGCGATGCCTCCAAACACGGGTGCCAGCGATAAGAACACTATCGCCTGAAATAAGCAAGAAAACTGTGTGTGTGCCCCGATTCAGGGGCAGTCGTTGTAGAACCTTCAGTGCAGAAACATTAAAATGTCAGAGAGGTTAGCAGCACGACACAGACCTTTTCACTCCTTTCACATTACTTACGATTGAGCGCGTGATTGAGCGCAGAAGCAAAAGTATACATTTAACTTTTTACCAGGAACATTACCGATTCTGTTCTTGTCATTCATGTGCAGCTTGAAACGAGCAGAAAGCGAGTGCATGCAAACAGCGGAACAGCGCACGAAGCGTGAGCATCATTAAGGCGCGGGGCATCGGGCTTCGAAAAGTCCTTGCCGTGACGTCACCCAGGCCTCCCACCAGGGGCTGCCTCTTGAACTTCTCGGGGCTAATACTTCGGCAATACAGACGTCGACAAAGCTTCGACGCTGCGGACAACGTGTTATGTCATCCCACATGCGATAACATAACTGGCTACAAGAACGAGCAAGTACACAGTGAAGTGCCTGCCGAGGTGGTCAAAATGATCGTAAGCCACATGGGTGGCTTGCCGGCCATGAGCGTCTTCAAGCCCTACATTATCGCAGCTAACACGTACGTAAGTGACGGTCTTGGTAATGGACACGTGCACACCTAGCGGCACATCGAACGTGACAGGTAGTTTGGAACTTCATGCATGTAATCTTGTGCGACGGGCATCCATTTGCAAGGTCCACGCATTATCATCTTAGACAGGGCGAAGCACATCGCTACCGCAGCTCCTCAGTAGAAGTAAATGGATGTCCGTCGCATTTGGAACTATCCTAATCACGAGTCGCCGTGCTTGTGCCGTGGTCTCGAGTGTGAACATGATCGTTGGACCGCCACAAAAGTTCTCGGGAGCACGCGTTAATTCTGTGTATCTTTTTCTAAGAAAACTGATTAGTGAAGTACAGAGCTGCGAAACACCCCGCTGTCATATATGCCGGAATCTCGCTGACGGACGGCGGCTATGGCGCGCACTCGCTGTCGCTGCCTTATGGAAGGGCGCAGTGAATACTTTCAACGCATGTGTCAGAATTGCTGAGACATGTCTGGAATGGTTAAGTGTTTCGTACCAGACTGCGGAGAGCCTGTGCGCTTCTTCAAAGTGCCGTATACGCCCGACAGTGATCCTCTGGAGCAGTGACATGGTTTCAATTCTATATAGGACAGATAGAATGCACACCAACAATGTATGGCGCAAGCATTTTTCTAAGGACATAATTTCAATCGCATACCACGTGAAAATCAAGGGGAGGATACTACTGGACGCGTGAAAGAGGCGTATGTTCTATCATAAATGCGATTCCCGCAATTTATTTCTGAGCTTTTCTAAGTACTCCACAGTCAAATAAAATTAAAAATCTGTGTTCAAACTGCGCGCAGACAACACGTTAGAGACACATAGAACACGATCACAGGCGAACATGTGGGCGTTCTATATTTCTAACGTGTTGTCTTCGCGCATTTAAAACGTAATGAAAATTGATGAACCAACAAGTCAAACGATGTGCAAGAGAGAAAACCATCTAGAAAGGAGAACCCCCTGTTTTGAGCACCCAAGTGAGGTCGACCAGAAGCCGACATCATCGATGCGACGTATTGATGTTAATAATTCAATACATACAATTATATCATATTATTCCACGGTAGCGATAATGTTATCCCAACAGAGGGATAATGTTATTGCTTAGGTTGGGCTTTTACTCTTTAAAACCACAATTTTATTGCAATGGACGCCGTATAGCGGAAGGCTCCTGACCAATACTGACCACTTGTGGTCGTTTACCGAGCACTTACGTCTAAACACGCGAATGTTCTTTCTCCAAAATGTGGCCGCTAAACATTTTCACGGTGGGATAGCACGCTGGCTAACGTTTTTAAAGTTCTTTTTTTCTTTGCACGAATGAATGC
Source organism: Rhipicephalus microplus (assembly GCF_013339725.1). Taxonomy (NCBI): domain Eukaryota; kingdom Metazoa; phylum Arthropoda; class Arachnida; order Ixodida; family Ixodidae; genus Rhipicephalus; species Rhipicephalus microplus. The sequence goes on from NC_051167.1 coordinate 148,164,666, forward strand.
TTTCAACAGACTGAAGTACTAGTGGGTGCGAGTGGAACTTCATAGGCTTTGAATATTGTCCGAACGATCGATGTTCATGACGTTTATACCCTGCACGAAGCATGTTCATATAAGCAAATATTTTAACGTAATGCACTTTCCATCTTAATCTGTATTGAGAAATGTTCTTCGCGCTTCGAGGGTTAATCCCACCAGTACGACCGGAAACGTTGGGAAAGCAGAGGAATTTCAAGTCGCCAGCTCCACTTCGCTGGATTTGTTGGTTGCGGCGCCATCTAATGGCTCGCAGCAGAGTGCGCCCGGGAACAGCCAAACATACTTTGGCCGTTCAGGCGCACGCATTGTATACACCGGAACATTCTTACACCATGCTACGGGAAACACTCTTTCTGCTATGAACACTGTACCGCCAGCTTGGAAGGGACGAGAGAGAGATAGAAAACATTTTATTAAGTACATTTAAGCAAAGCATGTGGGAAGGAACCCTAGTCCGATTCCCTGTGACGATCTCGGCGACCAACCTGCCCCGTTGAACCAAGGCCTGGCGGACCTCGGGGCAGGCCCGTCGCAGAGGGCATCGTCCCACAGCTCTTTGGTGCGGTAGGGGTGCAGAATAGCGGGAAGGGGAGGAAATAATTTTGTGGCGCACTCCACCGTGACATGAAATACTATTCGGGAGCTGCCACAGCCCGGGCAAGATTCTGCGTAGCGAGAACGCGCCTTGTCCGGCGACCCGCGCCACACAGAGAGACCTCCTATTTTCTGCACGACAGCACACCCAGGTCTTCAAGGCGGTCCTTCGCCTCCTTGGGGACACTGAACAGCACAACCAGCTGTAGAAGCCACCCGCCGCGTCCTCGGTCATGGACGCCATTTATGTTCTTCTCTATTCTTCACATCTTTAATACACTCACCTCATTTTCCAACAGGCGCTGAGCCGTGCTTCCAACTAGGACTGTAGAATTAGCGTCATGTACTTTCCTTCAACCTCTCTCTCTCTCTCAACTCCGCAAGAGAGAAACTTTTTATTTCAATCAGAGAGAAATGTTGGGTCGGGCTCTCTTTGTACAGAGCTCCACAGCCGAGGCTGCGTGCCTGTGCCCGCCGAACCAGCGTTCACTCGGCCACTCGAGGCTTTCATCGCGCAGTATGGCCCCCCAGTCTTGTAAGGTAGGAATAGGAGAGGAGGTGGCAGAGCGCCTGGCGGGCGGACGCTGACATTCCAGCGTGACGTGAAATAACATCGGTACCAGCTCCGCAACCAGGGCATTTGTCAGGGTAAGAAGTGGAATGGAGGATGTGGAGGAAATAGAAGTTTGGAAATGTGTTCGTCTGCAGTTGTCGCACCGCAGTTGAATCCTCTCGTATGAGCGTGTGGTGTGGTAGAGGGAAACGAATGCGTTCTCTTCTATAGTTAAAGGACGCCGACACAGGTAGCGTCTGCTAGTAATTTTCTTGATTGAAAGAACAAAAACAGAGTGCTCGCGTTGCACAACCGCGACGACCGATCACTGGCCACCTTGTACCAACGCCTCTTAGAAAGACTATGCCTGGAATGTCACTCTTTTTTCAATTGGGAGCCTCCTGCCAGCACGCGATCTCGGAGGCCATGCATCATGCCTTGTGTTGAGACCAGCCGCCGCGTGAGACCGCTCGCCTCCGTACCGCTCTGTCACATGACATCACGGCTGCTCGGAGGCAACTTTGAGAGCATTGCTGTGTTCGCAGGGGGGCGGCCGTCGGAGATGCTCGCCTTCGTACCGAAGGAAGAGGGTAAAATCAGAGGGTAGGGCAGCGCGTTCTCGGCTCACGTTCCAGGCATAATTTTTAGGAGGCGTTGCTCCTACTTATGTATCTTTTTTTATGGAGTGGAGGATTTCCTTCTTTCTGGGCTGTTGCATGAGAGTACAAAAGCCGACGTCAAAGCCTCGGCAGTGCATTGTTTGGTGGGGGGGGGGGGGTCATGTGCCCTAACAATAGCCGAGAGAGGACCATGACGGTGCCCATGGAGCCTTGAGTGAAAAGGTCTATAGGCTCTGAATCATGACCTGCAATGTATTGCCAGATGGAGATTTCTCCTGCGCCTAGTTGAACAATAAATATTAGTTACTATTAGAGGTTTTACGCCCCAAAACCACCATGTGATATGAGAGAGGCCGTAGTGGAGGGCTTCGGAAATTTCGACCACAGTACGCGGGCCTCTACCATTTCTCCTCCTTCGAAATGTGACCTCCGTGGCCAGGATCAAAACAGCGACATTCAGGTCAGCAGATGAGCACTGTATCCACCGACTCAGACAACAATAAAGATTCGCAGCGTGTGCGTTAGCTTAAAGCGGACTACGCGTCTCTCTGTGCAATGAAGGTCTTCTGTCTCTCGTTGCCCGTTAGCAGCGATTGGCATGTTCCAGTATAGAAACACCCGTTCATCACTGTGGGCTTTGCCCTCACTCCGGTTTCACGTTATTGGAGCGGCCTTTGTAACAAAACGCTCGTTGCCTGTATATCGTGACCACCCCCGAAACGAACGCGACAGCGTTGATTGATTGATATGTGGGGTTTAACACCCCCAAAACCACAGTATGATTACCAGAGACGCCGTAGTGGAGGGCTCCGGAAATTTTGACCACCTGGGGTTCTCTAACGTGCACCCAAATCTGAGCATACGGGCCTACAGCATTTCCGCCTCCATCCGAAATTCAGCCGCTGCAGCTGGGATTTGATCCCGCGACTTGCGGGTTAGCAGCCGAGTACCTTAGCCACTAGACCACCGCTGCGGGGCGAACGAGACAGCGTTAAAGAGCTGGTTTAGCAGAAAAGAGCTGGAGTCGTTGGATACGAGCGAAAACGTTATCTTGCCGGTGAGCAAGAAATCGAGAGAGATGCAAATAAAGTAAACAATAATATTTTCCGGGTGCGAGTTAAGATTCAAGCCAGAGAGGCTGTATGGCAAGCATGTGTGCTAGGCCTATGGAACACAGCCACACGTCTTCTGTTTTTTTATTACATCGTATTTATTACGAATACCATGAATGCCGTGAATACCATGAGTAGGCATTACAAAATAAATTCCATAGAGCACTGTGTTCTCAAGCGGTATTTGAGGAGTGCACTTCATGGGCTCCGGATACCAGTGAGGGCACGCACAGTTTATGGATAGCCACACGTCTGTTTGGAAATGCAGCGAAAATAACATTCATGCTTTAGAAACGCGTGCGTCCTGTATAAGGCTTCACAAAACAGCGTAACATCGCAGTAATATTCCGTGGCACAAGCGTACATTGACATCGGGCCTGAGAACATAGGATTATCATAATGACTTCCTGGTTTACAGCCAGCCACCCGTTACAAAAGGTACACACGACGCTCCACGTATTCCCTTAAGACAATGTGGTAGGAGTACAGCAAGTTCAAAAGTATTTCATACGCACAAGTGCTTGTTTAAAGCATCCTACACGTTACTTAGATTGCAACCATATGCGAATGATTCACTAACACTAGCGGTTTTCAACTTTATAAATTGCGTCGTACTAATTCACAATATAAGCTTCTCGACTAGCATCATGCAATAAAAAGTATACGCCCTAAATGGTTGAAGTACGCAAGACAGGATATCGCTAAGGCAAAGCTAAAGGGTGACCCCCCCCCCCTTTTTTTGTTGCTATCATATACTTGCAGAGATCGCACTGCATAGGTGGGTCTACCCGTGATTAAATTGAAAACGCGCATTGATGGTTGAAATTACGAAATTTCGCATTAGTTGACGCTAATGTGATTTGGGTGCTGCTAATTTCATTTAGTGCGGGACGATCTGAAATGCCATAGGGCGAGCCTTGTGAATATCGGACTGTAGTCGTTCGCTTGCGTGAAATGCTATGTGTGGACCGTTAATGTGACAATGATGACAACACTGCTGATTACATTCAAAACGTCTTTTCGGAAATGTGATACGTCTCGCTGCTCTGTTGGAATGTTAATCGTTTTATAATGCCGATATTACATTAATGATAATAACTTTAATTTTGCTTTATTCGAATGGCAAACGATTTCTTTATCATCATCATACAGGGGAAACAATCTCGCTTCGCTCTCCGCTTGCGATCAAATTAGATTATGTTGCGCAATCGTGAGTGGAGTCAATGCGCCGCTGTCGTTTTGTTCAAGGAATATAGACGTATAAGTGCGGGTCCTTGGTCTCTCTTTCCATGTACTCCCTTTCTATAAGCGCATCGACTCGTTTCTTGAGCGCACCTGGGCTGGGCGTAAACCTGGCTCGAAGCAGCTCAGTCACCTCGATCACGAGGTTCTCGTGTGACAGCATTCGGCGTGATTTCATCACCTTCACGATCGCCGCGTCGATATTGTACTTTCGTTCTTCGTCAATGCGAGCCTTTGTGTCGGTGCAGCTGGTTGAGGCGGATTCTTTTCGACCACACGCTGACTGAACTTTCACCTCCTTCCCAGTGGCCGTGAAGGCATCGTTCACGGCGAAAACGTGACAGTCTTCAATCTGCTCCGTGGCCGGCGTCTTGGTAAGAACTGGTCCGCAGCTCTTGCCCGAGCACAGAGAGTGCAAGGCCTGCGTCAGGTCCTTCTCGGGGAAGTTGGTCTCGGAGGCGATGTCCGCGAACGTAAGCTTGTCGTGGTTGTTAAACAGCATCAACACGCACATCTGGGGCGTAGACACCTGTATGGTGTAGGTGCGCGGCTTGCTGGCGGATGAGTTCGCATCTCGTGATGGAGAAGGTTCCTCCCACGGCCCGTAAAAGACGGCATTCATGTCTGCACTGCCGAGTTGTGGCTGCAGGGTCAGTTGCCGGACCTTGTACTTGGCGAGGTAGAACCGTCGGAACGTCTCAAAAGCCTTGCCCGGTACAGTTGGGATGTTGCTGGGCTGCGTGGCCCAAGACAGGGGCCAGAAACCCGCCGTCAGCACGCGCACATTCAGGTGAAGTTTGTTCAAACTCATTCTTGAAGAAGACACGGCTTCGTTGAACTCCTGAGTGAGGGCATCCGAGTGGTACAAATCCTTGAATAGTGTTTCCAGCCTGTGGGTGAACAGACATCCGCACTCGTTCTTGAGCTTGGCGACCACACGTTTCTCGGCATCATACGAGGTGTCCTCACAGGCTGAGCAGCCTCTTAGCCAAGTGTTGCGTGTAGGAGCTCACGAAAAGGTCTTTGTCCGGCAAGAACCCAAATATCTCTGCCACCTTTTTCAGTAAACTGTCAATCTCCTGATCCGTCATGCGCAGTATCCCGCGTCGTAACGTGTCGTCCACAAATGCAGACAGAAGCTCGGGCGACTTTTCGGTCAGGCTGAGTATGTGTTCGATATCTTTGGCGATCACCTGCTCGGCCAAGTAGTCTCCGTCGAAGCAATGGCGCAGAATGCGGTCGACGCGCGATTTCAGCTCTATCAGTCTCGGGATTAGGCCCACTCCGTCTCCCTCTTCCCTCACTATTAAGCTTCCTATATCGCGTAGGTGCTTGCTGACGCACTTGAAGAAAGATTTCTGGCCACCCTGAACTCGGTTGACGAGGCGAAATGCATGCGCGAGGTCCTCCATCATCCAGTTCTGGAGCATGAGCTCGATACCAGGGCCCTCTTTTTCCAAGATGTCATTCATGCATTCGCCAATGAGCTCTGTCTCGAGGACACGCACGATGGAAATCACGGTAGACTCGTTCAGGCACTGCTTCGCCCGCTCCGACTCTTTCTCGATGTGCTCCTCCACCTTATCGAAGTACGCGAGGGAGCTCATCGTTAAAAGGCAATTTTGGCACCTGTGACTTGTAGAATCGCGCCGTGTCGGCCAGAAAGGGACGCTCAAAGACTTCCTCGTAGACTGACCTCGAGCCGTGTCCCAAGCTCTCGAGCATGTCGCACGCCTGCTTGATCGCAAGCCTGTCTACACATCCGCCTTCGCGCTCCTTGTTCACGAGGCTTAGCAGGGTTGCGCAGAGACGGTCACGTACGTCGTCGTAGCACGCCACCTCGTCCATAAACACGGACTACGCCCATCTTGTCCACGCTGTCGACGTTGTTGAGAGACGCGTACGCGATGTCCAAGTACATTACGATGTCACATATCATCGCCATGCTTTGCTGGTGGTCCTTCCAGGCTTGATTCAGTTCTTGCAGGAAGTCCTCGCCTGTTTTAGCTAGGACGACGGGGCGAACGTTCTTGGCGAGAAACTTCGCGATGGCGTCGCGAAGTCCGTTGTAGAGGCGTTCACCAGTGTTGCGTCGCACCATGGTGTACGCGCAACGGTAGAGCTCATTGAAACCTTGACTGAAGCTGCGGGTCTCCTGTATCTCATGAAATGCCTTTTCCAGCGCCAGCCAGAGGTCTTCGGTGCTGCGGTTGTCCGTCTGGTGCGAAGACATCTTGATACGCTCGACCTTGGCATTTTTCTTGGCGGAGAGCGGGGCCATGGCGTTGAGCGACTGTTCTCTTGCGGCTTATGGTGATGACGACGATGACGTGTCTTGCCAAGCTGGCACGCGCGCACGACTCGGTGTTGGCCAATATTAGATGGTTGAACGCATATTTGATAGATTAAGAGATTGAACTTAAGACTGCAAACCGATCGTGGTGTCGTCAATTTCATGGCAGAAGAACAAAATGATAAAGTTTGGAGTATTCTACCACTCGTCACAAACTTCATTTTCTTTGCCGGGCCTCCAGGACTCATGGTCCGAATTTTTAGAGATAAAAGTCATGCCAATGATGTGTATAGCGAGAATTAAAAAAAACATGGAAAACATTACCAAAGAGCTTAAAAAACAAAAATGCAGAAGTAAGTTAGTGTAAGACTGCCTCAAGAAGGGGCGAACGCCACCTAGCTTGTCCGGGCTTGACTGAGCTTTTACCATCTCACTGGTCTTTTTTGTACCCTTTGCTCTCCTACGTGGCTATTTTGTTCTCTTACGTTATCTCGCAACTAGATGTTTTATCTCTATCTATCCTTTTCTTTCTGTGCCTTTTGTTTTCTTATCTATTTGCATTTGTCATTCTTCTCTATATTTCTACTGTTTACTCTTTTCTTATTTATGTCACACTCTCGCTCACTAGCTATAGTTGCTTTCTCGCCTTCTTTTTTCACTCCTCCTTCACTTCATACTTTTCTCATTTTTTCCCTCTATTTCATTTTTATCGCCTTCTCTGTACTCGTTTTCCATTTCTTCTTTTCCGCCTGCTTACCGGCACATCCATTTCCCATTACCTTGCTATACTATAATAATATACAACAATACCATGCCATAGTGTACTGTACATTGCATGTGCTGTGCTGTGAAGGCAGAAAGAAAACTTGGTGTCCGGAAAGCGCTTGTTGTTCGTCAGCGCCACCGTCATCATCATCATCGAAGGACGATGGCGGAACATGGCTAGAAACTCGAGAGCTTCACCCCTAAATGTACCCGAAGTGTCCTTAGGAACTTGCTCCTTATGCTCGGGGCTTGCCTTTCGGCGTAGCTGCTCCCTCAATGACGCTGACGACGCTGATGATGACAGAACGAGCGCGTTCCAGAGCATACATTTTTTTTCTGCCATCACGGCACAGCACATGCAAGGTACCCACTATATGTCATGACGATGACGATGAAGCACCCACTATGCCGCTATGCCGTTCATCATTCTGCTGATAAACGAGGTACTCGCTACACATCTGTTACGCATGTGTACTTGGTGCTGTTACTGTTGATGGCAAAGAGGGTCGCTACTAAAGCTTGCTCTTATGCTTGGTGCTTGTTCATTGCCGTAGCCGTTAGTTCTTATTGCTCCCGCTAGAGGTGCAGCTCTGCTCTCTCCAGTAACTTGAAGAGTGCTCACTAGTTGGCACGCCGCCACTCAAGCGGCGCTCACTCGCGCATAAAATCTCGAAATAGATTCACTAAAAGAGCTGCTTGCTTCACGAATTCAACGCCGGAAAAATTTATCAATCCGTCTAGTATGAGTGGAGTTACAAAGATTTGTCCCACGCTGCAATCGCATTCTCTCTTCTCTCGTCCCGACGAAAGCGCTGGGAGCTAAACGGTGGCGATTCCTGTAGCGACCGAGTGCACCATGGTCAAATCAGCCAATGGCTGATAGATGGCCTTCTACTAGCGATTTTTGTGCGTATTCCGTCATTTGTCGAGAGAAGAGGAAGCAATTTTAACTGATTTCATGATTTATGGCAAATTCCAGGCCACTTGCAGCGCTATAATGTTTGGCTCGCGTGTTGTCGGTAGCCTCTACTACCGATCGGCAGGGTTTTCTCACCATGTTCAAAATGTGTTGCAGGGACCCTATACAATCAACAACGGTTTGTACAGCTGCTCCTCTAGAGAGAGCAATGAGAACTATGATACGCGGTGCATGACCTCCGAGATGCGGGCGCCGTGCGTCTGTCATCTCGGAGGCCATGCACGGTGCAACGACGAGACAACGCCCCAGCATAAGAAGCAAGCTTTTGAAATAAACATGCGGATTGGCACATTAAACACGCTTCATGCTGCATAAATAATTTTGCGCCGAAGCGAGCTTACACATACGCATGTGCGCAGACGTGTGTACATGAAAGTCCACGTTTACCTTGTAACAAGCACGTTAGTTACGGTTGGGGGGAGGCATTTTGGTTCGCTCTGGGCTGCATGCTGTTAGATACTTAATAGGCGGACCATAATGTTCCAGGCATTCAATATAATGCTTGAATGAACATTGAAGAAGAATGCTCGAAAAAAAAAATGATCACACGAGCCCCATAAGTTTCTGTAGCATACGCCCAACCATCCTCCCTTCCATGCGCAACATACAAACCTTATCGTCAAATATAGCTTCTAGAAGGAGTAATGCTGCCAACTTTATCAAAATGATGAAAAAAGTTAATTGAAAACCAATTCTCCTCACGGAATGAAACTTCTTGGTCCGCCACTGCAGAAAAAAAATAAAGATTGCTGTCCTAAAAAGAAAACCTGTTAAGTGTAAGAATAGTATATTATTTTCTAATCGTGGCTCGCGCGATTATTATATACAATATCAGAAAGATGTCCATAAGTTCCGATTGACGTGGCAATGTGATAAAGCAAAATGCACTGCATAACTAAATAAGAAGCTTTTGCTGCAGAGCCATGACAGTGAAGTCAATCCCCATCGTCATCGCGAGTGACGGCGGGAGACCGCCTGGTGCCGACGGCGCGCGTGATAGTCGTCCCGGTTCAGGCAAGCCCCGCTGCATTCCTGGTAGCTGTCGAAGCGGTTCCTGCCGGCCAGGCACAGGTCGGTCAGGTTCTCGCACGACGAGCGTAGAGGGTTGAAGAAGAACTGCAACCGGAGTAAACGGTCGTCGCACGCCTCGCCGACGATGGGGTTCACGCAGTCGTCAGCGTTGGGAAGTTTCGCAGATGATGTGCGTGCTGCATGTAAAAGCAAGAAAAGATCAAGCATGCTTAGTACGTGCAAGAAGCAAAGACATTATTACACTATGGTCGCCGCGCACGGGAGTTGAGTCTTACGCAATTGAAGCATAATAAAAAACAAAGTTCAATGAATGAAGGGAGCACATTAGTGGGCAGACGGCTGGGGGTGGAGGGTCAAGCTGATCGACATGTGTCCCTTATGTGCCCGCGACAAGCTGGCAGTCTCTGAAAAAGGTCACATCAGCGGACTTCAGGGTAGTCTTTACAGAGTTGGAATAGCTTTTTACTCAGTGTATCGGCGCACAGAAAAGCTAATTTGAATAAGTTTAAGTAGTATGTCCCGATTGCAGCATTCTTTTCGCGATGCCTTGCCTCGTTACTTTACGGACGAGCCCTGCATATAACCATGAAAGATTGAAAGAACCTCCCTCTCACTTCCTCGGAATTCGCGAGTGCACTGCGTACTGCATAAGGGCTGGGTTGTTCCGCGTAACTATAGAACGCGGTTACTCACAGCAGCCTGCCTGGCATTCGGCGAGCGTGAAGAAAATGTTCTTGTTCCGGTAGCACCCTTTAGAATACTGCCACGAGGAGCACGTGTCAGTTGCTGGGTCGTACACCACGCTGGGTTTCAGGGCAGTCGCGTCACACTCGTCGAGAGTGACAGTTCGGCAACGCTTGGGTGGCACTGCGTACGCAGAAAATGGCCGATCAAAATAGACGCTATAGAGATTCTACTTGATTTAGAGCAGAAAACGCCATGTTGTCTGCTCCCAGCCTGCTCCAAAACAGGTACGATCTGTGTATTCATCTTCTATAGGACTGGTTGCTACGTACTGTAAAATTTTAAATGGACATTAAAGAGCAAAGCGCTTTTTCGCGCATTAGTAAAGTACAATTTCACAATCCCGGAAACGCTACTCTTACCACGACGTGACGATTGGTAATTAAGCGAGAAACGGGCGAAAAGAAACTGCAGGTGGAGACGCCACTTTCAGATTCCCGCACCGAACACTATGACATGATCATTTTTTTAAGTGTTCCACGTAGTGCCACGTAGCTTCTAATCAATAAAAGAAGTTCATTGTAATCTGTGGGTGATATCGATTTAGCATATTAGGTCTCAGAAAATTTCATGGAGCCAATATCGCGCAAATGCGAAAAATGCATTGTGGAGTTGCTTACATCACGCGCGAAGATTACGCGCGAAATTTAAAAATGAAACTTAAACCTTGATTTTCTCCGCTAATGAACATGAGACCGTCAAACTCACGACATTAGAGTTTTAAGATTCAGTTTTTCAATCTAAAACAACTCTATAGTTCTTTTAGTGTCCATTTAGGTGAAAAAATAACTCCTGAACAAGGCGTATCTTCTCGTCTTTTTGTTTTAGCACTGATCATAGGTTAATATGTCAGGTCTTCCTGCACTTTTGCCATCTGAGAAAATCGCTCGAAAACTTAAATTGGCTGGACCAGTTCTGGTTACAGCGTCGGCACGAAATATATAAAAAACACTAAGGACATTTACGCACGCTCATTGGACGAGGCAGGGTTATCTTTTGGCCCTTGTGGATCCTGTTGCGCAACAGGGTCGTTGTCGGTGAACCAGTGCTTTTGGATGTTCTTGCCATCTGCATACGAGTGGAGAAAATAATTAGCTTACTTGAACGAAGTAAACGACATCTCAGTAATATTTTGGTTAGCTTCGGGAACTTTTTCATGCAAATACAGTAATCTACAAAACTGCTGTCTGATGAAATAAATAAAGCCGGAACGGAAGTGCTAAATGATAACTTAACTGATGACAAGAAAAAAATCACAGCATATCTGCGGAGTGAATGATGATGAGCGGGGCGAAGCGTCCGTCCGTCCGTCCATCCGTCCGTCTGTCTGTCTGTTTGTCTATCTTGTTGTCCGTCTGTCTGTTTGTATAATACTGCCGGTTACGCCTGAAGCAGGGCAAAGTTGGACTAAGAGGAGCTTCGCCCTTGAAAATAACCTTGGAGGGCCATTGGATCGCGTTGGGAAGCGATAACTGGACAAACCTCGAGATATGCAGGTCCCAAATTGAATCGTGGCATGAGCTAGCATAGCTGGCGAGAGGCAGGTATAGAACGGAGCTTTTATTTTCTGATTTATTTGGTTATCACATAACGTGTAACACCATTGATAGACGAGAGAACGTTGTTCTCGAAGAAAGACGTGCAGAGAACAGTTGTTGCTGCTGCACAGCACTGAAAATATTATATTGAACAAAACAAGAAGGGCTTGTCATCTCTTTGCTTCGCACCCTGAGTACATACATGCTTGATTTTAATGGCAATGAGCTACGTAGGTCCTGGAAGACGCCTTGAAAATTTGCGACGTGAGGGCGAGACGGTAATAAAGACTCAAGCTTGCGTAAACATGGGCATTCTCCTATTGCCTGTTTGCCTCGCTAATCAAGTATGTCCTGGCAGCAAGAGTGAAACATTCAATACGGTTAAACCGGTGGTACGTGACACATTTGGCTATGACTGGCTCTGATCCATATAAGACATCTTGGGCTGCCGTTACAATTCTTAGACAGCACGTAGCCAGTGTACGCAGACTGCTTAGAAGACAGCAACGAGCCCATGCTGTCCGAGAATGGGAACACGTCTAGACGGATTTTACGTGACGATGTGCCACCTCGCGTCGAAAAGAAAAAAAGCCAAAATAAACAAACGTAACAGTTGTATTTTCTGGCCTGTTTCGTGTTAAAATGTAAAGAAAAAATTAATGTTGCGCACATTGAGTGGCTGGAGAAGAGTCTGCTTGTGTGCAGACCATTCCGGCGAGATCTGATGTATCTGAGCGATTCGCTGAGCTCCCACCTTGTTTAGACAGCAAAGTAGCTTGCATCGTATTTGTCTACGATGCGGTATTCTCGGACCTGTCTGTTGCCAGCTACGTGTGAATTCGAATGGAATTCGAATGGCCGCCGTTCATTTAGCTGTCTATTTAGCCATCTACGGTGAGTGTTGGAACACACCCTTGATCGTGATTGACTCATCCATGGAAGTAGCAGTAGGGAGTTAACAACTTGAGAAACTTCCTCCCTGAGGGGATTTAGTTGCCATCCGCAGCGCACCGAGTGTCACCGGTGTAAGTTACAAATATCGCATTACATTCTCTTCTTTTATGTAGTGCTTATTTGAGAGGTTGCGTTATTGTGTTCGGCCCGTCGTTTTGTTTTCATAAGCTATCCGTTTTGCTACTGTCTTCTACTCTGGAACTCGTCCGGCAGTTTGACCACCGAACTCCTCGTTGAGACCTATACCTCTATGGTGACTAGTGCCAGATTTATCGCGTCTGAAAGTGTACGTGTGTTTGACACTATGTGGGGAAGCTGTGAAGGGTTGGACCACCGCTAATATTTATTGCAATAAAAAGCGTATGTGTAGGCCAGCCGAATATTCACTCTCGTTGTCGCCGTGACGTTTCGTGAAGAAAGTTCTCATGTGATTAGATTGCGCAATCGGCACCATGTTGGCATTATGATATCGCACACGTTTATTTAATGCAGTGTCATGACCGTATTTATTGTTTACTTATTGAACACAGTAACCTCCCTCTTACACCGAGTTACTGCTCACAGAGAAAGAAAGAAGGAAAAATTAAACTGCACAGGTAAACTAAAATAAGGCAGAAAAATAGCTTGCCAGAAACTTCATTATTGGGGTTAGCAGTATAGAAAAAAAAAAGAATTCATACATCACAACTGACGCATCAGAATTATGGTATTTCATGGCTACAGCATTTCCAAAAGTTTTGATATCATCAAAATGTACATAATCTCTGGGCGAGTTGTTTTAAGTCTTAAGTGTACGCGCAGTAAAAATTATATCATGTTATGTCACCTTGAGTTTTCTATGGATGGAAAACCTATTTATAATTCCTTCGTGGACTTTCTCTCTTCGAGGCTCTTCAATCATTTTAACAAATAAGAAGTTTTATGTAGGTACGTCGAATTTTCTGAAACAGTTATTTGATAGATATTACTGTCATTGTGGGAGGCAGTGGGTGGATTCAGGCTGATGATGAGGATGACTTCCAGTGTGCTCGTGAGAAGTATAAGTAAGAAGATTTTTGCTGCTGCCTTGAGAAATCTGTTTTGGGACACATGTCGGTACACTACTGCTGTGAGCATGCAAAGGAAACGCAGAGGCAAGGACAGTCGTAGGAGGGTAGAGGCTTGAGCACGTTGTCAGTACATTTCAAAATGAGCACAGCGTAGTAGACGAAGATAGCACTGCGTGAGTATTTTTACATGCGTCTTCGCCGTCTCCATTGTGGTCATTTTGCCATGCATCACCCGCGTGGAAATGACCCTACTTTCATGAACGATTCTCCCAGTTGGTTTCTTTGTGCTATGCCAGGGGTCGCATAACTATCACCACCTACCGGGACACAGTCACGAAATTTAGCCTCACAAATGGCCGGTACAGTGAAGCGGGTGAAATAGAGGACGCATGGAGAGAGTTCATCCAAAACAGTTCAAACAAAATGTTAGCTAGTATGGCAGCTTGAAAAATTGACAGGAACATTTCCCATATCTCGTATGTGTACCATATCTGAAGAGAACTTGCATCGAGATTCGAGAACTTATCGATATTAATCTCCACAATGCGTAAAATATGGATGTCGATCCTGAAGTACAGAGTTCTCGTTCCAGGGTTATGCTTCAAGACAGGAAGATCGCATGGGGTGCCTCTCGAAAAAAAAAAAAAGAAAAGCTCAAGGCCATGCATGTGTGTGCTAACTTATCCGAAGAAATGGTTATTATATAGGCCAGAAAATAATGAAAGCACAACTCTATGAATGTCAAAGTCACAAAGTCATAAAGAAATATAAGACGAAGAGAGCCATGCGCGGGTCACGTGCGGCCCGATGGGTGCGTGTTTAGGGGCCCTAGCCAATGGGGTTCAACATACGCGAGTGACTGCGGATGTGAGATACGCCGAATGGACAGCCCTCCAGATAATTTCGACCAGCATTGGTTCCTTAACGTGTACAGGCATCACAGAGTACGCTGGCTTTACGCAATCAATGCGAAGATTTGGGCTACTTGGTGCCCCACTAGGCACAAAATATTGAAAGCGTGAACGTTGAACGAAGGACGCTCATTTGCTCCCTCGTGTGTCCTTATATCCTTTTTCGATGCTGTCAATATGTTGTGCGCCTTCGTCGATATGCGATTCTCTAGTATGGTTCGCACCCGCCTCCTTTGTGTGAGAACCGAGCACTGTGACATTCTGATCAGCCGCAGTGGTGACGGCTTTTTCGTTTCGCATTTCCTCCGCTTGTTAAGGAGAGCAAAAAGCACGCAACTGTTTTCAGCATAAGTTATACTCACTTAGTACAAGCGCTCGGCCTGTGGTCAGCGGGCGAGAACGACGCTGGCTTCTCTGACGGATCTCGTAAGAAGTATCGTCTGTCTTCTTCTGCTCATCCTGCTCTGATTGATGAGCTGAGCATCGAAAGTTTGAACAGAAAAAAGAGAAAGAAGGAAAAGTGAACGTCGCATGCCTTTTTCCTAGTTACAAAAGCAGTAAAAAGTAAGGACTATTTACAATCACGTTAAAATTTATTACATATATGATCTTCAGACACAAGTCACTGAACTTCCATTAAAACGGGCGTTTAAACTCCGTTTGACTATCAGCTTGGATATTTGCATGTGATAACAATGTTAAGCAAGCACATAAAGACAACGCAAGTAGTCGACGTAGGTGTACCCTCTTTAAGTATACTTGTATGAGTTAACATGAAGCATTGGTGAGTACGAGCATCGATTATTCATAAAAATTCACAAAGATACAAACAAGCTTAAAACGACAACAAAATCAATAGAAATGACAGATGCTCCCGTCTTATGCTGTCATCGGCTTGTCTGGTGACACAAATCGTCAAAAAAGACAGCTTTTCCTCTGCATTAGAGGGGTATATGAGCACTCGTGACATTATTTTTCTTGCACCACTGCAATACCAAACGTTGAGGCGAGCACGACTGAAAGGACACTTCGAGCGGATGTAGAGCGGGTTACACACAGAATTTTCCGATATATCCTATCCCGGTTACATGCACACAAGTAATATCCACTTGTGATATGGTTTTTCCCCTCACGTATAACAGCTATCATGCGGGTGACCGATTGCGCTGGACAACGCGAAGTCAAGCACAATACGTAGACATAGATTATTAAGGCGATAGCCTTAGATTCATCGTCTAAAGTCTATGAATTTAGTTTATTTACGGAAGTTGAAAATCCTGACTTTTAAGCTATATGAATGTCAGAAGTGAACCTCTGCAGCGTCGGCATCAGCACAAACATTGCAAACAATCATTGCGTGATGATATCAGACATCTCAAATTTCTCGTGACGTCATGATGACATTGCCATATTATCACAGATTGTGACGTGACGTGATGACTTCATCATGCGACATTGTGGCTTGGCGAAAGCTAGGCCGATTCTAGAGGCACTATATTAGAACGAGAGGTACTGAGAGCCTTGGAGGGGTGGGACGATGGATCAGCACAACTGACAGAGACAAAGCAGACGGCTTTCACCTTTTAGTCACCTTAGACGAATACATACGAGACTGTGTGACTTGACTTATACACCATCTCTGCATAAAGTGCAGAGAAAGAAGAAACACTAATGACGCACGATGAGTGGCGCACGCCTGCTGGCACTGCTGCAAGTCCTCGAACCCGTTGGAGCCGTTGAGGCATCCCTTGGGCAGCGTGTCCCTCGGCAGGCAGTCGGCGCTTTTGGGGTCAAAGTAGTAAAGGCTCACCGCCAGCACAGGCACACACTCCCGCCACTCGGGTGGATCCTGGCACGGCGATGCTGCGTGTATGGCAGGTATGCAAAGCGGATGGTTTGTGGAATGCACGCCGTCATCATCTGCCTCACCACGCCCTCTGCAGGGCAGCCCGCGTCTTACAAATATTGCCAATTAATCTAATATTATACTTACCATGGCCACGGTGTTGTTGCAAAGTTCATATAGTTAATTAACAAGCGATTAAAATCTCACCTGCCCACCTAACTTCTCTCCTCTGCTCACTCTCTAGTCTTGTGTTAGAATCTACTCTGCTACTACTATGGTCATTGCTTATCTTCTCTTCCCGCTACATCATGCTCTACCGCAACGTAGCCGGACGTATTTATTTGATAGCTAAGGAGGTCTCCATAGTCTATGCTCGTGCGTGCGTTTGTATGTGTGGGACTCTGGGGGGTATATATGCAAGTAAAAAATTTCAGAATATCGCAGGTGGTATGGGTATGGGCATACCATTGCCCCAAATACCCACATTTCCAACGGAGATGAAATATGATTTCGCACACCGTTTGCCTGTCCGTGCTCACTTTGTCCCGATTTATACTGCGGTGTCTTGTAAGGCCCGTTTGTTCCCTGATTAGGCGTGTTTTTATCTTCTGTTTAAGACTTATTGATATGTAGTGTTTAACGTCATAAAACCACGATATGATTATTAGACGCTTAGTTGAGCTCTGTTTAAGAATAAACGAACTTTATCGGACACAATACGCACGCCCCAACAAAAACGAACAGAAACACACAGAATAATCGTTTTGAAGCAGGGTTTCACGCGGTAATTAAGGTTGTGCTCGGCAAGAGCACGCTAGAGAGATGAGTGCACTTCTATTATTTGCTTGACACTTCACAATAACACAAACACCGGGCTTGCTGCTATAAGACGTTTCGTCTGAACAAAAACTCTACATCAGAATATGGGCCCCTGTGCTGCAATCAATTTCTCTCATCAACGTGTCGTGATATCTTGACGGCGTCTCCTCAGGTATGTGGAATTATTATTCGGCATGAATTGATTGCATTACGCTGTAAGGGGGCCAAAGGGAAAATACATTATTTTGGTCGGAATTGGAGCACCATACTTGCTTATAAATATTATTAGTGGAAGGGACCATGGAAAACTTTCTTTTCAAATTACCAAATAAATTTTTTTATCAGGAGTGTCTTCAAGTAATCACGGGCCCTTTCAACCCTTCTCCAAAATAGAAGACCATCATCGGCGTAAAAGAACTCCTCGAATCAGATACATACTCAAGGACGTCGTCTAAGAACGGGGGTCGTAGTGAACGTCGAGGCCACGACGTACACTCTGAGTGGCAGCTGTTAGACGCAGAGTGTACGTATAAACAGTGTAATGTTCCCTGCTGCCTCTCCTGGGGATGACGCAAAGGTTTGAGTCGTGAAACCTTTATCTCCCTGGCAGACGAAGTGATACGCCCACGCGGATAAACTCACAAAAGAGGCTGATCTGAAAGAAAATGTCATCTTCACAGATGCGGCCAGGAGGCCCTACTATGTTCCGAGTTCTGAGGGCAGTCGTTGATCGTGTACACCAAGACTCTATCCGTATCCAGAAACCCAGCGGAGAGCCGACCAACTAGGCACTTGAACTGTAGGTCATTACATTCACCACGGAGAAGAAGGCGCAAAAGAACGAGAGCTGATGGTAGCTAGCAGCGACTGAGGTATAGCCAGCTCTTTGGACTCCATAAAGGTACTGACGGGTACGCTTGAACTCGGTGCCTTGATGCGCGACAACAAGGACACATGCGCAGCCTTTCATTTGGACTGTGGCTTCGGCATATGGGTGGACTAAGTATCGGAGTACTCGCGCGGTGCTGCTAACGACAATGAAACACGCGAGCTCTGTTCATTACGCTCATTCGTCGTAGACCTAGGGTCATACCTGTGTGTCCGGACACGACGGGGAAGTACTAGTGACTCTATGTGCGAGCGAAACGGCACTTGAAAGCAAAAGTACCTCACAGTGCGTGTCTTTTGCCCGAGCGACTTCCTCTAAAAGTCCTGGTGCATAAGACTAGGATTGGCACAACAGTAACTAAAGATTTCCTGTCCATGTAGCGTGAGTGCGGCGAATCGAAGAAGGTACAAGGACGTTAGAGACAATGAAACGAGGAGGAGGCGGAGCCGAAAGGGACGTATCCACAAGTGACGTGAGATAGATACGCCTTTGGAGTATGTCGATATTGCACCTGCTGTAGGACTACACCAGTCTCGGAATAGCAAGGAAGCAATGCAAGAGAAGCTCTCTTGCATTTGTAGGCATCAGCCACGCCGTCACACCAGCAGACACCCGGTGAACTGTGAAGTCTCAATGAGAGTTTGTGCTTGATGCCGGTCATATACACAGATTGTTAAAAGTGTGCTTTGTCCTATCGTTTGCTCGCTTACCTAGTTATCTCCGGCATTCATTCTTATCCCTGCTTAGACACTCAGCCATCACTTTGGTTAAAAATACATTCTCTCTTCTTTCAAAAGATAACATAAAAATGGCGCGAGCAATGATTAAAAAGACAAAACTTGCAGTCGTTCCGTGCGCGATTACAAACGATGAGCGAAGCTGCTTAGAAGTGGGACGCGGACAACGAGGGTGTCTGATCTAGCTGCTGGCTTTCATGGAGGTGGTAGGGTGGGGAGCGGTGACCCGGCGGGGGGCTTCAAAATCGACTACGGGGTGCGGACCTAAGGAACTTCGCTCTTAAAAAAAATGAAGGCCACTCACACTTAGCAGCATCAAATTATTATTAAAGAATTCTATCATCCAGTCACATGATTTATAGCGGGTAACATTAACATGAAAAGGTGGGCCAGTTGGATTGGCTGCATAATGAAAACATTGCGCGTACAGCACGAAGACACAAACACGCTGGTAGTTGTGAATTTTTTGTTTGTGTCTCCATGTTCACTGCGCGAAACTTTCATTATAGCAGTTGACTGCATCTTATATACA
The DNA here is from genome assembly GCF_013339725.1 of Rhipicephalus microplus. Lineage (NCBI taxonomy): Eukaryota > Metazoa > Arthropoda > Arachnida > Ixodida > Ixodidae > Rhipicephalus > Rhipicephalus microplus. The sequence continues at coordinate 148,183,911 of NC_051167.1, forward strand.
ACCTAAAGCAGACGTTTCCTGTCAACGTGCTAATTATGGGAACAGTGTATCACTTACGTTCCGGCAAGTCTGGATCTGGTCAGAAGAAAAAAGACAGCCTAAGTCAGAATTTGAAGCTCTGAAAACATAACAGGCGAGCTATACCACCCAATAACATAACAATAACGTGATCATAACGCCAGATAGAGCGATAAGATGCGAATAGATAGCGGAACAAACCCTGTTGTCCACTTGGAGACGAACATGAGAATAACACATGCTACTATTCTTATGAGAAAACGGAACGACGCTCATGTCCTAACGTGCGCTTTGCCGTAACTCTATAAGGCTAGCACGACACCTTCTCTTTATCGTGCTCAAAGAAGGGTGATGAGCGCCACTGGTGGGCAATGGGGTGGATCAGGTGCATTCTGCTAAACGCCGGTGTTACGTGGTCGCAGCCGCAACTAACAACTATTTTCGGTCATTCCTGCAGGCGGGTAAAAGGACGTTATCCTTTCACGCCAGAAAACTGCAGATAACGCAAGTATGAGGTTTTAGTCGTCTGGTGATGTGTCCATGGTTCCATGTATTTATATCATGATGAACCGCTATCAGACAGCTCAATTAAGGTAATTCTAAGCTTTTCCGCTATGAATCCTTCAGGCGCAACGTTCGTAAGCATTTTTGATCCCGCGACCTGCGGGTCAGCAGCCGAGTAACTCCGTGGCGGGACCGCTCGTTCGCCTCCGCTGCACGCTCGAGGCACTCTAACGCAGTGCCTCCAGAGTACCATTCACCGATTTTCTTGCGCAGAACATCAAATAAATGTTTTGTTCACTCTCTCCACACGCAAGACTATCGTCTTTCGACGACATTTTCAGTGTAACAAGCAGATACGGGGCCAATTTATTTAACCCTTAGTAGTACCTCTGGCTTGGACATAGTACGACCACAATTTATGGTCGAACTGTTCTGAATTCACTTGAATGCGTTCTTGGAATTTTCTTCTTGGTTAAGTAGTATTGCGTTTCGGGCTCCCTTTGCATATAAAGCGGCTGCGTAGCAGTTACATATCGCTTCCGCTTACATGGTAATAGGCGGGAGGTTTCGTGGCTCGAGTTTATGATATGGTCGTGACAGATGTGGAGGAGTCCTACCGACTATCCTCATCATTTATTATCATACTTACTATTTTTATTTTTCCGTGTCCCTGTAAGCCTATTAGTTGGCGCGAGGGCTCTTTCTTCAATCCTACGCGTAAATTGTTCTTTGTTTTGTCAACAAATTACATTCTCACTCTTGCTTGGCTTCCAAGGCTGTTTGAGTTATGTGATTACTACTTGAAACAAAACCCACCAGTTACCTCAGCGCCTCGTTTTGATTCGCCATAGTTGGACCTGTTCAAATCACAGTTGCATTCTCACAAGTAAGTTAACCGGTTGAGCAGTACGCAATCCATAATGCTTGATTGATGCAAACGCAGAAACTAGCTACAGCGAAGAAGGAGTGCCTTAAAGTTTAGTACATTTTTTCTTTAATGTTTGGTTTCGCACCAAAGTATACTTTCGAAAATCTAGCACAAGTGATTTTAGAGAATCTGTGATTATGATAATCAAATGAGATACCAGGCTTTTTAAATGCTCAGCAGATGCATCGCAATCAAATTATACGCACAGTCGAAGGCTTACTTACAAGATGTGCTTTGTGCTGTAAAGTAGAGCAGTAAGTGATGAGGCGAAGAAAGAAAAGAAAGATGTCTTATATTACCTGCTACGTAAGGGGGTATCACTGTTGACTGTGATCACATTATTGAGGCTTCTGTAGCACGCTATGTGTACCCGAAAACATTATCTAAGAAGCAAATGTTGACAAAAGCAGCTGCTTCCCGACTCTGCTTAGCAGTAATGGCAGTCGGTTATAATAAGAACGAGGCCCAGTTACCACACGTACCAGGATGTAAGTTTAGTTCTATGCATTTATTGGTTACTGTAGAAAAGCTAGATGCGAACATTTGCTGAGGTATCCCAACGAAGGTGCAATGTTTGTGTAACAACATTCTGAGGGGAAAACTCATTATGTAAGTGTATTTATTTATGTGGCATAAAGTAAAGCTGTCATAAAGCTGAGAATACCAAAATTTTAAATTAGCTGTACAAAAGGTGTTTCGCATAAACCTTTACACATGAGTCATCGACAAAATGTGAATATTTCTGGGTGTAGCGAATACTTTGCCACATCTTCATCAGTGTTATGTCGTGATAGGATAGCTCCCAGCACCATAAAAATGTGAGAGTGGCTTTTCTTTATGTGCAGTGCAGTCTTGGGTGCAATGACACATGATATACTCCTCGAGTTAAGCCAGATGCAACGCTATTACTCACAATGCCTAACCATCTAATTTCATATATTCGAGACGCTATGCATGAGAGGATTTGAGGAATATGAATAAGCACGCCGAGTGATTCGACGAGCCATATAGTCACGTATAGGTGTAATGCCAGATTTGCATGCCAAAGAACAGCTGAGAGCTTGTAAGAAACAATACAGTTCGCTGAATTCATGCATAATATATTACACAATAATAAATATTGAATTCCTTAATACAAGGCTCATGCCAGTGGCGTCGTTCAGTGCCAGTTGTTTTGAATTCTTAAAGTTCTGAACGACTAAGAGGGTAATGTCGTCAAACTACATGGACACGTACCATTGCTTGCATTGCCTATTTGTTGGCTTGGATCTGAAAGATTTGCAGAAAACAAACTTAGAACATCACGTACAAGAAGGGTTGTCTAAATGATTTGAAAACCTAACAAAAATGTTTATTTGATGTTCTACGCAAGAAAATTGGTGAATGGTATTCTGCAGGCGTTGCGTTAGAGTGCCTAGAGCTTGTGGTGGAGGCGAACGAGCGCATCTAGGCACGCTAGACACAAGTGCCATTAGGCAGTTATCTTCGAAAACGAAGGCGTGCAGCCCGCGGAGACAGATGCACGCCAGTCTCGGAGATTTTAAGGTGTAGAACGTAAAGCGACGAACAGGTGCCACCACCGTGACGTCGTAGCAAAGCGTTTCAAACACCTTTTTGAGCATCGCGTTGCACTCTCAGCGCAGCGCGATTAAACTCTACATTCCTTAGAGTTACTTGTGTGTGCCTCTTCTAGTATAAAGACAGACATAGAAAACATGGAAGCATTGTTGTGGCGCCTCAGATATGCGCAATAGTTGCTTTTCAATTGAAAATCGCACAAGTGCGAACGCTAAACCTTGAGCAATAGTGGTGAGCGCTGCGGATGGGGTTGGCAGTTTGGTGCTGTTTGAGATATCGTTAGGGCGGACAAACAGACAAATGTACAGACAGACAGACAGACAGACAGACAGACAGACAGACAGACAGACAGACAGACAGACAGACAGACAGACCAAATTTTTTGCGTCGAAGGTTTACAAGAAAGACTATTGTCTTTAAAACTTTAGGAGGCTGACGGAGGCTCCAAGCGATGAACTGTCGAAGAGCGAATGTTGCCGGGGCCAACTTTTAGAAAGAAGGGGGTTGTTTTAGATGGCCTGACGTTTGCAACACCTGTTGTCGAAGCATTGGCTGCACAGTGCACTGACCTTTCAAACCGTATTTTCCCTTAGTCGATGTGACCTCATCAAGCGTGAGGCTCACGGGACGGCTTTCAGCTATCCCATAGTAGAGTACAAAGTACTCTAAATTGTTAACTACTTTTTCTCAACACATACCGTTTTCTTGGTCTCTTGTGATAGGGAGAGCTTAGCAATTTCCCATAGTAGAGTACATAGTGCTCTAAATCATCAACAGTTTTCAAATGCGAAGCATTTCTTAGCGAACTTCGGCGTCTTTGAGCGTATCTATCTATCTATTGATACAGTAGAAATATCAGCCGTCATGCAGACACTGCTGAATAAGGGCGTCAATGAATAAACATCCTGGAAGAAATCTACAGGGGATCAACTGCTACCATAGTGCTTCATAAAGAAAGCAACAGAATCCCAATCAAGAAGGGTGTAAGGCAGGGGGATACTATCTCCCCAATGCTATTTACCACATGCTTACAGGAGGTTTTCAGAAGCCTAGAATGGGAACAGTTAGGCATAAGAGTTGATTGAGAGTACCTTAGTAACCTGCGCTTCGCCGATGACATTGCATTGCTGAGTAACTCGGGGGACGAATTCCAACTCATGATTACGGAGTTAGACAAGGAGAGCAGAAAGGTGGGTCTTAAAATTAATTTGCAGAAAACGAAAGTAATGTACAACAACCTCGGAAAGGAGCAGCGCTTCGAGATAGGTAATAGTGCACTTGAAGTTGTAAAAGACTATGTCTACTTAGGGCAGGTAATAACCGCAAAGCCTAACCACGAGATTGAAGTAACTACAAGAACAACAATGGGGTAGAGCACATTCGGCAAGCACTCTCAAATTCTGACAGGTAGATTGCCACTATCCCTCAAGAGGAAGGTATATAACAGCTGTATCTTGCCGGTACTTAGCTACGGAGCAGAAACCTGGAGACTTACAAAGAGGATTCAGCTTAAATTGAGGACGACGCAGCGAGCAATGGAAAGAAAAATGGTAGGTGTAACCTTAAGAGACAAGAAAAGAGGAGGGTACATTAGGGAACAAACGGGGGTTAAGCATATCATAGTTGAAATCAAGAAGAGAAAATGAACACGGGCCGGGCATGTAGCGCGTAAACAGAATAACCGCTGGTCATTAAGGGTAACTAACTGGATTCCCAGAGAAGGCAAGCGAGTTAGGGGGAAACAGAAGGTTAGGTGGGCAGATGAGAATAAGAAGTTTGCGGGTATAAATTGGCAGCAGCAAGCACAGGACCGGGTTAACTGGCGGAACATGGGAGAGTCCTTTGTCCTGCAGGGGACGTATTCAGACTGATGATGATGATGATGATGATCTATCTATCTATCTATCTATCTATCTATCTATCTATCTATCTATCTATCTATCTATCTATCTATCTATCTATCTATCTATCTATCTATCTATCTATCTATCTATCTATCTATCTATCTATCTATCTATCTATCTATCTATCTATCTATCTATCTATCTATCTATCTATCTATCTATCTATCTATCTATCTATCTATCTATCTATCTATCTATCTATCTATCTATCTATCTATCTATCTATCTATCTATCTATCTATCTATCTATCTATCTATCTATCTATCTATCTATCTATCGATATAGCTGCCTGTTGCTTTTAGCTCCCCGGGCCGTCTCGATAATCGTATCGATACTAAAATTAGCATGGCACAACATGGCTGTATGTCGAGATAAAGTTACTAGTCATAACATGAAAATCATGATATGTATGTCATGAATGTCACGATTTACATTTCATGGTCTTCTTCATCTTGATGTGGTTTAGTTCACATGACATATTGCAAAGCTGGTGTGCTAAGACATGACTGCATGGCAAACATGAGTGACACACCCTAACGTGGAAATCATAACATGCATGTTGTGTAAGTCGTGAGCACACGCCATGCTTATGGTGAGCTCGCGGTCCTTTCGCTAGCTTTACATTAACCAAATTTGGCATTACGGGACGTAAATGGATGACAAAAATATATGACTTGTGCAAACATGATAATCATGAGATCTCCACACATACCAAATTTAGTATCACGTGTGGTGAATGGATGACGAAGGTAAATGACGTGTTCAAGCATGATAATCATTATATGCGTGTCATGTAAAACAAGACTACGTGCTACACTTATAACGTGCTCACGGCCGTTTCGCTTGTCTCAAGTATACCAAATTTGGTATTACGTGACGTGAATGGATGACGAAGGTAAATGACATGTTGAAAACTGATAACCATGGCGTGCGTGTCATGTAAAACATGACTACATGCTACGCTCATAGCACGCTCACGGCCGCTCCGGTAGCTCAACATATACCAAAGGTGGTATCACGTTACGGTAGTAGATGACGGAGGTACATGACACGTCCAAACACCATAATCATGACACGCTTGTCTCGTAAAACATGACTACATGCTGCACTCATAGCGCGCGCCGGGCCACTTCGCTAGCTCCATATATACAAAATTTGGTATGACGTGATGGGAATAGACGACGAATGTAAATGACACGTTCAAACATGACAATCATGACATGGTAATCATGTACGGCAAAATTTACGTCCGCCTTGTAACGTGGTGCTGGTTTTAAAGTGGCATATCAACCTTCCTCATTCATGCTTCGCATATCGCCAATTCCCGCTGTACGTGGAACTGCCAATTTTTTTAATAAACACACGTATCGCTTGTGAAGTAACTTCTTTATTACAAGTTGCAACGTTAAATGAGAAAATGCAGTGGGTCCTAGTGATTTCTTCTGCTGGAAATAGTAGTGGTGGCGACTATGCAATGTGCTAGATGGAAGCACAACGGCACACATATGCAATGACTGGTGGCGCAACTCTGGTTCTCATGTCAGTGGGGGTTAGTTATAGTTCACCCCACTGACATGAGACACTGACCCCCTGTGTAATTCATGCCTCTGATCAACCAATATCGAAAAGTCGCGTGTACGATACTACTTCGGAATACGTGTCAGTTGGAGTGATTGTAAACTTGAATTCATGTAAGGGTGGCACTAATTCTGAAGGTAAGTAAATAGGTCAGCAAAAAAAAGTAGTACTCACTGAGGCTTACTCGAGAAACGCTTCTAGTCTTTTGGACTCCCTCAGACTCATACTCACCAACATTTTACTGAGGCGGATCCACTCAGAATCACACGAGAAAAGTTTATTCAAACGGGCTCACTAGGACTACATTTACCGAAATATTCCTCACCCGGGCACACTCACGCTCAGACTCGCGGCTGGATCCAAGTCTGAGTGAATCTGAGTGAATCAACTCATGAGTGCGTTTGGCGACCTCATAAAAAAATTCACACCTTTACCGCAAAGGCGAAGCAGTGAACACGATAGCAACAAATTGGAAGGTCACGCGCAGAATGGCAAGGAGATCAAAACGTGCCCCGCGTTCCTCAAGCACAAATGACGCACAAAACGTACTCACAAGTACACATGAATGCGAATAAGCGTCTCAATTGTTACTTCGCTGTGTCTGAAAAGCTCGCCCCTTTTCGCAAACCGAAGCTGTCCAACAATTGCAGTGACTTTTGTGCGCCCGTAACTACAATAGAATCGTTCCAGTGCAAGCCACCCAAAACGCATGATCCTCCCCACCAGGAGATAAGGGCGCGTGAGAGATGGTCCATTCCATTCCCCTCCTGTCCGCGGGCCAAAGTACACGTGAGAAATGAGAGCCGCCACACATCCATTGGGCCATCCGGTTGATAATGCTGATAACACAACAGCCCCCCTTCCCCCCGAAATGCCCGCCAACAGCCGTAAGTGGTAGATATAAATAGCTTGCCGTTCGAACGTTGAACGAGGCACCTATCGATGGCTCAGTGGTTAACGCCTCGCATTTACGACGCGGAGATTCCACATTCGATTCCGCGCACCCGAGTCTTTTTTAAAGACGATAGTCCTTCTGGGGGACCTTCGGCACAAAAAGATGTTGGTCTGTCTGTCTGCCTGTCTGTCTGTCTGTCTGTCTGTCTGTCTGTCTGTCTGTCTGTCTGTACATTTGTCTGTTTGTCCACTCTTAACAGTTTCGGGTACCTGAAACGGCCGACCCCATCCACAGCGCCCACCAAGATTGCTCAAGAGTCAGCGTTCATACTTGTTCAATTGTCAAATAAAAAACAATTAGTGCGCATGTCTGGGGCAGCACAACAACACTTGTATAATGTCACGCAGCAAAGGACGACGCAGTTGTCTATAAGGAAAACAAGTTTATTGGAGCGAACTTGTGCTCCCCTAACAACTGAAAGAACACACAGGCGGCGAAGCAGCGGTCGGCTAAACGACGTGCGCGCTAGTGAGCGTAGGCGATCGAAATGTCGCGGCATCGGCTGTGCGGGAATTTATATCCCTCGGCGCGAGGGTTTCTCGAATAGTCGAATGGTATCGAGAACGCTGTTGTCACAGAACGAGCGCTAAAAATGGGCGCGCCGCCAAATTGTCGCGACGAAACGCCGAGTGGCGCCGCGAGGTCAAAAGAAAAAGAAAACAAACATCTAAAGGCTCCCCGGGGCGCGCGCTCTCCCCTCGGAAGCGTGGCTTCGCCGACGAACCTCCTCGCCCCACATCGGCGGCCGAGATAGCCCGCGAAAGTTCCAGAACGAAAGGGGCGTGGTCATACCGAGTTGAGTCATCGGCCGCGGAGGGCGTTCCAACCGTCTCGCCCTCTTCCCAGCCTTCGCTGCGTATCGCGCCGACGAAATGACGAAAACCGTCTGGAATGTCGCGCGCAAGGTATTTAACCGAGCAGCCGAGATGAGAGATCAGGAGAAGACGGAAGTTGCGCCAGAGTGCGAAGGGATCCCGCCGTGTAGTCGGCGAAGGTTTGTCCGTAGGGACGAAGCAGGAGATGAAGAGGATTTCCACCTGAGGGGTGAAGGCTCGAGCTACAGGCAAGAGCGTGTGTTTACCGCTATCGAGCGAAGAAGCGTGGCGACAGCTGCGTGTGTGAAGCCGACGTGTTCGGGCGAAGAAGTTTGAAGCTTGGAGAGTGGCCTATTGAAGACGGGAGGTTTCCTGGAAGAGAAACTTCGGCGAGGTTTCCTGGAATAGAAACTTCGAGGGCTGCGGAACGACAACAACGCTGGACTTTGAGTGAGTGATTCTCGGAAGAGTATCATCTAGACTTGGGTTCCAAGAACTTTGGACTGAATAGGTTTTCTATCTCTTTAGTCTTTAAGTGTCTTGGTTGTTCAATGCATGCGACTGCATTGTAGTTGTCACACCTGTCCCGTTATTAGGGAGGCAATCGCCGGGCTAATTCCAAGAGCCGAAGTATCGGCCCCCCGAACCGCACCACGAAAGCGTGGACAATTTAGAAGTGGTCCTTTTTGGTGCGCCAGCGGACGCCGGCTGTGGCCCAAAGGACAAGTCAGAGCCGAGAGTTGATAAACAAACAAATTATATTCTCAATAATGGCAGATCGAAAACAATACATAAAAATGCACACTCCACAATAGTTACATACAATACGTCACCAATCAAACAACGTACTACACGGTACAATCGGCCACACTCAAAACAACGGACACAGACAACAATACGCACTACAATGCAGTCGCATGCATTGAACAACCAAGACACTTAAGGACTAAAGAGATAGAAAACATATTCAGTCCAAAGTCCTTGGAACTAAAGTCTGAATGATACTCTTCCGAGAATCACTCACTCAAAGTCCAGCGTTGTTGTCGTTCCGTAGCTCTCGAAGTTTCTCTTCCAGGAAACCTCGCGTCCTCAAATGGCCACTCTCCAAGCTTCAAACTTCTTCGCCGGAAATCCGTCGGCTTCACACACGCAGCTGTTGCCCGCGTCTTCGCTCGATAGCGGTAAACCCACGCTCTTGCCTGTAGCTCGAGCCGTCCCTACGGACCAAAAACTTCGCCGACTACACGGCGGAATCTCTACGCACTCTGGCGCTCACTTCCGTCTCCTCCTGTTCTGTCACTACGGGCAGAACCTTCGCCGACTCCACGGCGGAATCCCTACGCGCTCCGGCGCTAACTTTCCGTCTTCTCCTGATGTCTCGTCTCGGCCGCTCGATTAAATACCTTCCGCGCCACCTTCTAGAAATTTCTCGTCATTTCGTCGGCGCGATACGCGGCGAAAGCTGGGAAGAGGGCGAGACGGTTGGAATGCCCTTTCCGGCCGGTGATTCACTCGGTCTGACCCCGCCTCCTTCGTTCTAGAAAAATCGCGGCCTTGCTGGGCCGCCGATGTGGGGCGAGGAGGATCGTCTGCGAAGCCGTGCTTCTGCGGGGAGAGCGCGCGCCCGGGAGCCCTGGATGTTTGCTTTCTTTTTTTTTCTTTTTTACCTCGCGGCGTTTCTGCCGCCCGTTGTCGCAAGAATTTGGCGGCGCGCTCTTTTTTAGCGCTCGTTCTGTGACACTGCCCCCCACTTTAAGAATATTATCTCATAATAATCAAAACCACACAAACGAGCGCGAACAGTCACCACACTTTCTCACAGACTGTAACACAATCCGTCGCTCATGACACTTCACATTCACAATATATCACTCAATACAATCGTACATTGTAGTTCAATTCCACAACACATGAAATATAGCCACAGGTACATGCCTACAACACTTCATCACACATTCTAAACAATACAAACGTACAAAGTTCTGTCTATCCAACAATTATACAACACTATACATCACACCATCGCACAGAACACTGACTCACTCGACATACACTTGAGACACAGGATAACAAGAACATTAACACAACATATGTCACTCAGCCCTGCCAAACCCATTCTGATTCCACCTCAGCACCTATCTTGAGTACTTCGAACAGCGCTTGCGCCCCTTTTTGCGGTGCTCGCTCGATCCCTTCTTGTGCTTCCACGTTCTTTTTCGGCGAGCCCTTTCCAACGACGATATCTGAGGCGTCGTCTCAGCCATCGTTGTCTCTTCCGACACCGTTAACGCGTCATTACATTCGACGGGTCCTGTCTGTTTATTTACCCGCTTGATCATGCCTCTACATTTTGCCCGGCTGGCCAACACCGTCTCCTTTACACTGTCAGTCGGTTGAGGTCGTGCCGACGTACGTCCAGTTGCTCGGCTTGTGAACTTATTCGACACGATCGTCTCCTCCTTCGCTGTCTCTTGCGCCGCAGCTTCACCTTGGGCTCTAGTGAGATCCGTCACGGGATGCTCCTCCACTGTATCTCGCGGCCGCTGTGTTGGCGAGGACTCTATCTTCGGGTCTTCTCCCAAACATTCTGGGTCACTTGGCCCTCGCGCCCCGTCGATGTTTCCGATGACCAGGTCATACAGGGGGGTCGTCATGCATAAAGCAGTAACCTTCCCGCTGAAGTACGGGGTTTCAACCTCAATTTCTGCTTCGGGAAGCATCCGGACCGTACGGTCAATTAGGCAAACCGGTTTCGTTCTGCCTGTCAACTCTCTTTCCCGTACCAAATTTCTCCGCACGATAACAGTGGAACTGCCGGTGTCTCTTAGAACCGTAATCTTCTTGCCTGCAATCTTTCCAGGAAGCGTTGGCATTCCCTTCGTAACACCGGTTGGCTGTTTTGACATTACAGCCCCAACAATAAGAATTTTCTCCCCATTCTTCAACTCTACGAATCCATCAGCGACGGCATTATTATCAGATTTCGGTGCTGCTTGCACACAGGATACCTGGTGAGTTTGACTCACTCCGTTCCGACATGCATCTGCTTTGTGCCCAGTCTGACCACACTTGAAACATTTTACTGCCGTAGGGCTCGTAAAGATCGTTCGACAGTTTTTCGCGCGATGACCCACTCGGTTGCACAGAAAACATCGCGGAAGGCTCTCTGGCGCACGCTTCTTTTCTTCGGGAGCCAATTTCTTCGACTCATCAGGACAATCTTTCTTGACCTTGGCCAAATTAGTGCCACCTTGCGCTTCCAAGAATTGATCAGCCAATTCAAGCATGTCTTCAAGTGACTTAGCTCTCCTCTCTTTCAAGTACAACGACAGGCTTGGGTGGCAACTAGTAAGAAATTGTTCTCTAATTAGGAGCTCTCTAAGCTCCTCGTACTCCTGCGCTGTCCCTGAAAGTTCAATCCATCTGTCGAAATAATGACAAAGTCGGGCGGCATACTGCGTAGCCGTCTCACCATCAGCTGGCTTTCCTGTCCGAAATCTGTCCCTGAATCCTTCCACGGTAAATCTAAATCGCTTCAGCAAAGCAGCTTTCACCTTTGCATAGTTGGCTGCATCGGTCGGCGTCAGCCTACCGTACACACTGAGCGCTTCACCACTCAAGCAAGTACTCAAAGCAGTTGCCCATTGATGTTCCGGCCAATTCTGGCTCCTCGCAATCGTCTCAAATCTGTGGAGGTACGCGTCTAGGTCGTCCTTCCTTTCATCAAACGCTACGAGCAGCTTGCTTGGGTTCAAGCGGAAGCCGTGATCTTCCCGTTCGCTGCTTTCAACTCTAGCTTGGACGGGAGTTTCACTTCGCTGTTGCAAACGGAGCCGCTCGAGTTCCATCTCGTGCTGCCGCTGCCGTTCCCTTTCAGCCATCTCCGCTTCTCTTTCTTCTCTCGCCCTTTCGGCTGCCAACTTCTCTTTCTCCAGCTCCAACTTCAATTGCTGCTCTCTTTCTTCCTTCGCTCTCTCAGCTGCCAACCTCTCTCTCTCCAACTCAGCTTCTTTTTCCGCTTTGGCTCTTTCGACCGCCAACCTCTCTTTTTCCAGCTCGGCTGCTTATTCTTCTTTTTCCTTCTGGGTGACCCACTTCCGTAGTTCGGCGCCAGAAAGACCCATCTTTTCACCATGAGCAACTAACTTTTCGAGATCCATGGTGTCTCGTAACTCGCAAATAAAACCTTGCCGCGTGCAAAAAGTATCTGCCTAAATCAGTCTATCGGACCACTCCCCTGCACTCGTTAACGAGAACACTGAACAACACACAAAATCGGTCCGATAGCAGTATCAACAACTCGAGGCTCTTTCTCACTACTTTGGACACACTGTGCACCAAAAGGTCCTGTCGCGGACGCCAGATTAATTGTCACACCTGTCCCGTTATTAGGGAGGCAATCGCCGGGCTAATTCCAAGAGCCGAAGTATCGGCCCCCCGAACCGCACCACGAAAGCGTGGACAATTTAGAAGTGGTCCTTTTTGGTGCGCCAGCGGACGCCGGCTGTGGCCCAAAGGACAAGTCAGAGCCGAGAGTTGATAAACAAACAAATTATATTCTCAATAATGGCAGATCGAAAACAATACATAAAAATGCACACTCCACAATAGTTACATACAATACGTCACCAATCAAACAACGTACTACACGGTACAATCGGCCACACTCAAAACAACGGACACAGACAACAATACGCACTACAATGCAGTCGCATGCATTGAACAACCAAGACACTTAAGGACTAAAGAGATAGAAAACATATTCAGTCAAAAGTCCTTGGAACTAAAGTCTGAATGATACTCTTCCGAGAATCACTCACTCAAAGTCCAGCGTTGTTGTCGTTCCGTAGCTCTCGAAGTTTCTCTTCCAGGAAACCTCGCGTCCTCAAATGGCCACTATCCAAGCTTCAAACTTCTTCGCCGGAAATCCGTCGGCTTCACACACGCAGCTGTTGCCCGCGTCTTCGCTCGATAGCGGTAAACCCACGCTCTTGCCTGTAGCTCGAGCCGTCCCTACTGACCAAAAACTTCGCCGACTACACGGCGGAATCTCTACGCACTCTGGCGCTCACTTCCGTCTCCTCCTGTTCTGTCACTACAAGCAGAACCTTCGCCGACTCCACGGCGGAATCCCTACGCGCTCCGGCGCTAACTTTCCGTCTTCTCCTGATGTCTCGTCTCGGCCGCTCGATTAAATACCTTCCGCGCCACCTTCCAGAAATTTCTCGTCATTTCGTCGGCGCGATACGCGGCAAAAGCTGGGAAGAGGGCGAGACGGTTGGAATGCCCTCTCCGGCCGGTGATTCACTCGGTCTGACCCCACCTCCTTCGTTCTAGAAAAATCGCGGCCTTGCTGGGCCGCCGATGTGGGGCGAGGAGGATCGTCTGCGAAGCCGTGCTTCTGCGGGGAGAGCGCGCGCCTGGGAGCCCTGGATGTTTGCTTTCTTTTTTTTTTACCTCGCGGCGTTTCTGCCGCCCGTTGTCGCAAGGATTTGGCGGCGCGCTCTTTTTTAGCGCTCGTTCTGTGACAGTAGTGCGTATTGTTGTCTGTGTCCGTTGTTTCAAGTGTGGTTGATTGTACTGTGTAGTACGTCGTTTGTTTGGTGACGTATTGTATGTAACTATTGTGGAGTGTGCATTCTTGTGCATTGTTTTCGATCTGCCATTTTTGAGAATATAATATTTGTTTTGTTTATCAACTCTCGGCTCTGACTTGTTCTTTGGGCCACAGCCGGCGTCCGCTGGCGCGCCAAAAAGGACCACTTCTAAATTGTCCACGCTTTCGTGGTGCGGTTCGGGGGGCCGATACTTCGACCCTTGGAATTAGCCCGGCGATTGCCTCCCTAATAAACGGGACATGTGTGACAGCTGTGATAGCGTTTGTTCGAAACGCTGTTTGTTCGGACCGCTCGAAACGCTGTTCGATAGCGTTTGTGCGAAACGCTGTGATAGCGTTTGCTCGAAACGCTGTGACAACAGTGATAGCACAGGCCGGCGCAGCCAGGCCAAAAAAGCAAAACACAAATAAACAAACCCAGTGCATGGTTCGTGGCATTACCCCTCCCCCCCCTCTAAGAGTGCATCGACCCGATGCTAACATAAGGGACAGTCCAAACAAATTAAAATAAAAGTTCGTCATCGTCCGTAGAAAGGTTTTAAGCGAACCACATGGACGACTTCGGGCCGCGTGCGTCGTCGTGATGTACGGGAGTCACCATCGGGGATCACTTCGTACGTTAGTTCGCCAACACGTCGTAGAATCTGGTAGGGTCTGAAATAGCGTCGTAGAAGTTTCTCACTGAGTCCACGTCGTCGAATGGGAGTCCAAACCCACACACGATCTCCAGGATGGTACTCGGCGTCTCGGCGTCGAAGATTGTAGCGTCCGGCATCCACCAGTTGCTGGTCCGTTATACGAACTCGAGCGAGCTGGCGGGCCTCTTCCGCACGTTGGATGTATCCTTGGACATCAGCGTTGAGGTCGTCGTCTTCTACGTGCGGAAGCATGGCGTCGAGCATCGTAGTCGGCCGTCTTCCGTAGACGAGCTCGAACGGTGTCATCTGCGTGGTTTCTTGGATAGCCGTGTTGTACGCAAACGTGACGTACGGGAGGACTTCGTCCCACGTCTTATGTTCAACGTCGACGTACATAGACAGCATATCCACGATTGTCTTATTCAGCCGTTCCGTTAGTCCGTTCGTTTGGGGGTGGTACGCCGTCTTTCTTCGGGGATCCGTGTTGCTGTAGCGTAAGATTCCTTGCATGAGCTCCGCAGTGAAGGTCGTTCCGCGGTCCGGGATCAGGACCTCAGGGGCTCCATGTCGCAGCAAAACTTGGTTAATAAAGAACTTTGCAACTTCTTGTGCAGTTCCCCTCGGAAGAGCGGTGGTCTCTGCGTAGCGCGTCATGTTGTCTGTCGCTACGACAATCCATTTGTTTGCGGATCGGGATGTAGGGAACGGGCCCAGAAGGTCCATTCCGATCTGTTGGAAGGGCCTCGTTGGGACGGCTGCAGAAGTCCGGCGGATCTCGTCGGTGGTGTTTTTCGTCGCTGGCAGTCACGGCAGCTCCGGACGTAGTGGGTGACATCGGATGTAAGGCGGGGCCAGAAGTATTTCGCCTTGATTTTTGTAATCGTGTGAGCTGTTCCGAGATGTCCGGAAGACGGGCCGTCGTGGCACGCTTTCAAAATTTCGTCACGAAGGTCTGCGGGGATGACAATTAGATAATTCGTTCTCGTTCCGGGGTTGAAATTCTTCTTCACTAGGATGGAGTTTTTGAGGCTGAACGCTGGTAAGTTGCGCTTGAACGCCCTAGGCACGGCGACGTTGCGTCCTTCGAGGTGGTCGATCATGGCGCGGAGGTCAGGGTAGGCACGCTGCTGGGTGGCTAGGTCGCTCTCTGTCACGACTCCGAAGGACGCGCTGTCTTTATCGGAGTCCTGTGGTGGTGGGTCGACGGGGGCGCGGGAGATGCAGTCGGCGTCGGAGTGTTTCCTGCCGGATTTGTAGAATATTGTAACGTCGAACTCTTGCAGGCGCAAGCTCCACCGCCCGAGACGGCCAGAGGGGTCCTTCAAATTGGCGAGCCAACACAGCGCATGATGGTCTGTCACAACCGTCAACGGTCTACCATAGACGTATGGGCGAAATTTTGAAATTGCCCGTATGATAGCCAGGCACTCTTTCTCAGAGGCAGAGTAGTTTCTCTCCTCCTTCGACAGACCACGGCTTGCATAGGCGATTACCTTTTCGTAACCGCTTTGCTTTTGGACGAGGATGGCACCCAAACCGATATCGCTGGCGTCCGTGTGCATTTCCGTTTCGGCGTTTTCGTCGAAATGAGCGAGCACGGGCGGGTTTTGCAGGCGTTGTTGCAGCTCGCAGAATGCCTTTTCTTGGTCGTTTTCCCAGCTGAAAGGGGTGCTTTCTTTCGTCAGGCGCGTGAGTGGCTCTGCAATGCGTGCGAAGTTTGCGACGAAGCGCCGGTAGTATGCGCACAGTCCGAGAAACCTTCGCACACCCTTCTTATCTTTCGGCCTTGGGAAGTTCGCAATGGCTGATGTTTTTGCCGGGTCAGGTAGGACTCCCGCGGCGTTCACGACGTGACCCAAGAACTTGAGTTCCTCGTACGCGAAACGGCACTTTTCAGGCTTCAGCGTTAACCCCGACGTACGAATGACCTCCAGTACAGATTCCAACCTTGTGAGGTGTTCGTCGAAAGTCCGGGCGAATACGACAACGTCGTCGAGGTATACGATGCAAGTGTGCCACTTCAGGCCTGCTAGAACAGTGTCCATGAATCTCTGAAACGTTGCGGGCGCCGTGCACAGCCCGAACGGCATCACCTTGAACTCGTATAAACCGTCCGGGGTTATAAATGCAGTCTTCTCTCGGTCTCTCTCGTCCACTTCAATTTGCCAGTAGCCGGTTCAGATCCATGGATGAGAAGTACTTGGCGTGGCAGAGGTGGTCGAGGGCGTCGTCGATTCGTGGCAGGGGGTATTTTGTTTAGTCTCCGGTAGTCAACGCAGAATCTTAAAGTGCCATCTTTTTTCTTCACGAGTACAACCGGCGCAGCCCACGGACTTTTCAATGGCTGTATTATGTCGTCGCTGAGCATGTCATCTACTTGAGTCCGGATGGCTTCGCGCTCGTGTGAAGAAACGCGGTACGGTGACTGTCTGGTAGGTCGGGCTCCATCTTCAGTTGCTTCGACAAAGGTGTCTGACGTAACTTCGAGTTCGAGGAAAAACACTCGCTGTAGCGACGGAGCAACTCCAGTAATCTGTCCCGATTTTCTTGTGACAGCGCCGGGTTCACGTCAAAAGGATGTGGCGGCCTGGAAGCATCTGCGCGTGCGCGTTCAAAGGTGGCGACCGCGATCACTTGACTCGTTTCTTGCGTTTTTTCGAGGAACGCAATTGCAGCGCCCTTGTTTAGATGCTGGTACTCCTCGATGAAATTGGTGACCAAAACGTGGGATCGGCGTTGCTTAAACCGCGCAATGCCTCTTGCGACAGACACACCGCGGTCTAGAAGCAACCTTTGGTCAGTCTCCACGATAGCGTCGACGTCAGGAGGAGCACCTTCACAATAGACGGCGATCATCAAGCTTGTGCGGGGTGGCAGGGTGACGTGATCATCGGCGATCCATACTGCAGCACGGTGTCCGAGGTTCGGCTGCGGCGTCGTGGACTGATCGGAAGAAAACGTTATCGACCTGGTCTGCAGATCAATTATTGCACCATTGTCCGTCAAAAAGTTTATTCCGAGAATCACGTCGCGGGAGCAGTTAGGCAAAATGACGAACTCCGCAGGGTACGTAGTACCGTGTATGGTGACGCGTGATGTGCACATTCCACTTGGGATCAAGAGGTGGCCTCCTGCTGTGCGTATGTGCGGACCGTCCGATCTGGTCGTAACTTTCTTTAGCTTGGACGCGAATTACCCGCTCATGACCGAGTAGTCGGCTCCCGTGTCGATGAGGGCGACTACGTCAAGGCCGTCGATGGACAACTGGACGTCGGATGCCGCTTTCTTCGAATTTCGGGTGTGTCGGGGCGTCGTATCGCGGCTTGCGCGTGCTGATGGTCGGGCACTATGCGTCGTCATCGTCGTCTTCTCAGCGGCAGGCTTCGTCATTTCGGGTACGCGTCGCGCAGCGTAGCTGTCGTCGTTTTCGGGGGTCTCGTCAGGGTGTCGTCGGGTCGTCGGGATGAGGGCATGTCGTGAATCACGGTCTTGCGTCGTTGGAGGGTTTTCATTTTCTCGGCGTTGTGCAACTTCACCTCCAGAAGTTGCTGCTTTTAGTTTCCCCCTCGTAGACTGGGGGACCTTCCACGGGCGAAGTCAGCATTGCTGCGACGGTCGGGGGATTGGTACGGGTAGGGCGACGGCGAACGGTTGAAACGGGATGGTCCACGGCTGGTGTTCGACAGGTATTCTTCGATCTCAAATAGGCGCTGGCCGGCTCGCGGGTGGGGTGCGTCGACGGAGAACCCACGCAAACCCAGCCTCTTGTACGGGTAGCGGCGGTAGACGTGGTCGGCCTCTCCGCAGTGGTAGCACAGCGGACGATTATCTGGTGTTCGCCACACCTCGGTCTTCCTGGGCGCCTGGTTTCGGGTTACAGGGGGTCGGGCGGGCGACATTGGGCGGCGGTACGGCGGGGCCTCTTGATAACGGGTTGGGACGGGTCGGGGTCGACGAGCAGCAGTGGAGTAGGTAATCGCTTGTGGTTCGTAAGATGCTTCCGACGGCGTAGAATTCCCCAGTGCTTGCTGGACCTCCTCGCGGACGACGTCAGTGAGGGAGGCGACTTGGGACTGCGGCGTTGCTGGGAACAATTTCCTCAGTTCCTCGCGAACGACGGCGCGGATGGTCTCCCGCAAGTCTTCCGTCGCCAATCCAGGGGCGTTTACCGGGTTCACCGAAAGGGTGTTGAGTGGTCTATCATATTGCCGCGAACGCATATCCAAAGTCCTCTCGATCATCGAAGCCTCGGTGACAAACTCAGCGACGGTCTTAGGGGGGTTGCGGATGAGTCCAGCGAAGAGCTCTTGTTTAACTCCCCGCATCAGAAAGCGCACCTTCTTCTCTTCTGCCATTTTGGGGTCAGCTCTCCGGAACAGAATCTTCATCTCCTCAGCGAACAGTACAACACCTTCGTTAGGATGTTGCATTCGCGTCTCCAACAAAAGAACGGCTCGTTCTTTCCGCACAACCGTAGCAAATGTTTTGAGAAATTCGCTCTTAAAGACAGTCCAGTCGGTTAGAAAGCCTTCATGGTTCTCAAACCACGTTCGAGCTGCATCCTCCAAATAGAAGAAGACATGACGAAACATTTCTTCGTCATACCACCTGTTAAAGATGCGGATGCGCTTCAGCTTCTCCAGCCACTCTTCCGGGTCTTCACCAGGAGATCCTCGGAATGATAGGGGCTCACGAGGTTGTTGCAGAACGACGGGAGGGTTGGTAGCGCTGGTCATGGTGCCTGCGTTGGTCATCGTGGTTTTTACGTCTTCTTTCCTCGTTTTATCTGGGAGAAGTCCAAACTCTGGCTGAAGGCCTTGCTGTCGGCGGCTGACACGAGTTGGGCGTGCTTGTCGTGTTGGGCTTGCTTGTCGGCTTGGCAATGGCTTAGGGTTCATGTACCCCGCACCTCCACCAGATGTCACGCAGCAAAGGACGACGCAGTTGTCTATAAGGAAAACAAGTTTATTGGAGCGAACTTGTGCTCCCCTAACAACTGAAAGAACACACAGGCGGTGAAGCAGTGGTCGGCAAAACGACGTGTGCGCTAGTGAGCGTCTGCGATCGAAATGTCGCGGCATCGGCTGTGCGGGAATTTATATCCCTCGGCGCGAGGGTTTCTCGAATAGTCAAATTGTATCGAGAACGCTGTGATAGCGTTTGTTCGAAACGCTGCCCCGCCGCGGTGGTCTAGTGGCTAAGGTACTCGGCTGCTGACCCGCAGGTCGCGGGTTCGAATCCCGGCTGCGGCGGCTGCATTTTCGATGGAGGCGGAAGTGATGTAGGCCCGTGTGCTCAGATTTGGGTGCCCGTTAAAGAACCCCGGGTGGTCGAAATTTCCGGAGCCCTCCACTACGGCATCTCTCATAATCAAATGGTGGTTTTGGGACGTTAAACCCCACATATCAATGTTGGAAGCGCTGTTTGTTCGGACCGCTCGAAACGCTGTTCGATAGCGTTTGTTCAAAACGCTGTGATAGCGTTTGCTCGAAACGCTGTGATAGCGTTTTTTCGAAACGCTGTGAAAACAGTGATAGCACAGGCCGGCGCAGCCAGGCCGAAAAAGCAAAACACAAATAAACAAACCCAATGCACGGTTCGCGGCAATAATCTGCATCTTTTACGATAAAAAGCATACATAGGTAATTTTAAGGACCGTAGCGCTTATCACACTGCACTGACCATGCAACGCTTGCATGAAAAGGCGAATGTTTCTACCTTTTATCACCTCTGAGACGGGCGCGCACGCCCGTATCAGAGGCGTGCGCTTCGTTTTCCAAGAAAACTGCCAGATAGCGCTCATTTCTCACGAGTGACATGACTTGATTCGCTCGTTCGCCTCCGCTGCACGCTCGAGGCACTCTAACGCAGCGCCTCCAGAATACCATTCACCTATTTTTTTGCGCAGAACATCAAGTAAATGTTTTGTTCACTCTCTCCACATGCGAGGCTATCGTCTTTCGACGATATTTGCAGATTAACATGCAGATACGCGGCCACGTTTTTCTGATTTTTTTATTTCTTGCGTTTTCATATTTATATAGATACGTATACATATATGGTGCATAACATCGACGTTGACTTTCACGCTGACGCCAGGGGTGAAATCCAGCTGAGAGTGTCCATATAATTGCTATCGCAATAAAACGGTAAGCCGAGTCATCCAGCTCAACTTTTGAAAGGAGGTTTCCCCGCTTGCCGCTGTGACGACGCCATCCTCCGAGTGTGAACGAGCTTGAAATCGTCGCATCGCTGTTATCAGGGCTATATGACCCTACAATGCACGACGGCCGTACAATGTACTACGGTCAACGCTATCGCTGCGGGCTGGCTGACACTGTTGATAACGCTGCTTCAGCTCTATTTCGAAAGCATTTACCACGGAAAAGAAACCAAACATTATAACGAATTGTCAGCATCATCGCTCGAAAGAGCCCACGCCACGCGAGGCGGTGGTTTAGTTGTTACTGAACAATGCAAACACCGGCACCTACCTATGTAGATGTAGGATATGACAACAACGAGGACGAAGAGCAAAAGTGGAAGGCCGAAGGTGAACGCTGCCACCGTCCTGTACGTGACAGTGGTGGGAAGCATCCGGCGTGATCTGGAAACGAGAGAGAGAACTAGCACATATATGTCGCGAACGTTCGTAGCTCTGTGGTACACTGCTCACGGGTTAGAGGCGAAAAAAAGACAACCACTCGTCAAGCACAAAGCCACAAGGATAATAGTGCGTATTTCTCAGAAAAAAAAGCTTCTTAGTTGCCAAAAATTTGTCCTTGTGTGAGATTACAGCCCGCGACCAACGACTTTTCGCGGCTGTCATTCTACCACCTGAGCTAACCTGGACGCTAGCAATTGGCAGCGCGAGGGTGAATTCATCGACAACTCGGAGCTCAAAGGCAGAAGTTATGTACTGCTCTGGGCGAGAATTTTTTCAAGGCGCTCACATAGCATGAGAATGTTGTGGTGCTTGTTCAGTGCAGTGGATACACGGGGGAATGGTGCGCTGCGGGTTAACATTAGCTTTGTACTGGATGGCCGAGGAAGTGGCTTTGCGGTACAAATAAATGTTTTGTGGTCAGGTGTATTTGCGTCCTTGTTTGCACTATACATTTGATTCAAGAAGGCGTTTCTTAGCGTTGCATAGTTTTTTATTTGCACAAGAAGCAGGCGTATCTGGTGGGTTTTTTTTGTATTTCATGGGCATCTGCAGGAAACAAAAACAGTAATATCTAATAGAAAGTTGTAACTTATCTCTTCGGATCTTTTGTGAACTGTAGAAATTTCTCGTTAAATTTTTTCGCCCAACATCGGTTTTTTAAAAGATCAATCAGTAAACACGCCTTATAAACAATTAGGAAAAAGATGAAGAATAGTGTGACACACCCAAGGCAACAGTCAGAATGATGCACTTGGTCGGTCGTCATCGAGCACATCAGCGTATATTAAAACTTGGGCTAGCTACTGTTGCGGCACAGTGTAGATGCATGCAGAACATGACGATAACGACATGGGCAAACGCCGGCCGATAGTATCCATTTCCATGCAACAAGACATGTAGTAGTTTGCAAATACTTACACCGCTGGAAGAAAGAACAAAAGAAAACAGAACGGGATGTTTAGTTTTGGAGCTGTAATAACACCAGGGTGTTGGCATACGTGCAACGCAAAGAGCTCCCGATTTTCACCTAAGTAATTAAGCGTCATAGCTGTGCCATATCTGCATTTTTTGGTGAGTGCATACGGCTGTTTAGGAGAGAAGTGACAAGCAAAATGTCAGCTGCACATGAGTGCGAGTTTAAAAAAGTGATGTACGTGGTTGTGCGCGATTAAAGCAAGATTGTCCAGCGATAGCGACAACTATCGTGGAAAATGTGCCGGTGGTGTACCAAGCGTCGGCTCCCCCGCGCGGGAAGGAGCCGCGCGCCGAATGCATTTTTTGTACGCATTACCGACATGACAGTCACGTGACTGACACGAAGCGAGGTATAGAGGTGTCGAGACGTGTGCGCTGACCGACTCGTGGTTCTCGTCAATGAAGTAGAGGCATGCGTGGCTGGAAACGGTCAGATACTGCGCATGTACGTTGCTATGACGACGCGCGTAAAAGAAGGAAGAGATGAAATTGACGTTGGCTGGACTTGATTGATTGATTTGTAGGGTTTAACGTCCAAAAACCACCATATGATTATGAGAGACGCCGTAGTGGAGGGCTCCGGAAATTTCGACCTCCTGGGGTTCTTTAACGTGCACCCAAATCTGAGCACACGGGCCTACAACATTTCCGCCTCCATCGGAAATGCAGCCGCCGCAGCGTTGGCTGGACTTCACGGTGACATTATGGACAAAGAGTGCTCTTGTGTCTACAGACGATTTTCCGCAGGAGCGCATTGGCGTTTCCATGTTTGATCACGTGACACTAACTAGACTTCTCCCAGCCTGTTGCCCCAGCTAACGCATTGGGCAGCAGCGAAGCGGCCGTTGCCGCAAGAGCCAGCAGCAGGGGTTAGAAGCCAACATGGCGGCACCCCCATAGCCGCGACTGCCCGCTTGAATCCGAACTCGCGCTTGCTACTCGCCCAGTTTTCACTGCAATAAATGGAGAGAGCAGCCATCGCTTCGAGTCATCTCACGCTGAGGACAAGGAATCAGGTATGTTACGTCTTTATTGCAGAGATTAGTGGTGTTTATTTAACCATGCCTTCTAAGCTTTAGAGGGATGCGTAGTGAACTTGCGGGCCACACAGCGCAGAACGACGGCATGATAAGTTCGAGGCGGAAAGAAACTGCGTACACAGGTGCCACAATATCGACTCTTCGGCACTGCCGTCTGCTGGCTTTTACTTCTCGTGCGCCGACGACGCGACGTGGATGGGAATGCAGTGAGCAGTGCTGCCAAAAGACACGGTAGGAAGACGGCCACTGTGCGGTGGTGCCATCTAGTTTGGATTGAACAAACCAACTATGTACGGGGAGGAGCAGATCTACCGCTTTAATTAACCACGCGAAGCGTGTTGTCGAGAGACTTAGTGAAACAATCACAAAATCGTGTGGGATAGTTTTGATGCGTCGGAGCCGTTGTGTTAGATAAAGGTTCAAATAGTGTATTCAGGGCCCCTTTTGTACTTTGGATTACTGTAGTATGTAAGTGGTAAAGAAGTACAGTGCAATCAGTCGAGGATGTCAAAGTAAATTGAAAGTGCATCACGAGAGCACATGTTTTCGCATGTGCCCCTCCTATAGCGTTGCCTGTAGGAACCACCCGTTTCCTGTGATCAGAATGCAAGTCCTTGTTTCGATGTTGCTCAAAGTGAAGGAATGCTGAGCAAAGATTAGCGCAGACGTAACAATAACTACCCATTGGCAGTGCCGTAGCGAACGCGTGTTAAAGAATCTTGTTAAACCAAGAACATACAGCGCGTTGAGTGCTTATCACATTCACGATACTTGACACCACTGGAATACTGTGAGCATTCCCTTATGCTTAAACAACCAAAAGAGGTAGTAGGCACCAGACGTGCTTCTAGGCATACCATCCACAGAGAACTGCATATCCGGCGTTAGGTAGTCCCTCCATGACTGGTGGATCTGTGGCTGCGGTGAACCTGTTGGAAGGGGTTCTTCTTGATGTTGTTGTTGAAGATTCTGTTGTAGTTCAGGAGATCTGCTCATTTCTTTTGGTTTTACTCGTGGAGATGAACCATGCATGGCCGGCACTTCTTCATCATCTTCTTCTTGCTTTCTGGCTGTTTACGCTATGGCTGTCTACGCTATGGCGAGTGCAAACTACAGAAAATTAGCCGAGAAGCCTGTAAATAAACTGAGGAGTAGGATAAAACTTAAATGAGAAATAAAGTAGATGCACTAGGTGACATTAGAGGTTTTTTTTTTTCGTGGAAGAAAAATCTGAAGAAAGACGGAAGTGGATGCCAACCACTTTCGAAGTACACAAAAAACTTGCCCGCAGCTTCCCTCGGGGGAACACTGAGGAGGATGCGGAGCATATAATTGGTTAACGGGGTGTTAAAGTGCGACTTACTTGGGTCGATGGCTAAATTGGTTAACGTGGTTGTGAAATGGGGTGTTAAATTGCGACTTACTTGGGTCGATGGCTAAATTGGTTAACGTGGTTGTAGGAGGGGGTGTTAAATGAGTGAACACGTACACACGTATGCGAAAGGGCGGCGCTGGTCGAAGGGACGTCGATCATTGTGTTTGTGGATTCGTTGGAATTCATTTCACCGCGACCTTGGACGTCGACGCGCCGTACAAACCAACCGACGAGCGGCAACTGAGTGAGCGAGCGCCGACCTTGAGTATATATACAGCTCGACGGCGCATGCACTGTCAGCTGTTGAATGTTCTCGAAGCGCGACGCCACATGCGCGTCCACTGGAGAATCAGGAGAATTGTATATGTCGAACGCGGTGTGTAGAGGAGGAAGGGTGCACAGATGGTGGAGGAGTGAAGCGCGCGCGGTGTGTAGAGGAGGAAGGGATGCACAGATGGTGGAAGAGTGGGCGACGGCGTGACGGCGCATGCGCGCGCGTCAGCTGTCGAATGTTCGAGAAGCGGTGCGGACGGCGCAGACGGCGCGGACGGCGCACTACAAGGCGCGAGTATAAGATGCTTCCGCATCTAAAAAAAAACAAGCAAGCTGGGAATTATTTTTCTTCTTGTTAAACACTGGAAACGGAAGGGGGGTGGGCATACAATTTCCTAAATATGCACTAGAGGGAGCTCTGGCGCCAGTCTCTATGGAAGCTGCAATGCATAGCGCTTCAGCGAGCATGGGAACTATGGGTGTGACATGGATTTGCCTAGTCTTCGTACTTAACGTTCATTCCGGCTTCGCGTGGCTTGAAGCTGCTTTGTCACAAAACAGCAATCGGCAAATGGTCGGCATTTACGCTTCCCCAGTCTAAATTTTTAGGATTAGTTCAAATCGTGTCACGAAGTGAAAAACGGTTTGTTCTTTTCTTTGAAACAAAACCAAAACATGGCAATAAACGAAACCAAGAGTGCGTTCGCCACCGGCAAGTACGAATAGTTGGCAAATTTGTGTACTACCCATCATTCCCATGGCCGCTGAATGGTGGCAGCGCCAAAGTCCTCTCTAGTTACTTTTGGGAAAATTCATGGGGGTGGGAAACCTGATCGTGTGACCACGATGCGATTGTGTTGCTTTTAGCGGCGAAGCTTCTTATGGCGTGGCTTGTGCGACCCTCGTCGTCTTGCGTAACAACCGGTGGCACATACCCGAAAGAGCGGTCCTCGGGGTATCCCCTGGAAAGCGGTACTTGTATATGATGCATACATAATGAAAAGATGTGATGTGGCGGTACTTGAAGTGTTCGCTAGATAGACGAACGGACATACAGATGGACTGACGGATGCACGGATGAACAGATAGAGGGGCGGATGCAACGGACAGACATATGCACGGACGCACAGACAGATGAACGAGCGAACCGACAGACAGACGTACCAACGAATGAACGTACGGACAGACGCATGAGTGGACGCACGGACGGACGCAAGCAAGAATGAATGGACGGACTGACGAACACTTTGCCCCACCACCCCACCAGTCATCCTTCACTTCCTGGATATGCTGAGATTTTTTTATTTAACATTCCACAACAATGAATATCACCTTCTGAATTCATTTTTCAGCCTGAAAAAAAAGTACACCAGAAAAAAATTGCCCGCAGCTTCCCTCGGGGGAACACTGAGGAGGATGCGGACCATATAATTGGTTAACGGGGTGTTAAAGTGCGACTTACTTGGGTCGATGGCTAAATTGGTTAACGTGGTTGTGAAATGGGGTGTTAAATTGCGACTTACTTGGGTCGATGGCTAAATTGGTTAACGTGGTTGTAGGAGGGGGTGTTAAATGAGTGAACACGTACACACGTATGCGAAAGGGCGGCGCTGGTCGAAGGGACGTCGATCATTGTGTTTGTGGATTCGTTGGAATTCATTTCACCGCGACCTTGGACGTCGACGCGCCGTACAAACCAACCGACGAGCGGCAACTGAGCGAGCGAGCGCCGACCTTGAGTATATATACAGCACGACGACCAATGCACTGTCAGCTGTTGAATGTTCTCGAAGCGCGACGCCACATGCGCGTCCACTGGAGAATCAGGAGAATTGTAGATGTCGAACGCGGTGTGTAGAGGAGGAAGGGTGCACAGATGGTGGAGGAGTGAAGCGCGCGCGGTGTGTAGAGGAGGAAGGGATGCACAGATGGTGGAAGAGTGGGCGACGGCGCGTCGGCGCATGCGCGCGCGTCAGCTGTCGAATGTTCGAGAAGCGGTGCGGACGGCGCACTACAAGGCGCGAGTATAAGATGCTCCGCATCTAAAACTGCGTACTTTAAAAATCAGAAGGGCTTCGTGTAGGTCTGTGTTTGATGGAATGGAATGAAAAAACTTTATTTCGGTCCTGCAGGACGCGCTTAGCGCGTAGCGGGCGTCTCCCACGTAGGGACCGACAGGGAGTACCTGGCGGCCGCTTCGTGGGCCTGCTGGACGGCCCATCGCTGGTCGGCGAGAAGTGAGCTCCTGAGGGACCTCTCCCACTTGCTTGAGATAGAGTCGGGAGGAGTTGTTCTACACTCCCAGAGCATGTGTTCGAGTGTCGCTGTGTGTCCACATGATGGGCATGTGTCGCTGGGGTATGCATCGGGATAATAAACGTGAAGCGTGGCAAGGTTTGGGTACGTGTGTGTCTGTAATAGGCGTAGGGTTAATGCCTGCGGTCGGTTAAGTTTCGGATGTGGGGGTGGAAAAATGCGGCGTTCCAAGTAAAAGTGCTTTGTAATTTCATTGTACGTAATTGGTGCATCCCGATTGGTATCCAACCCAGCAAGATGAGGTCGCCCTGTGGCAGTGCGGTCGGTAAGTGCGCGCGCTGCATCATGGGCGATCTCGTTGAGGTTGGATAGGGCACCCGGCACCTGGCCGAGATGGGTGGGGAACCAGATGACAGTGTGGTGCTTCAGGGCACTCGGGTCCGCATTGCGCAGGATACGTAACGCCTGGTCGGAGATGACTCCGCGTTCGAAGGCTTTGATGGCCGGCCTGGAGTCGCTGTAGATGAATTCCCGTTTGCTGTCGAGCATAGCTATAGCTATAGCTACTTGCTCCGCTACTTCGGGGTTTCGGGTGAGGATTGTGGCTGAGTTAAGAGTCTGCTGCGCGGATGATACCGCGACCGCGGCGAAGGCTTGGTTGTTGCGATAGGCAGCGGCGTCCACGAAAGAGACGTTGTCCGCTTCCATGTCTATGCGCTTGAGAATGGCGGTCGCCCGCGCAAGGCGCCTGCCTCTGTTGTATTCGGGGTGTACATTTCGTGGTATGGGAGCGATCGTAATAAGGTCGCGGATTTCACGGGGAATTAGAGTCAACTCTGGGAGGTCCCTGGCCCTCGAGGAGAAGAAGCCGAGCTCGCGCAGAATAAGGCGGCCCGCCTTGGTTGTAGTGAGCCGGGTGAATTGCACACGTTCCTGAGCTTCGGCGATCTCTTCTAGCGTGTTATGTACGCCAAGCTCGAGGAGTTTGTACGTTGGAGTGGTGATAGGGAGGCCAAGGGCTCGTTTGACCACCTTGCGAATAAGCGCATTGAGTTGATCGCGCTCAGCACGTAGCCACTTGTGTATAGCGGCAACGTATGTAAAATGGCACAAAACAAACGCGTGTACGAGACGCAGCAGGTTGTCTTCTTTGAGGCCATGGTGCCTGTTGGCTACTCTACGTACGAGTCTTATGGCATTCTCAGTCTTAGTCCTGAGCTTGTGTACTGTTTGGGTGTTGGTTCCGCGGGACTCGATGATCATGCCGAGGACCTTGATGGTGTCTACCCTGGGTATAGTACGGCCATCACTGGTGTGGAGGGTGATATTGCGTTCCGCCGGAGGTTTCCACCCTTTGGGCTTGGCACCCCGGCGTTTGGGCAAATATATCAACAGCTCCGACTTCGCAGGTGAGCACCTGAGACCTGTGTGGTCGAGGTAAGACTCGGTGGTGTCGATAGCCTCTTGAAGGGCGGACTCAATGAAGCCATCCGACCCCGTGGAGCACCATATGGTTACATCATCCGCATCGATAGTGTGGTTTAGCCCGTCTATTTTTGAAAGTCGTTCGGAAAGCCCGATCATCACGAGGTTGAAGAGCGTGGGTGAGAGGACGGATCCCTGAGGAGTGCCCCGCTGTCCGAGCTCCACTTCTTCCGACACTAGGTCTCCTACGCGGAGGACGGCTCTGCGCCGAGTGAGAAAAGAGTGGATAAAGTAGTAAAATCGATGACCTAGGCCGAGGGCTGCGATCGCTTTCAAGATTGATGAGTGCGTTATGGTATCAAAGGCCTTTTCTAAATCGAGACCGAGTATTGCACGAGTGTCCCGAGTGTTTCCGCCATCTAGAATTTGATTCTTTAGGAGTAACATGGCGTCTTGAGTGGATAACCCTGGTCGGAAGCCAATCATGTGGTGCGGGATGTAGTCGTTATCTTCGAGGTATCGACCAACCCTGTTGAGGACGACGTGCTCAGCCACTTTGCCCACGCACGACGTGAGAGATATGGGGCGTAGGTTATCTAGGCTCGGCGCCTTTCCCGGTTTGGGTATGAGAACCATGTGAGCTAGTTTCCAAGCATCGGGTACCTCACCCTTTTTCCATATCTCGTTTATAGTGTCAGTGAGGTAAGTGACGGAAGAATCGTCCAGGTTGCGTAGGAGCTTGTTGGTGATGCCATCGGGGCCAGGGGCAGAGCGGCCATTGAGCTCATGGAGAGCTCGGCGCACATCTTCAATAGAGAACTCGGCGTCTAAGTTAGTGTTGTCGCTGCCAGAGTAATCAGGGTGAGGGGTCACAGGGCCCGTGGAGAGCGGGAGATATTTTTCCACGAGGTTCTTGACAACATCTTCCGGTGACACTGTTCGTTTAGCCTGATGAAGTATCTTCACGATCGAATGACGCTGATTTGTGCGGGTGTTGGTTTCATTGAGGAGGTGTTTGAGTAAGTTCCACGTTTTGCCATTTCGAACCTGACCATCAATCGAATTACAAATTTCGTCCCACTGCTGTTTTGAAAGGATGCGGCAGTGATCCATCATGGTCTTGTTCAGCTGAGATATGCGTTTGCGTAACCTCCGATTAAGGCGCTGGCCCTTCCACCGGGCCAATAGAGACTGTTTGGCCTCTAGTAGGTGGGCGAGACGACTGTCCATCCTTTCGGTTGGAAGGTCTGTGCTGATAGTTTTCGTTGCCTTGTTTACATCAGCTTTGAGCTGGGCCGTCCACGCCTCGAGGCTCGGTGGGGTATTGGGAGGAGGTCGTTCTGCGCGGGTCTTACGAAGGAGGTCCCAGTCGACCCACGTGTACGACTTGGTCTTCCTGCTTACTGTGGGGAGGTGTACAGCCAATATGAAGTGGTCACTACCGAGATCTACCGCGAGGTTGGACCAGTGGGCGTCGGAGATATTCTTGACGAAGCATAGATCCGGCGTAGTATCTCTTTGCGTGGACGTACCAGTGCGAGTGGGGAAGGCCTTGTCCGTAATGAGAATAAGGCCCATGTCATTCGCACTTTTCCAAAGCTCGTTACCTTTGGGTGTGTCGTACGTGTAGCCCCAGGCGCTATGCGCAGCGTTAAAATCGCCTGCAATCACTAGCGGGTTAGGCCCCGCGAGGCGGACAGCTTTCTGGAACAAGCGTGTGAATCTTTGTCTATGGTGGCTGGGACTACTGTATACATTGAGCATGTAGACGCTTTGTTGTGATATATTTCTAGGGAGAATTTCGACCATAACGTGCTCAATTTCGGGCACAATGAGACTGTGCGCTGTGCAGGTAATCTTGTTAGCGACCAAGGTGGCGATACCGCGTCCTCCCGAGGGGCCGGGCAACCACTGGTATCCGGAAAACGTGGCGGTTGGTACTACAGTCTCTTGTAATAGCATGATGTGAGGTTTGGTTTCGTGGCTACGGAGGTATTGCTGCAGGAAAGCTTTCTTGTGGGTGAGGCTCCTGCAGTTCCATTGCCAGATTCGCAACTCGTCAATTGGCCTGGCCATCTTGAAGCATTTAGGAGTTGGCCTGAGCACCCGGCGGGTGTTTGATCAGCAGATAAAATAAATATTTCTGTCTGGTACTCCTTACCGTCACGCTCAAAGAGTGATCATGCATATGCAGGGCAGCGTTTGTCAGCTCATCTGGTGCATAATAAGCAGACGATCCATTGCGCCTTGTGGAAAAGAACAAGTATCATGGTGTTTTCAGCCACCTGATTATATAACTTGATTCACTTGCGTTATAATAACAGCAGCGTATAACTCACTACGAATTGTCTAAGTCTTAAATTACAAGACCATTTTTATTGGTGGAAATATCTTCAAGCCTTCTATTGGAACATTTAAAGCTAAAAATTATTATCCGGCTTCGCAATATCAGAATGAGCATTCGATGCTCAACAATTTTTTTGCTGTGAGACATTATTTGTCAGCGTTTTGGTATCCGTGAGAACGTTCTGTTTCTGATTGGCCCGAAAACGCCGCAGATCAACGTGTGTGTTCGGCTTCCCACGGAAGTCGCAGCCTAAACAGTCCGCGAAGTTTTTGTGCTTTGGGCAGCCGTCACTGAAGATGGGACAAAAGTGACTGAACTGTAGGGTGGCAGTATGTTGTGAAATGAAACTGATAATTGCCTTGCTTGCAATAGAATTGAAACAAAAAATAATGATGTCACAATGTCTTTGCACTGTTCTTCAGTTTCAGACACTTTAGAGCAGTGATAGGTTTATATCAGCTGCGAAGCATTTAAAATGCCATGCATATCCACAAGATGACTGTATTGAGACAGTTGATTAGGAATTTCGCCTAATCGGTGCGTCATCATGTTCAAGCATAGGGCTAAATTCCCACCATATGTGTAGAAAATGCATGCTCTGCAATGGCTGTCTTTTATGAAAACTGGAATTTTCACTTTTAGTTTAGCAGTACAGTGAACCAGGAACACCGATAGCATCGCTACGGGTCATACGAAATTTGCTTCCGAAGATTGCAATTTCAGGTCGGAGGGTAAAAGTCATGTCAACATTGCCTTCAGCAGAGCAACATATTCTGTTGCCTCGCTCTCCGAGAAGTTGCGATGTTCAGATATTTTTTTACGATGAATGTTTATTTGGCCTAATAAAAAGTGGCAATAAACAAGTGCCTGAACACGTGCTGGTCTGCAACCTAAAATGATATACTGATTAATCACTATGACGAAAAACCCTTCTCAATGAGAAGAATTCAGGCGAATGATCAAGACTCAAGTTGAACGAAAGAAAACTGGGGCTGACAATATTTACTGGAAATACTTTTGTAAATCAACACCCATCCTTCTACTAACGTTAGTATAGAACCATCATGAGATGTTTCATTGCTTTCTACCTTTTTTCCCGTACTACTTCTCTGTAAATGCAGCTTGGGACATTGGTGTCACTTTGTCACTGCATGTATGGGCTGGTTTTCCAGTTAGTATGACCACTGCAAGCATATCGCATCTGCTGTGCACGAGGTTGGGTTGTTTGAAGACCCGCAGCTTTTTGTTTTTCGCGGCTGTATACTTAATTCATGATCTTGGCATAGCATACACGTCCTAAGAAGGGTGTAAAAGCAAAAGCACGAACATTACTTCTTTTTAGTTTCGTGTTAAGCTATTTACCAAGTTCTGTATGACCTCTGCTAAGCGCAAACTTCTTTGACAAGAGACGAAGTGGGTGCGACATATATGTTCTTAGTAAAAAAGGTTTTCGTGCTAAGATATGATGCACCTACCCGAACGTGTACAAAACGAATTGGTCAAAATTAATAGGAAGTTCCCCAACTATACTTCTATCTTCGTAACCAATCACGATTACTAGGAACCGATGTTTAATATGATAAAGGTACCGTACATTTAGATCGTCTAAAATTATTGCCTCAGACCCCGATGACTCACCTTGTGAATTTTGTGCCGAACCACTGCTCTTAACTATTTTTGTAAGACTAGTTACACATGAAGCAAAAATTTAAAAACCACGTAAATAATATAAACGCTGCATCTGTATTCGGATTACAGGATCTTGAGGTTTCTTGAAATGTTCACCGGTGTATCAAATGTTCTTTTTTTTACCCGGCTACGTCCGCTGTGCTAATAAGGTTCGACAATAATGTTTGAAAACTTAGGCTTCATGTTATACCCTCTATATGACTTGCTTGAAGGCGATAGTTAGCTTCACGCTTGGTAATGTACTAGGTCAGACACTCGGGCCCCAGTCTTTTCACATGAACATAACAATGGCACGCCACAGAGTGAGGGACACGTGTCAATGTAACAAAACTCCGTCAAGTCCGTTGTTCATTTCGGTGAAGCGTAAAGCCGAAAACCTTCAAAATCCTTCAGTTAAACAAAAGGAATCTTTTGAGTGTGAGATGTTAAAGCTTGCCATTCAGCGGTCTTTGCACGCATAATACATGCCTTTTAGCCGGTGGGCTTTTGCCCACTCATTGTTGTTCATTTTGTTTGCTACGCAGTGCTTACGAAGAAAGGTTGTGCGACAAAGCAGTTCTTTTTTTATAATTTACACGAAAATGAATGTGATCCGTAGTCGAACAAAGATGCGTGAATTGGTTGGTTTATTACCTTTCATAATTCATTCACTGCTTTATGCAACTTTTTTACTTATGAGCGTCGCATGGTCATATCTGGGATTTAAGAGGCCAAAACAACGCTATGACTGCGAGGCACGCCGTGTGTGGTACACTCTGGAAACTTTTACCGTCTGGCGTTATCCAGAGTGCACTTATACCGCACAGTGCACGGTCCGCCAGCGTTACGTCTCCAACAAAGTGCACCCACCACGGCCGGGATCACTGAGTGTCGTATGATCCGAACATTTCTTCTTTACAGCTGATACCGCGCCAGCTCTCACGTTTTCGATTGGTTTATAACAATACAAATGTCCGTAAAATGAAACCTGACCAACCAATGTCCCTGGTTAGTTCGCTATAACCATGAACTCATTATGTCAGTGCTCTTTATAAGGACAGGCAGAAGTATACCAACGTCTCTGAGTGAGAATAAGTGGGTAGTGGTGGCTACAGACTACGCGACACGCTTTGCCATCACGCGAGCGCTACCAACAAGCTGTACTACTGATGTCCCGGACTTTCTCCTTCATGGCGTTATTGTATGGATGCAGGCTTGGACGTACACCACTCGTTGCTGACTCGCAGATTCGAAAATGCATATCTGAGGCCCAGTGGGCTCCCAGAAACTGGCACCACGTGGCTACGTATACGTGTTCTGTGGGCTGAGTGGGCGCATGGATCTGTTCTCTTCGTCCCCACGAAGACGTCGTGCTTTTACTCTCCTTCGTGGGCAAAGGCTCGTGTTCTTCGTGCACTCGCACGGCAGGGCGCTGCTGGACGTGTTGGTGCACGAGCTGCGAGCTGCTCGTCTACGCCATCATGGCGCAAGCCGCCTGCCTCGCCGTCGAGATGGCGCGGCGATCGAGCGTGGTGGCGGTGCTTGTGAGGGGATTCGGCGCAGTTTTGTTGGTAAGTGTGTGCGGCCACAGCCATTACAGCAACGCAGCTGCACGAGAACGTGTACAATCCCACCGCCTGGTGTGTTGACGCATTGCCAGCAGTGATGTTCCGTACTACGTCCAAGAATTCCCATTTAGAGACATGAAAATTCCCTACTTCGGGAATTTTCTCTCCAAACATTGACGAAATTTCCAGCATATTTCTCGGTATAACAGTACAAATTTCTGCCCCGTCCACGCACACACGTACTTTAATTACGCGTGTATGGCCAACCGATGACTTTTGAAATCATGACTAGCCCCTGCACTGCCGCGTGACAAAAGCATGACTTTATTGATTTATATACTGTTAGTACAATGCACATTGTGGGCTTGAAGTATAACACCAATAGGGTAGTAGAAATCGCTCCGCGTACATATTAGCAAAAAATCTCAAGGGCTCTGCTTGCATTGTGCATGTACCAAAACAAATTACAGCAGATGAAGGTGCACTGGGACCGCTAATTATCGGTCGTCATAGCAGAATTTAACCATTGATGAAATTCTCTGCAATATCACGAATATTCCCTTTTTCCCTTTGGCTCAAAGTGAAAAGAAAAATTTTCTGCACGAAACATCACTGATTGCCAGCTTTTTCTTCTTCACGTTAATTTAGAGTGCCTTGAAGATTTGTCCCCATTCGATCCAGCTAGTGAAGTCGCGATGGCACTATAAATTTTTACTGTCTTCTGCGTTATGAATACGTCACCATGTGACGTCATGGTGACACACCCGATTGCCATCATGATCCTACGTCGTCGCTTAGGAAAAGTAACCTGGGTTTCTGCACGGAGTCTCGCGATACCTTTCGAGACCTTTGCGAAAATTTAGCAAGGACTTACAGTGTCACAAAGTCGAGCGCAAGTTTCGTGATCAGGAGAGCCGACGTACCAGCTTACCACTTCCGTATTATATGCAAAATTTGGCCCATAGCCACACACACTCATTTACCAACCTCCTTCCACGCTCAGTGACGTCAACTCTGCAATCGCGACGTGATGCATAACGCAGCTCGTCGATTGGTCTAAACCAGGTATCAACATAAAATAATGAAGTCAACGTCACCGATCACCGAGTTTACGTCACTGCGCGTAGAAGGAGGTTGGTCAGGCGTACGAAAGATGTGCGAGCTTGTTTGTAGGGAGTGAAAAAAAGTTGGAGACTGTTGACTCGCCCTCTAAGGTATTGTTTGGTGCCGTTAGGGGTATCGTTGGGCGGACAAAGAGACAAATGTACAGACACACAGAAAGAAAGACAGTCAGACAGACCAAAATTTTTACGTCGAAGTACCCCAAGAAAGACTACCGTCTTTAATAATAAGCATCTGCTCTGATCAGCAGAGGTTTGTCTCAAGAACGGTTGTAGCCTTTGGCCTCACAGTTGCATCTGTGAGCACTTCAATGTGAATAGCGTTTTATCATGATAACAAATTGAATTCCTTTCTGTTGAAACTGCATTGCTGAAGTAATTTGTAAGCAGTATAAGTATTGTATAAAGGCTTCAACTTTTCTATTATCCACAAACTTAATCGCGGTTGGAGCAGAGTTTCCAAAGTTTGTATTGCCGCAGTTTGTAGGAGCCACAACGATTCCCCGCTTAGAAAAAACACTCACGCCTGTGAACGACACTTTCCACGAAACTTACTGCCTCTGATAGTTGCTTATGAAACGAAGCACGAACATACCAATCTATTTTGGGGGCCTCTGTAAGAAATATCACCTAGTTTTTGATCAAGCGTCATAATGTGCCCCAAGTGATTTCAGCAAAATTAATTATAAAAGTGTATATGGCCAAGAAATATTTAGGCGAACTGCTGTGTTACATTTGGCAATGGGTAATATCGTAACACTAGCGGCCACAGTTAACCGAACGCATTACAAAATAACTTCCTTTTCAGGCTTCTCACTGGCAGAGTTATATACCTACACTGGCTCTTGAAGAAGTCCGTCGCTCTAGTTACCAGCGCATTCAAAGGAAGGTATAACTAGCAGAAGTTGGAAGTGACCATTCAACTTATCTCGTCTATGAGGCTACATCTTAAAGGCTGGTCATTTATGAAGCTTTCCGTGCAAATGCCATTCATAACTAGATAGAGCAGCACCTTTCAGAGCAAGGCATTTCTTATTTCCACGATTGGTCTACGTCATCACGCCTCGTAACTGTGACTCCTCCTCTCACCGTTGAGGCGTGTTGTGCTGCCATAAGGCTGGTGCAGAGATGACAGATGCAAATCATCTAACAAGCAAATAGCTATTGCAAAGGATCGCTAAAAATAGGCACGACTTCTGCGAAGAAGCTTAAAAGAACCAGAAAGTCAAATGTCACCTTCTTGAGAATAAATATTTTATACTATAATACCGATCAAACACGATGGATAGCCCGAAAATTTTTTTGTACACCAAAAAATGTGCGCTACTATATATGAAGGGAAGCATCTATTTACATTTCAACATTGTCTCCAAGGCAGTCTCCATTCGATCGAATGCGCGTTCACCAATGCGTGGTTAACGTTACTTGCTTATACCACCAACGTACGTTTGACTTCAACTTGCTGCTAGTTACTGTAATTGACAAGCGCGTTATTAGAGAATAACGAAGGGGCTATAAATGAGTATCATGATCACTAGAATAACTAAGTTTGCTGGAAGAATGCAAATAAGCCTAAATATTGCGGTAAGCGGCTGGAAGGTTCTACGACAGACTTGGCGAAAACCACTTATTATCCGCGGAACGGGCAATTATGGACTTGCCTCTACGGAAGCTTCTTGTTGGCGGTTCAGCCACTGTCACTTTGCTGTGTCATCGGCCGAACGATCGACAAGAATCGAGAGCCGACAGTATATGGGATGCAAGTGCTGTGCCCACCTTGTCTCCTTTGTTCCTGCAAAAATTGCGCAACTTCACCATTCGGCATAATGGTCGAAAAGAAGCTTCTAATGGTCTCATTCAAGCCCGTTAGATGCTTTTTGACCACGACCCTCAGCAGCACGAATGTTGAAGTAAAGAAGCGTAAACGTTTTCCCTGTTGCCTGATTGCGCAGGGCACATGGCTCATTCAGATCGCCTTTCTGCTGTTTGACCCCCGCCAAAGAAAGTGCTGGGCCCCTCGGAGCGAGCATGACGGCATGCTGGTGGCAGCTATTTTTTTTCTGTCCACGTGGTGGTGGCACTGGTTTACGTGTGCTTGCTGGGAACAGTGTTCTCCCGCCGAGCCGAAGTCGCCTACTTTCGCCTTCCGCAGAAGGCCGCCAAGGAGAAAGAGCACTGCTTGACTACGGCATCAATTGCGACCCGGCAATCTTGCTGCCCTAATTTCCTGAGGCCCAGGTAGTCATGAAAGGACATGCGTGTTGGAAACGACATCCATTGGTGAGAGAATACATAGCAAACAATAGTGGGCTCTTTGGTGAACTTGTGCTACATGCTTGATTGATTTGTAAGGTTTTAACGTCCCAAACCCACCATAGGGTTATGAGAGACGCCGTAGTGGATGGCTCCGGAAATTTCAACCACCTGGGGTTTTTTAACGTGCACCCAAATCTGAGCACACGGGCCTGCAACACTTCCGCCTCCATCGGAAATGCAGCCACCACAGCCGGGATTCGATCCCGCGACCTGCGGGTCAGCAGCCGAGTACCTTAGTCACTAGACCACCGTGGCGGGGCTTGTGCTACATGCTTGGACGTATAAATCCGTGTCTTTGTTTTTTTTTTTGTGGCTGCAGTGGCTGCATTTTTGGCGGAAGCAAAAATGATGTAGGTCAGTCT
The DNA here is from genome assembly GCF_013339725.1 of Rhipicephalus microplus. Taxonomy (NCBI): domain Eukaryota; kingdom Metazoa; phylum Arthropoda; class Arachnida; order Ixodida; family Ixodidae; genus Rhipicephalus; species Rhipicephalus microplus. The sequence goes on from NC_051167.1 coordinate 148,221,840, forward strand.
GCTCAGATTCGGTTGCATGTTAAAGAACTCCAGGTGGTCGAAATTTCCGGAGCTCTTCACTACGGCATCTCTCATAATTATAAGATGGTTTTCGGGCGTTAAACCCCCCATAAATATCTTGAATTTTTTTTGTAACTCGTGAAGACTTATGCCACTATGAACTGTTTCGCGGAGCACTCAAGAGGTTGACGAAAACTAAAAACGAAGTTTCAATGCCACCCGAAAACGGCATTCGGTCGCAGTTTGCAACCAAACGAGCTTTTCTGTATGTCGTTGACAGCTCCTTGAAGCGCCTGCAGCGAATGTTAACGCCACCGATAATCCGCCTTTACCATGTGGAATGGTCTTGCGATTTGTAGTAAGTATGGTTACATTAACCAATGCCTCTGAGATGTCGGGTGTGTGGCACACGCCGCCCGCCATCTTGGAGGCCATGCTTTATTTGACGATTAAGAAATTGCACACAAACTTTATTATCAGACACATTTGAAAACACAGTCTATAACAAATATTCGTGATAAAAACAAGCGCTTTTCATTCAGTTATTATTAGGCAGCCGCTTGACCGCTGTCGTTTGTGTGTTTTACGAATGCACTTGCATCAATAAATCTGTCTATTTGCATATTTGCGCCTTTGTGCAAATATCCTGACTCCTTAAAAACATGCTGTCTCCAGCGCGTGCGCGCACCAGTGGTAGTACATACCTAATAAAGATTTCCTTGCTATGTTGAATATCGGAATATTCTTCCAGAACATATCGTATCAATGTCTAACCATGACACTTTATCTTGTATTCTGAATATTAGCTTTGATAATCTCTCGTAATGATATTGCGCACTACAGTATGTACTTTGTTTTACGTTCGCATTTGTGTTAATCCAGAATAAAGTCTACTTGAAATAGAACTTGAAAGGAACGTTTAACGCAGACTAAAAAAATACAAGCCTAGGCTATCAGATGACAAATTTTAAGTCAGGTGATATTACGCCTAGGTCATGTAAATTATATTGGCATTGATTGATTTGTGGGGTTTAACGTCCCAAAACCACTATTTGATTATTAGAGACGCCGTAGTCGAGGGCTCCGTAAATTTTGACCACCTGGGGTTCTTTAACGTATTACTATACGTTAAAGAACCCCAGGTGGGTTCTTTAACGTATAGTAATACTATATAGTGCAACGAAAGGAAATTTCAGCTTCGGCGACAGCCGCTGTTGCGAACCATTAACAATACAGGTCCAGTAATGGGGCATAGCGAACTCGCAACACTCAAAGGCGTCCCGAAATCCTTCCGTGAAACGAACGGTGAGTTTACAGACGTCCCGTTCGTCCCTGCCGACGTCTCTGAAAAGGGTCTGGCAGAACCTTCAGAAGACGAGGCCTTTGAGCACGTCGACTGCGAAGTGTTTACGCGACCAGGACGCCTGAAACGTGATGTGGAGGGCCAATTTTGAAGAGGCGACCTCTAGCACGACATGATCGGAGTTGTCCTTAACTAGGTGTGTCTCGAACTGATGCCCAGGACCCTCCGCGACGACTGAGGTTTTCCCAGACTTGTGGTCTTCCGGCGAACTGCACCCGAATCAAGACCGCTAAGAGATTGAAGCCGGAAGCCGCGTCGTCTAGGACCGGAATGGAACCATCGCGAAGGAACATGAGGTCCGACAGCCGGACAGCATGGACGAGCAGCCGCCAGGTGCGAACATCGTACGATATCGTTCCTTATGCCGCCAGTACGCGTGCGTCAATGTCGGCACTATTGCCGGTGCCTTCATATGTGGAATTTCGTGTTCGAAGACGGTGGAATAGCACGAGCTACGTTCAGCAGGAAGTGGTCGTCGTACGAAGAGGTGGCAGCAGCTAGTGATGACAATGGGAGCCCCGTGTTGAGGCAACCTTCCGAGCCTAGAGTGAGGGCATAACGGAACTGTTTATTATATTAGTACAACGTAACTATAGAGTGACCTCACAGGTGAGCGTTCGGCCTTGATTTGTAGTCTATAGGACATGTGGTGAAAACCGGAATTTTTCGCTTCGACACAATACATTCACATCAATGGTACAAGTAGTCTTCGAATCAGTTAAGTTTATAAATTAGTTTGAGATTTATTTACTTTTTTTCTTTGGTAAACTTGTGCTCCAGCGTCACGAATATCCAGTATAACACTCAATTATAATCAGATCTGGTTTAAACTCATGACTCTTGTGATGAAATTAGAATGACTTTCATTTTTTTAGCTGATTACTTCTGATTGTTCAGAAAAACGCATGTGCTTAGAAGAATATTCACATTGGCCCTGAAATATGAGGGTAAATAAAACACGGATATTATTCGACAGCACGGCTCGGTAATCTTGGCTACCTTATAAACCAAGAGTGGGCACTAATAGTTACAATGCAATGTATTCCCTAGAGAATTCAAGATCGTGATCGATTACGGAGACTGCTCGACATACTTCATGACAAACGTATTTTCCATCAAGAAGACTTCGCACCTGTGGAGCTTGCGAAAAACGCGTCTATGGTGGTATCTGTGATCTTGCTTTTCACTGCTTAGAGAATGCGCGTGCATCTTTTATTTGAGCTGTTATCTTGTCGAAAGCGTGGCGTTCAAGATTGTCGTGCAGTTGTGTGCCTGATATCAGATGCAACGAAACGGATTTCGAACGTCGGCGTCTTCATTCTAATATTGGCGACGACGATCGGATAAAGCGGCACTGAAGCTCTTTAAGGAAGCTGTCGGAGTTCTGTCCAGATTCGGGTAACATCGACGTCTACCTGGAAGGGTTGAAGTTATTTGCGAAATCAAATGAAATAGACGCCGGAAAAGATTGAAGTCTTCCTGAACTTGATAGAAAAGAAGGCCCACGTGACACTCCGTAGCTTACTGCTGCCGAAAACGCCCACTGAAGTAAAGTACGAAGGTGCCAAGAAGGCGCTACAACAGCACGATGCCCTGAAAAGGTCGGCGGGCACCGAGCGGTACCCCTTCTACTGACTAAACCAGTAGTGAAATGAAACCGTTGCGCAGTTTCTCGTAGAATTGAAGAGGCTAGCCACGACATGCTTCTTTGGAACTTTCCTGAAAGAAGGCCACGGGACCGCCTCGTTGCTGGATTACGAAGGTACACCATTGAGTGCCACCTGCTCACGTTTCCCGATGACGAGTTCATCGGAGACCGTGTACAATGTAGCCACTGCCATGGAAGCTGCAGAGAAGGACACTCTGGTCATGCTGTTTGAGCCGGAAACGCTGAGCTGCACTGGCAAGAAAGCGGGTGAAGCCAACTGCAACAAACAAGGTAACTGACAAAAACGTTACCCGAAAAACAGCAACAGTTTGTCATAGGCGCGCTGGACAGCACGTGGTTCCCATTCTTAAAAAAAAAGGGCCTGCTCAAGTGCTCTAAACTTGGTCATGTTGTAGAAATGAGCAAAAAGTGAGTTGTTTACGCTGGATAAGTACTAGCAATGGAGCAGGAGTTGCTTACTATATGCCAAATGAACAGACGAGACAGCCGCCTCCCGACGCAGTAAAAGTAATCATAAATGGTCACAAAGTAACGATGGAACTGGCCATGGGGGTGGAGCTGCCGTTACAATAACGTGTGAAAATTGACTTTGCTGAAAACTTCCCAGATCTATCGTTCAGCAGTGGGGACAAGAAACTTTGAGTTTACAATGCCACAGCAATCAGTGTAAAGGCTGTTGCGCAAATCGATGTCAGGAGTGGGAAGCAAAGCCACTTGTCGTTGCCAAAGAGAAGGCGCATGCTGGTGGTTTTCGGTTGTGACTGGCTCGAAAGTATAAAAGTGAACTTGTCTGATGTCTTGTAGGAGCTGCACAAGGCTGCGCTTCAGGTACAAGCAGTCGCACCCATAAAGACTGTAGAAGCTGTAGAATCATTAAAACAACAGTACGCTGACGTTTCTCAAGCAGGGTATGGTGCCATACACGAATACGAAGGTATACCATTCGCAAAAAAAGAATGCAACTTCAGTTTTTTTATAAAGCCAGACCTGTACCATATGCTTTGCGAGAACAAGTCGGAAATAAACTGGTGAAACTAGACAGGGCTGGTTTAATTTACCAGGTGGGGCACAGCGTCTGGGCGACGCTGTTCTTCCAAGAAAAATGACCATACAATAAGGCTGTGTGGGCACGATATAGTCGGTGTGATTAAGTCCATCGATGTGGATCGCTATCGCTTGCCTCTTCCAGAGGACATTCTTGCGTACTTGATTGGAGGAACGGTGTTCACTGTTATAAGACTTGGCCTATACTTTGTTACAACTAGACTTAGATGAGATTGCCTAAGAAGTTCTAACAGTTAACATACACATGGGTCTCTTTGAATACCGGTGGATGCCTAGCGGCGTTGCTAGTGCATCTGCAGTGTTTCAGCCAGTCGTCGACCAGGTTTTGCAAGGCATACTCGGCACAGCCTGTTACTTAGACGACGTGCTGATTGCTGGAAAAAACCCAATAGTGCTACAGTCCAACGAAGCAAGCGCTAAATGCTCTGTGTAAGCACGAAACAGGAGTAAATGTGGCGAAATGTTTCCTCTCAAGAAAGAGTACAGTACCTGCGGCACGCGATAGACCAAGACAGTCTGCATTGCGCAGAAAACAAAGTGGAAGGAATCCTTGAAGCACCGAAACCTAGCATTTGAGCCAGTTGAAAGCATCTCTGGGCTTAAGTTTATATGAAAAACTCTGGCCCAGTTTGGCTGGGCTACCAGAACCGCTTCACCAGCTTCAACGCAAAGGGAGCACATGGCGATGGTCGCGTCAGTGCGATGAGTGTTTCACGTGGTGTAAGCAGTTTGCTCATTAAAGGAAGAGTGTTGTAGCTGTGTGACGTAGAAAGATAAATCCAGCTCATATGTGACACTTCTGCTTACGGGCTGGGTATGATGTTATCGCACGTTGCGCATGGCGTTGAACGTCCATTCGCGTTCACTTCTACGACAATGTCGCAAGCAGAATGAAACTATGCCCACACCGAGAAAGAAGCACTCGCCCCAATTTTCTGCATAAAGGAGTTTCATAAGTACCTTTATGGCCACGGCTTCGTTATCACTTATCACCAGCCACTTTTGAAGATAAACATCACAGCGGTGCTGTCGCAGCAGCGCGAGTCCGCCGCTGGGCTATTTCTTGTGTGGAACTACCGCTTCCTCATTGTACACAAATCAAGGGGAAAGTTTAGGAATGCTGATGCCTTGTAGGGTCTACCATTGTCTGAATACTCTGATGATGTATGTAGGTAATTTTTTTTACTTTCTCCCTGTTAGAGAAGGACATAGCCCGTGAAATATCTAAAAAAATTCTTTAGTGTTGTGCGGGAAATGACACGGCATGACTTGCCATGATCTGTGAATACGCAGCATAAGCTTTTCTTTGTGAGACGATTTGAACTTTCGCTAGGTGAGGCCTGTTTAAGTTGAGAGAACCGAGTGGTTATACCCCTCCTTCTTCAGGAGAACGTACTGTTATAGCTACATGAACAACACACAGCCATCAGTAAGATGACTGCCTTGGCAAGATCAATGATATGGTGACCCGAACTCAAGATCTGCCACGAACAAACTCTAAAACGTCATATCTTCTAGAGTGGGCGGCCTCATGGTGGTGTACCAACAGTTGGGGGCGAGTGCAGTTCGACTTGGCAGAAAAAGTAAAATGTTTCTTGTGGTCGCAGTCAATTCACACTCCCGGTGGGTAGATGTAAAAAAACAATTCGGCAGATTCTACGTACCTGGGAATCAACGTTATGCGAAGCATGCGGAGGGAAGGTGACCATGTAGATTTTTTTATTCAGCGACACGTCATAAAATTAGGCTAAATACATGTACAAATTTTGCACGCACAGACCTATGTTGAAGAGTTGCAGATGTTTATATAACCAGCTATTTGCCCTTGCGCAACGATGGCAACTGGAGCATGCGTATTAGCAACACCAGAAGCTGAAATGAAGCACTGATGCTCGCGAGGATGGTGGCCCTCGACACTGCTACATAAATTAACTTCAGCGCATAAACTAACCACAATTAATGTTAACCCGATGGGGCGGCTGCATCAAAGGAGTAGATATGTAATGTTTATAAAATTGAGTAGGCAGCACTGCAACGTGTTCACGAAGATTAGCGTCTTATTTGAAAAGTAGTTCCGAGACCTGGCATAGCTCTGTGGTAAAGTGCTTCTTGCCACGCAGAATGCTTGGATTCGATTAAAGCTGGGACCCTGACATGTATTCTTTGCATTCGTCGGGTATTTTTTAACGCTCGTGCGTGAAAATTGCCCATGTTTGTCCTCGTCGTTCCTGGGTAGATACTAAGGGTCAATCACCCGTGGCACATACCCTCATATTAACGGCACATACTCGCTCGTAGGTATGTGCCACTCTCTGGAATGAAGTGTTTGACGACGTACGCAACGGAATTGTGACATTATTCATGTCTTGACCAGCGCATCGTATTTGTCAAGCCATCTTACCCTCCCATGCTTATTTTAATTCGCGCCAAGTTAAGGCGGTGACCACGAGAACATCCAAACGTAAGCGGCTAGATAAACAGATACGCTCAAAGTCGCCTAAGTTCGCTAAAAAATGTTTCGCAATTAATAGTGACTTGAAACACTACGCAAAAGAATGTGAAAACTGTAAGGTAACTGTTTGCCATCTGCGGGCTGCCTCATAGGATAGTGAGAAAATGGGCCACAGTTTAGGGCAAAAGAGTTGGAGGATTTATTGGAGGTGAATGGTGTCAAGAATACTATAACTACCTGATCGTAGACCCACATAGCGAAAAAGATGCAGCTTGTACTCCTAAGCAAAACGCTGCGTTTGGGAAGCACAAAGTGACAATTTTACGTCTCGCACCGTTATTTTGTGACAGATTGCGCATAGTACAAATCGGAAAGCGCCTTAATTGTATCTTATCTTAGCGCAAGTACAAAGTAGAAAAATATAAGCAAAGCAACTTAATTCATCACTGTTCTCGCTCGGAGTGTGTTCTGGTGTGTTCGACCACCTAGGCTTTAACGTGCACCGAAATCTGAACACACGGGCATACAGCATTTTCGCCTCCATCGAAAATGCAGCCGCCACAGCCGGGATTTCATCCCGCGACCTGCGGGTCAGCAGCCGAGTGCTTCAGCCACTAGACCACTGTGGTGGGGCACATGACTGTGAAGTATTCTGTACATACACCGATTAAATAATACAAAACTATCAATGCAACGATACTGAATGGGCGTTTATTTCTATTTCCCCGATATGCTGCAGCTTTTAAAGGAATCATAACTTTGTGGTGGTGGCGCCGTATTTGTTCCATGCTTCTCTTCCGATCCATTTGAATTTCCAGGAAAACTACCGCGCTGATTGCCACCATACCAACGTTATTTGTGGCTGTGCCAGCTCAGCTGTGCACGCAGGGTTCACAAGTTTTTCATTGCTTCTGCTGCATCGGTGCCCGAAAGTGGCTGCGTGTTTAGTGCGTTGATGCAATTATTCATGTCTTGGGTGATAAAAACATGGAGAATAGAAAAAGAAGGAAGGGAGTGTTACTTCAGACGAATAAGGACCACTGTGTCGGCCCGACACGTCGCCAAGTACTTGAAAGCGTGTGGTAGGTTTTACTATTTTAGGCGGCGATGTGTTTTTGAACCATGTGCGTACATAAACTTTCTTATATGTGCATTAGAGGGAACTGTGACGCTAGTGTCTATGGGAGCTGCAACGCCGTACAAATTTATTCTCGACATCAACCTCTAAAGTAGCTGGCAGGTTGTGCACGGTGATTTCGGAGATCGGGAGCCTCTCCACCGCATATAACGAACTGACAAAACTTTTTTACCTTGGTCGGGACCAATACCCTACACTACGCGTAAAATTAGGCTGAGAAAGAGGGGAAAACGGTTATTCATATTGGGGCAAGTTCTGTATGTTTCAACAGACCTCAGGCTCTGACACTCAGGCTAATTTCAATGTCTGGGGCTACCCTGTCCCCGCACTATTGCAAAATATTTCTACTGAAATGAAACCAACTAATGCATGTTGATTATGAGTGGGTATAGTGAATCAAGAACGTATGTTCCCGCGGTGACCCGCGTTGCATGGCGATGAAGTAATTGCGCCATTTCAACGGGAAGCTGCTATTGCCAGCTGCGGACTAGAACAAATCTTATCGGTGGCCCAAGGAGCCTCCGACACAGCAGAGAGACTTGGCCTTTTTGATCGGGCGTGTGAACGACCCGCAACGTGCTACACCGCATACTACAAGACCGCAATGAATGAATGGATGAATGGAATGTTTATTTCGTTGAAGGGGGATAGCTTTTGGGCAGCAGTTTGGGAATAAGCGGGGAGTGGATTGTTGTGCCACTAAGAAGCTCGTCTATCCGTTCGTCCATCTGTCCGTCCATTTCAAGCACGTTCAGAAACGTGTTTGAAACATGAGCGGCACTTCATTAAGAAATAACTTTTCATTTTAATTCACGCTGTAAACCTCGGTATTATTTAGACACTTTGATACTGCAAGGTTCGCCTGATTCTCGAGCAAACCCCTTGAGTTGGTAGGTGTCAGATATTCCCAGAGCAATGTCATTACCATGATATTTGAGAAATTGAGCGACTTCTTAGTGGATCGAATATGGTAATATGAGCCACCGATACAGACTAGAAAAAAATTGGGCTTAATGTTTTACGTCGTTTTAAGGTTCATACTCAGAAACGGAAGTCCGTGTGATTATATTATGCCAAAGCTGCGTATGGCTATACACCTTTGCATCGGGCGAGGAGGTCTGGTCTGGCAACAAGAATCGTTCCCATCACTGCTGACAAACAGCCGACCATTGTCAGGAAGCTGAAGACGAAGAAGAAGACGAGCTCAAGATGGGCAACGCTTTTCGCAAGGGCTCGAGTGATCAGCGCAGCGGCCTGACCGATGGCGAGAAGAGGCTCATTCGCAACAGCTGGCGCAAGTTCTGCGAGCAGAATCCCGACTACGGCGTGCGCATCTTCATCAGCATGTTCGCCAAGCACCCCGAGTACCTGCAGATGTTCCCCAGGTTCAGGGACAAGGAGCTGCAGACGCTGCGCGACGACGCCAAGTTCCGGGCGCACGCATGCGCAGTGGGCCACCAGCTGTCGGCCATCGTGGAGTGCATCGAGGACGACGAGGTGTTCATCGAGCTCATCCGCAAGAACGCCGCCAATCACCTGCCCAGGGCCGGCGTGAGTCCCTCGAACTTCGAGAGCCTCTTCGCGGCAGCGCTCGAGCAGATGGTGGCCAGCAACAAGGCACTCATGACACCAGCCACTATGCGCGCCTGGGAGAAGCTTTTCAAGGTGAGCTAGGAAAATGATTTCCTGTAATAGTTATAACCTGGGGCTGCGCACCGCGACGCCTGGTTACAGGTTCCTGACGTGCCCAGGAAAGCCCTAGTTTCCCAGCATGCGAGTGGCGGGTTCGTGTTTTGCCGCCGTTTTCCATAGTATCGACCAGTTACGGCTAGGGAGCCTGCACGACCGCAACGTGGTCTTGTAGGCTCCCTAGGTACGGCGCGAAAGAAGATGCATCGTGGGCCAGTGTGACATGAACATTTAGTTAGACGCTGGAAAATCAATTAGTGAAATGAGTGCTCAAATGTGTCAGAAAATTGTTTTATTTGTAGGGACTAGCGTCTGTATGACGCGTTAACCATGAGATTACGAACGAATGCGAAACGAAGACAGATTGGTCTCGTGCACGGTTTAACAGCATCTTCCTGCGACGACTTGGCATCAACGTTTCTAGTCAAACCACGGCCACGCACGCAGTTCCCGTCGCTGTTAGCAGCATCCTAATAATCTCGCCACTCCCCAAAAACATTCACCCAGAACACCATTGAACGTGACGGGAAGCTAGAGCCTAAGCCCTTCACAAGCGCTTCCCTCCAAATTATCCGGCTGCCTACGTGAACGTGTCCAAACACGGAAATCATCCAGCTCTCAAAATAGCCGTTGTAGACAAAGTCCAACAACTGGTCGCCAGTGCGTCCTTTCCAAATTCGATAGGATCCCTGGAAGCAGATGAGGTGGCAATTTGCCTTAGCCATTGTTCCCTCCTCCTACGACTGAATGTAAAAAAAATAAGAAATGAACCGGCACCTGTTTTGCGCACGAATGCAACTGATGATCGAAGCTCCTTAGAAATGAGACGCAATCGACTTGCGCGCGCCTGATATTTCTTCTGGCTTTCATGAAGAGGGTAGGGCTGGGGCAACGTTATTGTAAGCGGTACAGTTTCGCAGCTCTGCTCGTGAGCCGCCACACGCGGCTGACGCGTGAACGCGGAGGCGACACACATACCCCAGCGAGCTAAGAAGTTCGTCGAGCAGCCACTTGTGACTCTCAAAATCGTGCCTTGATTTAGGGACGGCAAGCAAACCACAGTAGTTAATAGAAAAAAGATGGTACGTGGACAAACACCCATTGAAATCGGCAGGATCCAATGTTGCAGAACCTACCTGCCCTTGAATCAGGTTTCAGTGCTTTGGATTGTAAAAATATTTTGTTAAGCAGAGCACCAAACCATTGCTAGGATAGTCACCGTACTTCATTAACCAAAGTTTTGCACCAGTCGATTGATAAAAGCAAACCGCCGAGGAATAGACATGTCTTACACATTGGCGTTACTTAATATAGGTATTTCTAATTTTCAGGTATTTATATCACACTATCCCAATGTCCAGTTTTGCTGACACATTTTGACCTTTAGTCAATGTTGTGGGATCCAGAATGGGTGCAGGTACATTTGGGTTTAATTCCCAGTGCCTTCTTCTTCTGGCTCGCTGAGGGTGTTCGTTTTTTTAGGCGCCTTCTAAGTGACTTCAATGAGTCATGAGAAGGTTTGTGTGTGACAAGAAGTGAGCGAAAGCCTTCATTGGCACACGTGATTTCATTTCGCAGATAATGAACAAAATCACCAGAAACGTATATGAGGATGCGGCTCAGTTCTCGGATGCCACCCAGGAGACTTCGTCGGGAGACGACCTCTCACTGGTTGACCCTGGTGCTGCTTCTTCTGACCACTCCAAGAGTGACGCAGTCGAGGTTTTTGCCGGTTGCAAGACCGCGCAGGAACCCCAGACATGCCAGGGAACTGTCACTGGTACCCCTGTCACTGCTGCTGCCGCTACCAAGGAGAGTGCACATGGGGCTCCCAGGACTTCGGTACGCAGTACTACTGGCCCCACTGGAAGCGTTAGTCGCACGACGATGAGATCATCGAGCACAGCGAGCGAAGCGAACGGTATTTCGAGCAAGCCTACCTGCCGCGAAGTTGCCGAGTCTTCACAACGGAGGACGTCGGCGCCCGTGGAAAAGACTGGCAGCACGCAAGCACCACGAGCTGCCGCACAGCGCTCCTTGCGCGGCGCAGTGTCTTCGGAAAGGGCAGGGAAGAAGTCCGGTCAAGATGCGTCGTCACACGAGAACTCGGATGCAGCTACGCTATAATTTATCGACGCTTCCTTTATTATTAAAGCGACATTATAGTGCTGGTGTATAGGTATTTACCATCGACGCTTATTAACCGAACATTCATTGCTGCGCACATCCTGGTTATGTATATTTGTTTTTGCTGTCTAGTAGTCGATGCGTGCCCCTGTGTTGAATTAAATTATTTTAGCAGAGCTCATAAAACGTTTCTTTAGAAAAATCTACGCTCAATGAACACCTTTGTTTGCGGTCACTGCCCAACCAGCAAAAATCATTCCTTAAGAAAAAAGGGAATTCTCATTCAAGGCATAAAGGATACGTTATGCAGCGATCCATGTGAAATGAATTCATTACAGAACAGCTTTGAATCAAAGGTTGAAAGATTCATTGTGTTAATAAAAGAAGCAATGTTAACATAGTACGAAAGCTTTTTTTATTGTATAAAATGTTGAAATCTTTGAAGGTAAGTACAGGGGGCCCATGTGGAGCCAACATCCTTAACTGGTTCTCGCAAGTTGAAGTTTTTAAGAAAGTGTGATCACTTCTACGCCATAATCAGTGTTTTCGAGCAATCTGAAGCTGCTATTTTCACGCTGGACTAAGCCCTTCAAGCGGCGAGCATATCAGGGCACCAATGAAGTTTCGTCTTTTCCGTAGTGAGCGACTTTTGTCGGTAGTGAACCGCGATGGATTAGACTGCGAGCACTTGCGAACACCACTTTCATGCCAGCATCCTTGCGCTGGCAAGGATGCCATAACCATATTATGGCAGGAGTAATAGCTACTTCACAAAGTGTGTCGAGTGTAGCTGGTGATGGTTGACTCGTGCAATGTCGCAGCGACTGCTTTTCTCGCGGGTGACTTGTGTTAGTGACCCAAAGAATGATCAGCCAGATTTATGCGTATTCTTATAATACGTTTTTCAAACATGGTTAGACATGTTTGTTACAACATCCGAGCGTGGCTATTCTCGAGTCCGAAAGAGAATGATTGATTAGGGGGACGAACGGGGGTAGAGGCCAAAGCTTCTACCCCTGTCATTCTCTACGGACGCAAATGTTATCTCTCTCTATCTCTCTCTCTCGTAATTAAAAAAACATTTACTTAGCACTACGAATACAGCTCTGAATCTCTCCCTTATTGCGGCACACTGAATTTAGTCTCAAGCGTTGATCCTACTCCTGGCGTCTTGCCACTCCTTCGTCCACAGGCTCATGAAATCGGACTCCTTGGACGCTTCTTGTATCCTTTCCTCCATCCTCGCGAGCTGCTCTTTCGTAAGAGTTTCCCGCCATCCACCAGCCTTCCCAACGCGAACGAAGTTTATCTCCTCTTTCGCCTTAGCGCGAGATTCTTCTGTCGCCAGTTTCGTCATCTTGGCTAAGATCTCGGGATTCTTTACGAAAAGACAGGCCAGGTCCTGATTATTCACCTTCATAAATCTTTTCATGTAAACAACGCTGCTGCAGTCCAGGATCGTTTGAAGTAACTCCTCATCCTCTTCCAATTGGCGTCCGTACTCGTCGCCGAGGAAGTGTGCTAGCTTGATTATCGTGCCGCGCTTGTCCTGCGTGAGCTGTTCGTAAGTCACGAAGAAAACATTGGGCTCTTCCCTGCGTGCGTAGCCTTCCGCTATGTGCTTGAAGTAATCACCAAACCCTGTGTCCCCTCTGAGGAAGGCATCGAGTACTTCGTCGAAACTTGCATCCCGCAACTCCCACTCCGGTAGCGGCTGCATGAAGTGGTAGTACGAAATGACTACGTCCCAGGGGTTTCGGGCTATGTAGACGTACTTGGCCTTCGAGTCGAACGATAGACGACGAAATGGCAAGTGAGTGCGCATGGTACGCGGAGCCTCCATTCCTTCGATGGCTTCTTCGCCCTGGTACTCAATGAACGGGGCCCGTGCCACGAATTCCTCGAAGTTGCGTGGTCCGTCGCCCTTGTGCAGAATGAGCTGTATGATCTGCTGCACCCAGTGGGTACCGCACTTCGGAAAAGCCACCTGCAAAAACAACGAAACGTCATCAATGCTTTAGGTCGGCGATGCACAAAAGTTATCGCGAGCCATCTGAAAGGCATTTGTAAAGTGACCAGACATTCCTATTGAGGCGGGCCTCGTTTTCCGGCAGGGTCCCGCTGTCGGGCCAGCCCGCATTTGGGACTTCGTGGGGGCCGGAGCTACGTCCTGCTGAAGTAGTGCGTTTTTTCTCTCTATTACCCCCCTATTTCTTAATGAGAAAGAAAAGTTGATTGATAAAAAAGTTGGGTAGGACCCTTTAAGTAAACGCATTGCGAATCCGTTCCCAGCTTTCTGAAAGAAGCATATGAAAATTTAAAAGAGGCCTAATTGCCCTTATGTGGCGTCAGGCAGGCGCGCTGTGTCGACTGAAAACGAAGTTGTGTTATTGGTTCTCCTTGGACAGTTCCTCACTAATACATGTTTATTGCTGAATTGCACTCAAGTTTTCGTTAGCGTCGAAAATAAATTTTTGGTTATGTAGTGCGACAACAGTTAAGATATATTAGATATAAAAGTGGTGCCTGCGCGTGCTTGACCGATACAAATTTTTCTTGGGTCAAACTGAACGCAAGATCACGTAAAAAACGTTTAACCTTGTGTGACTTTGAGCATTTGTCTGTTGTTAGAAGCACATCTTGATGAAAAATAGAACATGAATGAATCACTCAAAAATTGGCTGAATGAATAAGTCAACAACACCAAGAACCCAATTAAATTTGATTTCCAACGTACAGTTTATTAGAAGCCGGTAAATGATAGATATCCAACATCAACATCTGCAGTATACTCATGCACATGTTCGGAGTTTGTCCATGTGGCGGCCTCGAACAAACTAATTTTAAACAGATTTGGGGGCTGGAACACATCTGTGTCTCTTGTATGTTGTTTGAAAGTTTTAGCTTATAGTTTTTTCAAGTATAGCGCACCAGATAGCTAGGGCACTCACGTTGTTAATTGTGTTAGGGACTATGAGAATGTAGTCAATGAATGAATGAATAAATCATTGGGGCTTGTGCTGCACAATTCACGACCAAAATAATTAAGAAAGTTAGTATGTGACGCCTCAGTACTCCGCATTTTATTATTTCGCCCCTTTCGCCGAAGAGCTCATAAGTGTTGAACGTATTATCGCAGCCCATCTTTAGCTCATCTGGTCAGTAGCTTTTAAGCACGACACATGACAACGGGTCATCGGTCTTACCTGCACAATGTCCCCTTCCCGCAGTTTGAGCTCCTTCGCCTTGAAGAAAAGCTCTTTATCGACAATCTTGCCGTAGGAAACGCCATCGACTACCAAGGAGTTGTGCTCGCAGTCCTCAGAACCCATCTGATTTCTGGTCTCTCACCTACGAGACAGCGCAGAAAAAGTGTGTGTGTTCAGAAAGCATTCTGGGACACCTACATCTGCATTTAAGAAATAGGCCGAAGTTCACACACATTTATCTAATAAGAAAGCAACCTGTCACTCTCACGCTGTCAAGGAAATATCCTTATTGATCAGTGAAACAAACATCACCTTCGAATTGTGGTGCCCCGCCGCGGTGATCTAGTGGCTAAAGTACTCGGCTGCTGACCCGCAGGTCGTGGGTTCGAATCCCGGCTGCGGCGGCTGCATTTCCGACGGAGGCAGAATTGTTGTAGGCCCGTGTGCTCAGATTTGGGTGTACGTTAAAGAACCCCAGGTGTTTGAAATTTCCGGAGCCCTCCACTACGGCATCTTTCATAATCATATGGTGGTTTTGGGACGTTAAACCCCACATATAAATCAATCAATTTGAATCGTCGTGAAAAGTTAAAGCTGTGCGAAACCTGCGTTAGAGACAACCGTAATAGATGAAGCGGGTGAGTTGAATAGGGCATAAATAAATGTTTAGAAAATTGGCATTAAAATTGAAGGAGCCACTTTCTGAGGACTGTCAGTTCTTCTGTAAAATTAAATATAACAAGCACAAAATTTATAAGGTTCACTAGACTAATTGACTATGTCTTTCGTAGCAAACATTAATTATTTTACTGAGAAATTTGCTACATGTTGCGAACAGAAATACGCAACCCTGATTCTCGTCATTAGATATCTGGCAGTGCACTCGCACATTAGCATCCGTGCACTCTGGTGCATTCCTTGCGTTAACATCGTGCTTTGGCGAACTGCTGGAGTGGATCACAGGGGCCACGCGTAAAGAATTGCGTGGATCTGATTTGCTTTGCCAGGTGCCGCAACGTTCCCAGCCGCTCACAAGAAAAGCGTATGCTCTATCAATAATCTTATTCATACAATTTTCATTGTTACAACTGATAGAGAAGAGGCTCTTATCTCAAGTAAGCATAAGTTCTGATATCATAATTTCTCTATTTCTTTCCGCCATTCTTTCAACTTTCTGCAGGATTTGTGCAGGAGTGGGAGCAAAAAAAAAACACCCATTACACAAGTAACAATAAATATAGCCGTGGCAGGTTTGCTGAAGAAATACAAATTAAGTTGAAGTAGACTACACGCACATAGTTATGTGAAATGGGTACAATCGATCATTTTATCAAAGTGTAAAAAAAAGAAAAGACCTGATGAATCACACTTCCAACAGTGTATATAAATACGAATAGTAGCAAGCAAGCCATTACAAGCAAGTGCACATACTATACGCATCCAGTATATTTCCTAGCTTGAGCCAGATCCATGCCTTTCGTATCACAAACTTTTGAGATGTCTTTACCTGAACGTTCAGATCACCGGTAACAAAGGCTCGACTTGAAGTGCTTGGTTGAACAACGATGCAGTGCAGGAATGTTACGCGGTGGTTTCCCGCTATGGCTATACAGTGGCGCTACAGGCGCGCAACTCCAAGATCGTTAATGTATTCGGTTGGTACGCTAGCTTTCCCGCTCTAACTGCGAGCTGCCTTAGCATCTGACAACTCTGAGCCAGAAGGCCAGAGCGTGCCAACTGAATACACCATTGAGTTGGACTGCTGGCAGTCACTAACAAAAAAGGAACGTTCATTCCTATAGCACAAGTGCTATACTTACACGCAGTATTATGGCAGCCGTCATGTGCTGAAGTGCATGACGTGTCGACTGCTGTGTACACATAAGTGAATTCGTCCCCATAAGGACCAGATCTGCTGACTGCTATTACGTGGTGGCTGAATTCAATGATAACTATAGACATTATCGAAGACATTGTTAATTGACTTTCAAACATTTCCTTGTACGTTGCGATGGTGTTGTTTGATATCAGCGTGTTAACATATGTGGGCTCGTGCGTTTTATATTTTTGTACTGATCTTTGTTTTTACATTAAGCTGTATGCTCAATATCCACTCAAGGGCTAAGAGCCAGCGCATTACCTGTGCGCGAACATCTCCTTATATATCATAATAAATCGTAAAGTTGCCGTCTGCTATCGTATTTATCCAATAGGAATGTTCACTTCAGTCATCCCTGCCACGGCGTTCTAGTAGCTATACTCGGCTGCTGACCCGCAGGTCGCGGGATCGAATCTCGGCGGCGCCGGCTGCATTTTTAATGGAGGCCAAAATGCTGTAGGCCTGTGTGCTGAGATTTGGGTGCACGTTAAATAACCCCATATGTTAGAAATTTCCGTAGCATATTTGGTGGTTTTCAGACGTTGAAACCCACATACCAATCAAAGGTAACTTCAACCTGAGCCATTCGGTTCTATTTTTTAGTTAAAATGATGTGGCGCACCGAGAAGAAGAGGAAGAAAGGGGAGATAGGGCAGAAACAGCACCCAGCCGTCATGCACTATCACAGCGTAGCCTGCTGCCAAGCTTTTATATTTAGAAATCTTTTTGGGAATATTCTAGAAACCGTAAGCAAGTGCTCCGCCAGATTGAATCGGAAGACAAATATTGTCGCATGATGCAAGTACAGCTAATAATGTTCGAAATACCTGTTACCTCTCGCACACGTCTAAGATTTATATAGTCCTTTCAGTCACGGTGTGTACAAATATACACGCCAACTTCAATGGCATCTGAAGCCCCTCTTGTTTCACCGAATGGCTTGAAATTAGTGTGCATATTCATGCAGGCTTCTCGAGTGGACAACTGGCGATCATTTATTTTATAGTGCTGCGTATTGCTGCAGAGAATCACTTTGCTGGATACACTACTATGCTCGACAATCGTTTGACGTGACGCGTTCAGACACCTACGTAAAAAAGTATTTTTTAGATGCGAAGCAGCTCTTTGACTAGCCTATGTAACACTGTCCCTCCGTAAGAACGCGCCGCAGGTGTTGGCGCAGTGCCAAGTAGGTCACGTCACCGCTGCACGTTGACGTCATGCTGGCCTCGCAGTGTGCGCACTCTTTTCTTCGCCTGCCGTGCGCTCGCCGCGGCGGCCGCAGCTGCCGCATCGTGCGTTCTCTCGCAACACTCTCCGCGACCGCCGCTCGCTACACCGCCGACTCATTGGTTCATGAGCAATGAACCTGACACACGCCTAACGTGCGCGCTGAAACATGTTTGTACGTGTCAGCTGCAAGACCTACGCCAGCCATCGTTTGAAACGGGCCTTCCAGAGCTCACCACAGCACCCGCATTAGCACCGCTGCAACTGTGACGCCACCCGTGCGCAAAGCATCCCATCAGAGTTCCCTTCGGGGAGATGACCCAAGTTTTCTTTCTTCCATCACACAAATACAACCAAAGAACAAAACAAAATGTGCATGCGTTTCGGTCCTAATAGGAGATTCGTTTTATCCAAGTACTGAAGCTGAGTGATGTCAGAATAGTTAAATAATTAGTTACACACTCCTTAACTCTAACTACTAAAGTTCTCACAAAACAGTGATTCCCTTCATTTTTTTTTACTTGCAATGCGATACTGATTGCCTTGGAATTACGCCACGCGAAGTTGACGCACTTCTGACAGCGCATCATAATTCGTGACTGGATAAGGCACCTCTTTGGGAATGTTGTGCTTGGTCTACCCTGCCCACGGGCAGAAAGTGCACGATTCTCAACACGCACTGCCACCCAGCTCGAGCAAGCAACGACGTGACAGTGCATAATAAGCACATTGTTATATCTACCAACAGTGGGTCATTGCTCACAAAACTTTCCTTTTTTATACACTAAAATTAGTCTCGCAGCAAAAAAGAGAAAGAATGCGTTGCGGCAATACTTATAGCACCATTCTTGCTGAATAAAAATGAACGCAAACTAACTTCACATCTACAGCTTTACAGGCACTTACGAAATTCACAAGGTCAATGATAGCGCAGCAAAAGCTGTTCGTCATGATTCTGTTTAGGATAAATAATAAGAAAAAGCACTCACAACAGCACTCCGCCTTTCGGCATTCGCTCAGAGAGGCATGCCCGTAATGTTGGAGGCCACGGAGTCTTAATGTGTTTCGGAAACAGAGAGCATATATCTAAAACGCTGCGTTTCAAGCTATTCCGAAAGCCTACTGCATCTGGGAAAGTATTCTCTCGCGTAGAGAACACGCTAGTTTCCACAACAAGCATAACAGAGCGCCTCTGCAGTGATAGGGATTTACGCATGTTGGTGCAGTGTTACGGTTGCAGAAGGAAGCAGCCCTCGTAAAAAGTCTTTTTTTCGCAACCCTGTCTCGGTGCTTCGCGCGAGTACAGGTTACGCGGGGCCTTCCGACATTGTTTGCCCGGAGATTGTCTTATTGGCAGCGCTTTTATGTGCCCTATCTCGCATTGTACGTTGTACACGTGACAAAAGCGTTGTCGGAGCGCTGGTCCTATTGATAGGACTCTCGAGTGCGCTTACGGTGCGAAATGCCGTATCGGTGACGGGTGCACAGCCGTCATAAACACATAGTTTGTATCGCGTTGAACACTCAAGATTCCTTCACTCTGCGGTGCAGCTCGGTACAGTGTGGCAGGCCAACATTCTAGCGTAGCATATTGGACAACGAGGTGGTTTGCCGAATTGCATAACACTCTTTGGATGTTTACGGCAATCGTAAAAAAAAAACATTTCTTGCCATAAAATAGCGACACTCTGTGAGCGTAACAGGCATAAAGTGTAAAATATTATCGCACAGAAAAAGACCCCCGTTTGCGTAGAATATAGTCTGAAAAGGCAAAACTCCTAAAAGGTGTAATCTAAGCGACCACGAAGGAACTCTTTCTGATTTAGATAATCTTTATGCAGTTATAAATAATACACTCTGCAATTAGCATTTTCCTCTTAGAAATACCTACAATATTTGCTCTACTTATGTTTGTAAAATAGTGTGTCTAACTTGCTGCAGTCAGTGCTTCGATGTTTGTTGCTATTACGCACTAGCAACATGCTTGAAGACAATTCGAATTCATGAACGTCAGCAGCCCCTAGTAGGTTATGGGCCACCAGCTTTTCAGTGTACGAAGTCAAGACGGGGTGGTGTGCATGGAGGGCGTGCTCAAACCTAAGCAGCAAGCGTCAGATTTCTTCATTGCGATACCTTCCGGAGAAACCCATTGTTTCGTTATCGTTGCGGCCTCTTGAAGCGGTACTTCAGCTGGATAAGTGCTGTTTGCAACGCTTTCACCTGCTGACAAATGTGCTCGCAAAAGCGGTCGCACTCCGCGCGGAAGTTAAGCTACAGGGGCCTAAGACCCCTCGAAAGCACCGCTTAACTCTAAACGCGACATTGCTTGGTGTGTTAGATTCGTGTGAACTTCGTGTTCCACAGCCTGATGCGTGTTGTTGAGCATGCGTTTGTCACACCTGTCCCGTTAATTAGGGAGGCGATCGCCGGGCTAATTCCAAGAGCCGAAGTATCGGCCCCCCGAACCGCACCACGAAAGCGTGGACAATTTAGAAGTGGTCCTTATTGGTGCGCCAGCGGACGCCGGCTGTGGCCCAAAGAACAAGACAGAGCCGAGAGTTGATAAACAAACAAATTATATTCTCAATAATGGCAGATCGAAAACCATACATAAAAATGCACACTCCACAATAGTTACATACAATACGTCACCAATCAAACAACGTACTACACGGTACAATCGGCCACACTCAAAACAACGGACACAGACAACAATACGCACTACAATGCAGTCGCATGCATTGAACAACCAAGATACTTAAGGACTAAGAGATAGAAAACATATTCAGTCCAAAGTCCTTGGAACAAAAGTCTGAATGATACTCTTCCGAGAATCACTCACTCCAAGTCCAGCGTTGTTGTCGTTCCGTAGCTCTCGAAGTTCTCTTCCAGGAAACCTCGCGTCCTCAAATGGCCACTCTCCAAGCTTCAAGCTTCTTCGCCGGAAATCCGTCGGCTTCCCACACGCAGCTGTTGCCCACGTCTTCGCTCGATAGCGGTAAACCCACGCTCTTGCCTGTAGCTCGAGTCGTCACCCCTCAGGTGTAAATCCTCTTCGTCTCCGGCCTCGTTCCTACGGACCAAAAACCTTCGCCGACTACACGGCGGAATCTCTACGCTCTCTGGCGCTCACTTCCGTCTCCTCCTGTTCTGTCACTACGGGCAGAACCTTCGCCGACTACACGGCGGAATCCCTACGCGCTCTGGCGTTAACTTCCGTCTCCTCCTGCTTTCTCGTCTCGGCCGCTCGATTAAATACCTTCCGCGCCACCTTCCAGAAATTTCTCGTAATTTCGTCGGCGCGATACGCAGCGAAGGCTGGGGAGAGGCACGAGACGGTTCGACTGCCCTCTCCGGAGGATGATTCACTCGGTCTGACCCCGCCTCCTTCGTTCTAGAAAAATCGCGGCCTTGCTGGGCCTCCGATGTGGGGTGAGGAGGTTCGTCTGTGAAGCCATGCTTCTGCGGGGAGAGCGCGCGCCCGGGAGCCTTGGATGTTTGCTTTCTTTTTTTTTCTTTTTTACCTCGCGGCGTTTCTTCCGCCCGTTGTCGCAAGGATTTGGCGGCGCGCTCTTTTTTAGCGCTCGTTCTGTGACACTGCCCCCCACTTTAAGAATATTATCTCATAATATTCAAGACCACACAAACGAGCGCGAAAAGTCACCACACACTCTCACAGACTGTAACACCATCAGTCGCTCATGACACTTCACATCCACAATAAATCACTTAATACAATTGTACATTGTAATTCAATTAAACAACACGTGAAAACACAACCACAAGCACATGAGTACAACACTCCACCACACATTCCCAACTATACAAAGGTACAAAGTTCTCTTTATACAACAATTATACAACACTATACATCACATCACAGCACAACACTTCGACACTTGTGACACAGGATAACAAGAACATTAACACAACATATGTCACTCAGCCCTGCCAAACACATTCTGATTCCACCTCAGCACCTATCTTGAGTACTTCGAACAGCGCTTGCGCCCCTTTTTGCGGTGCTCGCTCGATCTCTTCTTGTGCTTCCACGTTCTTTTTCGGCGAGCCCTTTCCAACGACGATATCTGAGGCGTCGTCTCAGCCATCGTTGTCTCTTCCGACACCGTTAACGCGTCATTACATTCGACGGGTCCTGTCTGTTTATTTACCCGCTTGATCATGCCTCTACTTTTTGCCCGGCTGGCCAACTCCGTCTCCTTTACACTGTCGGTCGGTTGAGGTCGTGCCGACGTAAGTCCAGTTGCTCGGCCCGTGAACTGATTCGACACGATCGTCTTCTCCTTCGCTGTCTCTTGCGCCGCAGCTTCACCTTGGGCTCTAGTGAGATCCGTCACGGGATGTTCCTCCACTGTATCTCGCGGCCGCTGTGTTGGCGAGGGCTCTAACTTCGGGTCTTCTCCCAAACATTCTGGATCACTTGGCCCTCGCGCCCCGTCGATGTTTCCGATGACAAGGTCATACAGGGGGGTCGTCATGCATAAAGCAGTAACCTTCCCGCTGAAGTACGGGGTTTCAACTTCAATTTCTGCTTCGGGAAGCATCCGAACTGTACGATCAATTAGGCAAACCGGTTTCGTTCCGCCTGTCAACTGACTTTCCCGTACCAAATCTCTCCGCACGATAACAGTGGAGCTGCCGGTATCTCTTAACACCGTAATCTTTTTGTCCGCAACTTTTCCAGGCAGCGCTGGCATTCCTGTCGTAACACCGGTTGACTGTTTTGACATTACAGCACCCACAATAGGAATTTTCTCCCCATTTTTCAATTCTACGAATCCATCGGTGACGGCATTATTATCAGATTTCGGTGCCACTTGCACACAGGATACCTGGTGAGTTTGACTCACTCCGTTCCGACAAGCGTCTGCTTTGTGCCCAGTCTGACCACACTTGAAACATTTTACAACCGTAGGGCTCGTAAAGATCGTTCGACAGTTTTTCGCGCGATGACCCACTCGGTTGCACAGAAAACATCGCGGAATGCTCTCTGGTGCACGCTTCTTTTCTTCGGGAACCAATTTCTTCGAATCATCGGGACAATCCTTCTTGACCCTGGCCAAATTAGTGCCACCTTGCGCTTCCAAGAATTGATCAGCCAATTCCAGCATGTCTTCAAATGAGTCAGCCTTCCTCTCTTTTAAGTACAGTGACAGGCTTGGGTGGCAACTAGTAAGAAATTGTTCTCTAATTAGGAGCTCTCTAAGTTCATTGTACTCCTGGGCTGTCCCTGAAAGTTCAATCCATCTGTCGAAATAATGACAAAGTCGGGCGGCATACTGCGTAGCCGTCTCACCATCAGCTGGCTTTCCTGTCCGAAATCTGTCCCGGAATCCTTCTACAGTAAATCTAAATCGCTTCAGCAAAGCAGCTTTCACCTTTGCATAGTTGGCTGTATCGGTCGGCGTCAGCCTACCGTACACACTGAGCGCTTCACCACTCAAGCAGGTACTTAAAGCAGTTGCCCAGTGATGTTCCGGCCAATTCTGGCTCTTCGCAATCGTCTCAAATCGGTGAAGGTACGCGTCAAGGTCGTCCTTCCTTTCATCAAACGCCACGAGCAGCTTGCTTGGGTTCAAGCGGAAGCCGTGATCTTCCCGTTCGCTGCTTTCAACTCTAGCTTGGACGGGAGTTTCGCTTCGCTGTTGTAAACGGAGCCGCTCGAGTTCCATCTCGTGCTGCCGCTGCCGTTCCCTTTCAGCCATCTCCGCTTCTCTTTCTTCTCTCGCCCTTTCGGCTGCCAACTTTTCTCTCTCCAGCTCCAACTTCAATTGCTGCTCTCTTTCTTCTTTCAGCTGTCGCTCCTTTGCCTCCCTTTCTTCTTTCGCCCTTTCAGCTGCCAACCTCTCTCGCTCCAACTCAGCTGCTTTTTCTTCCTTGGCTCTCTCAGCTGCCAACCTCTCTCTCTCCAACTCAGCTGCTTTTTCTTCCTTGGCCCTCTCAGCTGCCAACCTATCTCTCTCCACCGCCTCTTTCTCCTTCTGGCTTACCCACTTCCGTAGTTCGGCGCCAGAAAGACCCATCTTCTCACCAAGAGATACTAACTTTTCGAGATCCATGGTGTCTCGCAACTCGCAAATAAAACCTTGCCGCGTGCAAAAAGTATCTGCCTAAATCAGTCTATCGGAACACTCCCCTGCACTCGTTAACGAGAACACTGAACAACACACAAAATCGTTCCGATAGCACTATCAACAACTCGAGGCTCTTTCTTACTACTTTGGACACACTGTGCACCAAAAGGTCCTGTTTCGCGGACGCCAGATTAATTGTCACACCTGTCCCGTTAATTAGGGAGGCGATCGCCGGGCTAATTCCAAGAGCCGAAGTATCGGCCCCCCGAACCGCACCACGAAAGCGTGGACAATTTAGAAGTGGTCCTTATTGGTGCGCCAGCGGACGCCGGCTGTGGCCCAAAGAACAAGACAGAGCCGAGAGTTGATAAACAAACAAATTATATTCTCAATAATGGCAGATCGAAAACCATACATAAAAATGCACACTCCACAATAGTTACATACAATACGTCACCAATCAAACAACGTACTACACGGTACAATCGGCCACACTCAAAACAACGGACACAGACAACAATACGCACTACAATGCAGTCGCATGCATTGAACAACCAAGATACTTAAGGACTAAGAGATAGAAAACATATTCAGTCCAAAGTCCTTGGAACAAAAGTCTGAATGATACTCTTCCGAGAATCACTCACTCCAAGTCCAGCGTTGTTGTCGTTCCGTAGCTCTCGAAGTTCTCTTCCAGGAAACCTCGCGTCCTCAAATGGCCACTCTCCAAGCTTCAAGCTTCTTCGCCGGAAATCCGTCGGCTTCCCACACGCAGCTGTTGCCCGCGTCTTCGCTCGATAGCGGTAAACCCACGCTCTTGCCTGTAGCTCGAGTCGTCACCCCTCAGGTGTAAATCCTCTTCGTCTCCGGCCTCGTTCCTACGGACCAAAAACCTTCGCCGACTACACGGCGGAATCTCTACGCTCTCTGGCGCTCACTTCCGTCTCCTCCTGTTCTGTCACTACGGGCAGAACCTTCGCCGACTACACGGCGGAATCCCTACGCGCTCTGGCGTTAACTTCCGTCTCCTCCTGCTTTCTCGTCTCGGCCGCTCGATTAAATACCTTCCGCGCCACCTTCCAGAAATTTCTCGTAATTTCGTCGGCGCGATACGCAGCGAAGGCTGGGGAGAGGCACGAGACGGTTCGACTGCCCTCTCCGGAGGATGATTCACTCGGTCTGACCCCGCCTCCTTCGTTCTAGAAAAATCGCGGCCTTGCTGGGCCGCCGATGTGGGGTGAGGAGGTTCGTCTGTGAAGCCATGCTTCTGCGGGGAGAGCGCGCGCCCGGGAGCCTTGGATGTTTGCTTTCTTTTTTTTTCTTTTTTACCTCGCGGCGTTTCTTCCGCCCGTTGTCGCAAGGATTTGGCGGCGCGCTCTTTTTTAGCGCTCGTTCTGTGACAGCGTTGTATACAGTAAATCTTTGTAACCGCGGGTACCCGTACACACCTGAGATAGGCTGCTGTCCCGACAGGGACGGCGTGAGACTTGGAATTGCCATTTTTTCTAGAAAATAAGAAACGGGCCCGTCAATGGGAAAAGGGGGCGGATGAGCTACCAGAGGTAATTGACGTTGAAAAATTGGCGCCATGTTAGGTATTTGGCTCGCAGGGCCATTTAACGAAACATTGCTTCGCTTGAGCCAAGCAAACAGGGTGTAAAAACAAAAGCGGCACACTTGGCTAACCTACTAGTCTAATTGATGGCATAAAATACCCGAGATGGAATTGCGCTTCTTTTCCGGCTCGGCAAAAAATCGGAAAGAGCGCATGGGTGCGCTTTTTTCATGCAGCGGCCATGCTCAGTGCACAAAATGAAAGTCAGGGCAGTCCCGTAAAATTCGGGACGGCTGGTAGACTTCATTGGACTTTTGTATTACCTACAAGGTCTTCAAGCAAACCTAAACGTCTTCCCAAGGCCTTTCGAACATGACGTACAATTTTGCCTGCAGTTGCCCCACGTTTTCTTTACCCCATTGACTGGTAGCCGGAGTGACGTGAGCGAAGAAAGGTGCAGTTTTAGAACAGTTGTATCTGCTTACTTTCCTCGACTGGTTTTCAACTGTTGATTAGAGTGTTCTTATTGCAGAAAGCAGTGGTTAACTAGTGTTGGTTAGCTCTGGATAGCGTTAACTGTCAGCTAGCTGTAGGGAGTGTTTTCTAATGCTGCGTTACTGTTCATCAGTACTTGAGGTTGCTTGCCATCGCTGCTGGTTAATGCTGTCGTGCGTAGCTTAGTGTTTACCACCGGTGCTGTTGCTGAGTGGAATATTGTGTTTCTGCAAGCTGTCTGGTGGTTGTTCATATGGATGTTTAGTGACTGGGCGTTGGATAACGTGGACTCTCTTTCGGCTGTTGGTTTCTAAATTTTGCTAGTGGTGGCTGATATTGGCTAACACGTGCCGGCTAGTTTTGGATGAAGCATTCCAGTTCTGGTTGACATTTAGCCAGAAATTCATATGTCTTTGCAGGTCCGCGTTTGCTATAGAGGAATGTTCACTGAGACAGTGGGATCGGGCGTGTTAGTATAACATCATAAAGGGTGCTTACCAGCGCAAACGACAGGGCAGGGCGCAAACGACTAGTGCGACTGGCAACTGTGTAAAAGCGAATACCTTCACAAGAAATAAATTGTTGGCAGTTCAGCGCTCTGTCTCGTCTCTTCTCCTGTCCCCTCCCGCCCTGTCGTTTTCGCTGGTAAGCACCCTTTAGAATGTTCACTGAATGTCCACTATCACTGAAACACTAAATCTTGTTAATTGTGGGATTTGAAGAATGTTTCGTTGGGCAGCTACAAAACTCTACGTTACTGGAACCTCTTTTCCCTTGTTTAGTTTCTCAGCTCGAGGACACACCCGTACTTCAATCATTTTATGAGACTGTAGCGTTACCCATACGCACATCAGTTTTGACGCTAATGTGTGTCTTTAATATTCATTAAAAGTTCTCCTGTTACTGACTTTATATCGTAAGGTTGCTGCATTTGTGCGCTCTGGATCGTAGAAAAGCGGAAAATGTCAGAATATCTAAAAGCTGTTGATTATCCTAAACATCATTTGCTTTATTTGAATGCTTCTTATTTAGTGTAGTACGAAAGCTTGCCGTAAATATATGAAGTAACTTAAATTGTGCTGAACGTGTGGAAGCGAACAATGAACAGGTCTGTGTTCCATGATAAAAACCATGTCATCAGCTTAGTCTGAGCCCTGCTATTGCTATGAGGCGACAAAGGCGACTTGAAATGCAGAGATATATGTAAGCACACATCAAGTGCCGTGCGGTCACACTCTCGACGGTGAGACACAAAAGGCGCACGATGCACCACAGAATATCAATCTGTTGTGGCCAGAGAGCAGCGTCAGATAGAGGGAGCACAGCCCCTCCGTAACGACAACTTTACGCCCAAACCACCCGACCACCCTGCACAGTGTGGGTGGGCTTGCGGGGGTCGTGCATTGACCACTCACTTTGAGCAGCCTATGAGAGTCGGGCGCAAGCGCATGCGCATTGAGTGTAAATAGGCATTGACCCGTTCAGCTGTTTAGCACTATGAACCTTGAACGTTATTTCCAACACAAAATGTCGCAGGTGCTTTCAGGCAAAAAGCTGTCAAAAACAGCTTGAAGGGACCTGAGTGGCCTTAAGTAAATAGTCAGATAAAAAGCGATAATAATAACTCATCAGGGCCGTCTGAGCCACGCAGAGGTATAATAAGGGCTCGTGCGATTATCTCGATCCAGTAGCAGATGTTTGTGGACACTCTCAGGAAAAGTCCAGAAGCGGCCGTGTTTCAGCATGTAAGTGGGCTGCAAGTCTGGTTCAACAAGGCCCGGCATGGCCATTTGACGGGCACCCTCGACGCATATCCAGATATTTGCAGAGATAGCGAGGCAGTGAATGTTATCAAGAGTCAAGTGGACCGATATAGTCTACGTACATACATCGTGAATATCTTGCGCCGAGTCACTATAGAAGTGATGAGGCGACAATGACCAAATTCTTCAAGAAACGGAAAAAGCAATGCGACCAAGCCGTCACGTATGGTGACTAGCTCAGGAGGGTATTCTGGCGCATTGTAATCTGAATATTGTGTTATCCTCTTTTCTTCATAAGGTTGGATATTTTTCATGCTTAGGAAGTCGCCATTCAGTTTTATAGCTTTGGTGCTCGTCAAGGTGCAGGTGACCAATCTTTTTCTTTATTGCATTGGAGTTTATGCTTGCTGTATTACGTATTTTGTTTTTTTCTTCTCGTTCTATATTTAATAATAATAATAATAATAATAATAATAATAATAATAATAATAATAATAATAATAATAATAATAATAATAATAATAATAATAATAGCCAATTAAACATCACGTCGTTAGTGCATGTATGTGTCTCAAGGCATTGACAGCTCCGAATTGAAAAATCCGCAAATTCGTTTAAAAGGGATCTTGATAATGTGGTTGAAAAGCAGCATGCCATTCTCAAATTGCCTTGACGATCGTTTGGAGAACAGTTTTATTTCTTTTGCAATATATTTCTTAAAAACTGAAGCAAGTGGTTGTAATGGATGCAGGCTAGAACTATTGGGACGTATGGGAATGAAAAAAAGAAACATGAGAAATTCGCTAAGGGGGCCGTGAAAAATTCGCGAACTTCGTGTGTGTGAAATTCACCTTCGCTTATCACTGCTACCAAAACCTGTTGCGGCATGGTTTGCCCTTGCACGTAGTCTCGATGCTGTTCTTACGCCATGGCTCAAGCCAACTTTCATGAGAGCAAGAACTGCCAGGGTCAACGCGGTTCAACTCCCCATTTTCTCGCATTTGTACAGTTCCCTCCACTAAAGAAACGATTAATTCAAAAACATAACGATAAAAGGCAATAATGGTGTGGTAAGCGACGCAGCAAGAGATGTAGAAGCTGTAATATGGTTTTCTTCTCTGTTTTTTTTTGTGGACTATTTCCAGAATGAGCAAGGCTCTACGGACAGTCATCGAGTGTGTTCGCTATATAGCCAGTGATTGAATCCGCCACCTAACGACGAGTAGCTGTGCCGTCGCTACCAAAACAATTCAACTTGTGCAATACTGAAATTAGTTTAACAGTGATCACAAAATTTCATTTATTAGTCCTATTCGAGAATGAGATAGACGGGAGGAAGGTGGGCACAACAATTCACAGCGTTGTTCAGAAAAGCGCGACACCGACAAAAACATATGTGCAAGTTTGACAGCTCACACGTAATCAGTGCATGCTTTCTTATTTTGCATCATGATTTGTACATCACACCACTTACACATCCTAACATCATAAAAGTATTTACAATGAGGAGCACAACAAGGTTCGAGAAGGTTTTTAGAAGTTATTCATCTAGACGTAAAAAAAAAGAAGTGTAAATCCAGACAAACTGTGGTTCCCTGCATATCAGTGAGGAAGATGTCGAAGCAATTCTTACCGGTGTGGAGGAAGTCCAAGTTCAAAAACTTTCACTGACAATATCCCCACTGACCGACTTTTCTTCAGCGGTATATGCCCCAAGAGCTCGAAGTAAACTGTGAACACTTTTCCGACTGCCAGCAGTGCGATGTGCCGCGATGGGTGTTACTATACGGAGGCGGGGCTGATAGCAGTGGTAGGGCCCTCTACGTAGCCGAGTAAGTGTACGCCAACTGTCCTTATCGCAGAGTGATAAGCGTGCCGAGATCGGCGTAGACACTGTCAGAAGAATGCGAGGCTGTGAGATGCTTCTGTGCTTAAATACAGTTCTGTGGAGGAGGGATGACTGGTGATTTTAGCCAAAGTGCAGAGGGAGAAAGTCTCACTGTTCCTTATGCATCATCCTTAGACAAGTTCAAGTTCAAGTTTATTGTTACTCAAGGTGTCACACAACCGATAAAATACACAAAAAGAGGTCCGGCAGTTAAGAATATGCCGTGGGACCTCTTGTTGTTAGTTACATAACAGAACTTAGATCATTCCATATTCCATCCAATCACAGAACTGGGATAAATCTTGGTTCATGTCTTTGAATGTTTCTAAAACTGTGTTAATGTCTATTCATCACTATCCTCATCATGCTGTTTATACCTACAGTATCAATAACAACCAGATTTCTAAAGTTGATTTGTTTAAATATCTAGGTGTGACCATCTCATGAGACCTAACTGGGACATGTCATATTAACGACTTCGTAAATTCTGCTAACCGTGCTCTAGGGTACTTACGCCGTAACCTTTCACTCGCTCCCCTTTCTATTAAAATTTTATTTAAAAAAAGTTGCCTTTGCAACGTTTGTCTGACCAAAGCCAGAGTATGCGCATGTGATTTTAGATCCTCACCACAATAACTTCATTACCGCCCTCGAGTCTGTCCAGAATTATGCGGCCCGATTCGTGCCAACAATTCATACACCTCAAGCATCTCGGCACTAAAAGCAAAGATTAACTTACCCGACCTGGCTAGACACCGCAAAATTGCATGTCTTAGCCTTTATCATAAAATGTGTCCCACCTTTGCCTTCAGATAACCTATACATCAGAAGAGCCCATCGCATTTCCCGCCACAGCCACTGTAACGCTGTTTATCCAGTGCAAGCCCGTACCATCGCCTTTCACCAGTCGTTTTTTTCACGCACAGCTCGAGACTGGAATGACCTGTTCACCGAAGTCGCCACCATCATATAGACACGCAAGCATTCAAGCGGCTCATTGAAACCATCCCATCATCACTACCCTGATATTAATAACCTTTTCATCACCCACTCCTTCATGTATTATCCCAACTGCGACTTTTGGGGTAATAAAACGAATGAAATGAATTAACAAAATATGTGTTTGTTGAAAACAGACACATATATGGGAAAGCTACATATTCTGTACAGTGGTAAAGTAGCAGGTGGTAGCACAAGATTTTTTTGCATGACACAAAAAAAAACAGGATAAAACATGCACGGATAAGGTAGATTTTAAAAAGAAATAATGAAAAGGACGTTAAAACAAGTAAAGAATCGATAGAATTTACAAAGGAACCATGTAAGCTTATAAATATTGCTGATGTGATGACTGAAGCAGAATCGTGAGTTGGGAAAGTTGGTGGATGTTCATCTTAGAATATTTTTACAGCATGACGAATTGGATACAGACAGAGAAGAGACAAAGCGCTGAACTCACAACTGAAATTTATTAGGAAAAGGGAAGAACATAAATAGAGAATAATGACTCGTCAAAACTATGTACATGTGTGCATGTCTTACAACGAAGCATGATTCATGTCTTGTCTAACAGGTAAATATATTCTTCATCAAGAAGAATGATAGATGAATGACTTATGGACTTGGATCTAATGATATTTTATTGGATCTAATGATATTTTCATTGTTATCAATCAACCACTCCTAAGGGATAAAAAATCACATTTACCGTTGTCACTGTCATGTCAGTGCGGACGGCAGTAACTCAGCGACCAACGCCCCTCGCCGATCAAGGATCACACCGCTCATCTTCAGTTCCTGGGAGCCACCAACTGAAAAAAAAAAAGCCCCGGGCGTTAATTTTGACTCGTATTTCTAGGCTCACTTACGTCACAGCCCCGTGGCTTGCGATAACAACGGGCCAGCACTTATCAGCACAGTCACCGTGATAAGTCACGGCGAGATCACAAACTCTGACGACCTGTAACGTCATGCTGACACTTTATGGTCTACGTCGTTAATTTTGGTTTTTTTGCATCCCTTATTCTGACACCGGCTGCTAGTTTTTTATGTTTCGGATCCCGGCTGCGGCGGCTGCATTTCCGATGGAGGTGGAAATGTTGTAGGCCCGTGTGCTCAGATTTGGGTGCACGTTAAAGATCCCCAGGTTGTCGAAATTTTCGGAGCCCTCCACTACGGCGTCTCTCATAATCATATGGTGGTTTTGGGACGTTAAACACCACAAATCAATTAATCAGTTTCTTATGTTCAATGAGACATCTGAGCTTTTCGCCTTGATAAGCAGAAAGATGGAAAAATCGGCTTACGACTTCATTCAGATATAGGTATATTGAAACGGTCGAAATAAGTTTTTAAAAATGTTATTGATAAATTTATTACTCAGAAATAAAACAGAATATCCCCACACGCTCATAGTCAGCTCGATGGTATCTGACCTAAAACAGCTGACAACGAAATGAAGCGTCGGTATAGCTAATGCATGTGATAATGCTCGCGAAGTAATTGCATTGTGGTGATATACACATTAATGAGAAAATATTTTTTGATGGTCTCAAACATGTGCTGTTACGGAGACCGCATAAATAGTCACCATTTTTTGTCATAAGAAGTGCTCGAAAAAACTTTATTCCTTAATAAATTACACTTTATGCAAAAACGCTGTTTAATGCAAGTGCACCGACTAATATAACAGGATTCTAATGGCGCTCATGGCAACCTGCTAAATTATTGTACGTTATGTTTTGCTTTTATATCCCCCTAGGTTAGCGAGGCTGGCAGGCCAGCAGAGGGAGGTGGGTGGGATGATTTCAAAATTTTTTTTTATCTATCCTGGGCAGCGCACAAAATGAAACCACTTGACAGAAGGAAACAACACAAGCACTGGTCTAGGAACTGAAACTCTACTTGAAAGAAAGCATACATTTGAAGAAAGCATGATTCTGCTACAGTTTCTCTTCAATATTAGGGTCGGGGCTTTGTATTGAAACGGAGCTGGAGTTTAAACGCTAGAAACGTCGCACTGATCAAGTAGTTATGATGCTCGACTGATAACCCAGAACATCGCGGGAAACCTGGCAACGTCGTCCGCATTTCGATGAAGACGAAATGCCAGAAGTCAGTGTGCTTAGTTTTAGGTACACGTTAGAAACAAAAGCACCAGATAGCCGAAATTACAGGAACTCTCCGCTACAGATCGCTTGACACCATATCGTTGTTTTCAGAAGCAAGACACGTAACAATTATTATTGATTTAATAACTAAGTCATGCCCACCCCCTCCCCCCCGCAAGAATACCACATCTTCTCCTTGCTTCTGCGTGTCGCTGTCCCTGCGCCATGTTCTCTCCTTCCCCCTCTCTCTCTATACCTTTAGTCCCACCCTTTTAATCTCTCATTACCCCCATTCCTCGTGAGCTACTGTTGAGGAGTCGCACTCTGATGCAGACAGTGATGCAGGCTCACTTTTCTATTCTTTTCTCTTTAAAAATCACATAAGAAAAATGGAGTGGTGGGAAAGGCTGACACGAGCGATGTGTCGATTTGGGCTACAGCTGATGCATCGTCCTATTTTTAGAATTATCTCCGTTATGATATCCGAGTTACCTCTGTTATCATGTCCTCTAAGTAGTGTTTTCGAATATAAGTATCTCGGTGTTATTTTTGCACACAATATGTCAAGGTCCAAACACATCGACTATATGTGTAACAAAGCATTGAAAAACAAGGCATTCTACGTCGCATACTGTCTATATATCCAAAAGACCCAAAGTTCCTCTTACATAAATCGCTAATTCATCCTGTACTTGACTGCGCGTCTGTTGTCCGGAACCCGTATAAGCGGTGCGAGATTCAAGAACTAGAAGGAGTTCAGAAATAGCTAGTAAGCATCATATGTCATCGTGACGATGACATATGATTATGACATATGATACGTTACAACCAAGATTTCTCACCCTCCTTTATTGTAGCTTCATTGCAAATAACTCCCCGCCATTCGGGTTATTAGAGTTCCTAAAGTTCTTCCTAAGCATCATTTTGTTCACAGTTAAGCTGTCAAATAATAAGGAATACATGAACTTCGCCCCACAGTCAACGACGAGAAGCTATCGCAATCTAATTTCGAGGTCTCATTACCCGCAGTCGAGTTTTCTCCCGTTCTATAAAAGACGATTCGTTACCTGGTTCTGTTCGTTGCTGCCCATCGCAGAGTTATGTAGCCTAAATCCACAACATATATATGTAATATTCGTTGAGTCCCGCCACGGTGGTTTAGTGACTAAGGTGACCCGCAGGTCGCGGGATCGAATCCCGGCTGCAGCGGCTGGATTTCCGATGGAGGCGGAAATGTTGCAGGCCCGTGTGCTCAGATTTGGCCGCACTTAAAAAAACAAAAAACCCAGGTGGTCGGAATTTTCGAAGCCCTCCACTACGGCGTCTCTCATAATCATATGGTATTTTTGGGACGCTAAACTCCACATATATCAATCAATCAATATTCGTTGATCTGTTTGCAAATGATGTTTTTTTATGTTCTGATATATTGGCGTGAATGTTCACAGGACGTTAATATGCTATCTGTTTGCGTTATTCTCATTGTTTTAGTTAAATTTTGCGTATCCTTGTACCCCCACTCCTGTCATAGCGCAATCAGCGCTGTTTTATGTGAAATTAAATAAATAAATAAATAAATAAATAAACACAGGACAGGCGCAGCTGTGAGAGAAGCTGCAAAATTGAAATTACATGATAGCACCCGCGTGGTCGTAACCTTGGCGGCTGCACAGAGTAGACGGGAATATAGACTGCAGCACTACGCCCACTGACGCATTTCCACGGCAACCTAAATGCATTGGTGCGACAGAACACAGCACTGACATAACAACGTTTCTAACCTCGTTTAGACTGCTGTAGATGAGCGCATTCGTTATTTTCATTGCGAAAACATAAAGTTTAAAGCGGGATGATCTATTGTAACGCCATTATACATGCATACATAGGGTGCATTGAGCGAATAGTAACTTCTTTATTGGTCTTCAGTATAAAGAAAAACAGTACCTCATGGGAGACCTTCTGTGGCGACACCATTTGCGAAAACTAGCGTATGTTGTGCATTGCAAGCTCTGCTATATGAGACGCGGCAGATTTGATTCATTTTGATTTACCGTTAACTTGTAAATTCTGATTAGAATACACAGAAATGGTGTTTTAGGGCTCATTTTTAGGATGTATACACTGTTTCTACTTGTTTTCATTGTTCCATTTCTTCATGTAAAAGTTACGTGTAAATGAAACTTCCTTTCTTCAAGGCTAGGGGTGAGTGTAGGTAACTGAGTTAAACATCATTGAAATCTCCAGTGAGGGAAAGAGGAAACACTTCTGTAAACAAAGGACCACTGGTTACTGTGGGTGGACTCTCTCATCCAGGCCACCACTGACATAGCGGCTTGCCGGGCCTGGTCTAGACTGGGCCGCGATAGGGTTATGAGGCAAGAAGTACAGGGAAATCTTTGGAATAGTTCCGCTACGCAGAACTCTTATACGCTAAGCAGCTTACAGCAGAGTTCTATGCGGTGTGTTTGTCCACCCTCACGGCGCATGCGCAACAGCTGGCCCGAGCTATGGCAGAACGCGCTGGCACGCGCTAGCACGTTCAAGCCTGCGCACGTTGCGCCGTAAGATAGTGTGCTCTCTGCCCATATCTCATGTTATGGCGTCGGGGAACGAGATTTTGCAGACGTGCGATGAACGAAAGCGCTGTTTACTAGTCAGAACACGCTGGCATGCGCTAGCGTGTTTGAGCCTGCGTACGTGGCTGCGTGAGATGCTGTGGTCTCTGCCCCTTACACTATCTCATGTGGTGGCGTCGTAGAAGGAGATTTCTGCAGACGCGCGATGAACAAACGCGTTGCTTACTATCGGAGCGCGCTGGAACGCGCTAGCGCGTTCGGTCTTGCGTAAGGCGGTGTGCAAACGCGGTGTGCATCCTCCGGGCTGGACGCGCCATAGACGCCACCGGAAGCGGCCGCGTTTCGCAAGCGCTTCGGCAAAACTCCTGTTTCTGACTGTTTAAGTCATTCAATGGCAACCTGAAGAAATGTGAAGCTTTCTACGGAATCGACCGCATTATCTGAAGTGATTTCAAGTGAGTGCTTTGCAGTTCGCATCCACGAAGATTGACTTTTTAGCAGTGTTCGACTACCTCGGTGGGCCTACCGGCTAGGCCTACCGGCTAGGCCTACCATCATGGTCATCCACGAAACAGAGGGAGAGGAGCTTCCCTCCGCCGAAGCTCTCGACGATGATGAAGGCAGCTGGCGTCAAGTGTATGCCAGGGCCAGAAAGCCCGCTTCATCCCCGAAGAAATCGACGCCTGACATCAACACTTCGCAAAAAGAGTCACAGAAAGCTCTCTTATCGACTCGGCACACTGCCCCCAAACCCCCTCCACTTCCAGCGGACGACTACAAAATAGTTCTGCGAATACGTGGAGGCCTCAGCTGTGCCGACACTCCACTTCCGAAGCTCATCCATTCCGTCCTAAAAGCGGCAGCGCTCACAAGCTCCCTACATGACCAATACCGCATCAACTCTGTAAGCAACATTCTGCTCATAAGCACACCGGACTGGGCGCGCACCGAAGCATACCACCGTATCAAATCCATCAAGATGGACGAGCGCAGCTTTGAAGTGGTCCCCCACATTACCGATCCATCGAATACCTGCCGAGGGGTCATCCGTAATATTCCTATAGAACACACATCTGAAAACATCTTGTCAAGTCTGTTGGACTATGACAGACTAGGCCTCATCCTGACCGGACGTCGCATGGGTTCCACAACGTCCATCTTGGTCACCTTCAGAGTTATGCGCGTGCCTTTCTACATAAGTTATCAGGGTGGCATCATCAGATGCGTACCCTATCGTCATAAGACAGAAGCCTGTAATCTCTGCCCGCAAACTTGGCCACAGACCAGACGTATGTCCAGGCACCCCTAAGCCTTTATGTCCAATGTGTGGCATTCCGAACCCACTCCTTGATCACGAATGTTAACCTAAGTGTGTGGTGTGCAACAGTGACCACCCCACCGGCTCGCCCCAGTGCCCACAGCTCTACAAGCCCAAACCAAAGCACGCACCCTCAACTTTCCAGCAAGATGCAGCTCCATTCCTCGACCCAAGCCCATCTTTCAAGAACGCTCTTAGAGGACGCTCACCCAGTATCACAAGACAGCAAAGCCGAAAAAGCCGCAGCCGCAGTCGAAGCCGCAACAAAAGCATTAATCAAGACCCCAGCCCTCGGACTGGCCCTGGACACGAGGTGAGCTGGGCTGATGTAGCCTCCCCTAAAAGCTTCATTCAAAAGCAGCTCAAACTATTGCAGGATGAGATGGCTAAATTAAGGGCCGAAAATGCAAAACTACGCCTAGAGCTTCAGTCCTTCAAACAACCATCTACCTCCCCACACCTCCCCGCCTCATCTTTCACCACTACGCCTATCTCACCAGCACCAGCTCCTCTCTCAACCACCCCTATAGCTAGTCACCCCGCTCAACCACCTGCGCAAAAATGAAAAGTCTCGACTCCCACCTTGTCATTTGATTAGCGAGTAGACCAAGTCGAAGCGAAACTAGAGAAGGTTGACAAAGAGAAAGAAAAAGTAACCAAACTTGAGAAAAAACTAGACCAGTTTAATACCTTCTCCACAGCTTCTTTGCAGACGCTACATGAATCCGTGGCCTCGATACAACAAGACATGTTACCGATGCAACAAACCGTAGATAGTCACGCAGTGGATCGACACGGTCCACGCTAACAATCCAGAGCTTGCCCAACCTAAGTCAAATCAACTTAGCGAAAATGGCTCCTCGTAACCGCACTGAACTTTGCGTATGGCAATGGAACTGCAGGGGGTTTCGCCGAAAAAAGGCAAACCTCCTGCAGTACATCAAATCACAAACTACCTCTCCCCCAATCATTGCGTTACAAGAAACAAATGGTGTAGTGCAGCTGCCAGGTTATAGAACGCATCAAAACCCGGCTGTTGCCAAAGCAAACACTGCTGTCTTAACTCAGAAGCACCTTACAGTCACCTATTCAAAATTTGCTGACATCGACATTGAGCACGACTTTCTCCAAATGCTACCTGATAAACTTAACTCGCCATTCTTATACATTCTTTACGTATATAGTAGACCACATGAGCAAAGGCACCGCTTCGATTCCCTATTTGCCCGAGCTAGATCCTCGGCAGGCAAACACACCCTCCTCATAGTGGGGTAATTCAACGCCTCCCACCCAGCGTGGGGTTACACCGCATCTACACCGAAAGGTAGAGTCCTCTGGTCTCATATTCAGGCACATCGTTTTACGCTGCACAACGACCCGGAGGAGCCTGCTCGTTTGGGGAACAGTGTCAACAAAGATACATCCCCCGATCTTACTCTCACTCACAATGCCCCCACAATGGTTTGGACTAACACCCAAACTAATTTTGGCAGTGATCATTACAATATGAGCATTACTTTACAACTAAAACACAGACCTATTGCACCTAAACCACTGATGCTCACAGAATGGGAAACATTTAGAGAGACCCGCAACAGCACCGCTCCCTCACGTATTGCAGACCTTACAGAGTGGACTCAACAGCTTCAAAAAGATGTTGAAACTCACACGAAAACTCTACCCCCCGACACCCCGATAACTACTCTCGACTCCAAGCTTCTCCATATGTGGGAAGCAAAACAGTCACTTCTGCGACGGTGGAAACACCAGCGCCACAACAGGAAACTCCGCATTAGGGTAGTGAAGCTAGACGAACAAATCGAGTGATACACGACTCAATTGGCGGCACAGCAATGGGGCCAGCTTTGTGAAGGAATGCATGACCAACTCAGTAATGAACGAACGTGGCAACTTCTTAGACATCTGCTAGACCCCAGCACTTCTCGCGCACGACACTCTCACGCTATCACTAAACTGTTACACGAGCACAGTGACCATTTAGGACAGCTGTTCGATAACCTCCGCACGTTACATTTACCTCAATTGCATAAGGATTCTATACTATCTTACACAGGGAAACCTAATGAGTCATTAGATGCACCGATAACGGAAGCGGAAGTTAGACACGCCCTCGCAACACTCCGTACCATGTCGGCTTCAGGCCCAGACCGCGTCAACCACAAATCACTTAGAAATCTTGACCCCATTTCTATTAAATCTTTGACTGAGTATTTTAACGACTGTTTTGACACGGGCACCCATCCACCTTCGTGGAAAGATGCCAGAGTCATATTTATACCTAAACCGAACAAAGCTTCATTGGTAGAAAATCCGAGGCCCATTTCCTTAACATCGTGTCTCAGGAAGACTATGGAGCATGTTGTGCTTGCACGCCTCCAGAGACACGTGGAGGATAATGGACTACTGCCTCCAGAAATGATTGGTTTTAGGGCCTCACTTTCAGCGCAAGATGCGATGCTTCGCCTTCAACACGTCATCATAAGTCCTAGCCAGAGCGAGGATACTCAGGCAATCCTTGGTCTGGACATACATGGAGCATTCAATAACGTAGCCCACTCAGCTATATATGCTGGCCTCAACTGCATTTCTTGTGGCGCTAAAATGTACTCTTACATCAAAAGCTTCCTCACAGACTGCACAGCTACATTAACATTATGACCAGAACATTCCTCGCCCTATACACTAAGCAGCTTCGGAACACCTCAAGGATCAGTGCTCTCTCCAATCCTTTTTAACCTGGCTATGCTACCGATACCCAACGCTCTTCAACGTATCCCTGACTTGAACTTCTCCATCTATGCCGATGATATCACCTTATGGGTGAAAGGAGGCTCAGATGGACACATTCAAGGCACCCTACAAACAGCTGTAGATATAATAACAGCACTAACATCTCAGATGAATGTCTATTGTACCCCGAGTAAATCAGAGTTACTCCTTCTACCAGCTAATCGTCGGAACAAACATGTTCCAATAATCGAAGTTCACATAAATGGGTGCCTCATTTCTAGAGTATCACGCATTCGTGTGCTAGGTTTATTTATCCAAAACAACCGACTTAATACGCACACACTCGAAGCTTTACGCAATACCGTTGAAAACACCCAAAGAATGATAGGAAGAATCTCAGGGAAAAATGGAGGGCTCCGAGAGTCAGAGCTACTTCGTATAATACAAACTTTTGTGATTAGTAAAATCACATATACCCTCCCTTACCTTCACCTTAAATTAGCAGAGGAGTAATCGGTCAACACCCTCCTCCGCAAAGTTGACAAATATGCGCTAGGCATTGCAATCGTTACCTCTAACGCACTACTCCACCAGACAGGAGTCATAAATACCCTATGTGAAATCTGTGAAGCCCATTTAACAGCTCAATACGCAAGGCTCGCGACCACTAGCGCAGGTCGCCACAATTTATCGTCTACCCGAATCAGCTTCACCTCACTCACCAATGCTAAGTACAACATTCCACAAAATATACACAAACAATTACTCATACCGCCCCTTCCTAAAAACATGCATCCAACATATCACACTAAGCGTAGAATTCAAAGAGCAAAAGCTCTTCAAAAAAATTGCATGGAGCCAATGACGTGCTCTATGTCGATGCGGCAGAATACCCATCCTCCTCATCCTATGCCCTCTCTGCTGTTGACTATAACGACAAGGCGCTCACAACGGCATCCGTCACTGTCAACTCTTCAGAGGAGGCAGATGAGGCTGCCATCGCTTTAGGTCTATCTATCCCCAATATCACTATGATTGTAACTCCAAAACTGCCATACGCCACTTCAGCGCAAGTCGCATC
This sequence comes from Rhipicephalus microplus, assembly GCF_013339725.1. Lineage (NCBI taxonomy): Eukaryota > Metazoa > Arthropoda > Arachnida > Ixodida > Ixodidae > Rhipicephalus > Rhipicephalus microplus. The sequence goes on from NC_051167.1 coordinate 148,262,293, forward strand.
TCATCAACTGCCCTATCAATTCTTAAAAAACATCCTCCCACGCAAGACGTTGCTCTCATATGGACGCCCGCGCATGCAGGGTTGAGTGGCAATGAGGCGGCTCATACCTGTGCTCGAGGAATGACCGGCAGAACGCAGGCCTCTGATGGTGCCTTAGACCACGCGGCCTTTTTTTAGCGCGAGAGATCGTCTTTTGACCTTCCACGATATAACAAATCACTACCGCCCACAATGCACTATATACCCCCCTTACATCATCCAGCTTCGCGCTACCATGAAATAATATGGCGCCAGTTACAGACGCGTACGTTTCCTACCCCATCTTTTCAACATCTTATATACCCTGCAATATACCCCTCCCCTTGGTGCATTTTCTGTCAACAAAGAGCTAACCTTGACCATATCATGTGGAGGTGCACTCTAAACCCACCACCCAATTCTCTACACATTAATAGTAGAGAGTTTTAGTACTGCGGAATGGTGCTACGTACGCATCACGCAAGCGCCTTGCGTTACGTGGCGTCATTCGCCCCTAATCGGCTTTTATTACGCCGTAGTATCCGCGTACGTAACGAGCGTGAAGCGTGTTGCACCATCTGGTAGATCAAAATAGAAGCACGTGTTGTTGGCAGCCAATGTGAGCCAATCCAAGTGTTATAGTCACATTATAGCCATATTTTAAGCCACAGAGCCGGTCGGTGCTTGCCTTCGATGCCGCCATTTTGAAAGACGAAGTCTCGCGCTGTTGCGAACTTGTTTGAGAGCGGCGCGATCACCTCATACGTACGCACGCACGCATCTCATGCGTGCGTGCGTAGCGGCTGCGTACGTAATGCGATACGTGCGCGTTGCGGTCTGCGCATGCGCACTACGCAGAACGTGGCGTCCTTACGTATGCAACGCCGCCACGTACACAGCGTACGCAGTACTAAAACTCTCTAGTAAGGAGCAGTGGGAGGCTGCTATGTGCTGCTCGGCGCCCGAGGTCCAGGACCAGATCTTGGATTGGGCCAAGAGGGTAGCGGAGACCTACGCTGGGTAGGCTCCTCTGACACTCCACCACCGCACCTTTCCCTCTTGGGATAAGTAAAGTTTTTCTCCTCCTGCTCCTCCAGGCTGGTTCGCATCGCATCGTGGTCCCCTTTAACAGGAGTGACGATTGTTATAGCGCGAGCTCGGATCGAAGACGAAGGACAAGAAGACGAGTGATAACTAGCAACTGAGCTGTTATGCAGAGCTCGAAAACATATATAAAAACCATGTGACGAAAGATGAGCCCTGCAAAGATGAGCGCACGCTATGACAATCGTCATGACCTACAAAGTAGCCCAAACCGTCACGCTTTAATGTTTAGCGGAATATAGTGTAATTTTTAGAGGCGAAGCTCCTTAAGCTATAGGTTGTGCGTCCGCAATGTATGTAGTAATAGTGCGTCATAGTAGTAGGTAGCCACCTTGACGGCTGGACTAGAAAAGCGGAAAGCAAGCACTCATTTGAATTGAGTAGGAAAGCCGCGCACGTTAATCATAAATCAAAATATAGTTCTTTCTGATCAAATAACCTACAGATACGAGTATCGGTGACTCGATATCCAATATATGTGCTCTGAATTTGATGCTTACTAAACAGAACTAGTATCAGAAGTACGCACTTTGAGCACTATCTGACCAGAAAGGGTTGCCATGTTAAACTCGCTGGGCGTAACCTTCTTGGTTTTAGCAAGGTTTAGCGAGGGTTGGGCCGCAGCGCCTTGAACTAGCGGTGGTGAAAGGTGGGAACTAGGCACGAAGCGCAGGCCGTAAGAAAGTGCGCGTGTGCCACTCCTTTAATCCGGCCGTGCCCCCCCCTCGTTTAGTTTTTGGTATCTCCGCTTAGTTTTTGGTTCCGCCATTGGAACCTGAACTTGGCAACGTTTAACGCTAGAACCTTATCTAGTGAGGGAAGCCTAGCTGTACTGTTTGAGGAGCTAGAGGGCGTTAAGTGGGATATAATAGGGCTCAGTGAGGTTAGGAGGACAGATGAGGCCTATACGGTGCTACAGAATGGGCATGTCCTTTGCTATCGGGGCTTGGCTGACAGAACAGAACTGGGAGTGGGGTTCCTAATTCACAGAAACATAGCTGGCAACATAGAGGAATACTATAGCATTAATGAAAGGGTGGTAGGTATTGTAATTAAACTGAATAAAAGATACAAGATGAAGGTAGTGCAGGCTTACGCGCCTACATCCAGCCATGATGACGCTTCAGTTAAAAGCTTCTATGAAGACGTGGAATCGGCAATGAGTAAGGTAAAACACAGTATACTATAGTGATGGGCGACTTTAATGCAAAGGTAGGGAAGAAGCAGGCTGGAGACAAGGCAGTAGGAGATTATGGCATCGGCACTAGAAACGCCAGAGGAGAGCTACTAGTAGAATTCGCAGAACGCAATAATTTGCGGATTTTGAATACCTTCTACCGAAAACGAGAAAACCGCAAGTGGACATGGAGGAGCCCTAATGGTGAAAATAAGAACGAAATAGACTTTATAATGACTGCACACCCAGGAATCGTGAAGGATGTGGAAGTGGTTGGCAAGGTACGATGCAGTGACCATAGAATGGTACGGTCTCGAATTCGCCTAGACTTGAAGAAGGAACGACAGAAACTGATACGCAAGAAGCCAATCAATGAGCTAGCACTGAGAGGGAAAGTACAGGAATTCAGAGTGTCGCTGCAGAACAGGTACTCGGCTCTTAGTGAGGAAACCAACCTTAGCGTAGATACAATGAATGATAATCTGACGAGTATCATTACGGAGTGTGCAATGGAAGTTGGAGGCAGGGTAGTTGGACAGGACAGTGGCAAGCTTTCCCAGGAAACGAAGAACCTAATTAAGAAGCGTCAAATTATGAAAGTCTCAAGCACAACAGACAAAATAGAACTGGCAGAGCTTTCGAAGTTGATTAATAGGCGTAAGGTATGCGATGTAAGAAGGTATAACATGGAGAGAATTGAACACGCTCTGAAAAACGGAGGAAGCGTCAAAACAGTGAAGAGGAAACTTGGGATAGGCAAAAGTCGGATGTATGCACTAAGGGACAAAAAAGGCAAAATAACTACCAATAAGGATAGGATAGTTAATATAGTGGAGGAGTTTTACAGATATCTGTACAGTAGCCGAGACAACCACGACCTTAATACTATAAGAACTAGCAGTAACCCAGATGACACCCCACCAGTAATGATAGAGGAAGTCAGAAAAGCTTTGGAGAGCATGCAAAGAGGCAAAGCTGCTGGTGAGGATCAGGTAACATCAGACCTGCTGAAAGATGAAGGACAGATTGTGTTAGAAAAACTAGCCACCCTGTTTACGAGGTGTCTCCTGACGGGAAGGGTACCAGAGTATTGGAAGAACGCTAACATCATCTTAATACATAAGAAAGGAGATGACAAGGACTTGAAGAATTACAGGCCGATCAGCTTGCTCTCTGTAGTATACAAGCTATTTACAAAGGTAATTGCTAACAGAGTAAAGAAAACATTAGAATTCAATCAACTAAAGGAACAAGCAGGATTTAGAACAGGCTACTCAACAATTGACCTTATTTATACTATTAATCAAGTAATAGAGAAATGCTCAGAGTATAACCAACCACTATACATAGCCTTCATAGATTACGAGAAGGCGTTTGATTCAGTAGAAATATCAGCCGTCATGCAGACACTGTGGAATCAGGGCGTAGATGAAGTATATATAAACATTCTGGAAGAAATCTACAGGGGATCAACTGCTACCATAGTGCTTCATAAAGAAAGCAACAGAATACCAATCAAGAAGGGTGTAAAGCAGGGGGACACAATCTCCCCAATGCTATTTACCGCGTGCTTACAGGAGGTTTTCAGAAGCCTAGAATGGGAACAGTTAGGGATAAGAGTTAATGGAGAATACCTTAGTAACTTGCGCTTCGCCGATGACATTGCATTGCTGAGTAACTCAGGGGACGAATTGCAACTCATGATTACGGAGTTAGACAAGGAGAGCAGAAATGTGGGTCTTAAAATTAATATGCAGAAAACGAAATTAATGTACAATAACCACGGAAAGGAGCAGCGCTTCGAGATAGGTAATAGTGCACTTGAAGTTGTAAAAGACTATGTCTACTTAGGGCAGGTAATAACCGCAGAGCCTAACCACGAGATTAAAGTAACTAGAAGAATAAGAATGGGGTGGAGCACATTCGGCAAGCACTCTCAAATTATGACAGGTAGATTGCCACTATCCCTCAAGAGGAAGGTATATAACAGCTGTATCTTGCCGGTACTTAGCTACGGAGCAGAAACCTGGAGACTTACAAAGAGGGTTCAGCTTTGAGGACGACGCAGCGAGCAATGGAAAGGAAAATGGTAGGTGTAACCTTAAGAGACAAGAAGAGAGCAGAGTGGATTAGGGGACAAACGGGGGTTAAGGATATCATAGTAGAAATAAAGAAGAGGAAATGGACATGGGCCGGGCACGTAGCGCGTAGACAGGATAACCGCTGGTCATTAAGGGTAACTAACTGGATTCCCAGAGAAGGGAAGCGAGTTAGGGGGAGACAGAAGGTTAGGTGGGCAGATGAGATTAAGAAGTTCGCGGGTATAAATTGGCAGCAGCAAGCACAGGACCGGGTTAACTGGCGGAACATGGGAGAGGCCTTTGTCCTGCAGTGGACGTAGTCAGGCTGATGATGATGATGATGATGATGATCTCCGCTGGATGGCGGTACTTCTATATGAATATTATATGATGAATAAATGCAAGATGGTGGCACTTGGAGTGTTCACTTGATGGACGGACGGATGAACAGACGCATGGACGAAGAGACAGACAGATGCATGGACGAACGGATGCAAGAACGGACGGACGGATGGACGCACGCACGGAGGGACGAATGGACGCATGGACTGACGCATGAACGGACGGTCGCACAGCCGGACGCATGGATGGACGGAAGCAAAAAAGAACAGACAGACGGAAGAGCGGACAGATTGACGGATGTTTTGCCCCACTCGTAATCATGCACTCCGTGGATATGCTGTGATTTTTTAACACGCACCTCAACTCAAGTACATGGGTCCCATGAAAGCGAAGCAGACGCGCACGAAAATTGAACTCTCATCGTTGAGGTATGCAGCGCGACAGTTAAAGCAAACAAGACAAGCATTACGTAATACTAATGCAGGAAATGATGTGCCAAGAAAACGAGAAATAACCACTTACTGCGGAAACAGTGTTCCGAGGGACGTGCGTTATCAACCTAAGGTTCAGGAGCTCCTTAGTCTAAGAACCCGGTGACTTTGCTCTTTTGCCCTCGGGACGAGTTGTCGCTCGTCTTTCAGGCCTTGAGTACGAACTTTGGTGAAGATCTTTCAAAGTGAAGCATTTGTTTGCGTACTGCAGGCACTTTCTATCTATCTATCTATCTATCTATCTATCTATCTATCTATCTATCTATCTATCTATCTATCTATCTATCTATCTATCTATCTATCTATCTATCTATCTATCTATCTATCTATCTATCTATCTATCTATCTATCTATCTATCTATCTATCTATCTATCTATCTATCTATCTATCTATCTATCTATCTATCTATCTATCTATCTATCTATCTATCTATCTATCTATCTGTCTGTCTGTCTGTCTGTCTGTCTATCTATCTATCTATCTATCTATCTATCTATCTATCTATCTATCTATCTATCTATCTATCTATCTATCTATCTATCTGTCTGTCTGTCTGTCTGTCTGTCTGTCTGTCTGTCTGTCTGTCTGTCTGTCTGTCTGTCTGTCTATCTGTCTATCTATCTATCTATCTATCTATCTATCTATCTATCTATCTATCTATCTATCTATCTATCTATCTATCTATCTATCTATCTATCTATCTATCTAATCTGGCTTGGCTGGGCTTGGCAGGTGTGCAAGCACTCCGCTGTTGACCGGCAAGTCGCGGGATCAAATCCCGGCGGCGGTGGCTGAATTTTAGATGGAGGCGAAAATTTTGTAGGCCCGTGTGCTCAAATTTGGGTGCACGTTAAAGAACCCCAGGCTGTTAAAATTTCCGGAGGTCTTCACTACGGTGTCTCTCATAATCATGTGGTAATTTTGAGAGGTTAAACCCTACATATCAATCAATTTGGTGTAGACCAAAATTAACTTTGGAGGGTAAAAGGCTTTGACGAATATGACTTGTTGGTCATAACATAATAAACACGACAACCACGTCACGTGCGGGATGAAACACTTTCCGCCATGCGCATCTGGCACATACCCGTAACCACGTGTCATGGCGTGCGGGCGTGCGCCACAGGTAATAGACAGATTATGACTACCCTGTAATGACGAGAATATACTTATCTAATTTAACCGTAAGAACGTTATAAAAACTGACATCGGCAGCATTGACCTGATGAATGCTATGAATCGATGTCAGGGTCCCAGCAGAAATGAAGCCCAAGAATTCTGCATGGCACTGAAGTATTGCAGCTCTAAGTCTCGCCAAGTCTTGGAAGTGCTTTTGAAATATACCCTGATGTTCATGAAACGTCAGTCGTGGTTGCTCTACTGGCTATCTAATTTCCCAAACATTACATTTGTACTCCTATGCTAGAGCTTTTACGTCGGTATCGCCTCACTCGTAGTAGACTCCATCCACTTATGTTGATAAATGCAGCACTGTCAAGGAGTACCATCCTTGGGAACGCAAGCGCCGCATATCAGCTTACCGGTCCTGGTGTTGCTGTTACCCATGCTGTTGTTGTCATCGTTACGCAAGTGGAACCAACTGGCTGTACAAAACATAAGCGACTGTTCAACATGTGTCTATCTGTACAACATTTGTACATAACTTAGCGTAATTCCGAAATGTTTCACTGAATAAAATATTTACAGCACCGTACCCTTCCCTCCGCGTGCTTCCTGTAACATCGAGTCACGAGATGCGTAAGGTCTGCCAAATTTTTTCTGTGGGGCTCTACTCTCAAACTGACACTTTTTTTTAGCAGCGAACAGTAATGCCTATGTGGAAAACAATGAAACGCATCAATGAAAGGCGACAACAAATTATGAAAGCGGGAAATCTCAAGTGACCTCACTAGAAGATCAGATGGAAACATGAAAAAGAGCTTATCGGTGACAAGGGTATAATCGATAATGTATCAATTATTGGAAAGCCATACGTACTATTACGCGTGTGACGGGCGCACATTTGAGAGCAGCATCTGCGGACAGCCGCATTCTGTGCATTGGCTAGCACCATCTTCTCGCTAACTATGCATCTGGTAGCGCCAACTTCATATTACTTCTGCGCGTTGTTCGCGAGGCCGCTTCGCTTGTCTTCTCATTGTTGCCGGCTCTTTCAGCCTCTGGCGCAACCACTGCGAGGCGGTTGCAGCGGGCCGCCGCCCCCGCGCGCTCTACCCGATCCTAGAGCGATTGTACTCGGAGCTGCTGTCTGTTTTGTCAGAGGTGGTCTTCTTCATCGGTGAAAAGGAATTTCTTCGGCACTGGTCTTGCCCTTTTGTGTCGGTCTGTGACGGACGAGTGAAACTTGTCTTTCGGCCGGCCTGATATTGGTAGGCTGATGTGTCGATGCGCCGGCAGAAATCGCATGCTAACATGTGAATATGCAAAATGTACATAGTCCCGTTTTATTTGTCTCTTGTTTACCTTGAAATATTTGTTGTGATTGTATTTGTGTGAACCATCGAATGTACATGTTCTTTTAACGTCATCTCCTATCCATGTTCATGTAAATGACGTCTGTTTTGTCATCATCGTTAGTGTATGTCCAAAAACAAAATGTTCTGTTGAGTGTTATTGACGTTTGTGACAATAAATTTTTCTGAAGACATTTCATTTCGTATATAATTTTTCTATATGAAAATGGTAAGTAGTAGAGTACTGAGTACTCTGAATCGCTAGCAACTTTTTCCAAACACAACATGTTGGTCTGATGTACGGCGCTGACATGCCGAGTTTTTCATACGGGACGGCTTTATGCTCTCCCGTAGTAAGAGTACCCACGTACTTAATATCGCTGACCACTTTTAAATGCGAAGCACTTCTTGGCGAACTTCGGCGACTTTGAGCGTATCTATCTATCTAGCTAGCCGCCAACTACTTTTAGTTCTCCTGGCCATTCCGATAATTATGTCGATACCAAGATTTGTATGACATAACATGAATGTAGGAAGAGCATAAATGGCTAGTCTTAACAGGAAAATTATGACAGGTACGTCATGAATGTCATGACTTCTTTTCATTGCCTTGCTGTTCACATGACATGTTCACATGACATGTTGCGAAACTCGTTCACATGACATGTTCGTTCACATGACATGTTGCGAAACTGGTCTGGTATGACATGATTGCATGGTGAACACAAGTGACAGACTGTAACATGAAAGTCATGAAATGCGTGTCATGTAACATGACTACACGCCACACTTAGGATGCGCTCGTGGCTTTTCGCTAGCTTCACTACCAAATTTGGTATTGCGGGAGGTGAATTAACGACGAAGGTATGTGACTGGTGCAAACATGATAATCAGGAGATGCGTGTCATGTAAAAAATTCGGCAGATGCCACGTACTAGAAATCCACGTTATGCGAAGTATGCGGAAGAAAGCTGACCATGTTGCAATTTTTTTATTGAGCAACACGTCATGAAATGACGCCAAAATAATGTACAAATGTCACACACAGACATATGTTGAAGAGTTGCAGATGTTTTTATAGCTGAGTTGTTTGCCTTTGCGCACCGATGCCAATTGGAACATGCGTATTAGCAAACATCATAAGCTTATATGAAGTGCTGTTGCTCGCGAAGATGCTTGCCCTGGACACTGCTACTTAAATCAACATCAGCGCATGGTAACTAACCACATCTGACGTTAACCCGACGTGACGGCTGTATGAAAATAGTACATATGTTTATTAGATTGGGTAGGCAGCACTGAAACCACTATTAAGGTTTCACGAAGCCTTCTATTTAAAAAGTAGTTCCAAGACCTGGCGTAGCTCTGTGTAAAATGCTTCATTGACACCCAGAATGCTTGGGTTCGATTCCAGCTGGGACTCGTCGGATCGACGCTGCCGACGTCGGGTATTTCTTAACACTCGTGCGTTAAAAAAAAAATGCCAGCATATCCACGGAGCGAATGATGGAGAGTGGCGCGAAGCATCCGTCCGTCTATTCGTTCTTGCTTCCGTCCGTTCATGCGTCCGTCTGTGTGACCGTCCGTGCGTCCATTCGCCCGTACGTGCGTGCGTGTGGTCGTGCGTCCGCACGTCAATCTGTGCGTCCGTCCCTGCGTTCGTCCATGCATCCGCCCCTGCGTCCGTCCATGCATCTATCCGCCGGTGCAGCCATCCGTGAGTCCATCGATGCATCTGTCTGTGTATCCGTTCGCCCATCTATTCAACACTCCAAGTACCACCATCTCGCATCTTTTCATCATATGGATGGATGGATGGATGGATATGGCTGTACCCTTTACATCGGGCGATGGCTAGTGCCAACAAGCCGTAATACTTAGTGAACCAAAAACTACTAGATTTATTTTTTTCCCTTTAAATAGTGAGGTTGAGGATTCGTACTTTGCGTTGAAGGGTTTAATTTTCACTCATGCCTTGACTTTAGCCACCAATCAGATAACCCCCTTCTAGATAATTCTACCCGCTTAAAGTCTATTTGGCCCTCCTTGTCCCTAAACCCCAGTGCTTTGAAGAACTCTGCGCCATCATCCTGAACTATAGGGTGAATATCTTTACAGAACATTATCAAGTGTTCGGCAGTTTCTTCTTCCTCTTCACACGCACTGCATACCGTGTGTACCCCTTCGTATTTGGCCCGATATGTCTTGGTTCGCAATACTCCCGTCCTGGCCTCAAACAGTAGAGAACTACCCCGAGTATTATCATAGACCTTTTTCTTGGCAATTTCCTGCTTAAAAGTTCGATAGATCTCTAGTGCGGACTTCTTAATCATGCCGATTCTCCACATGTCGGTCTCAGCTTCCTTCACCTTCTTAACCGATAATTCTTTTTGGTTTGGCCCCCTGCTGTTTTCTAAATATTTACCAGTCAATTTTCTGGTTCGCTTCCTCCATTTTGTATCGACATTCTTCATGTACAAGTAGCTGAATACCTTCCTTGCCCAACGCTCCTTCCCCATTTCTCTCAATCGCGTCTCAAATTTCATCTTGCTGCTAGCTTCCCTGCCCTCAAATGATGTCCATCCCATATCACCTTGTACTCCCTGATTTGGTGTATTCCCTGTGAGCTCCTAAGGCAAGCCTACCTATTCCACGTTGCTTAATGTGTAATCTTGCTTGAACTATTGATCTCATGCACAAAACTGCATTGCCGAACGTCAGACCAGGAACCATGACCCTTTCCATATTCCTCTCACAACACCATACCTATTGTAATTCCACAATGCCCTGTTTTTCATTACCGCTGCATTCCTGTTACCTTTAGTCATCACGTATGTTTCGTGTTCCCTCAGGTACTCGGCCCCATTGCTTATCCATACGCCCAGATATTTGTATTTATCTGTTATCTCTAGCGTGACCTCCTGTATTATAAGGTCACTACCTTCATTGTCATTAAAAATCATGACTGCTGATTTTTCCTTACTGAATCTGAAATCTAACCTATTTCCCTCATTACCGCAGATGTCCACCAATCTCTGCAAATCTTCCTTGTTGTCGGTCATTAGTACTAAATCATCTGCGTACATCAATGCTGGTAGTGCCTGTTCAATGAGTTTTCCTTGTTTGACGAAAGAGAGGTTGAAGCCCAGTCCACTTTTCTCTAATCTGGCCTCTAATTCTTGTAGGTACATCATGAATAATAAGAGTGACAGAGGACACCCCTGCCTAAGCCCCCGTTTTACCTCTGCAGACTTGGATACCTGTTTTTCCCACTTTATAACTACCTTGTTACCTTTATAGATATCTTTTAAAAAATTAGTGACTACATCTTCCACGCCTAGTGTGTCCAGTATTCCCCCACAATTCCTTTTGAACCACGCTATCGTACGCTCCCTTGATATCCAAAAATACTAGCCACAGGGGCCTGTGTTCCTTTTCTGCTATTTCTATGCACTGCGTCAGTGAGAACAGATTGTCCTCCAACCTCCTGTGTTTCCGAAACCCATTCTGCAGTTCCCCCAGCACGCCTTCATCCTCTATCCACGTCTGCAGTCTTTCCTTTATAATCTGCATCGCCAGCCTGTAGACCACGGATGTCACTGTTATAGGACGGTAGTTGTTTATGTCATCTTTGTCCCACTTTCCTTCATAGATCATGCTCATCCTGCTAAGTTTCCATCCATCGGGAACTTCATCATCGATTATTATTTTGTTCACTGCCTCTCTCAAAGCCTGCTTAGACTTCGGACCTAATGTCTTTAACAGCAGATATATTCCGCATATGCACCGCCATTCAGTGGACATTCCAAGGACTAAATGAGAGGTGGCACATGCACACTTTCTTACGGCTTGCGCTTCGTGTCTACTTGGGAACACGGGGTACCCCACAGGGAGCAGTGTTATCACCACTCCTTTTCAACATTGCTATGATGCGCCTTCCAAGCGAATTGGCCAGGGTGGAAGGCACGCAACACAAAGTATATGCCGACTATATTACAATCTGGACCACTGAAGGGAGCCTTAGTGAAATGCAGGAACGCCTTCAGCAGGCCGCATCCATAGTCGAGGCGTATGCCAACGATTGTGGACTCCAATGTGCTCCAAACAAATCAGAGCTTCTGCACGTTAGAGCGAAGCCAAGAGATAAGTCAGCCATACACATCTCCCTGTCTGGGGTTCCCATCAGAGAGGTGGAGGAGCTCCGGATTCTGGGCCTGTTCATTCACCACAGACTCAGACCGGACTCCACTATAGCGAAACTCAAGAGAATAGGCGAACAGGTAGGGCGCATGATCCACCGCGTTTCCAACAAGCGGGGTGGTTTGCGGGGCAGGGACGCGCTTCGGCTCGCGCATGCCTTCGTGACTAGCCGGATCCTCTACGCCGTCCCATACCTTCGCACTAACAAGCAAGAAGACGAAAGAATAGATGCCATCATTCGTAAGGCTACTAAACGAGCTCTGGATCTCCCGGTGGCCACTTCCAACGCCAAACTGAAGGCGTTAGGTGTGCTCAACTCCTACCAGGAGTTGCGGGAGGCCCACCTTATGAATCAATATACGCGGCTCGTGCAGACGGCTCCCGGGCGCCGCCTGCTAAACCGCTTACATACCGGGTGTTCAAAATTAAGCTTTATGATTTTTTTAAAATTAGGCGCTCGAAGGCACGTGAGAACCACTTGTGCAAATAAGTTAAGCGGCCAGGGGGACAGAAAGTTAGATGATAATTATCGCTGTCAGCAGCCCAATTAACTAAAATTTAATAATTAACTTTTTACTGGCTGCGGTAAGTTGGCATGTTTATATTGAAAAAATGTAGGCAGTGGTGTTTGTACACAGTTTCAGTTGGAAGATTTTTTCTAGCACGCCTGTGTTCCGAGATATCCGGCTCCAAAGTTTAATTGTCTTTCGCACGATTACGCATGCAAGAGGGTGAGGGTCCGCGCAAAGCTCCTCCCTAAAGTGACGCATCTGTTGCGTGTGGTGTTTAGTGTGTGAAGAGGGTGGAAGCGTAGGCATAGGTGATAGCAATTACCCTTGCCCTCTTCGGCCGGCGAAATAAAAAATCGAAGAACGCTTGCAACCAGTGTCGTAACACGCAACTGCAGAGCCTCTAACGATAGTGGCAGATACCATGCCGAGATAATGGTGCGAGCGGAGAATCTGGATGCCAGTGCGCGTGCGTAATAATCACTAGAGAAGCATGCGTGGTCGTTGCCTGGGCTACGCGAATAGCGTGACTGCTGATGTCCGAGTACTGTAACTTTTATTGAAACAAGAGCAACAACTCCACCAATAATAACTGAAACAGTTTTATCCTTGCTAACGCATATTTCCTGCTGCTACATAAGCATATTTCGGTCATGCACAAATCTCATCGAAACTCTTCACCTCTCAAGACGTCAATGCCCCAAAAAGTGTTCAAAATGCCTGCCTTCGGCAGCAACGCAAAGCATGAACCGCTGTCGCGTCGACTCGATGACTCGGCGCAGTACTTCTGCAGGAATACTCGCACAGGCAGATGTTATCCTGTCCTTCATGTCATTAACATCGCTGGGCTCTGTTACGTAAACTCGATCTTTAACGTAGCCCCAAAGGAAAAAGTCGAGCGGAGAAAGGTCAGGTGATCTTGGTGGCCAAAACATCGCTCCTGCGCGCCCAATCCACTGTTGTGGAAAACGTCTGTCCAACCAGTTCTTCGCCCTGGTAGAAAAATGTGGTGGTGCTCCATCGTGCTGAAACCATTCTTGGCGCAGGTCATTCAGGGAAAGACTGCAGACAAGATCATCAATGACAACACCTAATATTTCTTCTGTGTACATCTTTCCGTTCAAGTTGTCCTCAAAAAAGTGAGGTCCGATGATCCTGTCCCCGAGTATGCCGCACCACACATTCACACTCCAGCGAACTTGATGCTTGTGCTGCCTCAGCCAGTGTGGGTTTTCTTGTGCCCAATAATGGGCGTTGTGAAGATTAACACTTCCATTTCGGCAAAACCGAGCTTCATCAGTCCAAATTATTCTGTGCAAAAAGTCATTTTCTTGATCAGTTTTGATGAGGCCCCAATTGCAGAAGTCAACTCGCCTTTCAAAGTCCGCCTCATTTAGGTCCTGATGAAGGTAAACGTGATATGGATGGAACTTGTGCTTTCTTAAAACATTTGTGACTGTTCCGATGCTGCGACCGCACTGATCGGCAATCTGTCGGATGCTGAGCTCTGGCATCGAGGTTACGCACGCGACAACGTCGATTTCAAAGTCTTCATCGACGATTGCCTTCCTGGTCCGTCTCGGAAGGTGGACAGAGCCTGTTGTGCAGAAGCGTCGAAACAGGTTTGTGAAAGTGGGCCTTGTTGGAAGGGGACGGTGTGGGTGGCGAGACGCGTAAAGCTCCATTGCTAACGAAGCGTTGCCATTCATTTCAGCCATTGCAAGCACCACGTCTACTTTTACTTTGGTAGAATACCTCACGCCAGAAGCAGCCATATTAGCTCGAAAGGACTCCACGTGGATTTCCTTGGTAGACCTTCAATGCAGAGAGAAGAGAGAACACAACTTTATTGCCTTCAATGCAGAGACGCTGTGCTCTAACCGGAGGCACCCTAGTGCAGGACGGTCCTGCTAACGCGTTCACAAGAAGATGTCTCAGTGTGATCTAAAGTCACGAAAAAACGTCGCGAAAAATGGTCTCCTGTTATCGCGTTCATCAGGATCATGCGTAAGGCTCATGGCGCACCGCGCTGTCACATTTTGATTTCGCCGGCCGAAGAGGGCAAGGGTAATTGCTATCACCTATGCCTACGCTTCCACCCTCTTCACACACTAAACACCACACGCAACAGATGCGTCACTTTAGGGAGGAGCTTTGCGCGGACCCTCACCCTCTTGCATGCGTAATCGTGCGAAAGACAATTAAACTTTGGAGCCGGATATCTCGGAACACAGGCGTGCTAGAAAAAATCTTCCAACTGAAACTGTGTACAAACACCACTGCCTACATTTTTTCAATATAAACATGCCAACTTACCGCAGCCAGTAAAAAGTTAATTATTAAATTTTAGTTAATTGGGCTGCTGACAGCGATAATTATCATCTAACTTTCTGTCCCCCTGGCCGCTTAACTTATTTGCACAAGTGGTTCTCACGTGCCTTCGAGCGCCTAATTTTAAAAAAATCATAAAGCTTAATTTTGAACACCCGGTATACAACACACTTGCACTGCAGAGGAGGCGGAGCGTATTCCGGAACTGTGGCGGCATATGCTCTCGGTCGCTCCACTCCCCAGTAACATGGATAAGCACACGCACGAAAGCAGAAGACAGGCGCGGACTCGGACGCTTGAGAGGCAACACGGCTCCCGACCTGGCGTATTCTACGTAGATATAGCAGGGCCTTCGCCCACGGGATTTTACACGGCCTCTGTAGTTCACCGGGAAAAGCATGTCAATGGGCTCTCGTTCCGAGCACAAAATCCGGAGCGCGCTGAGGAAGTCGCGATAGCGCTTTCTGCTGCGGACCCCAACTCGAAAGTTATCATCACGGACTCCAGGAAAGCATGTACTCATTACTTGGTAGGAGAGATATCCCCCCTAGCCAGCCAAATTCTAAAATGGGCTCTCGCTGATCCAGCCCCGAAACGCATCGTATGGGCTCCTGGCCATCAGGGCCTACGAGGTAATGAGGCCGCTGACGCGGCCGCCCGAGCGCTTACCCACCGGGCTCCTCACCTTGGCTCTTATGACTCGGAGGCCAATACACCGCTGCTGCGGTTCAAAGAAATTCTCACCTATTATCGTGACACTCACCGTCTTTACCCGGCTCCTGCAAAGGGGCTGAGTAAGGCGGAAGAGCGAACTCTAAGGCGCCTGCAGACAGGTACTCTACTCTGTCCTGCAATCCTAAAGCATTTCGATGCGAACACAGATGGGCGGTGCCCACACTGTGGGAAGACGTGTGATATCTTCCACATGGTATGGGCATGTACGAAAAATCCCCACCTACCCCCTTCCCCTACCCCTTCCCGAGAGGCATGGGAGACTGCCCTCCTCAACTGCTCATCACTAGAGTCTCAACGGGCTCTGGTGAGACGGGCGCGAGTAGGGGCCTCGTCATGCGGTGTCCCGGACTAAGGACGCCGACCATGTAGCAGGGTCATGCTTTGGCCCCGTACCTCTATCTTTTGTAATAAATGTTTTTCATCATCATCGTGTCTACTTCCCACCTTTAACCACCTCGAGCTCATGTTATATACTAGTTCACTGTATTCATGGCACTGCGGCCCAATGCTCGCTAAACCTCTCTAAAACAAGGAGGTTATGCCCAGCGAGTATAACGTAGCAACCCTTTCTTGTCAGATAGTGCTAAATGTTCATGCCAATGGCTGCTAAGGGGGAATGAGAGACAGGAGAATTCGGCTTTTAGTTAGCGCGCACGCTGCGAATGTTTTATTGTTCAACAACGCACAGAAGAAATCTCTCACCAGCACCACCTTGGAGGTCAAAATGGAAGACTGGTTAGACACTACAACTTCTACTACAACTACGAAAAATGAACGGGTGCCGCTATAAGGAGCTTCGCCCCTAAAATGCCCATGTGTGTCCTCGTCGTTCCTGAGCAGATATCAAGTGTCAATCACCTGTGGCACATACATGCCCGTGGGTATGTGCCACTGTTTTGCGGGAAGTGTTTGTCGACGTACGCGACGGGATTGTGACATTATTCATGTATTGAAAAGCTTGTCGTATTCGTCAGACCATCTTACCTTCTCATGCTTGTTTTGGTTCACGCCAAGTAAATGGTTTGACCGCGAGAGCACCCAAATGTAAGCGGCTAGACAGATAGATAGATTGATAGATATGCTCAAAGTCACCGAAGTTTGCTAAGAAATGCTTTGCATTTAAAACATGACTTCATGCCACGCTCATGATGCGCTCGTGGCCGCTTCGCTAGCTTCACATATACCAAATTTGGCATTACGGGACGTGAGTGGATGACGAAGGTATGTGATTTACGCAGACATGATAGTCATGAGATGCGTGTCTTGTAACAGCAAGACTGCATGCCACGCTCAAGGCGCCAATACACTTCGACGGGATCCGGCGTCACACCGGCGTTGCCACGCCAGGCGTCGATTTGCCTGCCATATGCTCACGGGCGCTGCGTTGCTTTGACGCATGCGCGTTTGAGCGCGCCCGGCGTCCCTCCGCCCCGAAGACAGACCAACGCGGTGCTGTCTAGGTAACGTCTGTGGCGCAAAATACAGCATGTCGCATTTCGCGCCGGTTGCCACCGCGCCGCGTCGAAGAACGCTGGTCACGCCTGGCGTCATACCATAGAGTGCTCGCGTTTTGCTAGCGTAGCGTCACTGCACCCAGCGTGCGCGCACGTCACGTTAGGTCAGAGCATAGTGGGCCCTTCATGATACGCTCGCCGCCGTTTCGCAAGCTCCTCGTATACCAAATTTGGTATCACCTGACGTGAATAGACGACAAGGGTAAATGACACGTCCACACATGATAATTATGACATGGAAGTTATGTACAGCATAATTTACCTCCGCCTCGTAATATTGTCCTGATATATCAACCTTCCTCATTCGTGCTTCACACATCATCAATCCCCAGTGTACTTGTGATCTGCCAATTTTTCTAAACACAACATTGTGCTTGTCGAAAACTCTAATATCCGCCCACGTGGGACTCAATCTAACGCTGCTTCAAAAGCCGTAAAAGCTTACTGACTTTTCAAGGCCTGACCACACGCATCTGGTGCAGGTAGTCAGCGCGTGGAATCGCAGCTCGTCACGTGCACCCGTTGCAGCGTGTCAGCGCACGGCGCTCTCTTTCCGGTACAAAGAGAGTGCCGCGCCACGCTGGAAGCTCTGCGCTGACGCACTGCAAAAGGTAGTGTGGTCTTTTAAATATGATAGTCTTTCTTGGGTTAATTAACCGCAAAAATTTTGGTCTGTTTGACTGTTTGTACTTCAGTCTGTTTGTCCACCGTAACGATGCCCCAAACGGCCCCCGATTGCTATCCTAAACGGCTTACCCCATCCGCAGCACCCACCTATATTGCTCAAGTGTATGCGTTCATACTTGTGCTATTGTCAATTGAAAAAAATTGACGGCAGATCTACGAGGTGAATGATGATGAGATTGAGCGCGCTTCCTCGCCACTTTCCATTGCCTAATGTTTTCAAGATCTGCTTCGCGACGTTGACGTGCTGCCTGGGCCTCTCATTCCCGTACGAAAGGATCTTGCCGACGCTGACGTGCCGCTGCAGCTTCTTGTTCACGTACGGCGGGATCTTGCCGACGCTGCCTTGTTGATGTGGCTTCTTGTTCCCGTACAGCAGGATCTTGCCGACGCTGACGTACCGCTGCAGCTTCTTGTTCACGTACGACGGGATCTTGCCAACGCTGCCTTGCTGATGTGGCTTCTTGTTCCCGTACAGTAGGATCTTGCCGACGCTGACGTGCCGCTGCAGCTTTTTGTTCACGTACGGCGGGATCTTGCCGACGCTGCCTTGTTGATGTGGCTTCTTGTTCCCGTACAGCAGGATCTTGCCGACTCTGGCGTGCCGCTGCAGCTTCTTGTTCACGTACGACGGGATCTTGCCGACGCTGCCTTGCTGATGTGGCTCCTTGTTCCCGTACAGCAGGATCTTGCCGACGCTGACGTGCCGCTGCAGCTTCTTGTTCACGTACGATGGGATCTTGCCGACGCTGCCTTGCTGATGTGGCTTCTTGTTCCCGTACAGTAAGATCTTGCCGACGCTGCCTTGCTGATGTGGCCTCTCGTTCCCGTACGGAAGGATCTTGCCGACGCTGACAGGCCGCTGCAGCTTCTTGTTCACGTACGGCGGGATCTTGCCGACGCTGCCTTGCTGATGTGGCCTCTCGTTCCCGTACGGAAGGATATTGCCGACGCTGACGTGCCGCTGCAGCTTCATGTTCACGTACGGCGGGATCTTGGCGACGCTGCCTTGCTGATGTGGCTTCTTGTTCCCGTACAGCAGGATCTTGGCGGCGACGTCGCGCAGCTTCCCAACGCGCTTCTGCCTCGCGTGCTCTCCCTTCAAGGTCCTGTCTGCGAGCGTTCACCGCCACTGCCATGCGCGCCCGCCTTTCGGCATCTTTATCCATACGAGCAGACACCGACGGCAACGAGCATCGGCAACTACAAACCTGTATCAATATGGTTTTGATTATAAAACCATTGCTTTAGAAAACACCTGGCGTCTTTCGTTAAACAGTTGGCGTCTTCTTTTTGTTTTGCTCTAGAAACGTCTGGCGTCTTTTCGTTTTGCTTTTAGGAAACATCAGGCGTCTTTCGTTGGTTTATTTCATCTATCAACGGCGCTTTGAACAAAAAATTTTTATTGTTTAATCACGCACAGGAGAAATCTCACCAGGCACTACCTTGGAGGTAAACAATGGCTGCTACTGGGAATGAGAGACAGCAGAAGTCGGCTTTTAACACTTCTACTTCTACTAATGTTTCCTACTGGAACATGCCAATGGCTGCTAATGGAGAATGAGAGACAGAAGAATTCGGCTTTTAGTTAACGCGCACGCTGCGAATTTTTTTATTGTTCAACAACGCACAGGAGAAATCGCCCACCGGCACCACCTTGTAGGTCAAAGCGTAAGACTGGTTAAACACTATGACTACGACTACGAGGGACGAACGGGTGCCGCTATAAGGAGCTTCGCCCCTAAAAGCAGTTATTGCGCATACCTGATACACCGTAACAACGCGTCTATATTTTGTATGTATGTCTTTATACTAGAGAAGAAGTACATAGGTAACTCTAAGCACCGTAGCGCTTATCACGCTGCGCTGACAATGCAACGCTATGCTCGAAAATACAAGTGTTTGCAACGCTTTGCTGAGACCACATGGGGGTGGCACCTGCCCGTCACTTTGCGTTCTACACCTTATCCTCTCCGAGACAGGCGCGCATGCCTTTCTTAGTTTTCGATAATAACTGCCAGATAGCGCTCGTATCTAACGTGCCTCGATGCGCTCGTTTGCTATTGCGGCACGGATCGAGACACTTTAACGCAGCGCCTCCAAAATACAATTCACTAATTTTCTCGCGCGATACATCAAATAAACGTTTTGTTCACGTTCTCCAGACACAAGACTGTAGTCTTTCGGCGACATTTGCAGTGAATTATGCAGATACAGATCAAATATTTTCAAAGGCGAATGCATTTCTTAGTCGGGCTATGTCAGGCGCCCATCGCGATTCGTCCACTGCCCTCTCCCATAGCAACAGCTGTGGCTGCGCATATCTTCGCCCATAGCAACTGCAGCATGGGGTGCGAGAGAGTGTAGGAGAGGGTAGATGCAGTGTTTCGCCGTTCACTCTCTCTCCTTCCTGCTCCCAACTTCTCTGTCCGCTCACGCCTCACTTTCGATCGTTCGCTGGCTGGGTGCCTCTCAAGAACATCCGAAAATGTGTGCTCGAGACGTCGTTGTGAAACGCCAAAGCCGAGCCGAGAACGCTGTTTGTTTTGTTCACTTGAAAGTATTTCTAACAGTGCACGATAGCTAGTAGAGCTGGAAACACATACCGTTTTCCTCATGACAAAAAAACGCAGCACTATTGGCTGAACGGTGTAAGAAAAGAAAAAGAAAACATTGTTCTTCTGACGCTGGGTTTTCACGTGCGAAACGCAGTTATGGACGCTACGCAATGCATTCGCATTTCTTCACGATTCTCTTCGGGGAAAGGGGCGGGGGGTCTTTTTTTTTTTCTCGATGCGACGCGAAGATACTCTTTCGGCAAGGAATCACCACAGGCAGCACATTTTTCTTCCCATAGCATGCCTGTTCGACGATGAAGCTTACTAAAGCAACTGCTATCATTACAGATTGCGAACAAAATAGTCCACAATGTGTTCGTTGTTTGCAAATCTTGCTTCTTTCTCACCATCACTGTAACTGCTCCACCGTTTCTATGATTTGCTTATTTGAATTATTTACGTTTGCCGCAAGATAACCGATAAGTTTTATGCAGCCTCGCCACAGTGATTTGTCGTTATGCAGCAAAGCACTCCAATTGTATATACAGCATAGTGGGAAGTGAGACCCACCAACACCGAAAATATAAACTGCCACGTAATTAGTACACAATGCAGTGTTACTACATTAAAAGCCGAAAACGAGTGTTGTCTTCAAGCTCGTTACAAGCATCGAGACATCTAATAAACACAGTAGCAGTGCTTCCGAAAAAAGTGTTTTCTCACGGGGCTCAATTCATGAATTCAACCACTGGACTTAAATTTTCAGTAAGTCAACAACCTTCAGGTACATTGCGAAAATCATCTTACTTATTCCACCTGGCACTCAACAACTCACGGGGCCTCAGATCAAGTATGGAATGCTCTATTTCTAAAGCCACGTTTTTGTTATTGGTGACAAAGAACACTGGAAGGTTGCTCACGTCGGGGTCATATTGAGTCAGTGGTTATGGCGCTTTGCTACTCAGCCAAAGGTCGCAGGTTTGATCCCGCCCGTGGCAGTCGCATTTCGGTAGAAGTGGTATAGTAAAAACCCATGTAGTGTTCGATGACAGTGCCCGTCAAAAAGCACCAAATGGTTGAAATTTTCTGAGTTCTCCATTATGCGTGAAGCCCTGCCGCGATGGTCTAGTGGCTAAAGTACTGGGCTACTGACCCGCAGGTCGCGGGATCGCAATCCCGGCTGCGCCAGCTGCATTTCCGATGGAGGCGGAAATGTTGTAGGCCCGTGTGCTCAGATTTGGGTGCACGTTTTGGGTGCACGCTCACGATTTGGGTGCACGCTCAGATTTGGGTGCGAATTTCCGGAGCCCTCCACTACGGCGTCTCTCATAATCATATCGTTGTTTTGGGACGTTAAACTTCAGAAATCAACCAATACATTCATTATGCATCAAGGAACGATGCTGTTATCAGTAGAAAAATTAGATTTTAAGTAATTATGATATGCATTTACTACAGCTTCAGGATTTGAGGAGGATTGCTCATCAAGAATTAACGATGAGGGCACAGATGATGCAGAACTAATCGGCCTCTACAACCAAATTGGATTGTTTTCATAAATTCAGCTTAGGCACAACTATAGAGTAGTAGTTCTTAGCCTCTTTCATTTTAGCTTCTATTTTACTCTTCAATGCATTAAATGAAGAGTCATTATAATTGCACTTCGAATGACGATTTGTTAACGCTTTCTGCGACGATTGCGATAAATTATACATTCATGGTACCATGGCTCTCTTGGGTTTCACTTAATATAGTTTGGAGGCACATACGTCTATAGATTTTCATCAACAATGAACGATGACGTTGAAGTTCTGAGTACGGAAGTCTCATCAACATTACGAAAGTTCAAAACTGTTTCGACGTGTGGTTTTTGAGAAAAACATGCTAAGTTTTAGGTGACTTCACAGTTTTTTGCTAAAATAATTCTACGACGAGTTCACACTTTACACTGTGGGGTAGGAGCACGCAGCTCCACAACAAACTAAGGATAACTCATTTTCATCTCATCCAGCGAAACAGCAAAACTCGAGTGTACGGGAATATGGCCGCTCTCCGGAAAAGAGCTGTGTTTCTGCAGTCCCACTATGTCCTGTTACCGTCGGCCGTAACCAATATCATAGCGCGTATAGAAGGGCACACGGGCAGTTCGCTAGTGCCTGCTGAAATGGTGCGCTTGCTCTCACTCCCGACCAAGGCCTTATAATAAAAGATCGCATTTTCGGATCAAGCCACGCAGTCTCCTACCTTACTATCTCTTCATACTTCTTCGTACAGCAAAAAGGCAGACAGGTCTTCGTTTCCAGTTGAGGTAGGCATCGCACGTGAAGTGATTTTATCGTATGCTCCCTCCGTGCGATGCAGATGAGCAGCTTATTGAATCTATGCTTCACCAACGTTCCTTGCTAGTGCTCACGAGATTTTCTTCGTGGGAGCAGCATACATATGTGGGTACAGAAGTTATTCATCTGAACTTTATACGCAAAATGACAGCGACGATGAAAGACTGTGGAGAGTGTCCATAATGTCTCGGTACTGAAGCACACAGGCTTGTAAAACAAACTTATTTACAAGGGCGAACTTGTGCCCACAAGTTGAGGCAACTGTGAGAAAACTGCGAGTGTGTCGAACCGCACAAAAATCCCAGAGAACGTCTTCCTTTTCTTTTTCACCAAACGTCCAAGTGCGTGACGCATGAGGGCTGGGTCTGGCCAGGTGATCGTGCTATCTCGGTCTCTGTGCGGCACGGTGAAGGGCGCCCAATTTGAAAGCGGTCAATATGTCGTGGCATTGACCCCCTCCTCGGACGCATCGTCCCGATGCACTAGACACTGAAAGGATGCTTGCATGACGGCCGTTCGTCTTGCGATCATCTTTCTTAGTAGGGCTTCATGCGGACAAGTGCACCACCTCGGTGGCATTGCGGCGTCCTGGGCTCGTATGTCCAGTGGGTTTAACTTCGTAGGTGACATCGCTTATACGATGCAGTGCCTCGTAAGGGCCAAAGTATCGGAAAAGGAGCTTTTCAGAGAGTCCATGGCGGCGCACAGGGGTCCATGTCCATAATTTGTCTCCGGCCTGATAATGCGATTCACTATGGCGCTGGGTGTACCGGCTAGAATCGATGCGCTGTTGGCGGCGTATTCGGTATCTTGCCATCTGTCGTGCTTGCTCGGCTCTTTGTGAGAAATGCTCTAGGTCAGGTGGAATGCTGTTTTCTTCATTTAGTGGTAACATGGCATCCAGTGGTGTGGTTACTGTTCGGCCGACTATAAGGTCAAATGGGGCCACTCACGTTCTTTCTTGGGCGGCGGCATTATATGCGAATGTGATGTAAGGCAATATTTCACCCCAAAACTTATGCTCGACATCGACATGCATTGAAAGCATGCCAGTCAGAGTTCTGTTGAGGCGTTTTGTGAAGCCATTTCTTTGAGGGTGGTGTGCCGGAGTTTTTCCGTGATCAGTGTGTGTCAATTTCATGAGACCTTGCATTAAGCCTGCAGTAAAGGCTTTTCCACGATCTTTAATAACAACTATGGGCGCACCACATCTGAGCACTATGTCCTTGACGAATAACTTCGCAACTTCGAGAGCTGTCATACAAAGAGTCAGTCTCAGCGTAACGGGTAAAATAATCTGTAACGACAACTATCCATTTCTTTCCTGTAGATGGGGACGGGAATGGTACTAAGAGGTCCATCTCGACTTGTTAAAATGGGCCATTCGGAGGGGTATATTGGCTGGAGTAGGCCTGCTGGTTTTACGGATGGAGTTTTTCGTCTTTGACATGGATGGAGTTTTTCGTTTACGGATGGAGTTTACGGATGGAGTTTTTCGTCTTTGGCAAGTTTTTACGTAGTGCTGCACTGATGATAGCAACTTAGGCCAGTAGTATCTCATCCGAATTTTGGCGAGCGTACGGCTCACACCCATATGCCCATGGAGATGTCGGTTCATTGTGTCATGCGTGCGAAATTTCTTCTCCCATAGATATGGGTACAACTAGCAAAAACTTTTCGCCATTGGCTCGAAGTTCCTCTTGCAAATGACGTTTCCTTGAAGGCAGAACGGAGTCCTCGGAAAAAAATTCACGAGATTTGAACATTGAGTCCTTGCAGCCGTTGTACAAGCAGCAGCAAATCCAGGTATATCTCGTTGTTCTTTAGTGATTTCCGATGCGTTGACAATGCCGAAGAACGCCAATACTTCTTGCTCTGGCTCACTTGCATCGACAGGTGCTCGCGACAGGCAGTCGGCATCGATGTGTTTTCTGCCCGATTTTTTAGGCCAGTGTAGTAACATACTATTGCAGCCTAAGGCTCCATCTTGCTAGTCGGCATGACGGATCCTTCAAGTTTGCCAGCCAGCAGAGAGAATGGTGATCGCTGACTGCTTTGAATGATCTGCCATAGAGGTAGGGTTGAAATTTACTTATTACCCAGATGACGGCGAGACACTCTTTTTCTGTTGCAGAGTGATTCGCATCAGCTTTCGAGAGTTGGCGGCTGGCAGCATAGACTAACACTTTCTCTTGGCCGATGTGCCACTGACCTAGGATGGCGCCGAGGCCGACATTACTCACATAGGTATGAACTTCAGTGTCAGCTGTCTCATCAAAATGGGCGAGGAATGGGGAAGCTTGCAGACGTTTCCTTAGCTCGTCAAAGGCTTTCTGTTGTTCGCTTTCCCACATAAAGCACACGTCGTCTTTTTATATATGTAAGTGGTTCGGCAATATTCGAAAAGTTTTCTACAAATCTCCTATGGTACGCACATAAACCCAAAACGCGGCGTACTGACTTTTCATCTGCGGGCGTCGGGAAATGCGCGACAGCCTCTGTCTTTTCAGGATCTGGGCGAACACCGTCGGAACTGATGACATGTCCTATAGGAATCGCTCCTCCTCAAAGCCGAAGTGACATTTTTCCGGTTTGATTGTCGAGCCTGCCAAGCAGATGACTTCCAGTATCATGTGCAGTTGCTCTAGATGTTCGTAAAATGTTGCAGAAAATACGACGACGTCATCTAAATATACTAAGCATGACTGCCACTTCAATCCTGCATGAACAGCGTCCATCATTCTCTGAAGCGTCGCTGGCGTGGTACACAGGCCGAATGGAAGCGCTTTAAATTCGTAGAGGCTATCCGGGCTTACAAATGCCATCTTTCCACGGTCCCGTTCATCCACCTCTATTTGCCAATATGCGCTCTTGTGATCTAGGGAGAAGAAAAATTTAGCGCACCGCAGGCGATCGAGTGTATCATCAATACGCGGCAGAGGGTACACATCCCGTTTAGTTACTCTGTTCAGTTTGCAATTGTCGACGCAGAATTGATGAGTATTATCTTTCTTCATAACAAGCACTACAAGAAATGCCAAGGGTTGTTGGAAGGTTGACTGATGTCATCAGATAGCATCTTTTCTACTTGCTCTTTTATGATTTCTCTCTCCTTTTTTGTGACAGTCGATATGGGTGCTGGAAAATCGGTCTCGTAGACTCTTCTGTTATGATCCTGTGCTTCGCAAACGACGTACGTCGCACCTTCGATGAAGTATAGAAGCAGTCAGTGAACTCTTTTATCAGTGAGCATATAAGATTTTTTTTTATCTTTCCGGGAGGTTATTGTTAACAATAACTGACGCACCGACTTTGCAAGTGACTCGTGGAGCGTTTGATGTAGTCGTTAAGCTGCACTGTTCGGTCGTTATGCATAACTCCTGGAAATATGCGATAGCCGTATCTTGGACGACGTGTTGAGATTCGCTTCCAAAATTCTTTAGTAGGATGTCTGCGCGACCATTGCCTAAATTAACAAGGGCCCTAGCGACGATAATTTTCTTGTTTAAAAACAGGAATACGTTACCATCCGCCATACCTGCGCGGTCGTAGAATGTCTCATTCTTTACAAGCACCATTATACTGCAGCATGGTGGCACTGTTGCGTCATCATTAACAACGGATGGATGGATAAGGCTGTACCCTTTAAATCAGGTGGTGGCTAGCGCCACCAAGATGTAATACTTAACTAACCAATAACTAGATTTTTTTTTCAAATAGTGAGCTTGAGGATTCGTACTTTGCAGTGAAGGGTTTAATTTTCACTCGTGCCTTGACTTTAGCCACCAATCAGATAACCTCCTTCTAGTTAATTCTACCCGCTTAAAGTCTATTTTGCCCTCACTGTTCCTAAACCCCAGTGCTTTGAAAAACTCTGCGCCATCATCTTGAACTATAGGGTGGAGCGCTTTACAGTACATTATCAAGTGTTCGGCAGTTTTTTCTTCCTCTCCACATACACAGCATACCGTGTCTACCCCTTCGTATTTGGCCCGATTTGTCTTGGTTCGCAATACTCCCGTCCAGGCCTCAAACACTAAAGAACTACCCCGAGTATTATCATAGATCCTTCCCTTGGCAATTTTCTGCTTAAGAGTTCGATAGACCTCTAGTTCGGACTTCTTAATTATGCCGATTTTCCACATATCGATCTCAGCTTCCTTCTCCTTCTTTTTAATCGATAATCTTTTTTAGTTTGACCCCTGCTGTTTTCTAAGTATTTACCAGTCAATTTTCTGGTTCGCTTCCTCCATTTTGTATCGACATTCTTCATGTACAAGTAGCTGAATACCTTCCCAGCCCAACGCTCCTCCCCATTTCTCTCAATCGCTGACTCAAATTTTATCTTGCTGCTAGCTTCCCTGCGCTCAAATGATGTCCATCCCATATCACCTTGTACTGCCTGATTTGGTGTATTCCCGTGAGATCTTAAGGCAAGCCTACCTATTGGACGTTGCTTAATTTCTAATCTTGCTTGAACTTCTGATCGTACAAGACCGCATTGCCGAACGTAAGACCAGGAACCATGACCCCTTTCCGTATTCCTCTCACAATATCATACCTATTGTAATTCCACAGTGCCCTGGTTTTCATTACCGCTGAATTCCTGTTACCTTTAGTCGTCACGTATATTTCGCGTTCCCTTAGGTACTCGGCCCCATTGCTTATCCACACACCCTGATATTTGTATTTATCTGTTCTCTCTAGCGTAACCTCCTGTATTCTACGCTCACTACCTTTATTGTCATTAAAAATTGTCACTGCTGATTTTTTCTTACTGAATATGAAATCTAACCTATCTCCCTCATTACCGCAGATGTGCATCGATCTCTGCAAACATTCTTTGTTGTCGGCCACTAGCACTATATCATCTGCGTACATCAATGCTAGTAGTGTCTGTTCAACGAGTTTTCCTTTTTTGATGAAAGAGAGGTTGCAGCCAAGTCCACTTCCCTCTAATTTGGCCTCTATTCCTTGTAGGTACATCATGAATTATAAGTGTGAGTGACATAGGACACCCCTGCCTAAGCCCTCTTTTTACCTCTGCAGGCTTGGATACCTGTTTTTCTCACTTTATAACTACCTTGTTACCTTTATAGATATCCTTTAAAAAAATTAAAGACGAAGAAGTGTGTTTTGAATAGGAGCTACTTCTGCTAACTCCGGCGTATTTCAGTTGCAATTTAAGTCTGTTGATCAGTTTTCGCTGCTCCCTTGGAGGGGATGGACGTAGACCACCCCGGGCGCCTGCCGGCACCAGCGGCGTCAGCGGCGGCCGCCTCCAGGAAGCGGATGGGACAAGCGAGTGACAGCGACAGTGAAGATACTCATGCTTACTATCTCAGCAGTGAGGACTTTTCAGATGACGGTTTCCAGCCTGTGCTGAGCCGCAAAGCGAAGAGGAGGAACATGAGGACATCCTCATCCTCAACTATTTAAACTGTAAGTGAAGCGCCAAAATCGAACACTTAAACCATCCTGTTTCTGCCTGCACTTCCTACCGTCAGCATGAAACGCCTTAACCGACAGTCTGTGTCGAGGTCTCTGGAAACGCTCGTGCCAAAGAGATCACGGACATAAGAGTGAACGCCAGAAAGAATATACTGTGCGTTGGGCGTTCTGCGCAGTATAACTGACTTGGACGGCAACCACGTGCGCTCTCATGTTCCCTTGGGATGTGATGTAGTAACCGGCGTGATCTACGACATAGATGTCGCTATATCCAATAATGACTTACAATTTCTTGTCAAGTCAACAACTGATACTCCAATTGTTGATGTCACCCGACTAGGCAAGTCTCGCTGTGTGAAGATTGTGTTTAAGAGCACATCACTCCCCTCTCATGTGAAGGTGGGATACTTCAGACATGCTGTGCGGCCTTTCATTCCAAAGCCTCTCCAGTGCCGTAAATGCATGAAACTTGGACATGTGAGCAGCGTCTGCGAGAATTCAGTGGTATGCCACCGCTGCGCCGAGCCCCATGAAGCGGATAAGTGCGTCGCAACTGTCAAGAAATGCTCTAATTGCAATGGATCCCATGAAGCCACATCGAAGGACTGCCCGCGGATTCAGAAGGAAATCGCCATCTTGAAGGAGATGGCGCGCGACCACTCATTTCATCGAGAAGCCACAGCTAAAGTCAGAAGGCGTCGTTCACGTCGACGTCGGTCTTCAAGGAAGCCCGCTGCCTCCTCGACACGTTTGCCAGATCCCTCATCAGTACCACCTCCTTTGCCTCCCAGACCACATGCCGTGGGAAAGGCTGTAAAGGAGAAAGCCAGTGAGCATACCCTAACAGCGACAGAGTGGCCTGCACTTCAAAGGGAAGCAGCATAAGCGAACCGAAGGAGTTTCATGACGGCCAGTCCGCGATCCCGGTTCCAGATCTTTCCAACCAAGACAGGCAAGTGACTGCAATCGTGCAATCATTAATTGTCACGATTCGCACGCTACTGAGCAGCATACAATCTCCGTCTGCTAAGAGTGCACTGTAAATACTGGATGCACTGAATCCAGTTCTTGCTAACGTCGTATAAGCACAATGGCTCAACAAAATCTCATCTTCCGCACTGAACTTAAAAGTGCGTCGATTTTTCAGTGGAATTACAGAGGCATGAAGTCCCGTATCTCGGACTTTCGCCAATTTGTTCGGGCCAATCAATTCCCTATACTTGTCATATGTGAACAAAACGTATCAACGCCTTATAGATTGTCCAGTTATGAAGCTTTTTGTTCAGCCGCTTGCGAAGAACGAAGCAAAGTAATTGTTTACATTCGCACAGACTTGACTTATCTTTCGCACCCAATAAGTTCAAATGACGACAATCAGTACGTGTGTCTCCGTGTAAAGAAGAATGCAGTTTCGTTCACGCTTATTGGTGGATATATATCTCCGTCATCGCGATTTGACTGCGACAGATTAAAAGACATCCTAATGAGGACCGATGGGCCTTGGATCATCACCGGTGACTTCAACGCCCATCACATGCTTTGGGGGAGCACTAGTATGAATGCCAGGGGCCGGAACATTGTTGCATTCGCTTCCGATTACGACCTTTCTATCATGAACGATGGTACCACCACATATCTGCGGGGTCTCACGTATGGCAGTTGCCTTGACCTGACATTAGTGTCACGGTGCTTCACTCACAAAGTTAAATGGTTTTGCGATATTGAGACTAATGGGAGTGATCACATACCCACCTACGTGACGATCGATGGTATCATAAAAAATTTCTCTTCCGGTGTTGCAATTGGCACTGACTGGTCGATGTTTACATCGCGTGTTGAGGACGCTTGCCAAGAAGGCCTCGCCTGCAGCCTGGAAAATACCATAGCGGAAGCTATGCAAGCGTCCAAATGTAAATTACCATTTTCGTCTAAAATAACACAGTTTGACATCGAACTGGAAATATTACGAGCTATACGAAGGCGTATTGAACGACGATACAGACGCACAAGATCAATTTACGATCTGAGGGAAGCAAGGCGGCTCCAGAAAAAGATTCAACGACGCATTTACAAGCTGGAGAGCGAACGCTGGAAAGCATTCTGCGAATCTCTAGACCCTCATAAACCGCTGTCATATATCTGGAGAACAGTTAGTGGTCTTCGCTCCTCTCCGCAACAACGGCACCCTTTTAAAGCTTTGGCACTCCATCATGGAAAAACAGAACTCGAGGTGGCTGAAGAATTTTGCACGAGAGTTGCCGGGAATATTATGAACTAGAGCATCGACGCCGTGATCGTTCCTGAGACGCGATTACCAGAAATGGACATTCCATTCACCATGGAAGAACTGGAAGGTGCGTTAGTCGCTTCTAAGCGCATGTCATCGCCAGGTCCTGATGGTATTACTTATAGTGCGTTGGGACACCTTGGACAAAAAGCCAGAAAAAGAACGTTTAACATGCTTTAACAACTCCTGGCTCAGCGGCAGTGTTCCCCGAGATTGGAAAATAAGTCGATTAATACCACTTTTGAAATCGGGAAAATCACCATTGGACTTGACATCGTATCGCCCTATTGCCCTCGCAAGCTGCCTCGGAAAAGTGATGGAAAGAATGGTTCTATTTCGTCTCGAGTGGTACTTGGAACGATACACCAAATACCCTTCTTGCATGGCAGGCTTTCGTCGGGGCCGCTCCTCTATCGACTGTGTCCTTGACTTATCGACATTTGTGCAACAAGAAAAAAGTCGCAAGCGCTTATCAGTGGCACTCTTTCTTGACGTGAAGCGTGCATATGATAATGTAGCTCACGATGCCATCCTCACTTCTCTCGCAGCAATGGGCTTTGGTGGACGAATGTTTCAATGGATAAAAGATTATATAACTGGCAGGGGTTTCTTTGTGCAAACATATGAGGGTACAACTGCTCAACATTACACCTACTGCGGAGTACCTCAGGGAGGCGTTTTAAGCCCCACATTGTTCAATGTGGCCCTCATTGGTCTGGTGAAGGTTCTGCCAAAGTCGGTGTGCCTATCCATATACGCCGATGATATTTGCCTCTGGAGTGCTGCAGTTACTCGCCCTCAGGTGCGTGCACGAATACAGCGGGCAGCAACCCTCACAACAGCCTACCTTCAGAAACAAAGCCTAACTATATCAACCGTGAAGTGCGCGTTGATGGCGTTTACACGCAAACCAATGACGCCATACCCTGTTTACATCAATGGGCAGAATGTCAAATATGCACGGACGCATCGTTTCCTGGGCATAATAATCGACAGAAGTCTTTCGTGGAGCCCACATTCTGCGTACTTGAAGAAGAGACTGCTATCTATTGTGCATATAATGAAATTCATGTGCGGGAAAGCATGGGGAACTTCTGTGGCCTCCATACTACAGCTGTACAGGGCCCTATTTCTGGGTCTATTGCGCTACAGCTTGCCGGTACTGACTAACACTTGCAAATCCAATACTCATTCATTGGAGAGTTTGCAGGGTCAGGCACTGCGTATCTGCCTAGGACTGCCCCGATGCGCTTCTACTTATGCCACAATCATGCTTGCCAAAGACCATCCGGTCAGGACATATAGAGTTGTGGATTGCCTCAGAGCGCACATTCGACATGCTTGCCGTGTCCCCGACCACCACTTGGCCCTTCTACCCTCCGGAAGACCACGTGCTACGTTTTCAGACATCATAGCCAAGTACCTAAACAGCATTCCATCAGGTTATACGCCAGCTGCGAGAATGGCATGTCCTTTGTGGTGCCTCGACCAGCCGCAAGTACGTCTAGAAATTCCGGGAATCAAAAAGAAAAGCAATCACTCCAGAGTAGCATTGAAGCAAGCAACACTGCTATTATTAGATGAGTTGTACTTAGACCGAACGCAGATATACACTGATGGGTCCGTCTCGTCCAGCAGCTCATCAGGTGCCGCTGTAATTCCGGCTGCAGCAATGACAATCAAGTTTAAGTTGTCGCATATGACTACATCTACGGCATCAGAGCTTGCTGCTATAAGGGCTGCTTTACAATATCTCGTTCAAGAACGTCCAGAAAAATGGGTCATATTCTGTGATTCGAAGGCAGCGCTTCAGAGTTTGCAGTCTGCCATGCCTAGGAGGAGTCATGACCAATTGGTACAAGAAATAAGACATTGCCATCATAAAGCTCTAGCACGAGGGCATGATATTATATATCAATGGCTGCCTGGACATATCGGTATTACCGGAAATCAATTAGTCGATGATGCAGCCCGCTCATCCCATGAAGGAACCCATGTGGTCCCGATTCCTCTATCGAGGAATGATGCAGCAAGACAACTTTACCTGCTGGCTCGAGATCTCACACGTACGTTCTGGTCGTCTACCAGCTTCCAAAGGTGTCAATTTTATGAACTGGATCCTTCGCTCAAGCTAAAGCTACCATCACAACTTTCCCGCTCTGATGCGACACTGTTATGCCGCCTTTGGTTGGGTGTTGCATTTACAAAGGTGTACTCGTTTCGCATTGGTATGGCAGACACCTCTACATGCGACTTCTGCGGAGCTGAAGAGACCATCGAACACGTCCTGTGCAGCTGCGCTTGCTACGACACACACCGATGCCAGCTCCGGATGGTTTTGAATCAACTTTACCCCGGACCATTTTGTGTGCAGAAGATACTAGGACCTTGGGCACCTGCCTCAGTTGCGCAGAAAGCAACTAAAGCACTGCTACTTTACCTAAAGTCAACAAACTTGAGTGACCGCCTGTAGACTGTGTGTGCTCCCCGAGTGTGCTCGTGATTGTGTGTACCTTTTCATCTCTCTGCAACCTCTTTTCTCCCCTTTATCCCTTCCCCAGTGCAGGGTAGCAAACCGTATGCGCGTCTGGTTAACCTCCCTGCCTTTTCTTGCATCTTTATCTCTCTCTCTCTCTCTCTCTCTCTCTCTTTAAAAAATTAGTGACTCCATCTTCCACGCCTAGTATGTCCAGTATTCCCCACAATTCCTCTTGAACCACGCTATCGTACGCTCCCTTGATATTCAAAAATGCTAGCCACAAGGGCCTGTGTTCCTTTTCTGCTATTTCGATGCACTGCGTCAGTGAGAACAGATTGTCTTCCAACCTTCTGTATTTCCGAAACCCATTCTGCAGTTCCCCCAGCGCCCCCTCATCTTCTATCCATGCCTGCAGTCTTTCCTTTATAATCTGCATCGCCAGCCTGTAGACCACTGATGTCACTGTTATAGGCCGGTAGTTGTTTACGCACAGAGCAGTAAGGCGCCGCTCCTCGGCTTCTTCGACAGGCATGGCTTGTTCGGTCGACAATGAGACACTCGATCTACGCAGGTTAATTATGGCGCCGTTGACTTGCAGAAAATCCATCCCCAATATGAGCTTCCTTGAACATTGTGGTGGTACAATGAAGAGGGCCACGTAAGTAAAGCATCGTATTCCAAGCCAGGCCGTGCATCTAGCAAGGGGCGTAATAGTGTGACCACCTGTCGTACGTATCTGTGACCCACTCCATTTCGTCACAATGTTTTTCAGTTCATTTCCCTTTTTCTGACTCATTATTGAATAATGAGCGCCGATGTGAACTAAGGCGTTCAGCTCATATCCGCCTATTGTTAACCGCAAATCTAAAGTTATCTTTGCTCTGCTGCTCTTATCCGCTGCAAATATAGCATCGTTACCCTGAAACCATGACGGAGGATCTTCATATATGTGATAATCAGCGGCTTCACCTCCACAGGTCGCTTGCTTCAGTTTTCCAGGTGTGGGCTTGGAGAACGATGTACAGGCCGTCTGGAAGAGGCACGTGGGCTAGGTGATCGGTAACGCATGGGCGATGGTGATTTCGGCTGATGTTGGCGCGGAGTGAGTGGACTTTGGCGCATGGAGAGGTATTCTTCAATCTCTGCTGGTCACTCACCGTTTCAAGAGCATGGTGCGTATAATGGAAATCCTCTTAATCCAGCCTGTCGGTAAGGGCAGAACCTAAACAGGTGACCTGCTTCCCCGCAACGGAAACACAAAGGCCTCCGCTCGTGGTAACGCCAGATGTCGCTTTTTCGGGGCCTTCAATTTTTTTGCTCTTGCCACTTCATGGGGGCACGTGCATTGAACACGCAAATTTTTGTAGTAGTGCTTAGACTTTCGCTTTCTCGTAGGGCAGGGATCCTGTTTTGTAATTATCGAGTGAGACAAGTCTTACGGATTATTAGTGTCATAAACACATGATTAAAAAGACTGTAAAGTGTTCAGGATGCGAGGTGAGTTTGAAAATGGACTCAAGTTAAGAAGAAAATGGAGAGGAGGTTAACGCGAAGTGTAGACAAGCCCCGCACAGACGACGCTCTCGATTGTCTCCAAGGTGCAGAATTGTTTTCATCGCTTGACCTTCGCTCAAGTTATTTGCAGGTCCCAATGGCTGAGTCTGATCGTTCAAAAATGGCGTTCATCACACCAGATGGTCTCTATGAATTTACTGTAATGCCATTAAAACTCTGCAATGCACCCACCCCATTCGAGCGAATGATGGACAGCATTTTACGTGGTCTCAAATGAAACATATGCTTGTGCTATCTTGATGGCGTTGGGGTCTTTTCACCCGATTTCAGTTCTCATCTCACTCGTCTGCGTAAGATTCTACAGTGCCTTACAAACGCCTGGCTTCAGCTGAACCTCAAGAAATGTCACTTCGGGGCTAAACAACTCACCATACTTGATCATGTCGTCTCAAAAGCCGGTATCCTTCCCGACCCTGACAAGCTTTGTGCTGTTGCCGAATTTCCTAAGCCGACTGCAGTTAAATAACTACAGAGCTTTGTGGGGCTGTGCTCCAATTTTCGTCGGTTTGTCCGGAACTTTGCTTCCATCACCGCTCCGCTCACCAAACTCCTTGCTGGGCCTGCAGATCTTTCGAATTGGACAGCAGCTGCCTGTGACGAATCCTTCACAACACTGCGCCAACTCCTCACCTCACCACCTGTACTGCGTCATTACGACCCTACTGTGCCGTCCGAAGTACACACGGATGCCAGTATCGTCGGCCTTGGTGCAGTACTCGTGCAACACAAACCAGGTTTTACTGAGTATGTGGTCACCTATGCCAGCCGCGCCCTCAATAAAGCAGAAGCCAACTATTCTGTTACAGGACAAGTGGTGTCATAAAGGCATGGTTGAAAAGGCTGTAAAGTGTTCAGGATGTGGAGTGAGTTTGAAAATGAACCCAAGTGAAGAAGCAAACGGAGAGGAGGCTGACGTGAAGAGTAGGCAAAGTGAAGTCAAGGAAAAATTGGAGAAAACGATGGCTGCCCAGAGTGAACTGCTGTTGAGAATCACCGAGCTGGAGACTGCATTGGCGCCCGAGCAAGAAAAAACGAGGGCAATGGGAGAAAGGCTGAAGTCCGCCGAGGAAGCACTAGCCAAGGTGAACAAAGGAGCGGCCGACAGAGAGAACAGTAGGGCACCGGCAACCAGAACGGTGAAGAAGAAAGAGCAAGCAAGTTTGGAAAAAAACAGGTTCAGCCGGTTCAATTGTCGCAAGGACCAGCTTCAGCGAAGTAGAGGTGGGGCTGGGGGGGGGGCAAAGCAGCTGGCGTCCCAGGTGCAAGTAACCCCCAGGGGCAGGACGCTCCAGCTGAAAAGTCACAGCATGTGATAATCACCGGGGACTGGAATTTAAATAGATGCGCAGAAGCAATCAAAGAGAGGGTAAGAGGTGACATGAGCGTTGCAGTAGGGACGTTCTCAGGACGCAAGCTTGAAGCAGTCATGAGCCAAGCGAGCGCAAAACTCAAAACTTCAGCTGATAAACGAAACCTCGTGATAATTTCAGGCGGTTTAAACGATGTCCTAAATGAAGATACGGCAGGACTAGTGACCACACTGGCGAAAGGGGTCGGTGACTTGCGCACAACTTCTCCTCAGGTACAGGTAGTGATATGCACGATACCGGGGGTACCTGTGTGTGGCGACAACCTACAAAGAGCGGTTGTCAACGCAAACCGAGAGATATGGTGGATGAGTCGAGAGTAAGGCTTTGAGGTGGTGGAAATAAGCAGTGAGGTGCCTAGGTGGGGTGGTTTTCTACGAGGCAGAATTCACTTCCATGGGCGGCTAGGTCATGAAATGGGTTGACGACTTGCAGGACGCGCAGTGGCCTTTTTCGGGGCACGCGGGCCCTTTGGGGTGCAGGATAGCTAGTAACAAGGAAAACAACCAGGGAGACTCTTTTACAGGTGGTATCGACAGATACGATTCCAAAGTGGCACCAGTATCTAAGATAGGTAGAGTCCGGGGCAGAAATAGACGTAGCCACGAGCGCCGAGTCAATTCAGACATAGGGTATATTAACATGCAGGGTGGCAGGAACAGGCTGAAGTGGGAAGAGATAGAAGAGCAGCTAAGTGAGGAGAGGCCGATGGTATACGGTTTTGTAGAAACACATCTTAGGGACATGGAACAACCTCCTAACAATCCGGACTACGCGTGAAAATATTGTGATAGAACAGAACGCAGCAAAAAAAAGGGGGGGGGGGGTATTAGGGCATTCATTCGTAAAAGTACAGACTGATAAAGGGTCAAGCAGGAGTGCAAGGAACATTCATAGCTAAAAGGGGAAGTGGAAGGGCAAATGACACTCCTTGGTTCGATGTACTTGTGGACGGGAGCAGAGGCCAGAGAGGAAAACCAGACAATGATAGAGTGTGTATCAAAGGACATTGAGGAGTTAGGAGGAGAGTGCGAGATAACTATACTAGGAGATATGAATGCGCACATAGAAGATATAGATGGGTATACCGACCCAACAGGCAAAATGATCATAGATATGTGTGAAAGGCATGATTTTATCATTTGAAACAGTACCGAGAAGTGTGAAGGGCAAATAACATGGTAGGTAGGAAGGCTTCAGTTGACGATAGATTATGCACTGATGTCACATAGTATGTATGATAAGCTAAGGGGAATGCACATAGATGAAGGTGGCTCCAGAAGTCTGGGTAGCAATCACAAACGTATCAAGCTAGGTTTTGGAAAACCAGGGAAAGTGGAAAGGAGACAAGATGAGCAACTACAGCAAAATTTTTATTCAGAAAGGCAAATAGAAATGGCTACTAAAAATTGAGAAATAATCACTTAGGACAATAAAACAGTGTTGACATACACGAATCTAATTAGACTGTTTGAGCTAGAGCTTGCTAAGGCACGTGACAGGTCACCCCGGAAAAGAAGACAGAAACCCAAGATTTTCTGGGATGAGGAAGTTGAGAGAGCCAAAGCGAAACGTCAGGAAGGCTCTAGGGAACACAGACATGCTAAGCAGTGGGGTGAACCGACATATGATGTTGAAAGAAAATGAAAAATCTTTTTAAGTTGTAAAAGGGATGCGTCCCTTTTTATCAATGAAAAGATTAGAAGAAAGGGAGCTCAGTGGCTGGCAGAAGTACATAAAAAGATAGGAAGGCAGCTGCGAAATTTTGGAACCATATAAACTCCCTAAGAAATGAGACGAGCCTAGAGCAGAGGGTCATAACTACAGCTCAAGATGCTAGGCTAGAAGGGGACGAAGCTATTGATTATATAAGAACAAGGGTGACAGAAAAAAAATTCAACAAAGAAGTGCTTTATGCACAACGATAGACAAGGATGAACCAAGTGGCGCAATGCCTCCATTTTCACTACGAGAGTGGGAAAGGGCAGAGAAGAGGGTTCTTAGTAGTACATCAGCAGGCCCAGATGGCATTCCAATTATAATGATAAAGACATTAGGTCCGAAGTCTAAG
The DNA here is from genome assembly GCF_013339725.1 of Rhipicephalus microplus. Lineage (NCBI taxonomy): Eukaryota > Metazoa > Arthropoda > Arachnida > Ixodida > Ixodidae > Rhipicephalus > Rhipicephalus microplus. Next base: position 148,300,081 of record NC_051167.1, read on the forward strand.
CAGGCTTCGAGAGAGGCAGTGAGCAAAATAATAATCAATGGTGAAGTCCCCGATGGATGGAAACTTAGCAGGATGAACATGATCTATAAATGAAAGGGGGACAAAGGTGACATAAACAACTACCGTGTTATAACAATGACATCAGTGGTCTACAGGCTGGCGATGCAGATTATAAAGAAAAGACTGCAGGCATGGATAGAGGATGAGGGGGTGCTGGGGGAACTGTAGAATGGGTTTCGGAAACAAAGGAGGTTGGAAGACAATCTGTTCTGACTGACGCAGTGCATCGAAATAGCAGAAAAGGAACACAGGCCCCTGTGGCTAGCAATTTTGGATATCACGGGATCGTGCGATAGCGTGGTTCAAGAGGACTTGTGGGGAATACTGGACACACTAGGTGCGGAAGATGGAGTCACTAATTTTTCAAAGGATATCTCTAATGGTTACAAGGCAGTTATACAGTGAGAAAAACAGGTATCCAAGCCTGCAGAGGTGAAATGGGGGCTTAGGCAGGGGTGTCCTCTGCCACTTTGTTATTCATGGTGTACCTACAAGGGTTATAGGCCAAATTGGAGGGAAGTGGACTTGGCTTCAACCTCTCTTTCGTCAAACAAGGAAAACGCCTTGAACAGGCACTACCAGCATTGATGTACGGAGATGATATCGTGCTAATGGCTGACAACAAAGAAAATTTGCAGAGATTAATGGACATCTGTGGTAATGAGGGAGATAGCTTAGATTTCAGATTCAGTAAGGAAAAATCAGCAGATACAATTTTTAATGATGATGAAGGCAGTGAGCTTAGAATACAGGAGGTCATGCTAGAGATAACAGATAAATACAAATATCTGGGCATATGAATAAGCAATGAGGCCGAGTACCTAAGGGAACACGAAATATACGTGACGACTAAAGGTAAAATGAGTGCAGCGGTGATGAAAAACAGGGAACTGTGGAATTACAATATGTAAGATGTTGTGAGAGGAATATAGAAAGAGGTCATGGTTCCTGGTCTGACGTTCGGCAATGCGGTATTGTGCATGAGATCAGAAGTTCAAGCAAGATTGAAATATAAGGAACGTGGAATAGGTAGGAGCTCACGGGAATACACCAACTCAGAGAGTACAAGGTGATATGGGATGAACATCATTTGAGGGAAGGGAAGCTAGCAGCAAGATAAAATTTGACAATCGATTGAGAGAAATGGGGGAGGAGCGCTGTGCTAGGAAGGTATTCAGCTACTTGTACATGAAGAATGTCGATACAAAATGAAGAAAGTGAACCAGAAAATTGACTGCTAAAAAGTTAGAAAACAGCAGGGGTCAAACCAAAAAGAATTATCGGTTAAGAAGTAGGTGAAGGAAGCTGAGACCGATATGTGGAGCATTAGCCTGATTAACAAGTACGCATTAGAGATCTATCGAACCTTTAAGCAGGAAATTGGCAAGAAAAAAATTTGTGATAATACTCGGGGTAGTTCTCTACTGTTTGAGGTGAGGACGGGAGTATTGCGAACCAAGACATATTGGGCCAAATACACGGTATGCAGTGCGTGTGGAGAGGAAACTGCCGAGCACTTGATAATGTTCTGTAAAGGGCTTCACCCTATAGTTCAGGATGATGGCGCAGAGTTTTTCAAAGCTCTGGGGTTTAGACACAGGGAGGGCAAATTAGAGTGTAAGCGGGTAGAATTAACTAGAAGGAGGTCACCTGACTGGTGGCTAAGGTCGAGACACGAGTTAAAATTAAACCCTTCACTGCAATGTACGAGTCCTCATCCTCACTATTTAAAGAAAAAAATAAATCTAGTTTTTCGTTCACTAAGTATTGCGGCTTAGTGGCGTCCGCCATCACCCAATCTAATGGGTACAGCCATATTAATCCAACCATCCATCGATCAACTTAGCGAGCTACGCTACGCGCTTGTGGCAGGTAGCAGTCGGTTTCTATGGATGAAGGGCGATGCACACTGGGTAAGGAGCCGCCATCGCCACTGCTGCATTGCTGTGTGCCACTGTTTGCCTGAGTACCTCCGAATACGTAGGGATGCCTCGGATCAGCTGTGGCTCACGCTCCGGCTCCCGTATGACGTACCTCAGTTCGTCTCGCAATACGTCGACGACAGACAGTGCCACTGTAGTGCATGGTGCTTGCAACTTGCTGAGCTCTTCCCTGATCACCGATCTGATGAGTTCTCGCAGGGCTTCCATGTCATTCTACAGGCTTCCAGCGAAGGCATTGGCAGGGCCACAGTTTACGGCACTATTGTACTGTCGGGACCGCAGCTGTAGTGTCTTCTCGATGGCTGTCGCTTCGGAACAAAACTCGGCAACTGTTCGTGGTGTGTTGCGGACAAGAACAGCGAATAGCTCTTGCTTCACCCCACGCACGAGATGACGCAGCCTCTTACCTTCAGCCATATTGGAATCAGCGCGTTTGAACAGGCATATCATGTCTTTGACGAACATCGCGACACTTTTGTTGGTGAGCTGGTTTCTGGCTTCAAGAGCCGGCTGTGCCTTTTCTTTGTGATCGGTGCTGGCATAAGTAGCTAGCGCTTGCAGACGAAATACATCTCAGGTACGCAGAGTGGTCTCATGGTTTTCAAACCACGTCTTTGCAAAGTCCTCCAAAGCAAAGTATACACGGTGGAGCTTCTCTCTCTCGTCCCACATATTCAAACTTACCACTCGCTCGAAGAGGTCCAGCTAATCATCGACGTCTTCATACGAGTTGCCATGGAATACCAGCGGCTGGTGAGGCTGCTTGATCACCACGGGCGCCAGTGTTACCTGAGTTGTCGCGGTAGCAGCGTCCATAGTCTGAGTTCCTCTTGGGGTGAAGTGAAGAGGGACAAAACTCGGGCGAGTAACCTCGAAGACGACGTTTGGCCCTCTGGTGCACAGGTGTCAGCTCCACAGTATCGACTCGCTGATGGTCGGGGCTACGCTGTCTTCCGTATCTGGGACTTTGATTCATACCCCGGATCCTCCACTAGGAATGTCGTAATACTGAAGCACATGGGCTATTAAAAAAACTTATTTATTAGGGCGAGCTTGTGCCCACAAGTTAAGGCAACTGTGAGAAAACTGCGAGTGCGTCGAAGCACACAGAAATCCCAGAGAGCGTCTTCCTTTATTTCACCAGAAGCCCGAGAGCGAGACGCATGCGGGCTGGGTCTGGCCAGTTGCTCGTGCTACCTTGGCCTCTGTGCGGTACGGCGAAGGGCGCTCAATTTGAATGCGGCCAATATATCGCGGCAATATGATTCTTCTCACAATGGAAAAATGTACGAAAACCGTCGGAGCAGGCTTGCCTTTCCATGTGGAGATCTGGGTCGTCTTCGCAGTACAGAATTCATCCATTAGGAGAATGAAATAATCAGGAGCCTCTTTCTTTGGTTTTGTTCTCCGTTGCACTCCACTACACTCCCTACACTATAATTTTATAGGCTATATATTTTCGACATATATGTATTTATAAAGCCCATGTGTAAAGTGAGCGCTAAGCATTGAGCCTATCAGAATATCGAGCTTGTGGAAAGCAGAGTATACAACAATTCAGAACGGGTAATTCTCGTATACGGGCCATTCGAGAGTATGTGCGCTGATCATGTCACGTTAATCACCGTTCTGGCGTCAATAAGAATAACACGCCCTATTGGGTATCTGCAAAAGTTTTTTTAGGGTCATTATATATACAGGGCTTGCAAACACGGACACAAGAGAACAGTCAAGACACCGCAAACTCCGTATTCAAGAAATTCTAAAGCTACAGAAAAGATGGTCAAATCATCTATTTCAGGCCAACATTTCTTTCTCGGGTTAAAATAAGACAAATGGCGACGCACCGCAATTATTGAGCGGCGGCGGCGTGGTCTCTCTCAGAACTTTGGCGGCGGCGTGGCACGGCGGCGCACAGCTCTAGCTGTGAAACGATATGAAACGATATGAAACGCTGTGGGTGACCAGTGTTTTATATCGACGCAGACGCTGCTTGGAGTTCGAGGTTCCACGTAAAAGGTCCGGCTTTCTCACGAGTTCAAAATGCGGAGTGGCGACAAAGAAAATAAAACATCCATGAATATTTTATTGGTGTCCACTGCGCCCTGTGTCAAAGAGGAACATGCAAAAATTAAGGCAGTATTTTTCATATCTCACTTCAAAGATAAGGACACAAATGTAGGGATACATTTTACAGCAGTAGGATAGGCACAGTTCTGCCCTGTAGCCTTCGCTGCATTGCCGAGAAATCTTTAAGAAATTTTCTCTAAACATTCCATTTTTAAGAAATTTTCTCTAAACGCCTTCCTTTTACAGTCTGCGTGCAACAGGGCCTCACGAAGTGGGAAGTCCCCGGGACGGCTTTATGCTCTTCTTTATTAGAGTACCTAGTACTTGAAATTGTTGACCACTTTTTCTAAACGCGGCTGACTGCTCTCCCATAGTTGAGTACGAAGTACTCAAAATTGTTAAACACCATTGCTAAGCACGGCACTCTCCGTCTTCCTGGAATCCTCCTCAACTCATAATCTATACGTGCCGGGCCAGCTTACTGCTCTCTTATAGTGGAGTACATCGCACTCTAAATCTTCGAACACTTGTTCCAAACACACACATTTGACCATTTGTACAGACTTGGTCCGCTTTTGTGTACGCCAGGGTTTAAGCTGAAGTTGAGCGCGCCTTGATCCCTGGATTTATTGATGACGTAAAACTAACGTTGACTAAAACTACAGGGGCCAACATAGCCTCCATTTGACTTGAGTATATTGCATAGTCGCACAATTCTCGCTGAAGTTTGTGCAACTGAGAAAATTTTCAGGCTCGTTAGACATTTTGGCGCAGCTGTTGCACCCCTGCTTTAAGAGCAACCGCTTGGGATGGGATACCTGAAAGCTGACATACTCTTGCACATTTCCCTAATCACGAAATGATTGAATTATGTATGAATGATCCGATCAGCAATTTCTGACTGCCCACGAGCCAAGGACGTCAGAACCGAATTCACGAAAATTACCACCTGAATGTAGCCACTGCCACTTGTAAACCGACTACACTGATAATGAGCCTAACACTCGGGTTGGCTTTAATGGGTTGAAATTTTTTGTAACCCTTAGAGACGAGACGTGGCCTATGAAGGTCCGTCTGCAAGAGAAACAATTCGAACAGTATTTCGCAGCATTGATTATTTCAATGCAACAGAATATGCCACAATACGATAATTCATGTGTTTTAGAGTAACATTCAGTGTCATCTTAATCTGAAGACGTCATGCTTCTGTATAAATGGAATCAAATTTCAAGCTTGAAATAAAGCGCAGTCTTGTAAAACATGTTGATTGAGAATGGAGAGCAATTGTACTTTGAATGTTGTTTGCGGAAAGTGGAATGTCGAACATGTTACTGAGCAAAGTGATCATGTGTAAAAGTAAAATTGAGTGAAAGGAAGACGTGCTAGCAGGTTCCGTTCATCCAAACTTCAATGCATCTTGCTCTTCATCAGCCGCTAGTCGATGCAACTAGCAAAAACAACTCGTGTGCAGAGATGTGTACAGTGCTTCTCAAAGTAATAATAAATAATTCCTGCGTAATACGTTCTTGTGAGCAGAGACAACAAATTATTTGCTCTGCCTTCATACATTCTCCATTTATAGATACTGAGTAACACGACATATTGATTGAAAGTGACGACCCAGGTAATCTTACAGAAGGCGCAAAGCACAACATCATAGGTTAATCAGTTTTTATTGTTTTTTTACGACAGGAAGTCAAACTCAACACCTCTATACATACAATAGCGCAATACACTCGGAGTACATGCATGCGCTTCAAATCGTCACCGGAACAATAACGCGCAAGAAAATCTCTCCACCAGTACAATATGAAAACACAAATTCCCAAGATTCGAGTACGATGATGGCAAACAATGTATGAATATTGTCGATGAATAATAATATTTATCGTATGAAGTATGATGCATGCGGTATCACATTCAAGTCAGCGAGCGCTGCACGGTACGACGAGATGTTAAACCACATAGCGAGATAACATAAAAACAAGATCTTTCTTATACCTGGTAAATCAACATTCAAGGATGTACAACCATAAAAAATCAACGAAGTTTTCTTTTTTTTTTAGCACACGCAAGCAACATCGGGCGAGGCCACACTAATGAAAACAATAGTAAGCCAAACAAAGCCATCTGCAGTAGCCAATGTCGACCGCATATTGCCAGATTGAAAGAATCAAGCAAGCAATGCGGTCTCAAAAATGTCACGCTGACGAAGAAGTGACTTCAGATTGTTTTAGGAATGAGCTAAACAATCATTATGTTTTCAAGCCATAATTATGCAGAATTAGAAGGGAAATGTTATTCTGGAGGACCCGACGGAAATATTTCACATTTCAATGTGTTTCGAGAGATCTTTCTCAAGTCACTGATGAAGTGAGAGTGCATGTGCTAGTTCATATCGGCAACAAGACACATTTTTACGTGCAGTAACAGTAAACAAACCAATCGTTTAGACATCCCTGGATATCAGAGCAGAAATCAGGTTCATGGCAATAAATGGCTCAACATCCTATTTGCAATCATTGCTCAATGACTGTTCAAGTTTACCCACTCTACATTCAGTAACTAAGCATAACTTTTGAGGACGGGCTAGTGCAGAACTGCCTCTATAGTTCGCACTTAAAAATCAACAGAACAATCCGTACGCACCTAACAGTTACCGAGGTTGGAAATCTTGAAATATCGCGATCTTAAATTCTTATTGTCACTTTGAAACTACGCGTGCACAGTCAACGAGTCGGTAACAACTTACGAATCCATGAAAGCTCCGCACCCAGAACTGTCCAAGAGAGTCGTGTTATGCAGATTTTGCTACCACTTCAACTACTGTTTCACTCTTAATTCAAAAGCTGCGCAGCACACCCCTTGAAAGTTCGTTGTCCCTGTTTCAAATATTACGTTTTCCCGAGAGTGACATAGGCAATGTTTGTTGAAACTTGCTAGGGAGTTCACGAATTCGACCTACAACCAGCTAATCGAACATGTGTCTGCATGACCATATCAGAGACCTAATACATGCTAGAGGGCTTCACGACGCTGCAATGTGGTAATTATCTTCTTCCATAGTAGAAGTACTCTAAATTGTTAAACACTTATTTAAAACACACAAAGTGTGGAGTAATCTTTTCGTTTTAGGGACGGCTCACTGCTCTCCCATAGTTGAGTACGAAGTGCTCAAAATCGTTGAACACTCTTTCTAAACGTAGCGACACCTGTGGGCGGAGCTTGCATTTATTCTCAAGGCCTGACCACACGCACCCGTTGGGAGCGCGTCAGCGCGAGGCGTTTTGACGCGGCGCCACACAAGAGAGCAGCAGTGTGGCTACGCGAAACTGCGCGCCCTCTCTCTCCATAAGGGAGAGGACACGGCGCCACGTCAAGAAGTGCAGCGGGTGCGTGTGATCGGGCTTTTAGGTTGTAAACGATTGCAGAAGTGTTATGACGCCAGAAGTCACCTGCGCAACAAATTATTGGCCCCATTGTTAGGGGCATATTGTTTCCTAAAATTTACTAGAGGGGACTGTGGCGCTGCGATCGTTCAGCGACCATGGGAATGATGGGCAGTACACACATTTGCCTAGTCTTCGTACTTGCGGGCGGTGAATCGTACGTGCGGCTTCGTTTATTGCTGTGTTTTGGTATTCTTTTGAAAGAAAGAGTCAACCCTTTTGAACTTTGCGACCCGATTCAAAATGGCAAGCTTAAAAGGATAAGGTTGTGAAAAGCAAACGCTGAACACTCGCTAATTTATTTTTTTGTGAAAAAACAGCTCTAAGCCACACGTACACACACGAAGCCAGAAGCAGGCCAGAAGTACGAAAATTAGACAAATGTGGGTGCTACCCATCACTTCCAGGCTCGGTGAAGCGCCGTGCGTTGCAGCTCCCATAGACACTAGCGCCAGAGTTCCCTCTAGTGGATATTAGGAAACTCTATGTTTGGGGGTACATAAGAACAAGTCTCTTACGCAGCTTTCGACAGCACATCTGGTCTACTGTTTTTAACAGTGAAACAAGAAAATACAAAGAAAACAAGGAACGCAGCAGGCGTATTGACAATAACGTGTGAGGGATATACAGAGTGAACGCCTGTGCAGCCCATAAAAAGACTCTACATATCACCACCTTCCACCAGCACCAGCCGATAAGTACAGAACAAACGGGAAAATACTTTGGCAGTTAATAACGCTTATATGTCACCTATACGCTTAGAAAACAAAAAATAGTTCTCGCGAGTATTCTCATATATGTTCTCGAAATTCATTAAGAATATATAGCTGTACAAATTGAGTTTTCACAAAGTTGGAGACACCGCATGAAGATGGTCACACCTGACCACAGTAAGTAGTCAGCGAAAGTAGCTTGAGCCTAACTAACTTCACACGCTTAATGTTGCTCGCGAAGAAGCGTGAATCTTTTTGTGCTATTAATATTTTCTATTGCACTCTAAAAATATATTGCTTTAAAGGCTGGTGTATCCCATATGCTTTTGCTGTATTTGTTTCGATCATTCTATAAACCATGTCTGTGTTACACATTTTATGACTTAATTATACTTGCGTTGCGTAATTTCTTAATGTTATAGGCACGATCCCTTTCTATATGTAGACTTATATTAGATGCACCAGTACTTTTTAAGTAGTGAGATCATCGGTGTTGGCCATAGCATTATCCACCATACAGGGGTGTGCAGAAGCTTCCCCTCTGCTATACCATGTAATCCTACGGCATCGCAGTCGGGCAGCTTTTGAGCAACCCTGTACATTTCTCACGGCTCAGTACATGACATTCTGACACCCCATGTTTGATCCTTAAATTAAATGTTTTTCCTACTCCTTCATTACTACCATTTTTCTTCTTATTAATTGCGAAATTGATCTTGAACTGCTTCATAATCCGCTCTACAATACCTACTCCTGCTTAAGAACTGAAATACAGGCTAGCAGTACTAAATGAATGCTAAAAGAAGATGAGGCAGCAATGCTGAACTTTTACCTCTGAACATGCGAAGAAAATCATTAAAACATGGGACGTGATTGGATACGCTCAAACTACGAAATCGCTTAAGAACACTTCGTCAAGGCTGGACCATCTTCTAGCGTATGCCTCAGAGATCGTTGTGGATTTGTACACACTTTCAATAAAAAACATTGCCCTTCCGATTGCGTAAATATAACAGACATTAAAATACTGATCAGAACAAAAAATAGAGAAAATGTGTAAATATGAAATTTCTATATACATGTAATATCCCATAATGATCACGGTATTTCTTTATGAGAATAAAGAAGTAAGTGATCGTTCGATAATATGATAACTCTGTGTCATCCGGATGGGACGTCTCCTCAAAAAAATGGCAGTTCGCAACAGACTCTATGAACTCCAGGTTACCTCTAGTGACGTCTACGCTGCGCCGTAAGAGCATATATATGCACCTGCAAAGTCTTATTTGTGTAATGTTCCTTTAATAAAGATCCTTCTGTGAAGGTCTGCATTGCCTACGTAACTTCGTCAAATTAGAGAGGAAGAAGCGAGCTTGTTCCAACTGAATATCCCACAGCAGCAAAAGAAACAAAAACAAATATTGATCAGGAGAGCTACAGAAACGTAGTCGCCGCATCTACCAGAACTTTCTATTCCTGAACAAACAATATAGCCAAATTCTAGCACTATTGGAGCCTGAACCGTAGCATGAATTACTAGACACGTCTTTACAGTGTCTTAAGTTATTTAATGTGCACTTGCATCTAAGCACACGCACCATCTTTTTGTTGCAGTTTTTCGAATCAAACTTCTTTTTTGGCGTAGCTAAAACTCTCTGTACATCATGTGCACTTGTGGGGAGGTTGGTACATAGATGCAGGATTATTTCTCTATGCAGTCACCGTGAAAATATTCTCGCAAGGGACCGTTTGAAGTAGTTATTCATAGATAAAGTACTGTTGAAGTACTAGAACAAATTTTCGATTACAGTGCATGAATCGTGATTAGGAATCAACATGCTTGTACAGCGCAAGAAGCGTTTTATCAAGTGGATAGGAAGTTGTAGCGCCTGGATAACGGTGCCATCACATTGCAAGGTTTCAGGCATTTTGTTCAAGTTCAGTATTGCTGTGTGTAATATGACATGTAAGCCGGTCTAGTATAACGAAACACAATACAAATTATAGCACACCTTTTGTGAGCTGTCACGGAACTTTGAGCTTATGTGGTAGCTGAGGCGTCCGTATAATTTTTTTTTTTGCAGAAAAGCACATTGTTTTTCATCGAACATTGGTGATGTAAGGAGGCTCTGAGCGGATGAACACCTGTGGTGCTTTGAGACCAGGAAAGGCGAGCTCGCATGACTTGCCCTGTCTGGAAAGTCCATGTTTTCCGCTGACCTGGAATGAAGAATATCGGTAAATAAACAAAAATTAGGCTGTCATAAAATATTTTTACACAATTTGTGATGAACAAGGAGGCCGTATTGTTTTGCGGGTAAGCTGCTTTTGGTGTAGAATATATATGACTTATACCTAGGCTCTTACAAGTTGGCAAATGTCTGATCACGCATTGTTTGCATTACGCACTCACATGACTACATTGGTGGGTTAATATCAGGATTCTGTTGTGAATTTTACAGAAAAACGTCACATGGTTCCATAATTCGGCATCTTAAATATCAACGTTGATCAAAACTAGAAGGCAATTTTTTAGAAAATTTAGCACCAAAACTTCGAGTGGCTAAGTAAGCATGAGTGTATTTTCCCCAAACGCTAACATCATCCAACAATTAGACGCATAAATAATGGTAATGCATGTGCAATAAGTACATGTGACGCCGGTGTATTTTTACAAAGCAATTTAGTTCTATGTCACCGATGTCTGTATTCTCATTCTCGCAATCGCATGCCGAACATATGAAAATGTTTAATTGTGATTAATCTAAGTCGTGCGCAATGCTAAGAACTGCCCCTAGCACATGTTTGTGTTTAATAACTGATAACACTGTGTGCTTGGTGTAGCGTTTCCATATGCAGGGATCTAAACAGCAATTGCGAATGAAATCACAGCTCGTGATATTTCATTTATCGCAGCACTTTGTACTGAAAAACAGTGCTGTAACGTTGTGGTTCGAAAAATATCTGTTTTACCCGTGAATTTGAAAAGACGGATGTTACTCACGTCAGTCAACGGTTGTCAGTACGGTGTCCTCCCTGTCATCTGGGACCGCCCAATCACGTCGTCACATCTTCCTTTGAAAGAACAGCTCTTGTCTTTCTGTCTGCGTGAATCTGTAAAATATAAAGCAAAACACCAATCATGAAATATCGTTGTCCTAGAGGCTGTTCGGGCTGTAACAGCTATCATTTCTAAGAACGCCGTTAAAACGCATATTGTAGTAAATGTGCTGGTATGGTAGAAATATGGAAGCACCCATGGTGAAAGGAGCACTTTTTTGGGCAGAAATTACGCATTTGAAAAGCAGTGCTAACAAAATATCAAAGGTGTTTCACACAATTGACCATTCACCGATATGGATGTCTGCATATACATTTTCTTTAGGACATGGATGTCTGCATATACATTTTATTTTCATCAACAGTTAAAAACTAACCAGCAATTTAGCAAGATCTGCAATTCCAAGCTCCGCACACGCGGCTAATAAAATGTTCAACGAAGAAACTTGTGACTTAGAAATGTGCGTACAATAGCAAACGTATTGTAAATGCCACTTTTATTTTTGTATCCCCAGAGGAAGGACCCCCTTAGCGTTCGTCAATGACACTGCACTTATCGTATTGCCTTGTGTTGAAATCAACAGGGCTGCTATTTGTTTGACGATCGCGGGGAAGGTGAAAGAAAATAAATGAAATCAAATCAAATATAGCCAAGCTCGCAGAACTGCAGTGTACTTATGTTGCAGGAATCTGCGTTGCCGCAGTGCTACAGTCCTGCAATTCTGTCGAGCTTCAGATAGCACTGAGATTGCGCACTGTTTTTCAGCGGCTGATATCCCCCCGAAGCACCCCCTTAATTGCAGTGTATCTTTTGCCTCACGTGCACCCAACCCTCGCAGAGCAACCAACCACACTGCTTTCCCACGGAGCTCTCGAAAAACGCACTCGCTTGCCTCCCTGAGCAGCTGATCACGGCAGCCGGCCGACCACGCTCAAGCTCGCAGCTGAGCGGTGATTTCAGGGCGCCCGTTGGTTGGTTGGGATCCGCCCGGGCCCACAAGGGACCGGTTGGCGACGGGCAATCATTAGGGAGGGCGGCAGTGTTGCCCCCCTTCTGGTCGCCGAGTACACGCCACAGGCAACAGTTGCCTGCCCCCCACCCCCAATCTCCCCACCGCAACCCCGATCTCTCTCGACGTGTAAACTTGTCCCCCTCTTCTTCGTCTTGGCCTCGGCCGTAGAAAAGCCCGACGACGCCTCGTCACAGCGACGACGCGAGCACCAGAGACGTTGCACCTGTGCGCTGGCTTCGTCTTCTTCTTCTTCTGCCACCCTTCTCTCATCTTCTCCATCAGCCGACCCCCCCTCCCCTACCCGCAACCTTTTGCCAGCAGGCTACTTCGATTCTGGTTTTTCGTATTTGCCACGCCCGGCTGTTGCTGCAAGCAGCAGCAGCCGGGGGAGAAGAACTGCTGCACTAACTCAACACCGCCGCTGGCCTTCGGCTTCCCGCCCTGTCTCTGCGCAAAAGCTGCGTGTGCAGCGCCGTAAGCTCTTGTTGTACACTCCGGTGGGACCATGTGGTCGTCACGTGCACGGGCGAAACAAACCCCGCTCCCTCGCCATCCCGAGCAGGCACCTGCCACGCGATGCTGTGGTGACTCTCCGGGGATAAACCCTCATAAGCTGGGACTGGATGGCGTTACGAGCGTGTCGCCTCCCTGCAGGCAGTGGAAAGCTGCACGCTGGGATCGGTTGCTGCGGCAAGATTGGGGGAACGAGATGATTTCTTTCAAAAACTAGAATAACCAACCTTGCCTTCGTTTGTGCGGGGCCACGGACGAGATAAACTTTGGCGAAAAAAATAAATCTGGAGCTAGCTACTACGGTTCCTATGGAGCCGTAGCAGGTTTTGCTCATATTCGTGGCAAAGGTGCAGGATGTTGTCACAGACGCCCCATTTTGCATCCTTGTATGACGGTAATGTTCATGGCAGTATCTTTACGTAGTACTCGGACGGCTTCCTGCTCTCCCATAATAGAATACCTAGCGCTATAAACTGTTAAACGTTTTTTTTCTAAACACATCACAGTTTTCTTTGACGATTGGTTTCTCTTCGTCAAGTGTGAAGCCTACGGGACGGCTTCATGCTCTCCCATTGTAGAGTACCAAGTACCATAAACCGTTAATGTCTTTTCTAAACGCAGTATTAGAGATTCACTTGCAAAAGAAAAACGTCTAGGTATATTATCATTAGTCTGAATACGATAATATTCGCCACCAGGTTTGCACGAAGACAGTCAATCCGTCAATATAGGTGCGAACGTGCAGGAGGTTATGAAAGGTGCGCGTTGTGCAATGTTGTCCATGGTGCAATGGCTCACTGAACTGCAATATGAAATTCTGGGTTGCAGTGCGTGAAGGTGTCGCAAATTCTCCTGGTGTCACTCGGGGAATGTCTCACGCGCTACATGACTTTGTAATATAAGCAATGCTACCCTCTAAAGTACAACGCTGCATCATATGGTTAAGAGGCACAATGATGTCATTGCATTGTGAACCGTTCAAGGTGCTGACATTAATATAAAAGGAACAAAACTTTCAACGGGGATGCGATAAACACAAGCAGCATTCAATGCACCGCACCGCACAGGATGTGAAGGACGGTGAATGGGATGCTGCATTGTATAACAGAATTGAGAGATAGCTCCTGGTAGTAGATAATCCCCACTAGAAACTAATACTAGATGCGTCTGGTCTTAACAAAAATTTTTTAAAATTTTCACCCTCACACGAGTTATTATTTGATGTATCCGTTTGTAACGCATCAAAATAAAGTTTGTGTGTTTAGAAAAAGTGGGTAACGATTTAGAGTGCTAGGTACTCTACTATGGGAGGGTTTAAAGCCGTCCCGTAAGGTCGTAATTTCCGGAGCCCTCCACTACGGCGTGTCTCATAATCATATGGTGGTTTTGGGACGTTAAAACTCAACAAATCAATCGCCCCGTAAGCCTCGTGAAGCCAAAAAGTTTTTTTCCTCAGCAAGAGGCCGACAATGCTTTGATAAGCCAACAGGTGGCTCGCTACGAGGTTAAAATAACTGTACAATACCCCATTAATAACACTAATTACAATGAGCTCATAAGTAATTGTCACGCAGTTAATGACTAAATGGGGTCTTCATCTGATTTGCAACGTGTGAGTTAACAAAACAAGGTTCAATTCTTTGTTTCCTTTTTTTTTTCGTTTTTTGGAAGCAGGACGTCGAGAAATTCCATTGCTTCTGGAAGGAGCCGCCGCAAGCAAGAGCCGTTATTCATCGCGCGTGGTTGCAATGATGCGGTGGCTGGCCGTTCCGTGATGCGAATATTTTACCAGCACACGCAACAGCTGAAGTGCGCGCATTGCAAGCTGCACGCTCGCAGCCTTTGTAATAGGCGTTGTTAAGCGCGCACAAGCCTACCACCACTAGAGCCACTTCGCAAAAGCAGCGGCAGGTGTCCCTGCTCTGCAGGCGCGCAAGCGCTGCAGCGATGTCCCGTGAACTGGTTGCCGAAGCCACGGCGGCCCCCGGGCACGCGAGGAGGAGGAGGAAGAGAATAAGAAGAGGAGTAAGAAGGAGGAGGGCAAGGCCGTGTTTTGTACACAGCACAAGCCACAGAGCCAGCCAGTGCCAACCGGTCGCTGCACCCGGCTTTCCCCGGGCGTCCCCGGGGACGCGTCATGCTCACGTCACTGCCACTCGCACCAACACAAAAACTCTGCCCCCCCGCCCCCCTTTTGCTACCAGTACCCCCAACCTCCTAGCTACCCCCTCCGTTCCACCCCCCCCCCCCCCCTCCACCACAGCACACACCCTTCAAACAGGCACAGCCTCCCCTCTCCGTCTTGCTAGTAGCACGCGTCGGGAACGCGACTGCCTGGATAAGATCGCTCCGCTGCTGGGCCGGCCCTGCACAGCGCGGTAGCTTGGTGCTCCACGTCTCCCCCCGCTGGAAAGCAAGACACAGATCTGACCCCCCCCCATCCCCCTTGATCCCCCATTTGCCCGGTTGGGGGCTGCCCTCTCTCATAGTCCCCCCTTCGATTGCACGCGCCCTTGACGACCCGCACGCTCCGCTTCGTCTCTGAGTGAGTGAGTCTCGAAAAAGAGAGAGAGTAAAGACGGTCGGAGCTGCTCACATTCGCCTCCCAGTGAAAGAAAGGGAAAAAAGTTATCAAGCGCAGTAAGCCACGAAATATACATAGCGAACTGTAACTTAACCAACAGCGTATGGCTACTCTGCGAGACCTAACGACCGAGTGGTGCCGTCGGCTGTGCTCAGGGCGGAGTCGATCTGGGCGCGACTGGTGCCTGAGTGATCTCTCTTCAGGGTCACGAAGATGCCCCAGCTCGTTTCCATCAGTTCGGGGCACTCTTGCTGGCGAAGCTCGAGGAGGCTGGCTCCAGCCTTCGTGCCACGGCATATCGGATGTCATTCGGGGAAGAACAAAGTTGTTGCGCACAACGCCCTTCTGCTCACGTGCAACCTCATTATCCGAGCGAGGAAGCGATGCGAGAACCAAATGCAGTCCGCGTCACTCGTTTGTGTTTGCACCCGACAGGGAACGTGTACGCGAAGGGGTGATGGGCCCTGTTGTGATGCAGACGAGACGTTGTTAACGCCCATTTTTCGAGCAACTCGAGCATTTATGATTGCACTTCAAAAGAAAACATGTCGACAGACAGATCGCAGTATGTGCAGTTTACTTGAGGTTACGGTTGAGAACCTGGTATTGCAGTTTAAAAGAAAACATGTAGATAGATAGACTGCGAGATGCCCTGATTACTTTCGATTATAGTTGAGCATTTGTGATTGCACTTCAAAAGAAAACATGTAGATAGACAGACTGCAAGATGTCCAGTTTAATTGCGATTGTGGTTTCAATAACGTTTTGACTATAACGTGAACCGCCTCTGGGAATCGCTAGCTCCGAAGACGAACTCTCTCCTCACCTCAAGTGTGATAAATTTGCAATCATTAAGTATCGAGTTAAAAATACTAAAATAGACATTTTCAATTGCGAGAGTCGTCACGTTATTCGTATACCATAGTAATAAAAAACCAGATATTTTAGTGCACGATTCATTCTGAAAATCGCAGGAATGGATTCTACAAGTGGTGACCACTGCGAGTTCATTTTCTCTGTCTGATCTACGCAAGATGAGCACTGAGTGATGGACAAGATTTTTGCGCATGCTTCAAGCTATAGGCAGCGAATTTCAAGCGAAGATATTCCTGTCGACAACACTTTGGCAACGAGTCTTGCCGTCGTGGCGATTGTTTAACATATGTCTGTGCGTACACCACTGCTACATATTTTTCGTGTCATTTTGTAACATATCGCTCAATTAACAAAATTACAACACAGGCAGCTTCCCTCCGCATGCTTCGCGTAACATCGATTTCCAAGGTACGGGGCATCTGCCGAATCGTTTTCACAGAAGCCACCCAATGAAGTGAAGACACTATCCAGACAAGTTGTCAGTCGACGCTGCTTCGCTAGATACGCTAAGAGAGACGACAAAAAAAGTGTGAGGACCATAACGCTGGACATTTTGGTTTAATTATTCTATATTTCTATGAGCCCCCTGACAGAAGTCTGTATGCCTCAATTGGTACATACTTTCCCGCAACTGGTGTTTTACCCATACAAGACAGGCGACTCTGTCTAAACGTTCATGAAAGCTGTGAAATTTGAACTTCACTTCGTATCCAGCTGAGAGACAGATGACAGAGGCGTAGACAAAAAAGCGACGAATTGAATCGACTCGACTTGATCTGGGTGACTTATTGGCAGTACACTATAGGAAACGTGTGATGACGAGCACATATCAAGATATATATGTTGAATGTAAACAATCCACAAGCAAACGACGTGTTATTAAACTAAATTATAAACATTTTATTACTTACACAAAAGCTTTAGAAACAAATTCTCTATTAATAACCCAATCAGATGAAAAATTTAGTGAGAATGTTCACGAACGATGTCGCTTTGTAACAATTCATGTTCTACTTTTTTTCTTTCGTACTTCATTGTTTACACACTTATTGTCTTCGCAATGTAGCGTTTTTCGCAACAGCCAAAGCGTGTTCCCCGACACAAGAGAAGTGTCGACACCCAGCGTATAATTCCGCTTGTGTACTTCATAAACTGGGAGTCTCTCATCCCGCTTGCTGCGAGCACACCCACCTAAAAGCTGTGCACGCACGTGCAATCTCACAGGGCGCGAATCCGCAACGTATAGAGGATCAAAAGTAGCGACGCCCCTGCAGGAGACGTGTTGCGAGTGCACGCACGCCCCAGCAAGGCATTCCACGTACACTCCCAAGGGGCCCATGGCGCGCGCCTTGTATGTATACGTAGACTCAAGGCGCATTTCCGCGAACGGGTCGGGCGATATCAATTCGGGGAACCCGACTGTTCGGCGGCAGCTGCATTTCCCGTGGGCTTTCTCTTTTTTTCTCTTTCAGTCGGTCTCTCATTCGGCAAGGGCCTGAAGGCCGGGATTATGTACACTCGGCGACCACGCCTCACTCGTTGCTCTTTGGCGGGGAGC
Organism: Rhipicephalus microplus; assembly: GCF_013339725.1. Lineage (NCBI taxonomy): Eukaryota > Metazoa > Arthropoda > Arachnida > Ixodida > Ixodidae > Rhipicephalus > Rhipicephalus microplus. The sequence continues at coordinate 148,317,920 of NC_051167.1, forward strand.
GTTACAACACAGAGAGCGCTGCATCTCAACCGGGAAGTCACGATCTAAGGCCGAGTCTGTGACGCAACAAGCGGTTCACGGGAGGGAAACGAGCAGCGCAGCAAGCGAGGAATACGTTGGAAACGCATACGTGGATTCCCGGAAGCGGAACCGTTACGGTTGGTTCAGACGGGGACCTCCCGAGCTTCTGGCGAGACGGGTGGTTAGGCTCCATGTATGAACCAGAAGCATACCAACAGAAGCATAGCATTACTTCGAGAATTGCGTAAGAGGGGACAGGAAGCGTGTCGGCGCCTTGAAATTGCGAGTGTTGGCTGTCGGGGCCTGCATGTCTGTGGTTCACGAGCTCAGACACGTATAGGGGCCCGGAGTCATAGTTTCTACTGTCCAGCGTGTATATATACCAGAGCTCTTCAGGCCAGTCCACACAAAGAACTCCACGGAGAGTATACAAACAGGTCAATAACGTACTACACGTACTGTTGGTGCGTGAGCGAGTAGTATATGGTGTGCATCTATCTTGGTGTATAGAGCCTGTCTTTCCTGTAACTTAGAAGTGTGGCAGCTTGAACTAGTTGGTATGACATAACGATAGTTATAGCGCGAGAACAGAACGACGACAGGGAGAAGGTGTCCTTCGTGTCCTTCTTGTCTCTTTGTCGTCGTTCTGTTCTCGCGCTATAATTATGATCTTCCTGTGAGTATTGTAGAGAATGGCTCCTCTGTCATTACTGTTAGGAAAATGTACGAGAATCCATGATGTAATTGAAAGCTTACAAGGACTAGATCTAAGGAATCCAGAATTTGCAATGAGCTTGGAGCCGACGGAGTTGTCAGGTCGCGGGATCAAATCCCGGCTGTGGCGGCTGCATTTCCGATGGAGGCGGAAATGTTGTAGGTCCATGTACTCAGATTTGAGTGCACGTTAAAGAACCCCAGGTGGTCAAAATTTCCGAAGCCCTCCACTACGGCGTCTCTCATAATCAAATAGTGGTTTTGGGACGTTAAACCCCACAAATCAATCAATCAATCAATCAATCAATCAATCAACCGACGGAGTTGTGATTCTGTGGAGGACAGTGCTTATCATGCACAATCAGTAATCAGTACGCTCCTTGAACGGCACTACGTGCTGTTCTATACGAAGCCTTTGCAGCGCCTTCTCCATCTCCGTGTTGCGTGTAGGATAGAAAGTCGTATGCAACCTGCTTAACATACTTGCCAATTATTTCCCTTTTTTTGTCGCTCTTCATCTATTTTTTCGATAGATGGAACGAAGTTTGTGATTTTTTTTGTGTTATCGAGTGCGAAAACAACAAGAAAATTCTACTTTCAGGCCAATATTGCAACTTCACTTTCAAAACAGGGAAAAGTGGTCCCAACATTGCAACTTATTAACAAACACTACTTCCGAAAAATGGGCTGGTTCCAGTACAAGTAGAGCCGGTAGACAAGCAGGATCGGGCGAACAGGATTAGGATCAGTGAGAAAACGTGAGGAAATCTGATATGTCTGGTGGCATTAATAACATCACACCATAACATCTGAATGCACACTAAGTAATGTCACATGCTTCGGTTTCCCGGTGAAGACTTTTGTTTCGTGACTTTAGCCAAGCAATAACCGAATCCATCAGCGATCGCTTCAATGGGAAAGTGCAATGACATATCAAACTTTCTCACAAAGCTTGTCCTGGAGTCGAACCTTGACGTTGTGTCTGCTGGGATGGGACGGTCTATTGGAAAATCTCATTGAAGGCGGCTCAGTACGTTGCATATCCTTTGAATTTGGGTTTCTACAAAGAAAGCTGCACCAAGCTATTGGAAAATCTCATTGAAGGCGGCTCAGTACGCTGCATATCCTTTGAATTTGGGCTTCTACAAAGAAAGCTGCACCAAGCTGGTCTCGTAAAAATCTACGTCAAATTACACGAGGCATTATAGGTTAGGGGAGAAGAGAGGCTCGAATGGATGAAATGGCCATTGAGCATAAAATGTCGCTTCAAATATCTCTCGGTGAGGACAAATAAAGAGGATGTTATGAACACCGTACCGATAAAGGCAATGAGAGCCTGGTTTGAAAAGTGATATATAATGGACGACTATATTATTACATGAACCAACCCGGTACATGCAGCTGCATGAGAACTTTTATTGAGTTTAAAAATCTAGTTCTCAAGGGCCGCCTTAAGCATGACCCCACGGGTTTGACCGTGACAAAGGTGGTCATATTTTCAGAGGAAGAAATGATGCCAGAGGCCCGTGTACTTGGGTACAGCTGCAAGTTAAAGAACAGTCGGTAGTCGAAATTTTCGGTGCCTTGCTCTGAGGCCTGCCTCATAAGCACATTGCGATTGTGGTATGTAAAACTAAGACGTACGCGATCATGAAGCATGACCTCGGGACGCTGAAAACGGCGAACAACGCGATATGTTGAGAAAGGGCTTAAGCAAGCTTGGTTGATTTTCAACTTTCATTCTCCCACTTCAAGAGAAAAACAAAGCCCCTTGCAGGCAGAAATGTTCGGCCGAGTTGTTTTCGGCAACGACATCGGTGACAGCACCACCTTCCTCCGAAGCACGGCCGGGGAACACCCCGATCCTCTCGCCAAAGAGGCAGAGCACATAGGGGCGGGCGTTAACCACCCGAAACGGAGGAACCACCACAAAGGGCGAACAGCGCATGCCCTGTGTTTGTAAACATGAGGAGGGCCCGGGTCATCTGCGGAGTTCTTGCGCGGTCCTTCCCCTCTCTAATGCAGGAAAGAAGGGGGATCGCAAAGTGTTTCGGGGGGTATGTTGGGTCTCTGACCGAACGCACTGCCAGTTGCACCCTTCAAGAACTCGGGAAGGGCAGGAGCGCGCACGCGTACGTACCCCCCCCCCCCCCCCCCCCCCGAATCACCGGGTGACGAGCCGACAGAAAAGTGAAGGGGGGGAGGCGTGTTCTTGTTGCACGAAAGCAAGTGGGTTGCGCTCAGCAGTGATGTAACATGGGGAGGGTTTTCGCGAGAGGGTGCGCTCTTCCCGCCCCACCGCGGGGCAATGTTCGCGACATTTCCGCGCGAACAACCCGCTTGGCGAGGTGAGCACTCGGGCTGTACGGTAACAGCGTCGGCCCCGTAGCGGCGGTGGCAGCGGCCGAGTCAACGTCCGCGGGCCGTCGAGCCCAGTGGGGGCACACTCTGGAGATGAGAGGGGGGGGGGGCATCGGTCACTCGCCGGTCAGCGCGCTCCTCTCGCGCCGATTCGCGTGCTTGCTGCGCGCGGCGAAGCAAGACGGAAGAAATTAGACGAAGGTGCGCCGAGCCGTGAAGCGTGGCGATATTAGGCGAAGCTTTTTTGTACGATTACCCGAGCAAAGCAGATCACTGTTGTGTTCCTGCAAGCACGACTGACTTCGAGATATGCCAGCTTCGCTTTTAGTGCGTTATGTCGCTCAACCGAGTTCGTTCCATTTCAACGAATGTTCTCGCTGAGCATGAAAAATAAACCACTGAAAAACCCACGTTTTGCGCCCACTTACTTATTGCGAATCGAACAAGGCTTGTCGTGCAAAGCGAGGAAAGGTTTTTGTGGCGGTTAAATATTTGCACAGAGAACATTTGCATGTTGTTTGTACAGACAAGTTCTACGTGAAATCCTGGGAGGTTACCGGCCAGATTTTTATCGGTTTACTAACCTGCACCAGGGAAGGCCTAGTGTAGAGCGCAATGTTAAAGAAAAAAAAAAGCACGATGTAGGCTGAACAAACTAATGAGTTAAACACGAAAACCCACAAGGCTATAATGGAACATGGCAGGGTGATGTCCCTGTAGTGTATGTCCATAATTAACCATTTTTCAATGTATACATTGTACTTGTTCATGGCGTACTGTTGATAACAGAAAGTACAGCAGTCAGTACGTCTGACAAAAAAAAAAAAAAAAAGGAAAGCAAGCGGCGGCACGTATAGTGAAGAATTCGGACACATTATGGAATGCGATGAGCTTGACTACAGCATAAATACCCAATTTCCTCCGTAGTAGAGGAAAAAAAAAAGATTTTGTAGAAAAGATGGTGATATTAAAAGGACGTATCAGAACCCAAAGCCGTTTATCATCACTTCAGCTCCATTTCTCCATACATTTCTCAGGGCAGGGGTGGCACCAGGAAAACGTGCAACCCATATATAGTGGCAGCGCCAGTGAAGACGGGGAATGTGGGGTGGAGGGCACGTTTTCCTGGCGCCGCCCCGGCTCTGAGAGATGTATAGAAAAATAGAGCTGAAGTGATGATAAACGGCTTTGGGTTCTGATACGTCATTTTAATATTGATATTTCTCCTACAAAATCTTTCTTTCCTGTACTACTGAGCAAACTAGTTATTTATACTGTAGATAAGCTCATCGCGTTCCTTATTGCGTCCAAATTCTTCACTATATATCTCTCTTGCAATCATTTTAAGCACTTACACCCCTCCATGTTACCCTAAGTGACAGTGCTAGGCAACTGCATTGGAGTGGCCTGTCATTTCTATACATGTCCTAACGTACAAACATCTTAACCATGGTCCCAGAGACAAAAAAAAATCAAACATGTCAATTGCAGTATGCTGTTCATGAAATAACAAACAAGGCGTACATTTCAGATAGGTTTAGAATATTTATAAGCACACGTCAGTGTTCTTAATAACGCGATGCATTTTATTATATTATTGATAATGCGGAGTGTGCAGTGGAAGTTGGAGGCAGGGTAGTTAAACAGGACACTGGTAAGCTTTCCCAGGAAACGAAGAACCTAATTAAGAAGCGTCAAATCATGAAAGTGTCAAGTACAACAGACAAAATAGAACTGGCAGAGCTTTCGAAGTTGATTAATAGACGTAAGGTATGCGATGTAAGAAGGTATAACATGGAGAGAATTGAACACGCTCTGAAAAACAGAGGAAGTGTCAAAGCATTGAAGAGGAAACTTGGGATAGGCAAAAGTCGGATGTATGCACTAAGGGACAAAGAAGGCAAAATAACTAGCAATATGGATAGAATAGTTAAAATAGCGGAGGAGTTTTACAGAGATCTGTACAGTAGCCGAGACAACCACGACCTTAATACTATAAGAACTAGCAGTAACCCCGATTACACACCACCAGTAATGATAGAAGAAGTCAGAAAAGCTTTGGAGAGCATGCAAAGGGGCAAAGCTGCTGGTGAGGATCAGGTAACATCAGATCTGCTGAAAGATGGAGGACAGATTGTGTTAGAAAAACTAGCCACCCTGTTTACGAGGTGTCTCCTGACGGGAAGAGTACCAGAGTCTTGGAAGAACGCTAACATCATCTTAATACATAAGAAAGGAGATGACAAGGACTTGAAGAATTACAGGCCGATCAGCTTGCTCTCTGTAGTATACAAGCTATTTACAAAGGTAATTGCTAACAGAGTAAAGAAAACATTAGAATTCAATCAACCAAAGGAACAAGCAGGATTTCGAACAGGCTACTCAACAATTGACCACATTCATACTATCAATCAGGTAATAGAGAAATGCTCAGAGTATAACCAACCACTATACATAGCCTTCATAGATTACGAGAAGGCGTTTGATTCAGTAGAAATATCAGCCGTCATGCAAACACTGCGGAATCAGGGCGTAGATGAAGTATATATAAACATTCTGGAAGAAATCTACAGGGGATCAACTGCTACCATAGTGCTTCATAAAGAAAGCAACAGAATACCAATCAAGAAGGGTGTAAGGCAGGGGGACACAATTTCCCCAATGCTATTTACCGCGTGCTTACAGGAGGTTTTCAGAAGCCTAGAATGGGAACAGTTAGGGATAAGAGTCAATGGAGAATACCTTAGTATCCTGCGCTTCGCCGATGACATTGCATTGCTGAGTAACTCGGGGGACGAATTGCAACTCATGATTACGGAGTTAGACAAGGAGAGCAGAAAGGTGGGTCTTAAAATTAATCTGCATAAAACGAAAGTAATGTACAACAACCTCGGCAAGGAGCAGCGCTTCGAGATAGGTAATAGTGCACTTGAAGTTGTAAAAGACTATGTCTACTTAGGGCAGGTAATAACCGCAGAGCCGAACCACGAGATTGAAGTAACTAGAAGAATAAGAATGGGGTGGAGCACATTCGGCAAGCACTCTCAAGTTATGACAGGTAGATTGCCACTATCCCTCAAGAGGAAGGTATATAACAGCTGTATCTTGCCGGTACTTAGCTACGGAGCAGAAACCTGGAGACTTACAAAGAGGGTTCAGCTTAAATTGAGGACGACGCAGCGAGCAATGGAAAGAAAAATGGTAGGTGTAACCTTAAGAGACAAAAAGAGAGCAGAGTGGATTAGGGAACAAACGGGGGTTAAGGATATCATAGCTGAAATCAAGAAGAAGAAATGGACATGGGCAGGGCATGTAGCGCGTAGACAGGATAACCGCTGGTCATTAAGGGTAACTGACTGGATTCCCAGAGAAGGGAAGCGGGTTAGGGGGAGACAGAAGGTTAGGTGGGCAGATGAGATTAAGAAGTTTGCGGGTATAAATTGGCAGCAGCAAGCACAGGACCGGGATAACTGGCGGAACATGGGAGAGGCCTTTGTCCTGCAGTGGACGTAGTCAGGCTGATGACGATGACGATGATAATGCGGAGGAGTGCTATGAGGGTGGGGGGGGGGGGGAAGGGGACTCATCTGCCCTCCAGCGTGTGAAATAGGCCACGAAGTGACTTCATCGAAGGATGTTTTTCTTGTCGTAACGCAACACCGACTTTTCGCTCATCGTTACACACCCGTTAATTTTGGGAGCGGTATAGGCTGGAATCCTATTATGACCTTACATGTGCACTTATAGGCAACTCCCGGTGGTCGAAATTTCCGGAGCGTTTTGCTACGGAGTGCACCAAATACGCATGTTGCGGCTTTGACACGCAGAAGTCCAGCATTTATTTTTATTCTTACATGCTTTACTTTCTCACCTCGTGTGACTGAACAGATGCTAATGTAATGCAGGTAAATTACGATACGTGATTGGAGTGGTGACCACTACAAAATTTTCCTATTTTTGTATTCTGGATTTATACAAGCGAATTCATTGTGAAGTGCATCTACGCTTTGAATTTACGGCGGCTGTATTATACTAAAGGCCATCAAAGCAATTAAGTCGTCAAAGGAAGTGTTCATATCTAGCTGACTGCACAGACTTCACGCGGAATAACTTCAGCCTCGTCATGTTGGAAAGCTCTTGCACTTTCCGAACGCAGATCGCTGCTTGCTGGAATTCGACTGAGGATTACATGGCGCCTTCATGACTCTTTTATTTGTAAAGCATGAAATACGTGTGAGAAATAATATTAATTCTCAACTTCGACCTGACAATTCATGGTGCTGATCGGCGACATATTCTTGAAAAATTTCAGCACGCCTAAGGGTAAGGTCGCAAAGCGGCAGGGATATTAATAGCGGAAATGAATTATAAACAAGACATTTGTGTCTCAGGTGCCGTTTGACTACACTGAGTTTCCGCATCTTGAGCTCTATAGTGTAAGGTATACTTTCTGCAGCTTCCATTTTTTTCTTGTAGTTTTATTATTATTTGTTTCGTTCGCTCAGCGACTAGTGGTATCCGGCGGAGCTTATGAAAGGAACAACTTCTCCGATACATCTTTTCAATTAAAAGAAAAAACAACATTAAATAATGCCACATCTGACTTTGATCACAAACGATTCGTATGTCGATTTGCGCTGGCCGTGAACAAGTAGAATTTCTTGAGAGACAGTCACTGCATAGCCTACCGAAAACAGGAGCTAATATTGGTGGCCCGTTTTGCCACGCTCTGTGTTCTATATACGTGACAAGGAATATTATCACGCGCAGCGGTGGAACAATGAAATGAAGACGTTTAACCAAGTAGCCCAACTTTTTCCTGATAATATTTCAATTGGCCGCGTGTGCAAGTGCCAGAAGAGAATGATGGAGCAATGAAAACACCACGGAACGCTCTGCAGAACGCTCTGCATGCAGGAAACATGGATCTGAATTAAGCATGGAACTCTCGTCTCTATGGCGCTAACTATACCGTTAACGCATCACACCCAGCGAGACGTACGGGAATTGCGACCCGAATAGATGTTTGAGATTATACACACAGGTGATGCAAAGGAACTAAGTCAAGGATGACCGATCGGAGTGCCTCTGTTTGCCGCCTTGACTGAGCATACGCTCCAGTTCATTGGCGACTCCTCAAGATCCACCTTAGCCTCTCACCCTGTTCTGCGCCCTCCGTCGTCGATTGCGAACGAGTCGGCTTCCACTACGAAACACCGCGTCCCATTTTGAATTCCGGTCGTGCAAGAGGCACGCGACCTCAGGAGTCAAGCAATGACGCCAAGCGTCGATGGTGAAACGGCGGCAAGAAGCGCTAGGCTAGGCCTCTCTCAAGATACCCGCCCCCTTCTCTCTGCAAGCGGCCTTCTCCTCTCGACGCAACGACCTACCGCCACTTCCCGCCAAAAATTTTTGCCCTATTCGTTTCTCGAGGGGGCCATAACGGGTTATACCGCGAAGAGCCGGCGAGTGCTGGCGGCGTCCTTTCCCGCCCTTTTACGTTGTTTGTCTCATCTTATTCCAGCGCAGAGCAGCTCGAAACCGCATTGGCAGCTCGGCCGCTTCGAGCAGGTGTTCCTGGCCGGGAGCTGCGGGACGTCACTCTCGAAAGGTCTCCTTGAACCACTGAGCAAGAAAGATGGAAGCAGTGAACGAACCTGTCTTGCTTTGTCTCTTCCCGGCATATCCTGCATGTGTTAGGTGTCTAAAAAGACACCTAACACATGCATGTTGTCTGGATCGTATATATAAAAATGATACGATCTGGACGCTAAGGACTTCTAAATTAAAATTCGAACTACTCATGATGGTGCACACATTTTCAGTCCCTAGGGTCTACTGGTGTCATTTATCTGTGACGAAACCCATGTTTAAAACTATGAAGAAGACGAGGAGTGGACGAATGATTACCAAGAACATACAGTTTGTGTATTCGACTAACGAGGAGGTTAGCATTGAGGCTAGGGACGGTGGCTCATCCTTTTAACTATATTCTGGTGCCGGAACTGGGGAACGAATCAGGCAGTGCGAACACTACCCTCTAAGTTTAGAAAAGTCAAGGACGATCACGAAGAAATAAAAGCGTAGGTTTTATGCGTCGAGTGCAAACCGATTGAAATATATATATATATATATATATATATATATATATATATATATATATATATATATATATATATATATATATATATGCAATACTGGTGGTTTATAGATGCTGTATCGATAGCTGGGACATTCGAAGAATACCGATCCCGGTTTATCCCGCTTTATAGATGCTGCATCGACAGCTGGGAAATTCGAAGAATCCCAGGTGAAGAAGCGTGACCATATGGCAGACTGTGTCGGCCTGCCCGCAGCGTACAAAATTCTGATGTTCAATTGAATGGGCGACCACTGTGACAGGTGATCCATTCCGTTACGCTCCTGCAGGTCATCACCTGCGTGTTTCCTTCCACGCGCACTGTGCATTTCTTGGCAAGTATGCAAAAGCAGCACGACGCGCAACTCTTGCCGAGATCATGCTTGCCAAAAAGTTCTCCTCAATATACGCCCAGAAGAAATTTCACAGCTGTACTCCACGTGCTAGATCCCGGTGAATACGTTGTTTTACGCTTAAAACGGGTTCCGTTATTCGCATTTACTGCGGGTCTTGCATAACAGCACTGGAGCTGATGCGCGTGCGAGCTTTGATTCATCGCTGATTGCAGCTGCTCGTAGTGACGACGGTCAATAGAAATGGCCCAATAGCTTTGTATTACACATCGCTATGTTATTTATGAGCACAACTTCATTGTCCGCTGACTTGCTCAAGGTTCACACTATAACTGGCAGCATTATCGGTAATGCCAGCTATCAACTGGCTATGACTCATAATCCTTATTTTAGCGCAAACTATTCACACTGACACGCGAGAGAAGACACGAAAAATTAGATGTAAATGTCCGTATAAAATAAATTCATAAAAAATTAATTTCCACCTCCCCGAACCAGAGGTTTGCATTGTTTTGCGCCTTGTATTGTGAATGCACGCGTGTTATTTGCGCTGCAAAAACGAAAATAACTGAGAGTTCCGCGGCTAAATTCCAAAAACGTCTTCTTCGTTGTGTTTCTGCCAACACGGATACGTTGAACAAAAATTAGGAATAATTAGAAACAAAATACCTAGTGGTATGGAGATGGAAACGTATAGTTGAAAAAGCAGGATATTTTTGGCGCGCAAATTGGCAACAGCGAGTCTCGTTTCGCGCGCGCGCGCAGCACACAACCCTTTTGCCGACCAAGAAATGGCGGGGGAGGGATCCAGCGTGGGGTTAGTTGTCGTACGTCACGCGAGTGGGCGCCCAACAGCGCGACGCGCTTCGCACGTGTCTGGCGCGAGGCGCCGTTCCCCCTCACCCACCTGAACCGGGCGACGCGTCGCCCCAGCAGCGCCACTGCGACGACGTCCGCTTGTCGTCGTCCCCGCAGCGCTGCCACTGGTACCGGCCCTGCATCGGTCGGTCCCGTCCGAAGTCGTAGTTCCAGGAGCGCGAGCTGTCCTCCTGCATCTTGTCCAACGTGCGCCTGGTAGCAGGGTCTCCGCCGTCGTCGAAAAGTCGCCGGCACGCTCGGTTATCGTGCGGCGATCCCATCGCGTTCAGATCCCGGGGCTTCTTCTTCTTCGTCAGGCAACGAGCGGCCGAAGCAGCTGATGGGGGCGCGTCAGTGGAGCGACAGGCTCAACTCTCTTCCACGCGTTCAATGTGTGAGCGCGCGCTCGCGCGCCAGATTCGTTTGGCGCCCCTGGTTTCGAAGCGGGCGTCCGGGGCACCCATTGGTCCTTGCCTCCTTGCCACACAAAACGACCTCGCCTTCTTTCTTTTTTGTGGAAAGGAGAAGCCTGCAGAGTGCGAGAGAAGGCAGTCTATCGAGGACGAGGAAGTGGCATAACCGGTCCATCGGTCGCTGCTCCGAGAGAGGAAAATGGCGCGCCAGTTTGAAAAACACGCGTGGACGCCGCGCCGAGTGAAAACACGGCCCGACGGACGGCGTTGAGGGCAACTGGTTGGTTTTGGCGCCAAAACTGGGACGCTGCTTCGCGCTGGCACGCCGTGGTTAGGCGAGTTAGTTTTGCGCCGTATGGACTGCTATGGCGGAAAACGGGCAGCAGCTGCTGCAAATACCCTGCGCGAATAAGAGCTTAAAGACGTCAGTGTGTGGCCACAGTCGAAAACAAGCTCGGTAGCATAAGTTTCATTTCTGTGATTTATAATGCATTTCGGGGAGCGTAAGCTCTTTTATTCGTCATTCAGTATTACCCATCTCCGATCCTTTAACTTCTTCCGACTTAATTATTCAGCGAAGATCATGATTTTCTGCGTGTGTGTGTTCCTAACTGTCTCGTCTCGTCAAAAGAGTTCTGCGCTTAACACTGAATATGAGAATATTGTCGGACACGGTATTTTATACGCATTTCATAAAGGCAATGACAAAGCGAGGCACGAAGAAAACCACAACCTCAAGCCACGATGTCGCTTTCTGTGGGCATCGCTGTGCACTTGTTTTTATCGAGCACGTCTTAAGATATTAAATGATATTCAAACTACACGTAAGAAACGTCATCGTCGTAGGGTATATGTCGTAAAGTTGTAGCACTGTTTTGTAACAGTCCTTCCTTTTCCGCGTGAAGGGTTTAGAATTAAAGAGCGGATACAACCGCATGCCACCAATTATCTAGTACAGCCGTGATCCAATTGTACGTATCGCATACTCCGTCCTAAATATTTTGCAACACAGGAACGCTACTTTGCTTGCGAATGTGGAAGTGAGGAAGTGAGATAAAATGACAATGAGTGTGCACTTGGCGTCATCACTCGCGGACCTTGGCGAAGCTACAAGTATCATGTGCATGCACTCCCAGCCGTACGCGTATGCAATACCGTCTGAGCTTATCAGTTCAGCACCTGGAGTCTACAGCAGATGCTAAGAAGGATATCACATGGACGAGTTCTTGTAGATATACTTATCGTTTACCAAGAAGTCTCGTGACCTCAGTACCTCAAGTTAAGCGTAGTATGTAAACATGGCGTAAAATGTCAGTCTAAATTGAAGCATTGCCGCATGAACAGTCGATGAATTATAGCACACTAAATGGCGTACTTGCGTAGCTCGCATTGAGTTTCCGGGTGATTCGCGGCCTCGAACGAAATAAGGTCGGTAAATTGTTTCGTAAGGAGGAAACTAAGACCCAAGCTATTAGATAAGCGCGGGAATTTCACAACTTTGTCGCACAGCATGTCCTCAGATAAAGCTAAAATGGCCATACAGAAAAATGTCGTCACTCTGAAAGTCAAACCTTTGGTGGTTTTGCAACCCACTGTCTACCTTGTGCTGGACACGGGCAAAGTAATGTCAAGAATGTCAAATTGCGCAGCTTAAAAGTGTTTCTTTTTCGAACGAGAAAACGATACTTTCGCAACACTAATGAAATCTCTTTGAGATGTGATCCTGCTTAAAGTTTACGGATTCGCAATTTGTTGATATGATTATTTATCGCCTGAGTTGCATTTCAATTCCAGAAATAGACAACAAGCCGGGACGAAAACGGCGTCAGGGATCAGGCAGGCACCAGTTCCAAAGTTGTATTGTAGTTGCTGATCAGGCATTCTCGTTAACGTCTATATATATATATATATATATATATATATATATATATATATATATATATATATATATATATATATATATATATATATATATATATATATATATATATATATATATATATATATCCAGCGAGTGTCTTCTGTGAATCCAGTGATGAATAGAAATTGGCTTGAGCGGACAAACGTGCGAAAACTTTTATTGCTCCTACGTTTCGGCCGGGGTCCGGCCTTCGTCAGGGAATACATTGCAAATGTCAACGTGCTGCTCCTATACATTGGGGGCCCCCAACACGTGTCTATTTAATATCAAATGTCACATATATGACAGTGGCACACAAATCAACATGCGGAAGAGCACGATGTGATAATGACAAGACTCTATCACGAAATGATAACATACGGTGAAGTCTGCGCAGCAAAAAAAGGCGTTTTTCATAGTCACGGAAAGGATCAACATAACAAGGGTGATAATGTACCACGAATGCATTTAACAATATTGCGTTAAAACAACTTGATGAACTAACAAGAAACATAGGTAAACAACCAGCAACAATGCGCTAAAAGAACTAACAAAAAACAGATGTAAAGCAACGAGAACAGCATTATGTGGCGATGGTGATTTGAAAAAAAACTTTGGTAAAAGTGAGATACATGGCATTCATGAGAACGAAATATAACAGAATTGTATGTAACAGGCTGAAAACTGATGAAAGCTGCAGACATGTGATAGGGAATTTAGCCTTGTCCGTGACATAGTGATCCCGTTGCTGAACGTGCGCCCAGGAACGTGAGCTTTCCTGCGCTTTCGTTAATGCCGAATGACAGTGCTTTAAATTTGTAGATGAGAAATGATTCGCGTGCTTCCCGTTCATGGTGAGACTTAAAACCAGATTCTAATATGGTTGCTGTTAGGTTATCGAGTGAATGTCCTGTCGCATTAAGGTGCTTAGATAGGGGTAGGTTAGGAAAAGTTGTGACATGCGCCTTGTGGTTATTAAACCGCAGTCTGAATGGTGTCGCTGTGTGGCCTAAGTACTGAAGCTTACAGACTGAGCACTCAAGTAGGTACACACAGTTACTTGTATCGCAATCGTAATCACCATTAATTTTCATTGTGAAATTTGACGCCGAACTGTGGGCTGAAATAGAGGTGGTCATGTGTACGCAAACCTTGCAACGTGGTTTGCCACAAGGGTGGCAACCTGAATGGGCAGGATGAGTTAGTACAGATGAAGTCAGCATATTGTGCAAGTTTCTCGACCGGCGATAGACTACCCGTGGCGATTCCGAAAATATGTTTTTGAGACGGTCGCTCTGCATAAGAATGTTGTGGTGCCTTCGTAGGATGTGGTTAACGTTTGGTGCTGATGCAGAATACGTTAATATGAGGTTTGTAGATGGTCGCTGTTGAGCAGGCTTGTTGGAGTGGAGGAGCACGCTCCTGTCCACTTCATTAGCACGTTTAATGGCATAGTCAATTATCTGAGGCGGGTACTTTTGTCTTCTTAGTGCATCACTGAGCTTGTCACAATTATCCCTGAAGTCAGATTGTGCGGAGCACAACCTTTTAAAACGGAGCGCCTGGCTGTATGGTATGCTTGTCTTGTTGTGTCTTACGTGGCTACTTTCAAAATGAAGGTAGCGGTGTCTATCAGTCGACTTTCTGTAAAGCTTTGTCGTTAGTTTACCACCTGATATGCATACCGTGACGTCCAGAAAGTTTATGTTTGATGCTGAGTAGGCGAGCGAGAAGGAGATTGATGGATGAAAATTGTTAAAGCTTTCCACAAAAGACAAAAGTTCAGTTTCCCCGTGATGCCATATCAAAAAGATATCGTCAATAAAGCGTTTATAGTATAACGGTTTTAGGGTGCACGTGGCAAGAAACCTGTCCTCCAATTTGCCCATGAATATATTGGCGTAATTCGGTCCTATCTTCGTGCCCATCGAGGTGCCACTCGTCTGTACATAGTGAGTTTGATTAAATTCGAAGTTGTTTAGTTGCAGAATTAGTTTTAAAAGAGAGGCTAGCGTTGAGCTGTCAATAGGTTTGTCTAGCGAAGATTCGTCATATGCACGTATTACGGACTGAATTCCGTCGTCATGCGGGATATTCGTGTATAGAGAAGCTACGTCTAGTGTGACTAGTAGCGCTTTGTCGGGGACGTCAAGATCAGCAATGTCACTCAAGAAATGGTTAGTGTCTCGAAGATACGAGGGAAAGGAGGCGGGAATTACTCTGATAAGAGCGTCAATGTAGCCGGAAAGAGGTTCAGTAACCGTACCAATAGCCGAAACTATTGGACGACCGGGGTTATTTGGTTTGTGCACCTTCGGTAATAAATAAAACCTTCCTGCAACAGGACTAAGTGGTATTAGTGATTCCATCGTCTTTTTACTGATGCACCCTTTTTGTAAAAGTTCCCCAAGGGCCTCGGCAATAATACGTTTGAAGTCCTCAGTTGGGTCGTGACTGAGCTGCCTATAGTATGCAGTGTCACCTAACTGTCTCAATGCTTCAGTGATATAGTCGGAGGTATTCATTACCACTACTGCACCGCCTTTGTCAGCGGGCTTGATAACAATGTCTGAACGGTTCTGCAATGTCCTAATGGCTTCCCTTTCATTTGAGGTCAAATTGTGTTTGAAAGAATTTTTCTGGTTATATGCTTCAAGAATATCCTGTTGGACAGCTGAAATGTACATATCAAGGCACTTGTCACGTTGTACCGGTGGTGTCCAATGTTTACTGGATGACACGCTGTTGGATGAGGATCGTTCATGAAAAAACTCACGTAGTCTCATGTTCCGCGCGAAGTCGTCAAGGTCCTTTACGAGCTGAAATTCATTGTACCTGCCAGTTGCCGGACAGAAGTTGAGACCACGAGAAAGAAGAGACATTTCAGGGTTTGTAAGTTTGATGTTCGAAATATTGATAATGTTAGTAAACTGGTTTTCATTATCAATAGCCTGACCGGATATATTTGAAGCGCCGGTGGACGAGAGTGCTGGTAGCGGTGAAGGTAGAACGTTATCGCGAACCATCTTTGCAGATTTCCTTGCTTGGATTTCTAATCGCTTCCTTTGTTCGTAATCTTGAAGCAAAATGCGTTCGTCGGAACTAATTGAATGGGCGCTCCGTAACTGTCGTTCTTGGTTGCTTAAGTTCTTTGCCAATGAGCTGTAGTGTTTGATTACAATGCAGGTAAGGTCCAAAGACGCTGAATTTCAGCTCGTAAAGGACCTTGACGACTTCGCGCGGAACATGAGACTACGTGAGTTTTTTCATGAACGATCCTCATCCAACAGCGTGTCATCCAGTAAACATTGGACACCACCGGTACAACGTGACAAGTGCCTTGATATGTACATTTCAGCTGTCCAACACGATATTCTTGAAGCATATAACCAGAAAAATTCTTTCAAACACAACTTGACCTCAAATGAAAGGAAAGCCATTAGGACATTGCAGAACCGTTCAGACATTGTTATCAAGCCCGCTGACAAAGGCGGTGCAGTAGTGGTAATGAATACCTCCGACTATATCACTGAAACATTGAGACAGTTAGGTGACACTGCATACTATAGGCAGCTCAGTCACGACCCAACTGAGGACTTCAAACGTATTATTGCCGAGGCCCTTGGGGAACTTTTACAAAAAGGGTGCATCAGTAAAAAGACGATGGAATCACTAATACCACTTAGTCCTGTTGCAGGAAGGTTTTATTTATTACCGAAGGTGCACAAACCAAATAACCCCGGTCGTCCAATAGTTTCGGCAATTGGTACGGTTACTGAACCTCTTTCCGGCTACATTGACGCTCTTATCAGAGTAATTCCCGCCTCCTTTCCCTCGTATCTTCGAGACACTAACCATTTCTTGAGTGACATTGCTGATCTTGACGTCCCCGACAAAGCGCTACTAGTCACACTAGACGTAGCTTCTCTATACACGAATTTCCCGCATGACGACGGAATTCAGTCCGTAATACGTGCATATGACGAATCTTCGCTAGACAAACCTATTGACAGCTCAACGCTAGCCTCTCTTTTAAAACTAATTCTGCAACTAAACAACTTCGAATTTAATCAAACTCACTATGTACAGACGAGTGGCACCTCGATGGGCACGAAGATAGGACCGAATTACGCCAATATATTCATGGGCAAATTGGAGGACAGGTTTCTTGCCACGTGCACCCTAAAACCGTTATACTATAAACGCTTTATTGACGATATCTTTTTGATATGGCATCACGGGGAAACTGAACTTTTGTCTTTTGTGGAAAGCTTTAACAATTTTCATCCATCAATCTCCTTCTCGCTCGCCTACTCAGCATCAAACATAAACTTTCTGGACGTCACGGTATGCATATCAGGTGGTAAACTAACGACAAAGCTTTACAGAAAGTCGACTGATAGACACCGCTACCTTCATTTTGAAAGTAGCCACGTAAGACACAACAAGACAAGCATACCATACAGCCAGGCGCTCCGTTTTAAAAGGCTGTGCTCCGCACAATCTGACTTCAGGGATAATTGTGACAAGCTCAGTGATGCACTAAGAAGACAAAAGTACCCGCCTCAGATAATTGACTATGCCATTAAACGTGCTAATGAAGTGGACAGGAGCGTGCTCCTCCACTCCAACAAGCCTGCTCAACAGCGACCATCTACAAACCTCATATTAACGTATTCTGCATCAGCACCAAACGTTAACCACATCCTACGAAGGCACCACAACATTCTTATGCAGAGCGACCGTCTCAAAAACATATTTTCGGAATCGCCACGGGTAGTCTATCGCCGGTCGAGAAACTTGCACAATATGCTGACTTCATCTGTACTAACTCATCCTGCCCATTCAGGTTGCCACCCTTGTGGCAAACCACGTTGCAAGGTTTGCGTACACATGACCACCTCTATTTCAGCCCACAGTTCGGCGTCAAATTTCAAATTGAAAATTAATGGTGATTACGATTGCGATACAAGTAACTGTGTGTACCTACTTGAGTGCTCAGTCTGTAAGCTTCAGTACTTAGGCCACACAGCGACACCATTCAGACTGCGGTTTAATAACCACAAGGCGCATGTCACAACTTTTCCTAACCTACCCCTATCTAAGCACCTGAATGCGACAGGACATTCACTCGATAACCTAACAGCAACCATATTAGAATCTGGTTTTAAGTCTCACCATGAACGGGAAGCACGCGAATCATTTCTCATCTACAAATTTAAAGCACTGTCATTCGGCATTAACGAAAGCGCAGGAAAGCTCACGTTCCTGGGCGCACGTTCAGCAACGGGATCACTATGTCACGGACAAGGCTAAATTCCCTATCACATGTCTGCAGCTTTCATCAGTTTTCAGCCTGTTACATACAATTCTGTTATATTTCGTTCTCATGAATGCCATGTATCTCACTTTTACCAAAGTTTTTTTTCAAATCACCATCGCCACATATTGCTGTTCTCGTTGCTTTACATCTGTTTTTTGTTAGTTCTTTTAGCGCATTGTTGCTGGTTGTTTACCTATGTTTCTTGTTAGTTTATCAAGTTGTTTTAACGCAATATTGTTAAATGCATTCGTGGTACATTATCACCCTTGTTATGTTGATCCTTTCCGTGACTATGAAAAACGCCTTTTTTTGCTGCGCAGACTTCACCGTATGTTATCATTTCGTGATAGAGTCTTGTCATTATCACATCGTGCTCTTCCGCATGTTGATTTGTGTGCCACTGTCATATATGTGACATTTGATATTAAATAGACACGTGTTGGGGGCCCCCAATGTATAGAAGCAGCACGTTGACATTTGCAATGTATTCCCTGACGAAGGCCGGACCCCGGCCGAAACGTAGGAGCAATAAAAGTTTTCGCACGTTTGTCCGCTCAAGCCAATTTCTATATATTGCCACGAGGAATTGTTAAGGCGCAGTACAACGCAGACGTTGTTAAAAGAGGAACGCTGACGGCATCGCTACGACTCATGAAGCCCGCCGGAAGGCACGAGCCGGCCCAGCCTGTGCACGAGCTGCTACCGAGCAGCGGAAAAGAAGAGAAGAAGAGGACGACGAGCGTTCCTCTTTTAACAACGTCTGCGTTGTACTGCGCCTTAACAATTCCTCGTGGCAATATATATATATATATATATATATATATATATATGTGTGTGTGTGTGTGTGTGTGTGTGACATGGCACTGCGTTCATGTTTAGCATCATTGTCACAGCATCCGCTGTCTCTGGTATTAGTCCGCAGGGAGGTGATGGTCCCGATATATACTACATATATGCAAAGCTGCTCAGGTTTATAATGAAATTAACTTGAATGCGTGTGATAAGCAGCTATACAGCATGTGTTTGAGTTCTTTCCTGGTACTATAGCCACATTGCAGCCATCAAATATATTCTGTCCCGGTTGAATGTCGTCGACTTTCTGCAAGCACTTCCCATGTCGTCAGCGCGCGCCCATATCATGCAGAAGAAAGAACATGCCGCAGGGATGGCTATCGGTTTCACATTGATTCGTAATTAGAAGTATGTTATTACTTGACAAGATATAAGGAAGGACTTGGTGGGGGGGGGGGGGGGGGGTACATCGTGAAACGTGTAGGGCACAAAAACGATACTGACAAAAAAAGAGGTGACGAGACAATGCGCTCATAGACACCAGGTGCTCATCGCATGACTTGGGAGGCGCATCGTGCTATCGTCACTTTTTTCATCTGTATGCTTTTTGTGCGGCATAGTATATTCACAATTTGTTATCACAAAGCCGCATCGTGCCATCGTCACTTTTTTTATCTGTATGCTTTTTGTGCGGCATAGTAATCACAATTTGTTATCACAAAGCCGCATAGTGGCCTTACTGAAACCACGCAAGTGTTCACACGAGTTGTCTTCTTATAGACGAATTGCCTTAGCCAGTTGCATCGGTAAGGTGATGGAACGCATGGTGCTGGCAAGATTGGAATGGCTGCTAGAGAATAATGTCAGCTTACCAGGTTTTGTAAATGGCTTTCGTAGAGGTCGATCATCTATAGACGGTGTTGAATATCTAGTTTCTTCTGTTGAAAAGGAAAGACAACGTCGGAGATTGGTAGGGGCCATTTTCTTAGATATAAAGGGCGCGTACGATAGCGTCTACCACGAGGCCATTCTTGACGCACTTGAAGACATCGGCGTAGGTGGCCGACTACACGCATGGATAGTGAGCTATCTTAGAGGACGTACCATTTTTATATCGACGTCTGACGGTGACACGGCCAGGCACCTCGTAAGCCGTGGAGTTGCGCAAGGCGCCGTCCTGAGCCCCATGCTTTTTAATATAGCACTAATTGGCCTTGAAGCTGAGCTTCCCTATACGTTGTCAGAATCAGTGCCTATGCGGACGACATATGCATATGGACATCTGGAGCAACGCGACCACAACTACGAGCAAGGCTACAACAAGGCACATCAATAACATCTAAGTACTTACGTCGTCAGGGCCTGGAACTTTCAATAGCACAATGTGCTGCATTGGCATTTACGAAGAAATCAATGTCGCAGTACCCAATCTTCGCTCACGGAGCAGTGATTCCCGTGGTTAAGCACCCCCGCGATTTAGGGGTCGTCATTGATCGCAACCGGTTCTGGTCAAAGCATGTGACTGTGCTGCGAAACAAACTAATCAGTTTTGTGTATGTTCTTCGTGTTATAGCAGGACTGAGATGGGGCCGTTCAGAGAAAAGACTTCTGCAGTTATACAAGGCATTGTTTCTGGGCTATATAAGGTACAGCTCACCTGTGCTTTCCAGCATGCGGGTAACGTGCCTTCGTACTTTAGAGAGCCTTCAGGCACGAGCACTGAGAATATGCCTTGGCCTGCCACGGTGCACGTCAACCTCTGGCACTATAGAGGAGTCCCGCACCTACCCTATACAGGTTTACACGTCTTGTCAGCCTCTTTGAGTGCACCTTCGTCTGCTGACCCGACATGCACAGCACCCGTTGTCTTCACTACAAGTGGACCGACCTGGCTGTACCTATTCGCGATGCCTCGATACGCATAGGCACATGATCCCTTCAGGCTTTGCACCTGCCGTAATCCTTGCAGTACCTCCATGGACATTGACTAAACCGCTGGTGTGCCTTCACATACGTGGAATTTCATATAAGTCGCGTGTTTCTTATATTGCTCTCAAGCAACTCACCTTGGCACATTTAAATGACCGATACAGCGACTCTGTGCACATTATACCGATGGATCCGTAACTTCATCCGCCTCAGCTGCAGCCTTCGTGATCCTTCAATTCGGTATTTCCCGACAGTATAAATTAGATCATAGGTCATCTTCGACAGCTGCAGAACTTGTTGCTATACAAAAAGCCATAAAATTTGTGAACGACCAAGCACCGCGTAAATGGACGATTCTGTCTGATTCAAAATCAGCGCTTCAAGCTATCCATTCTTGCTCAATAAGAGGCCAATTTTACGAGTTAGCGTTAGGAATCATCCAAGCATTTGACCTAACACACAGGAGCGGTCACTTGATTACACTCCAATGGATTCCTGGACACTGCGGCCTGGTTGGCTACGAAACAGCCGATAGCGAAGCAAGAGCGGCAATATACAACGCTCCTATGTACGTCAAAGTACCCTACTCGCGAGGTGACGTCAACACATTGTTGAGATCACTCATGCGCGAATGCGCTGCCACTTACTGGTTGCTAACAGATCACCGGAACAAGCGCCTGCGGGAAACAGACCCCGGTGTGACTTTTCGTCTTCCAGATAAAATCAGCCGAAGACATGCTAATATACTGCACCGAATTCGCCTGGGCGTCACCTTCACTCACCACTACACACCCCTAATCGGCTTTGCGGACAGCCCCAATTGTGAACGCTGCCAAGTGCGCGAAACGATAGCTCACATATTTTGTGACTGTGCATTATACGTGGCGCATAGAAGAATACTAACTGCAACGTTGGCAAGCATAAGATTGATTGATTGATATGTGGGGTTTAACGTCCCAAAACAACTATATGATTATGAGAGACGCCGTAGTGGAGGGCTCCGGAAATTTAGACCACCTGGGGTTCTTTAACGTGCACCCAAATCTGAGCACACGGGCCTACAACATTTCCGCCTCCATCGGAAATGCAGCCGCCGCAGCCGGGATTCGAACCCGCGACCTGCGGGTCAGCAGCCGAGTACCTTAGCCACTAGACCACCGCGGCGGGGCGGCAAGCATAGGACGAACACCATTAAGTGAAAGCCAGATATTGTCAGCAATGAACGATCAAACAGTGTCAAAAACTGCTACAAAGGCTGTTCTAGACTTTATAAAAAGCACTGGACTAGAAACTAGACTGTAGGGTACTATGCTAAGTTGCTACTGTACATACGCACCACCTCTTTTTGTCCCCATCTTCACCCTTCACACCTTTTTCCTTTCCCTTTCCCTTATCCCCAGTGTAGAGTAGCAGGGTAGAGCGAACTAGCTCAGGCCGACCTCTCTGCCTTCTAATAAATTCTCACTCTATCACACAACTTTTTCAGAAAAAATTGCATTTTTCTGCAAGTTGTCAATCGTTAAAAAACTAGAAATCACCGTGAAACGTGCGCTTGCTTGTGGTATAATGATTGCGTCGAGCTAGAAGCATGCAGCAATGGCTACACTATACAGCTTGCAATAAGGCAACTGAAAACACTAAAACGAAAGCAATGTAAGTCTACAGAGTTATCAGCGGAATTCGTACATTAAACATGAAAAGATTTGACCCACAGGTCACGGGATTGAATCCCGGCAGCGGTGGCTTGCATTTTCGATGGAGGTGGAAATGCTGCAGGCGTGTGTGCTCGAATTTGGGTGCACGTTAAAGAATTCCAGGTGGTCAAAATTTGCGGAGCCCTCTGCTATGGCATCTCTCATAATCATATGGTGGTTTTGGGGCGTTAAACCCCGCATATCCATCAATTATCAAACGTGAAGAGATTTGTAACAGTCAGTATAACTTCTTGTTGGCGCAAAAATACTCCCGTGTCAAAGGGCGAAAAGAATTGGACAAACTATCATAGAGTACCATGTGTTCGATTGTGCACATTGTTGAATTAACATAAACTGGCCACACATTCTGATCGTAAACACAACACGACAAAGACGCGTCAATGAAAAGATGAAACTCACTGTGACGATAACAGTGCGAGAATCAGTCAACAAAGTTGGTTTGCTCGTTCGTTTTTTAATATATGGAGCCGGGAACTACATATGCCATCTCCGTAACGAAAAAAGATATGTAGTTTATTAAGAGTGCAGGGTTCGTAATAGTCGTATGCATTTTTTCAAGGGCAAATTTTTTGGTCCTTCATTGTCAATTCAACTGACGCAAAGTGACGTCAGAGAAGTTCATGAGAGTTCATGATGAACCCTGGCCACACGTTGGAACATTGCCGCATGCACAACGATGTATCTCCCCGGGCATCGTCCGTGGCTGCATATCGAGGATGTTTTACATTTAACAGTGCATTGTCTATCTGTCCGCATGAAAAATATTGTCACCACGCCTCTGTAGTAAAATCTTTATGATTATCATTAATAATACTTTCTTTTTTCCGTCGCGGTGGTTTTGTGGCTAAGGTACTCGGCTGCTAACCCGCAGGTCGCGGTTTCAAATTCCGGCTGCGGCGGCTGCATTTCCGATGGAGGCGGAAACGTTGTAGGCCCGTGTGGTCAGATTTGGGTGCACGTTAAAGAACCCCAGGTGGTTGAAATTTTCGGAGCCCTCCACTACAGCGTCTCTCATAATCATATGGTGGTTTCGGGACGTTAAACCCCACATATCAATCAATCAATTACTTTCTTTGGGCAAGCATCATCTTCTATTATATTATCAGGGGTTTCGACATGGGCGCTGCCTTTTTGGCATGTAAGGCTGATTTTCTTTATCTGAATCGTTATAAAGAAAGACCAAAATTACGTCAAGCTTTAAATATTGTCTCTATAGATAAGGTTAGAGTACGCAAGCACATACGTTTTCACTTTCATTATTCTTTATCGGAGCACAAAGGTTAACTTCAATAACTTAAAACGTTATATTTACGTATCAAATTTATTTATTTAGCAATACAATTCAAAACATGTTGGTAGCATAGATTGTAAAGAGATCGTCATCACAGACATCAGTAGCCTTGCCAGAAATTTTATTCGTTGTTGGAGGGAGAAGGGTTCATGTGTGTACATCACATACAAAAAAAATATCTGGTGGAGGACGAGGGGGTCAACTTCCCAGCTCCCCTAGGCTACGCCATGCATTATTGGACATTAATGCAGAAAGGTGGCGCAATGCATATTATTTCAAAACAGCTTGTAAGCCCCCCCCCCTTCCCCAACTCTGCGCTCGACGAAAAACAACGACTATGATAAGCGGTGGAACGAGGAAGTGCCCAAAGTTATCTTTCTAGGAAGTGAGGCTGGCTTCAAGGTGGATGAGATATCGAGTTTGGCTGTGTGCCCAAAGGGGGCTGCCGCCTGTTCCATGGGTCGTCGTCAGGGTATCAGAAGAGGCGATCCGTGAGTGAAAAAAAAAACAAGAACAGAAAAAGAAATTCGCTTGTGGCACAACATGCAGCTGTGGGCCAGGCATCACTAAAGAAGCATGCCTCTCATCCAGCGTAGACAAATTGGCTTGACTCAAAACGCTCCCTCTTCCCGTACCCTTTGTGTAGTTATGTTGTCTTCGACTTTTCGTTTTCGAGCACACCGGTAATTCTGAAAAATGATCGTGAAATAGCAACCAAGCCCTTGAAATAATTGAGCCGATACATGGTCAGTAAGTGAAAAAAAAAAAGACGTGCGCACCCTCTTGTTGTCGCGTTAAAAAAACCCTTAAGCTTGGAGAATTCATCACCTTAAAACACCATCCGAGCGTTCTCAAACGACTGCCCGAATTTGTCGTTAGAAAACAGGAAGTGATTGACATATACGTCGAATAGCGCGCTTGCAACGAAATAACGGTGTCAGTGTTTCACCGCAAGTCACGTCCCAGAGTTTGGATACACAAACATCGATAGTGTCTTCACCACTACACGGCATCGTTGTCGGCTTGCTTACGCCTGAAATAGAGTATCGGAGTGAAGTGGCGTTAAGCCTTTCTTGCTGGTGGAAGGAGCAATGGGTGTCAGTATTGTTTCTTGTTTAATAGGTAACTTAGAGTTGGTCGGTAATTTACTTCTTGTTTTTTTTTAACATTCAGAATCAGTCTCGTAGAAAATGAAGCCGGTCCGAAATTGATCGTTTCGGTTCTAGTAAAGAGACATACTGCTTATATATGATATCGGAGTATAAATTTGCTCGTCGTTCAAAGGATTCTTAGAAGGAAGTTTACTGAACGAGGTAAATGAACCAGGACACGTTTTTCACGCAATTGTTAACCGAGGTGGAAAGCTACGCTTTCTTTATTTAGAGCAAAAATAAGGAGCTTCAGATTAAAGGTTTATGTGGAGGTTACCAGCACTGTCTCGCATTCTAAAATTAGGTCACAAACACAAAATATCAACTTTCCCCACAAAATTCACGCATTTAGGAGCAACTAAACAGCATATGACAGTGCAATACACGCAATAACGATAATATTATAAGTTTTCCACGTCCCAAAACTAAGATATGGTTATGACCGATGCCGTATTGGAGGGCTGCGGAAGTTCCGAGCGTCCGGTGTTCTCTAACGTGCTCTGACATCCGCACAGTAAACGGGTATTGGCCGTTCCGTATTATGCTCGAGCACAATAAACGTGCTATATAGTGCCATAGAAAACACAAGTTACAGGCAGCTAAGTCATGTTTATATTCTTCTACAATTATGCTTCAGTGCAGTCGAAATAAAGATTGGCTGACTTTCTATATGAAGGCTAGTACTTATATCGTAAGTTACAGGTAAATGGTATAGCCCATGGACGAAGGAAAAGAGATGAGAGAGCATTACGACACATGACTAAAGCCCACCGTGTCGGCTCAACACGTGATCAAAACGTACGAGCTTGCGGTAGGTTGTAGTGCTCTCGGTACTGTTACCGGGCGCCCCATACTCCGAAGTATCGGGAAGTCTCGCTGGAGGCGTGATTTTGCGCAAAGGGTCACGTGTTGGGCCGACTTTGATGGCTTCAAAACGGGTTGGCTTGCCAATGCTGTGTGCGTGACGTCATGCTCCCTCCTTGTGTTTTCTTCCTCCATGGTATAGCCTATTCACTTTCACTGAGCAGTTACTGGTAGTAACACTACTATCGGGAACTAACAATTTATCGATTGTGGTGACTGTTTCAGACACAGTTACCGTTTTCCGGCAGTGCCCATCTACACTTCACGACAATAGGTTAATTCAGAGTAGTACCTGGTCGTTCTGTAGTCATAACTGCCATATTAAGTGCTTTGTAGAGAAAGAACGCATTTAATACCAGCCAAATTGAGTATAACCCGAGCACATTCGTAGGTAAAGTGCGTCACCACAAATGATTCGTCCCGCCCCGCCGCGATGTTCTAGTGGCTATTCGGATATTCGACATATTATAACGCAAGGAGCTTACCATTGTTCGATAAAATGGTTTGATAGTCCTAAATCAAATGGATCAATACTTTATAAAGTTGATCCACACAGAAAAGTTTTAATAGCGACAAATCTCCCACGACACCTAGAGACATTAATCAAACTTGAATGGGAGGTATACCATACACAAACAGCTTCCTGCACAAGATACATCGATCCAACGCCCCGGAATGCCATTGTGGTCATGCAGAAGAAAATGTTTGCCATATGCTTTTGGAGTGCGTTAAATACGCGAACGAAAGAGAAAAATTAACGAACGAATTACCAAGTTTCGACAGACAGCCCCTGACTTTAAAGAAATTACTCGGGCCGTCATGGCTTGAGACGCATCTTCAGAAAAAGGCGAACATCTTCCTGACAGACTTTTTAGTGGAGACCGGACCGGATAAGCGCCTGTGATAGACAGCCAGGGATTGATATATATGAAGTGTGTTAGTGCATATAGTGACAGTATAAAACGAAGGTGTGCGTGTGAACAGTTTATGATAATGTGAACTGCTAGAAGAAAACTGTGTATTGGCATGATATTTGAGCTGTTTTCAGTGTGCTAGTATTTTTTGTTGGATTGGCAATTTTTTGTTACCATTCAGTATTATTCTTTTTTTTTTCGCGGCAGCACTTCTTGATATATGGTAGCCGAGGCAATACGGACCTCAACCTCTCCACAGCCAAACAGTTAGAACAGAACCGAACAGAACAGAACAGAACAGGAGCTAGGCTACGAGAACTTAATTGGGGGATGGGGGAGGTGGGGAAGGGGCGCTGACAGATTGGGGGGGGGGGGGCGATCACTCTCCCAATGCCCCCGCCCCCCCCTTGTGGATCCGTCAATGGTCAATCTCCAGTGACTGGGACAAACATTTTCTTTCAGTACAAGAGACGTGCAGTACGCCCGGAAAGAAAAAAAAAAAGCCCATGCCTAATGGGATTTTTCTAGGTGCTTTTTTCTAGGTGATTTTTCTAGGGCTCTAAAACACTTATTGGCCCATTTTTAGAAAAATATTTGGTGTTTGTGGACGCATTTGAATGGGTGTAGCGTTTTTAGAGTCTTTCTTCCTATGCTGTTCAGGATGCTTGTTACATGAGCACAGTTAATTAACGTGATTGTAGTCACAAAGCTTCTTTTGCAGAAGTTATCATGTCGGTGTCGCTGACTATGATTGAAAAAAGACAACGTTGTCTGTGAGTGAAAATTCGAGATGAGCGCCAATCAATGAATAATAAAAGGTTTGATTGGAGCGAGAAGCCAACCCGAGCCTACTGCTAGCGACCAGGTGCCATACCAGAAAGCTGCTATTGTTTTCTTATTTCACCGTATTTACTGCAAATGTGCGTAATGTACATACACGTCAAACAAAATGCACAGAGCAGCTTCCACAAATTGCAGAGGAAGAGGTTTTAAATAACACTGTGTTCTGAAAAGGTATTAGAACCGTGTATTTTATGAATAGTGCATACGAGTCCCGGGGGAACTGTAGGTTTTGATAAATGTCATTCAGCTGTACAACCATCTGCATGAAATGCAACTGCGGTAATAACGTTGAATCCGCATGAATATAACGTGAATATTCCATAAATTACGTAAGAGCATGCCCGCATGCCTAAATTTCTTTTTGAATCATGCAAGTTTCAGTTTTTTTTTGTGTCCACTACGACAAGTCACTCTAACGTGTTCCGTTTCAACCATTTCATTATCATTCCTCGAAAATGTAATGGACCCGATACAGTGTCCCTTCTTCTTTAATAGCGTTTGTTCTATGAAACGTCATGTTTAATTTCAATTGACTAAATTAGAATGACACGAACAACAGTTTTTTGTGGGACTAATTATTACAAACTAAGTAGGCACTTGTCAGTCCTGGTGTACTTCAACAAAAACGATATTGTTCTGGATTAGCATGCAAGCACCAACCGGACGAGTTTACTGCTGCATCCTGCAGTGAGATTCGAGATAAACTGCCCCTCTTTGCCTTCGCAATTTATTTTGAAAGGACAACCGACTGCAGGTGGCGTGATCAGAGCTTGAGTGCACCCGCTAGTGAGGGAAAGAAGGGTGACCTCCAACCTGTCGAGCTCTGGCAGAACCGTCTGCGGCAAAGAATTTCCGATCTTCGCCGTGCTGTAGCCGGAAGTCTTGAGGATGACTCACCCAGAGGGAGCGTCGGTGGCGTGAGCATCGCAAAGCGGGTCCGGAATTCACGCACCTTCCGCTGCACCGCACGCCCATCTCTCTCTATCTCAGTGCATGCCGTGTTTGTTTTTCTCTTTTTGGACGTCGCAAGAGCAGTGATGTAGGTTTGTGAGCGACTGCAGAGGGAGGAGGGGCAGCGATGCCACACGATGAGACCATAGCATTGGAATCGGTCGCTAGCGCTACTTAAAGTTGTCGTCAAGGCCATGGATTGCGTGGAATAGATTTGGAGTCTACTTTTTCTTTTCAAACGTGTGCGTACCATAGATCTAAAGCGCGTTGAAAAATAGCGTGTAGAATTGCTGCCATAAGCAAATTTCTATAAAAGTGAGACGCTTTACATGATAACTTCATGTTAGGGTTGTTCATATCACGGGACGTCCAAAATATTCTATAGCCTGTGTCGCTCAAGACATATGGCAAAGCCTAAGCGTATGGTAGGGAAGAGGGAAATAATTTTCTTAAATCTCTTATTTTTGTTGCTGTTATTTTTTGACGAGTTTAGGCAAGAATTTTTTTCAGCGGTATTGTTCTGGCCTTACTCTTGTTAAGCCTTATTGAGAAAATATTAGGTGAATCTTTTTGTAGAAATATTTCTTATAACCTGCCTGCCCAAACTAGGTTGCACTTAACTTCATACCCACGCTTTTGGTAACATTTCGTTAATTAGCAAACCGGGCATGTTCCTGGTTAACCTCCCTGCCTTCTCTCTTGTTGTTCATCTCTCCCACCCCCCCTCCTAGTGTTATGTTGTGTTTCACCTCTTCATAAATTGCAACCCGCCGTGGTGTATCTAGGCCGTGGTGGCCGCATTTTCAAATATTGCTGAAATGCGTGAAGCTTAGATTGAAGTATTTATAGTGAGATGAACTTTGAAGACACCATAGAGGCTCAGAATTTCGGTAGTTTTCCACTACTGCACCCCTCGTGAATATATCTGTGTTTCGAAACGTTAACCCCCAATAATTGTTATTGTGCACGTTTATGCATTATCGCTCTTTCTGGATGCAGCTCACGTAAAAATTAATTCAGGTCAAATAACGATGAAAAACAGAATTCACTGTATCTTTCATGTTGTAGCGATTTCACTGCAAAAAATTTCTGTTTAGACTATTGAAGCGGTGAGGCTTCTGCTGAAAGACGGAAGAAACACAGCAGTTCTAAAATCACCGAAAGTATGTAGTGCTCGCGAGCCACTCCTTCGAACGCCGTCATTCCCTTCTACACGCGTGTTGATCACTCGGCAGAAGTTCGAGTGCAAGGTAGGACCTGCCAGTTCACGGCTGCCAGCCTAACCTGTCGCAACGGCGCCTCCAACACTTCGACCACCACCGTACAACACCTGCGCTGCACTGCGACTACACTCAACTAGGTAGGCATTCGTGAACTAAGTTCTAATAATGAATGAACCATTATGGGTAGCTGGCCTAGTAGGTGTGCATGTTGAAGAAGAGAATGAGTGAAACATAACAACGACAATATATATATATATATATATATATATATATATATATATATATATATATATATATATATATATATATATATATATATATATATATGACGTAAGAAGGCAGAGATGGTTAGGAAAAGTAGATGAGGAAGAAGTGAGCATAGAATAAACATGGCGTATGAGCCGGGCCACGTCGCCCATTCATCATAGCGTCACACGAGTCGACAGGATGAAGACCTCCCAGCCACTTCATCAGTGTCTCATCATCGACGCAGTTCTACACAAGACGCTCTGACCGTACATTGACTACCGAATCATCGCCTAGGAGGACAACGACCAGCACCATGACAGAACCATCGGCTGACCTCGACATCCCCAAGTACACCGGATCAGCGGACGACGAACCCGTACAGGACTGGTTCGACCTGTTCGAGCTCCACGCTACCGCTGCATCATGGTCGGAACGGGAGATGGTCACCAACTTTACCGACTACGTCACTGGTGAGGCTTTTAAATTTTACCTCACCCACATATTCGACAACGACGAATCATGGCAAAAAATCAAAGAAGAAATGATCATTCGATTTAAAGATTACGATGAGGATTCACTTACAACCGGTGATCTGAAGGCAATAGATCTCAGTTGTCACAACCACCAGCAGTCTTCAAGCACTAAAACAGCCAAATCGAGTCGGCAGGATGAAGACCTCGCAACCACTTCATCGCCCGGCCATCATCATCGAAGACCTCAGCGAGACGCAGTGACTGAACGCGGACATCCAAGACCACCAAGCATCATGACAGCAGCATCAGACGACCTTCCCATCCCCAAGTACACCGGAGCAGCGGACGATGGACCTGTACAGGACTGGTTCGACCTGTTCGAGTTCCACGCTACCGCTGCATCTTGGTCGGAACGGAAAATGGTTACGAACTTCAGCGACTACGTCACCGGTGAGGCATTTAAATTTTATCTCACCCACATATTTGACAACGACGAGTCTTGGCAAAAGATCAGAGAAGAGATGATTGCCCGTTTTAACGACTACGACAAGGACTTTCTCATTACTGGCCATCTGCATACAACCACACGCGGCCGTCACAGTCCACGCTTATTTCTCAAGAAACGTAGCTTTCCACCAGGTTTCCCTTCACGAAAGCCGGTATTTTCAAAGTCGCCGCTCCTCCACACGACGCGAGACGTTGCTTACCCACCTCATGCACTTCATTTTTCGTCTCAAATACGTGGTCCACCACCCGGTTTTCCATCACGCGGCTCTTCAAGCGTTCCTGACGCTCACCGTTTGCCTCATAAAGACACCATGTTCACAATAGACGTGTTGACACACCGAGAAAATACCCAGTCGAGCCATGCTCCTTCCGCACAGGTTCATGCATCACCGCCCGGTGCATACACACTCGACAGTCGAAGCAACACCGAAGGGTTAGGCACATCGAATGTCAGACGCTGCCATGCGCAAGAGCCTCTCGTAGTGAACAGTGCAGAAAAAGCTTCTGAAGAACTTTCTGTCAACTCTGAAGCATCATCTTCATTGCCTGAATTGCATGACAACTGCTCAAAGACTACCAGCTGCCGACTGGAGACACAATCAGGTTGTCATGAAAACCAGCGCGATGTTCAAGAAGGGCTTCCACCGCGATATGGTCCACAACAACGTCAGGAACGCCAGCGAAAGCAAGTCCGCGAATCGCAGACACTCCAACGGACACACCAACAAGGACGACGACGCAAAGCAAACCTCTTAAAACAAATTCAAGAAGCCAGGCAACTTCGCATAAAGGATCGGCGCCAGAAACGCATTTGGCGCAAAATGTCAAGACTGCGCCTAAGATTACAGCACCGAAACCTCAGGAAACACCGAACAAGACAAGAAGTTAGCAGTTCTACCATGCAAAGATTCAGACACCATCCCATTAGTTTACGACCACGGAGCCAACGCCACAGCGAACTACGAAAGAGACTGAACGTTATAATTTGTACAACGCACGAACATAGACATAATTCCTTGAACTTCCGTTCTTGTACACGCAGGCTGCAAGCACTAATTCTGTCTCAGCCGCGACACAGAATACAGCGTGTACGACAGAGCATTCGGCGCCTACGACATTCGACCTTCAAGTGCTCCAAGGACTTCCAACCTTGTTCGTTCCTCGCAGCTGCTCAAGTCATGTCATGGTCAGTGCAGTTTTGCAAGACGCGGTTACCATCTCCAGAACGCAACAGCCAACCTCGCCCACCAGAGCTCCCCCATTCACCGGACTGCCGTACTCATTTCTGAAGTTTTGCGAGTTTACGGAACACCACTGGGACATGAAACCAATTGTGCATTTTGACATTTTTGACTTCTCAACCTTGCCGTGTTTACTTTTTCTTGTTAGTAATCCATGCCTTCTTTCGGGGGGAGGGGGAATCGTGTAACGTATGAAGCGATGGTTGGTAGAAGCCGAGGAGGAAGAAGTGCAGAGTAGAATAAACATGGTGTATGAGCCAGGCCACGTCTCCCAGTCACCGTAGCGTCACATATATATATATATATATATATATATATATATATATATATATATATATATATATATATATATATATATATATATATATATATATATATATATATATATATATATATATATATATATATATATATATAGTGAGCGCGCCGACTATTTGCTTCGTCATCTTCATCTGTACACCCAAAAACCATTGTAATCATTATCATCGTTAGACGCGCGGGCTTCACTGCTTGTGGCTCTGGCACCTGTGCTGGAGAATACAACGGTAGTTTTATCGTACCTGACGTCGTTTCACAAGTGGTGGAGCGTGCTGTGATTTAAAAGCCCTCGTGCTCTACCTGTCACCCCTGGAGCTCCGGTCTGGTCGACGGCTGTGCTTGTCAACAGTAATGGTGCAGAACGACCCATGGCACCCCCTGCCACCTTCGCACCACCCGATCAGCCTGCTGGGCCTCACTACACCACGCGTACACCACAACGAGACCCTCCGGTATTTCATGGCCTTCGCGGAGAAGATGTCGAAGAGTAGCTGGATAATTACGACAAAACAAGCGCTTGTAATCATTGGGACGAGGCCAACAAACTGCGCTATGGCACCTTTTACCTCAAGGTGGTCACTAAGACATGGTTCCAAAACCATGAACGTGACTTTCCCGATTGGAATACATTCAGGGTGCAACTCCGGCAGATTTTCGGCACGTCAGCAGGATGCTCCGAAGCAGCCAAACAGAGACTTGTCACCCGAATTCAAGAGCCAGACGAATCCTATACATCCTATATTGAAGACGTGCGGGCTCTTTGTCGTCGAGATCAATGTGACATACCGGAGGCCGACCGCATCCGTCAGCTACTGAAAGGCGTCAACTCTGTCGCTTTGAATGATCTCGTCATACATACCCCCCCCCCCCCCCATTCAATTCAAGACGTCATCACTACGTGTCAACGTCTAGACGCGCTTTATTCCGTGCGCCTTCCACAGGCCTCTTGTGACACCCGCTTTACCGGGGAGCCTGAATTACGAGCTCTTATTCGCATGATTGTCCGAGAGGAACTTCACGGTATTGTTCCGGGCAGCCCCACCATTTCCTCTGTCCGCCCTCCTGCTTCAAACCTGCGTGACGTTATAAGGGACGAACTGGCATCGATGATAAGCGTCGCACAGGCCCCGTCTCCTGTGCCGTTTCATGCACCTTCGTATGCCGTAGTTGCATCACGGACCTCTGCATCAGTTTCATCTGTGCCTGATGACGTTGTATGCGACCGTTTGGCTTCGACGGCCGCGCAGGCGCCCATGTGACCACACTACCCTACCTGGCGTCCTCCGCACCTCGTCTGCTTTTACTGTTGCATACAGGATCACATATCCCGCTTCTGCCGCCACCGCCAGCTGGATGAATGACGTGGAAATTCAGCGTATGAGTGAGACTTTGCCCCAAGATCCGATGCCTGCATTCCCGTGCCGTATCGAGCCTCTTCACAGCGTTCGTCATCACCTCCAGAGTCCCGAGGCTTGCCCCGTTCTTCTGCTCATCTCGCTACCGTTCTCCGTCACCATTTTGGCATTTGTCGTCACCCTTTCGTCCTGCTCCAACCTCTCTGGACAGCCACCCGGAAAACTAGAGGCTGCTGGTTCTGGAGGGGAAACTGCCCGTCATCGAAACGCAACATGTCCTCCAACTCGCCAGCAAATTTACTGCCTGTTTGTGTTGAAGGTGTTTCTGTTGACGCTCTTATAGACACTGGCGCTGTCATTTCGGTCATTCATCGCGAATTGTATATTCATTTACGGAAAGTGCAGACTCCTTATGTTGGTCCTATGTTGCGCGGGGCTAATGACGATCTTATTTGTCCTACCGGACAGTGTACTGCTCGCGTGCTCATCGACGGAATCCGTCACCATGTAGAGTTGGCTCTGCTTCCTTCGTGCGCTCACCAGATCATATAGGCTGGGATTTTCTATCGACTGCGTTGTCACTTCGTGTGGTCAACCTCTTATTCGTCTTGCGGACACTAACCATTATTCTCCTTCGAATTTTTCGTCACCCTACCTTGTTACAGCTGTGGATTTTCACCTGCCTTCTGGTCAAGAGCGCCTTCTTACGATCAGATCACGAGACATCATAGACGGTGACACAGTGGCTATCCATTGCCAGCGCTGCATTCTTCGCGGAATCGCCATTTCCTCTTGCCTAGTGCGTTTCTCCTGTGGTTATGCAATCATTACCGCCTACAACACGACACCTGAACCACTACTGCTGCCAGAGGTGACTACTGTGGTCAGCATTCTTGAGGAAGCATCGGTATGCGTCGTCACTGGTTTAACTGGCTTCTCCTCACCACATTGTCTACCCACACGGTGTCCATCTCGCGCTATTAAAGCCACTGTGAGCACAGACCTTAATCTGACCGAGACTGATGCCTTGCTCACCGTGTTAATGAAACACAAAACCTGCTTCGACGTTTATTCTGATGGCCTTGGGCAAGCAACCGTGGCCGCTCGTCGCATCGACACAGACGGATCCCGTATTGTTCGCCACCACCCTTACCGTGTATCATCTTCTGAACGCAAGCTTATAGAAGAACATGTTGAAGACATGCTCGCACGCAACGTTATCAGGCCTTCAGCAAGTCCATGGTCATCTCTTGTTGTACTAGTGAAAAAGAAAGATTGCTCGGTGCGATTCTGCGTCGACTGTAGAGTGCTTAACAAGATTACCCGTAAGGACGTTTATCCTATGCCTTGGATCGACGACGATTATAATACATTACAAAGTGTCGAGTACTTTTAAAGTCTTACGCTTTGGTTATTGGCAGAACCCCATGCACGAGTCCGATAAAGAGATGACTGATTTTACCACACTTGTTGGACTCTTCGAATTCAATGTAATGCCTTTTGGCTTATGCAATGCTCCTGCCACATTTAAACGCGTGATAGATACGGTACTGCGGGGCTGGAAATGGAAGACCTGCCTCTGCTATCTGGACGACATCATCTTTTTGTACAGCTTCTCACAGCATCTAGAACGGCTAGACGAAGTTCTAACGTGTCTAGCTAAGGCAGGTCTGCAGCTCAACACTAAGAAGTGTCGGTTTGCCAGCCGCAGCATCAAGGTTTTAGGTCACGTCGTCAGTAAACATGGCATTGAGCCCTATCCCGACCTTCGCAGCTTCCTTGGCTTAGCGTCATACTTGCACCGCTTTGTGCGTGATTTCGTCACTATCGCCACTCTTCTGCACAAACTTCTGACCACAAACGCCTCTTTTATCGGCATGTTTGGATGCCTGTGAAACTTCTTTTCACACTCTCAAGCGGTGCCTCTCATCACGGCCAGTGCTCCACCATTTCAACCCTGCAGCACCTACTGTTCTACAGACTGATGCTAGTGGACTTGGCATCAGTGTGGTCCTGCTTCAGCAAAACGATGCCTCCAAAGAACAAGTCGTGGCCTATGCCAGCCGTACTCTTTCTCCTGCTGAGGCAAATTACAGCATAACCAAACAAGAATGCCTCGCCATCGTGTGGTCTGGGCAAAAGTTTCGGCCCTTCTTATACGGCTGGCATTTCACAGTCGACCATATTGCTCTGTGTTGATTATCGACTCTCATGAATTGGTCGGAACGCCTTAGCCTTTGAGTGCTACGTTTCCGGGAGTATGACTACAGCGTCACATATAGGTCATGTCGGCAATACCAAGATGCTGCCATCTGTTCGTCACTGACCAGCCAAGCGACCAAGCAGACGGCTGTTGGTCCGAAAGAGTTTATTGCCTCGGCGGACCTTCTTTCATCAACAGATTTCGGATCTCTCCAACATGCCAATCTGTACTCCTTCAGAATCATCGATCGGCTGACTGGCTTATCCCGGGCTCCAAATAGCCGGTTAAGACGACAGCTTGCAGGCTTCAAACTTCAAGACGGAAAATTATGTGGCCAAATTTACCATCCTCTCGCTAACCAATGGGTCCCGGTCGTTCCTCGCTCACTTCGTATCCAGGTTTTACAAGCTTTTCAAGATGACGTGACAACAGGGCACTTAGACTTTCACAAGACTTACGACCGCATAAAGACTCACTGCTTCTGGCCTCGACTTTCCACTTGAGTGGCCAAGTACGTCGGTTTGTGTGCGTCATGCCAGCACCGAAAGCGTACCATGTCTCCTCCAGCGGGGCCGTTGCAACCTCTCCCGTGTCCGTCCACACCCTTTGAATTGGTGGGCATCTATTTATATGAACCACTCCCTCTTACTCCCACCGGGCACCGTTGGATTGTTACTGCCGTCGATCACCTTACTCGAAATGCGGAGCCGGCAGCTCTTCCCTCTGGTGCTATCTACGATGTCGCCAATTTTATTCTGCGTGCCTTGATTTGGCGCCATGGCGCTCCACGTGTGCTCCTTAGTGATCGTGGCAAGACATTTTTTTCCCAAGTTCTTGCGCAAGTCCTCCAGGCATCATCCACAAGACCACATCAGCCTACCATCCGCAGACGAATGTTCTGACAGAGCGTCTTCATCGAACTTTGTCCGATATGATCTCGATGCATATTCAACAAGATCATAAAAACTGGGACCCTTTACTTCATTTCGTCACATTCGCATACAATACTGCCATACAACGTACGACGAATTACAGTCAATTTTCCCTCGTGTATGGCCGTTCACCGACTTTCGTTCTGGACACCAACTTTTTGTCCACGTCCTCTGCTCCATCTTCTTCTTTACCAGAAGAGTATTCTGCTCGCGTCACCCATTGCCGTGAAATCGCCCGCACCAACACCGCTACAATTCAGGACAAGAGGAAAGTCGGTATTGATGAGAAACGACGGGTTGTTACATTTCGCCCCGGCGAGGAAGGGCTCCTGTGGACACCTGTTTTTGTACCTGGGCTCTGTGAAAGATTCCTTCACAGGTATCTCGGTCCATACACCGTCCTGGAACAAACAATTGATGTGGATTATCGCGTTGCTTCTGTCAGCGCGGCTCCTGACCGTCGTCACCACAGGACTGAGATTGCTCATGTATCTCGACTGAAACGAAATATTCGGCGTGCCACCCTCTCTATCTTGCTGCCCTCTTTTGCGAAAAGGGGGGGGGGGATAGAGTGAACGCTGACTATTTGCTTCATCATCTTCATCTGTATACCCCAAAACCATTGTAATCACCATCATCGTTAGACGCGCGGGCTTCGCTGCTTGTGGCTATCGCGCCTGTGCTGAAGAAAGAATACAACGGTCGTTTCATCGTACCTGACGTTGTCTCACAATATATATATATATATATATATATATATATATATATATATATATATATATATGGTGGGGTGAAATTCAATGGATCCGGTGGAAAATGCGGTAGAAAATGAGGTCGACAAACGTGCGAAAAAACACTAGTTTTACTAACGTTTCGGCAAGTGGGCCTGCCTTCGTCGGAGTGAATGGTTACACATGGCACACAGGGCACATATATAAGCCGCTTCTTTGCGTATTACACGGCTAAGTCATTATCAGTAGTTTAGAAAACAAGATTATATATCACCAAAGGTACGCGGCTATAGTGCATATACAGCTGAAAACGCGTATCATTATACAATAGTGAATTGGCACGTATTAGATACCCTACAACTTGTGTGGAATGAAACAGGTCAGCAATTCCGTGCCAATTCACTATTGTATAATGATACGCGTTTTCAGCTGTATATGCACTATAGCCACGTACCTTTGATGATATATAATCTTGTTTCCTAAACTACTGATAATGACTTAGCCATGTGATACGCAAAGAAGCGGCTTATATATGTGCCCTGTGTGCCATGTGTAACCATTCACTCCGACGAAGGCAGGCCCACCTGCCAAAACGTTAGTAAAACTAGTGTTTTCTCGCACGTTTGTCGACCTCTTTTTCTACCGTATATATATATATATATATATATATATATATATATATATATATATATATATATATATATATATATATATATATATATATATATATATATGACAGAAAGATACTTCTAATACTACGTTTTGTGCCCAAGTATGCCTAAATTGTAAATAATGCTTTGACGGACAATGTAATCAGGTCAAATGCATTTACGTAGATCAACCCGAAAATAGCGACTCGCGTATAACATAACCATTTTTATTTGTCGAATACCCAAGTACTCATTAGTGGCAGAGATTATTAAGAGAACACCACGTAACGAAGAATGAAGTAACATTAAGCGATAGTTCGTGCCTAGCATCTGAAGTTGATAGGAGCACCTGAAACGCCTTTAGGGGTAACATCTCTACGTGCCACAGACAAAATGACATCATCATCGGCTGATACGCACGTGTCAGGATAACCACGACTAGCTGTACGATTCGGCTTTAACGCCGTGAATTAACAATAATGCTTGCTTGTAAGCGAAAAACAATAAAAATTTTTTGGAGAAGGGGCGTTATTACTAAGTGGGTTTCTCGGTTTCTGTATAGTTAAATGTAAAACTTGACGATGAAGGCACGCGTAGAGGGGTCGATTTTTGTGGTACATTGGTAATTGCTGTGGTCGAGGCACACATATTGATCTGGACAATAAATCATTGAAGCTTTTGGAACTCGACACTTGTCCAGTGTTTTACATTGTTCACATCAGCGAACGCACAGGGGGAGGGGTGGTCGCACCCTCCTATCGAAACCTGTGAGGGGGTGCAGAGTCTGCCCCATGCATTGACTTAATAGGGAGGGTCGACGAAGCTTCACCCCCCCTCCCCGAAGGGGAAGCCCGGGCACGTGTATGACTCCTCGTTCAACGTTTCTGCCACGCTGCGCTTCAATAACACTAACTAGCACAGGACTCCGAAATACATGGTAGAATGCGTCAGTGCTTGTTCATTTTTGTTCATGCTGGATCAGCAATATGAGCTCATAATTTTTTGATAGACTCTTCAAAACTTTGATAATAACTGATGATATCAATTGCGCAGAACTTTATTTGGTGTAACGTTTCACTGTCTTGCGCTTTTATGCACGCCCAAAACGAAAGCAATTCATTATTAGACGCTACGCTAACGTTTAGGTTATGACGCCTTTTTTTTGCTTCTTTTTAGTACTATAGTTGTCAAGCATATAGCGTAGATTTCTGGGAAAGTTCGTTCATAGTAAGAAGAAACCAGCGAAAAGTCACACGAGGACATTGAAGAACAGCCGTGCATGACAAGCGCTGGACTTACAAGTGAATGCTCATTGCATAATCGCGCACACAACCTCCATCCCATGAAACAGCAGCGCATTCTTAAAAAGAACCATCTGATCCATGCTTGGCTCAGATCTCAGTGTTTGTGCGGTTTTTCGATGGTTTCTTCTTCCTAATATAGTTGTAATTGGCGAAATGTCTTGGTTTTTCGAGCGTATGAAGGTTCTTGCGGTGACGTCATAGACGCACAATGGCCGTGACGTCTTGGCAGCTATTCGAAATGGCGACTTAGCTGACGTCAGGGCAGTATCACTGAACGATTAGTCAGCTTCAGTGTGATGCTGACATATCTGGGCTTCGTGCGTGAATAGCGAAAGAACAAGCATGTGATATAATGATGACACTAACGTGACAACAAAAAATTATGCGTCCCACCTTGTTGGTGCTCCAACATAACAGTTTCAGTGACGTCAGTACAAGCCATCGATTGTTGTTCATGGTGAATTACCCCGGTGTTTATTCAAGCTAGTTTCTTAGTGTCTGCAACAGTGTTCCATTTGCTACATAGCTCGCTTGAGTTGGCCACGAAGAAAGAAAGCGCATAGGAGCACATACAAGAGGCATTACTAAATTTGGATGGCTACATGCTGGAATACACGGAAAGAAAGATGCAGAAACACAGTACTCTACCTGTTCAAACATGAGGGAAATATACATGGGCGTTAATAAAGAGACCTGAAAGGTGTTTGAGAAACGCGGAACGGGTGAAAGGAAAGAAATCTATAACTCTACGCGGGAAGGCTCGACTATTTGATATCCATGTTCGATTGTACTACATTTTCGCATCTTATGTTAGGCTGCATAACATTTCATACCCTGCCCGCCGCGGTGGTCTAGTGGCTAAAGTACTCGGCTGCTGGCCCGCAGGGCGCGGGACCGAATCGCGGTTGCAGCGGCTGCATTTTCGATGGAGGCTAAAATGGTGTAGGCCTGTGTGCTCAGATTTGGGTGCATGTTAAAGAACAACAGGAAGACAAAATTTCCGGAGCCCTCCACTACGGCGTCTTTCATAATCATATGGTGGTTTTGGGAACGTTAAACCCCGCATATAAATCAAATCAATCAACATTTCATACCCTTCTTTTGATTGTATGTTTTTAATTGCATACTTTGTCTGCTAATCAGGAAGGAATAACCGACCTCTGGAACTGAACCGACCTCTGCAATGCATCATTTCAATAAAAAAGTAAGGTGTGGATTGTGGAGAACGAAGAAATGGTTCATAATCCGGTTGATATTGGAAAAATAAACGGAGCTTGATAGGCTGTGAAGGGTAGATAAATATTGATATAATCAGGGACATTCATATAACTTTGTTACAGAACTTCATGAAGAGAAAATTTAAAACAGAGCACTAAATATTTCGGAAAAGAAATGCAGCCCGTTAGGATGCCGCTGTCGTGTTGATAGATGCCCCAGGACCCGAAGACACTAACGAACGTACAAAAGTTTATTGCAGCACTGTTGGTTTATTTGGAGCGATGGTATACCATAAGGTATGTACAGAAATACCGCACTGTTTTGCCCGGTATGTGGCTGTCTCACTATGCTAGGCCTGGATCAGCCACCGCAATAATCGCATGATGATACCTTGCGCATCAAGTAGTTCGAGCACCTAAAACGTTTTTGGATCGATGTACATTTCAACACGGAATGGCTAAGACCGTAAAATGACACGATTACAGTCGCTGGGACACCTTTCTATCAGAATGAATTGAAATATTACGTGTGCAATACGGTGTGCTCGCCCCACATCATGAAACCATTCTCGCGCTACGAAAGTTCAACTTTTCGAAAGTCAATATTTACAACTTTTTGCTGAGTAGTGAACTCTGGCTTCAGGCGTGGTTACTTCAGAAAGAAGGTGGTAGAATAAGAACAAAACCTTTATTTCGCGCATGCATTGCTTTTGCAGCATGGTGCATCCATTCTTCTGAGTGTGGGTATAATTTCTGACAGCAACCGTCGCTTGATCTTGCCGAATCCACTCCTCGGAATGGCGTCAACGAAGAAAATACCACCATCTAGTGGCTGAGCTGTGGGAAGACGTTCTGCAAAAAAAAAAAAAAATACGGCGTTATTGCTGTGTACAATTGCACTGAGCTCATTTATTTAATATCCACGGCAAAGACCTGCTGCAACACTTGTGCTTCAAAATAATTACATCGCAGCCACCCAAATTAAAGTTGAGTTTTCTGATTAATAGTACGGCTTTCAAGAGGCCAAAAGGAATAGAAGCCTAAGCCCAAGAATGGAAGAGAAGGAATATAGAGAATGCAGGTAGGTTAACTAGACTAAGTCCAGTTAGCTACCCTACATGTGGAGAGAGAAAATAAAGTGGTAAAAGAGGGAGAGAGAGAAAGAGATACACATTGCACAACATGAACACACATAGTACAGGGTTCCACAGGCAACAATACTGAGCGACCGACTGTTAAACCCTGAAGCCTTAGGAACCTTTTCTTTCAATATAGCTGGAGGGATGCACCATGATTATATCCGCTTCTTTGAAGGTACCGATGAGGTCGCTATGGAAAAAGGTGAACACTAACAGTGCGCGGCTGGAACCAAAGGAGGTATGATGATGAAATTATAGCAAATGTGGTGGATATTAGGAACATCTGCGCGAAGTCTCACATGAAGGATGCGCTATGCAAGTTCCTATTGGTTGGCGGTGCAGTGGCGTCATGCACGTAACGCCTTAGTGCAACAGTGAAATGGGAAACATTTATAACAGTCGTTGATAAAAATGCACGTTTGTTCATTCTTGCTGAGCCCAGGGCTCAGCAACATCTTCAGGTGGAGGGCCAATTGACAATAAGCCCACAGAGTGGGGGGCCGGATGCGGAATCGAGGGGGATGGGTTGGTAGGGGGCTTCGCAGGTGCAAAGAAAAAATGACAAATTGGCACAATTCTACAAAAATTTATTGAAAATCACGTTTACTTTGAGCACGCCTGTCACGGACCCATAATAAAACATAGCTAACAATTAGCGAAAAAGTCATTTTAGGTCGAAACTTTCATGTTGGCATTTTATATATGAGAAGGGAAAAGTTGAGGGGCTCTACGTCGTCCTGATCACCACATAAAACTGCCCCATGGGCCGCATGCGACCCACGAGGCAGTTATATGTGTCACATTTAAAGATTCTAGTTGGAAACAGCAAACCTCGCGTCCCTTAAGCCTGCCTATACTCGTGCATTGAATCAATCTAATTGTTGAAATGCTGTGTCAACTGCGCATCACTGTCGTCTGAGTGGCTTGGGTATATCATTCGACGTAGCAACGTTTGCTGTATAGTTAACAATGGCCACTTTGTTTTTGAAATGAGCCACACCCACATTAGCAGTTGTGAATTCCTTCAAGTACCTAGGACCTCACCTGTCTCAACATTTCTCTTGGACGGATCATGTAACCCACAGTATCAATGCAGCGAACAAAATGCTTGGTTACTTTCACCATAATCTTCTCATGGCACAGTCACGCGTACGATTACTTCCCTATATAACATTCTTGTGGCCTAAACTTGAAGATGCCTGTGCTTCTTTGACCCCCACCAATAATATCTCACTAAATCTCTCCAATTGGTCAAGATTCGCTCCGCTAGATTTAATCTTTCTGAGCGCTCGTATCACACAAGCGTTTAGTCTCCAACGTCTAAACTGGAGCTATAGTATACCTCTTGCCTCTCGTCGTCGCATCTCGTGTGCATATGCCTCTACCACAGAATCTTTCACATCACGTCTCGTGACAGGCGGTTGATTCAACTGACTCATCGTACGTCCCGAACAGGCCACCTGAATGCAGTAATTACACGCCTTACCCGCACCACTACATTCCATCAGTTGTTCTTCGTCCGAACTGCCCGAGTTTGGAATGGCCTTCGAGGAGATGATGCACTTGTCCGTGACCCAGCGCGCTTCGTGTCTAACTATCGAACACATAGTATAAATATGTGGAACTTCTTTCTTCGTACTTACGTTTTTAAATAGATTTTCTTTTGTATTTAAAATTCGCATTTTCTTATTTTGTCTGTTGTTGTTTATTGTATTTTTTCGCCTTTCTATTTTTTGTTCTTACTTCCAACGCCCACCCCTCATGCATTGTCTCTCGGGACCCTTGATGTACTAATAAATAACATGAAATGAAATTTGAAAGCAAACTGTAGTGCTGTTGAGCCTGAAGACGCAGGTGTGATTCCCGGCCGCGCCGGCCGTATTCTGGGGGGGAGGGGGGGAGCGAAATGTAAAAGAACCAGATTACACAGATTTAGTTACGCGATAAGGAATGCCATAAATTCATAGTTAATCCGGAGTTCTTCTGAGCACTCGTATTCGGAGTGCCTGAATAGCAAGTCATTTTCTTGGCAATTAAAAGCCGAGAAGCTACGATAGAGAGATTTTCTACTGTTATTCTGCTGTCGGATGGAAAATGAAGGAGCGTCATCAATGTATTTGCTATAGTGAAGAAGAGAAATTGTTCAAGGAACTGATTTGTTTGCAACACACGACCGAATTAATTCAACATACGAGTAAGTGTCAGAAACCATAGATGACATGTTTTGTTGGTTTTAATTATATTTTGCAACTATGACATCACTTGATAGCATTTAGAACGGTCAAAACCGCCATTTCTGCCGATGACCGTCCGAACCTATTCGATGAACGTGTGTTGGGACTCTACTGACGGAAAGGACATTTTTTTGTGTTTCACTTCAATTCATTTCTGTCCTAATTACTACACTAGAGTTAGCAGCCACGACAAAGACCCGTGCTTTCCACGCCTTAAATATCTTTTGGATTCATTCGCTAAAATGTGCCACCCCTACAAGTGGTATCACTAACTTCTAAATTGATCCTACTATGTTCATTGTTACCTTTAGTCAAGGTAATATTATTTCTTATGAACAGTATTCGAGACATTGAAGCAACTCCGAAGTTCATCACAA
The DNA here is from genome assembly GCF_013339725.1 of Rhipicephalus microplus. Lineage (NCBI taxonomy): Eukaryota > Metazoa > Arthropoda > Arachnida > Ixodida > Ixodidae > Rhipicephalus > Rhipicephalus microplus. The sequence goes on from NC_051167.1 coordinate 148,362,605, forward strand.
AGCAGAATAAAAACATAGAATTATGCTTAGTTTCGCACCTTTGACGAAGGCCTTAATCTTCTCGGCGAGACTTTCGCTCGGGATTTCGTCTTTCCGAATGACAATAATGGCGGCAGGAAACTCGGGGTTCGGCATAACAGCCGCCTCGATGACGTCGGGGTGGAATGAGAGGCACTCCTCCATCTGGGGTAGTCCGGCCCAAACGTTATTCGCTGATACGGCGGCCTTCACTCGACCCAGTACGAACAGCCTGCCGTCCTCGTTGTAGTAGCCAAGGTCTCCTAATCCGACAGAGCATGTAAGGATATTCGCGATTCAGAACACAGAACCACAAAGGGTAAAAAAAATGACTTATTGCACCTAGCACGTAGTTCCGTGAGTCTCACCTTAGTCTGAGACACGCTTTTTGAATAGAGATTGACTAGTTACTGTGGTATCAATTGTGAAACTTTAGTCGGCATGATGCAAGACTGATATTATTTTTAGCCTTGTACTTAGGATTTCCGTGTCGCCGGTACCTGTATTACTTTTCATAACCAGAAACGTATATAGTAATTCATTTCGTTTCTTTTATTGAAATAGAAAACAAACTTCCTTTCGTACTTTTGCCTAAACTCCCATATTTTAGCAACTCTATTCTGCGCCATATTGATGGACTCTTACTTGCTAGGTGCTTGTGCACGTGCTGTGTGATGTGCCATTTTCGGTCTCTCTCCTCTCTATCCTTTCCTTTTTCAATCTCACCCATCCCGCTTCCACATGTAGGGTAGCAGACCAGTTAACCTCAACCTGCGGATCTCCCTACCTTTACTGCTATATAATGCTCTCTCTCTCTCTCTTTTTAGAATATTAGCACTACTGTTTTGCAACTAACGCGTGTCTCACTCAACCAAAGGCGTGGCTAGGGTGAGGTGGTGGTTTAGAAGTTTCAGCCCCCACCCCCATTTCCTTACCCTTAGCGAAGTTTCAGCCCCCCTTTCCTTAGTAGTCCTTAGCGTTAACTACTCATACAACATGATTTCTTGCACTGTCGACATAGTAGGAACAGCATATACTTATATATTCATAAAAATGTCTCGGGCCACCATCTAATGTGCCTTGAGAACGACGGCAGGAGCAAGAAAGCAAGCGCAACATGTCACATTTAAGCCCAAACGAAGTAGCTTCATCTCTGTGAGATTGTCCAATGCTTTAAAATACGCGCCACATAAACTCGGGCAAGCGGGGCTCATGTGTTTCAAGAGAAAAAAAATGAAGAAAAGGTGGTTACCTGGAGTGACCACCACCATGCCGGAAAGAGTTACCAAGGGACCACGCCTGTAGAGCGAGACGCTTCACGCATAGTTCTGCTCGATACATGGCCCACCAAAAGCTGTGTTATGTGGTTCCCAACTTTCAAGTAGCCGTTTTGCATAAAGATAACCTGTTGCCTAAACGCAAAGAACACACCGTGGTCCGCCAGCAGGTGCAAAGACCCACGCACGTCTGGTACGGTGAGTCAATACACTTACGGGACCGAACGTGCAGGTGCGCGGGTGTGTGCATGTTTGCGCACCTGTAAAAAAAAGAGTGCACGTGTGCGTGTGTTGTGTTCGCAAATGATATGGAGCCTACTTTTCTTTCTTGGACGTCCACGGCTCGGTGCCCGCGCCAGAAGAGTTTCCCCCAGTGGGCCCGCGAAAGCAACAGCCAAATATGGCACAGTTTCTAGCGCATGGTTAACAATAACCAGAAGAAAGAACATCGAACCATGCTGGTCCTGCCTTCTCATTCTCGTCGTTTTCGCCCGATATGTTATGGGCCACTTGGCCCGATCTCGACGATTCGAACTATCTGCCTTAAAAAGCCCCCCCCCCCCCCCCAGCTACTTTTTAAAATTAAAAAAAAACTGAGAGAGAGAGAGAAAGAGAGAGAGAGAAGAGTTATAATTTATTAAAAGGCAGAGTGCACATGGTCAGCGTGAGATAATGCGCTTTCACCTGCTACTCTGCGCACGGAACAGGGGACAGAGGAGAAACAAAAGGAGGGATGGAGGGTGATCACGGAGACAGGATGAGGTGGTGCGTGTGTACCAAGTTCAGAAATTTGTTTATTTCGCACCTTCACTACCATTGCCGTAGACGCTATCGGCTCATATGGCCGCCTATTTTCTTTATAAAACACGTTGGCAATTAATATAAGCACTAATCTTCGAGCCTGCATGCAAGGATTCTGTGCTTTTCGAATACACGCTGTCATCTGCACATGAGTAGTAGATCGATGGCGCACAGAACGAAGTGAAATCAATTGGTATAGCACGTGATGGTTATACTAGACAATGCGGAATGGGCGTACTAGTGCATGAAAAAAAGCAGCGTAGAAGAAAATTTGCAATGAATCATCCTTCATATGTGAACCAATGGAGAGCTTAGTTTCTCGTGACGTCACGTGAATAGACTACTGCGTCATCAATGCTGCCGAAAATGCGTGAAACATTTCGAAATGTAGAGCACGTTCGTTCTTTGCATTCCCAGTGGCTACTCTGAGAGCTAATAATAATTGTGTGGATTTGACGTCCCAAAACCATGACATGATTATGAGAGATGCCATCGAAGAGGGCTCCGCAGATTTCGACCTTATTGGACTCTGTAACCTGCACCTGAACCTAAGAGCACGGGCCAGCTGGCCTTTTAGCGTCCGTCAAAAGTGCACCCGCCGTGACCTGGATCTGATCCGGCGACCTGTGAGTCAGCAGTCGAGTGCTTCAACCACTAAACTACTGTGGCGGGTACTGCATGATTTATCGGTGCTGTTGCTGCATGCCATTGATGACCATTATGACTGTACGCTTTGTAAAGGGTACTTAGACCTTTAAACTACCTACTCACTGTGCCATTCGCAGCCCCGCCGCGGTGAGCTAGTGGCTAAGGTACTCGGCTGCTGACCCACTGCAGGTCGCGGGATCAAATCCCGGCTGCGGCGGCAGCATTTCCGATGGAGGCGGTAACGTTGTAGGCCCGTGTGCTCAGATTCGAGTGCACGTTAAAGAACCCCAGGTGGTCAAAATTTCCGCAGCCCTCCACTACGGCGTCTCTCATAATCAAATAGTGATTTTGGGACGTTAAACCCCACAATTCAATCATATCACTAAACTGTTACACGAGCACAGTAACCATTTAGGACAGCTGTTCGATGACCTCCGCACGTTACATTTACCTCAATTACGTAAGGATTAGAATTACGTAAGGATAAGAATTACATGCGTTGCGTAGTTGGTAGTTTTGCCGCACTACGAGCAAGTCTTGCAACAAAGCGTACGTACGTATTGTGGCGAAGCATTTCCGCGATGCAAGGAAGGGGAAAAGAAACTGCGGGCCAGAATGTAAGGAGCTTAACCATTAGGATTTAGCATTCTACAAATTTTTCTTAATATAGCTGTGACATAGTCACCCAACTATTCGTGGTTACCAGTGAAAATGTGAAGTAGAGGGTTCATTCTGCCTATAAAGATATGAAAAGGAGCCCATAAAAGAAAAAAAAAGGGGGGGGGGGCATTCTTAAATTTCGCGTTTAAGAGTTGAATGCGATAGTGATACCCTGTCCCTAGTGCGTACTTTAACCACCTTGTGCATGCTGTTTTAATTTCATAACGTCACACGAGAAGTTTATATTATGAATTACTGCAGTGTAATCTGTAAAGTTCAAATTGCCTTGTGTCAATGACGCTTTCGCACATGACTGCATTCCTTGCACTCTTGCTGTCCACGAGTCCTAGTGTTATGCGGTAGAGTGAAACCACGTGATGCTGGCCACCTGTGTGGATCGTCGCATGCTTTTTTTCTCGTTTGAGCCCTTTGAACGGCACATCATATGCGGGCGTGGTGACGCTACATGGTGTCCTGCCTTAAATACGTGAGAGCAGGAGGAACCTTGCTGCGTCTCACCTGCGTCTTTCGCAACTCTTGTTATACCATAACATACATGGCTGTCCTTGCTCTTTTATAGGTGTCAAGCAGGTTAAGCTCGGGGGGGGGTGTCCGTCCTTCTCTCACGTGTCCGCTCGCCCACTGCGCATGTATCAACTCTCCCCTCTCCTCCTCTTCCAGCCCAGGTGGTGTGAGGGATGCCTACGCTTCGTTTCTCCTTTCCCGTTCTTCTCTCTCCGTCACAGCTGTGTGCTCGTTCACAATGCGGCGTACGCTCGCTCCCGTTGCACTCTCCTTCACAATGGCACTGTGGACATCAACGTTAGCACCAGTTGTAGTAGCAGCATAGGTAACGCAAGCTGTGAAAGCATTAGCTTAAGCAGCGCCAGCAGCACCGCTGAGTAGAAGAGAGCTCGGGACACACCACGTAAACGGCAACGCTGGCAAGCGGATCCACAACTCCGAGCTCGCGAAGCTGAACGTAAACGGCAACGCTAGCAAGCGAATATCGAAGCTGCCAGGCAACGTAAAACCGAAGTGCGACGGAATCATCGAACTGCAGGCTTTCGAGGCTGCGAGGCAACGCGAAACGGAAACGCCCAGCCGAGGACTCGGAAACTGTGAGGCGACACCAAGCCGAAACGCAACGGAAACCCCGAGCCGCAAATCCGAAGCGAGTAGGTAACGCGAGGCTGCGGCCATGACATCGAGGCGTTCCAGGCAACTAGAATCATCTGTAACAGACAGAGTGAGCGCTCGATTCAAGCGAGACTTTCTCGAACGGCAGTTCGGATTCAGCGGCAGTGTGTGCGACCGACTTTGGGTCGACAACAACTCGAGCAGAGTCGGTAGCATCGAGAACGAAGAACATCGTAACGCCGCCGTTGGCGTGCTGCAAATAGAGTTTGCTCGCTGCCGTGACGCCTTGCGGTTGAACGTGGCACTCACGGCAACGAACCCAATGGAGGGGAACAACATAAGCGGTGCACAACGTATACACAACTTCGCACAGAAATGAAACATGCACGGAAGCATACAAATGCAAACAACAAATGGAAACACAAGTGAACACCAAGCACTGCTTTGCATCCCCACATGCCTTCCTTTAGTGGGAGGTGGTGTAATTTATTTCGTTTGTGTTTATTTCTATCTTTATCACTTTATCTGACTCTAAACTCTGAAGTGCTTCGCCCAAAAGAAAAGCTGCGTTAGCATGACTCGGTCTATACTGAGGGCTATAGAGTAACGCGGAAATCGTGGGTGATTGAAAGGGCCTAGTGGTGGATAGCGTGGTAAGCCGAATATACGCAACACCAGAGGAGGCTAGATGACAGAAAACGGGGTCCGACGAGCCAAACGGCTCATTGGATCCTGATGGTACGTTTAAGCGCTTAGAGCAACGACACTATAGGTCTTTCGCCATTTAGTCGGTTGCGTCACGGTGTAAAAAACCTTTAATATTATTCACCAAAACACATTGATATACCCATCCGCTTACCCGTGCGTATCCAGCCGTCATCAGTGGTGAAGCTCGCTGTTTCTTCCGGATTCTTATAGTATCCGACCATAATGTGAGGTGTGTGAAAGAGCACCTCCCCTTTCTGGTTATGTGAAAGGACCGCCCCAGACACTGGATCCACAACCTGGAAATGCGAAGGGTTTCCTTTAACCGCTAAATGACAGTGTTCTGTTAATCTTATTTCTCGTGGTAGCTCCAGTGTAGACCTTTTAAACCAACAGAGTGGACACCAGCGATGACGCTTTGCATGTATCCATTGCGTACACTTTTGCCTCTCAGTATATGCTGATTGGAAAAGGCACGATAGACGGTGGGGACGAGTGGTTCTGTTTCACCATCTTTCGAAAACATATCCAGGCAACGTTCAATCGAACGAAAGGCCTATATTTAACAGAAGACTTGGTTTTGGCTTACGCGTAGAGAAGAGTGAAACTGGGTTGGTTATTGCTGGCTTATATAAATTGCATGTTCCAAAGTTCTGAAGGACTATAAGAATTTGAAATTTGGAGTCTTATAAGCCTCGTGAGGGATCCAGTCAGTTTAATGCTCATTTATTCCCGAGAAAGGAAGTTGCAAAGGTCACCAGAAAACCAATGTGGTCGATGGGCCGATAACTTAAGCGTTAGCAAGCTAAACTTGCAATGTCGACCAAAATTAATCCTAAAGAAATGCCGATAACCACAAGGAATGGTACCCATGTAAGTGTTTCGATGCAGAACAAGCTCCCTTGTTAAAATGATGGTTTTATTGTTCTTTGCTGAGTGACTTAGTTTCCCTGCTCAAGCTTGCATCTTCCCTGATTTTTAGCCTTATTTGTAACATTAATTTAGGTATGGAAGTTGTGAGTTTCGAAACATCTTTGTAAGCGAAGTAGTATTTGTGAAGAGGAGAAAAAGAAAACAGGTGAAAAATGGTTGAGCTTTGCCAAGCAACGTAGTATTGTACATAATCAGGTGCGAGACGCATGCCAGGCAATGGTGTGTCGTTGATTAACCGTTCAATTCTGGAGTAAGCCATTGATAGTCTTGAACATGACACAAAAAATTGCGGAGTGCTTTGGAAAGCGGATAAAATCTATACGCCTTTGTCGTTTCCCCGCGATGCCCTCTGCCATCTTAACGAGGTATTGAAAGGGGTGGAGAGCAGGGGCGTAGTCAGGAATTTTTTTAGGGGGGGGGGGGCACTCCTTGATCTGAAGTGGGGGGCTGTGCAGGCAAATAGGTACTTTGCACTCTCTATGTCATGGCTGAAAGAATCACGGGGGAATGGTACGGTGCCGTTGCGCACCTGCTGGCTACGCTACTGATCTGGACAACCGGTATTTCCAGAACGAAAGTCTGCGAGTTGAAGAGACATTTCACAACATCTATGATGTGGGAACAGCGCGTGAAGGTGGACTGTCAAATAGGCCAGACTTGACATGGGTGGTGGGCCAAGTCCATTTTGGGAGTGAGCCAAAACAATTCCGAGAACGGTCTGACCCGAGCTTGAGCACGTGCGAAGTAAAATTTCACCCCAACGTTAACGACATGTTGTAAATATTCTCAATGATCAATATCATTAATTGCGATTCATATCCTGCAGCGTTGTTTACGCGACAAGGGAACCGACGTGTTCAACTACAGGACGCAAATCGATGCCGTAGGCGCTCTAAGCTCGGGCGCTCTGTGAGCTTGAAGACAGCCTGGCTAATGAGCGCTGGCTGTGGCTACACGAAACGTCCACTTCAGCCGATAGTTTTTTTTGGGGGGGGAGGAATGTGCTGCGCTAGCGTTTCCCGCAGCTTTTCCCCGGTGTAGACCTTGGCTCAGATTGAAGGTTAGATTCGTGCTTGCAGCCGTTTTCAATGTTTAAGTCATAAGGTCCTGAGCTATCATTATAAAAGGTTCACCTTCATTCGCGCTCCAGGTACGGGGAAGCCCACGTCGCCAGCCGTGATTTCGCCGCAGGGTGGCGCTGCGAGGTAGCCGCTTACTTCGGTCATGCCGTAGCAGCTTCGCAGCTCGGATGGTGCACACGCTGCCAGAATGGCTGACCTCGCCATTTCCGTCATCGGCGTTCCCAGGGTGGTGAACTTCTTCACGAGAGGGAAGGACTGGCCGAGTCTCTCGGCTTCGTGAACAATCTCCAGAATTTTCGTCGGCGTTCCGTGCACGAGGTTTACCTTAAATAAAGAAAAAAAAAAACCTCCCTTAGTATCCTGCGTGTTTGTAGATGAGACTTCAACGTAAGTGTAAGCCCAAAGGTGTGGACTTCTAACAGCTTTCAAGGTCCGCTGGTATGCAGAAAATTGTTGCTCGTTCAAGGGCTGAACAGTGCAGGCCACCAACGCGCACGCCATGCATGTTGGTGGGGTGCCGTTAGTTGGGCAAATATGTAATTCGCTTCCCTGCACTGCATATTCGCCCAACTAATGGTAGTACCTGCTGTCCATAAAGTGTAAATGAGGGCCTAGCTGCACATGAACGCATTTTCCTCGCCAGAGCGTAAGCAAACAACGCAACACGCTATTTACTACTTATGAGTTGGCTTTTCCGTTATGCAAAGCGCATTGCAGAAAAGCTAGCTTTACGTTCAGGAAAAGGGTCTATAAGGTTGACAAAAACGACTCAGGAAGTTACATGAATTCAGCAACAGAATAACGCATTATATCAATCAAAAGATCGTTTATCTGCCAATCTGAAACCGGGAGTCATTTTTGAAATCTCTTCTTTAGGCTTTGCAGTTGATGTTTAAATAGGCCAAAGTATGTCGAATTTATGGCCGCTCCCATAGGCTGTGTGGAAAAAATATTCAGATTATCTGGGAAGGAAGGCACTTATTGGCAAGTTATTGAATTTATGCCTTAAATAGTCTGGTGGTTGCCTAGTTTAATAAACTGGTAGGCGTTTTTTATTATTGTGTCCAGTTTGGGAGATATGATTTTTTTTTTTGTGTGTGCGTGCGCCTGTCATCCAGTTACGACAGGGTGACCGGCCGCCGCCGAGAGATGGCGTGACATGTTATCTTTAGAATTTCTAGGGATGGCGAGTGCTATAGATGGAGGCGGCGCTCTCACTTCTGTGTATTAGTCCCGGGCATTCCCAAATTATGTGTTGGAAGGTAGCTCGCACATCCCTATATTCGAACTTGCGTACGTTTGAATATACGCCTGCCCGTACGGTCTTGGGGTTATGGGGCTCGACTGCTCACCCGAAGGTTGCGAGATCGTATCCCAGTCCTGCTGGCCTTATTTCCGTGGAGGCGGAGTGCTTGAGGCCTGATTACTTCAATTTACGCGCATGTTAAATAACGCCGGATAATTAAAATTGAGGGAATGCTCCGTTTTTGCATCCCGCGTAGTCTCATAGTGGTTGTAGGACCCGAAATCCCAACAGATATTACGAATATTTGAATATGTAACTTTTGTAATTTCAAGCTGAGAAAACGAAAGAGAAGTGTTTCGGCGCTTTCACTGGGTCTGTGTAAAAAGCTGTCCGAATTGTTTAAGTATTGTGAGGAGAATACTGCAAAGAAAATTTCTTTGCCATATGTAATGAATCGAAGACTCGATAGAGCGTTAGCGAAAAATAATTACAAAGTTCATTTCCGTGTTGCCTTTGAGATATATATATATAAAACGCCACCCTCAAATTTGAGTTTTTGGGCAACATCATCTCAAGCTTGTACTTCACTCAACTTCGTTTTCTTTGTGCAAACAAATATGATAGGAACGCATATGACGACAATCATTACATTATGGAGAAATGCGACTCTCGGGGTTTTATATCCTTAAGGTTAAACGTAGTGCAACCACGCAAAACTAAGAACGCATACGTGAATTAAACTATTCAAAGGCAAAATACATCACAATGTTTTCGTTGCCACGATTCACCACTTTACAGTTTCGTGGGATGTGGAATAAACTAAAATAGAAAGAAAGGCGTGATAGATTTCAAAAAGTTATGAACCACCTTTTTTTTTTTCAAGTAATCATCGTGTGACTTCAGCATCAGAGTGTATCACGTCTCGAATCGATTGCAAGAAAGATTTCACCAATTTACTGAGAACGAGTGTTGTTACGTAGATTTTTACCATGAAGCCTATTTTTTCGCGAGTCCCGACGAGGCCGCTCAAGGCTACACTAGAAGACGGGACGCCGAGAACAGAACCTACGTCAGCACGCGGCATGACGTTGGGCAACGTCATCGAACCTTATCGCTCGTCCCGGGTTTATCCTAGTGCGCGAACGTGTGGCTATACTGTGCAATTTCAGCAGACTATGAAGCACGGCACTGGTACGTGGTGACACCCGGTGCGAAGAAGTGTCTCTCATCCAAACACTACTCCTAATTTATGTCAGTCAACAGCATCACTATGTTGCTCGATGGCATTACGGCTGACTTACCGCCTACCGATGGTGGGAAGGAGTATTTTTATGAAGATAGGTAACTTGAGAATGGCAACTCTGCCTTCCGCTTGTAAACTCCGTTTCGCGCAGGACCACACAATTTGGCTGAACTGTTCACAGTAGTGCATGTACTTCACAGAATTTGTTTTACACCAAGGCTGATGGGAAGTTCAAAGCTCTTTTAAATGTCCGGAAAGGGACATGCGCCCAATAGTGGCAGCATTGGCAGGCATGCGAGCTTATGATGCAGTTGGCGTGCGATTCATTAGGCTGGTTTGACAGGGCATGCTTTGAACACACGAATATTTTGCGTTCTGCCTATAGCTTGCAAATTATCAGTTATTACCATTGCTACTATGACAAACAAGCCTTCATATGACAACATATTATGACAAAACAGTGTCTTTTTCTTTTTCTTTTTTTGGCTGCGGTTGAACTAGTTAAGCTTACTACATAATTAAAAAAAAGCAGTGCGCTTCACCTGGTGATCTCGCAATGCTGCGAAGACGTCGGGAACAGGACTGTATTTGTCGAGTAGCACAATGGTGCCTCCAATCGAGATGATGAAAAAGACGTACGTAAAGCAAACGTAAAAGGAGATGTTGCCACCTCCAATGCACACGTCTTCAGGTGTCGCCAGCTGAAACTTTCTGCAAGGATGAGACAATGATTAGTCAGGTGCGCATTTACGAAACACATCATTTCACAAAAAAAAAATGAATTAATGTTCTAGTCGCGGCTTAGCGGGAAACCATTCGTTTTAAAGTGCGCACTGCAATTTAAAACTGTGTCGTTTATTATTTTCATGTTATCATTAACCGAGGTGAGTCGCTTAACCTTGAGGCCCTCGCCTGCATACTAATAAACATAAATCTTTGTATTTTGAAATAATAATGAACTGAAACGGGATCGGAAGCTGCATGTGGCACCAGCGGGCGAGTTCATTCACTCGAGGCTGTTCTTTCAGCATAAATAGTTCTACTGTGTTGTTGAAAATGCATATGCAAGAAGAGTAAAATAACAGACCTTTTTTCTTTGGCTGCTGCATACCCAAGCACCCTAATAATAAAATAATATATGATCCCCCCCTCCCACAATATTTCAAATGGGCTGTAGTATGAAAATGGAAGCGCCAGTCTAACCTATATACATTTTCCCAAATGGTAGCGATATAAGGCATACCAAATCGAAATGTATAACAAACACCAGTACGATGCTTGGCGGAACACTCCTTTTTACGCGAAAGACCTGTCAACTTTCCATCTTCAGCGGCGCATGCTCTTCCAACCTTGCTGCGGGTGGAGAACACTACGTCAGCGTTGAAACCTCTTGCGATTTTGTTTTTGAGTCTGTCCGATAAACCATTACCATGACGATTGACTGTGAAAGTTCAGCGCTTGTCCTGCGTCCTCTTCTCTTTGGGCTTCGTCTTTTGCGCTGGTTTCTTACGTTTGAAGCTTAACCAATTCACCCAGTTTTGTGCGCGGTTGACATGCTAGTGTATACTGGTAGTGTTCCCAAGAGAGTTTACAAAATGCTCTGTAAAGATCGCTCCTCCAGCTTGTACTGTGACTGCGGTGTGAGTAGCGCGCAAACGTGACATTTTTTGATGTTTTGTTCCGGCGATTTTTTTTTCGGAAGGTGCTCTTGCACATTGAAACTTTTCACTCGGTAAGGGAGAGGCCTGAAAGCTGTGTACCAACCCACGCAGGTTGCCATTTTACCTTAAGCTATCTACTTAGTCTGTCTTGTAGAAAATAAAAATGAAATCAACGTGGACTCACTCTCGGCAGGAAATTTGAGACAGGAACGTTGCCTCTGTGATTTCGATAATTTTCGAGATGCCAGTTGTTCCTGTGGAGTGGCAAACAAACTTGACACCGACTTGGTTATTCGGAAATTCTGCGTGCTTCAGCTTTCCGTCATTCGCAAAATTTGCGACGTTGATATATCCGGGCACGTTCGTTAAAGAGAACCGTGACTGAAAAAGAAACAAGAAAGGCAATTTCGATATGCAATGTTGTTATTTACTTTTCTTCCATAAGATTTCACAGAACATAAGAAATGATGGTGCCAGGGACATAAGGCGTCGTGGCGTGTCAAAGAAGCACCACCCAGGCACAGCCGGTACCACCCACTCGAGACATCGTTCGCACCTCATAAGATCGACTCGCTGCGTGGCCAAGACATACCATAGACCGTGCAACAGTCAATGCCGCCTTTTATAGGTGATTTTGCAGATGGACCTTCAATGTCGCAGCGTGGCCGACTGTGAGGAAGCAGGAGCGCTGCTCGAGCACTAGCGCGAGCTCAGCTAGTTCAAAGCAGAAAACAAAGGGGAGGTCAGAAATAAAACAACCGGCCTAGCATACGGGCGTTGTGTCTGATTTCTTCAGGATAATAGTGCAGCTGGATTTCTCTGTATTGGTCTCTCTTGTTAGAAATTGTTTAGAAACTGGAGAATTTTACTGCGATCGGGATGCCAGTCAACAGTATTGATTAATGTCACTTTAGTTATTGAGAGTGTTCACAGGCGAAAATAACGGAAATCTTTTTTAACATGATTTTTTCTCTAAGAAGGGCTCTGGCGTGATTTGCACGGTGGCTAATAAAAAAAACAATTTTACGAACAACTCCGATTTCGGTGTTCAATACATGTCGAAATATAAGTGCTTTTTGATGCTGTAGGCGAGTATGCTGTAAGCTTGTGTGCTTAGATGTGAGTGCACGTTAAAAAACCCCAGGTGGTCGGAATTTCAGGAGCCCTCCATTATGGCGTATCACATAAATGTATGGTGGTTTTGGGACGTTAAACCCTACAAATCAATCAATCAATCAATCAATCAATCAATCAATCAATCAATCAATCAGTCAGTCAGTCAGTCAGTCAATCAATCAATAATCAATCAATCAATAAATCGGGTGCTCTCATAGAAGGGACGTAGGCTGATTCGAATGCATTTTAATGCACGCAAGATGTATACTTATAGCCGAGCTTGTATCGTAAGCAGTAGTTTGTTCTGTGTCTCTATAATTCAGCGAGAGCAAAATTAAATGTAAATCAAAATCATCTTTGACAGCAAAATACACTCAATTACGTAAGCTGTTTTAGTCAAGTGAGCAGCTATATTGCAGATAAATTTGACGCGTATGCTGAGAACGTGCTTAAAAGATGTATATTACTTACGAGGCCCTAGCAGAAACATTTAAAGTGTTCACGCTCATTAGCGCTACATATGGGAGTGGTCCTTACGCATCGCTTCTGTCTTGTATCAGATGTACCACTAGGAGACAACCATAAACGTGTGTTCTCTGTACTTATTCCTTAATTGCCTTTAACGATTTTGATGGAGATAGTGTGCGTGTATGTTTTGCAAGTGCGTACTGCAAAACAACTGCACTTTTTAGTGATTTCAATCGTTGTCTAATACGCAATTGAAGCGGGAGAAAAAAACCCTCGCCTCAGGGGAAGGAGAGACCTTCGGTGCTTCCGGGGCTTCTTTATACGGCCGCTCTCACCACATGACAACGCACACGTACCACATCGCGCTGACAGTGGCGCCAGCTGTTCGATTGGTGGACTTCGTTACCAATGCAAAAAACGAAGGAAGATATCCCCAATGTCATCGAGTAGACACGAGGAAAATGCGAGTAATAGAAGAACCATCAAGCTTAGCTGGAGAAGCACTCTACATTGTCCACGAACAGAAAAAAAAAACACTTCACATCCGCCTTAACAAATTTTCAAAAGATGCGCTTTACATACATAGAACACGGAGTGCTGGCACGTTTCGGCCTTTCCGCATTCAAGTTTAGTACGTGCTACGTAAAATGTACAGCTATTAGACTAGAGCATCCTCTTTTAGACAAAAAATTATGAAAAAAACAAGGAGAAAGAAGTGTTGTTTCCCACGTGCCACGATGAAGCTTTCTCGTTGAAATTCGCATTTACTCTCCGAGTCGAAATTAAAACTGAGAGCAGAAATGCGTTTCCCTTCTCGATTCAGCAGCACCAGCAGAGTCGTCATCGCCAGGTTTCTACGCGTCGCAAACGAAGCACGGGATGCACTCTGCTTCCGGTGCCGGGGTTTGGCACCTGTGACGGTGTACGCGTTTGAACGAAGAAAACACCATGGGCTCATTCCTTTGTTCGGCACAGTGTTAATGAAACCAGCAGGTAATGAATGCAAGGAAAGTATATGGGAAGGAAATTGTACTGTTTAAGCATGTTGTATGGCTGATAAAGATTATATTATGAGGGAGTAAAGTGAATTACCGAACCAGCGTACTTAAGATTACGCGCTGATTCTCTTACCAATTGAGCTTCGGGGGCGGTCATCCCCTTGTACACTTTGCGGGGTACGCGGAGTACGGAGCACTTTCTGTGGTTTCTGTGGTATCCACTTTGTGGGTCGTCTCCTTGTAAAGTTCGTGGGGAGGCAGCCGTCACTTGCACACATTGGGAAAACCCTGGGAGGGTTCGTGAGCGCAGCTCACACACATGACGGCCAATGTGGAATATCCTTTGTCGTGGCCCGTCTGAGCATCTACAATATGTGTAGCATTTCTCAGGGCGGTGATGTTCAATGTGTCGGGCTACTAGTTTCCCGGGGGTGGGTAAACGAGAAGGAAAAGCTCTAAATTATGCGTTAGCAAGCGGTTAACACGCAATATTCGAGCGAGCATGGTATTGAGGACGGGAGTCTGACCAGAATCCCACCACTGCCACCCGTTACGGAGCTGTTATGACTTCACCGTTATCGGCACCGAGGGACTCGGGAGGAAGACGCCAAGCATGGAGAGACTGATGAGGAAAACTGTACAGAGGTTTATTCTATATATTTACAAGCGAGCATTTCTCGCCACAAGGCGACCATCTAGACGAAGATATCGTCTTACATTAAGGCGATCTCGTCGAAGGCGCTCTCTCAGGAGCACACTGCTGCTTTTTGTCCCTTCACAGTCCCTAGAAGCCAAGCCTAAGGAAACGGGGAAAAAACATTTTTCGCCCAATCAGGTCGTCACTGTTGAGGGTCATTTTGCCGGCACCACCCCAACACGCACAAAAACACACATACAACCCAAAACAGGTAGCGTTCCGGCCACGCTGTTGCATCCGACGAATCATGCAGCCAGCAAACGGGATGTAACGAGTCCGTCATTTCACTGCTTGGGCTGACGACCCACACGGTCGAACGGTGGTTGCAGGCCAGGCAACTCTAATTACATGTGCTTGATCATCATGCGTTGTTTTAAGTGTCGGTGACTTATCAGCCAGAGACGCACAGCGTGGTGGTTCGTCTTCGGTGGGAAGCTCGGCGTCGCGGTTTCGGTGCACAACGGCGCCACGTGTCGCATTTCGGTGCCGGCACAAGCGAACAGCCGTGCTGCGTGGAGTAATTACAACAACGCGCCTCCGAATAGATGAAAAACAACCGGGAGTCTTCACGTTCCTCCTTATCGGTGGCTGCCTTTCTTCCTTCTGGGCGCCCGCGGGAAAGGTTGGCTCGCTGATCGCAACAATGGTCAGTCGCGCAAGTCTGCCCCCTCGCTTTGAAGTGTGGCAGCTTGGGCTAGTTGGTATGACATGACGATAGTTATAGCGCGAGAACAGAACGATGACACAGAGACAAGAAGGACAGGAAAGCCTGTCATCGTTCTGTTCTCGCGCTATAACTATCATCATGCCCCCTCACGGTCTTATTTGCTGTTTTTGTATACCTGATATAGCCATCCAACGCTTATACAGTTGCTTGAATCGCATCATAGGCACACAAAGCCATGCCGCGCACCAGGGTTGCCAGATACCGCCGAGCTATCTAACAAATGATCGTCCAAAAGAAGCGGGCCAAAATCAGTGCCACAGTTGCGGAAAATCTCGAGAGAAGTGGAAGTGCAATAAATTTTCTCTTTCTTGAAGATATTTTTATCTACATTAAAAGAGAATCTAAACAGGGCGACCCTTAAGCTTCACCTTCAAGTGTTGAACACCACAGCAATAATACGCGCGCGCTCTTATGCATGCACACACACACACACACGCACGCACACACACGCATGCACACTATACACACTCACACATGCACACACCCACACGCACACACGTACACACAGACGCACACAGGCACTCCCACAAGAGATCGCGCGCGTGTACACAGGATCACCCGCTTTGAAAGCTACATGAAAACGACGCCATCGGATAGCTTTGTTCGGCCCTTGGCCTGAAAATTGTGTTCTTTGTCGTTTTCTCCCTCTTTCAAGCAATTGGAAAACAATACGTTCGGACGTTTGAATGGTTATAAAAAACGAGATATATTTGTTGCTCCTGTGGTTGCAAAATATTTCCTTGCATCTAGACATGCCTTCTTCTGAAAGGCTGCTTGCAGTGCTGTAATGATAGCCAGCTTTGCTTGTTATTCTGTTGAGCTGGCTGCCCGGACCTGGCACCCCATTTATAGACGTTTTTTTTCCTTTTTGGTGTTTATTCCTGCTTGTGTAAGTCTTCGCAATTTTGTGTTTTTTTTTTACTTCAGTTATACCTCCTTTGTCTCTTCTTCTCTGTCCCTTCCCTCCTCCTGAAAGAGTGAGCAGGATGATAGTTATAGCGCGAGAACAAAACGACGACACAGAGACAAGAAGGCCACGAAGGACATGAGCGCTCGTGTCCTTCGTGTCGTTCTTGTCTATGTGTCGTCGTTTTGTTCTCGCGCTATAACTATCGTCATGCCATACCAACTAGCCCAAGCTGCTACTCTTCTACGTAAGCAGGAGTTGTGGCAGCTGCCAGCTTGCACTTCCCTCTTTTCTATGTGCCTATGGGCATCCGTGTATGCAAATAAATAAAGTATTAAATAAATAAATAAATATCAAAACAGATAATAAAATGAACAAATAAACCAGCCTTTTGTATCGCTGGTGTAACTATAGAATACAGAAAATGACCTATTTGATAACTGTTATGATGCTTCAATATATGGCAAAAAGTAGCACAGTTACCTTAAAATTTACAACAGTTGATAAGTTGTCGAATAGGTCGACATAAGCTTTTCCTGTGAGCAAGTGAGTCGCGTCCGTTCTTCTTGCGTGATCCAAAAGTTCCTCTGTGAAATAACATAGAGGAATCATGCTAAGGTTCAGTCATTGTTAGAAATATGTTCATGAGCACTTTCAAGAATTATAAGTGAATGAGTTCATGAGTAAATAGATGAAAACAATATGACCTCGTCGGACTCCTGAAATTTCAGTACGTAGACGAGATCATGCAACACAGGCACTGCGCATCAAAACAGGCAACTAAACAAATACATTTTTAAATCAATGGCAGAATGAGTAAAATGTAAGAGAATTGCCATTAGTTTTCTTAAGTAGTACATTTCAATGATATGTTGAGAAACGCACCTTTAAGGGAGATTTCATGGTAACGAGATCGACTGGTATTTAAAGCTTTGTGATGACGTGCTGCATGTGAAAATTAGGGTCCAGATTATGGATATTTATTTACACCAACATGCAGAGGTATCCTTTTGAAGTGTTTGGTTACCGCAATTTAGGATGCAATATCGTGCGTGCTTTATTTCAAAAGCTAGACTTTTCCAAAGGGAACAAATATTAGTAAATAAACCTAGCTTTCATTACTCAGTGTCATTTGATTTAAAAATCGTTTAAAAGAACCACAAAAATATTTCGTTAAATACTTTAAATGGCACAAAAATTGATCTTGAATGCAGAAATAGATTACTTAAGAGAAGTTGAAATTTCAGCTAAATGAAGACAGATGATCCAACGATGGTACCAACAGTGAGGATTCAATACCTTCGAAATGTAAGCTTCATGTGCGATACCTTTCAAGCCGATGCTATGTTGATAATTTGCAGAGGATATGCGGATGAATACACAAATCAATCCCGTTGGTGGTCCCGGCCACCACATTTTGTGGCAGTAGCCCTTCCACAGCGCCTATGATGCGCTTTCTAACAGTTTTTGAAGTGCGAGCCCCATTCGCGAGCAGTGCGCACCCACTGGACAGCAACATCCGAGGAACTGTCCACCTGCCTGCACTTCACACGATTTACCTTCGTTAAATGTGACGTCCGAAGTGACCAGTGTGGCACCAGTGAGTGGAATACTGCAGGCGGCGACAAAACTGTCGATGCCATTCTCCACGTGCACTAGGACCCGGTCTCCCGTACCAATGCCGTGCGAGTGAAATCCGCTGGCCATGACCTTCAGCCTTTCCAGAAACTCCGAGTGACTCACTTTGTCTTGTCCATGTACCTGCGTAAATATGTCGAAGTAACGATGAGTGACTCCAGATCTGCGTCCCGTCCAATGCCCTAGAAAGGAAATATGTTCCAGGTAGAAAGATATAGAAAATTGTCGTGTGATGTCATGAGGAGGCGTTTGCCTATGAGTACTTGAATGTGGAAGCCATAGTTTTCTTTTCCTCTTGCTCATTATCTTTAGTTTGGTTCTGGCTATCCCACCCAATACCCTCCTCGTGCCTTCCCCGCTCTTCTTTGTCTAACAAGACCCTGCATTAGGCGTTAGAAGGGTTTGGCACTCCACATGACTTTGCACTACCTCCGAGATCGGAGATGTGAGCAGCGTTCTGCAATCCGCGTGGTTTTGCGTTGCCTCTGAGATCGAAGGTGTTTGGAGTGTTCGGCACTTCACGTGGTTTTGCACTGCCTCTGAGATTAGCCTGCCTTCGACTAACTGAGAATGTTGCGTAGTGACGTCATTTTTTTACGACAGAGCAAGCGACGTGAAGTCACGGCGATGCGATGACATATCTTGCGTCACTTGGTGTTATGTCGAAGCCGCCAACAGTAACTCTTTGGATTTCTTGAGCCATCTAAAGCTTGCGTTTATAAGCTCTCGCGTGTAGCAAGTCTGATCATGGACTTCCATAGACAAAGGTGTGCATCGAAATAAGGGCATCTTTGGCTGTTTTTTTTTCTGTGCTCGAGCGGCGCCATGCGTTCATTTGGGTACTGTGCACGCGTGCGGTGTCGCACGTTCGGCCGGGCTGGCCTCGACACGAGTGCACGCCACCACGCCGCTGTGGCGACGAACGGTGGAGTGTGGTGCAATCTTATCGGCCCGTGCAAGCTCTGCATACGTCGCGGTGACCTTTCACAAGTGCCGGCGTAATTTACAGCTGCCGCTATCGCAGAACACTGTCGGACGGCAGAGAAAAGTTGCGTGAGCTTACATCCTCCGGTCGTGCTCGCACAAAGCTACGTTAGCTGCCAGGATGTCACTGGACACCAAATCCGATGCGAAAACTACCGTAACCCTCGTCGAGACAGCAGAAAACTGATTCAGCACCACCGCCTGGAGAACAGACGCGCATCCATGGACACGTAGTGTCACGCAAGCGTCTCTCATTGCTTGGTTTTCTGTCATTCGCGCATTAATTTCCAATACAAACAGGACGGTGAAAATTGTCATCTGCTGAGTGGCTTCTCCCTACAGACGATGCCACAGTCGCGCATTTGAGTTTTGTAGCTCACACGCTTGCCTGTCTCATAGCCAGGCGAGAAACTCGGGCGATATTTGACGCAACTTCCCTTCCACCGCCGTGGTGTGAGCGAAACTCAGTCGAAGATGCCATAATTAGAATAACAGCTCATTGCTATGATTAAACAAAATAAGCAGAACCAGGTGATATTTACAATCTTTCCAGTTCAATCTTGAATGAATTAAAAACATTTATCTCAGAAGCATATACATGAAACAAATAGTTGACTCGTATTAACTGGTTCATAAACGACGCATCCAGGTGGTGGGAAAATTAACGTCAATAATGTACAAGAACGATGAATCATAAGTCCCTCAATGGGTCCTGCAACTATATATAAGCCTAGTAAAAAAACACTGCTGGTCCGTAGTCGAGGCTCACGGGAACACGCGAGCCAACTATTAAACCTCAGCACGTGGCTTGGAATTCACCAAAAATTTTTATGGTAGCTGAAAATTGCCTTTTTTTCCTTACACAAATGACGGTAAAAGCTCAAAAATTACTCATCACGGTCATTGCATTAGCCATTGGCTGATTTAAGTGTGCCGCGCTCGGCCGTTGCTGCAGGGCCGCCACGGGAAGCAGTGACAAGTCGACGCCTGCACGCGTGATCGCAACGAAGAGCTGCGAAAACCAAGAAATAAAAAAACGAGGAAAAATTCTCAAGGTCACGAGGTGCGCGTGACGTGTTTTCTTTCCCCATGCCATCCCTTCGTGCTTCTACTTGCAGCGCTCTCGTCTGGATGAGAGAAGACAGAAAGTGATTGCAGCGCGCGAGAAATCTATGTAACTCCGCTCATATTGGATGATGATGATGATGAAAAACATTTATTACAAAAGAGAGAGGTACGGGGCCAAAGCATGACCCTGCTACATGGTCGGCGTCCTTAGTCCGGGACACCGCATGACGAGGCCCCTACTCGCGCCCGTCTCACCAGAGCCCGTTGAGACTCTAGTGATGAGCAGTTGAGGAGGGCAGTCTCCCATGCCTCTCGGGAAGGGGTAGGGGAAGGGGGTAGGTGGGGATTTTTCGTACATGCCCATACCATGTGGAAGATATCACACGTCTCCCCACAGTGTGGGCACTGCCCATCTGTGTTCGCATCGAAATGCTTTAGGATTGCAGGACAAAGTAGAGTACCTGTCTGCAGGCGCCTTAGAGTTCGCTCTTCCGCCTTACTCAGCCCCTTTGCCGGAGCCGGGTAAAGACGGTGAGTGTCACGATAATAGGTGAGAATTTCTTTGAACCGCAGCAGCGGTGTATTGGCCTCCGAGTCATAAGAGCCAAGGTGAGGAGCCCGGTGGGTAAGCGCTCGGGCGGCCGCGTCAGCGGCCTCATTACCTCGTAGGCCCTGATGGCCAGGAGCCCATACGATGCGTTTCGGGGCCGGATCAGCGAGAGCCCGTTTTAGAATTTGGCTGGCTAGGGGGGATATCTCTCCTACCAAGTAATGAGTACATGCTTTCCTGGAGTCCGTGATGATAACTTTCGAGTTGGGGTCCGCAGCAGCAAGCGCTATCGCGACTTCCTCAGCGCGCTCTGGATTTTGTGCTCGGAACGAGAGCCCATTGACATGCTTTTCCCGGTGAACTACAGAGACCGTGTAAAATCCCGTGGGCGAAGGCCCTGCTATATCTACGTAGAATACACCAGGTCGGGAGCCGTGTTGCCTCTCAAGCGTCCGAGTCCGCGCCTGTCTTCTGCTTTCGTGCGTGTGCTTATCCATGTTACTGGGGAGTGGAGCGACCGAGAGCATATGCCGCCACAGTTCCGGAATACGCTCCGCCTCCTCTGCAGTGCAAGTGTGTTGTATATGTAAGCGGTTTAGCAGGCGGCGCCCGGGAGCCGTCTGCACGAGCCGCGTATATTGATTCATAAGGTGGGCCTCCCGCAACTCCTGGTAGGAGTTGAACACACCTAACGCCTTCAGTTTGGCGTTGGAAGTGGCCACCGGGAGATCCAGAGCTCGTTTAGTAGCCTTACGAATGATGGCATCTATTCTTTCGTCTTCTTGCTTGTTAGTGCGAAGGTATGGGACGGCGTAGAGGATCCGGCTAGTCACGAAGGCATGCGCGAGCCGAAGCGCGTCCCTGCCCCGCAGACCACCCCGCTTGTTGGAAACGCGGTGGATCATGCGCCCTACCTGTTCGCCTATTCTCTTGAGTTTCGCTATAGTGGAGTCCGGTCTGAGTCTGTGGTGAATGAACAGGCCCAGAATCCGGAGCTCCTCCACCTCTCTGATGGGAACCCCAGACAGGGAGATGTGTATGGCTGACTTATCTCTTGGCTTCGCTCTAACGTGCAGAAGCTCTGATTTGTTTGGAGCACATTGGAGTCCACAATCGTTGGCATACGCCTCGACTATGGATGCGGCCTGCTGAAGGCGTTCCTGCATTTCACCAAGGCTCCCTTCAGTGGTCCAGATTGTAATATCGTCGGCTTATACTGCGTGTTGTGTGCCTTCCACCCTGGCCAATTCGCTTGGAAGGCGCATCATAGCAATGTTGAAAAGGAGTGGTGACAACACTGCTCCCTGTGGGGTACCCCGTGTTCCCATCGTTAGACAATAAGCTTTTTTGGCGTATCTATCTATGGCTATTCGAAAAAAAAAGCAAAAGCGTTGCACGGCCCTTTTGAAGGAAGTTTACAATGCCTGGTATAGCGTACAAAAATTATTATAACAAGCCTTTATTTTAGCGTCGTTGCTGTTTGAATGACTCAACGACGTTTGGTTTCCCAACAAATTACACTGTACATAGTTGCAAAAATGTCGTATTTGTGTACTCCAGGCCTTCTGACGTACACTACACGTACGTAAACATTCCAGTCGGAAACATGATTTGAAGTATTTGGTTTCGAGACTGCCTTCAAACTAATATTGCTCTGCGTTAGTGTGACCTCAAAACACACTCTAGCCAGGATATTCTAACATCTCTTGATTGGTTATTATCCAGTGATAGCTGGTAATTACACAGTTGCATTTATCAGCCATTGAAAAAACAATGGGACTGCATCAGAAAATTTCTCGCACCAGGTTATTGCCTTATTTTTTAGTAAATGACAGATGCAAACGGTGCGGCGTCTGAAAATGCACAACGGTATTATAGGGTGCGCATCATGGTGACTTGACTTTTTTCCACAGTGAGTGGCCAGAAACCAGAAGATCGCTCAAATGTTTCTTAGCGGTGACATAGGCATGAGTCTAGTCACGAGGACGCTTATAGCTCGCTAACAAACCGCGAAAAGTTTTGGTGGTAGGTTCTTTCAGCCAATGTGTGCGACCGTACTGTGGCAACCTCTTGGGTACAATGCATTCAGCTTCACGCATGCGAGAGACAGTGCACAGCATGGGCTTTAAACACGCGAAGGCTGGTGAATATTGGAGGATGCTGAAGGTGCACTACGCAGGCCCACGAGGCGTCGCACGCTAGTACTCCGCGAAATGCAAAGCACTCAGCTGCGTTGTGACAGCATCAAATCACCGCCTACCTTAACCTCCGCTGCTCTAAGACTACCAAAATGCTCTTATGACGACGCTCATTCACGTAATCATCTGGCATCCGACATTTGGCGTTCGGCACTTTTGTGTTTGTTCTTTGGCTTCTGCTCGTCTTCACTTTAGTTACGTCATTTGCATGACGGAAGCGACATCATTAAAGTCTAGCTGAACGCTCCCACGAAACTTTCATTTTAACAAGAAAAAAGAGATTAGGCCCATGTAGACACCCGTGGTTATACCAAACTTGCCAATGGCCAGCACCAACTAACGCAGAAAGAATGTCGGGAGAGTGTCCGGCGCGTCCGCGCCCTAGCACGGCATACAGTGGCATGTTGACCACAGTTTCCTTCGCAAAGCTGGCGCGAGGGTCACGAGAAGAGAAAAAGAAGTGGTTCTTTATGAACAGATGCGCCATTAGGACAGAAGAGAGGGGATGATGTACGCGGGAGAATGTATCAGGGAGAGGCGAGCACACTCTGGTCGGCTTGGAAGCAAGGACCGTGATAAGGCACCGGCTGCAGGTCGTCAGGCTCTCTTCGATGGGCAGCCGGGTGTGAAGGAGAACATCTTCAACGCAGAGGCAGAGGCAGTCGAAAGATTCATCTCATAGCGTAGATGACAGCGCTGTTAAGTCCAGCGACTTGACCAGGCTCTCGAAGGCGGGACCCCTATGGCGGCCCGAAATGAAGGGAGTTGAGGTATGAGGTTGAGGTATGGGTCGTGCTCCTTTCCAACCCGACGATATTTTACTGCAAGTTATTTGTTAGGACATATAGGGCTCGATGTGTGTCTCTTGAGAAGCCTCAACACCTAGGCAAATTTCAGTGGAGATCAACTCATTGACACTCTTCTCGACATATTACCATCGCCAGCACAGTGATTTTTTTTATTTTATAAATAGCTTATGTTTGCGTTGAGGTCTATCGTAAAGCCCTTTTTTTGTCGCTCATATGTTTCCGCCAGGGCAAGGGTTCTGAAGCTTGACCCCAATGAAGACAAATCTAGGTCCTAACAAGCTTCGGTGCAAAATATCAACGTAAATACGTTACCAACTACACTGATGGTGTTGTAACGAGTACGTTGCTGATTGGGCGAAACGTTGGCAGATACCGCGTAGAGTGGATATAAATGATATGCAAAGCACGAATGATGAAGCTTGATATATGCCACTTTAAAATCAGCACAATGTTACGAGGTGGAGGTACACGATGCCTTACATGACTTCCGTATCATGATTATTATGTTTGGATGTGTCGTTTACCTTCGTCAATCATTCACGTCAAGTGGTACCAAAATTAGTATATGTGGAGCTAGCGCAACGGCCGCGAGTGCGTTATGAGCGTGGTATGTTGTCATGTTCTTATATGACAAGCATGCCAGCATTATCATGTTTGCACCAGTCATTATTCCGTCATCTAATGACGTCACGTAACACCAAATTAGGTATATGTGAAGCTAGGAAAACGGCCGCGAGCACGTAATTAAGGACCTAATATATTCCAATACTCCATGCTGGGCACTGCAACGCTACGGTAACAAAACGCGGGCACTCTATAGTCTGACGCCAGGCGCGACCGGCGCGACCGGCGCGACCGGCGCGACGGTGGAGCAACCGTCGGCGCGGCCCGAGTGCCAGCGGTGTGAATCGCGACATGCTGCATTTCGCGCCGATGCGTCATCCAGACAAAAATGCGTCTCCCTCTTTTTGAGACGGAGGGACGCCGGATGCGCTGAAACGCGCATGCGTCAAAGGCGCCTGCGAGTATATGGCAGGACCGGCTCTCTGCATGGCAACGCCGGCATGACCCGACAAAATGAACACTGGTGATCACGTGCACCGCGTCACGTCGAAATGTATTGGCGCCTTGACTGAGGCATATAGTCATGTTCTCACATGACACGCATCTCATGATTATCATGTTCGCACCAGTCACATACCTTCGTCATCTATTGACGTCACGTAATACCAAACTTCTCCATGTTATACCGAAGAAGGTATAACATGGAGAGAATTGAACACGCTCTGAAAAGCGGAGGAAGCTTCAAAGCAGTGAAGAGGAAACTAGGGATAGGCAAAAATCGGATGTATGCACTAAGGGACAAAGAAGGCAAAATAACTACCAATATGGATACGATAGTTAAAATAGCGGAGGAGTTTTACAGAGATCTGTACAGTAGCCGGGACAACCACGACTTTAATACTATAAGAACTAGAAGTAACCTAGATGACACCCCCCCCCCCCCCCCCCAGTAATGATAGAAGAAGTCAGAAAAGCTTTGGAGAGCATGTAAAGAGGCAAAGCCGCTGTTGAGGATCAGGTAACATCAGATCTGCTGAAAGATGGAGGACAGATTGTGTTAGAAAAACTAGCCACCCTGTTTACGAGATGTCTCCTGACGGGAAGAGTGGTTCGGCTTTGCGGTTATTACCTATATATAGTCAGAGTCTTGGAAGAACGCTAACATCATCTTAATACATAAGAAAGAAGATGACAAGAACTTGAAGAATTACAGGCCGATTAGCTTGCTCTCTGTAGTATACCAGCTATTTACAAATGTAATTGCTAACAGAGTAAAGAAAACATTAGAATTCAGTCAACCAAAGGAATAAGCAGGATTTCGAACAGGCTACTCAACAATCGACCACATTCATACTATCAATCAGGTAATAGAGAAATGCTCAGAATATAACCAACCACTATACATAGCTTTCATAAATTACGAGAAGGCGTTTGATTCAGTAGAAATATCAGCCGTGATGCAGACACTGCGGAATCAGGGCGTCGATGAAGTATATATAAACATCCTGGAAGAAATCTACAGGGGATCAACTGCTACCATAGTGCTTCATAAAGAAAGCAACAGAATACCAATCAAGAAGGTTGTAAGGCAGGGGGACACAATATCCCCAATGCTATTTATCGCGTGCTTACAAGAGGTTTTCAGAAGCCTAGAACGGGAACAGTTACGGATAAAAGTTAATGGAGAGTACCTTAGTAACTTGCGCTTCGCCGATGACGTTGCATTGCCGAGTAACTCAGGGGATGAATTGCAACTCATGATTACGGAGTTAGACAAGGAGAGCGGAAAGGTGGGTCTTAAAATGAATCTGCAGAAAACTAAAGTAATGTACAACAACCTCGGAAAAGAGCAGCGTTTCGAGATAGGTAATAGTGCACTTGAAGTTGTAAAAGACTATGTCTACTTAGGGCAGGTAATAACCGCAGAGCCGAACCACGAGATTGAAGTAACTAGAAGAATAAGAATGGGGTGGAGCACATTCAGCAAGAACTCTCAAAATATGACAGGTAGATTGCCACTATCCCTCAAGAGGAAGGTATATAATAGCTGTATCTTGCCGGTACTTAGCTACGGAACAGAAACCTGGAGACTTACAAAGAGGCTTCAGCTTAAATTGAGGATGACACAGCGAGCAATGGAAAGAAAAATGGCAGGTGTAACCTTAAGAAACAAGAAGAGAGCAGAGTGGGTTAGGGAACAAATGGGGGTTAAGGATATCATAGCTGAAATTAAGAAGAAGAAATGGACATGGGCCGGGCATGTAGCACGTAGACAGGATAACCGCTGGTCGTTAAGGGTAACTAACTGGATTCCCAGAGAAGGCAAGTGGGTTAGGGGGAGACAAAAGGTTAGGTGGGCAGATGAGATTAAGAAGTTTACGGGTATAAATTGGCAGCAGCAAGCACAAGACCGGGTTAACTGGCGGAACATGGGAGAGGCCTTTGTCCTGCGGTGGACGTAGTCAGGCTGCTGCTGCTGCTGCTGATGATGATGATGATGATGATGAATACCAAATTTGGTACATGCGAGTCTAGCGAAACGGCCGCGAGCGCATCATGAGTGTGGCATGTAGCCATGTTGTTACATGACACTCATGTTGTGATTATCATGTTTGGATGTGTCATTTACCTATGTCATCCGTTCGCGTTGCGTAATACCGAGTTTAGTCCATGTGAAGCTAGCAAAACGGCCACGAGCGCATGATGAGCGTAGCATGTAGTCATGTTGTTACATGACATGCATCTCATGACTATCATGCTTGCGCAGGTCACATACCTTCGTCTTTCATTCCGGTCCCGTAATACCAAATTTAGTATAAGTGAAGCTAGCGAAACGGCCCCAAGCGCATCATGAGGGAGGCATGTATACATGTTGTTGCATGACACGCATGTCATGATTTTCATGTTAGGGTCTGTCGCTTGTGCTAGCCATGCAATCATGTCATACCATAACAGTTTTACAAGGTGCCATGTGAACACAACCACCACAAGAGCTGAAGGGCCATGAAGTATAAATCATGACATTCATGACATACATATCATGATTTTCATGTTATGGCTAGTGAAATATGTTCTTCATACAGTGATGTTATACCATACCAAGTTTGGTATCGATAATATTATCGAAACGGCTAGGAGAGCTAAAAGTCGTAGGCGGCTGGTAGATAGATAGATAGATAGATAGATAGATAGATAGATAGATAGATAGATAGATAGATAGATAGATAGATAGATAGATAGATAGATAGATAGATAGATACGCTCAATTTCGCCGAAGTTCGCTAAGAAATGGTTCGCATTTAAAAATTCTTAACGAGGTACCAGTGACAGCATTAATTGTAACGTGTAACCGTCAACACTGCATACACAAGGTTGAGCGAGCAGTGAAGTGCTTTGCTCCCATGACTGAGACGGTCGCCATGGCATTGCTCATGGGCAGCATGTGGGAGAAAAATTCTGTCACAGATTCCATCTCTTACTACTTCGCTCGCATGTGTCACTCAATTGTTTCCATTACCTTTAAACGCAATGACAGCGTATGTTATTCAGGAGAGATTGCTGCATGCCGCTAAGTTCATTGGCAGGGTGACTTGTATAGTCAGAACGTAGCAGCTGTGTCCGAGAGCGAAACAGGAGGCGACTTCGATTTTGTTTTGCGCTGTTACGACACCCTCTTTTCGCTGCCCACTTTTACGTTGCCGCGTCCAATTCCGTGGCACATTCCATCCCTTTGCACTCAAGCCCCATGTGCCAGTCAATTCTTTTATTTCCGGTTGTGCTCTTTTTTCTTCATTCTTTCCAGCAGGCCGAAGGGGCCTTGGAACACTCTTTAAGTAGCCATGGATTGGACTCACTAAGAGAGCTTACTGCCTCACAAAAATCACCACCGCATTTTTTTTATAACCCGTGTAGTAAGAACGCAGTTGCGAAGATTTGTCGCACGTTGCAATTGCTTTCTTTCTTCTCTCATCCCGATGAAAGTGCTTGAAGCTAAGCAGGGAGGAATGGCACGGGGAAAGAAAATACGTCAATCACGGCTCGTGACTTTGAGCCATTTTCTCTCTTTTCTTTTTCGATTACGTGTCTTTTCAGTTTGATTGCGCGCACACATGGACAAGTCGCGGCCTCCCGTGGCGTCCCGAGTAACAACCAAGCGCGCCGTGCTTAAATCAACCAATGGCTGACGCAATGGCTGGGAGCGAGGGATATTTGAGCTTGTATCGTCATTTATCGAATAAAGGGAAAGCAATCTTCAGCTGACTTTGAGAATTAATTGTGCATTAGAGGCAGCGGGCAACGCTATAATACTTGGGTCGCGTTTTATCGGGAGTCTCAACTACCGATCGCCAAGCATTTTCTGACCGGCTCAAAAAACGTTGCGGAGCCCCTTAACATCTCTCATTTTTCGAGGGGACGCAGCAACTACGGTGCTCACCTGCTGAACAGAAGGTCGCGGGTGCAGTCCCAGCTGCGCCAGTGACATTTCGATAGAAGCGAAAATGTTTGAGGGCCGTGTACTTAGATTTAGGTGCAGGTTAAGGAACTTGCGGTGGTAGAAATTTCCGGAGCCTCCACGGCAATGTCGTTTAAAATCACGTGGCAGTCTGTAGCGTAAAGCCGTACATGTTGGTATAACATTCCCTGACGACGATTCCTAAACTGATTAGTCGTAGACGTTCGCAAGTTATGCGTAATAGCTGCGTTTCTGTCAGAAATGTATTTTAGTTTTTGTATATATGTGTTTACTGTTACCGCTGTATAAATTTTAGATATATGCTTATTAGTTATTTGTAATATAGAACATCTTTAAAGCAGTAAACATTGGTTTCTTGTACTTAAACATATTGTCCATGCTCTGCGCATTACGTCATTTTCGTTAGTACATGAGTTTTTTAAAGAAGCTCAACTTGAACATGCATGCTTTAGTGGAATGTCTCGGATATGAAAATGATAAAAGAAATAGGTTCATGTAACTTAACATCACCTTCTTATTATTGAATTGCACTAAAATGACGTTCATGTAAAATGACGTTCATGTAATAGGTTGAATTTCTGACAGTAGAACGTTCTTCAGGTGCGACTCGTATGAAGCGCTGAAATTCCTGACCCATTTGGATTCTTTAATGCGCACCTAAATCTAAGTACATGGGCGTCCAGTTTTTCAGCTACATCAAAATGCGACTACTGTGGATGGAATCGTCAATTTTTTGTGTCAAAATGCTGCGCGTTGCGCTGTAAAAACGTCGTTTGAGAAAGCGAACATACTAAGTCCCCCTTCAGTGAGAACACACTGGCCGTATCCATCGAGTCATATTGTGCGACGTATTCAATGTCTGACTCATATAAGTAGAAAAGCAAAGAATATTGCCTAGTTACACTCACCATTGCCGTTTTGTGTCCATATTGTTGCAGTCTTTGCGTCAAGAAGGCGTACATGGAGACATCCCCAAGGTCTTCCAAGTCAGGGTACGGCGAATAGACAATTCCATCTACTATTTTTGCTTGCATCTGAAATAACAGTGAATTTGTAAGTTACGTCTGCAGAAAGGAAAGGAAAGCATTTTAAACTTATATGTACATACATACGCTTTTGCCACAATTCTGCTGCGAACAATTTATGCTAGCCTATATGGTTTGTTTGTGTATCTATCATGATGCCAGTGGAACCTATTTGTAGTATAACGTAGCGCGCTTCTAACGCGATAGTGTTAATGGCACCGTGTCGCTGAATATCAAGTGTTCTCTGTGGTGGGGGCTTGACCCATGAGAAAAAATCATCTGTACTGATCTAAAAACTAAAAATTCCGGAGCAGGTGACAGACATTTGATTTTGACGCCTGATTTCTAACAGTATAGCCCCTGCAAGAAAGGTAAAGCATACATGTCAGTTCAAAAGTGGTCCAGTGTCACCATTTCCTCTTTTTCATGGTGGGCTAAGATCAATTTGTAATGAAACAAGCGATCAGACTGGCCCGTTCTTCGCAATTGCAAAGATGTTAAGCTTTCTGGACAATGCTTCCTTGCACCTGGCGTCGTCTTCTATTAAGATCAAATGAAATGCGCTCTTTATGAAGCATCCGTGCCGGTAGCTTACCTGGTTCAACCACAATTTACGATAGAAACACTGCGTATTCCTCGATACGGTTCAGATAATGACGTATTTTAAAGCGATCTTCGATTTTGCGACTCCTCGGGAACTGATAATACTGAGCGGATGCTGGCAACTGTCTGCCCTGCAGAGGTTGCCCTGATGCTACTAAACATATGAGCTTTTAGAGTGCTCTTCTTTGTGTTTCGAAACTATTAATGATCTGGGAGGAAATTTTGGGAGAGATAACGCGACAGCAATAAGATAAATGCACAATCAAGACGGGCAGGGGAATTTAAAGTTTTACTGAAACAAATGTCCCACGAACAACATCGGAACAAAGAAACTATGCGTTGCACAGCGAATTTTCAACCCAGTCTAGAATCAAAGGCCGCCGTACGGAAGCCTGCCAATAATGATATACTAATAAATTGAAAACCATTCAGACTCGCATCACCGTTTTGCTGAACATTTGGGTTGCCTCAAGGTCAGTGTAACAACTCCTACAGTACAGTGCGTAGCACTGTACTGTAGGAGTTGTACTGTAGGAATTGCACTGTAGGAGTTGCACTGTACTTTTTGCAACGCACTGGAGAAGCTGAAGGACGGACCCTTGTCGGAAAAAAGCATATTGCGCCATCGACAGAACGTGACGTCGTAGAAGAAGGGCTCGCCTTAGCCCCTGCTCTTTTTGCGATCGACCGGCCTTTTTGAACAACTTTAGCCGAACACCATTCCTGCGTGCGTTATTTTCATCCAGCGCCTGAGTGTGTTTTTACTCTCCTTTTTACCTTTGTTTATCTAAACAATAATTTACGACCCTATTTCTACACCCTAGTGCTGGGTAACAAGCCAGATGTTAATATTTGGTTAACCTCCCGGACCTTCTCTCTCTCTGAAAGTTTGCTCGTCATCAAAACAACAGCCAGAGCACTGCTCTTTCTTGATCGCTATACGTTTCACATTTTCTGGTAGGGTATAACACTAGCTTTAGGGGCATCGAGGACACTCGCTAAGGTGTTTATGCTGAACAGGTTTTATGATTACGCAGAGATGAAGGTGAACATATATGCTCCATACAGTGGATGTGGGGATAGCTGCCCTAGTAGCTCTGTTGGCAAAACATCGGACGCGTCATTCAAAGGAAACAGGTTCGGTCTCTATCCACAGCAAGTTATCTTTTCGACTACTTTTATTTCTTCACGTTTACATTAGGTTTAGTACTAATAACGCTCCATATAGTTTCCTTGGCGTTATAATCTCTTAGTTCTCGTTAATAACGCGTCTAACAAAGTTAAAAGAATCCCTAAGATTTCGGCTTGCTTCTTTTGGTTTAGACCACAAAAAAAAATTGCCCGCAGCTTCCCTCGGGGGAACACTGAGGAGGATGCGGAGCATATAATTGGTTAACGGGGTGTTAAAGTGCGACTTACTTGGGTCGATGGCTAAATTGGTTAACGTGGTTGTGAAATGGGGTGTTAAATTGCGACTTACTTGGGTCGATGGCTAAATTGGTTAACGTGGTTGTAGGAGGGGGTGTTAAATGAGTGAACACGTACACACGTATGCGAAAGGGCGGCGCTGGTCGAAGGGACGTCGATCATTGTGTTTGTGGATTCGTTGGAATTCATTTCACCGCGACCTTGGACGTCGACGCGCCGTACAAACCAACCGACGAGCGGCAACTGAGCGAGCGAGCGCCGACCTTGAGTATATATACAGCACGACGGCGCATGCACTGTCAGCTGTTGAATGTTCTCGAAGCGCGACGCCACATGCGCGTCCACTGGAGAATCAGGAGAATTGTAGATGTCGAACGCTGTGTGTAGAGGAGGAAGGGTGCACAGATGGTGGAGGAGTGAAGCGCGCGCGGTGTGTAGAGGAGGAAGGGATGCACAGATGGTGGAAGAGTGGGCGACGGCGCGACGGCGCATGCGCGCGCGTCAGCTGTCGAATGTTCGAGAAGCGGTGCGGACGGCGCGGACGGCGCACTACAAGGCGCGAGTATAAGATGCTTCCGCATCTAAAACTCGCACGTTTAGGATTCATGAAGAGGCGACAATCTTTGCGAAGTACTCACGGCACTTAGAAACGCTGGTACCCACTATCCAACAAAAAACAACAGATGTTCAATGCTTCCCGCGCGTTCTTGGAGTGGTGACTAGTCAGCGTAACGCAGACGACGCTGACGGAGCGGCGAGCGCCGAGACACCTTGACAATGTAATCAGCCAGACGAGCCACCCCTAGATAAAACAGCGGACGCGTTCTGCGCCGCAAAGGTCGCTAAGAAAACCTCCTCACAGTGTTTAGTGTTGCTTTCGTTTCTTGTGAGGAGTTATACAATTAGACAGGATCAAGCGAGTTGTTACGTAGAAAATCAAGCAATAATAATTTGCATGATTCTCATAATGGTGTCGTACGTCGTATAGATATCGGCTCTATTGGCAGCGGCACAAAGGTAGCGTAGTATTAGTAATAAATACAACTGTTATCTTAGTTTTGAGCGTGAAGCTAGAATGTGATGAAGTGAGACACTATAGCTGAGGCTCCAAAAATTTCGACTACACGGTGTTCTTCAACGTCCATCTTAATATAAGCACACGAACCTCCTCCAGTTTGCTCCCATCGAAATGTGGCCACCATAGTTGTGATTTCATTACTGCGATTACCTTCAGCAGTGAAGGACTACAAGACCACTTGGGCGGCTTAGTGCGGAATTAGTGAAGCTTCCGTGTGTGGGGCACAATGGGGACAAAATAAAAAAAAGGCACAGTTAATAGAAAATTTCAAAAGAGATAATTCCTCCAAATGATAAACAGTTGTTCTGCTGTGCATTTCAGATCTAACTTTTCATGACGAAAAAGTTATTATGCTATAGCAGAAGCGTGTTAAAAGGGGAATTTTTTTTTTGCATAGATCACGACACACGAACGATCCCGTTGATAACAGCGAGAAGTGTGACAGCCCGAGTGCGTTAGCTATGTTGCATTGCGGCAGATGTACGACGCGTAATAAAAAGTTAAAGTAAAAAACAAACATGGTTGATCCCTTCGTCGTAGGAATCGGTAGAACATGAAAATAGGGCGCGTCTTTACAAATGTAGGCAAGCGCTTACTGTACATTGGCATAAGAGAGCTTACAGAATGTCTGTTGGTGTTCGACAGCTAAAGTAGCGCTTTTCATAAATGTATCCACGTTGATGCTAGTGGAACAACTCCATCCCGATAACTGGCACCCATGATCAAGTGCTGAACTAAACATGCCCCTGTGGCCATGAATTCCTGTAAGAGCTGTAGTAGATAAAGGTGAGAGCAGAAACCAAGGAAACCGGTGTGACATCCAAAAGGACGTGACTGATTGGACGCCAAACTTAGGCTATGATTGCCTACTCGCGGCATGTTAGAATTATTGAACGACACTGCCCGATTCGAAAGAAACCCTACGCACGTTGTGTCCTCTTTGTTAGCCGGCCACGATTTTTTACGTGAATGGCGAGCGTAGGCGGGGAACGCCAAGGTAAAGCGAAGTAGAATCCAGGTGAAGCAGGCCCGGGGCGTTGCTCTAATTGTTGCAGAACTATTTTTGGTATGGATGCAGGCCATGATCCATGCCGACGCTTTTGGTAGGGTCGCCATCTGGCAGTTTGTTAGGGTGTTGAAAAAAAATTGCACTTCTTTAATTGGAAGCACAGCGAATAGGACGGACTCGTGGAAACGATGTGTTGAAGTAACTAATCGCCGATTTCACCCTCATATGATGTACCATTAAACTTAACCAAGAATACTGCGAGAGGGCAGTGGTAGATGTGATATTAATTTTTGGAATTAACGTGTTATGTCACTGATGCAGACTGTTTTTTGGTTAATAGGAGGTGAGACCTCGTCAGACCTTTAGCCGTTAGTGTTGGCCTCCCGCAGGAAAAAAGTTTGTATTTTTTTCTCCTGCAAATAAACAACGTTGAATGTCGAATGTTGAAAACGTATTAGGTTGGTCGAAGAGTTGAAAATTCTTCGAGTATGCTTTTCTTCTGGTTTACGTTGGGATACCCACGTCAATTATCTTTGCGGTAAGCTGTCAGCGGTTACCGGTGCTGTGGCGCATATTCTTGCCCACGGGGGCAAAGCTGCAAACTTATTGTGATCTTTTCCTGTCATATGTACACACACTCTGTTTGAAAACGCAGGCAAACTAACTATCATACTCTACAAACACACGTATCTTGTATACATGCTTCAAGATACACCACCAAATGTATATAGCAGTAATAATACGAAGCACATGGGAATATTTTGACGACAATATAGTTTAAAACTGGTCACCCATCAACAAAGGCACACACGTTACTGCATCCTTAAAACCACGTGGGTGCATAGCAAGGTAATAAAGATTTTATGCTCTAAGTATTTGAAGTACGCACAAGGGACATGATATCGCTATCGCGTTCAACTCTGAAAGGCGAAGCTTAGAAATCTCGCAATTGTTTTGTGTTGCAAGTTTGCATAAATGCCAATTAACTTAAAAAAGTTAGGTATTAGAGGTAAAAATTTGCAAAAAAGTCTAATATTATCCAGAATTTATTATGTCCGCTTTAGTTGGAAAAACAGCAAATTAGGAAGAAAATAATTCATAGATTGCGTGAATATTTTTTTTAGTCGCTGAAAAAATGGTACCCTAAAATTACCAAATATCACTGGGACGTGTATGACCTACCGGTGATCTTAAAGATGTAACTATTCATTCGGGCTAAAAGCTTGTACCTCTTGCTTCCTTCAAACTACGGCACGTTGTACACTGATAGCGGTGAACAGAGCGCCAGTCGTTGATAATCTGATCTGTGGTAATGTGCACGGGCATTTATAAATGCGGCATCAAACATTTGAACCTTATCGCTGGTGGTAGCGTGGGCTTCAGAAGAAATTTCATTGTTCGTGTTCGCACGCTGAAGCCTATCGTGTGACATAACCTCGAAGGTTCCCGCGGAAATACGACAGCCATTTGCGAGAATTAGTGGTTATGCGAGTAAGGAACGAGTTACATTTAAAAAAAAAAGGGGGGCGAAAGAAGCGAGTGTGGCAGTATGACTGTTTTTGGAGACAGACAGAAGCTATTGATCGATATATGGGTTTGAACGTCCCAAAACCCCCATATGATTATGAGAGACGCCGTAGGGGAGGGCACCGGAAATTTTGAACACATGGCGTTTTTTTGACGTGCACCCAAATCTGAGCACATGGGCCCACAACATTTCCACCTCCATCGGAAATGCAGCCAGTGCAGCCGGGATTCGATCCCGCGACCAGCGTGTCAGCAGCCGAGTACCTTAGCCACTAGACCACCGCGGCGGGGCACAGGCCGAAGCACATGCACCCCCCTCTCCCCCCCCCCCCAACATTCTCGTTTTCCCATTTAAAGAAATAGAAAAACTCTTCCTACTGTAGAGGTGTCCTCCATATGACTTGCAACACGAGAGCCCGTGGCCTGACGAGTTCAAAGGTTGCGCATGGCTTTAACTTGTTTTTATTTCAATAACTAAATAATATTATCTTCTTCGGGATCATAACTAAGGGACAAAAACGCATTTAGTAATCGAAATATGGGCTAGTAGAAGTCTTGTGAAATACTTGAACTCGTGAGAACATGAGCGCCCTTGTTGAAAGTCATATTGAGCAATACTGTACGGGAAAGAAGACACGAAAAGGCAGGGCGACTGAATCTTGAAGTACTTACCACGGCGCAATAACCTGGATACTTCCAATCTGACGACGAGCACTGGCTCCTAAAAGCTTCGGCGTTGCTTCGGTATGGCGATAGTTAGACTGACAGGGTCCGAATGAGCTCTCCTGGAGCCGCAAAGCAATCAAACCGCGAGGTACAGTCACACTGTCATGCCGCGAGCTACATCAGCGGATGCGTTGGGTCGGGAACACCTGTATGAGAATTTGTCCGTTTTGTGTACTTCATTTTCCGCTTCTTTTTTTCCTTTGTTTCTTCTAAATTTAGGCAATCGCACGTGATGTGCTTGATTGAGCAGCGGTAGAGAAGTTCTTATTTATATTACACCCACGGGTTGCAATTTGCGGATGTGTATTACGCGCCGCACCAGACAATGTTAGAAAACAACAAGAAAGAATCCGGATAGAAAAATAGAAGTGACTAATAAAAACGAATGTAATTAATTTTATTGTTCTTGTGAGACTGAAATACTTGAGGAAAAAAAAATAAAACGCATATTTCCTGCCATTTTATTTCTAGTCACGTGTCAAACAACCTCAGCTATTTGCAAGTTCGAAGTCTGTTGGAGATTTATCACTGTGCTGAACTAGAAATCATATGGCACTTTTAAGTGCGTTTTATGCGATGCTTGTACGCGACTGTTCTAGTTCTTGTGTGGGGTGGGTATTTTAAAATAAAATATGCTTAATTAATTTGACGAGTCATTTCAGCACCTTAAAGAAGCAAAACCGGTCACTGCAGCCGATTGCTTTAAAAACGGTTTTAATATATCTTTATGCTTTTTTGAAAGCCGAATTCAGTTTACTGTTCTAGGTCACATCGAAATGAAAACCAGGAAAGTATACAGACTAAGTCCTGTGTTCGAGGACTGCAGCGGGACAATCAATTGATAATACAGCTAACAAAGAAGCATAAAAAAAAGAAGGTCTGAGCAAGCGAACCAAAAACGATGAAAACTTGAAAAAATTATAACAACTGATAAAGTACATACATTGAGACGCTGTGTCAAAGTAAAAGTACTGTGCACCAGCAATACAATAAATTATAGCATGGATTATGTATACATATAAGAGGCGATATGCTGAAGTAGGTCAATTAGGTTTTGTGGGCGAATAAAAGCACTATCACACGACTGCCTTCATCAAAAAAAGAAAAGATTTTGTAGTTAAGGGTAAATAATTTCAAATACAATCCACTGTGGTTATGTAGCGGTTACGTTTCTCCGTTGCTGACCCGAAGATTACGGGTTGCATCCCTGCCGCCGTGGCCGTATGTGACAGAAGCGAGATGTAGAGTATACCATGCACTGTGCAATATGAATGCACATTTAAAACACTCGTTGGTTTAATACGTTTTTAGAGTCCTCCACTTGGGGGATTCCTCCCAACGATATCTTGGTTTAGGGAGTAAAACCGAAGATATTACTACCATTTTATGGAAATGAATGTCGAATTCATGTCGCGGTATATGGTTAGAATGTACAAAAGGCAGAAGAAAGCTTGAGCGATGCGCTAAACTAGTAGTAATGTTATTTGTAAGATCTGTATATTAGTGTGAAAGCTGTTTATTAGGTGATTTATGGAACACAGGCCCGCATAACAAACCAACCTCGGCCTCACCGCAAGTTTTCCTCAACTTCCTGTACTTTCTACATGCGTTATGAAGACACAGAAATGGTAACAGGGCGAAAGCTGAGGACAAGACTGGTTCACGTATATTAGTCAGATTTTTTTATCATGTGTAACAAACGACGTTTAAGACCATTAAGGAAAACTCGAGAAATGTATTGGGTTGGTTTGTGAATACAGGCCATAACCGTTAGAATATAGCTTAGTAAGC
Source organism: Rhipicephalus microplus (assembly GCF_013339725.1). NCBI lineage: Eukaryota > Metazoa > Arthropoda > Arachnida > Ixodida > Ixodidae > Rhipicephalus > Rhipicephalus microplus. Next base: position 148,400,404 of record NC_051167.1, read on the forward strand.
CAATTATATGTAAAATATGGTTGTCCCAAATCAATGAAGACGCAGTAGTGCATGAATTCCCGTTGGTGTGTATGCTGATATGCTGGAAGGTTTTGTATTTGCTCAATAGATCACAAGCCAATGATACGTGTTATCCCAAGAGACAATGCCATAGTGGATTGAACTGTGAATGAAGGCAAAGTATAATGCTGATAACGCGTCTTCAGAGAAATGTATCCTTGGCCCAACTAGTGCTCTTATACCAAAAGCAGATACCGTTTAATGAAAGCAAAGGGCTCATAAAATGTCTGGTTACAATTTAATTTACTGCCCATGAAACACTCACAGTTAGAGTGTGGTATGATATGGCCAGAATTAGGTTATTGCGGGCTGCTAGTTTTATATGTTACCTATAAAAATTAAGTGTTGCATTCATAGAATCGACTATTGAAGCAAAACCTCGCTGATACGATCACTGCTCGTATCAATTTCGGGATGATAGGAATCCTATTTGGTCCCGGGCGAGCCCCATTGGCCTGCAGAGTGATGAATTTCGGTTGTTGCGAACAGATTTTTACCCCGCATGGGTTTGTTTCGAACGTACGCTATCGCACAGGTTCGCAAAGGCTGTTTACGCTGTTGCAGAAGACGGGCCAAGCACTTTCGGGCCATGCCGGGCCAAGTTCGTGCGGACCAAGCCGAGCCTAGCACGCACCGACATTTCGTCAGAACCATGGTCCAAAAAAACATTTCTCAGGCACAGTGGTCCAAACAAGCCTTCAGTGACGCGTCGTAGCATCCGAAACTATAGGCGAGGATCTTGGAGGCCCTAATCTGTGTGCCTTCGCTTTCGATTACACGTTGCGCTGGCGTTGTGCTCTATTTTTCTTTATAGTGTCGACGCAGGCCTTTGTCCTTGTACTGTGTTTACACGCGCCTCTCACATCGATACCACGTACTTAGCAAAACATGCTATGAAATCAGGATGAGGACTCAAATAGGACAAGGACGGTCGGGGCGAACGAGCGAGACCTTACAGTCTCAACGAACACGACTGTTGAAAACGCACTCACTCGGGAATGGCTGTGAGTCTCCCGAATAACATCTCCAACACCACTACAACTAGACAATCGTAACATAGGGCCACTGTCGTGATGTTTTCCGGCCTTTATTAATCGAGTCAAAGCGCTGCTGAACCCTGTAATGCCGAGGAACAGTTATGCCTTCAAAAAAATTGTGAGAAAACGCTGACTGTTTTTACACTTCTTGTACAGTTCATTTTATAGAAAGTATAAATGAAATTTAGTTGGAAGCATTACCTAATTAGTGATAATAGGAAATAATAATTGCTCTTAGCCTTTAGCCCCAGCTTCTCCCTTTGTGTGAAAGAAAATAAAACATCACTTCATTTCACTATTGTATAATATGTCAGTCAGTCTACCTAGATACTAATAACATGTGAAATCTGCAATTTCGTAATATCATGACTTTGATAGTAGGTTTTAACAGCTTTATGGAGGTATTATATATTTTGAGGTATTATATTATCATATGTGATACAGGGGGCATGGACGCATGCGAAAATGTTGCGAAAGCCGGATGAGTTCATTATTCTCAAACATTTACTCCGACTTAACACAGCAAAGTATCACAAAAGTAAAAAGAGGTTTCACTCTGCACATTTTGCTACACAAACTATCACAGAGACGCTTCGCCACAGGTGAAACTGTAGTGTAGATACATGGAGGACACTTTGTTACCTGAAAATGGCAAACCTGGGTGTTTTTCACGAGGTGCTAACGAGCGTACACCACGCGACACAAATGACGTAAGAAATAGAGAAAGACCACGTCTTGTCTTTTCTGGATGTGCTTGTACGCAGGCCTGATATTCGCAGAGTGGAAGCGAACGGCAGTGCACCGGAAGGAATGTGGCAGCCGTTTTCTCCGGTCCGTCATGCTCATCATCCGAAAGAACAAAAATGGCGTTTCGTGAGGACTTTCTTGTGACGTTGTGATTAGCTGTGCTCTAGTCAGCAGCTGAGGCTACATGAAGTAGAAAACGTGGTTGGTGCACATGGGAGCATGGCGTTATCCCAAAGCTTTTATTAACGACACCCAAAAGGGAACGGTAAAGGGAACCAGAAATGCACCACAAGAAAAGACGAATTCAGTTCTCTCTGTTCCTTATGTTCAAGATATGACTGCGTTTGGAGCGTCTTACTTATATAAAAATTGTTTTTAAACCATATCACACCTTGGGACACCTGTTCGCGAAACCCAAAGTCCGCCCAGCTGCTAACGATCAAAGTCATGTCATTTACAAAGCGGGGTTGATACCGTACTTGCATCGGCAAAACTAGGCAGAAAAAGGTCCACGAAACCCAAGGAAAACAAAGGGGATGTCTATAAGTTCAACCATGCCCCCCAGTTCTAATAGAGTTCACTTAACACTGTTGGACTGCAGGGGATTTCTTCGACTTCAACATGCGATGAAGCTCTATCAAGTACAAATTGGAAAGGGTGGGGGAGGAGGCCCTGGAATCATGACTCATTCGTCACGACAAATCAGCTTGCAACATTGTCCCCCATGCCCCCTGGACATATGCAGTAGCACGTGTGACTAACAGGGAACTGGGTGACGTTCGCTTGTTTAGTGCCATTGCGCATAAAGGTATTCACCTACATAGGCGGCGTGACATCCACGTAATTTTGTTCTATTTTTTTGTTAATTATGTTACAGTAAATGTTAGAATGATTTACACATGCATTTTTCAGTGGCCCCTCTTAGTGAATGCCACTGCGGTTTTAAGAAAATAACTAAGTAGGCTATCGTGTGCTATATATATAGAAATTCCTAATGTACAGCCGAAATGGATGAACGAAAGAAGTCCGCGTGTGTTGCTTTATTCACCATTCTTATTTTTACTGTTTGCTTATATGGTTAGTTTGTTAATTCATATTTCACTTCATTTTTTCTTGGCTTGTACATCTGCAACGCCATGCGGTACCACATACTTCAAACAATGAGGCTCTTAGTTATCCTCTATGATGAAGGAGAGCGCTTGTTCCTGTCTACACGTAGAAATGTGTCGCTATCAGAATGTGTTTATGCATGTCAGTTGAACTTTGGGTTGAGGAACAGCGCTTCGTTATAGGCTTTGAATAAGCTCAACTTTAAAAAGGAAGTGTTCTGTGTCATGACCCACGAACCCTTTCATGACGTATTTCCGTCACGGAATTTACGTCAAAAAATACTCATAATCCACAGACACAAACTTTGGTGAACGGGAGTCGATCCTATTACTTTTGGTTCTATCACATCGGATGTCGGGCACGATACCCACAACGCCATGCTCACATACTTTCACGCTTTTAAAAATAGCTTTTTATACACACTACTGACCATTCACAGCTTTTTTGGTAAAATGCATCAGTGCATCACGACCACGACATTTGCGATTAGTTCCTTGAGCACGCCTTTGCTAGGTGTCCATCCCATTCGGTGCGCGTTAATGTCTTTACACACGTACAGGTGGCGACCTTACACCAAGCGTTGGCATCGCCCATAGCATCCACCCATACCAAAAGTAGATCAGAGACGCCCGCTGGCTTCGCCTGTCTTTGACTCCGTGTTCCCCACCGGCGCACGCCCCACGAATATTCACGGCTGACCAAAGGGAAGACACCATTTTCTTTCCCTGTGGTCAGGCAGTGATGTTCAATAACTCCTACATACCGCGAGTAGGTGACATTGACCTAAATATATTTTAGTGTACCTTGGCCAAAGTTTGGCCTCTAATCACTCACGCTCAGGCTCCTGGCTGTCCCATCACTTTCTCTGGTTCCGCTGTCGCTGTTAACTGCTCCAGCTACCACACGAATATATGACTACAAGGGCTTGTTTAATCATTACCGGTGGAGAGCAGTAGTCGGGATGAAGATGTATGGCCAAGGGTCAACGGGGATGCATCCACGTTATTTGGTGCTATCACTGTCTAACACAAATGAACATTTCTCAAGCTCGCTTGTATCAATGTACAGTACATTGAGCTACTTCTGCAAGGACACGTTTTACTTAAGTGTTCAGCCAATTCCTCTCACGGAGGAATCAAACACGTCATTTCCGACTATCGCTTACCACCGTGCAGATGCCATTAAAGAGTGACTTCATTCTATCTGGTTACCCAGGTCGACAAGTTAGCTAAGCAAACGCATAAGTGTTCCGCAATTAGCTTAAGTTCAAAACGAATACTGTGCCATGTTGCTCAAGCCATCGCGAATTTATCGTAGCACCCAGCAAGTGGAATAAAGGCAAGAACAATTCCAGCTTCTCGTCGTGAAACCAATGGCTTTCATCACTCTTTATATTCAGCTAATAAATGCTCGTACTTGTTGCCGTGAGGATTTCACGAAAAGTTGTTTTGCCATTGCTTGTTCATCTATAAAAGTCAGTCTAGATTCCGGGACATATTATTTAGCGACATTGACATATAACAACATCAGCCATATTTGTTTTGCAACCTTCAGTAACGTTGGTTCTCATATCGTAGTAGGGAGCTACCATAGGTGCAAGTCGTCAAACGAATTAACTGGTATACTCGCTCGGCGTCCTGCCTATAAAAGATTCGGGGTTTCTTCAATAACAGGCACTTTTACACTAGCGTAAAAAATCTTTGCGTTATCATTTGTCGCAACCATGCATGCGCAGTTCGCTCTCTTCTAGGAGTCCCCCGTTAAGGAATAGAAATAGTAGGCGACCACAACGAATGGTACACTTTTGCGCGCGCAATTGAACACTCCGTAATGTAAAGATTGGAGCTATCCATTGGGGGGGCACAATCTGTGGTAGCAGCTTCATGACATTTTTCTGCCCAATTGAGCTTTTGTGCACTTTGGCATTCCTTGAATTCCCGCTCTTCTTCTTCCAAGCGAATGATATGCGCCTGTTCCACAGCGAGTCCAAAGGGCGAGTGCTAATAATAGCGCCAGTGCGATCTCTAGATCAAGAGCAGGGCCAAGATTTTTTACCACTGTTCACAGACTGTTCACAGACTTGTACATCGCAAGCTTCTACCTTACCGTTTTTGCCATTTTTTAGACAATAACAAAGGTCCGTTACATCAATAGAAAGTGCATTTCACTTACTATCTGCATTGAACTTCAAAAAACCTCTGACAGCTACGTAGCTCTTGGTCGGGAAAAGATGACGCCCAGCTAGTCCTTTCAATTTTGCTTTTATGAATCGACCTATAGATTTTTGCCAGTTGTCACGTTCTAAAACTGCAATGTGTAATGGTCAGTCAGGTTTGTGCGTTTTCAGTAAAAAAGTCCTTTCAATGACATACACATCTTAGCTTTCTATCTGTAGAACCCACCGTCCCGAAATTAAGCACATCTTTTTAGCTTCGGTTTTCACCTAGCTGAGTGGAAGTTCGTTCATTCTAATAAATACAAAGTCTAAAGCTTTATCTCTTTTTGTTTTCAAGGATTTGTGACTGATAACAACGAAACCTTCCTCCTTGTCGACAGGAAGCAGTGCCAGGCTATTTTCACTGATGAATTCTTTGACACCTTTCAAAGGCATGCATAAAGTAAGCTTTGGTGTCCTCTCTCGCGAGATGGCATCAATACTAGCAGAAATACCGTCCATAGTGGGCAGCGCACAAAAGGAAACACACAAGAGAAGGAATCAGGACAAGCGCTGGACCCAGCGCTTGTCCTGATTCCTTCTCTTGTGTGTTTCCTTTTGTGCGCTGCCCACTATGGATAAGTTCCAACTCGCCCGCCTTTCGGTGCTACAACAGAAATACCGATTCCATCTTTATTCTCTTCTGCGCATATTAAGAAAAACTTTTTTACTAAGTTAAAGAGTTTGGGAGCAGACCTTTTTTACTCAGCAGCAAATTTTGGTCTGATTCCCAATGTATCCCTACATACCCGGCAGTTGCGTGTCACCCTCTGGTGTCACAGCCCTCGATGCCAAGATGTCATGAGCCCTCGATATCACACTCTCGATGTCCCTGCATTGAGCTGGATTCTTTTACTCCTGTCTCGTTTGAACCGCAGCTCCCTGAGGAGAGGCCTCCAGAGATCTTCCACCATGTGGTCAATAAGAGCTGCGTGTTCCCGCCATCGTTTTTTTTTGTGTGACCGCAAGGTGAAGGAACACTCGTACATGAAGCATGCCCCTGTAAAGCCGAGCATGTAAAGCATGTCCCTGCGAAGCCGGACCTAAGGCATTACCAAGACCTTGCATAATCTTCGCCCATGACCACCGAGTCCACGTCGACAGCACTGTGTCCACGTCGCTTTTCAACTTTGCCCTTTTGTGCGCTAAAAAGTGGGAAATGTTCTGGACAATATTGTATCACATATATAGTTCGTTTATATTTTAGTACAACGTATGTACAGTGGTACTTTTGGAGAACTCTCCTATTTTATTGAGGTTTTGTTAAAAAAGTAGCCCATTCAATGCGGTTTGCGGCAAAATATTCAGAAGGATGAGAACGTAATGGCCATACCCACTTTTTTTGTGTAACGCTTGTGATGGTGCTGACACTCCCTCCTATAAAGTTAATTGCGTCGCGCGGCGATAGTGTCTCACACAGAAGCCGTACTTTGAGGTCACAACTATTAAGCGGTAGGTGGCGTTGTGTTCGCAGGCGTTCATCACCACTATCATCATCATGGCTAGAGCACTGGAAATGACCCCTGGCGGCAAGCCTTAGTGGCGGCATGAAAGATTTGAGCGAGTCTCTTTCTCTGGTGACGTTTGGCGCGAATGGTTGACTCTCGCGGTGTGTCCCCGGTGCACGGCACCGCGGGCCGCCTGCCGGGGGCCACTGTGGTGAGCCAGGCGGTCGCGACACCGCCTTGCGTTTGTTGTGTTGTTGAGAGCTGTGCAATTACGTGTAAGGTTGTTTAGCATGTGGAGGTTTTAATAATTCGGGTGCCAATATCGTCGATCAAAAAGTGGTTAAATGAATATGTGTTTGGCTTGTTCCGAACGCGTCTGCTGTGATCGTTCACTCCAAGACCGTCGGGGCGATTACCACCTTTAGACCCCATACTGGCTGCCCATTGTGGACCTCTTGGATCACCGGATGACAGTTTTCGTGGTTTCGTACAACATTTTGTTTGAGCTGGGGTATTCCTAAGGTGACTTAGGTAGAGTAGGCCTGGGGGACTTTTCATTATTATAGCGTTGGTGGTGTGCTTTGTTGAGAGTGAGGACATCGGTTGTTGTGACGTGTTTGAACTTTTCGGTATGTTGAGTATTTTTTTCTGTTCGCAAGTGTTTTTTTAATTTTGTTGTTGTTGGTTTTCAAGAATGTTGTTCAGTTGGTACGAGAGCCATGCGGTCTGCATCCTGGGGTGAGCAAAGCTTAGAACTCGTGGATTGTAGGCCAGGCCCGAAGCGAGTGAGTACGGAAGCCTCGTGGGTGGTGCGATTTTCTGTAGATAGCTTCTTCTATCTCATTGGGCTCAGGTAGCCGGGTGTCATTGCGGTCTTGTATTGAGGCTTGACGCCGGGGCGTCGTGACACTGTCCGGGACGGTGAACGTTGATCACTCGGTAAGCTTCTCTGTGCGGCGAGTGATAGGGCCACCTTACAGAGTGGGTGTCTCCTTGCGGCTGCCTCTTCTGCGTCTAGGCTGGGTGCTGGGTGGATGCCGGTTGTTGTCGAGTGACTCATTAGGCCTAAGGCTCTGCGCAGCCGCCTGTCGCACGTGGCACAACTAGGTGGATCGAAACTGTTGTGAAGCGCGCCTCTGACGACGTTACGAAGGGCGCTACGAAACTCACCGCTGCAACCACTGTTTCGAAAGACGGCGACGCCAACACGGTCCCGAAGGCGCCACTGCTTCGAACTCCGCCGGGAAGGTCACCAGCCGTTTGGTAGCGTAGGTTTCTCAGCTCGCGACTGCTTCTGCGCAGAGCTGATAGACGAGCGGACGAGACAATTGTGAGTTGAACAAGGTTTATGTACAGCATATATACAGAGGGGTTACAATTCAGCACTGGGGCCGACCGCTTAGAGACCCGAAGAGCTGAGCTCTCCTCTCTAACACATAGGTCTGCTCACAAATAGGTCTGCTGCTAACACATAGATCAACTGCTAACACATAGCTCTACTCTTTATCATGAGCATCGTACGCATGAGCATCGTTCGCTGAAGAGCACGTACCACGCGGTGGGAGGCCGTCAGACCACGCTTTGGGCCCCTACGCTTACGTGCTCCGTACGGCCAACACTACCCCCGCGCGCAAAATTCCACGACAGGAGCGCGCGGTTGACACGAGGCCTAACGAGCGGCAAAACCCGGCGCGAAGCACACCTGATCGAGGTGGCTTACGATCGAGCCGCCATGGTTTCCTGGATCATTGCTATCGGTGCGGCGCGCCGGGGCGCATCGCCCGCGAATGCAACCACTGACCGGGTCAGGATCGAACGCGCGGTTTGGGAAACGGACGGTGCAGCTGGTGATCCACATCGGACCTCGCGTGGCAATTAGTAAACCCACCGATGCGTTCGGATCACTGGCACCCTCAGTCTGTCGCTCATGTGATGCCGTAGACTCGCCCGCACCACTAATTGAGTTAATGATAGCTCAAAAAAAGTTCGTAGTACTTTTTGATGCTGGGGCAAGCGCTTCTTTATTCGGTGACGATGTGTTGCACCATCTCCGTGAGAACAATATCCACTGGAGACAAAGCAGCACCATTTTCCGCCTTGCTAAAGGTACAGCAAAATTAAGTGGTGTGAATAGGCCAGAGATACGCTGGGACAGACGCAAGAAGTGACATCATTTCGTGCATCTTCCTCGACTGTCAATATCTCTAATCCGAGGCTTAGACTTCCTCGCCAAGTCGGGTATTTTCATTGACATTGCAAATGGCGGTTCCTGAGAGCATGACAGAGACGCGCTCAAGCTTTTTTCGAATGCTCCCGCATTGACAAGCAGGCCAATCGCAGGGAGAGGCGCGAGAAAGAAAGCGCGCCGAGAAAGCGAGTAACCACCCTTATGTAATTCTTAAAGAGAAAAGAAGAGAAAAGTGAGCCCCGTAGCTGTCTGCATCAGAGTGCGACACATCAACAGTAGTTCACGAAGGATGGGGTAACGAGGGATTGAAAGAGTAGGATTAAAAGGTATATAGATAGAGAGAGGAAGAAGAGAACGAGGCGCAGGAACAGCGAGCGACAAAAAACGACGGAAGTAAGGAGGAGATAGGAAAGATGGACACGGTCGCAGGAGTCCGAGGACGGGGTACCAGAGCTCTTGTCGGCGGCAGGAGATGGCGTAGGTGAGCCAGTCGGCCAGAGCTGTGCTGTCGTCGGAGATCGCGGGGGCACAACCGGTCGGTATGAAATCCAGAGCCGGAATAATGTGCTGCGCTGCACGGAAGGTCAGTGCGCCCACTTTTGGTAGAGGCACAGAGCCTGCCAGAAGGAGCATGAGCGCAGCTGTCGTCGCTGCTGTACGAGTATGACGCGATGTTCACTGACCGCCCCGGCCGCACTATGCTGGTCAAGCACAGAATCGACACGGGTAATTCATGACATCGGAAATGCAGTCCCCGACCGATCAGCTTGGCTAAGCGGAAAGCACTTGACGCCGCCTTGGACGTATTCAATGACACAGGCATAGTTGAGAGGTCAAACAGCCCATGGGGTATCCCGGTAGTTCTAGTTCCAAAGAAAGATGATACATATTGCCTTTGTGTAGACTACCACATGCCGAATAAGGTTACGAAGAAGGACGCGCAAGCTCTTCCCCCATTTTATTTATCTTGCGATGCACGAGTTGGAAACAGCGGGCCTTTTTTTTAGGTAGGCATTTTGGTCACCGTCGATGTATTAGCTAGCAGTACTGGCCATCGTATCACGTGGACGAGGAGCCTGAAGCTCCCTTCTCTCTGCCCTACTGCATTGTTCTGTAGAGTGTTTTGGAATGTACACAGCGGTAATGAAGTAACCCGTGGCTGACTGTCTTCTGCACATCGTCTTCGCCGCTGGCCAGGAATGTGGTCGTGTCATCGGGCGATGGACATGCCTGGGACCTGCGCAACTGCCTACAGTCCAGCGCCCTCGTTAGTGCTAGTCGCAACCGGAAGACATGTCGGCGAGAATGACGCTTCGTCACGCCGACGGCAGCGTTGTTGTTGTGGGACCGGTACTGAGGTGAAGTCGTCGAGCCGGACAGTGCAGAAATGTCGACCGGCAGTGGCGTCGTGGTGCATGGACATTATGTAAGGGCATGCGTTGTCATTTTTTGTTAGAGCTTTTGTAGCTGATTTGTTTTTTGTTTTTCTTTTCGGGATATGGCTTGAATTAAGGTTGGGAGGATGTGGAGATGCTGACACCTCCCTGTAAAGCTGTTCGCGCCGCGTGGCGATCGTGTCTCACACAAAAGCCGTATTTTGGTGTCCCTACTATTGAGCAGTAGGTGGCGTTCTGTTCGCGGGTGTTGATCGCCACTATCATCATCATGGTTAGATCGGTATGAGCGCTGGCGGGGACCCCTGGCGGCAAGTCTTAGTGGTGACACGAAAGAATTGAGCGAGTCTCTTTCTCTTGTGGCGTTTGACGCCAACGGTTGTTTCTCGCGGTGTGTCCCCGGGGCACGGCACCGCGGGCCGTCTGCCGGGGCCCCTGTGGTGACTCAGGCGTTCGCAATGCAGCCTTTCGTTTGTTATGTTGTTTATACTTGTGTAAATATGTGTAAGGTTGTTTAGCGTGTCGATCATAGTTGATGTTATAATAATTCGGATGACGATATTGTCGATCAAAAAGTAGTTAAATGAATGTGTATTTGGTTGTTCCGACCACGTCTGCTGTGTTCGTTCACTCAAAGAGCGTGGTGGCGATTACCACCTTAAGACCCCACACGCTGTAGAAACAAAAAAAACATACATAGAAAACCACGATCTTTTATAGAAAAAGTGATAGCTTGCGGCCACAATGAGTTGTTTTTATTTATTTTTTATTTATTGATACTGCAGTCTCGAACAGAGACTATAGCAGGTGTGAGACAGAGGTACAGAGTTTTCTGAAAGGGCAAAATAATATACACGCAGAAAATGCACAGCGCGGACAATATAATGCATACAGTTAAAGCAACACGAATAGGAATGCGAAACAAAATTCGAAGTAATTAGTGAAATGCCAAGTAGGGTATATAGAATATACAGAGGATACATCGCTGGAAAAAAGATTCCGTTTAACTGATAATCGAGTTTTACAAGTGGCACACAAAAAGGAACAAATGCAACAAAAGATATAATCAATGGTACTAAAGAACTACTCTAAGCATTTTTCAAACAATGAAAGTGATTCTTGTGTTACAATGTTATTAGTTAGATTGTTCCAATCAGCAATAGTTCTACAGAAGAAAGAGTATTTAAAGCAATTATTTCGTGGAAATAAAGGAGCTATCATTAAGGAGTGTCTTTGCCTGGTAGCATAACCCTCAGAAAAAGTGATAATGTGGGAAGTATTTATGTTGTAATGTCCTTTAACTATTTGGTACAAAAGTTTCAGTCGACAAATTTTATTTATCTTCGTAACTGTGGGGAGCCCACTTCGTTTGATGACCTCAGTAACTGACGAACGACCATAAGAATTATAAATATAACGCACTACTTTTTTCTGTATTCTTTATAATTTGCTGATGTTTGTTTTGGTGTAAGGGTCCCAAATTGGCACGGCATATTCAAGTATGGGACATATAATTGACTGGTATGCAAGGAAGCGTACAGAAGGAGTTGCTAATTTTAAGGATCGTCGCAAGAAGAATAATTTACGTAACGCTTTATTTGTGATGACATCTATATGTTTTGACCATGATAGATTATTTGTGAACCATAAACCCAGGTATTTTTATTCAGAAACCTCCGAGAGGCCTATTCCATTAGCTCCGTAGTGAAATAAAAGTGGCTTCTTTTTGTGGGTTATTCGCATAAAGACCGTTTTGTCGTAATTAATAGTCATCTGCCACTGTTCGCACCATGAAATCATTTTTTGGAAGTTTTCATTTCCCCTAATCTGGTCCTGAATTGAATTGACTGTTTCATAAATCACGCAGTCGTCTGCATAGAGTTTAATCTTAACATTAATGTTGGTGGTGATGTCATTTATAAAAATTAAATATAACAGAGACCCAAGCACGGACCCCTGAGGTACGCCAGAAGCAACTTCAACTCGGTTGGAGCAGGTGCTATTTCGGGAAACGTATTGATACTGGTTTGTCAAGTAAGCTTTATTCCATGCTATTATCGTATGATTTGTTACAACAAGGCCCAACTTGTGAAGTGATTTATTATGAGACACTCTATCAAACGCCTTACTAAAACCCATATAAATAGCGTCTGTTTGTTTTCCTATGTTTATAGCCTCCGCAAAGTCATGTGTAATTCCAAGTAATTGTGTGTTTGTAGAATACGCACGTCTGAAGCCGTGTTGTGCATCTGTTAGGACTTCTTGCTTTTCAAGGAAATCTACTATGTGCTTATAAATTATGTGCTCGAAGATTTTGCATAAAGTAGATGTCAACGAAATAGGCCGATAATTTGCAATGTTGGATTTATCACCAGATTTAAACAGTGGTTTGATTCTGGTGGTTTTCCACTCCTCCAGCAATGCGCCGTCACTCAGAGATTTTTTAAATAATATGAGCAAATACTTTGCACACCACTCTGCATATCTTTTTAAGAAGGCTTTTGGGATATCGTCCGGGCCAGGAGATTTTTTAGCATCTATATTAGGCAGAAGGTTAAAAATGCTCTGCTCGGAAATGTTTACATCCGGCATAGGTGGAAAAGACATACTAAGCACTAGAAGGAAATTATTATCTGTTGTAAATACAGATTTAAAATGATTATTGAAGGCATTGGACGCCGCTGTGTCATCACTTATGACTTTTCCGTTAAGAGAAAATGAAGTAGTGCCACATAAACTCGGTTTAATAGACCTCCAAAACTTTTCTGGAGACGTCTTAATAAAGGAAAGAAGTGATACACCATAGTACCTCGCCTTGTCCTCCTGAATTTGTAGTTTTAGTTTTGTTGCTAATGTAGCAATGGCTTCGTCAAATAGAGGACAAACCGAGTTTCTGGCCTTTTGCTTTTTTAGTCTCCTAAATTTTCGTTGTAGCTGGAGAGTTTGTCGAGTGATCCAAGCATTTTTACCAGCTTATTGTTCAGTTATTAGTGGTACAATGCGTGCTATACATTCCTGAACAATGTCTTTGAAAGTTAGCCATAGATCGTTAATATTGCTGGTGTTTTCTGAGAAAGCATTGAAGGAGAGGTCCAGAAAATTGAGGATTGACTCATCATCAGCGCGAGAAAAGTTCAGGTACTGGCGCTTGACCGTGAAATCAACATACGAAGCATTAGTTAAGGTTAATATGACAGCTTCATGATCAGATATTCCTGGTACAACATCACCCAATACATGATTTTTTACAGTACTGCTAACAAAGAAGAGATCTAGGATTGAAATCGCACTTTGAATTCTAGTAGGTTGAGATACAATTTGTAGCAAATCATAATTAAAAATCATGTCTAGTATTTTAATGTCACTTAGATCTGAAGACTGTGTGGAAAAAGTATTCCAATTTATACTCGGAAAATTTAAATCACCCGCGAGAAATAACCTGTCATTTAGTTTTATATAAGAGCACATGTAATCATCAATATTTTCTAGAACCGAGACAGAGGAGTCAGGAGGCCTATAAATAGCTCCGAGAATGTATCGCACTTTATATATGTAGTGCAAAAATGCTTTCAACACCTGGAATAATAGGCATTCTAACGAGTTGTAAATATGCTCTAAATAATATAGCAACCCCGCCACCTCTCCTGTCCCGGTTTTTACGAAAGCAGACGTAGTTTTTCGGAACAAATTAGCTGTCGGATACCTCATCGTTTAACCAAGTCTCTGTAAGCAAAGCAATGTCTGGTTCATGAGTAAGAAACAGGGCTTCAAGCAGGACAGGTTTATTAACAATGCTACGGCAATTTACATTAAGGATAGATAGATTACGGGTACTTGCTTTCTGGTGTCATTTGTTACGCTTTGAAATTTTATACCTTTTATTGTTGGTTTCATCCCAACCATACAAAATGTCGTCTACATACAGCTTATCATATACCAGCTTTACTTTTAAACCATTTGCCTTTTCATGCGTTGCCGTTTGCCACAATTTCTTCCTGGTTTCTCTAATACCGGCAGAAAAGTCCTCAGTGACCGAAACAGGAGATCCCTTTAGCTTGAAACACGCTTTAAGTATGGACGTTGTTAAAACGCTGATTGCCATGCGGCTGCCAAACGTGACTAAGGAATGTTCGTGAACGTTGTAAAGATTATAAAAGTTCATAACCAGTTACTGTAAGGAAGGTTTTCTGCTTTCAACTGTTCTGCATTCAACGTTATGCCGTCCCTCTTGTATGGAACTTCGTGAAATGTGATGGTTGTGGTTATTTTTCATTTATTTTTTTCGGCATTGCTTAATATTATTGGGAAAACTAATTGCATTCTAATTCTTCCTGAATTTCTTGCGCAAATTGCATGGAAGTCAGACAGATAGTAACAGACATACATGCAAATAAATTGAGCATTATGAAAGCATTTTCCTGCAGTATAGTATATTGTATGGTATGTAGTATACTGTATGTATACTATGCTGTATTCTATACCGTGTATGATATACCTTTGTATGCTTATTTAAAGTGAGTACTAATAATCGAAATAATCGAATATCTACCATACACACAGCCGCCGAGGTAGTTTAGTGGTTATGGGTCTTGCCTAACAACTTGAAGGTCGCGCGTGAAAGCCTGCATTCGGTCGCAGCATTTGATGTAGTCGAAATTCGAGGGATTCATGTACCTATATTTAGGCATACGTTCAAAAACACCGATGGTTAAAATTTCCGGAGCCCTCCACTACGGAGTTCATTGTGACGATATCGTAGTTTTGAAACGTAGAACCGCGATAATTATTATTGTATACAACACACCACAGCTGCATTGGACATAGCCCACTTTTGGCGCTGCATTCATGCCACCGTCTTTAATTACCTATCAACTACATCAGGTATTTTCCATTCAATTAAAAAAAACTGTGCGAGCAGGAAGGTCACAGAACTTTTTTTTCTATTGCTAGGAAGCGCCGCATATTGCTTAGTAGCACCAACATAAATGCATTTGAGGAACGCCTGTTCGAACTCCGTATCCACTTGCTGAATATTGAATGACCGACTTTCGCACCTGTTAAATCGAGATATCTGTTTCTCAGTTTGCTGCCACATTTTCTATTGTTTTCTGCACTACCAATGCTGGGCATTCCCTATCGCGGAAATATTTGGCATAAGGACGTAACTGTGAATGAGGACAGCCCCAGGTAGGTGGCTTTCTATTTATTTTTGTAGGTAAAGCAGCGACATTTATTTTTCTTAATAATGCACCGGTAAATACATAATGATAAATGATAACCTAGCACTAAGTCAGACTCAGTCAGTTACTCTCAGTATCAAAAAATTACAGTGCTTTACGCTTCAACATGACAAATCTGAATATATAGCACAACATACATTGCTTGATATAGGTGAAGAGAAAGAGAAGTATATATATATATATATATATATATATATATATATATATATATATATATATATATATATATATTGAAATATCATTGAGATCTAACAGACAATAATGCCACAGAATGTAAAGGAGAAGTTATTATACCCGATTTCATTGTAAAAGTGGGCGAAAAGATAACTTGCCGTGAGCAGGAACCGAACCTGCCACCTTCCAATAACGCGTTCGATGCTCTACCACTGAGCTACTACGGCGGACATCCCCCCAGCCACTTTATTGAGTTTACACATGAATTTAAGCGTGGTAGTGACAGTCAGTGCCACCTGTAGCCGTAGCGGAGAGTGTGTCACACTCCTATGAGCCTGTTTGGCGTCACGAATCACGTGAACATATATATATATATATATATTGTTACACAAGGCAAGGTAACTTAGTGGGGGTTTTTAATGGGCGCTGAGTCCACGATCACCGTATGATGATGACGATCTCCACCGCCATGGCTCGTACCCACTCAGAGGGATCGCAGTGAAGGCAACGTCGTCTTCATTCTCTACCCGCGCTTCCCTTGCTTTTCCTGGTAGTGATACTTCTTATCATTCCTCCGGCCTCAGACGAAGCCCTCTGGGCGAGTCATTCTTGCATCCTTCGTGTAAACGGCTTCAGGCGTGAAACATGCGTCACCTCTGTCTTGCATGAACGTCGGCCACTAGTGGTGACACGTGCAATTTCATAGTTGACCTCGCTGAGACAATGGAGAATCACGAAAGGACCGGCGTAGTGTGCCAGTAGCTTTTGGCTCAAGCCACGTCTGCGTATTGGGGTCCACACCCACACTAGATTACCGGGGGCATAAGTTACATGCCTTTGTTGACTGTCGTAGCGAGTTTTAGAGGACTCTTGCGCTGCCAGTGTACGTAGGCAGGCAAGTCGACGTGTCTCTTCCGCACGCCTGTTGTTTCGTGTTTCGACGTGTTGAAGGCGTACGTGACGAATGATAAAACTTCATCCCAGTTTTTGTGGTCGGAGGCGACGTACATTTACAACATGTTGATTAACGTTCGATTTGTGCGCTCAGTGAGGCCGTTAGTTTGTGGATGATACGCAGTTGAGTGTCGGAACTTGGAGGCACACAAACGAAGTAATGATTCGACAATATCAGCGGTAAATTGTCGTCCACGGTCACTTATTATCACGCGAGGAGGTCCGTGTCGGAGGATGACTGAATGCAACAGGAACTCCGAAACCTGGTCTGCCGTGGCGGAGCATAAGGCAGCCGTCTCGCAGTACCACGTCAGGTAGTCGGCGCATACAATTATCCACCGGTTACCTTTCGAGGACCGTGGAAATGGTCCCATCAGATCAATGCCGACCTTTTCAAAAGGAGAACCGGGAGGCTTTACAAGTTGCAGGTGACCAACTGGACCCGAGGAGGGCCGCTTGTGGCTCTGGCACTGCGTACAGCTGGTCACGTAGTTCTGAATTGTCTTGCTCATTTTCGGCCAATAAAACCGCTCTTTCCTGCGACTAAGTGTTCGTGCGGTACCTAGATGGCCAGAGGTGGGGTCATCATGCGTGAAACGCCGAACAGACGTTTGGAGGGACGCAGGAACAACTAGCAGAAAGCGGGCGCCCGTCGTGGACAAGTTTCTCTGGTAAAGAAGACCATTTCGGACGCAGAATTGGCCTTCGCTTAATGAATTTCTCGCTCCAGGGAAGAGAGCTTTCAAGCTTGGGTCATTACGCTGCTCAGCGGCGAAAGTCACGGCATCGGGAAAGCCAGACGACAGAGAAGCGATAAGGTGGTCAAAATTATCACCTTCACAATCTGTCGATGGTAGCGGCATTCTCGAGAGGCAATCCGCATCAGCGTGTAGACGGCCAGTCTTGTATAAAATGGTGAATACATGTTCTTGCAAACGAATGGCCCATCGTGCGAGGCGGCCGGATGGGTCACGAAGGTTGACCAGCCAACACAGGGAATGGTGATCTGTGACGATAGTGAACGGGCGACCATAGATGTATGAGCGAAACCGTTGCACGCCAAAGACTACCGCTAGGCATTCCTGTTCGGTCACTGTGTAGTTGCGTTCAGGCTTGCTCAAAGAACGACTTGCGTACGCCACAACGTGTTCCTTCTTGCCAGAACGCTGAACAAGAACGGCACCGATACCAATGCCACTTGCGTCTGTGTGAATTTCCGTGGGCGACGAAGGATTGAAGTGCCGAAGTATTGGCTGCGAAGTTAACAAACGCTTCAGCTTGTGAAAAGTGGCATCGCACTCGGAGGTCCACTGAAACGGGCTGTTCTTGCGTAGAAGGCTCGTCAGGGGGTGAACGACATCCGCAAACTTGGGTACGAACCGGCTGAAGTACGAGCACAGCCCGATGAAGCTACGCAGTTGTTTCACGGATTTAGGGCGCTCGAACGATTCAACGGCCGCTGTCTTTTGTGGGTCAGGTCTAATGCCATCTTTGTCGACGAGATGTCCTAACACCAATGTCTGTCGCTCGCCAAAGTGGCATTTTTTTGAATTCAATACAAGACCAGCTTTTTTAATACAGCCGAGCACGATGTCTAGGCGAGTGTTGTGCTCCTCAAACGTAGGTCCAAAAATTACGACATCGTCAAGGTAACACATGCATATATGCCATTTTAAACCACGCAATATACAGTCCATAAATCTTTCGAATGTCGCAGGAGCATTACATAATCCGAATGGCATAACGTTGAACTCGTAAAGTCCGTCGGTCGTAACAAATGCCGTCTTTTCTTTGTCAGCTGCGTGCATCGGAATTTGCCAGTAACCCGATCTCAGGTCGACAGATGAAAAGTAGGACGGGGAATGCAGGCAGTCTAGAGCGTCATCGATGCGCGGCAGTGGATAGACGTCTTTCTTGGTAACAGAATTCAGTCGGCGGTAGTCAACGAAAAATCTCCACGTACCATCTTTCTTTCTCACTAGCACGACGGGAGCAGCCCACGGACTTGCCGATTCCTGTATTATTCCCTTTTCCAGCATCTCTTGGACTTGCTCGTTGATGATCTTGCGCTCTGATGGTGCCACTCGGTAAGGTTTCTGCCTAATGGGATGCGCCGACTCGGTGTGGATCTGATGACGTATCCGGGATGCTGGTATTAAGGGTCTTTGGCTGTATTTAGAAAAATCAAACACTTTCGAGTGCTTAGACAGAACGTCGAGCAGTGTATGACGTTCGCTTTGGTCAAGTGACTTGTCGACCATTTGTAGCAATTGGGCATCTTCTGAACCTTCTAAGCCCAGATGTTCATTTTGGCTTGTAGCATCAACAAGCGCAACCAGCGTCGTACTTGACTCGGGTCTAAATATTGCAAGTTTCATGCCGCCTGGCAGAATTGCAGGCTCCATGAAACTGTCCATTGCCCACACACCTGCCCGTCCATCAACGACTGGCACCATACAATGGGGAATGAGAATGTTCTTTTTCAGGCATGCCGAGGGAATCGGTTCGAGCGTAGCGTCAAACGTGCCACAGTTGTTACTGGAACATGTCACGGGAACACACACAGCAGAAAATGCAGGAACGACTGTATCCACGGAGACGAAAAAGATGCATCCCTCCGGACAGGAATTTTCCAAGAGCGCCGTTGGGAAAGTACCGTGTATAGAGAGATGCCCACTTCTGCAGTCTACAGTTGCCCCACACTCACACAAGAAGTCAATACCCAAAATAACGTCATGTGTAGACCGTGGAATAACCACAAACTCTGTGCAAAACACCTTGCCACAGAGCGAGACGTCCACAGTACAATATCCCACCGGACACAACACGTCGCCGCTTACACCACGAAATGTCACCCCACGGTTCAGGCGAAACATCACTTTTGGTCCTAGCAGGTTCTTAAAATTTACACTCATCACCGAGACTGTCGCGCCTGTATCCACAAGTGCCATAGTAGCCACTCCATCAACAACTACACGAACTTTGTTCTTCAACATGAACGCTGACGGGGGTATATCTGTAGATAGCACCTGTGATCTTGCGGCTTCACCCCCACTGGCCGCACCGACTAGTTTTCCAGCGGTGGTGTACGTGCGCGTCACCGTGGCGACGGCGATCGTGGAGCACGGGGAGCTGGTGGAGGCGTCAAACTTCGATCAGAGGCCGGCGAGGGGTAGCGTGACCCGGTAGGTGCGCGTGGTTTCCGTGACCTGGAGTACGGCAGGTCGAAATGTTGGTGATACATCTGCCAAGATTGTCGCTGATAAGGGCGGTGGTCACAAAAACGTGCAATATGACCCGGGACGCCACAGTTGTAGCATACCGGAATTGGTCGAGGGGCGCGTGGCTGCTCAGAGTAGCGACTCCTTTCGGAAGGCTTGGGATAGTGGCGCCGCCCTTCAGGGGCACTGTAGGCAGTCGATGTTGAGTAAACAGGCGGGCAAAAACTTCGTTCATAGCTTGGAGGTGGTTGACGTGGGAATGCAGCTTGCCGTGTGCCTTGATATTCATAAGCGTCTGCTGCGTTGATCGATGGTTGCCATGGTGGAAGAGAAACAGGAGTCCGCACACGTTCTGGTTCGTTTACGTACACGTCCTGAAAATCGCTGGGGCGATGATAGGTCTGCTGACATCGAAGCAGCTCTTCTCTGACGATCTGCCGTATGGTCAAAGCAAGGTCGTTAGGCGGCACTGTTTCAACACTAGCAACAGTTGGGACGTTGGACAGGCGGCCGAATTTCGGAGAAATTCGTCGCATCTTGAGGGATTCAAAGGTACGACAGTGCTTCATCACGTCGGACACGGAGTTCAAGCAGTCTTTCCCAATCAAGAAATTGTACACGTCTTCGGCTATACCCATGAGAACGTGTCAAACTTTGTCTTCTTCAGACATCCTCCCATTCACGATCTTGCACAGCTTCAATATTTCTTCAATGTATGTCGTACATGTTTCTCCTGGAAGCTGTGCCCTCTGAGACAATGTCTGCTCCACGCGTTTCTTCTTTGCATCCGAATCACCGAAACACTTCTGCACTTCATCAACAAAACGTTCCCAAGTCGTGAACATGTCCTCGTGGTTCTCGTACCACATGAGGGCGGTGTCAGTTAACGAGAATACGACATGATTGAGCTGTTCGTTCGTGTCCCAGCCATTGCTTCTGCTCACCCGCTTGTAGTTCTTGAGCCACACGTCGACGTCTTCTCCTGAAATTCCGACGAAGTTTGGCGGCACTCTGTAGTACGGCACAGAACCCATCGGAGTTGGCCTCGAAGCGTTGGATGGCTGCTCTTGGGCCATTACGATCGGCGAAGGTGGAAGTCCGGCGAGGCGGCAGCTGCGACGAAGTCCTGGTAGTGAAGCTCCCGTCTTGGGTTCGTCGTACCCAGCACTTTCCACCAAATTGTTACACAAGGCAAGGTAACTATATATATATATATATATATATATATATATATATATATATAAGGGAGAGAAGTGTATACCTAAGGGCTCGTATTTCCGTGTTTTAACACAATATTATTGAGATATAACAGACAGTAATGCGAAGGAATGTACAGGGGAAGTTATTAGAACCAATGGAATGTAAATGAGAAGAAAGAAGAAAGAAAAGTGGATGAAAAAATTGCCAGCTGTGAGCAGGAATCGAACCTACGACCTTCGAATAACGCGTTCGATGCTCTAACCACTGAGCTATCACAGCGGCCGTCCCTCAATCCACTTTTGGGGGTTTATATGTGAATTTAGAAGTAGGAGTGACAGTCAGCGCCATCTATAAGCCAAACAACGAGTGTGAAAACACTCTTATTCGCATGTTTGGCGTCACGTAGCACGTGGACTTATTATGAGTGGGCAGCTGATTAATTGTCCCTCTCATACAACCTAAACACACCAAGTCTGCCAGTACGAGACCCTCGTTCAATGAAATAAGGGAGAGAAGTGTATACCTAAGGGCTCGTATTTCCGTGTTTTAACACAATATTAATGAGATATAACAGACAGTAATGCCAAGGAATGTACAGGGGAAGTTATTAGAAGCAACGGAATGTAAATAAGAAGAAAGAAGAAAGAAAAGTGGATGAAAAAAGTGGTTAGAGCATCGAACGCGTTATTTGAAGGTCGTGGGTTCGATTCCTGCTCACAGCTGGTAATTTTTTCACCCACTTTTCTTTCTTCTTTCTTCTTATTTACATTCCATTGGTTCTAATAACTTCCCCTGTACATTCCTTGGCATTACTGTCTGTTACATCTCATTAAAATTGTGTTAAAACACGGAAATACGAGCCCTTAGGTATACACTTCTCTCCCTTATTTCATTGAACAAGGGTCTCGTACTGGCAGACTTGGTGTGTTTAGGTTGTATAAGAGGGACAATTAATCAGCTGCCCGCTCATAGTAAGTTCACGTGCTACGTGACGCCAAACATGCGAATAAGAGTGTTCTCACACTCGTTGTTTGGCTTATAGATGGCGCTGACTGTCACTCCTACTTTTAAATTTACATATAAACCCCAAAAAGTGGATGGAGGGACGGCCGCTGTGATAGCTCAGTGGTTAGAGCATCGAACGCGTTATTCGAAGGTCGTGGGTTCGATTCCTGCTCACAGCTGGTAATTTTTTCATCCACTTTTCTTTCATCTTTCTTCTTATTTACAATCCATCGGTTCTAATAACTTCCCTTGTACATTCCTTGGCATTACTGTCTGTTACATCTCATTAATATTGTGTTAAAACATGGAAATACGAGCCCTTAGGTATACACTTCTCTCCCTTATATATATATATATATATATATATATATATCCAGAAGTAGCTATGTACTTTTTGCAAGAAGAACTTGAATTCGCTCATTTGACTAAATTGCTCACTTTACTGGTTAAAAAAGAATTGTGTTCCTATATTTACTGCCATATTTATTGTTTGTATGCATCTGAAGATGTCTTCTGCCACAGTAAAGGGAACGCCACTGGTAAAACGCCGGTACCTCACTTCTGTAATTTGTAATGATAGCGGACACACTTAAAAAAAAAACACCCTATATGTGCAAACAGTAAATTCCAAAGTACTCGGCAAAAATCATGTATCGTTTCTGTAAATTTTATGGCTGCTATAGCCGGTAAGGAAGGGAAATAGGAGGAAAAGAACGGCAGGGAGGTTAACCAGCCTGTAGGCAGCCGGTTTGCTACCCTGCAAACTGGCTGCCTGTAGCCGGTAAATTTTGTGCTATTCTATAGTAGGCGCCGACCTCAAGCCCCTCTTATAGTCGACGGCGCGTGCGCAGAAGCTTTAATATTCTCTGTGTGTATGCTGTCAAATGCGTGAAAGTACCTTCCTGCATGTATATTCTCCCTAGAGAGTAATTATAGATAAATTCATGGTTATTAATTGTTCTGACCATTTCTGTAATTTAACTTGATCTTTTTTTCATTTCACCTTATATATGCTTTTGAAGTAGAATGAACTTGACGTGGCAAAAGGGCACGCAACTATAAATAAAGTATGTGTAAACCTGCTCGGTATATATGTACGCCTAGTACGTGTAAGGTGGCGTCATGCCACTTAGACGAGGTGGCGTGAGCGAAGACACGGGCTGCAGTCCGACATTTGCGAGTTCATCTTGCGCAACCTTCTGAGTCAGGGAGATCGTTGATCGAGGATCTTCAGACGGTCGTGCCAAGAAAGATGATGTAGACACCTCCTCGATATTGCGACGCACGGTGCGGACTACACTCTCAGTTGTGGGTAGTGGACGGCATGTCAGCTGAAGGTCATCACCGGATCACTTAGCTGCAGTGTTCAGAAGCCGCATGAAATGCTGTGCCACGCAGAGACTCTTGATTTCTTCAAAACGCCGACTCTCTTTGGTGATGTCCTCCATGGTCGAGCAGTCCTTGGACACCAGCAGATTGAGAGCATCATCTGCGATGCCCTTGAGCTCATGGCTGACTTCGTACTTTTCAGCCATGTCGTTGCCGACATGACGGCAAAGAGCGAGAACACCAAGTATGCACGACGCATAGCAATGAGTGGAAGTTTGAGACTGACTGGCGAGATCTTTCGAAGCGTCTTGCTGCCACCATGCTGGTCTACCAAAAAGGTCACGGAGCTTTTGCTTACGCGCCGCTACTTCTTATATATGCTTCATGAGCCCTCAAACCACACGCCTGCCGTTCCGCAGAAATAGAAGCCTATACTTTGGCGAGCATCATTGTCGGGTCTCATCAATAAACCGCTGCAAAAACTTTTACTTCATAATCCAGTCATCGACGTAAACGTTGTCTGTAGAGTAGAAGTTACACGGGTCGCGTGGCTGAGTCAGTACGATCGGCTGTACCGGCTGGACAGAAGCCGCAGTCAAAGTAGGAGTGGTAGAATTTTTTTTTCATTGGCATTGTCGGGCTGTCCATGACAAGACCGCTGCGGAGTTCCGTCTAGCGTCGTACCCAGCACGTTCACTAAATTGTTTCGAAGTTATTTACAAAATATTCACACATGGAAACAGCCCAACAGTCGATATGGTAGATGTAGATCCTGAACTTGTGTTGGCGTCGATTGCTTTGTAGATGTAGATGTAGATCCTACACTCGTGGCTCACACCAACTCTGGAGGATCGACCAAAAATCGAGTAGATTATAAAAAAAACGAATGTATATAATACTGGCGAAATTAAAGCTAACAGAAATATTGTTTTTTGTAAATTATTCTTGAGAAAAATTTATTGATGAATTATTTCCTACTGACTGTGCAATAAATGATTGATATAAAATAAAATTTTTCAATAGCCTACGTGGGTTAACTGAGAACATTTTGGTATTGAGGTTATTAGGTAAATCTCTTCGTCTGTACAATAAAATCTTGCACGACCGCGCACACTTTCCCGTTGCTGTGCCCTAGGGTATGTGCACCTAAGGATAGTAAATTTGACGTTGTCAAAGCTAAGCCAAGGATTCGTAATGGTATTTCTAGTGATATCTTTCTTAATGTTGAAAGCTTTCTAGAAGAGATGAAAAAGTGCTCCACAGTTTCCTCTTCTCCACAAAAAGAACCAAGTTGAGAGGGAGTCAAGCCTGCTTTAAACAAATGAAAATTTAATGGAGGAATACGACAGCGAAATCGAGTGATTAAAACTTTCTTCCATCAGTTATGACACGAGGAAGTTTTCCAGGGTGTCGTCAGATGGTTGAAATCTAGAGAATTTTTAAAGATAGTGTAGACAATTCTCGCATCATCATTTGACTCAAAAATCTAGAAGCTACTATAAAGGCTGTTGTAGGGGTAGTATTGATAGCTGGTCCGTCTAACGCCTCTTTCGCTAGTGCATCAGCTGTTTCATTTAGAGTTATGCCTCTATGCGTCGGCACCCAAGCTAATCGCACCTGGGTTAAGTGATTCGGTACTAGGGAGCTGAATTCGCCTAATGCTTTCACCAGAACACATCGTCAAGCAACAATAGTCATTTTATAATAGTTAAAAAAGCTCATATTTTCAAAACTAATAAAAAGCACCTATCAAGGTAAAAATATCTTCACCCACACTGCGACTTCTGGTCTCCTACGCAAGAGCGTTGCTGATATAAGGTGTCTAGAATGAACTCTGCTTAAGGTATGCATGCCAATGCACCGTAGCAGCAACCCTTTTCGATTAAAGTCTTCTGTTCTCTAATAGCAGTGGAGATGTTACGAACGGCTCTATATTGTTAAAATAGCTCGCCGGTAGAAGCCGGGAGGTCAATAGTTACACTTTCACCTTCGCGGAGGTCTGCCAAAGATTTCGCCAATGTCTCATACTGACCAGGCATGATTTTCGGCCACTTTCAGAAGTGTTCCTAGCCAATATGTGGATGCGGCATCTCTAAAAATTGGACCATACCACCCTCAATAAAGAGCATAGTCGGACAATTCGTTCCAGTACTTGCTGCACAGCCCCCATGTACTCCCCTTTCCACCACTAGGGCACGCAAAAGATATAAAGAATAACGCAAGGTCTAGACAGTGGCGAGCGCAGATGTTGCATTTTCAATTACGTGGTTTTCAAGTGCTATGCCAGACATGGCCTTTAACCGCTGCTCGTATGTTACACTTGCGCTAAAGATTAGAAACTACGCTTGACGAGCTGCCCACATGTGCTTTGCTGGACAGGCCAGAACAAGTACTTAAATGAAACCGTGGGGCTGACACGTCAGCGGAATTTCCATTACACAGCCTGTTGCTACGTGGCTTATTGTTTACCGACGAAAACCTACCCTTCATTCACTTCTTCGTACCAGCCACAGTAACTAGCTTAGTTTCTCAAGATGCACGAAACCGGTTATACGCCACCGTATGAATAATTTCTGCCATGTGTTTTGTAATGCGATGAATTCAATTTTTGGTTGAGGTGCGTTATGGCCCTGGATCAAAGGAACCGTTTGGTTTAGAACATTGGACGGGGTCGTTCTTAAGCTTGTTTCAATAAAGTTAAAGGA
Organism: Rhipicephalus microplus; assembly: GCF_013339725.1. NCBI lineage: Eukaryota > Metazoa > Arthropoda > Arachnida > Ixodida > Ixodidae > Rhipicephalus > Rhipicephalus microplus. The sequence continues at coordinate 148,426,431 of NC_051167.1, forward strand.
AATAAAACGCACTTGTTTGTAATGTAATATTTTCAAATTCAGCAACCACAAAATAGTCATCAGAGTAATGTTACACTCAAGCGAGAGCGCTTCTTATAGAGTGCCTGCTGTTCGACTGTTGTAAACTGATCAGTTTCGAGAGCTACGACGTAATCTCTTTCTAAGAGCCACACTTATTTTGTCAGCCACGTCAGTCACTGCCGATGCAGCTGTTGCAATTAGTTGCCGTCCTGGCACCATGTCAGCCCTGCCATCACGCCACTTTATGTTGCACAACGATGGAAATGAAAAGACGCATGGAATCATGAACGCCCACATAGAATAGTTTAAAGGAAAATTTACTGATTTGTCAAACGAGAGCAGGCGACCAACCTTTTCCTCTTGATTGTCTCTTGGCAGCAAACCTTTAGGTGCCATGCGAATGGTGGGCGTTGACACGATGCGTAGCCTTGTCAAGCTCACTGATGATAGACCAGAGTACAGAAAGGGATAAAGACGCAGTCTAGCCGTCAAAAACGGCTAGACTGCGTCTAGCCGTTTTCTAGCGTTTTCAAGACTTCTTCTATGAAGGCGTCAAATTCCCACATCTTCACCATACCTTGCCTTTCGCCTTCCAGCTGTCGTTGCTCACAGGATCTGCCCCCGTCGTTCGGTGCAGCCTATCCCATCCTCGTCGCCATCTGTTGTAGCCGGCGAGCAAGGCGACGCTGGACTCAGTTGGTGGCGATGGTTTAATGTGATAAGCAAGCGGCTCGCATGCCAATATAAGTACAGGCACATGACGTAGCCTGTGACGTCAGTACGGTGCGTCATACGTTGGCTACTACATCTCTTCCCCCTTTATTTAGCAGCATAGCCAAAATGTTCGGGAGGCTTTCGAATTCTTGTGCTTCGTCGCAATTCAGGTGGCGCGACGTTTTCTTGGGAGCTGGCGTCAGGCGCCTGCTGTGATGGCAGTTCCGTCACGCTGGCTCGGTCAGGTGGCGGAAGTCGTTGCTCTGGTGCAGGCCCGTCCGGCGGCGATGCGGTGTCGCTGTCGCTTTGTGACGGAGTGGAACCCGGCTGTGCCATGCGGGTTTGCTCAGGAATCCACACGCTTCTGGGAAGAGGAGCAAGACATGTGTTAGGAACAATATCGTCCGCATGCAGAAAGCGCTCGTGGTCTTCGATTCGGACTATGTATGTTCCTTTGCTAACTCGTCGCACAACTGTTCCTTTCAACCAACGTGGATCACTCGGTCGGTTTCCTCGCACACGAACGTTGTCGCCAACCTCGAACTCCCTCCATGAAGTATGGGTTTCCTGGCCCTGTCTTCGAACTATATTTGCTTCGGCACGTTTCGCTAGCTCCGGATGCAAGATGCTCAGCCTCGTGCGTGGCCTCCATGAGAGAAACAGTTCGGCTGGCGTCTTACCGGTCGTCGAACACAGTGTGTTTCGGTAGGTGAACAGGAACTGGTCTACCCGATGTTGCATCGTCTGAGTCACTCCCGCGTTCTGCTCGTCCCGTAGCTGTTTGATGAAGCTTCGCTTGACGGTCTGGACAAGCCTCTCCGCCGTGCCATTTGAAGCTGGGTGGTAAGGTGATGTCTTGGTGTGCTGCACTGCAGTGGAGTTGAGAAAATTTATGAACTCAGCAGACACAAATTGCGGCCCATTGTCAGTCACAATTCTCTCGCGAAGCCCAAATGCAGCAAAAACAGTGCGGAGTTTTTCAACTGTCGCCTGTGCTGTAATAGACTTCATGTGCAGAATATCCACCCACTTGGAATGCGCATCGACAAGCACTAAAAACCAGTCGTTCTTGTAGTAGGCGAAATCCAGGTGAACTCTCTGCCACCTGCGGGTTGGCCATCCCCACGATAACATCGGCACGTGGGGCGCAGAGTTCTGCGTTAGTTGGCAAGTTGAACAACCTCTTACAGTTTCTTCAATGCAGTCGCACAACTTTGGCCACCACACATGGCTTCTTGATAGGATTTTCATGCGAGTGATGCCTGGATGCCCTTAATGCAAAAGCGATAAGACTTCAGATTGTACCGCTTCAGGTATAACAACCCGAGTTCCCCATGTTATGCAACCACAGTCTACCGACAGTTCGTCTTTCCGCGAGAAGAATGGGGCTACCTTGTCTTCTGACACGTACGATGGCCATCCATTCAAAACACACATCAGCACCTTAGACAAAACTGGGTCTTTTTGGGTTTCGTCACTGATCCTTTTCGCAGATAGTGGTACGGCTTCTACTGCTGAAAAGAAGTGAACGTAGTCGCTTTCGTCGGTGTCATTCGGAAGCGGTAATCGCGATAACGCGTCCGCGTTTGCTACTTAGCCTCCCTTTCTGTACACCCATTTGTAGTGATATGCAGCTAGCACTAGCATCCAGCGCTGCATGCGTGCTGCTGCCATTTGCTGAATTGGCTTTGTTTGCCCCAGCAGTCCCTCCAAGGGAAGGTGATCGGAATAAATGGTGAATTCACGGCCGTAAAGATACTTGTGAAACCGTTTGATTCCGAAAATCACAGCCAAAGCTTCCTTTTCTATGTGTGCGTAGCCACTTTCGGCCTTGCTCAAAGTGCGTGACGCATAAGCTATCGGCCTTTCTTCCCCGTTCACGACATGAAACAACACTGCACCAACCCCGTAAGGAGAGGCGTCGCAGACTAATCCAAGAGGCTTCTTTGGGTCATAGAATGTTAGCACGCTCGCTTGCGTAAGGAGGCTCTTACTCTCCGCGAAGGCTTTTTCTTCTTTTGCAGACCAGACCCACTTCTTATTCTTCTGAAGCAGTGCATACAAAGGCTTTAGCCTCGAAGACATGTTTAGCATGAACTTGGAGTAAAAAGTTATCATGCTGAGGTACGCTTTAAGCTCACTGATGTTATTAGGTGTGGGTGCTTCCCTTATGGCTTCAACCTTCTCGACGCACGGGTGCACACCATTTTCGTCAATGATATGCCCAAGATATTTGACAGAATTCAAGAAAAACTTGCATTTTTCCTTTCTCACTTTTACGCCGTGGTCCCTGAAAGCCTGCAGGACTGCTTCCACCCGGGTCAGGCATTCGGTATGCGATGCTCCCGTGATGAGGACGTCGTCGAGGTAGCATACCACTCCCGGTAGTCCTTTTAACAGCTCGTTAATGACTGCCTGGAAAACTGCAGGTGCACTTGAGACTCCGTACGGCATTCGAACATACTGGAACAACCCCATGTGAGAGTTTATAGTCAGCAAGGGTTGCGAGTCAGGGTGCACCTCGATTTGCTGATATGCCGTCGAAAGGTCCAGAACGGTGAAAACCTTGCCCCCAGCCAGTGTCGTGAACAAATCCTCCACCGCGGGCAGTGGGTAATGGTCGGTCTTCACACATGGATTCACCGTCAATTTATAGTCTCCACACAATCGTATTGTGCCGTCTGGCTTGTGAACAGCTACCAGCGGCGTGGCCCAGTCGCTGCGGTTTACGGGCACCAGTACGCCCTCCTTTTGCAAGTTGCCTAGCTCATGCTCGACAGGTTCACGAATGGCACACGGCAGAGACCACGCCTTGCAAAAGACTAGCATGCTTCCTTCCTTAAGCACCAGTTTTGCTTGGTAACACTTTATCAACCCTAAACCAGGTGAAAAAACGCTGGCATACCTTGACAGGATGCTGTCGACAGACGGTTGTGCGTGCACCTCGTGAATGCTGTTTAGGTCCATTCCGAGGTTCGCAATCCAGTCGCGGCCTAGGAGTGCTGGCTTCTCTCCTGGTACCACGATGATTGGCAGGACTTTCCGCTGTCTCTTATAATCGACCAAAACCTCCGCTTGGCCTTTCACTTGTAGCGTCGCTCTGCCGTAAGTCTTGAGCTTCATCTCGCACTTCTCAAGCTGCGGCGGCTGCTTTAGCTGCTGGTAAACGCATTCCGGAACGAGGGATACGGCTGCGCCCGTATCTACTTGCATCTTCACAAGCTGGCCGGCTATCTGTACTTCAACTTCATATGGCTGTTCCATGCCCACCAGATACACACCGTACAGCAGCAGCTCTGTGCTTCCGCTCGCTTCGTCACTCACGTTGTGGACGGCGCCAGGCGCCGGTTGCTTGCATCTGCACATGCGCGCCAAATGTCCCACGCGCTTGCAAAGATGGCATTTGAACTTACGATAACGGCAGCAACGGGCGTCATGCTCTTGACCGCATCGATAGCAGCTTTGCATTGAACTGTTCTTCGGCTTGCTGGCAAACTCCAGTTCCTTCCCCGTCTTCTTTAGAGCGTGAATGTCGGCATCCGTATTCGCAGTTGGTCGGAATCCCCTCGACTCCCGCTCCGCTAGCTCAACGCTCTTAGCAAAAACGCTGGCCGATTCGAACGTCAGTTCCCTCCTCTTCAGTAAACCCGTCTGAATGGTGGAATTCCGTAAGCCAGCGACGAACCGGTCCCGTAAAGCGTCGTCGAGAAACGTACCGTAGTTGCACTTGGCTGCCATGTGCTTCAGCGTGACTGCAAATGCCGTGACGGACTCCCCTTCTCCTTGGTACCTCCTGTTAAATTTGAAACGCTCCGCAATGACTTGACTTGAAGGCTCGTAGTGACCACTCAGCACTTTCACCAAGTCCTCGAACGTCTTCTTTTCAGGTTTCGCAGGTAGAAGAAGGTCTTTGAGCGTCTTGTACGCTTTCTTTCCTATGGCAGAGATGAAGGCTGACTTTTTAAGTTCTTCGTCTTGTACGCCGGCTACTTTGCAATAGTGCTCAAACCGTTCTACATACGATGCGAAATCTTCGTCTCCTTCTTCTATGAAGGCGTCAAATTCCCACATTTTCGCCATACCTTGTCTTTCGCCTTCGAGCTGTCGTTGCTCACAGGATCCGCCCCCGTCGTTCGGTGCAGCCTATCCCATCCTCGTCACCATCTGTTGTAGCCGGCGAGCAAGGCGACGCTGGACTCAGTTGGTGGTGATGGTTTAATGTGATAAGCAAGCGGCTCGCATGCCAATGTAAGTACAGGCACATGACGTAGCCTGTGACGTCAGTACGGCGCGTCATACGTTGGCTACTACAGTTTACAGTTAGTTAGAAGTGATTGCATGAGTCCGGCAGGCCAGAATTTGAGTTAATTGGTCACGGAAGCTTCAGGAAGTGACTTGTGTTTTACAGTCTTGTTTCTGCAAAATACACGCGAATAAAAAGCAGCTGCATGAGTTACAAAAGAGCCGCCTGATCGAAACTATGCAGGGTTCTACACCTTATAAGTCCATAATTAGACTTTCGAAAGCAATCGAAATTTATGCTTGAAAGATATGTAGGAGAAAGTATATACTTAAGGTATCGTTTTTTCCGTGTTTGACACAATATTTTATTAAGATTTAACACACAATAACGCCAAGGGAGGTATAGGAGATGTTATTAGTCCAAATTTCAATGTAAACGTGAAGAAATAAAAGTGGGTGAAAAGATCTCTTGCCGTGGGCAGGAACCAAACCTGCGTTATTCGAAGGTCGCAGGTGGTTCGGTTTCTCTTGCCCCCACTTATTTTTCATTACATTTACAATGCGGTCTAATAACTTCCCCTATACTTTCCTTGGTCTTATTGTCTGCGATATATATATATATATATATATATATATATATATATATATATATATATATATATATATATATATATATATATATATATATATATATATATATATTTATATATATTATTTATTTATTTATATATATATATTCACTAAAGTTGTGTGGGCACGACATGTGGCACTGAAGTCCAGTAGTATATACTGGAAGAGAGGTTGCGGTGTTTGTTATGTAAAATATCTGCTATTTGAAATGTAACATAGTTTACATGATACAGCTGGAACGGAATTGTCAGACACGGAACTTGACGAGATGTTCTGTACTTTTGCATTGCTGTTTATTGAGGGTGGTTCTTCAGAGTTGATGGTTTTTCCTTAGCAGAAACCGTACAATGCTAACTGCCCAGCACGTGTTGCAAGTGATTTATTCTGCTGTAGTTGCCACAGGAAAGATTTACGCCCCGACAGCACTTTCGGAAACCTGTCTTTTCTTAGGCTGATGAATTGTCCATTCTCTTCAGCGACTTGAGCATATTGGGCAGCTGTCGTCTTTTGACTTTCCCGAAGCTCGTCTTTGGGATACAATCTGTGAAGAACACTCCCCCATGAAGGTGCTTGTATGGTGCCAGCCGCTCTGTGTCGACATAAAAAAAGAGAAAGCTGAAATTTATGCCAAGTAACACTCAATAAAGGAGGTAGTTTACTTTATAACGTTCGATTGCATCAACTTCGCAAGACATTTTATAGTGCAGTGGACATTTAAAACGCATCTAAGTGATAACCCGGCAAGCAGTGCTGGCATTCGACAATGCGTTCACTACGAGAGAATCCGATTTCTGGTGTATTAACGATTTCTGGTGTATAACTCGAAATATATGTATTCTAACTCACAGCGTACAGTCCGTTGGGAGGCATCGCATGAACTCTTTTTCAGATTGCGTGTGGGTGTACACCACACAACGGAGAATGCGTCAACACGAACAACACAGAGGAAGAGTGGGGGATGGTGCTGTCCAGGTCGGCCTTTGAAAGTCGGCTTTCGCTGGTACAGAGGACTGAGAAGATGGCGAGGGCTAGCGGAGCCCTGGAATAGGTGCTGCGTTCAATTGCAGTGCCCTGCCTCATGTGATAATAAAGCTTTGTTCTCTTTGTCTCTCTCTCCACGGATGCAGAAAACGGTAAAGTCTCGAATTACCCCAGAAAATTATCAAGCCGTCGATGTTGACACCAATTTGTCATTTCTCAACGATAAATAACCCACCCCTGACAATAGCATCGTCGCCTTCGTTGATACTCTCCTTGAAGTGGTGTGGCATATCAGATGACGGAAAGGTTCGTGAGCAGCTTTCATTGGCAATCTTTCTTACCGCTTGTCCTGCCAACCACTCCAAACGCCGTGTGAGAGGACGCCGTCTGCCTTTTTGTTAGGCAGTGAGAATGACTTGTTTGATGAATATTGCTTTTCATTTGGCTTCACTATACTTTTTTCACTTTTTTACTGGTGAATACTTACGGCTCCCCTCATTGGCTGGCTACATTTACTTTAGATTATAGAAGGTCCTGCTCTCCGGATCTCTAGGTAACAGAAATGCTGGTTCAAAAGTTATATTTCATAGTCCATGTTTATTCGCTTCTGGTGGAATCATTTTGCTGTAGTTGGGAAATCACAGCGCAGAACGGCAAAGAATCAACACATTCTTATCATAATACGGGGAAATTTAGAGAGAAAACTCTGATAAGCATATCGACTTCGATTTTAAATAGACGGGGGAGAGCACTCATGGCTAAGAAAAAAAGTGATTTTGGTAAAGAGGTGGAAATAATTCAGTAAATATTTTGGTTACAGTCAGTTATGACCTGAGCAAGAATGTAAGCTTTAACAGAACCACAACCCACCAGGCCTTTGCCTGTGAAAGACAATTGTGCTAACCGGTTTTATCTCGAAGTGTTGGTACTCCTGGTTGACTAATCTAAATACCATGCATACTAACCATACAACGGTCCTAGTTACTAACCAAGAAATTACGTTTCACTCAGCGTGAATGTCAGTTATAAAGTGTATAATCAGTTACATCAATGTCAGGCTATCTGACAATATATACAAGGACCTTGAAGTTTCCAATTCAAAAGCAGGCACACAAACATAGGTCTCCATGAGAAAGTCAACTATGTGAAACACTGGTAATGTACTTGACGTCACGAAAATAAAGATTCGCTATTGAACGGAGCATATATGGAACTTCCATGTCGGAGGGACAGCCATGGCTCTCGATGGAGCTGAGATTTTTTTTTCTTAGGTTGCATCTAGGTATACCCACAAGAGAATGAAGATCTGAAATTCAAAATATGCCAAGTTTCCTTCAACCCACCAGCGACGTACGCTTTTATTTCTTCAGCCAGCTTCTGGTCTTCAGCAACGCCCTCCTTGAGGACGACTATAGCAGCCGGGTCGTCGTCAGTGTCCTCCCTGGGAACTGGTAGGACGGCCACCTCGGAGATGGCCCAGTGGCCGTACAGACAGTGTTCCATCTCGGCTGGGTTCATGTGCTTAGACATGCGGAACATGGTGTCCTTCAGTCTGCCAGCCAGAAACAGCCTACCATCGTTGTCATAATAGCCAAGGTCACCTGTGTTAGAGGCATTAATCAGTAAATCTCCTTGCACCATGCACTTTTCTGAAAACGAAATAATATTGTTCAATTGGTGCAGATTATTTCAAAGCTCTTGTTATGGAACGAAGAGTAATTGTGTTAGTACGGAGGTGTGTCTTTGCAAGCCGGGGAGTGAAAAGCTCCTAGCATCGAATAAATGTCAAGAAATAGTACCATGACAGTATGAAGGACACCTATGGTGGTTAGTTCAATTAGTGTACGTTGGTTTCCTAGCATAAGTTATGACGCCAAAATTTTTCATGTTGACTCTCTGCTAATGTGCCAATTCCAAATGGTTTATTGACATCTGCACGTTGTTAAGTAAGTACTGAAAATAAGGTACTAATAATCAATGTAATTCTGGTCGCGGAATCTTGATGTCGTTGCCACGAAAATTTGCATCCGCCCGCCTTACGACACCGGAGGGAATGGTAAGCCAGGCTGGCCTGCTTTTTTCATGTCATGTTTAAACAATATTTTTGTCCTATGATCCTTAAATTTGGGTAATTTGGCTTAATTTGTTGGTACCGAAATGTGGTGTAATTGCCACAGTAGTACTTCAGTGGGTTCATCAATTCGCAGCAGCTGAGGGTGGTGCATGCGAGTGGTGCTATAAATCAGACAAGGTTGATTGCACGAAATTCTAATTCAAGTACAAAGGGAGGAGGGGGGGAGGTTTACGTTGCAAACATAGTCAAAATGACTACCAAATGGCCACCCAAGATGGGAAGTTGAGTTGTACACATCCCTACTACCGGAACGGTGCCACCATCCGCCATTTGTGAAAAACTCGTCAAGGGGGGTACGTGAGGATCTTCTTCAAGCGACCACAAGAATATGAACTCACAAGAGAGATGCCAGTGACTGTGTCGATGAGAACTTTGACAGAAATGCGATCAACATGTACGTTGAGAGTGTTTAATTGTATAAGTAAAGGCAACACAATATGCTGGGCAAGGGCGCCAATATTATGTCCAGACGCTGTGAGACCGAGTGTTCCAGGAATATGGTGTGGCTAAATGAAGGCGATGAAGAATGGCAACACAAAGGTGAACAAGATGAATGGCTGTGAGGTGGTCACAACGGACCGGTGCATCCATAGTGCTCAAAGAGAGTGAATGTTGAAGGTTTAGTTACTGCCATATAACGGCGATTGCTTTTGTGGAAATGACCATTGCATGTTTAAAACTGATTACAAGACGGAGAATCAGTGGCTAGGATAATAACGAGTGGTGTGCGCCCATGGTGGTACAGATTTGCTCATCATGTACTTGCCCCCTTCATGTGCTTTCCTGGGATGAAGAGGGCAGTGGCGGCAATATGCTGTGTCCGCAAAGGTTATGAAGTTGTTAGTATTGTTCATTGGCGCGCAATGTAAAAAAAATTGGCACATACATCGTACCTTGGAAATCAGTTATACGACACATGCGGAAAGAAGGTGAATTTATCCCAATGCTTTTTTATAAAGCCAGACGTTATGACATGGCGCTAATTATGTGGACAAATTCACGCACACACCTACCCTAAAGAGTCTCATGTGTTTTATATTACCAGTTGTTTACAGTTGGGTAACGATGACAACAGCAACATGGATATGAGCAACTTCAGCATTTGGCGCCTTACTTCAACTCAAGCTCCGCCGCGGTGGTCTAGTGGCTAAGGTACTCGGCTGCTGACCAGCAGGTCGCGGAATTGAATCCCGGCAGTGCGGCGGCTGCATTTTCGATCGATGCGAAAATGCTGTAGGCCCGTGTGCTCAGATTTGGGTGCACGTTAAAAAAAACCCATGTGGTAGAAATTTCTGGAGCTCTCCACAACGGCATCTCGTACGATTATATGGTAGTTTCGGGACGTTAAACCCCGCATACCAATCATACCAATCGTTACTACAATTCACGTTAACTCGACATGACGGCTGTCGCATAGATGTACATATGTAATGTTTATAAAATTGGATAGCCAGCACTGCAACCACAGCTGAATTTTCACGAACATTAGTGTCTATTTGAAAAGTACTTCCATAGCCTGAAAAGTACTTCCATGACCTCTGTTAGAATACTTGATTGACGTTCAGAATGCCATGGTACAGTCGCTGCTGGGACACTGACATTTATTGTTTGCATTCGTTCGGTAAACGCTGTGTATGGCAGCTTATTGAATGCGAAGCATTTCTTTGTGCTCTGCAAGCACTTTGGGTATCTATCTATCTATCTATCTATCTATCTATCTATCTATCTATCTATCTATCTATCTATCTATCTATCTATCTATCTATCTATCTATCTATCTATCTATCTATCTATCTATCTATCTATCTATCTATCTATCTATCTATCTATCTATCTATCTATCTATCTATCTATCTATCTATCTATCTATCTATCTATCTGTCTGTCTGTCTGTCTGTCTGTCTGTCTGTCTGTCTGTCTGTCTATCTATCTATCTATCTATCTATCTATCTATCTATCTATCTATCTATCTATCTATCTATCTATCTATCTATCTATCTATCTATCTATCTATCTATCTATCTATCTATCTATCTATCTGTCTGTCTGTCTGTCTGTCTGTCTGTCTGTCTGTCTGTCTGTCTGTCTGTCTGTCTGTCTGTCTGTCTGTCTGTCTATCTATCTATCTATCTATCTATCTATCTATCTATCTATCTATCTATCTATCTATCTATCTATCTATCTATCTATCTATCTATCTATCTATCTATCTATCTGCCTGCCTGCCTGCCTGCCTGCCTGCCTGCCTGCCTGCCTGCTTGCGTGCCTGCCGCCCGCTCGCCCACCCGCTTGCCCACCCGTCCGCTTGTCTTCTGTCTGTCTGTCTGTCTGTCTGTCTGTCTGTCTGTCTGTCTGTCTGTCTGTCTGTCTGTCTGTCTGTCTGTCTGTCTGTCTGTCTACGTCTGGGCGCTCTCGAGATGGAATGGAATGAAAAAACTTTATTTCAGTCCTGCAGGACGCGCGTAGCGGGTAGCAGGTGTCTCCAACGTAGGGAACGACAGGGAGTACCTGGTGGCCGCTTCTCGAGATCAGCCCCTTAATTTAGGGTAAACCAAAATTAGCATGGAGGGTAAGATGGTTTGACAAATACGACTCACTGGTCATGACATCGATAACGTCACAATCCTGGCGCGTACGTCGTCAAACACCTTCCACCAAACAGAGGCACATACCTATGGGTGATTCTGTTCCACAGGTGATCGACACTTCATATCTACCGAGCAACGGCGAGAACCTACATGCGTAATTTTAACGCATAAGCGTTAAGCAAAAGGTGTCATCGGCTGGGTTGACCCGCCGAATGTAAAGAAAAAAATTGGCCCCGCATCTGCTTGTTACACTGCAAATGTCATCGAAAGACGATAGTCTTGCGCCTGGAGAGAGTGAACAAAACGTTTATTTCATGTTCTGCGCAAGAAAGTCGGTGAATGGTATACTGGAGGCGGTGCGATGCGTTAGAGTGCTTCAAGCGTGCAGCGGAGGCGAACGAGCACATCAACTCACGTCACATGTGAGACATGAGCGCTATCTTGCAGTTATCTTAGAAAACGAAGCGCGCGCGCCCTGCGCGCTGTTATGCCTGAGAGTCCACAGCGAACGTCCATGCCTCTGAAAAAAGAAATCTGTGTCAAGGCCAGCACGCGAGCCCACCTGACGCGAACAACTCAACGGCGTCATCACGCGACAGTGCCTTTCTGCCGCGCACGCACAGCGAGTCACCTCAGCCAGCGAGCCCGTCGAAGCAATCGGCGCCTTCTTGTCTGGCGAGTCTGACGCAATGCGTGGCGACGTCACTCGTCCTTGGGTGCAGCCACATGCAGCGCAGCGGCTCCAGTTTTGATGAGAATGACGCGGCCCGGCGGCGACTCCATTGGAGGATTCTGACCTCACGACCAGCGGCACTTCTGGTTGGACATTTGGTTACTCAAAGAATCCACCCGGTGCATATAAAAAAGCCCTGCGGCGCGTCGCGAGCAGTAGACCTATGTGTTAGAGAGGAGAGCTCGGCTCTTCGGGTCTCTAAGCTGTCGGCCCCAGTGCCGAATTTGTAACGCCTCTGTATATATGCTGTACATAAACCTTGTTTTACTGACCGTCGTCTCGTCCACTCGTCTATCAGCTCTGCGCAGAATCAGTCGCGAGCTGAGAAACCTACGCTACCAAACAGCTGGTGACCTTCCCGGTGGAATTAGAAGCAGTGGCGCCTTCGGGACCGTGTTGGCGTCGCCGTCTTTCGAAACAGTGGTTGCAACGGTGAGATTTCGAGGCGCCCTTCGTAACGTCGTCGGAGGTGCGCGTCGAAACAGCGGTGGCATCGGCGGGATCGGTCCGTTTCGCAACAGTGGTGGCAGCGGTGGGATCGGCCGGCGTCAGCGACATCGATGCGGTGAGTGCCTGATGTTTTCCCCTCAGTTCACCAGACTACTCTAGCTCAGGTTGTAGTAGTTTAGAGAAGGGTTGTGTGAAGCATTGAAGTGAGCTTTGATTGTTTCAAGCCAAGTCGACGCGCTTTGAAACCAAAGTTAATGCAGAGGGGGTAAACACGGGAGTGTGAAAAATTGCTTGCGCGTCTTGCTAGTAGGCTTATAGTGGGTACGGCAAGTGGATTCTTAACAGGGGCAAACAGCAAGAAGCTAGTGTGAACGATGGAGAACCTTAAAGTGAAGGAACTCATCGAAATTTGTGAGGAACTCGGCATTACTTTGGGCCGTGCGAAACGAAAACAAGCGATCCTTGAGATCATGAAGGATGAAGGAGTGTCGGCTGAGGAAGTCGATGAGGCCTGGGTGGATATCAAAGCACGCCGCGAGGAGGCTGAAAGGCGAGAAGTTCGCGAACGTTAAGAAGCTGAAAGGCGAGAACGCCGTGAGGAGGCCGAGAGACAGGAGCACCTCGAGTTGAAACGAATAGAATTGGCAATTTTACAGTGTTCGCAGGAGCCTAGCGTAGCTTCTCCGACAGTTCAGGTCAGCGGTTATAGAATTCGGGACCAACTGCAACCGTTCGTAGTAGGCGAGGACATGGCGAAGTATCTCCTCAAGTTTGAACACGTCTGTGAGCGAAATGCTTTGGAGTGGTCTCTTTACACGCAGAACCTGTTAGCTCTTCACCCCGGCGAAGTGTCCGACGCTATAACTTGCTTGTCGAGGGAAGCGTTTGAGAGCTATGACGAGGTTAAGGAAGTGCTCTTGAGACTTTATAAGTTGTCACCCGAGGCTTTCAGGCAAAGGTTCTGGTATGCTAAAAAGGGGAATGAGTCACACGTTGACTCCGCGTTTCATCATAAAGCCGGTTTAATTTAATGGCTCAAGGGCGAAGGTGTTTTTGACGATCGCGATAAAGTGGTAGAATGCATTGCATTAGAGCAATTCTACCGCTGCATCGAGGAGGATAACAAGCTTTGGCTGCAGAACAAAGTTGGTGAAGTAAAGCTAAACAAGGCAGCAGAGTTAGCTGAGGAGTATTATACTCGCCGGAAGTTCCATAGCAGGGCAGTGCGCGTTGAAAAGGATGAAAGAAAAGAGGGCTTTTCAAAGAAACCTGATCAACGGAAATGCGCTCCGCAACGTAATTTCAAGAAGGACCCGTCTCTTACGAGGGACACTGTAGGGGAAGGGCAAGCGGAAGCGGAGAAATCGAGTGAGGTTCCTAAACAACGCACTGATACCACACGGGCGTTTGAATCATGGAAGCCGCTAATCTGCTACAACTGCAAAAAGGAAGGGCACTACGCCATAATTTGTAAGCAAAATTTTGATTTTGCAACAATCCGAGAATCGGAAAAGAACATGCGGTTGTTGGAGCCGTATCTCCAAGAAATTAGTGTGAATGGGAAAACGTGTCGAGCACTTCGAGACTCAGCGGCAACCATGGACGTTGTCCATCCTTCGTTGGTGTCTCCGGATGACTTTACAGGAGAATGCGCGTGGATTAGGCAATTCGCCGAGGAGCAGAGTGATTGCTTACCAATCGCTACGGTTGTCATTGAAGGCCCGTTCGGCAAGCTTCGCACCGAAGCGGCTGTGTCTGTCGCGCTTCCCGATAGTTTTCCTTATCTTTTCTCTAGCAACTCAGAGCAGCTTCTCAAAGAGCAGGGTAAATCCTTCTTCTCCAACTTAGCGTACATGGCCTTCACGCGATCGCAAGCACAGAAGCTTTCGCGGGAGCTTGATCTTGTTCAATGTGGTGAAACAAGTTCAAAAGCAGCAGATCTGTGTGACCTTGGCGGCGAGTCGACGTAACCTCAGACACGGAATTCTCAATGTGAGTCATTTGAGAAGTCACTCGAGCGGCCCGTCGCCGAAGCTACTGGCGCGGTTTCCGTAGCAGGAGGAGACGACATGGCGCCATTGAGTCAGAGCGAGAGGGATGCAACGGTATCGCCCGTAGTGGAAAGTTGGGGCGAGCTGTCGAGGGTTGATCGAGTAACGCTCATTCGAGAGCAGCGTGAGGACCTCTCGATTAAAGCGCTAATGGAAAGCGTAAACTTGGGAAAAAAGAACAAGAATGTTTCTTTTTTTTTTGAGAAAGCAGGGCTCCTATATTGGAGCTACACAAATGCGCGAGGTCGCAAATATGAGCAACTCGTGGTGCCACAAAAGTATCGTCGCCAATCATTGAAACTGGCACATGAAAACGCGTGGGCCGGGCATCTAGGCATAAAAAAGACCAAGACTAGAGTTTCCCTTGAGTTTTATTGGCCGAAATGCTGGAAGGATATCGAAGACTTTGTACGCTCATGCGTCACTTGTCAGAGAGCGGGGACATCCGTGGAAAAATGGGAGGCACCCATGAAGCTTTCTGATACCAATTATGAAGTTAAATTAGGTAGGTGGCCGAACAAAATTTACCACAGTGACTTGATGAAACCACACATTCAACGTCAAGCGGTCATAAATCTGCTGTTGAATGCTTCAGAGGAAGAGGGAACAGAAATTTTGAGTTCTAGAGATGTAATAGAAAGGTGATCGGAAGTAATGTTGGAGCAGTTGAACCTAGAGCCTAGGTTAAGTGAAGTCTAGAAGGAGGACCTGAGAAGGATTCTTTCCGAGTTTGACGACGTGTTTTCGGATCGTCCCGGAAACACGACGGTGATCGAACACGATATCGAGCTAACTGGTGAGGAGTCAATCCGTAGCAAGCCGTATCGTTGTTTCCCTGTGCAACGTCGCAAGTATGAGCCGCTCTTGGTACTGCATTGGTATCGTCGCCTAAAAGTGGCCCGTTACTGAGATTGAGCTTGATACTCCAACAGCAAACTTTGACGTTCGCTAAAAAAGAGGAAAGCTAAACGCTAATGCAGGCTCATTGAGCCGTGCGTTCTAACTAGTACCTTCTCCACCTTTCGCTTTCTCGCTGGCGATTCTGGGCAAAATTTTGTCCTCATCACGGCCTTGGCTGAGCGTTCTCGTCCAGAGTGAGCTCAAGGAGCCAACTTTTTGTTCTATTATATTTCGTTACGTTGTTGTACGTGTAAAAATTTGAGTTCTCATTTTAAGAGTCTTGTGTCCCACATGAGCCTCTTGATGTAGAGGGAACAAAATTTCGATGAACACGTAGCTAGGTATATGTTGTAATATACTTTGTCTGGTGTTCTGTCGGGTGACCGGGGGCACTTGCTTGTGTCGTGTGTTGTCTGTTGTCGATCCGTTCTTGACAAGTTGCAGAACCATCGACAAGTGCTGAGACCAAAGATCGCCAGAAGCGACGAGCGAAGCTGGCCGACAAGTTGTGGTGACAAGCCAGTGGAGCAGGGATCCGTCCTCAAGAATGGGATGGTTTACCGGAACAGAGTCTAGAGCTGCATTCTCCCCTTGGCCATGGAGGCGAACCTGGAGGGACCTGGTGAACGAGCGCGCCTGACATCCGAGCCACGTGGAAGCAGCTCGTCTTTCCGGCGCATTGTCTGGCAGCGGGGGTGCTGTTATGCCCGCGAGTCCACAGCGAACGTCCATGCTTCTGAAAAAAGAAATCTGTGTCAAGGCCAGCACGCGAGCCCGCCTGACGCGAACAACTCAACGGCAACATCACGCGACGGTGCCTGTGACGGTGCCTTTCTGGCGCGCACGCACAGTGAGTCACCTCAGCCAGCGAGCCTGTCGAAGCAATCGGTGCCTTCCTGTCTGGCGAGTCTGACGCAATGCGTGGCGACGTCACTCGTCCTTGGATGCAGCCACATGCAGCGCAGCGGCTCCAGTTTTGATGAGAATGACGCGGCCCGGCGGCGACTCTATTGGAGGATTCTGACCTCACGACCAGCGGCGCTTCTGGTTGGACATATGGTTACTCAAAGAATCCACCCGGTGCATATAAAAAAGCGCTGTGGTGTGCCGCGAGCAGTAGACCTATGTGTTAGGCCACGATCACACTCAGTATTTCTGCCGCTGAAAGTGCTCCGAATCCGGTTCGGCGGCGGCTAGATCCGCCGAAAGGGCCCTCTCCGTGCCTATCGCTCTCGGACTGATTTTTGCGGCGTCTGCCACCGAATCGGTCACCGTGGACCAATAGGAGCGCCAGTCAAGAAATTTTGAAAAATGGCGGCCAAGCCCTACTCACTTGTTTTGCCGCAGTGCCCATAACTGAATGTTGAAACCAACGGGAGTTTAACCTACTCTGAGCCTACTTCGCCTCCGTATTTCGTGAAAGAGCTTGCTGTTGGCGTGACCGAGCTTGTTGTGGTTTTGCAGAGCAAAACGAACCCACCGACGCCGCTGGCGTCGGTGGTTTTTCTGCTCTTCGTGCATTACAAGACAACCACTTGTCAGCAAAGTAAGCAGTACTGTTTTTTCTTGCTTTTTGCGTACGAGAGTTGTCGAAGTATACACCGCCGGATAGCGTAGTAGCGTTTGCGAGCCGCGACAACAACCGGGTGACAGCGCATCCACCCCGCTTTTGCCCCGTAGTAGATGGCATATTCGGCGGTGCGGGGCGCGTCCAGTGCGAACGACGCTGCGTTTCGGCGGCAGGGGAATTTTGGTCGCTGTAGAAAGCGGATGTTTATGTGTGAACTAGGTATTAGAGAGGAGAGCTCGGCTCTTCGGGTCTCTAAGCTGTCGGCCCCAGTGCCGAATTCGTAATGCCTCTGTGTATATGCTGTACATAAACCTTGTTTAACTCATTGTCGTCTCGTCCGCTCGTCTATCAACTCTGCGCAGAAGAAGTCGCGAGCTGAGAAACCTACGCTACCAAACGGCTGGTGACCTTCCCGGCGGAATTCGAAGCAGTGGCGCCTTCGGGAGCGTGTTGGCGTCGCCGTCTTTCGTCACAGTGGTTGCAGCGGTGGGATTTCGTGGCGCCCTTCGTAACGTCGTCGGAGGCGCGCTTCGCAACAGCACTCGTCTCGGAGGTGATAAGGTGTAGGACGCAAGGCGACGGGTAGGTGCCACGACCGTGTCGTCTGAGCAAAGCGTCGGAAACACTTGCCTTTTTGTGCAAGCGTTGCCTGGTTGGTGCAACGCGATAATTGCTGTGGTCTTTATAATTACTTATGTATACTTTTTCTAGTCAGAGGCACACATACAGAATATTGACGTGTTTGTATGGTGCCTCAGATATGCGCAATAATTGCTTTTTAATTGACAATCACACAAGTATGAACGCTGAATCTTGAGCAATATTGGTGGGTGCTACGGATGGGATCGGCCGCTTGGAGTATTGTTTGGCCACTTCGGTGCCGTTTAGGACACCGTTAAGGGTAGACAAACAGACAAATGTACAGATAGACAGACACACAGACAGACACTACAACTTTTGCGTCGAAGGTTCCCAAGAAAGACTATCGTTTTGAAAAATGCCATGGTCCCAACAGGAATCACACCAGCATTCTGCGTGGCAACCAAGCATTCCTCCGCGGATCGACACCAGATCTTGCAACTGCTTTTGAAACTGACCGTGATGATCGTGAAGCGTCAATAGGGGATGCAGCGATGGCTATCCAATTTTATGGACATGACATATCTACTCCTACAATACAGCCTTCATGACATGTAAAGATCAAGTATATTTAAGTGCTATGTGCTGAAAGTCATTGCATGTTTATATCAACATAGGAACGACGCGAAGAGACACACAAGGGGGAGCCCGCGTCTGAGCTCCGTCATCAAAAATTAAAGTTACCACGCAGATCAGCGAAAATAATGCATAGACAGTAGGTCGGTGCGCGACTTTTCACATTATGAACATACATACATATCCCCGACTTCGCAAGGCACCCCACAGCGAGACAACGTAATTCATCGTCTTCTTCAATCTACCTAGACGCTCTTCCGAATATCCCACTATATACTCTCATCCCCATGAAGGGCCACGCAGTGATATTGTAAGCTAATAACATGAATTTTTGTGAGCACGTGCCGGTAGCCGCACAGTGCAGTCTTGTAGGTGTACGAGAGGAATTTTTTATAGTGCAGTATAAAGCAGGATTTCTACAACGGATTCGAGAAACCAGCAATACTTTTTGGTGATTCGCTTGTCACCTTAGCTTGTGCTGAAAGTGTTCGAAGTACAGCGATACATCACATATGCAAGTTCAATTGCATAAAAGATTCTCATTTGCACTACCACTTAGCACCAGTTAATGCAATGAACCTCACTGCATGTCTTACATGAACTGTTGGTGAACGTATATCTTCCGAATTACGACTGCTTGAGCGATTCATCTTGTCCTAAGCAAATAGGCTTTTTAATCTGTTTACTATGGCTAAGCTACGATTAGTTCTTCCCCCGTTCAGGTATTAGAGCTCCCAATATTCACTCTGGTAATTCATATGTTCGAAAACTACTGAATACTTGATGGCGTTGAGCATGAAACCTAGAGAAAAAAATCCTATTTTTGGTTGTGTGTAATTTAGGTGAGAATTATTGTAATACAGGTAAAAAAGAACACTTAATGTTACTTTTGTTTTTCTTGTCGTTGTTGTCTCTCAGGTTTGTTAGTGGTATATTTGCTACAATAAAATACTTAAATGCAGAGCCAGACAAAACGCGTTAGTAACTGCTTTTTTGTTTGAGTGGTCAAGATATTCTACACTACTGCATATATACGGTAAGAAAGCCCACCTTGTGGGGATTTTCAAATTGAAACTCAACTATTCACGTAGCTTACCTGTGTGTATCCAGCCTTCGGGGTCGATGAAGTCTCTCGTAGCTTCATCATTCTTGTAATAACCACGCATTACGTATGGAGACTGAAAGAGTACTTCACCAGTTTCCATTGGACTCAGCACAGTTTTGTTATAGGGATCAACTACCTGCGTAAAAAAGGGTGGATTTGATTTGAAGTGTATTATCGAACACGATTACAGATGTAGACAGAGATCACACCGAATTAAACTTGTAGGCAAAGGAAACCTTACAGCATCTATTTTAGCTTTATGACGCTGTTTTACAATACCCGAGTTTTTCTTTTGTCTTTTGAGTATTCTCTAGGCTTGCACATTCGAAAGGAACACCGGTGTCCCAAATTAGGCATGACATTTTTATCGGCAGTTTTGTAGCTATAGTTTTATTACTGCCGTGTCACGGGGGAGAGTGGTGAGAATGATTAATATGTAAGGTTGAATGTCCCGAAACCACACACAGTTTGATTATGAGACATGCCGTAGTAGGGGCCTCCGGACATTCCCGTCACCTGGGGAATCACTTTGACAAGCCTTAACCTGCGCCCCAATCTGAGCACACGGGCCTCCAGCATTTTCGCATCCATAGAAAATGCAGCCACCACTGGAATTCAATCCCACGATTTGTGGGCCCACAGCAAAGTACCTTAGCCCTTAGTTCACCGCGGTGGAGTGAGAGCAGCGAGGACAAAGTGCTTGATATTTTTATTGGCTTCAAAAGATCGTCCACTGCGGCGTCGTACACCGAGAATGTCCGCTTTAAGAATTGTGGCGCATGCTGGGAATATGCTGGCGTTTTGCTTGGCTAGAAATAAACATTACGTTGCGCACGCTTGCAATGTAGTCGGTACGAAAAGTTCACAAGTGGTAATGTGTTTACCACTTGGTAGAGCTGCAAAAAGAGTGCCGATTTCTGCTTAACCGTTTCGATTTCTGCGCAACTGACACAGTAGGAGTTGTCAAGTGGTCTACACAAGTGTCATTGTGCATGCTTCCGCAGGGCGCAGAGCGCAGAGTTGCGCTTTGGTCTGCCATTGCGTTACAGACTTAGCAGCAAATACATTCTTCACGCGCAAGACACCAATACAACACGATGTTTTAATCGCGTTTTTGTCGGCTAATTGCGGTTGCATACAATGCACTTATTCACACGCGTTTCGACAAGCTTACAGTTTTGCAGCATAGCTGCAGCTATAAGGCTCTAGGGCATCGCGCCTGCCGACAACGTGGCGCGTACAAGAACTTTAAATTGTTCGGCTTTACTGCATTCGTGCTGCGCAAGGCATGGAGCAGAATCGCATACGTGCAACAAACTGTGAATAAAGTAAGCCACGTGAAAAGTGATGCGAATCAAATGCGCATTCAGTGTATTCAAGGAGACAGTGCTAGGGAAATGCGAAGAAAGCTACTGGATTCTTGAAGCAGTTAAAAAGGGGCCCAAAGAGGACTGAAGGTAATAATGCCATTTGTGAAGCTCTATATGACTAGACTGTCACCGAAAGTGCGTTCACTTATTCAGTCGCGGTCATAGAGAACTTTGCAATGGTAAGCCTATTCAACAATCACAGCTTTCTGAGGCATGCTATACGACCACATCTATCAAAAGTTGGTTTGCTACCGCGTGGTACTTCGTGGTAGCAAAGCACACCACTATATTTTATTCAGCGAATTCAGTTGGCTTGTACTGCCATCTTAGTAAAGGAATGTAATAATGGGACTGAACTTCAAACAGGTTTTTTTCAAATCCTAGAACAATGTCACCATTATTCTGAATGCACGCGTTTTCCTCCTGATGTTTTCTTGAACCACCTTAGGATGCTATACGGGCGTCTCAACTTGAACCAAAGTGGCGTTTTCGCCAAGTGCAGGATTTTATTTTGGAGCCTATGCACCACACACCAGGATATGTTTGCATATAGTACGTTTTATTGAGAGTGTGACATAGGTAATTTGTGCATTCTATTGACTGTCGTGTTTTGTAGACAAATTCTCAAAAACACTACAATTTACTCATTTTTCTCTGTGCTCTAGAGAATGAAAATTTTCAAGCTCTCACCAACAACTGTTTTACAATAAAAAAGCACGTTGCCGTGAAAACAAAAAAAAAGCAAGGAATAAAATAATGCGTGATACAGCCAATATATAGGGAATTGCTTTTCGTGCCTGGTTTGCCAGCATTTTCTTAAACTTCAAGATGTGGTGGTCATAATTTTTCCCGCCCAAAATGTAGAGGGAATATACTTTAGAACAAACACTCCCCCCCGAAACACACACACACACACACACACACACACACACAGTCAGATTCCTGACGAAGGCCGTGCTACGGCCGAAACGTATACCACCATGTTTTTTTAGTGTTCAGGTACAGCAAAATTCAAGTCGCATTCGATTAGAACCAGAAAAACCAGGCTGACACGTCCCTGGGTGAGTGAAATACGGAATGGTATTGCGGTTCTTGTCGTCTGCTTTTATTTAAAATTTTTGTGTTCAGTAGGTTTTGTTTGGATACTTCTTTCTCCAAAATGATTTTGTCATTCATATCAGTGTGAAATTTAAGGAGCGACTTGCTATTTGAAATTCAGCGGGCAACATTCGGGTGCAGGGCCACATATACTAAAGAACATAACAAAAAATGTAGATATAGGATAAGACGAATACTTCACAGATGCCCTATGATAATGTTGTGTCCTCACATTGGTTTCTCTGGTGCAAGTTCTAATGAAAACACGAGTTTTCATGCATGACCTTACGTTACTTAACTATTAACACAGCTATGATTCGGTGGGCCATTTTTGCCAAGAGTGTTGCACACTCGTACGCAGGTAGCTTAAACGGAACTGTCAAAATCGATGCACTGAACAAATTGTGCATCGAAGTGGCAAGTTCTTGCTGCTTCGATGTATACCATGAAGATAGTGACACTCGTAAAATAGGAACTGACTTTCATCTTTGTACCGCAGACTGGGAATCCTACGTTTCCTTGTGGTAGTTCTCCTTTGGGTGGCACAGCCAGGAAGCCGCTCACTTCGGTCATACCGTAGCAGTCTCGCAGCTCGTCAGGCGCGAAGACGGACACTACCTCGGCCGCTATGCGCTCGGGTAGGAAAATTCCTTGGGTGCGGAGTTTCTTGACCGTCGGCAAGGTCGTGCCGGTTGCCTTTGCAGCTTCAGCAATTTTGAGCAGCTTTTGAGGGGTTCCATTTATTAGGTTCACCTGATAGTGAAAAAAAATCATGACAGGATTTAGCTAAAAAATAGAAATGCCGCACACAATAACGACACGAAGGGACAAGAACAATTGCTTATTCCACAACGTCACCATGACATATATACATGTGGATAACGTTATCCATACGAATGAGTTTATATTCCTCAATACATATGACGAATAGAAAATCTGATATCAGTCTCAGTTCTTGTTTTTTTTTCATTGGACGCATCTTTCTTTAAAAAACCACTGCAATACAGTTGTACGTGCTAAAGAGCTTGCTTCGATATTCTGCAAGACTTTTGATCCTCTTGATCATGACCATGTTTCTGATCTTTACTAAAATTGTAATCTCGTTCTTAGCAGCCATGTATTAATCGAAGCCCGTTTTTTTATATGCACGTTACGCTTAGCCCAAACCGTGGGAAGCAAGAATGGGAGTAAAACAGAGCCGCAGAAACAAGGGCTTATACCCGGTAAACGAACTGCTGCTAAAACACTCCCTTTAAATTTATTACGTTCCATCAGCTTCTGCGATTACCATGAGAAGTAAGGGCCTTTGGTCGCCCGAAAGTAAAAATTCGTTAGTAAAAGTTCTTATTAGAAGATTAGCTAAGTACAACCATAGTGTCTTTTTCTGCATAATCACCATGAGCTTTAAGCACTTGTCGTACTGCTGTACCAGTTTCTTTCGTTTCTCTGCATCGAAGTCTGCCTCTTGGAAAGTTTATCCTTTTGAGCTGGTCGGTAAGCTTTTTTGCGTATACCCAGCTTGCAAATGCACGGTCAATTTTAAGCTTTCGGGTTCGTTTGTCAAGGTTTCCAATGGTCCTAATGCTGAGCCTACCCATATGCTGATCGTCTATGCCGTCCAAATTGTGTGGTAGTTTGTGAAGTATTGGCACCATTTTCTGAGCGTTTCCTCTCTTATCAGTGCAGGTTCACAAAGTAGGTACAAATACTCATAAGTTTAAAAAGATGAGGACCTCTCTGCCTTCCTAGTCCAAATACAGCCGACACTTCCCACCTGACGGAGGCATTGATTCAATTCTCGTAGACAGTTTCACGTCCATTACCCGTCTAGCATATTACCACTGAGCCTGAACAATAACTTAAGCACCTTGCTGAGAAATGAACAGATGGTGCGGTGAAGACAAACCTTCCATCGGACGAGTAAATAATCTTAGCAAAATGCCCTTAATTTTTGAATAACTACACTGGGCGCCCATTGTCGCCTCGTAAAAAATAAAAAGTACGAAAAACAAAATTAAATGAGATCTCACTAGTTTTGCAATAGATCTCCGTAGCTCTTAAGTAATGACGCTGTGGGCTCTCAGCGTAGATAGTGCATTGTAATCAGAGTTCGTCGGTGTCAATAAAACAAGCTGCGCCTAATTAATAACTCCTAAAGTCACCATGACAGTTCTGTGATCATGATAGTCGTTTTACGAGTGTGAGCAGGTATGATTCGTGAACATTGGTGTTGTATGGACTCATATATTGCAGCACTGGAATTGGCTGTCTTACGGCGCAATTTTATGTTTCGGTGTCATTATTGTGATTATTGTCGAGCTCACGATCAGAACTTGACTCTAAGAAAAAAATAGTGCCAGTCACACACAGGTTGCAACCTCCCTTTCGACGCACTTAAATAAAAAGTCAATCTCCATCCTCACCTTGTGATGATTACAAGCCTCGAAAAGGTGCGGCATGCTTGCAGACTTGAGAAGCACAATAGTGGCTCCCGTGGTTAAGACGTTGAAAACGAATGAAAAGAAGAAGAAAAACGACACGTTGCCGCCTCCAATGGCCACGTCATCTGGTGTTAGTATCTCTAACGTCCTGCAAAGAACATTTTAGCGTGTTGTTATGTCGCAAAAAAATACGGAAACAAATTAACATAGCAGAATTCTGTGTATACAGGCTGCTAAATAGCGATTCTGGAATGTCGCGACTGATTTTTTTGAGTCAATATTTAACGCAAAGAAACCCACGTACGAGAATGCCGGACACTATGGGTGCGCCAACTTCCTACGAAATGATATGTTGCGACCGAATCACGTATACAGTGGTGATGCTCACACGCTACATCCACTTATCATGCACAGAGATGCAATTTTTCGTTATTATGTTTTTTACAGGAGATGTTCAGATAAGAGCATTTTATCTCATAATTCTCTATTTGACAAGAAATGTGAAACAAAGTCATAAAACTAATGCATGTTCTAAAGATGCATTTTTTTTCTGACAGGATGCCGTGCTTGCACTATCATCACCCCACATTGCGATATTGGCTGCTTCTACTATTAGTACGGCGAGTTCATCACCGTTTGCTAATAACACTTTGGTGTTTTATAAAAAAAAGTCGGGTGCACCCTTAAGCTCTGCAGTGTCGCGAGGTAGCCATCCACATTCTTCTTTACGAGGTTGAAGTGCTCTCGCAACCTGTCATTTAAACAGTGCCTTGTCTGTCCAACGAATTTCTCTCCGCAAGTAAGGGTAATCTAATACACCACCGCTACTCTACATTCCATGAGCTGAACCCTGTGCCTTATCTCGCAGGCCGAAAGATTGTGTGCTGCTGGAATACTGAGTCTGCAAAATCAATTTAGCGTGTACGGGGAGGGAAAAAACTACCTGTACATCAGCCCGTGACGGAACGCGTTTTATTTTTTGTGCGATCAAGTGCATGTACGGCACAACAGCTCTTTTCTTTTGTGTGACATCTGCGTTGGAACGACGACATTGATAAGCGGGCCAGTAATTCTTTATCAGGACCTCGGTGACTGACACGTGGACGGGCACCAGGTAGCCGGCTTCCTAGAGCTGAGAGAGTTGCTTCCTTGGCTGTCCATTACACAGTGTTCACACGATGCGTTAATATCGCTTTCTAGGCAGTGTGTAATGATGCTTCTCTTAACGAGTTTGGTGTTAGCTGAGCTGAACGAAAAAAATCACAGCATATCCACGAAGTGAATGATGATGTGTGGGGCGAAGCGTCCGTCCACCCATCCGTCTGTTCGTCCATGCATGCGTCCGTTTGAGAATGCAGACGGCGCGCGTGTAACACCGACGAGATGCGTGCCAAAGAAGCCGAGCGAGAGCATCTTCAACACGCCCGCCCCTCTGCTTCGTCCATGCCCCACCAACGATACGCAACTTACGGCGACTATGCAGGAGACTGAGAGAGGCACTCGTTCTCCGTGTACCCAAGAACAGCCCGCGTAGCAGCCAATCGGAGAGTAGCGGTACAGCGCCATCTAGAATATCCTCACTCAACTTCAGTACGTATGTGGATGGATGGATGGATGGATCGATATGGCTGTAACCTTTAGATCGGGTGGTGGCTAGTGCCACCAAGCCGTAATACTTAATGAACTAAAAACTAGATTCATTTTTTTACCTTAACTAGTGAGGTGAAGGACTCGTACTTTAAAGTGAAGGGTTTCATTTTCACTCGTGCCTTGACTTTAGCCACCAATCAGATGACCTCCTTATAGTTAATTCTACCCGCTTAAAGTCTATTTTGCCCTCCCTGTCCCTAAACCCCCGTGCTTTGAAGTACTCTGCGCCATCATCCTGAACTATAGGGTGAAGCCCTTTACAGAACATTATCAAGTGTTCGGCAGTTTCTTCTTCCTCTCCACACGCACTGCATACCATGTCTACCTTTTTGTATTTGGCCCGATATGTCTTGGTTCGAAATATTCCCGCCCTGGCTTCAAACACTAAAGAACTAACCCCAGTATTATAATAGATCTGTTCCTTGGCGATTTCCTGCTTAAAACTTTGATAGATCTCTAGTGCGGACTTCTTAATCATGCCAATTTTCCACATATCGGTCTCAGCTTCCTTCACCTTCTTCTTAACCGATAATTCTTTTTGGTTAGGCCCCCTGCTGTTCTCCAAGTATTTACCAGTCAATTTTCTGGTTCACTTCCTCCATTTTGTATTGACATTCTTCATGTACAAGTACTGAATATCTTCCGAGCCCAATGCTCCTCCCCCAATTCTCTCAATCGCTTCTCAAATTTTATCTTGCTGCTAGCTTCCCTGCCCTCAAATGATGTCCATCCTATATCACCTTGTACTCCCTGATTTGGTGTATTCCCGTGAGCTCCTAACGCAAGCCTACCTATTCCACTTTGCTTAATTTCTAATCTTGCTTGAACTTCTCATCTCATGCACAAGACCGCATTGCCGAACGTCAGACCAGGAACCATGACCCCTTACATATTCCTCTCACAACTTCATACCTATTGTAATACCACAGTGCCCTGTTTTTCATTACCGCCGCATTCCTGTTACCTTTAGTCGACTCGACACGTATATTCCGTGTTCCCTTAGGTACACGGCCCCATTGCTTATCCATACGCCCAGATATTTGTATTTATCTGTTATTTCTAGCATAGCCTCTTCTATTTTAAGCTGACTACCTTCATTGTCATTAAAAATCATGACTGCTGATTTTTCCTTACTGAATCTGAAATCTAACTTATCTCCCTCATTACCGCAGATGTCTACCGATCTCTGCAAATCTTCCTTGTTGTCGGCCATTAGCACTATATCATCTGCGTACATCAATGCTGGTAGTGCCTGTTCAATAAGTTTTTCTTGTTTGATGAAAGAGAGGTTGAAGCCCAGTCCACTTCCCTCTAATTTGGCCTATAATCCTTGTAGGTACATCATGAATAATAAGGGTGACCGGGGACACCCTTGCCTAAGTTCCCGTTTTACCGCTGCAGGTTTGGATACCTGTTTTTCCACTTTATAATTACCTTATTACCTTTGTAGATATCCTTTAAAAGATTAGTGACTACATGTTCCACGCCTAGTGTGTCCAGTATTCCCCACAAGTCCTCTTGAACCACGCTATCGTACGCTCCCTTGATATCAAAAATGCTAGCCACAGGGGCCTGTGTTCTTTTTCTGCTATTTTGATGCACTATGTCAGTGAGAACAGATTGTCTTCCAACCTCCTATCTTTCCGAAACCCATTCTGCAGTTTCCCCAGCACCCCCTCATCCTCTATCCAACCCTGCAGTCTTTCTTTTATAATCTGCATCGCCAGCCTGTAGTCCACTGATGTCACTGTTATGGGACGGTAGTTGTTTATGTCAGCTTTGTCCCCCCTTACATTATAGATCGTGCTCATCCTGCTAAGCTTCCATCCATCAAGAACTTCTCCATCGATTATTATTTTGCTCACTGCCTCTCTCAATGGTTGTATAGACTTTGGACCTAACGTCTTTATCGGCATAATTGGAATGCCATCTGGGCCTGTTGATGTACTACTAGGAACCCTTTTCTCAGCCCTTTCCCACTCTTGTTGTGAACATGGAGCCATTGTACCAGTTCATTCGTCCTTGTCTATTGTGGTGCATAAAGTACTTCTTTGTTGAAATTTTTCTGTCACCCTGGTTCTTATATATTCAAATGCTTGGTCCCCTTCTAGCCTAGCACCTTGAGCTGTAGTTATAAACCTCTGCTCCAGGCTTGTCTTCTTTCTAATGGAGTTTAGATGGTTCCAAAATTTCGCAGCTGCCTTTCTATCTTTTTTATGTACTTCTGCCAGCCACTGAGCTCCCTTTCTTCTAATCAATTCCTTGATCAGAATGGATGCATCCCTTCTACAGCTTAGAAAGGTTTCCCTTTTTTTTTCAACATCATCTGTCGGTTCACCCCACTGCTTAGCATGTCTGCGTTCCCTAGAGGCTTGTTTTCCTATGGCTCTCTTAACTTCCTCATCCCACCAACTTTTGGGTTTGTGTCTTCTTTACCGGGTTGACTTGTCACGTGCCTTAGAAAGCTCCAGCTCAAACAGTATAATTAGATTCGTGTATGTCCCCACTGTTTTATTATCCTCAGCCATTACTTTCTCAATTTGTTTAGTGGCTATTTCAATTTGCCTTTTTGATTAAAAATTTTCCTGTAGTTGCTCATCTTGTCTCCTTCGCACTTTCACTGCTCTTCCAAAACTTAGCTTGATACGTTTGTGATCACTACCCAGACTTCTGGAGCCACCTTCATCTATATGCATTCCCCTGAGCTTATCATTCAACTTATGTGACATCAGTGCATAATCTATCGTCGACTGCAGCCTTCCTACCTCCCATGTTATTTGCCCTCCACACTTCTCGATACTGTTGCAAATGATCAAATGAAGCCTTTCACACATATCCATGATCATTTTGCCTGTCGGGTCTGTATACCCATCTATCTCTTCTATGTGCGCATTCATGTCTCCTAGTATAATTATCTCGCACTCTCTTCCTAACTCCTGAATGTCCTTTGATATACACTCTACAATTGCCTGGTTTTCCTCTGTGGCCTTTGCTCCCGTCCACAAGTACACGAAACGAAGGAGTGTCATTTGACTTGCGACTTTTCCTTTTAGCCATAAATGTTCCTTGCACTCCTGCTTGACCATTTGCCAATCTGTACTCTTATGAATGAATGCCCCAATACCAACCCCTTTCTGCTGCCTTCAGTTCTATTACAATATTCCCACGCGTAGTCCGGATTGTTCGGAGGTTGTTCCGTGTCCCTGAGATGTGTTTCTACAAAACCGTATACCATCGGCCTCTCTTTCCTTAGCTGTTCTTCTATCTCTTCCCACTTCAGCCTGTTCCTACCACCCTGCATGTTAATATACCCTATGTCTGAATTGGCTCGGCGCTCGTGGCTACGTCTATTTATGCCCCGGATTCTACCTATCTTAGATATTGGTGCCACTTTTAATCGTATCTGTCCATACCACCTGTCAAAGAGTCTCCCTGGTTGTTTTCTTTGTTACTAGCTATCCTGCACCCCGAAGGGCGCACATGCCCCCCAAAAAGCTACTGTGCGTCCTGCAAGTCGCCAACCCACCTCATGACCTAGCCGTCCATCGAAGTGAATTTTGTCTCGTTGAAAACCACCCCACCTAGACACCTCTCTGTTTATTTCCACCACCTCAAAGCCTTTCTCTCGACTCATCCGCCATATCTCTCGGTTTGTGTTGACAACCGCTCTTTGTAGGTTGTCCTCACGCACCTGTACCTTGATCCGGTATCGTGCATATCACTACCTGTACCTGAGGAGAATTAGTGCGCATGTCATCGACCCCTTTCGCCAGTATGGTCACTAGTCCGGCTGTATCTTGATTTAAGACGTCGTTTAAACCGCCTGAAATTATCACGAGGTTTTGTCTGTCAGCTGTACTTTTGAGTTTTGCGCTCGCTTGCCTCATGACTGCTTCCAGCTTGCGTCCTGAGAACGCCCCTACTGCAACCCTCTTGTCACCTCTTACCCTCTCTTTGATGGCTTCTGTGCATCGATTTATATTCGAGTCCCCGGCGATTATCACATGCTGTGACTTTTCAGCTGGAGCGTCCTGCACCTAGGGGCTACTTGCACCTGTGACGCCAGCTGCTTTGTCCCCTCCCAGCCCCACCACTACCTCGCTGAAGCTAGGCCTTGCGACAATTGAACCGGCTGAAGCTGTTTTTTCCAAACTTGCTTGCTCTTCCTTCTCCACGGTTCTGGTTGCTGGTTTCCAACTGTTCTCTCCGTAGGCCGCTTCTTTGTTCAGCTTCGCTAGTGCTTCCTCGGCGGACTTCAGTCTTTCTCCCATTGCCCTCGTTTTCTCTTGCTCTGTCGCCAATGCAGTCTCGAGCTCGGTGATTCTCATCAGCAGCTAACTCTGGGCAACCATCATTTTCTCCATCTTTTTCTCGACCTCACATTGCCTACACTTCGCGTCAGCCTCTTCTCTATCCGGTTCTACACTTTGGTTCACCTTTAAACCCACTCCACATCCTGAACACTTTTCAGTCTTTTTAACCATGTCTTTGTGACACGAATTGTCCCTATACTTGATAATTACTAAACTCGAGCCCTGCATTATGAGAAGAAAAAAAGAAAGTTTAAGCTCCACTACAAAAATTTGCGTGTTCAATGTAGGCGCACCTCCCCCACGGGGTGGCAAAAGAAAAAAAAAACAAAAAATCAAACACACACACCCGCACTAAATAATAAATACCTGGTGATTGACGCCCGAAAAAGCCGTACAATAAAATAAGTGTTACAGGAATTTTAACTGCTGCCTTATAATTATAGACAAGCTCAAATCATGCAAAAGAACTTATCTGCGCAGTCGATCAGGAGCGCTCAAAAAACACGTCCATCCACCGTGACAGTCCGAACCTAACTTCTATGAGACAGCACCATCTATTATACTGCTCGGGAGATACTGTCTTCTTTTCTTTCTCGTCTCTTCGTCTGTCGGTTACGCGTGACACATGGCAATGTTAGACTAAGAGGAGCTTCACCCCTAAAAACTGCTTGTTCATGCTGCCTTGGTTCATGCTGCACTGCCAGCAAATCCGGCTGCCAGGAAATTGAGGATGACGAGCTTGTATTCATTGGTCTTCCTCAATACTAATCTCGTCTTCCTCAATATTAAGATAAACTTCCCCTGATTGGTAGGCAGTAAAAAGGGTGGCTCGGTGGGTTTCAAGGGCAGATATGGAAATTTTGTCGGACAGACTGAAATGAACCAGGCTTTGTCGTCAGAAGGAAACGGAGAGAAGGCAGCGTGCCGAGGTGATAGAGAAAGTAGGAGACCCACACCTGGAGAAGGCTAACCGTATAGACAACTAAGCTGAAGAATAAGAATTACCGTACCTTTCACTATGCGGGCACAGGCATGCGTGAGTTAAGTCAATTTTAAATGTTAGGAGGCACTATATTTCTCTATTGTTAGAGGAGAAATTGAAAATTTATTTCTATATATGCGTGAAATAACCTTCATTTTTTTAGAGGCAAAGCTCCTTAGGGTGTCGGTCTGTTCATCCTCCGTTTGTGTATGTAGCCAACAGTGGTACATACCCGTTCTAGAACGGAAGGAAGGAAAGCAGGAGGAAATGAACGGCAGAGAAAATAACCAGCCTATAGGTAGCTGGTTTGCTACCCCACGCATGGGAGGGGGATGGGGGAGGCGAAAGATAGAGAACAGAGAGGGAAGAGAGATAAACTCAGCACATTCGGCAGCACGTGCGCGCAAACAGATATGTACCACAGGGGATGCGAGATGGGAGATGGCGGTACTTGAAGTGTTCACCAGATGGACGCGCGGACGAACGCGTAGATGGACAGACAGAGAAGCAGACGGACGAATGGATGGACGGACGCGTGTAGCGGATATGTGCCGCAGGGGATGCGAGATGCGAGATCGTGGTTTTGGAGTTTTCACTAGATGGACGCACGGATAGACAGACTAGAAGGCCGATGGACAGATGAATGGACTCACGGACGAACTCACGGACAGACGAACGGACGCGTGGATGGTCGCGCGGACGGACGGAAGCAAGAACGAGTGACGGACAGAAGCACAGACGGGCTGACGGACGCTTCGCCCCACTCATCATCATTCACTCCGTGAGTATGCTGTGATTCTTTTTATCGGCCGACAAAATGAAGGTACCGAGATGCAAATAATATTTGGTTATAAAGCTGCTCCATGCTTGCAAACAATGTTAGCTAGCACCAATATATTCAGGTGTTTTTAGCTACGGCCCCACGCCGCAGCACGTGGCTTCACTGAGCGCTCGCCACCGCATTCTGTAGTCGCGCGACAACTCAGGCACGGCAGCTGCGCAAGTTGCCCCCGAGAAAGAAACGCAGATTGATATGTGATATGTAGATTGATGTGTCCGGAAACCACCACGTGATTATGAGAGATGCCATAGTGGAGGGTTCCGGAAAGTTTGACCACCTAGGGTCCTTTAACAGGCACCTAAATCTGAGCACAGGGGGCTAGGGCATTTCCGCCTCCATCGAAAATGCAGCCACTGCAGGACCAGAATTTGATCCCGTGACCTGCGGATCAGCAGCCGAGTACCTTAGCCATTAGACCACCGCAACGGGGTGAGCATTAAACGCGGGGACGATGAAACGAGGGCAGATGACAGCACACAACTGAGGCATTGCGTGGTGTTCTTTCAACTGTCCTCGTCGGTTTTGCGCTGTGCAAATATGTCGATTCTAAATCACCATCTAGCCCAAGCTAACGCCCCCCAAGAAAAGTCCGAAACATCGGTAACGCAAGTATGCGGATGTGCTTGTGTGATAGTGGACAGCGCAGCGTGATCTGTTGCGACAGCAATCCGGTTAATTATTTATGTTCTGTGTGTATTTATGCAGGAGCGTAAAAATGGTGGCCCGCATCCTCCAAAAAAACTTGATTTTGCCCACTGGATACTTAAAGACGTCGTTTTTCCTGAAGGGAACGCAGTAATCGTGAAGGGTTTAACAGACCGTTGGTGGCTGTTCTGCAAGACCCGAAAATGGTTAAGCCCCGAATATGTTCTGATACACCACTGCTGTCAAACGATGAGGTCACCTATTGGCTCAGTCAAAATAGGAATGCTCCTTTTCTTACTCACCAATAGGTTATTCTTTGTCACCATGCAGTTGCCACTAATAATAGTTTCAGTTCTGGGGACCACAAGCCATCGCGTCCTCAAAAATTTGAGTTCTTTTGTTCTCTGCCCACTGCCCTTGCCCTACATAACCGAATCGGTGACTACACGAATCCGCGAAAGCCGGTACAAACCAGAAGGCCGTGGAAGGCATGGACATGACTGACACAGCTTGGGCTCCGTTGCCGAAGTCGCAGTGACATGCAGATTCACAGTGCACATCGGCAAGCATGAATGCTTAGTCTCCGACAGACCAGTTGCCAGAAAAAAACAAACCAATTCTTATAGTGCTTCCATCACTTTTATACTCATTTCGCGTGTTCTTTGGCAGGCCGATATCACAACCCGCGCTGAATCTGTGCAACAGGTACTCTGTATTCTATGCCCAGTGCTTGCAAGCCTTTAGCAGGCGCCTTGACCGGACAACCCAAGGTCGAACGTGATACGCCTCAAGTCCAGCGTTTACTGGTGATGGTGGTGGTGGTGGTTGTGATGTTGTAAACACGAGATTAGCCAGGTTTAAGTTGCCGACAATTGTTTCACCTGAGCATCTCTAAATTTATAGGGGTCGCCGTGGGTCCTCGTCGCCGTGGGTCCAATGAAAGGTGTACGTGACACTATATTCCTAGGTGTGCTCACCAATATGATGTATACAGAGAGGTGTCTAGGCAATTATGAAGCCTAGCGTATGCTGATAAGATATATTACCGACAAATGCAGCAGTGTACTTTCAGCTCACGTGTACTTTTTTTAAGTTCCCTTCTTTTTATCTCTCTTTCATCCCTTAATTCCCTTCCCTCGGCGTAGAATAGCAAACCGGACAGGCAAATGGTTGACCTTCCTGGCTTTTCTTCCCCGTCCCCCCTTTCCTTCAGGCTGTCTTCTATTCGCCAGCCCCAGTACATAAGAATGCGACGGATCGGGGATGAAAATGCTTGGGGTTCCCAGTATTATAACTTCCTAATAGTGAATTTTCAGATAGCAGTGACAATAGCTTTGGCCCCTAAACAGCTTCGTGTTTGCTTGATTTGGGTCAAGCTGGAGGTAAGAATTTTCGAATAGGGTTTTACGCTCAATGTGCGAGTGTCGTCGGAACGTCGTGGTGGCATGAAAGGGAAACTACTACGAAAAAAATTTGAAGGCTGGAATAGAAAATTGTTGTTGATACAGGTTTCCTTCACATTTTCATTTATAGCTATAGTGGTAGAGAGTTCGCTGGTAAATATATCGATTCAATGAGTCTACATTCCTGCCGTTATCAGCCAATACAATCGAATTTCTATCCGCCTAGCTGCGTTGGACCTTCGAGCTCTGAAATCGACAACCTATCTTAAGTACATGCACCATTTGTCTGATAATCTTTGTTGTATGCTGAGGATATCAAGTAGCGACAACTTAGAGCATGTATGCTTTTTTATCTCATAACTTTATCCATTCCTCAAGTTATAGTTACATTCCGTCTTAGTTGAGAGTCGACATTTCAAGCGGTACTACCATGTTTATTTAGCGCAATTCTTTGAGGACAGGCTTGGCATTCCCGCTAAATTCTAGAAATAGCGTTCTCAACGCAAAAAGCCAATTGCTGTATGGGTCTCGCGCCTGCGCAGTGGTCCTGAGACTATTCTTTCAGGGGCCCCAAACCATTTAGGGCCCTTATTAGAAAATATCGTAATGTTTTACAATAAGACAAGCAGACTAGCGGAGGGGCCAGGGAAAAATCGCGAAGAAGATTGGCTACATGTGTGTGTCACAAGTTAGGGAAGGAGACGAATGACTGCATGGAAGTGACCAAGCTTGCAATTATTTTGGCAGTGAGCATTGCGAGCATTTTAAATGGAAGGAATTATACACTAGGACATGTCTAGGAATAACGCCAGGTTTGTTTTTTTTTTGCTTAGTGCAGCGTGGCAGCGATGATGGCGTTACGCAGCCGGCATGGTAGCATGTCGATAAACACCACACGAATGGCGTACGAGTCACATAGACTGTGTACGATATTGATACCAGACGCTCAGCACGAGTAATTTAAGCCGCAATACTTACTCTCTGCAACACATTTGCTCGAGAAATCTCTGCTGCTGCACTTCCATGATCTTCGATGTGCCTGTTGTCCCAGATGTGTGACTCATGATTATCACGTCGTCTGCATGCGCTTCCGGTTCGACATACTTGAGGCATTTGCCGGTGTGCTCCAAATCTGAGACGCAGGTGAATCCCGGAAATGGTTTAGTTGAGAGCATACCCTAGATGGAACAAGATTTTTTTAACACATAGAAGAACTAAATCAGCACGTTAGAATTCAGTAAATATCACGAGTCTCTGCTTTTTATTACGACTCAGCCCAGGCCAGTAGAAAATTCTGTAGGGGCAGTATTATCTGAATGTGCTCTCACACCTCTGAATATTTTTATGATAAGCACAGGGGGTTTTCCTTTACGTCAGAAAATATGTTACGAGTGAAGTGTGCTCGTTTCCAACAGGACAATATCTCCGACTGAATCGAAATTGCTATGAGCAACTCTACGGACAATCGACAGGCAACTAAACACGCTACGGTCACATTAACAGCGGATTCCTTACCTTGAACGGGTATTTACGCTTGATGTCGTTGAACAACGGCGCGAAGGTGGTGTCGGTCAACACATGAGTGGCATCCGAATTTTGAAGGTTCGCCAAAAGTTCCCCTAAAGGCAGGCAAGAAGTTCACCTTGTCATCAAAGCGTATGCTTATCAGAATCAACACTCAGAACTTCGTAGAACAAAAGTAGCCTGCTGGTTCCTTGAATTATCTTGTCTTTCATCATCATCGTCATCATCAAAAACCACATTTTTTTCAGCCTGTTTACGTCTACAGTAGACCCTGATTTGTGTGCTGTGCGAACTAACTCCGTTTTATCTCGGAGAACTACATGATTTCGTCCCTATATTCAAATGCCTTCCTCGACAATATCTCCCATTCCTTGATAGCCATTCTGCTGGTCTCGCTGAACATCGGTTGTCGTTTCTGCGCAATAAGTAGCCAGCTCAGGTCCACTGGTTTCGCTTGATGTCTATCAGGATATCCGAAACCAATGAATGTTGACGGATACGTGACGCATTCTCTGATAGCCTTACGTTACTCCTCTAATTTCCGGTCGTATTGCGTGATGCGTCCTCGCCTACATTTGTCTTAGTTTGCCTTGTTACCCTGTATGCTTCAGTTCTATATTTTAGAATCGGCAGTATGCACTGATAGCATACATTATGATTAATGACTGGCAGATTTAGAGAAATAATTGGGGGTGTCTGTCGAATCTGATCCAGCCCATTACTTTTCATGTATATAGTTCTTTTTTGTCATTAGGGTCTGCTGTTAGTGGTTCTAGTAGTTACACGGATTCATGTACACTTTAATGTACGGTTTGCAAGCCTCAAGCTTTTCTCGAATTCCGCTGGATTGCTGTGCATTATTTTTGTAGTAATATTTAGGTCTGCCGTAACATTACCTAGGCCTAGTTCCAAAATCATACGCCTCGTATTTCTCGAACCGTTGCCTTCATAACTGTAGAGCAATATGTCATTTGCAAAACGTAGGTTTAGCTTTATAGCTGAGATTTTCTCCACCAAGCTTGATCCCTGCTTCTCTCCTATTAAGGTGTTCAAATACTTCTAAGCATGAGCGAGCACGTATCATGAAACCTCTCTCGATACTAATTATGCCACTCTGTTGTGGAGGAGCGTGGCAACGGCGGGGTGTTTGCTTATGTTGGCTAAATGATTCTAATGACTTTTATGGGCTCCTTACAAACATAAAGTACGAAAGTGTTAACGTCTGCACTCAGTAGAAAAGATATTTTTAACGTATGAAAGCCGAATAAATAAACATATAAAACATTTCTAATGCAATATTTTGGCCATGGGGTATCTCCCCTTAGTTGTGCCCAAGGGTATTGCGTCTTCCCGCTTGTATATAATGAAGACCGCCCTGTCTTGGTTCATTACGAACAAGGCACCAGCATCGCGCACCGAAACTTGACGTCAAGATATGCTGCTATTTCTTGTTTTTGTTTTCAGTTCGGTAGTGTATGTTTTCATCAACCGATAAGATAAATACATGTGAAAGTTACAAGGCGCATGAATGTAAGTGGCGCGAGCAATATAAACAAGCGGAGGGACCGTAGCATGCAGTCAAGGGTTGACCTGACATGAGTTGTTACTGTTTGCAATAACTGCAACACCCTATAGCAGCTGCATGTGAGGCTTCTAAGCAATGATTGTGGGTGGCATTTGTCTTTGTCAGCTACCAGAAGAAGTTCTTCTAAATGCACCAACACTTTTAAGTGTTTAGTTTTCTGAAAATTCCCCCTATCAGGCATGCATGCTATGGATAAATCCAAAAAAATAGAAGATTACAGAAGATAACTGGGGCATCATGGCCCTCAGTTATGTGAACTGTAGTGACGTGTTCGTTGTGGAATTGAGCTCGACGCTATGTGCGGAAAATTTTCTAACCGATCCGTCTTGTCACCTATGTCTCCAGTTACCTTCCCTGAAGAGAACATCGGAGGTGACGAGGGTGGCCCCAGTGAGAGGTATCGCGCAGATACAGACGAAGTTGTCGATGCTGTTCGAAACGTGTGCGTATACTCTGTCCCCCTTGCCGATTCCGTGCAATTGGTAGACGGCAGCGCAACGCTCCAAGCGTTCCAGAACTTCGCCGTGAGTAATGGCGTCGGAGTCGCAAATCTGTAACATTAAATGTCCGCATCTCTGTAAAGGCGGCCGTTTTCCACAAACACAACAAACGAAAAAAACCCTAGAAACTGCACTCTCAGTAACTACCACTGAAAACACTAATCCTTTCCTGAACTCTCTCTTAGTGTTTCCTGTGTATAAATAATCCTATTCAAGATGAGCTTCAGGAATTATTCATAAGCTAGCTATACACCTTTGTTAGGCTCAATTAACTAGTGGGCGGGAACCGTCAGCCGACTGTATTCCACACAAAACAGAGGTTGACGGCAGTTTTGGAGCTGGAAGGAAGTAAACAGCGCATCCTCCCATACGTTCTGCCTCTGCATGTAGTTTTCCTCCAGGATACACGTAGTGGCGAAACAGCGAAACCAACGGTATTTGCGATGATGGTACATGAGCTGCTTTCTCTGCGAAACAGTACGTGCGATTATTGAATAAACGCGGCACGCATCCGTTTCTATGAATGCTGGTGTTTGTACAACTATATACTGATGCAGTAAACGAGCCTCTCTACAATTTCTTTCCTTTCGTACTGGTACTTGTGTTAATTAAAGCGCGACAGAGTTGCAGCAGGCTGATCTCACCAGACTATCGGCGGATGCTCAAGTTTCCGAAAGCCGCACGGCCGCCATCTTGATTGTGCTTCTTCGAGAGCGGCTGGTGCAGCTGCGTGGTGCGCCCTTCATTAATATTGGCCCTTTCCACCAATCGTTGGCACAAAATATGTTTTTGCGCCGGGGAAAACTGCGTACGTATCTTAGACTTGTCCTTCAAAATGTTTCACTACCTTCAATTTTATTTCAGGTGAAACTGCATCCTGATGATGATATGTGGGGTCTAATGTCCCAAAACCACCGTATATGATTATGAGAGACGCCGTGTTGGAGGTCTCCTGAACTTTTGACCACCTGGGCTTCTTTAACGTGCAACCAAATCTGAGCACACGGGCCTACAGCATTTTCGCCTCCATCAAAATGCAGCAACCACAGCCGGGATTCAATCCCACGACCTTCGGGTCAGCAGCCGAGTACCTTAGCCAGCAGACCACCGCGGCGGGGGTGAAACTGCATTCAAACTCTTGGAGTAAAAACATTCGGCGGATACTACGTACTTTAGGCATCGACGTTACGCGAAGCAAGCGGAGAGGAGGTGAACGCGTTGTAATTTTTGTTATTGAACAACACGTTACGAAATCGCGTCAAATATTCTGATAAATGTTGAACATAATGACATACGCTGGACAGCCGCACATGTTTTATTTAACCAGTTTACACCTTAACAACAACGCCAACGGCAACACGAGCGTTCGAACATTAGCAACACGAGAAGCGATAAGCTGATGTGTGAATCTTGTGCTCGCTAGGATGGTATCCCCAGATACGGCTACATGAATTCCGTGGACGCATCGCAACGTATACAACTGGCGTTAACCCTACGAGACGGGTATATTGCAGGAGTACATATGTAATGCTTATAAAATTGTATACCTTCAGCATTGCAACAACAATTGACATTTCACCCACATCGCGTATGTATTGTATCTCTCCAAAGCAGTGGAAAGATGTGGCATAGCTCTGCGGTGGAGTACTTGAACGTCACGAAGGATGCTTGGGTTCGATTATTGCTCGGACGCTGATGCTCGTCTGGTCAACGCTGCTGATGGCAGTTGTTTTCTTAACGCTCTCGCATTTAAATTGCTAGTCTCTGTTGTCGACATTGCTACTTAGAAACTGCCAATTACTTGTGGTGCATATCCGCCTACCAATTGCGCATACCTGCTCGTGGCTACATGCCGCTGTTTGACGACGTATGTGGCGGGATTGTGACATTATTTATGTCACGGCTAGCTGGTGATATTCACCAAATTATTTCACCCTTTCATACTTGTTTTGGTTCACCCCGAATGGAGGGGTTGATCACGAGAACACCCAGACCTATAGAGAGACAAAGAAATACGCAGATAAACGCCATAAAGTACCCGCAGTACGCAAACAGATGATTCGCGTTTAAAAAGAAAGCAGTAGATTGTGCTCATGTGGGGTCAGGTGTTCTTGGAGTGTTGATCAGCTTGCGTTGCTTGAAGAAATGAATATTAGTTACAAAAAAAAAGCAGCCACGCTCCCATCGTCTTGAGAGTAAAGATCATCTTCAGTGAACGTCAACACGCAAGCGATGCGAGCTACAGTATCCAGACGAAAAATTGGGGGACCCTTAGGCTTCGCCTTTAGGGGTTATACGCGATAGCGAAATCCGGCCCCTCGTCCGCCCTTTAACCGCTAAGCGCTTACTTAATAATGCGTTTTTTAATTTTACACACACACACACACACACACACGCACACACACGTGCACACACGTGCACACATACACACACACACACACACACACACACACACAAACACATACACACACATGTGCACGCACGCACACAAACGGGCGTGCTAGCGTGACTAGAGTGGCTGGAATAGGGAAGTGTGATGAACGCACCGGCTAGCGCGTAACGCTTTGGGAGGAAACCGCCAGATGGCGCTGGCACACGTTTGCACGTAAGTGTATCCTGCGTAAGTCTACCCTGCGTATGTATGGCAAATACAAGGCTGAACTAGGCAGGGAAAAATTCTATGACAACAGCGTAGGCAGCGCTCTGCTGTTTGAGGCACGAGCAGGAGCGTTGCGTACGCTCACGTACCGTCGTCGTTTTGATCAGGACCCACAGGTTCAAGCTGCTATCTGTCACTGCTGCTCCGAAACGAACGAGGCAGCTGAGCACCTGATTCTGGATTGCGCCCGTCTTTCTCCACGGTCAGCAGAGGACCCCATGCTGCCTCAAGCACTTGGATTTGCAGCAGAAGATCATGACGCCAACGACGTCACTGCTGTGGCGACAACAAAGGCTCGTCTACAAACGTGGTGGAAGGATACGATGCGACAGGGACTGACAGGACAGACATGGCACTTATATAGGGCAAAAAGACTTATGTGAGAAGTGTGTGCCCTGCTGTCTCTTCCGAAACTTTCCATCTCTCGCCTTCTTCTTTGTTTTTTTTTCTTTTCTTACCAGCTAGGTTACACTGTCTGTCACCACCCGATTCAAAGGAAACAGCCAAATATCATCACCATCATCATCATCATCATCATCATCATCATCATCATCATCATCACGTCACCCAAGGCGGCGATGCGCTGCGCAGAGACGACATTCAACAACGCGCGCGGGCAATGTGAAAAATTAAAAAAATAATTTATTGCTCGTGGATGCCTCAAATGGCGACCGAGAAAATATGTTAATTAGCTTCTGGAAAACAGGATGCCTATGCGGGTGCACGACTGATCTGAAATATCGTCAGGTCGACCGGATGCTGAAAGTGAGCGCGTGACGGCCCTGAAACATTTTATTGATATCAATTGGTAGAAGAGTGGAACGATGAACTCAGCTGTGAGCCGTTGCTTGCAACACTTTCCACGGCGAACCATCATTTTCTCAAGCACTAATCTGTAAATAAAGCTCCATCAATCAAAACGTCATACTCAGAGGTGAGAACGACGAGCGGTATCTGGATGAAATCCTTAAATTTTCTGCACACAGGTGATACAGCGAATTTCCGAGAAGTGACTCACTAGCTGTTTACAACAATGCATTCTTGATAATTTGTTTCACGCCCTTTTTATCCCCTAGAAAAACAAGTTTTATAGTTCACAGGCGCCCACAGAACATCGGGCTGCAAGTCTAGGTGATGCACCTGACCTTCAGGTACTTCTTATTTTCACGGGAAGATGCTCGCTTTTTGTGGAGTGCCTTTGTGTAAAAACGCAAAGAGGTGAGCAGAAAAAACTTGTTAACTTGATTGTTGAGGCTCGAGCCATGTTGTGCGTATCCCAGTGTAACATGTTTTTTTTTCTCAAGCAGGAAACAAGCTGTTCCAAGCTGTCAGTGTGAAGCTCATTGCAGCTAAAGCACTTCGAAAAAGTGATTTCAAAGATGTCTACAAATGCGAAGAGCTTCTCTAAAAGTCCTACCCATAGGCGTCCGCACGAGGGGGGCAAAGGGGGCTGGCCACCCGGGTGGGGGCCACTAAATCTGCGCTATACATTGACCAGGCAGCGGGGCACTCTTTTAGTCACCTAGAAGGGGGGAGCAAAATATGCTTCCTACACTGATTTAACAGAGATGAGCCACCTTGCAATGAACCTTCGCCCCCCCCCCCTCCCCTGAACGGCAAACACGCCCATGGGTTTGCCCCTTTCAATGCGGACAGTTTCGCCCATTCACAGTGTGCTCGAAGTGCCGAGAGATGTACCTCTCGCCGAAGTGCAGCTCGCACACAGCCGAGTTTTCTTGAAGCAGCTTGTCAGCGCGCGGGATCACTTACCGCTACTGCACTAACAGAGCTTCGTCCTTTGGAACACCGAACAAAGCGTGCTTCTGTTTAGCTGACTTGTAGCCTATAGTGAACACCGAGACGAAGCAATGACTTCGTTTTCGCGCCATAAGAGTGCATACAGAAGCATTGGTGTCAGAGTGCCAGCACAATTTAGAAAAAAGGACGAACGCGTCCGACGAAACTGTCGAAAACGCGCAAGCGACGTGATGATGATGATGATGATGATGGTGATGATGATATTTGGCTGTTTTCTTTGAATCGGGTGGTGACAGATAGTGTGACCTAGCTGGTAAGAAAAGAAAAAAAAAGAAGAAGGCGAGAGATAGAAAGTTTCGGAAGAGACAGCGGGACACACACTTCTCACATAAGTCTTTTTGCCCTATATAAGTGCCGTGTCTGTCATGTCAGTCCCTGTCACATCGTAGCCTTCCACCACATTTGTAGACGAGCCTTTGTTGTCGCCACGGCAGTGGCGTCGTTGGCGTCATGATCTTCTGCTGCAAATCCAAGTGCTTAAGGCAGAATGGGGCCCTCTGCTGACCGTGGAGAAAGACGGGCGCAATCCAGAATCAGGTGCTCAGCCGCCTCGTTCGTTTCGGAGCAGCAGCGAGAGATAGCAGCTTGAACCTGTGGGTCCTGATCGAAACGACGACGTTACGTGAGCGTACGCAACGCTCCTGCACGTGCCTCAAACAGCAGAGCGCTGCCTACGCTGTTGTCGTAGAATTTTTCCCTGCCTAGTTCAGCCTTGTATTTGCCATACAGCCGCAGGGTAGACTTACGCAGCACTCCTGATCGCCATTTGGCGCTTTCTACCTCTCGCACTAGAGTGCGCACCGGACGTGGTGTGAGTGAGGCCTTCGGGTGAGCCACTGCCTGTTTCGCCGAAGATGCCGAATTTCCCACGCAGCCGGTGAACTCTATTCGACCGCTGGGTCCGAATACCCTTGAGGGATAGGTACCGGCAAATGCGCCTGGCTCACCGCGAGTCGCTCAGACACCGCAGGCGGGCCTCAAACGCTATTTTGCTGCACGCCTCCCTGGCTTCGAATGATGACGAGCCGCTGTTTCCCTGGACTGCCTCCGTGGCCACCCTTCCATGACAGCTGGAGGCCATGCGGCCCACCTCTTTCTGCGCACGCTCAAGCCATTCGCGGGTGCTCGTCGATAGGTACAGGACAGCGTTTGCGAAAGTCAGGCAAGGCACATGTACCGCCTTCCATAACTCGCGTACAATTACATACCGGTTGAAACCTCACAGGCAGCACTTTCGTAGGGTGCCGATTGCTCGTTGTGACGACTGCCTCATCTTGGCCTCGTGGACGTCGTAACGCTCTCTATCACAAAGTGTCACCCCGAGGTATCGGTACTCGGGGATGCGAGGGATCGGCTGGTCATTCGGTAGCACCAGCTCGCATTCTTCCGCTGGCACGGAAAAACGTAGCACCGGCGATTTTTTCGCATTGAACGTCAGCTTTAGCGATGGCAGTTGGTAGTCGGATATGTCTATGAGGTTCTGCAGCTGATTGGTGTTTTCCACTAAGAGCACCAGGTCATCCGCGAAGACCAGTCCAGGTAGTGTCGGTTGCGACACGCACCTCCAACGACGTTACGAAGGGCGCCTCGAAATCTCACCGCTGCAACCACTGTTTCGAAAGACGGCGACGCCAACACGGTCCCGAAGGCGCCACTGCTTCGAACTCCGCCGGGAAGGTCACCAGCCGTTTGGTAGCGTAGGTTTTTCAGCTTGCGACTGCTTCTGCGCAGAGCTGATAGACGAGTGGACTAGACGACGGTGAGTTAAAGAAGGTTTATGTACAGCATATATACAGGGGCGTTACAAATTCGGCACTGGGGCCGACAGAGCCGAAGAGCCGAGCAGACCTGTGG
This sequence comes from Rhipicephalus microplus, assembly GCF_013339725.1. Classification (NCBI taxonomy): domain Eukaryota; kingdom Metazoa; phylum Arthropoda; class Arachnida; order Ixodida; family Ixodidae; genus Rhipicephalus; species Rhipicephalus microplus. The sequence goes on from NC_051167.1 coordinate 148,470,448, forward strand.
CGACCCGGCATATTGGAACCGTAGCGCAAAGCCAAGGCCCGAATCAAAGAGGTCCCGCTCTAGCCTTGCAGTGCAGTACAGTAGCGGTAGATGTACATGTACAGTACATGTACAGTAGAAGCATGTACAGTAGCGGGGGGAGCGGACACCTTTGTTTCAGACCTCGGCGAATCGACACTGGCTCCGTACTGGTGTGGCCAAAAGTCGCAATCACGATGTTGTTGCTGTAGAGACGCGTTGACGGCATGTCGATATTCTGCATGCGGCTGAGCAGTAGATCGTGTGGAACGCTATCGTATGATTTCGCCACACCCAAAACCAGGACACCAGGCCACGGGACTCCTTTCTTGCGATCTCAATGGACTGTGTGAGGACAAACAGGTTGTCGTCCAGGCGTTGTCGTTCCCTGAAGCCATTTCGTAGCTCAGAGAGGAGCGCATTCGCCTCTGCCTATCCGTTCATCCAGTGTTTCAGAACCGGGGTGAATACCTTGTACATAACGCTGGTTACTGTGATGGGTCCGTGGTCACGGAAGAAGCTGGCGTCTCCTCGTTTCGGCACCAGGCACACACGACTTTCGAGCCTTCAGCTGGTATCGGGTCCCCTTGAATGATGCCTGTGTAGATCGTCGCCAGGGGTTCCCGGGCTCGTTCACCAAGGCACTTCACGAGTCCTGCCGCAATGCCATCCAAGCCTTTTGCTGTCTTAGAGCTAATTTTGGAAATAGCGCGATCGATGGCCAGTCATGTCACTTTCTATAGGCTGTTTTTGGGATTGGCAGTCCCGCATGCTGTGGGAGAAGTGGGCGTATAAACGATTGCGCGTGCCCCCACGCGGCTCCTCTTCGGAGGTTTCAGTGCGCTCCGTAGGCACCGCTTGCCGCTCATTACATTTTTCTATTCTGACCACTCTAGCGCGACGTACCTATAGTAATGCAGTGACCGTTCAGTGTGGCCACTTCCCTCTGCAAGAAAGGTGCTCTGCTCTAGTGGAGGCACGTTTTTCCACTGTCTCTCTCTTTCTTTCTCTCTCTCTCTCTCACACACACACACACACACACACACACACACACACACACACACACACAGACGCACACGCGCACACGCACGCACGCACACACGCACACACACACACACCCACACACACACACACACACACGCACACACACACACACACACGCACAAACACACGCACACACGCACACACACACACACACACATACACACACACACACACACACACACACACACACACACACACACACACACACACACACACACACACACACGCACGCGCGCGCGCGCGCGCGCGAATTGTACATACAGGTTTTTGATCTAAAGCAAGAGTCGCATGGCGTCCAATATACACGACATGCGCTCGCCATCTCTGAGGTCCAAAAGAGTCTCACTATGCCTCACAGATGACAGCACATTATCAAGGGTTTGCTGTTTGCTTGATCAACGCCTCTAGAAAGGCATGATATGTTTTCCGCTAAATGGACATAGTTGTCCATTTTAGGACTGGTTGGAAGTTCCTGTGTGTTTTCAGCGGCGATGGCTGCACTATGTCGGCCTTTTTGACGTACTTTGGTGGCCTCCCAAATGCGCCTACAAGTCACCGAATGGGCTCGTTTTTGTCGTGACACCCGTCGAACGCAATGCGTTAAGGAGACTCCTTCCTCTACATGGCAGTTATGTAGTGTTTTTCCCGAAGCAGTGCAAGTAACATCGTGGCCTTGTGGTAGAATACCTGCTTGCCACGTGAATTCCCCGGGTTCTATACTCAATGGCAGTGAAAATGTATATATTTAACTGATGTGTGTTTTGCTCGGAAAAACCGTTTCCTCCAATCTCTCACCGCTGGCGGTGATCACTGCACCAAGGGAAGCGAGCACACGTTATGTGAAGTTTTGCGGTCTCCGATCAGTCAATTGATCGCCCAAAAAGCTTGTTGTGACGCAATAATGCAATGCTAAAGCACAATATATTATACACACTTCATTCACAAGCCACAAAGAAGAAAGTCTGAGGTAGCTCGTTAGCTGTCGCACACATATTTGCAGGCGTTTCACATGCTTTAAGCAAACCTAAAATAAGTGTCCTTTTGCTTCAGCCTGCTGTTATAGGATCCCAGCACACAGCATATGAGCCTAACGAGAGCAATTAACGCAACTTTGGCTCTATAGTGAAAGTAACTGGTGAGATCGGGCTATATTTAAGGTTTAGAAGCAGTCGTCGTGCTCACAAATAATTTTTTTTCTATATGTGTCTATATGACTCTACTTAAAAAGATATGAGCCTAACAATGATAAAAAAGTTGTTTTATTTCGGAATAAACAGTAAGGGGAGTAGAGCAGTTCATGTGTTTAGCGATATCTTCTTTGGAAGAAAATACGTTTAACAAGTGCATCATCATGACCATGCGATGAAGGCGGCGGCTTCATTTTCGATGGAGGCGAAAATGTGGTAGGCGCTTGTGCTGAGATTTGGGTGCACCTAAAGAACCCCATGTGGTCGAAATTTTCGGAGTCCTCTACTACGGCGTCTCTCATAATCATATGGTGCTTTTGGGACGTTAAGCCCCACATATCAATCATAAATTAATCAACCATGCGATGAAGGCTTCGGCGTGAGTACTATACTTCTGGTTATTTACCCTAACGGTTCAACCGGCCGCGTGCCAATGCGCTATGACTATACCAGCGAGCATGGTGTGAACCTGCCTGCGCATTTTGACCATGTCCTCGCTTCCGAGGAAAAATAGTGTCAGTAAATACAGCTTCTCCTACATCACAAAATAAGTTTATTGCGGATGGCTTTTCATACATACGACTTCACAGTGAAGTCGTATATGACTAGTGAAAACCCAAATTCCACCGTCCTATGTGGGCTCAAATCTCACAACGTACGAGCCACAAATATGGCTACCCTATCCTACACTCACCGCACGTCCACCAATTCTGAAAGTGAGCAGGTGCGATTGCGTAGTGAGAGCTAAAATTTGTGGAGCGAGAGCTAAACAAGACAATCCATTCAAAGAGTGCTGCTTCTTGCGTGACTTCTGCTTCTTGGGCGAGTTTAGAAATTCATCGCTTAATAAAATATTTGGGGCGCAACTCGCATAAGGAAAGAAAAGGAGGAAAAAGGATGGGGCACCAGCGTCCTATCCTGTCTCCTTCTTTATACTTATTAAGCCTCCTCTATATATTTTATTAATCAATCCATTCAAATAGTTAACTGGGGATGCAGAAACCTGCCGCCGCGGTCTATCAATAGTTAACACAAAACCAGGGAGGATGTAGAATCGTGTAGGAACAAGTCTTGCGGCTCCACTACCGAGAAACTGGTGGAGGGGTAACGCATATACTGTTGTCCTTCTTCTCATTGTCCCTCCAAGTGCGGTTTCACTTCCTAATGGCGTGTACGAGAACATGTATCAGCTTCACTGCACTTTGTCGGCAACTTCTCGGGCGAATCGTTGCGTTCATTTGGAGTGTACTTGTGTAGAGTAGGGGCACTTATCTTTCGTGGCGCATATCTGCTTCTGTGATGGACGGCGTTCACACGACGCACCTGGACGAGACTGGTTGCCGTCTAGCCGACACCCCAAAACTGCTTCGCCGCGTCATGATCGCGGCTCGATTGTGTCGCAAATTTTGTTGACTCTGTGTCGTCATGACTCCGTGACAGGATGACGCAATCACCCGAAGTTTACCTTTTGATAGACCTAGACTATATGACATACCATTATTGCAGGAGACACTGACAAGACGAGTGCTGACCAGGGCTCGGACTGACCATTGTGACTGACGCATTACTAAACACATCGAACAGCTCATTGTAATCCTTCTTGATTGTGGTCATGCAGAGTACTGTGTCTGGCATGTAAAATAAATGCTTTGATACACCCAAATTAAACGACTATCTAACCTCGCTATATAATAATAGAACTTTACAGAGCCATCAGAATAAACGCGCTAATAAACGTGGGAATTGCACTTTTCAGTCTCAATGGTTAACCATATGTATCGAGTGTTTCAGCAGAGATTAGTTGTTATGAAACCCATAAAAAGTGCAGAATTTTTTTGTTGTTTCATTCGTCGACATTTAAAAAGAATGAATATCCACTTTACCATAGCAGTCTTCTTCCTGTGACGCCGTATGCTCCTTTTCAGAAAAGCGAAAATGGTGGAGTCTTTGACAGGCTCGACGTCTGGATACGAAGAGTGGACCACGCCATCTTTGATCATTGCTCTCATCTGCAGTGTTCGAGAGAATGTCTCGTCAGTAACTGATTACTAGACTAACTCAACATGTATTATTGTTTTAAGAAAAAAGGAATAGGGGCACTCTTTCTCGAATATCTTGCTTCGCCAAACAGAATTAATATGCAGGTGCTCTAAACAGGATAGCTGCAGTGCACTTAAGCCTACAATTACTAAGTTCGCATATGAGTGAACGTTTCTTGTGGTGATGTGAACGTAAACTTTACATGTTCACTGAGTGCACATTGCTTGGTTAAATGTCATAATATTGAAGGTCTAGACACTCAGTCACATCAGGAGTCTCTTGTAGCAACACGAGATTTCGTGATAACGTACTGTCTCGAGTAGTCCTCTTTCCCAGGTGGATTTCAATATTCGACGACGACAGAATTGCCAGAAAATCCCCATTTCCTGTCGTCTACTTCTATTTCGTAGTAGAAGACTGCTTAAACTTTTGTTTAGTTTTTGTAGAGCATGCAGTAAGTGCACTGCAGTGGGCATATTGATATGCATTGCTCCTTTCTTTAACAGTGGCATGTGTCTATTTGACTTTTTCAGACAACCTTCACGTAAATGTTTCAAAAGTTGCATGGTGTTTCTAGGGCACTTATATAAATATGTTCCTCCATTAGTCAAAGAAAACCATAGCATGACCTAGAAGACATAGTTAATATTTTTAGACATCACTGTTTTGAAAGTACCGCCAATACTAATATTTGCGCCTTTAACAAAGATCTCGAAGACTTATCGCGCTATATTGACCAAAGATTCTACTGTATTAAGAAGTTTCTGTACACATCATATAAAATTTGAATATTTTATTCTATAAACTGCGTTTATTAACCTGGGGTTGGTGACACATCTCTATTAGTCCCTCTTCCTAAGCTCATCAAGTGTAGATGAATAGCTTCAGAAAGGAGTAACTCGTGCCCTCCCCGCCATGAACATGTACTACTTGGCCATTATGAATAAGGATGGGATGAAACACATCTGGCAAGCATTGTCAAAACAATAATAATCCCTCCAGAAGAAGGTAGATAACAGATGGATCTTACTGGTACCTACGTACGGAGCAGAACCCTGAAAACTTACAAAAAAGGTTCAGCTTAAAAAAAGGGCGACGCAGCGAGCGATCATAAGGAAAATGATAGATGTCACGTTACAAGACAGCACGAGAGTAGAGTAGGACAGAGAACAGACGGGAGTTAAGGCTGTCTTCTGTCTTCGTTGAAATGAAGAAGAAATGAACAAAGGCCGGGCAAGTAGCGCGTATTCAGGATAACTGCTGGTCGTCAATGGTAACTGGCTGCATTCCAAGAGAAGGCAAATGCGTGATAGAAAGACAAAAAATAAGGTGGGCAGATAAAAACTACGAAGTTTAAAGGTGTAGCAGGGCCGCATAAAGCACAGGATGGGGATAACTGACGGAACACGGGAGAGGTCTCTGTCATTCACAGGGCGTAGTTAGGCTGATGGTGATTGTAAGGAGTGATCATATTTCTCTGCCTACCGCTAAGTTTAGATTTTGTGGCATTTGTAGAATAGCCAAGATGGAAACATACATAGAAGAGCAGGGACGACGTTGGAACTGCATCAAAGTGTCATTTGCAACAATTTTGCATACACACAAAACTACACTGTCTGTTTCATTGGCTAATGCGCGTTATATTGTGAGTTTACATGCTCTCAACGTTATTCCGATTTTAACAACGTATAAGCCACATTTGCGTGCAAATTGTCCAAGAAAACGGCTGTTCAGTAGTTATTAACAGATTACAAAATTATCTGAAGCAGCTGAAACCTCAAACTTTCAGCAGCACACATTCTGCATCGTGCCCTCGTCTTCAGTTCTTTTTTTTGTTTTTATTGCAAAACATAAGCCCTAGTCAGCTCAATCAAAAAATAAAAGTGAAACGTTTATAAGCTTTTCAGATGGTTCTCCTTAGAACATGTAAAAAATACCAGCATATTCACGGAACGAATGAGGATGAGTGGGTGAAGCGTTTGTTAATTCGTCCGTGCGTTCGTCCGTGCGTCCGTACGACCATGCGTGCACCCGTTCGTGCGTCTGTTCGTGCATTCGTCCATGCGTTCATGCATCAGTCCATCCGTATACGTTCACCCGTTCGTGCGTCCGTCTGTGCGTGCGTCCGTTCGTCTGTCCATCCGTCCGTGTGTCTGTCTGTCTGTGTTTAAGTTCGTCCGTGCGTCCATCTCTCCATCTAGTGAACACTCAAAGTACCGCCATATTGCTTTTTTATCACATATTCATCATATACAAGTACCGCCATCCAGCGGACAATCAAAGGACTAAATGAGAGTATGTACCACATTTTTACTGTCACCAGCTTTGTTAACACCGAGAGTGTGATAACGACGCCTGCCCTACGTTTTAGGAGCGAAGTTCCTTATGGCGTGCCTTGTGCGTCCCCCGTTGTCGTTGTGCTTAACTTGTGGCTCATACCCGCCCTCGGGCACATATCCACATGTTCATTGTTACGGAAAACATAGCACGGCGTCGTTATCACGCTCTCAGCGTTAGCAAGGCGCTGACAGCAGAAATGTGGTACATACTCTCGTTTAGTTCTTGGATTGTCCGCTAGATGGTAGTATTTGTATATGATGAATATACGACAAAAGGAAGAGAGATGGCGGTACTTGAAGTGTTCACTAGACGGACGGACAGACATATAGACAGACAGATAGACAGACGGACGGACGAACGAATGCTCACACGGATGGACGCACGAACGGACGCACGAACGGGCTTATGTATGGATAGACTGACGCACGGACGCACAGACGGACGGACGCACGGATGGAAACATGGAGGTATTGACGGACGCTTCACCCCACTCATTATCATTCATTCAGTGGATACGCTGTGTTTTTTCGTAACATGTGGACATGTGGATATGTGCCCGAGGGCAGGTATGTGCCACTGGTATGCGGGTATGTGCCACCGGTGGTTAAAAATGGGTATGTGCCACGGGTGGTTACAAATGAGTGTGTGCCACCGGTGGTTACAAATAATAACGGAGCGAACGGGTAACGCCATAAGGAGCTTCGCTCCAAAAAAGCAATTTTGCTGATTTTTGGTGGCCCACGCAATGATCGGATGGCCCAAATTTTGTCAGATTCGTCAGTAATGTGGCGTGCGTTTAATTCACAATTTCAAGAAAGTGGTATACATGTGAAATCGGAAAACCGAAACTTTGCTGCTATTGTACTTCAACACTAGGCGTAACGTTCCGCAGATTGAAAAGTTGAGGTTTTGTCGTAAGCCGGCAGATTCGTTGTTTGAGTTTGGCGATTCTTTTATAATGCTAGGTACTTTCTTTCAGTCTTATGCGAAATATCTATTCGTATTGAACACATGTCTGGCAAATCAGTGAAGCAACTCTGACTGCTGCAATGATTTTTACGTGCTTTTATTGGCACTAAAGGAGGCTCCAAGCGCATACTATTTCATTCAGCTCATCACGAAAGGTTCATGTCATGTCAGTCGCCATCCTCACCTTCATATCCTAAACCACTTAGTTGAAACGGTTCAACGCTATGCACTCATGACATATGAGTTTGCACCATCAGCCTATTTGTTATGGTAACTTATTCATTTTCTTGACGTTGTTATCGATACAATGACGCTGTATTCCTTTCTGGAAATGTATGTGGAGAACATAGCCCGTTGTGCGGCTCTATCATCAGTGAAGGAATTCCTTTGACTGTATCGAGCTTCGTTACGGAAACGAATGTTCTGCGGTACGTTTGCATGCGTGATACCAAACAAAGGGCACAGCTGCCTCTTCAATCGCTGATCTTTTTTGTTTCCTCTATTAGGACAGAGCGCGATATAAGTGAAGGTGAGCAGCCTTATTGTAATATGGTTGGGATCGAGCATTGACATCACTTATTGGTAAACTGGCAAATCACTATAGCGGGAACACATTTTGCTTTAGCAAAGGCAAATCCGGATGCGGGAAATTACCCCAGCATTTCACGTCCGCGCCGGTTGAATGGCTGTGGTTTTTGACATGTACAGTCAAAGGATCTTCCGGCTTAGCAATGCTGCTCAAAAAACATTTGGTAGACAAGCCATAAGGAGCCTATATGGGGCTTGTTTGCAAGGTTAAAAACGCATTTGTTGTGGTGAGCACGGGTTCGTGATAATGTCCATCATGATGCGGAAACTGCTCCGTGAATGAGCTGACGAAAGAACAAACACTGAACGCATGGCACATCACTTTATCTTCTCACCTGAAATCATCTATACCCACCGTCATTTGGCGCATCATAAAGTAAACGTATGAACAATGAAGATCAATTGCTGAAATACCTATTTCCGATAGTAATACGCCAATCGCGCACGTGTTTATACTGACGGAGCAGTGGTCGTCCCCGCCAAAATATATTACCTTCAGTTTCGAGACACACCATCCAACGTCATCAACGACTGCAGAGTTTACTGCTCTTTGCACTGCATTTCGCGTACAGTCAACCACGAACAGACTCAACATTGGTCAGACTTCAGTGATTTAATGGCAGTTCTGCAATCTCTACAGTCAGCCCCATGGCTCTGGCTATACGAACAGCTGGTCTCTGATGTTCAGTATCTCATTCATACCACATTTGAGAAAGGACACTATGCCACGCCACAGTGCCTGCCGAGCTGCTGCGGCGTCATCAGCAATAAACGCTGCGACAATGCTGCTCAATCAGCGCTTTCAGGTAAGAGGCTTCATATATTACCGCTATCAAGGAACGATGCTGCTGGCGAACTTCGATTGGTCGCATGCGAAGTCACTCTCTCCAGTTGAAATACAAGTAGGCTACGCAATCAACTCTACTACAGCCTGAACACGTTACGTCTACAGATGCCTGCTGGACTACGCCGAAATGATGCGAATATACTTTGCCGCCTATGGCTAAAAGCGGCTTTGACGGAGTGATTTTCCTTTCGTATCGAAATGGCTGACAGCCCCATCTGTGACAACTGTGGTAGCGAGGATACACTACAGCACATCTTCTACGACTTTCTCCTTGAATGCGCAAAGAAAAGCATCTGCAGTCACGCTTAGGTCACATGGATCGCAGAACTATGACGGCGCAAACTAATCTGGAAAGACGTTAAGGGCGTTCATTGCGGGTGAAGGCGGTGAAAGCAGTCCACAGCTTTTTGAAGGCAACAGATTCGCACCAGTGTTTATAGACTAAAATTGCTACGATGACCGTGAAGTGCGACATTGTGTGCCCGTGATCTCCCCTCTCTCTCTCTCTCTCTCTCTCTCTCAAACTCTCTAGTCTCTGCCCCAGTGAGGGCTAGCATACTGGTCGTTGAAGACTGGCCAACATTTCTGCCTTTCCTTTCCCTCATGTTCCTTCCTTCCTTGTTTACAACACTCTGCGGACCGCCCCGCAAAGGCTTCCATAAGCTGGACTTTCAGCACGATTTCCTGGTATTTCGCTTCACCGCTGAGCTGCATTAATATGCAGAGCGCGTAATTACTGTGCAGTATTCTGGCTGGTGACCTTCTCAAACACACTGGACGTATCCGAACCGCCAAGCTATACCCTTCTCCTTTCGGCGTCTTTGCGATTAGAAGAGGTTCGTGTAGCGTCAAGACCTGCTTCCTCCGCTCGCTTCTTTGGTGCGCTCGTTATGATTTGGGTTGATTGGTCGGTCGGTGGGCCAAACGTTATCAAAAGTCTTCTATCTATCTATCTATCTATCTATCTATCTATCTATCTATCTATCTATCTATCTATCTATCTATCTATCTATCTATCTATCTATCTATCTATCTATCTATCTATCTATCTATCTATCTATCTATCTATCTATCTATCTATCTATCTATCTATCTATCTATCTATCTATCTATCTATCTATCTATCTATCTATCTATCTATCCATCCATCTATCTATCTATCTATCTATCTATCTATCTATCTATCTATCTATCTATCTATCTATCTATCTATCTATCTATCTATCTATCTATCTATCTATCTATCTATCTATCTATCTATCTATCTATCTATCTATCTATCTATCTATCTATCTATCTATCTATCTATCTATCTATCTAGCCGCTTACGTTTGGGTGCTCTCATGGTCACCGCCTTAACGTGGCTTGAACGAAAATTAGAATGAGAGGTTAAGATCATTTGACGAATATATCGGGGTGGTCAAGACATGAATAATGTCCCGATCCCGTCACGTATGTCGTCAAACACTTCTTGCCGGACAGTGATGCATACTCAAGGGCGGATATGTGCCGCTGGTATACATGTATGTGCCACAGGTGATTGACACTTACTATCTACACAGGAATGACGGGAGCACACATGTGCAATTTTAACGTCGTCAAAAAATACCCGAAATCGGTAGCGTCGACCCGACGAATGCAAAGAATAAATGTCAGGGACCCAGCTGGAATTGAACCCAAGCATTCTGCGTGGCAATGAAAAACATATTACCACAGAGCTACGCCAGTTTTCGGAACTACTTTTCAAATCGACGCTATTTTTCGTGCAACGTCAATAGTGGTTGCAGTGCTGCCTGCCCAATTTTATAAACATTACATATAGACTGCTTTGATACAGCCGTCTTCTCGGGTTAACGTCAATTGTGGTTAAATGCCATGTTGTGAGATTGATTTTTGTAGCAGTGTACAAGGCAAGCATCCTCGCGAGCATCAGCGCTTCATATCAGCTTCTGGTGATGCGAATGCGCATGTTTCAGTTGGCATCGTTGCGCAAGTGCAAACAACTGGTTATATAAACATCTGCAACTCTTCAACATATGTCTGTGCGTGAGACATTTGTACCTATATTTAGCACCATTTCATGACACGTCGCTCAATAACAAAATTGCAACATGGTCACCTTCGCTCCGCAAGCTTCGCATAACGTCGATTCCCAGGTACGTGGGATCTGCCGAATTTTCTTGTGCCTGAGAACTCTTTAACGAGGGTATAATTATGCTTACAAAGGGTCTACGTATCTCTTTTGAAGAGAGTCGTATAGTTGGCGGTTCAGGATTGACAAAAAAAAAATAAGAAATAGTAACGAGTAAACGACTCTTTCGTATCGCGTAACGGTGTTCAAAGGGCTATTCAAATGGCACAACATTCAAATGAATAAATGTTCCAATGATCTAAATGGTGCAATAGAAGAGTGGCTCTTCTGTCATTCACGCACCAATATCTTCACGTGTAGCCACTTTGGCATTTGATTTGCGCCGCGAGAACTTTTAATTGTGCACAATATCGTACTTCCGAAACAACACATACTTGAAATGGGAAACGCTCCATATGCGCGCTGGCTTACCTTTTCTGGCAAAACTGAAATCGGCCAAAGTGGGTGCGCCTGAGTTGCTGGAACGTTCGGTGACTGCGGAACGGCTAAAAAGACAGGCGAGTTCGTTCACTTGCGTAAACAGTTCAACATCCTTTTTCTTCAGCATAACAAATGAGCGAAGCATCGAAACCACCTGGCCATTTTTTCGCATCCTGTGCAAACAGGATATCTGAGTAGAGCCTAACTTCATAATAAATATTAGGCACAACTCAACAACTGTGATGACATTGACGCCGGACGGGGCAATGAAGCCAGGAAAACTGGGTGTACTTGCTTATTTGTTTTATATTTTTTTTGAATGGTACAAGTACTTAAAGACATAACCAACGTTCAGGCAAAGTCCGCGTAATTTTACCCAGGGAGTTTGCCGAAAATTAGTTTTATGTAGCGCTAGAAAATGTGTGAAATCGCACAGCAGCAATCTTCGTCATGCACCTTGTGGACATTTAGGAAGAAATATCAGTCTGTTCGAAAAATTGCCGTTATGATTTTATTCATTTATGATTTTACTCAGTGTGCTTTGGCCTGTTGTCTCGTCTGATTTTTATCCATCGCACTTGTATAACATCCTCTTCCTTCCTGCCCACCAGGCGTTGGTCTTCTGTAAGGTTTGAACGTTAGGAAATATTATTTTCAACTTTATTTTACGGGCTCATCATCCGATAGGTCACCCTTCACCGCGTTCGTTGCTCTTTAGGTGGCGTCAGTGATGGGTTCATCCCCAAGCGTCACAAGCCTGGCAAATCTTTGTTACTGGGACTTATTTTTCACGACCACTAGCAGATACCCACTTTCCTTCTTGGCGACTTCATAGCCAGTTGCGATGGTCTCAATGACGCCTTTTCTTTCGATGGTCTTACAGATAATCATTGGCGCATGCAGAGTGGGCAAAGTTATAGTCACTGTATATTTCTTTATTTATTTTTATTTTTTAAATCAATTTGACATTACATTTTATAATGAAAGAAACCAGCAGAATTGACTTATAACGAAAACAATGTGTCAAGGGGCAAAGAATCTAGTAAAGTTCTAACTTAGAAACATTGAAAACATGAATAATTGTAACGATTTTCGCCCCTTTTGGACAGAATGATCGAGTTTTGCCTTAAAAAAAGGCACGAACGACGGATACAGCAAAACAATCAGCGAAAACTAACAAAATGACTAATTGACACAATGAGCAAAACGTAACAAGTGCGCACAAAGCCACACACAAATGAGCTAGCGCCTAATATAGCAAAGCCATACAAATCATACACACACAAGAATTCGGATGCAGTGCCAAGAATAGTAATATTATTATTGTTAAGGCATTTATTAGCCGGCAACCAGCGAGCATACGCTATGGCGACAGTAATGGCCAAGTACAAACTCCCAACGCGAGCGGCGTCCTTGTTGGGTTGCCCCACAGAAGAGTTCAACCCATTTCAGAATTCGGAGGCTTCGCTACAATTACGCCGGGGTCGAAGAGAGAGCCACCTGGTGACCTAACAGCTTGTTACCATCAGCGGGTGATAATAAGCCTTCAGGCGCTCCAAGTTGACGATGTCGCGCACGTGGCGGTGCATGTCCGAAGATTGTTCGACGGGTCCGATCAGATAGTTAACCGGAGATGTGCGCTCGATGACACGGTAGGGGCCTTCGTATTTGGGAAGTAGTTTGGAAGAGAGGCCAGCTACAGATGTACAAGCGGACCAGGAAGGAACGTCGGCTCAAAAGTGGCGGATCCATCATGAATACTCTTCTGCCGCTCTTGCTCATGCGTCATAAAAGTCTTGGCACGCTCGCGGCACTCTTCAGCAAGCCTGGCGGTCTCGGAAATAGGTGCACACTCAGGTGGATGTAGCGTGTATAGGAGTATCGTGCCCATGGTGTGCGACGGGTGCCTTCCGTACAGCAAGAAGAAAGGTGAAAAACCGGTCGTGCTCTGAGGGGCGGTGTTGTAGGCGTAGGTGACGATGGGCAGTATAGTATCCAATTCGTGTGGTTGGCGGCGACGTACATCGAAAGCATGTCGCCGAGGGTGCGGTTAAAGCGTTCGGTGGGGCCTTACGTCTTGGGTGGTAAGCAGTAGCTTCGCGGTGCACAGAGTGGCACTCCGTCAGAAAGGCTTCGACGACTTCCGACAAGAAGACACGGCCTCGATTGCTGAAAAGCTCTTGGGGTAGTCCGTGGCGCAGTATGAATTGATGCAGCAGGAAGAACGCAACATCGCGTGCAGTAGCCGCTGGGACAGCGGCGGTTTCGGCGTATCGTGTTAAATGGTGTACGGCAACGGTGGCCCAGCGGTTACCAGTCGACGTCAGAGGAAGTGGTCCATACAAATTGATACCTACGCGCCCTAAACGGACAGTCAGGGCAAGGTCACGGTTGCAGACCTGGCGTGTGACATGTGTGCTGACGGTTTGCGGCGTTGGCAAGCTAGGCAAGAGTAGACGAACTGCTCCACGTAGTGGTACATGCCGCGCCAGAAGTAGCGTTCTCGGATGCGGTGGTAAGTTTTGGATACACCAGAGTGCGCGTATTGCGGATCAGAATAGAAAGATTTACATATGTCCGACCGTAGACTGCGAGGTATCGCGAATAACCACTGCCAGCCATCGGAGTCGTAATTTCGTCGGTGTAGGAGGCCGTCACGGATGGCGAAATGGTGAGCTCGACGACGCAAGACACGCGTGGATGGTGTTGCGGACAGATCAGAGACCAAGTCAATCAGTGGGGCGATCCAATTATCCTATGCTGCTCGGTAGCGATGATATTAACATCGATGGCAGAAACAGCAAGTGAGGTTACTGAGCAGGGCACGTCGTCTTCAGGCAGAGGGGAGCGCGAGAGGGCATCGGCGTCAGCGCGCTGGCGTCCGTTGCGGTACAGCACGCGCATGTCCTAGTCTTGTAAGCGAAGAGCCCATCGGGCAAGGCAACCTGAGGAATTCTTCAATTGATGACAGCCAGCATAGTGAATGATGGTTGGTGACGATATCGTATGGGCGACCATACAAATAAGGTCGAAACTTTGTAAGGGCCGACACGATCGCCAGGCACTCTTTCTTCGTGACGATGTAGTTTGTCTCGGCTCTCGTGAGTGTACGGCTTGCATATGTTACGGCATATTCAGGAAATCTGGGTTTGCGCTGTGCCAGGAAAGCGCCGAGGCCTACACCACTGGCGTCCGCGTGCACCTCTGTTGGGGCCGTAGGGTCGTAGTGGCGTAGAATAGGAGAAGACGTCAACAAATGCCGGAGCTTTGCGAACGCGTCGTCGCACTCGGATGACCACGAATTGAGGGGCCCATTACTTCCAAGGAGCTTCGTCAGTGGCGGTATTGTGGGCGTTCGTTCTGCGCTTCTTTTCATATATGCATTATCATATTCATCATCATCCGTCTGAGTCTCTAGCCTCATCTTTTTGGGTGCCACCACAATCATCTTCGTGTGTGTGTGCGCTCTGTCTCAGACTGCCCGTTTGCTGCTGAGCCCTTGGGCTGAATAAACGCTGTATCGACCCAGATGTCGTACTTGGTGGAGGTTGATTTTCGGTCCTTGGTCATCTCCTACCTCGCTCGACTCCCTGGAGCTTCGTTCAGGCCACCGTTTGCGCCCACTGCCTAGCAGGATGTCACAGAACGAGCCTGCCGGCGCTGCTGTCATATCTCTCCCGCCGTCTTCAGCAGCGACTCTTGTTTACGTACACAGCCACCAGCGTGATCACCCTCTTTTCGCCGGTATTTGCGGGGAAGACGTGGAGGACTGGATCGATAAGTAAAGCCGCGTGTTCGTTGCTAATCGCTGGGACGATAGTGCATAACGAATGCCCACAGTATGACCGTGGAAAAGTTTTGTAAGAAGCGTCGTAAGTATGAGCACGGGCCCACGAAACTACGCAGTTCTTGACGGACGCAGGTTTGGGGAATTCGGCAATGTCCCGAAGCTTGTCCTGATCACGAAGAATGCCATCGTTGGACATGACGTACGCTAGGATGGTGAGTTGCCGTGCTGCAAAGCGGCACTTCTTCAGATTTAGCTGCAAGCTGGCACTGCTCACACGTGGGACTTCTTTCAGACGTTGGAGATGTGTGGAGAAATCCGGATTGAAGACAACGGCATCGTCGACTTAACACAAGCACGTGTACCATTTCAAGTTGCGCAGAACGGTGTCCATCATGCGCTCAAAGGTCGCAGGTGCATTACATAGACTAAACGGCATGACGTTGAAGTCGTAAAAGTAGTTGGGTGTGACAAAGGCGGTCTTGGATCGAGCGTCATCAGCCATGGGTACTTGCTGGTACCACGAGTGCATATCGAGAGCAGAAAAAAATTTTGGCTCCGTGAAGGCTGTCAATCGCGTCATCGATGCGCGGCAGTGGATAAACATTCTTGCGAGTGATCTTATTGAGCTGTCGGTAGTCCACACAGAACCGCACAGAACCGTCTTTATTCGCAACAAGAACAACAAGAGAAGCTCATGGACTTTTCGAGGGCCGAATAACATCGCGTTGGAGCATATTGTTGACCTGCTCGTTAATTACCCGATGTTCAGCAGGCGACACGCGATATGGACGTTACCGTAAAGGTAGATGGGCACCATTGTCGATGTGATGCGTAACATCAGACGTGTGACCGAGAGAACTTCGCCTGTCATCAAAAGAAGAAGGATATTCTTGCAACAGGTTCAGAAGCTGGGAACGTTGTACCACCGTAAGGTTGTCAGCAATGGAGAGGCAAAATACATCAGCAGATGACGGATCAGGAGTGGAAACAGCATTGATGGTATGCGAACTGAGACAACGCGAGTCATCGGGTACGTCCAGGAATTGTGTGTCGTCGACTGGTTCCACTCTGCCGAGGCATTCCCCTCGAAGCAATGTAACAGTTTACGGGGATGGGTTGGTTACAAAAATATCGGCGTTGTCCTGGGAGACTTGCACGGTCACGCAAGGTACTAGCAACCCTTTCCTGCTACAAGCGTGGTCGGATGGCGAAACGAGTGCAATTGTGTCAGAGAGATAAGTGCAGTAGACCGACACAGCCGTCGTCGAGTTTAAAGGCACTGTAGTATCGTCTTTCGTTAGAATCTTGCTCAGTGTCGGGGGACTGTCTTCTGGCGTCAAATGCGAGAAGGGTGAGAGCTCAATTTCGGCGGCGGCACAATGGATGACGGCGTCATGACGGGAGAGAAAGTCCCACCCCAGGATGACGTCATGAGAGCATGCCTGAATGACGATGAACTGGGCGACATACAGAACGTCCTGGATGACAACGCGAGCTGTGCACCCTGCTGTAGGATAAATGCGGTGCAAACTTGCAGTACGGAGGGACAACCCAGAAAGTGGCGTCGTCACTTTTCAAAGTAAGTGGCAAATTTCTTCGTCCATAACTGATACGGCAGCTCCAATGTCAATAAGAGCCGATGAAAGAACACCGTCCACAAGCACGTAATTGACATTCGAGGGGCTGCTCTGAGGGCTTTCACATTGCGATAGCATCGCAGTACTTGCCTCTGTGACAGCGACGACTAGTTTTCCCGCTCATGAGCAGCTGAACTTGGTCGCATGGGGGACAGGGAACGACGTCGTGGAGACGGCGACCTTCGTGGAGATGGACCTGGGTGAGACGGTGGTGGCATAGATGGCGGTTCGTCGTGATAAGGAGGGCTGAGCTGGTCAGCAACAGACGAACAATAGGGAGCCGGCTGTACGCGAGGGCAATGACGTGCAACGTGACCGGCGTAACCGCAGGCAATGCAGATGGGCTGGTTTTCGGGTTTCTGCCATCGGTTCGCCGGGTTACGTCTCACCCATGTCACAAGAGCCGATGTACAGAATGGTGGCTGGAAAGGCTGCATGGTGGGCTGAAGCTGAGGCTGAGGGGTTGCGTCAACATACGTAGCGGGCATATCCGCTGCAAAGGACGGAGGTCGAGTGGCAGCTTCGGCGTAAGTCAGAGGGGTGGTTGCTGGAACGACTTGAGGCGGCCTGGTGACCACTTGGGCGTAACTCAGAGGCGCAGGAGCCGGAGGTTGTTGGGGGTGGTACACACGCATGACCTCTACAATCTCCTGCACATTCGTTCGGCGGATGGGAGGGAGAAGGGGAGTGGGCGATTGTTGAACAGCCGGTGGGTTGGCACAGGGCAGGAGAGAGAACTGGCGCGTGATTTCCTCGCGGATGAAGGACTTGAGGTCTGCCATCAATGCAACTTGACCACAACTGACCTCCAACTCAGCAAGCGTGGCAGCTCGTGGTGGGGAGCTACAGGTCATCGAACGCTGCCGGCGGAGCTCCTCGTAGTTCTGGCACAATGTGATGACCTGAACCACTGTGCTGGGGTTTTTGGTGAGCAGCATCGTAAAGGCATCATCGTGAATTCATTTATGATGTTTCGGATCTTGTCAGACTCGGACATAGTGTGACTGGATTTCTTGCATAAGTCCAGGACATCTTCAATATAGCTGGTGTATGACTCACCAGCCTGCTGAGAGCGTTCACATAAGCGCTGCTCGGCTTGCCGCTTACGAACGTCAGGGCGGCCGAAAACGTTGATTACAGCTGTCCTAAAATAGGACCAGGTTGCAAAATCAGACGCGTGGTTGTTGCACTACACACTCGCTGTGCCCGCAAGGTAGAACACCAAGTTCGCCAGCATGCCATTCTTGTCCCATTTGTTGGGAACGTTCACGCGCTCGTAAATGGCGAGCCAGTCCTCCACGCCAGTGCCATCGGCGTCAGTGAAGATGAGTAGACACCGGGACTAGGGGTTGGCATGGTAGGAGGCGTTTGTTGAGATGTGTTGTGGGGCATAGTAGATGGCAGGGTACGTGATCGAAGCTCCAAGGGCATCGAAAGGGAACGCAGCACTCTCCACCAATTCGTTAAGGCGTTTATTAGCCGGCAACCAGCGATCATACACTGTGGCGACAGTCACGGCCAAGCACGGACTTACAACGCGAGCGGCATCCTTGTTGACTATTCCCACGAGAAGGTACTCAAGAGTTCGACCCATTTCATAGTTCGGAGGCTTCGCTACATTATTATTAACGAAAACACGTGAATCAAAAGATGGAAGGCAGATTTGCTATCGCATTCATGAATGAAGGAACACTTGGGGATGATGCTGTTTCATCGGACGTGGCGTTCCAGCTACGTACTGTTCGAAGAAAGAATTATTTTCGGAAAGTAGTTGCTTTACATGAAAATTCTTGAACTTTCTTGCTGTGTTGCGACCGTGTTGCTCGCGATTTTGATGGTTGAGTATATCTCCCTCCATCGATTTTTAGGCTATTGTGATAGATCTGCCAAAATATTTTCAGCCTTTCGCAGGCGCGACTGCGCTCTAAGGTTTCCAATTTGGAACTTTCCAGGAGGGCTGAAGGGGACGTACCGCTACTGTAAGCGTTGTAAATAAACGTTACGAATTTTCTTTGTGCGGATTCCATTTTTTCAATATTTGCTTATGTGTGAGGGTCCCATACAGCAGACGCGTATTTCAGAGTGGGTCGCACGTAAGTTTTGTACGCCAACATTTTAATTTCCTTAGTGGTCTTGCCAATGGTTCTTCTTAATTACTCGAGTGTTTGTTTCTTTTTTCGTGTGTATTCTATGTGTTCATTACACCACAAATTTAAGGTATTTATAGCACCCAGGTATATATAGCTAGGTGTTTTATAGCTAGGTGTATTTATAGCTTTAGGTAGCGGAGTTGCGCAAAGACCCATCATCTACCTACCGAGGCGTTCACGCTATACAGGAAAGCCACCCCTCCCGAACGTGGGAGCCGACACTGCCCAGTGCCTCCACGCACTTTGTGGCTCGGTCATAACCCGTCTCCGGCGTAATGGCCTGCGCTTCGAATAAAAAAAAGAGGGGATAACTTTAACAAATAATGACTTTACATAATACTTTTGTTTGAGAACAGTAAACACAGGAAGTAATATACTTGTTTGAAATGGCAAACAGGGAAACCTTGGATTAATTTGTAGAAAGCAGTGCAAATGATTACTGACAAATCAAGCTCCGCAAAGCACTCATCTCACGTAGTTTTTGACGCTGCCATTTGAACGATGACGTAGGGGGCTTCATAAAATACTTACTACAACTATCACTTCGTATTTTATGAAAAACTCAAGCAAACCAGAACCTTCGGCACATCTACGTAGTGTGGCGTAATGTAAACACCCCAGCGAGGCTTTCAATGCAAAGCCGCACAGTGCCTGGAGTGACTTGGATTGTTTTGCGAGACCTGAAGGGCGTATACGGCATTGTGTGCGAAATAACGCCATCGACGCCCGTGCCATTGACGCTTGATTGGTGACATATGACAAAGAAAAACCACTTCCGAGAAACGCAAGCCCTACTTTAGCCAGCCACCGTCTGCAATAAAAGGACCACCAGCCAAAGTACACTGAATGCAATGCTTCAAAGAAAATGCACACTCACGACGCCACTCTCATAGCGCACTGAACCCTTGAACTTTTTCTCATTTTACTCCTTCTTTTTTTTTACTTTTTCCTTTTTGTGTATTAGCCATTTTTCTGCTCTCATATTTTGCTGAAAATATTATGAATGTGAGCGCGAACAAAATGTACCCTCAATCTTGACGATCGCCAGACACTGGGTCGAAACTGTCGAAATAAACGCTTCATTCCATTGCTACCATTCTCACAGAGGATGTACTTATATATATATATATATATATATATATATATATATATATATATAGCTTCCTTTAGGCAAGAAAAAGTGATGCTTTGCTTTTCTTGCTCTTGTCACCACACTAAGAGTGCTTGATAAGCGAGAAAGCAACAGCCTACTCAACAAACCACATTCCATGCCGGCTGTTATTCTCCACGTACACGAGGTTTCTCATAGACTAAAGAAGGTCGCTGGCAAAATTGGTCTACGAGATGTATTCTGCGCATGCGACAAGCTCGCTGGGCTATGTCGCAGAGTTAATAGTGAAGGACGTAAGAAAGAAGCATGTACTAAGAAACACGCTACGCGCTATGTTGAATGTGTTTTAGCGATCGTATACATGATATTGTTTACATGCGGGCTCTGTTACATTGGTTAAACAGGCTGGCGCAATAATGATCGGCCGAGGGAGCACGCTTACTCTTTAAATGTCTCCGTTCCCAGCCACTTGGCTGATCATTGTAAAGAGTGTGCGTGCCAGCCAATTTTTGACAAGTATGTGATTACGGGGTGATATAAAAATGGGCGCGAGCGCGAGATTAGCGAAGCCTTCTACATTCAACAGGTTGAAGCTTCCTGTGTTAGCGTACCTTCGATGTTTCTTCACGGCTGTGAATTTCGTTATCTAGGGTCCGCTGATATGACTTGCTCTTGATAAAGTAGGCTGTTTGGCACATGTATGTCCGATTTGGCTGATGTTGTGGGGTTAGGCGCAGATTCTCTTTTCCTATATAGTTCAGCGCTCTGTTCTCGTCTCCTCCTGTCGTTTGCGCTGTTAAGAACTTTCTTCGTCTACCGCCACGTTCCCATCTCGCGGACTGTTTCACCTCCCAAACGGTTTCGTCTTCTAGCCTGCATACAGAGCCGAAGCTGGTTCACCGCACTGCGCTAGTTAGAGAACATGCTGCCAACAGAGTTGCGAACTGTCGTCCGAGATATATTTGTCATATTAAGAAGTCGCCTACTGCTCACTATGTGTGTTTAAGAAAACATGGAGGAAGACGAAGTGATTCTCTTGTGGAACGCATCTTGCGGTCTACGCTGTTTTTTCTGCGTTCCACAGCGCAACAGCGGGGCCTCCAGCCCCCTACATCGCCGGTCATGGATGTACAATCCCCGGAGATCCCGCCCAGTACCAGTTGATTCACGGGCATTGCTTCAAGAAAGCGTGGTAATCCATCTAGTGAGAGCGAGGACACCGAGCTGTATTCCGCAACAGACTACGAGACCTCGGAAGACGACTTAGAACCTGTGCTCTACCGCAACGCCAAACGAAGAATCATGAACGCATCATCGGCATCAAGTGCAGCCACCTGTGAGGACAGCGCCTCAGCGATGGCCTCACTCCATTCTGTTTTTGCCGCAGACTACTACTGCCAATCTACGCTGGCGTCCGTTGCGGTACAGCACGCGCATGTCCTAGTCTTGTAAGCGAAGAGCCCATCGGGCAAGGCAACCTGAGGAATTCTTCAATTGATGACATCCAGCATAGTGAATGATGGTTGGTGACGATATCGTATGGGCGACCATACAAATAAGGTCGAAACTTTGTAAGGGCCGACACGATCGCCAGGCACTCTTTCTTCGTGACGATGTAGTTTGTCTCGGCTCTCGTGAGTGTACGGCTTGCATATGTTTACGGCATATTCAGGAAATCTGGGTTTGCGCTGTGCCAGGAAAGCGCCGAGGCCTACACCACTGGCGTCCGCGTGCACCTCTGTTGGGGCCGTAGGGTCGTAGTGGCGTAGAATAGGAGAAGACGTCAACAAATGCCGGAGCTTTGCGAACGCGTCGTCGCACTCGGATGACCACGAATTGAGGGGCCCATTACTTCCAAGGAGCTTCGTCAGTGGCGGTATTGTGGGCGTTCGTTCTGCGCTTCTTTTCATATATGCATTATCATATTCATCATCATCCGTCTGAGTCTCTAGCCTCATCTTTTTTGGGTGCCACCACAATCATCTTCGTGTGTGTGTGCGCTCTGTCTCAGACTGCCCGTTTGCTGCTGAGCCCTTGGGCTGAATAAACGCTGTATCGACCCAGATGTCGTACTTGGTGGAGGTTGATTTTCGGTCCTTGGTCATCTCCTACCTCGCTCGACTCCCTGGAGCTTCGTTCAGGCCACCGTTTGCGCCCACTGCCTAGCAGGATGTCACAGAACGAGCCTGCCGGCGCTGCTGTCATATCTCTCCCGCCGTCTTCAGCAGCGACTCTTGTTTACGTACACAGCCACCAGCGTGATCACCCTCTTTTCGCCGGTATTTGCGGGGAAGACGTGGAGGACTGGATCGATAAGTAAAGCCGCGTGTTCGTTGCTAATCGCTGGGACGATAGTGCATAACGAATGCCCACAGTATGACCGTGGAAAAAGTTTTGTAAGAAGCGTCGTAAGTATGAGCACGGGCCCACGAAACTACGCAGTTCTTGACGGACGCAGGTTTGGGGAATTCGGAAATGGCCCGAAGCTTGTCCTGATCACGAAGAATGCCATCCTTGGACATGACGTACGCTAGGATGGTGAGTTGCCGTGCTGCAAAGCGGCACTTCTTCAGATTTAGTTGCAAGCCGGCACTGCTCACACGTGGGACTTCTTTCAGACGTTGGAGATGTGTGGAGAAATCCGGAGCGAAGACAACGACATCGTCGACTTAACACAAGCACGTGTAGCATTTCAAGTTGCGCAGAACGATGTCCATCATGCGCTCAAAGGTCGCAGATGCATTACATAGACTAAACGGCATGGCGTTGAACTCGTAAAAGTAGTTGGATGTGACGAAAGCGGTCTTGGGTCAAGCGTTGTCAGCCATGGGTACTTGCTGGTACCACGAGTGCATATCGAGAGCAGAAAAAAATTTTGGCTCCGTGAAGGCTGTCAATCGCGTCATCGATGCGCGGCAGTGGATAAACATTCTTGCGAGTGATCTTATTGAGCTGTCTGTAGTCCACACAGAACCGCACAGAACCGTCTTTATGCGCAACAAGAACAACAAGAAACGCTCATGGACTCTTCGAGGGCCGAATAACATCGCTGGGAGCATATTGTTGACCTTCTCGTTAATTACCCGATGTTCAGCAGGCGACACGTGATATGGACGTTACCGTAAAGGTAGATGGGCACCATTGTCGATGTGATGCGTGACATCAGACGTGCGACCGAGAGAACTTCGCCTGTCATCAAAAGAAGAAGGATATTCTTGCAACAGGTTCAGAAGCTGGGAACGTTGTACCACCGTAAGGTTGTCAGCAATGGAGAGGCAAAATACATCAGCAGATGACGGATCAGGAGTGGAAACAGCATTGATGGTATGCGAACTGAGACAACGCGAGTCATCGGGTACGTCCAGGAATTGTGTGTCGTCGACTGGTTCCACTCTGCCGAGACATTCCCCTCGAAGCAATGTAACAGTTTACGGGGATGGGTTGGTTACAAAAATATCGGCGTTGTCCTGGGAGACTTGCACGGTCACGCAAGGTACTAGCAACCCTTTCCTGCTACAAGCGTGGTCGGATGGCGAAACGAGTGCAATTGTGTCAGAGAGATAAGTGCAGTAGACCGACACAGCCGTCGTCGAGTTTAAAGGCACTGTAGTATCGTCTTTCGTTAGAATCTTGCTCAGTGTCGGGGGACTGTCTTCTGGCGTCAAATGCGAGAAGGGTGAGAGCTCAATTTCGGCGGCGGCACAATGGATGACGGCGTCATGACGGGAGAGAAAGTCCCACCCCAGGATGACGTCATGAGAGCATGCCTGAATGACGATGAACTGGGGCGACATACAGAACGTCCTGGATGACAACGCGAGCTGTGCACCCTGCTGTAGGATAAATGCCGGTGCAAACTTGCAGTACGGAGGGACAACCCAGAAAGTGGCGTCGTCACTTTTCAAAGTAAGTGGCAAATTTCTTCGTCCATAACTGATACGGCAGCTCCAATGTCAATAAGAGCCGATGAAAGAACACCGTCCACAAGCACGTAATTGACATTCGAGGGGCTGCTCTGAGGGCTTTCACATTGCGATAGCATCGCAGTACTTGCCTCTGTGACAGCGACGACTAGTTTTCCCGCTCATGAGCAGCTGAACTTGGTCGCATGGGGGACAGGGAACGACGTCGTGGAGACGGCGACCTTCGTGGAGATGGACCTGGGTGAGACGGTGGTGGCATAGATGGCGGTTCGTCGTGATAAGGAGGGCTGAGCTGGTCAGCAACAGACGAACAATAGGGAGCCGGCTGTACGCGAGGGCAATGACGTGCAACGTGACCGGCGTAACCGCAGGCAATGCAGATGGGCTGGTTTTCGGGTTTCTGCCATCGGTTCGCCGGGTTACGTCTCACCCATGTCACAAGAGCCGATGTACAGAATGGTGGCTGGAAAGGCTGCATGGTGGGCTGAAGCTGAGGCTGAGGGGTTGCGTCAACATACGTAGCGGGCATATCCGCTGCAAAGGACGGAGGTCGAGTGGCAGCTTCGGCGTAAGTCAGAGGGGTGGTTGCTGGAACGACTTGAGGCGGCCTGGTGACCACTTGGGCGTAACTCAGAGGCGCAGGAGCCGGAGGTTGTTGGGGGTGGTACACACGCATGACCTCTACAATCTCCTGCACATTCGTTCGGCGGATGGGAGGGAGAAGGGGAGTGGGCGATTGTTGAACAGCCGGTGGGTTGGCACAGGGCAGGAGAGAGAACTGGCGCGTGATTTCCTCGCGGATGAAGGACTTGAGGTCTGCCATCAATGCAACTTGACCACAACTGACCTCCAACTCAGCAAGCGTGGCAGCTCGTGGTGGGGAGCTACAGGTCATCGAACGCTGCCGGCGGAGCTCCTCGTAGTTCTGGCACAATGTGATGACCTGAACCACTGTGCTGGGGTTTTTGGTGAGCAGCATCGTAAAGGCATCATCGTGAATTCATTTATGATGTTTCGGATCTTGTCAGACTCGGACATAGTGTGACTGGATTTCTTGCATAAGTCCAGGACATCTTCAATATAGCTGGTGTATGACTCACCAGCCTGCTGAGAGCGTTCACATAAGCGCTGCTCGGCTTGCCGCTTACGAACGTCAGGGCGGCCGAAAACGTTGATTACAGCTGTCCTAAAATAGGACCAGGTTGCAAAATCAGACGCGTGGTTGTTGCACTACACACTCGCTGTGCCCGCAAGGTAGAACACCAAGTTCGCCAGCATGCCATTCTTGTCCCATTTGTTGGGAACGTTCACGCGCTCGTAAATGGCGAGCCAGTCCTCCACGCCAGTGCCATCGGCGTCAGTGAAGATGAGTAGACACCGGGACTAGGGGTTGGCATGGTAGGAGGCGTTTGTTGAGATGTGTTGTGGGGCATAGTAGATGGCAGGGTACGTGATCGAAGCTCCAAGGGCATCGAAAGGGAACGCAGCACTCTCCACCAATTCGTTAAGGCGTTTATTAGCCGGCAACCAGCGATCATACACTGTGGCGACAGTCACGGCCAAGCACGGACTTACAACGCGAGCGGCATCCTTGTTGACTATTCCCACGAGAAGGTACTCAAGAGTTCGACCCATTTCATAGTTCGGAGGCTTCGCTACATTATTATTAACGAAAACACGTGAATCAAAAGATGGAAGGCAGATTTGCTATCGCATTCATGAATGAAGGAACACTTGGGGATGATGCTGTTTCATCGGACGTGGCGTTCCAGCTACGTACTGTTCGAAGAAAGAATTATTTTCGGAAAGTAGTTGCTTTACATGAAAATTCTTGAACTTTCTTGCTGTGTTGCGACCGTGTTGCTCGCGATTTTGATGGTTGAGTATATCTCCCTCCATCGATTTTTAGGCTATTGTGATAGATCTGCCAAAATATTTTCAGCCTTTCGCAGGCGCGACTGCGCTCTAAGGTTTCCAATTTGGAACTTTCCAGGAGGGCTGAAGGGGACGTACCGCTACTGTAAGCGTTGTAAATAAACGTTACGAATTTTCTTTGTGCGGATTCCATTTTTTCAATATTTGCTTATGTGTGAGGGTCCCATACAGCAGACGCGTATTTCAGAGTGGGTCGCACGTAAGTTTTGTACGCCAACATTTTAATTTCCTTAGTGGTCTTGCCAATGGTTCTTCTTAATTACTCGAGTGTTTGTTTCTTTTTTCGTGTGTATTCTATGTGTTCATTACACCACAAATTTAAGGTATTTATAGCACCCAGGTATATATAGCTAGGTGTTTTATAGCTAGGTGTATTTATAGCTTTAGGTAGCGGAGTTGCGCAAAGACCCATCATCTACCTACCGAGGCGTTCACGCTATACAGGAAAGCCACCCCTCCCGAACGTGGGAGCCGACACTGCCCAGTGCCTCCACGCACTTTGTGGCTCGGTCATAACCCGTCTCCGGCGTAATGGCCTGCGCTTCGAATAAAAAAAAGAGGGGATAACTTTAACAAATAATGACTTTACATAATACTTTTGTTTGAGAACAGTAAACACAGGAAGTAATATACTTGTTTGAAATGGCAAACAGGGAAACCTTGGATTAATTTGTAGAAAGCAGTGCAAATGATTACTGACAAATCAAGCTCCGCAAAGCACTCATCTCACGTAGTTTTTGACGCTGCCATTTGAACGATGACGTAGGGGGCTTCATAAAATACTTACTACAACTATCACTTCGTATTTTATGAAAAACTCAAGCAAACCAGAACCTTCGGCACATCTACGTAGTGTGGCGTAATGTAAACACCCCAGCGAGGCTTTCAATGCAAAGCCGCACAGTGCCTGGAGTGACTTGGATTGTTTTGCGAGACCTGAAGGGCGTATACGGCATTGTGTGCGAAATAACGCCATCGACGCCCGTGCCATTGACGCTTGATTGGTGACATATGACAAAGAAAAACCACTTCCGAAAACGCAAGCCCTACTTTAGCCAGCCACCGTCTGCAATAAAAGGACCACCAGCCAAAGTACACTGAACGCAATGCTTCAAAGAAAATGCACACTCACGACGCCACTCCCTTAGCGCACTGAACCCTTGAACTTTCTCTCATTTTACTCCTTTTTTTTACTTTTTCCTTTTTGTGTCTTAGCCATTTTTCTGCTCTCATATTTTGCTGAAAATATATGAATGTGAGCGCGAACAAAATGTACCCTCAATCTTGACGATCGCCAGACACTGGGTCGAAACTGTCGAAATAAACGCTTCATTCCATTGCTACCATTCTCACAGAGGATGTACTTATATATATATATATATATATATATATATATATATATATATAGCTTCCTTTAGGCAAGAAAAAGTGATGCTTTGCTTTTCTTGCTCTTGTCACCACACTAAGAGTGCTTGATAAGCGAGAAAGCAACAGCCTACTCAACAAACCACATTCCATGCCGGCTGTTATTCTCCACGTACACGAGGTTTCTCATAGACTAAAGAAGGTCGCTGGCAAAATTGGTCTACGAGATGTATTCTGCGCATGCGACAAGCTCGCTGGGCTATGTCGCAGAGTTAATAGTGAAGGACGTAAGAAAGAAGCATGTACTAAGAAACACGCTACGCGCTATGTTGAATGTGTTTTAGCGATCGTATACATGATATTGTTTACATGCGGGCTCTGTTACATTGGTTAAACAGGCTGGCGCAATAATGATCGGCCGAGGGAGCACGCTTACTCTTTAAATGTCTCCGTTCCCAGCCACTTGGCTGATCATTGTAAAGAGTGTGCGTGCCAGCCAATTTTTGACAAGTATGTGATTACGGGGTGATATAAAATGGGCGCGAGCGCGAGATTAGCGAAGCCTTCTACATTCAACAGGTTGAAGCTTCCTGTGTTAGCGTACCTTCGATGTTTCTTCACGGCTGTGAATTTCGTTATCTAGGGTCCGCTGATATGACTTGCTCTTGATAAAGTAGGCTGTTTGGCACATGTATGTCCGATTTGGCTGATGTTGTGGGGTTAGGCGCAGATTCTCTTTTCCTATATAGTTCAGCGCTCTGTTCTCGTCTCCTCCTGTCGTTTGCGCTGTTAAGAACTTTCTTCGTCTACCGCCACGTTCCCATCTCGCGGACTGTTTCACCTCCCAAACGGTTTCGTCTTCTAGCCTGCATACAGAGCCGAAGCTGGTTCACCGCACTGCGCTAGTTAGAGAACATGCTGCCAACAGAGTTGCGAACTGTCGTCCGAGATATATTTTGTCATATTAAGAAGTCGCCTACTGCTCACTATGTGTGTTTAAGAAAACATGGAGGAAGACGAAGTGATTCTCTTGTGGAACGCATCTTGCGGTCTACGCTGTTTTTTCTGCGTTCCACAGCGCAACAGCGGGGCCTCCAGCCCCCTACATCGCGGTCATGGATGTACAATCCCCGGAGATCCCGCCCAGTACCAGTTGATTCACGGGCATTGCTTCAAGAAAGCGTGGTAATCCATCTAGTGAGAGCGAGGACACCGAGCTGTATTCCGCAACAGACTACGAGACCTCGGAAGACGACTTAGAACCTGTGCTCTACCGCAACGCCAAACGAAGAATCATGAACGCATCATCGGCATCAAGTGCAGCCACTGTGAGGACAGCGCCTCAGCGATGGCCTCACTCCATTCTGTTTTTGCCGCAGACTACTACTGCCAATCTACGCTGGCGTCCGTTGCGGTACAGCACGCGCATGTCCTAGTCTTGTAAGCGAAGAGCCCATCGGGCAAGGCAACCTGAGGAATTCTTCAATTGATGACATCCAGCATAGTGAATGATGGTTGGTGACGATATCGTATGGGCGACCATACAAATAAGGTCGAAACTTTGTAAGGGCCGACACGATCGCCAGGCACTCTTTCTTCGTGACGATGTAGTTTGTCTCGGCTCTCGTGAGTGTACGGCTTGCATATGTTACGGCATATTCAGGAAATCTGGGTTTGCGCTGTGCCAGGAAAGCGCCGAGGCCTACACCACTGGCGTCCGCGTGCACCTCTGTTGGGGCCGTAGGGTCGTAGTGGCGTAGAATAGGAGAAGACGTCAACAAATGCCGGAGCTTTGCGAACGCGTCGTCGCACTCGGATGACCACGAATTGAGGGGCCCATTACTTCCAAGGAGCTTCGTCAGTGGCGGTATTGTGGGCGTTCGTTCTGCGCTTCTTTTCATATATGCATTATCATATTCATCATCATCCGTCTGAGTCTCTAGCCTCATCTTTTTTGGGTGCCACCACAATCATCTTCGTGTGTGTGTGCGCTCTGTCTCAGACTGCCCGTTTGCTGCTGAGCCCTTGGGCTGAATAAACGCTGTATCGACCCAGATGTCGTACTTGGTGGAGGTTGATTTTCGGTCCTTGGTCATCTCCTACCTCGCTCGACTCCCTGGAGCTTCGTTCAGGCCACCGTTTGCGCCCACTGCCTAGCAGGATGTCACAGAACGAGCCTGCCGGCGCTGCTGTCATATCTCTCCCGCCGTCTTCAGCAGCGACTCTTGTTTACGTACACAGCCACCAGCGTGATCACCCTCTTTTCGCCGGTATTTGCGGGGAAGACGTGGAGGACTGGATCGATAAGTAAAGCCGCGTGTTCGTTGCTAATCGCTGGGACGATAGTGCATAACGAATGCCCACAGTATGACCGTGGAAAAGTTTTGTAAGAAGCGTCGTAAGTATGAGCACGGGCCCACGAAACTACGCAGTTCTTGACGGACGCAGGTTTGGGGAATTCGGAAATGGCCCGAAGCTTGTCCTGATCACGAAGAATGCCATCCTTGGACATGACGTACGCTAGGATGGTGAGTTGCCGTGCTGCAAAGCGGCACTTCTTCAGATTTAGTTGCAAGCCGGCACTGCTCACACGTGGGACTTCTTTCAGACGTTGGAGATGTGTGGAGAAATCCGGAGCGAAGACAACGACATCGTCGACTTAACACAAGCACGTGTAGCATTTCAAGTTGCGCAGAACGATGTCCATCATGCGCTCAAAGGTCGCAGATGCATTACATAGACTAAACGGCATGGCGTTGAACTCGTAAAAGTAGTTGGATGTGACGAAAGCGGTCTTGGGTCAAGCGTTGTCAGCCATGGGTACTTGCTGGTACCACGAGTGCATATCGAGAGCAGAAAAAAATTTTGGCTCCGTGAAGGCTGTCAATCGCGTCATCGATGCGCGGCAGTGGATAAACATTCTTGCGAGTGATCTTATTGAGCTGTCTGTAGTCCACACAGAACCGCGCAGAACCGTCTTTATGCGCAACAAGAACAACAAGAAACGCTCATGGACTCTTCGAGGGCCGAATAACATCGCTGGGAGCATATTGTTGACCTTCTCGTTAATTACCCGATGTTCAGCAGGCGACACGTGATATGGACGTTACCGTAAAGGTAGATGGGCACCATTGTCGATGTGATGCGTGACATCAGACGTGCGACCGAGAGAACTTCGCCTGTCATCAAAAGAAGAAGGATATTCTTGCAACAGGTTCAGAAGCTGGGAACGTTGTACCACCGTAAGGTTGTCAGCAATGGAGAGGCAAAATACATCAGCAGATGACGGATCAGGAGTGGAAACAGCATTGATGGTATGCGAACTGAGACAACGCGAGTCATCGGGTACGTCCAGGAATTGTGTGTCGTCGACTGGTTCCACTCTGCCGAGACATTCCCCTCGAAGCAATGTAACAGTTTACGGGGATGGGTTGGTTACAAAAATATCGGCGTTGTCCTGGGAGACTTGCACGGTCACGCAAGGTACTAGCAACCCTTTCCTGCTACAAGCGTGGTCGGATGGCGAAACGAGTGCAATTGTGTCAGAGAGATAAGTGCAGTAGACCGACACAGCCGTCGTCGAGTTTAAAGGCACTGTAGTATCGTCTTTCATAGGAATCTTGCTCAGTGTCGAGGGACTGTCTTCTGGCGTCAAACGCGAGAAGGGTGAGAGTTGAATTTCAGCGGAGGCATAATGGATGACGGCGTCGTGGCGGGAGAAAAAGTCCCATCCCAGGATGACGTCATGGGAGCATGCCGGAAGGATGATGAACTGGGGGACATACAGAACGTCCTGAATGACAACGCGAGCTGTGCACCCTGCTGTAGCATGAATACCATGCGAACTAGCAGTACAGAGGGACAACCCAGAAAGTGGCGTCGTCACTTTTCAAAGTAAGTGGCAAATTTCTTCGTCCATAACTGATACGGCAGCTCCAATGTCAATAAGAGCCGATGAAAGAACACCGTCCACAAGCACGTAATTGACATTCGAGGGGCTGCTCTGAGGGCTTTCACATTGCGATAGCATCGCAGTACTTGCCTCTGTGACAGCGACGACTAGTTTTCCCGCTCATGAGCAGCTGAACTTGGTCGCATGGGGGACAGGGAACGACGTCGTGGAGACGGCGACCTTCGAGGAGATGGACCTGGGTGAGACGGTGGTGGCATAGATGGCGGTTCGTCGTGATAAGGAGGGCTGAGCTGGTCAGCAACAGACGAACAATAGGGAGCCGGCTGTACGCGAGGGCAATAACGTGCAACGTGACCGGCGTAACCGCAGGCAAAGCAGATGGGCTGGTTTTCCGGTTTCTGCCATCGGTTCGCCGGGTTACGTCTCACCCATGTCACAAGAGCCGATGGACAGAATGGTGGCTGGAAAGGCTGCATGGTGGGCTGAAGCTGAGGCTGAGGGGTTGCGTCAACATACGTAGCGGGCATATCCGCTGCAAAGGATGGAGGTCGAGTGGCAGCTTCGGCGTAAGTCAGAGGGGTGGTTGCTGGAACGACTTGAGGCGGCCTGGTGACCACTTGGGCGTAACTCAGAGGCGCAGGAAGCCGGAGGTTGTTGGGGGTGGTATGCACGCATGACCTCTACTATGTCCTGCTGATTCGTTCGGCGGATGGGAGGGAGAAGGGGAGTGGGCGATTGTTGAACAGCTGGTGGGTTGGCACAGGGCAGGAGAGAGAACTGGCGCGTGATTTCCTCGCGGATGAAGGACTTGAGGTCTGCCATCAATGCAACTTGACCACAACTGACCTCCAACTCAGCAAGCGTGGCAGCTCGTGGTGGGGAGCTACAGGTCATCGAACGCTGCCGGCGGAGCTCCTCGTAGTTCTGGCACAATGTGATGACCTGAACCACTGTGCTGGGGTTTTTGGTGAGCAGCATCGTAAAGGCATCATCGTGAATTCATTTATGATGTTTCGGATCTTGTCAGACTCGGACATAGTGTGACTGGATTTCTTGCATAAGTCCAGGACATCTTCAATATAGCTGGTGTATGACTCACCAGCCTGCTGAGAGCGTTCACATAAGCGCTGCTCGGCTTGCCGCTTACGAACGTCAGGGCGGCCGAAAACGTTGATTACAGCTGTCCTAAAATAGGACCAGGTTGCAAAATCAGACGCGTGGTTGTTGCACTACACACTCGCTGTGCCCGCAAGGTAGAACACCAAGTTCGCCAGCATGCCATTCTTGTCCCATTTGTTGGGAACGTTCACGCGCTCGTAAATGGCGAGCCAGTCCTCCACGCCAGTGCCATCGGCGTCAGTGAAGATGAGTAGACACCGGGACTAGGGGTTGGCATGGTAGGAGGCGTTTGTTGAGATGTGTTGTGGGGCATAGTAGATGGCAGGGTACGTGATCGAAGCTCCAAGGGCATCGAAAGGGAACGCAGCACTCTCCACCAATTCGTTAAGGCGTTTATTAGCCGGCAACCAGCGATCATACACTGTGGCGACAGTCACGGCCAAGCACGGACTTACAACGCGAGCGGCATCCTTGTTGACTATTCCCACGAGAAGGTACTCAAGAGTTCGACCCATTTCATAGTTCGGAGGCTTCGCTACATTATTATTAACGAAAACACGTGAATCAAAAGATGGAAGGCAGATTTGCTATCGCATTCATGAATGAAGGAACACTTGGGGATGATGCTGTTTCATCGGACGTGGCGTTCCAGCTACGTACTGTTCGAAGAAAGAATTATTTTCGGAAAGTAGTTGCTTTACATGAAAATTCTTGAACTTTCTTGCTGTGTTGCGACCGTGTTGCTCGCGATTTTGATGGTTGAGTATATCTCCCTCCATCGATTTTTAGGCTATTGTGATAGATCTGCCAAAATATTTTCA
Organism: Rhipicephalus microplus; assembly: GCF_013339725.1. Classification (NCBI taxonomy): domain Eukaryota; kingdom Metazoa; phylum Arthropoda; class Arachnida; order Ixodida; family Ixodidae; genus Rhipicephalus; species Rhipicephalus microplus. Next base: position 148,503,817 of record NC_051167.1, read on the forward strand.
GCCTTTCGCAGGCGCGACTGCGCTCTAAGGTTTCCAATTTGGAACTTTCCAGGAGGGCTGAAGGGGACGTACCGCTACTGTAAGCGTTGTAAATAAACGTTACGAATTTTCTTTGTGCGGATTCCATTTTTTCAATATTTGCTTATGTGTGAGGGTCCCATACAGCAGACGCGTATTTCAGAGTGGGTCGCACGTAAGTTTTGTACGCCAACATTTTAATTTCCTTAGTGGTCTTGCCAATGGTTCTTCTTAATTACTCGAGTGTTTGTTTCTTTTTTCGTGTGTATTCTATGTGTTCATTACACCACAAATTTAAGGTATTTATAGCACCCAGGTATATATAGCTAGGTGTTTTATAGCTAGGTGTATTTATAGCTTTAGGTAGCGGAGTTGCGCAAAGACCCATCATCTACCTACCGAGGCGTTCACGCTATACAGGAAAGCCACCCCTCCCGAACGTGGGAGCCGACACTGCCCAGTGCCTCCACGCACTTTGTGGCTCGGTCATAACCCGTCTCCGGCGTAATGGCCTGCGCTTCGAATAAAAAAAAAGAGGGGATAACTTTAACAAATAATGACTTTACATAATACTTTTGTTTGAGAACAGTAAACACAGGAAGTAATATACTTGTTTGAAATGGCAAACAGGGAAACCTTGGATTAATTTGTAGAAAGCAGTGCAAATGATTACTGACAAATCAAGCTCCGCAAAGCACTCATCTCACGTAGTTTTTGACGCTGCCATTTGAACGATGACGTAGGGGGCTTCATAAAATACTTACTACAACTATCACTTCGTATTTTATGAAAAACTCAAGCAAACCAGAACCTTCGGCACATCTACGTAGTGTGGCGTAATGTAAACACCCCAGCGAGGCTTTCAATGCAAAGCCGCACAGTGCCTGGAGTGACTTGGATTGTTTTGCGAGACCTGAAGGGCGTATACGGCATTGTGTGCGAAATAACGCCATCGACGCCCGTGCCATTGACGCTTGATTGGTGACATATGACAAAGAAAAACCACTTCCGAGAAACGCAAGCCCTACTTTAGCCAGCCACCGTCTGCAATAAAAGGACCACCAGCCAAAGTACACTGAATGCAATTCTTCAAAGAAAATGCACACTCACGACGCCACTCTCATAGCGCACTGAACCCTTGAACTTTTTCTCATTTTACTCCTTCTTTTTTTTTACTTTTTCCTTTTTGTGTATTAGCCATTTTTCTGCTCTCATATTTTGCTGAAAATATTATGAATGTGAGCGCGAACAAAATGTACCCTCAATCTTGACGATCGCCAGACACTGGGTCGAAACTGTCGAAATAAACGCTTCATTCCATTGCTACCATTCTCACAGAGGATGTACTTATATATATATATATATATATATATATATATATATATATATATATATATATATATATATATATATATATATATATATATATATATATATATATATAGCTTCCTTTAGGCAAGAAAAAGTGATGCTTTGCTTTTCTTGCTCTTGTCACCACACTAAGAGTGCTTGATAAGCGAGAAAGCAACAGCCTACTCAACAAACCACATTCCATGCCGGCTGTTATTCTCCACGTACACGAGGTTTCTCATAGACTAAAGAAGGTCGCTGGCAAAATTGGTCTACGAGATGTATTCTGCGCATGCGACAAGCTCGCTGGGCTATGTCGCAGAGTTAATAGTGAAGGACGTAAGAAAGAAGCATGTACTAAGAAACACGCTACGCGCTATGTTGAATGTGTTTTAGCGATCGTATACATGATATTGTTTACATGCGGGCTCTGTTACATTGGTTAAACAGGCTGGCGCAATAATGATCGGCCGAGGGAGCACGCTTACTCTTTAAATGTCTCCGTTCCCAGCCACTTGGCTGATCATTATAAAGAGTGTGCGTGCCAGCCAATTTTTGACAAGTATGTGATTACGGGGTGATATAAAAATGGGCGCGAGCGCGAGATTAGCGAAGCCTTCTACATTCAACAGGTTGAAGCTTCCTGTGTTAGCGTACCTTCGATGTTTCTTCACGGCTGTGAATTTCGTTATCTAGGGTCCGCTGATATGACTTGCTCTTGATAAAGTAGGCTGTTTGGCACATGTATGTCCGATTTGGCTGATGTTGAGGGGTTAGGCGCAGATTCTCTTTTCCTATATAGTTCAGCGCTCTGTTCTCGTCTCCTCCTGTCGTTTGCGCTGTTAAGAACTTTCTTCGTCTACCGCCACGTTCCCATCTCGCGGACTGTTTCACCTCCCAAACGGTTTCGTCTTCTAGCCTGCATACAGAGCCGAAGCTGGTTCACCGCACTGCGCTAGTTAGAGAACATGCTGCCAACAGAGTTGCGAACTGTCGTCCGAGATATATTTTGTCATATTAAGAAGTCGCCTACTGCCCACTATGTGTGTTTAAGAAAACATGGAGGAAGACGAAGTGATTCTCTTGTGGAACGCATCTTGCGGTCTACGCTGTTTTTTCTGCGTTCCACAGCGCAACAGCGGGGCCTCCAGCCCCCTACATCGCGGTCATGGATGTACAATCCCCGGAGATCCCGCCCAGTACCAGTTGATTCACGGGCATTGCTTCAAGAAAGCGTGGTAATCCATCTAGTGAGAGCGAGGACACCGAGCTGTATTCCGCAACAGACTACGAGACCTCGGAAGACGACTTAGAACCTGTGCTCTACCGCAACGCCAAACGAAGAATCATGAACGCATCATCGGCATCAAGTGCAGCCACTGTGAGGACAGCGCCTCAGCGATGGCCTCACTCCATTCTGTTTTTGCCGCAGACTACTACTGCCAATCTACGCTTCCTCAACAGACAAGCACTGTCCTTGTACCTTGAAAACATTGTGACTAACGAGATTAAGGACATCAGGATAAACACGAGGAAGAATATTTTGGCAATCGACGTGAGGAACTCGAGTGCACTGAACACGCTACAGCATGTGTCAGAGCTGGGAAACATGAAAGTCCGATCCATTATACCAGCGAATGGTGACACCGTAACAGGAGTTATCTATGACAGACACCGAAATCGCCAATGAAGATCTTCCTCTATTGATACAACCAGTGAGTGAAAACAACGTCATTGTGCATGCTGGTTGCCTAGGCAACTCTCGTTGTGTGCGACTAACATTCAAGGGTGACTGTCTTCCCTCTTATGTGAAGGTTGGCCATTTCCGTCACCAGGTTCGCTCATTTATTCCGAAGCTTATGCAGTGTTTCAAGTGCCACAAGATTGGCCACGTGAAGGGCCTTTGCAGAAATTCTGAAGTGTGCCCCCGATGCGCTGAACACCACTCAGAAGACGACTGTAATGCAACTACGTTGAAATGCTTCAACTGCTAAGGAGCTCACAGCGCTTCCTCCAAGGACTGTCCTCAGATCAAGAAAGAGATTTATATTCTGAGGCAAATGGTGCGAGACAACTTCACTCACAGAGAAGCTGCGCAAAAAGTAAGGTGAAGGCGCCGTCATCGTCGAAGGTCCTCACGAAGGACAGTGCGAAATCTGACAAGAAAGTCAGAAACTCAAGTGAAATCGACAAGCGCGGCTCCTAGCACGGCAAACATCTGCGCTGAAAGAGAAGATGCTGAAAGATCTCTCTCTCTCTCTAAAGGAATGGCCACCCCTTCAGCCTAGACGATCTGTTCAGCCTCAACAGAAGCCGCCTACACGACCTGTTGAGCCTCAACAGAAGCCGCCTCAAGAACAAGCACAAAATGCTGCAACGGCCGGGAAGCCAGATCATCGCGTGATGGTGATGCTAAGATCATCAGTGGACACCATTCGCATGTTGTTAAGCGACATGAATACACCGTCAGCCAAAAGTGCCCTTCAAGTACTGGACGCGCTTAGTCCAGTACTAGCAGCCCTAGAGTAGACCAGGGCTAACCCACCACGTTCTTTCAGGGATGAGGTTCGTAAAGCAGCAATACTGCAGTGGAATGCCAGGGGACTGAGATCGCGCATTGGTGACTTTTGTCGATTTGTGTACGTCAATATGTTTCCCGTAATCGTCATTTGTGAGCCGAACTTATCAAGCTCAATACGACTCTCGGGATACGAACCTTTTATGTCGTCTACTGTTACTGAAAGCAGCAAGGTTCTGGTGTATATTCGCCGAGACCTCACTTACATCCTTCAACCTGCACCACCTCATGACGGAAACCAATACGTATGCTTAATTAAGAGTGAAAAAGAGGAGGCTCAACATCACTGTGGTTGGCGCATACCTATCACCATCAAGCCGTTTCGATCAAAAAAGACTACGAGACATCAAAGCGTTAACTCCTGACCCGTGTGTTATCATTGGGTATTTTAACGCTCATCATACATTATGGGGAAGTCAGAATACCAACATGAAGGGCAGAAGCTTGGTGTCTTTTGCCTCCGACAACCAACTTTGGTTACTGAACGATGGCAGTCCTACATTTTTACGTGGCTCCACATACAGTAGTTGTCTCGACTTGGCTTTTGTTTCGCGAAGCCTAGTGAAGCATACTGAATGGTTCACGGATATAGAAACGCACGGGAGTGATCACATTCCAACATACGTCAAGATCAGAGGATTGTCGCCTCCTAAAGTTCGCGACATGGTTAAAAGAGTGGACTGAAAAAAATTTCAGTCCCGTATGGAAGACCAATGCCAAGAACCCATATCCTATTTACAAGAGGCCATCAAGACCACTGTAAAAGAGACTGTGTGTCCAGTCTCATGCCCTGTAAGAATCACGGACATCGACAAAGAGCTGGAGCAGCTTCAAGCCTTGCGACGACGAGCTGAAAGAAGGTACCGGCGCACGAAGGACATAGAAGATTTACGGACTGCTAGACGTATGCAGAAGAAGATCAAACGTCGGTTGGACAAGCTAGAATTTCAATGCTGGATTACTTTCTGCGAGTCACTCGATCCTCGTAAGCCTTTATCGCAGATATGGAGGACGGTTAGAGGTTTGCGGTCATCGGCCATTCAGAAGTCACCATTCAAGGCTTTAGCCCTTCACCAAAATCGGCCAGATGCGGACGTTGCTGAAGAGTTCTGTGCCGGATTATCAGGGCAAACTCCAGCCATGAGCAGCTCACCACTTTCGAGCAGTTGTCCGCCACCACGTGACTCCTGTATGGACTTCCCGTTCACCATTCAGGAGCTCAAAGCAGCACTCGCTTCATGCAAATGGACCTCCGCACCAGGATCTGACGGAATCTCCTACGGAGTCCTGTGTCATCTGGGTGAGCGCGCGAGAATAGCTCTACTTCAGCTATATAATGATTGTTGGCTAGAGGGCACTGTCCCCTTAAGTTGGAAAACTACTCGTCTAGTACCACTACTAAAACCTGGCAAATCACCATTGGAACTCTCCTCCTATCGCCCGATAGCATTGGTTAGTTGTGTGGGTAAAGTGATGGAGAGAATGATTCTCGGCCGACTCGAGTGGTACTTGGAGTATCATGAGATCTACCCAAATGTCATGGCTGGCTTTCGACGTGGTCAATCATCGATCGATAGCGTCATCGACCTAATCACGTACGTTGAACACGAGAAAGGACATAAGCGTCTTTGCGCCTCTCTGTTCCTTGACGTCAAAGGAGCCTAAAATAACGTTACACATGAAGCCGTCCTTACCGCACTAGAACAGGTTGGAGTAGTGGCCGAATGTTTAAGTGGATACGAAGTTATCTCCAAATGCTATCCTATTTTGTGAGTACAGAGACCGGGAACACGTCTACGCATTTCAGTTGTCGTGGCGTCCCTCAGGGTGGTGTACTGAGCCCCGTGCTATTCAATATAACACTAATCGCTCTCAATACGCACCTACCAAACAATATTTATCTATAAACATACGCTGATGACATCTGCATCTGGACATCTGTGGTAACTCGCCTGCAGTTGGAGCGAGAATACAGAGAGCTGCTACTGCAACTACTTTGCATCTACACAATCGAGGCCTCGAAATTTCCTCTAGAAAGTGCGCTCTTCTGGCATTTACGCGCAAACCCATGTCGAACTACAGAGTGTCAATTAATGGTCAAAATATACCATATCATCGATCTCACAAATTTCTGGGTGTCATAGTCAACAGAGACATATCATGGAGCCCTCATGGGTTGTATTTGAAAAAGCGATTGACAGGCATATGCCATCTTTTCAAGTTGCTCCCTGGAAAGACTTGAGGAATGCAGCCTAATGCTATGTTACGACTGTACAGGGTGCTTTTCCTTGGCTTTTTACGATACAATCTGCCTGTATTATCAAACGCCAGCAAAACAAGTCGACACATGATACAAAGCGTTCAGGCACAGGCGCTTCGAATATGTCTAGGTCTGCCTCAGGGTGCCTCAACAATGGCGACTATAGCTATAGCCAAAGACCATATTGAAATTGAAGCTTTGAGGACACACATAAGGCATGTGGGCCGGACTCCCCATCACCACCTAGCCTCTCTACCAGTGGATAGACCTCATAATTCCTTTTGTCGAACAATAACTACACATGGTGACTCCCTACCAACTGGTTTTACGCCCGCGGCGAGACCTTCAATTCCTCCATGGTGCCTCAAACAGCCAGTCATCAACATGACAATACCAGGCATTCAGAAAAAACGAGATTTCTCAATACCAGCCCTCAAGCAGCTCGCCTTACTTCTGATGTACGAGAAGTACCAAGACTGCACCCACGTCTACACCGACGACTCCGTCCTACCAAACAGCTCAACAGCGGTGGTCGTTATTCCAACGCACGCCACAACCATCAAATTCAGGACAGCTCATAGAACCACAACAACGGCAGCAGAGCTTGCAGCGCTTCGCGCTGCGCTGCGTTTCATTAACGACCAAAGCACGCAACGGTGGACGATTTACTGCGACTGCAAGGCGGCACTGCAGTCACTTCTGTCAAATCTGCGCCATGGTCCACACGAGCAGTTGGTATTTGAAACAGCAGAAATGCTACACCATATAACAGAGAAAGGGCACCACGTTATATTTCAGTGGTTGCCAAGCCACTGTGGAATTGTCGGTAACGAACGAGCTGATCAGGCTGCCCGTTCAGCCCATACAGAAGACAACGACCAGTCAATACCTCTCTCAAGGAAGGACGCTGCTAGGAGGCTCCGCCTTCTTGCTCGCCAACGCTCCATGGCTCTTTGGAATGAGCTTCTCTTTACGTATGCAAGATTACGATCCCTTGATCCAACGTTAAGCATGCAGCTTCCAACAAAAATTCGACAAGGCGACGCTAATGCTCTGTGCAGACTATGGTTGGGAGTCGCGTTAACCCGTGCGCACGCGTTCCGCATAGGTATGGCCGACACCGCCGACTGTGCACTCTGCGGAGTTGAAGAAACAATTCGACATATCCTGTGTGACTGCCCGAAATACAACCTGGAAAGACAACACCATTCTAATAAACTAAACAGGTTAGATGACCAGCCGCTGTCAGAAGAAAGTATACTGCGCCATCGTCATGACTCATCGTCACAGAAGAAAGCCGTGCAAGCGCTACTGGGCTTCTTACGAACTACTGGCCTGTCAGAACGCCTCTGAGTGGACTGATTTTGTGTGTGCGTGTGTGTTCGGTGTTTTTCTCTTATTTATTTTTAACTCTCCCTTCCTCTTTCAACCCCTATTCCCCAACCCCAGTGTAGGGTAGCATACCGGATACTAGCATCTGGTTAACCTCCCTGCCTTCCTTTTTTCTCGTTTCTGTCTCTCTCTAAGAGAACATGTGCACCCTACGTAGCTGAACAGCTTGTTGATACTTGATGATTGATTTGTTAGGTTTAACGTCCTAAAACCACCATATGATCATGAGAAGCGCTGTAGTGGAGGACTCAGGAAATTCCGAACACCTGGGCTTCTTTAACCTGCACCCACATCTGAGCACACGAGCATACAACATTTCTGCCTCCATCGGAAATGCAGCCGCTACAGCCGGGATTCAATCCCGCGACCTGTGGGTTAGCAGCCGAGTACCTTAGCCACTAGACCACAGCGGCGGGGCAGCTTGTTGATACTGTGGTTCAGGGGTTGGCTATCTCCAGCCCGCGGGCCGCTTGCGGTCTTCGAGGCGGTATTATGCGGTCCCCAATACAACGTGAGAGTCCATCTATTCCTCTTGTCAAATCCTATCTGAAGGTCGACTTAGCATTATTTTACATCAAATAGAGTTTGCATTTGCAACCTATATGTTTGCAAATTGCGACCTCAACTGTGGCACGCGACCGGAAAATAAGTGTGAATTCTGCTGCAAGTTTGTACAGTGCCGATATGTCAATATATTTGCCGTCAAGCGAACATCTTAGTTGCAGTCACTGTGGACAATGCACTGCAAGTGCAGTGACTCCTTGCCCGTTACGGTGACCAATGGCACTGGGTAGTTCAATGCAAGACACTTTTCACACTCACGTTTCTTCAAACCCACAAAGCACCCAGCGTGCTGGAAACCAGCGTGGCACCCAACTACTCAGTTGAACCCCGAATGGAAGGGTAAATGTACGATTTGTCAATTCTGACTCATCATACAGGCAGAATCCGGGTGGCGTAAAAAAAAATGCCCTGGACAACCTCCGCATCAGCGCGCACACAGTAGGTCTTAGCGCTGCCACTCTCTATAGGCAAGCTTATGGCAGTACAGTCTCTTAAGCGCATGTTGAATAAAGACTACCCAAGCCAAAAATATTTGGGCATCAAGTGCTATGAGCTCACGCTGTTATGGGCTTTCAAGTGGTCTTAAGACAAGAACCAGCGCCATCATTCGGGCACTCAAACAAGTCATTCAGTCACCGTTGCAGTATACAAACGTAGAAATTCAGCCACCCACCCAGAAGCTAAAGAGCTAAAGAGAGAGGCGGTCTCTGGCCAAAACCACTTTGTGCAGTACAGCACCACATATGCTAGCTTTGGTCCAAGAGAAATTACAAAAAAATATGTCCTTTGAGTTTACAGTATCAAGTTTTCGACAAAATATTATGATTATTCGTCGTTTGTAACCTAATACGTATTAGCGGCACATCGCATTTTCACGCACCTAGGTAAGCCTTTTAGACTTTGCGTTCTGTATGCTTGTACTAACCGATTAACTAACTCGCTATTATTATGTGCCATTCATCATTGGAATAATCGACAAGTGCAATGTTGTGTTTATAATAAATAACGAGGCATTTGTACATATACTGAATAGTTCGCTTGATTTCGCCTAGTAATTTTGTTTCAACCTGCATGCATCAACTGTTGTACTATATTTTGTCTGCGGTAGTGTTATTCATTGTCTGCTTCAGTTATGCTCTCGTTGATGGGTGTATACATGAGTTTCACTGTAACGTCCCCTGTGGTTACTTCACCCGCTTACCACCCCTATGTAATGCCTCTTCAGAGTATGGAGGGTATATGAATCTACAAGTTGTTTCTTCACGTTCATAGTAATTTTACTCTCATTTTCAAATAGCGACATTCCAACGGCAGGTTTAGGGCCCATACATACACTATGTCGAACGCTAACGCCACGACAGTGCTTTATTACCGACATTGGTTGCGCGCAGATGGAGCTAACGGCGTAGGCAACGGTTTCGTGGCGTCCATTGTCGGCTGATTCCTGCAGCGCACATCTGAACATGGTACCTAAGATTGGGGCTAGTACCATATTTAAAAATCTATTGTGCTGGTGTAGTATTGGGACCTGGTATCATCTTCAGCAAATCTATTGTGCCGGAAGTTATTTCACTCTTGCATTGACTCACGATTACGGGAGAGCCAGCCTATTTTCAATGGTACAGTCTGGCCATGTACAAGAACCAAACCTCCTTGGCAATAACAAGGAGGTTTCAAAATGCATGTTAAGAAATGTTACTGGAGAAAGGAGGGAACATACGCAGGAGTGTTTTTCACGAAGATTTTTCGCGTGACGCACGTGCACGACGTGGGGCACGTACAGTGGGAGAACATAAAGTACGGCTGCTTCGTATTGGAGAAGACATCCCCCACAAGAGCGTCCATCGAAATAGCCCTACGCGCAGTCGTGTCAGCATCACGCCAACAGTGAAACGGGGGCCGTGAGAGCGGTCAGAACTTTTCTAAAAGTCACTGGACTGCACGCGCGTTTGTGTAAGCACTGCGCCAACCTGACGGGGCTGTACACACTCACGTACTTGTTTCCTCATTGTCATTCATTACTTTTTTATTGTCTTTTCCCTCCGAAGGTGTTCAGCAGCAGGTTAGTGCATACTTACACACTCTGCCTTTGTGTAAATAAACCTATCGCTCTCGTTCTCTTATCTCTAAGAAAAGTTCAGTTCTCTATAAAAAGTAGTCAGTACTTTTTTTTCAGTTTTCTTGTACGATTGCTGAAGTCTTGCATGACTGCTGTCACTAGAGATTAATTTAGTGAAAATTGGCCATCTATGACGATTGTTCGTTCAGCAGGACGCATACGTCGATTGATCGATGAACTATGAGTCAGTATAGTACGAACTATAGAACGTTCGGTTCTGAAAGATCAGGCATTCGATTCATGCTTTTCTTCAGAGTGAGAAGATAGGAGTGTTTTCGTTGCTTGCTGTTCTTCTTTGCTGCCTTCCGTCACCTGAAAAAAAAAAGAAAGGAAGAAGACGGTTACATGAGAACACAACAAATCTTTAACTATAGTAGACTCTCACGTCTTTCTTTCTGTGACTCGTATAGTACAAGCAATTGTCAACAATATAATACGTCAATAGGTAATAGTCAACGATGAGAATATGCTCCACGCTAACATATTGATCTTGACCATCGGGTGTTCCTCTCCCGTTGTTAGCTAGACAAGGTTTCCTGGCACCCACACGACAATATTGTGGTTTTCATACGTAAAACCCAAACACTTATTCTTATGAATATTTCGAATAAGATTGCCGGAGGAACACAAAATAGAAAAAAGGATTTTGAGTGTACTTTTAAAGTACGGTTTCGCAGTCCCGTAAACACCACTCTTATCGAGAGACCATGCTTCATTATCGAAAAACGAATTGTGAAAAAAATACAGGTGGAGACGTCACGTTGAGATTCCACCTGACATCATGACGATATTCATTTCTATTTACTACGTCTGCTGGCTCCTATGTAGTTTCGTATCGGTAAAAAATGAAGCAAATTGTCGTCAGTGGGTGCCTTTACCTATAATACCAAGTTTTAGAAAATATCGTCGACCCCATGCCGCGAAAGTACGAAAAATACATTTCAATACCAGAGATATCACACATGGTTGTTTCGGTGTGAAATTTATAGATGAAAGTTCGACCTTGATATTCAGCATAGAATAGAAAGAATTGGAAAAAAGAGAGGAAAAGGCAGGAAGAAGAAGAGAGAAAGAAAGAGTATCAAGAAAATGGTGAGCAAGAATAACAGATGGAAAGAAAGAAAGATAGATAGATAGATAGATAGATAGATAGATAGATAGATAGATAGAAGGAGAAAGAAATGGAGAGAGAGAAAACGAACAATAAAAAATAGAGGGGGATAGAGTGAAACGAAAAATGGAGACCAACATTGACAAGAATAAAAAAGAACGCCAGGCCTGCGCGGAAGGTGCAACATTGTCTCCACGGAAGCTAGAAGAGCCGCCTTTCAGGCCGTTTTATAAAAACTCATTTAGTGACTGCTGCAAGAGCACACTAGCTGGGTACCCAATACAGCGTTGATATTGAAAATACTTGGGCAGTAGGCCGGTATTCGCTATGCTATAATTAGTCATTCTTCTGAGAAGCGTGTTATCCGCTAAACTCTTGCAAGGAAGTCTGTGACAATTGTTCATGCGGTGGCTGACGACGATGAGGAATTATGCCTGAATTGGGTATGAGCCTGTGGCGAAACCCTTGTTCTCCTAGCCCACAGGTGCTTTGGCGAACAAGTACAAGCTTTTGTAATGGGTTGCAGCATTGGACGACCCACTCGTTACGCTATTCGCATTGTGCGACGGCTGGTTTTTCTTTCCGCCGTTTTAATACACTTTGTGAGTCGTATTAACGCGACTTGCTTTTCCGACATCAAGCCTGCCTAAGGCAAGTTTCCCAACAAGTCCCATGCACCGGCGTGGCTCAGTCATCTGTTCTCACTACCTCGAGAAACCTTGGCATGTTTACCTTCATGGTTAGAAAGGGGAGAAGCCCTACTGACCATGAAGTAGTTTTAAAACGTGATGTGTTATAGTGATGCATTGACAGTGGTTAGTTATTTTTGTCATGTTTGTTGTGTATTGAAGTATAGTTATCTTAGCAACCCATGCTGTGAAGTTGAACCTGAAATAAAGAAAAAAAAACGGTGTAGGTCAGTGGTAGAATGCTGGGTTGGCTAGCAGTGGATTCGAGCTCGAGCTCAACTGTGTGATTGGCACTGTTTTGTTTTCTAATTCCGTGCGATATGGTTACGGACACCGGTGGCGGCGGTGGTGGACAACTACAGCGCTGTGCATGACCCCGAGTTGTGATCTCATAACAGCTCTCCCTGCAAAACCGCCAAACCTGCGCGGAACGCGTAGCACTGTCACAGCAAAAGCCAGAAGAGTGGCCTTAAGAGCTTTTTTTACCACAATTTGGGTAGCTTCTGCAAGCACACTTGCAGGGTACCCGCTACGCCATAAATAATTGTGTAGTAGGCAGTCTTTCACTATGTCATTCTTCGTCATTCTCCTGAAAAGCATGGTACCCGCTGCAAACTTTCAAGAAACATTGGGCAATTTTTTTGTGCTGTGGGTGACGACGACGAAGGATTAGACAGAAGATTTTGTAATCCCCACAACACCCACAAGCTCAAGCTTTTGTTGGAGCATTTGACTAGCTACTTGTTGCGTAATTTTCGTTATGTCGCACCTGGATGTTTTATTGCTGTTCTAAAACGCTTTATTACTCCTGTTAACGCGATTCCTTTCCTGACATCAACCTGCCGAAGGCCAGTTTACATAGGTATTCGAAGCACCGATGTGGTGCAGCGGTAGAATACTCAGCTGACAAGCAGGGGACCCGTATTCGAATCCCATTGCTTTCCTTTAGTGTTTTGGTTTAATGGTGTCTTGTTTTTTCTTAGTGTTAGTTTCTTAAGTGCAAGATGCAGCCGCCACAGCCGGGAGTTACCCGGCGGCGGTGGCTGCATCTTCGATTGACACGAATAAGTTCGAGGACCATGTACTTGGATATAGGTGCACGTTTAAGAACCCCAGGTGGTCGAAATTTCCGGAGCCCTCAACTGCGGCGTCTCTCATAATCATAGCGTGGTTTCAGGACGTTAAACGCCAGATAATATTATCAGCGTGTGTAAACGTACTTACCTTTATCGAGAAGCTTTCGTCGCTTTGCATAACGCCCAGCCGGCGCCAGAGCTGTACACATTGCTTGTTCAATAGTGTGACGTCGGCATGAGGTTGCCGATGCTCACCTGTAAATTAGATAAAAGATTGTGGACCACCTCCCCGAAGGGAACTCTGATTAGATGCGAAGCAGCAGCCGTGCGCACTTAGTTGACCAGGATGAAGGGGTACATCGACGCGTATGCTGGAAGAACGCTTTGAAACGCTTGTTTGAAACACAAGAACAGGAGGGGGGGGGGGGGGGTTCGTGTAAGTTGCGTTCAGTTAAACGAGCCGAAAGAGCGTTTCCACTCGACGTGCGGTCGAACGTTACGGGCGGTGAAGCGGGTGAAGTGAGAGAGAATAATTGCTAGCGGGCGGAACAGCCGGCAGCTGCGGGAGCTGCGGCAAGCGTATTGCAGGTGAGGGAGAGGGTGACGTCAGCGCACGCCTGCGAGGGCAGTGTGCGAGAGGAGCATGACGTGAACGTGCAGCTGCAGCATGACCTACTTGGCGCCGCTCCAACACCTGCAGTGAGGCGAACGCTTTGAGGTGCGTTCGTACGTACGCACGTGAGTCAAAGAGCTGCTTCGCATCGAAAAACTGCATCTATACCTTAAAAATATACTATGGCGTGGCATAAACAACTTAGAGTGTTCAAGAAAATGACAGTATCAATACAGTTACTCCTACTCCTGGGAATAGGGAGGCTTGATCAGTAAACAGTGTTCGAAAGCGCTGCATCGCATCTGTACTTTTCATTTTCTCACTGTGACGCAGGTTTTTGTGCAACACCGTGAAAATATAATACTTACGAATAGCAGAAAGAATGCTCCAGCTGGGTTCATAACAATACTACACCTACCCAATTCACGCAGCTCCTAGAAAAAGTAGGTTTTGCTGCAAGAGCAAAGTATTGAGTGCGATTGCAACAAAGTGGAATACAGCGCAAAGAATAACGTGCAGCGCGAAACTTGCACCGCACCACTCAAACACAGAGCACGCAAAAAAAAAGAACAGACAGCACGGGCATGAACGAGCCATTAATCCAGTTGGGCACTTGCAGTACGCTCCTCATATACTAAGTAGGCCACCTGAAAAGAACGCACAGGTATATGCAGGGTGATGGCGAATAACTTTCATATTTGTTGCTTGTTTGCTTTTGAGCAGAGCGGTGTGAGCTTTGACCATGCATAACCTAACGGTCGTCTATCTATCTATCTATCTATCTATCTATCTATCTATCTATCTATCTATCTATCTATCTATCTATCTATCTATCTATCTATCTATCTATCTATCTATCTATCTATCTATCTATCTCTCTGTCTGTCTGTCTGTCTGTCTGTCTGTCTGTCTGTCTGTCTGCCTGTCTGTCTGTCTATCTATCTATCTATCTATCTATCTATCTATCTATCTATCTATCTATCTATCTATCTATCTATCTATCTATCTATCTATCTATCTATCTATCTATCTATCTATCTATCTATCTATCTATCTATCTATCTATCTATCTATCTATCTATCTTTCTATCTATCTATCTATCTATCTCACTGTTTCCTAATATTAACTAGAGGGGATTCTGGCGCTGCGATCTTTCAAAAGCTGTGGGAATGATTGGTAGTGCACAGTTTCCCCTAGTCTTCATACGTGCTGGCGGTGAATCGCACCTTATGGCTTCGTTCATTTCTGTGTTTCGGTTTTGTTTCGAAGAGACAACGGATTCTTTTGAACTTCATAACCTTATTTGAAGTGGTACGCCTAAAAGATTAAGGTGGTTAAGTGCAACTAACTTTTGCCGATTGTTGTTTTGGGCAGGGCTCTACCTCCTTGATTTCAGGCAGGGCGCTACCTCGAAATGGTACTTTTTCGCTCTCTCTACCATGGAAAAAAAATTTGGGTGGGGGCACGGTGTGCCATCTCCTGGCTACGCCTCTGGTCAAGTTCTTTAGCGCGGTGCGCTGCATCAGTGTGAGAGGTCACAGCCTCGATATATATGGAGCAGGACGGGGAAGGCGAAAACCCCGTTGAGCGCATTCGTACAAGTATTTAAACAATAATAACTCATTGACGCAGCGGCCAGTTGCTCACTCGCTAACAGCTACCTAAAGTAAATAAAACATTAATAGACATACCTGTTATCACACTTATTAGTATCCCGAGCACGACTGTAGCCAACATTCCGAAGAGGGAACTCCATAACGATGAAATTACAAACGGCGATGCACCTGTTTGTGACCTGCAGATGAACACAATTAATTCTCCACTGGAAACACAATCACGTCTAATGTTACGCCAGGGTGGCAAGTGGATTCGCAATAGCTAATTTTGGCGAAATAATCCCCTATACATATAAGTGCTGGTTGTAACAGACTTATGAAGCAGCGGAAATTGTTAAGAGATTCAACAAAGCAAGGACGCTCTCATTACGGCACTTCACTTATTCTTTTGCTAGAAAAACTGGTCGCCCAACAAAATGCCAGATATAAGAGTTTAAGTCAATGTAAGTTAGGGCATGCTTGCGATACTTGCGCGTGCAACGGTTTCGTAGCTTAGTGAACACCAAAGTGCGTTTATTCTGCTTTAAGGCTGTCTTCAGCATGGCTTTAATTATTTTTTTGTTCTTCTGCAGTTTTCAGTTATTGATGCATTACTTCTCCACCACCAGCCAACATTGCTAAGATTGCCTACAGCAAGGATACTTCCATATAAGAGCATCATAATTTAACGATATTTTTGTGCATGCGCAATCGCAGATGTTGCTGAGTGACTAGTACTCTATGTTTGTGCTAGAAGTATGCTTCAATAAACTATCGCAGAGGTTCTTATCGATTGTTTGTAGCATGTCATATATTTTTGTCGCATTAAGCGTGTTGTCTGTCGTAATAATAACTTCCTGTGAGAGGGCAACATCCCTTCTGTCTGTAATAGCTAGTTGCCTTTCAAGTTTTACATTACCTCATAAATTAAACTAGGATTGCTCATACGCTTCTACCTGAGTGGTGGCATAGTGACCAAAGCATATTATTTTTGAAATATTTTAAATAATGAATAAATGAACAACTTTATTTGACCCTATTTAAAGTGGCAGAAGGACGGATGGTGGCGGAGAGGAAGTACTTGATCCTTCTCTACCTTCTCAGCCCACACCAGGATGACTTCAGGCCCCGCCACGATGGTCTAGTGGCGAAGGTACTCGAATGCTGACCCGTAGGTCGTGGGATCGAATTCTGGCTGCGGCGAATGCGTTTTTGATTGAGGGCGAAAATAATGTAGGCCCGTGTGCTCAGATTTGGGCGCACGTTAAAAAACCCAGCTGGTCAAAAATTCAGGAGCCTTTCATTACGGCGTCTCTCATAATCGTATGGTGGTTTTGGGACGTTAAACCCCGCATATCATCTCCATTATCAGGATGACTTCCTGAATGTCTGGAGTCGAGCTTCGGAAGGCAACCTTCGACTACTCCTAAATTGAAATGAGGCGTTTCAGGAAAGCGACAAGGGGGTGCTGAGGACAACTGATAACTCCACATGAAGTAGTTTAAAATTCTTGTTGAGCAGGTGCTAGGGTGTACAAAAGGCAAAAAGTTACAAATTTAGAGAACTTTAAGATGCCGGGCGGTAGCAGGTTCCGACGGTATGCTGTCGTCATCACTCGATATAACGCAGACAAAACCATATACAACATAAAAGTTTGAGAGTACGCGCCGAAAATAAATCTTCTTCGAGCACATTCTGTATTTATGTCCACTGCCTGAAGAATTAAGGCGTCGCCCAAACTCAGTTATCGTATCCTGTCTTGATCGAAGAGACATGCCTGCGATTTTTCCCATTTCGTCAGCGTGTGCATTTTCCGGCCTGCCTCGGCTGCACATGCGAGAGCCTTCTGGTGGGCCATAAATTTAATCTACACCAAATGCACATTGAATTGGTTTTTATTCTTTTGCCCACGATTATCTGGGGTTCAACCCGGGCCATCTTCGTGGTAGCTGAGTATTCTACAGCAGAGCCACGCTGCGGCTCGACAGTCATTTACAATGTCGTTCTATACAGGCGTCATGCCTGGCGAGAAAAGACGTTAAATACGCCATGAAGCCAAATTTTCTATCGTAATATGGATTAGAGGGGTAAATCTTTGACCAATTGTTAATAAGCTGGCGGAAATTTATCACGCTTGATGGCGCACTTTGATTATGATTGAATTGAACTCACGAGCAGCCTAAGTGTCGGACAACACTGGTAAACTTACGAGCAGTGACGTAACAAGCAACTAGCTGTGCGAGCGTTTGCATGTCGGTGTACGATGTTGTTACGGGGTTAGCAGCGCATGAAATCAAGATATTTGAAATTTCTTCTGCTTGGCACAGAAACTGAATAATTTACAGCGGTTGACAGTGCGGCAATAGACGACAGCCACCGGTCGTTGCTGCGCGTGACGTCACAGGTGCCATGGCAATATGGCGGCTAAAGGCGGTAGGGACGCTTTGCGAGCGGCGACTTCAAGCACCTGTTTCGTGCTGGAATATTCTTTTACGCCCCGCTTTTTTGTATCAGTATAGGTATAACAGTTCTTCTATATCTAATTTTTGCCAAAAACAACAAATTGCTGAGTTACCAAGCTATAGCTTGCTACAGGTAAACAATATAGCATGGCGGAACAGTATAGTAACAACCTGCTGGCACACAGTGCTAATTCTGCCACGATTGTGTGGTTTAATGCCTCCCACCCACTACAAACTGCCCAGTCATAATTCTTCACCGCCAACAGTCACATGCGGCATCGCAGGTGGTGTGTAGCGGGTATTTCGCTTATCAGCAGGAAGATGAATAATGACACAGTAGCTGCTGAAACACGTCACATGAACAGTCCATATTTATATCCATATTTATTAGTCGGCACCATGCAGAAAGCCAACACGTCAAGAACAGTCGGTATTGCCCCAACGGAAAGTTCCGCTTAGTATTCGTAAGCCTCGGTGACTTTTTATCAACATGTATATAAATACTACAGCCCTATTAATGTCTAGAGCAAGAATGAGGACGTTATATCATGCTTGTAAAACAACAAAACGTAACAGCTGGAAAATAGTACTAGTAGTAAAGCAAATACACACGCTGTTAGACGCAAGTATAGCTCCAATAGTTAACAGACCACTAGAATTTTCCTCATTTACAACTAAATTTTATAGTAGTAAGGAGCGGATGTTGCCTGAAAAATATTTCTATTGTTCTGTTGTGCATGCAGCAACCTGTATTTAAAAAAAAGGTGTGGTGTGCAAGATGTGAGAGCCACGGGTGCAATTTCATAAGTAAATTTGACGCAGGATATATTTGTGTACAAAATGTTGCAGTTTCGATTTTATGTCGCGAGAGTAGTCATTTACTTTAATAATTGTACCTAGGTACGTGCAAATTTTCTGCCGGGATGCCCATTCCTTGTTTTTCTTGCTTTTAAGGGTGCATTTAAGCTCTTCAATCAACCGCTTTGCATCACCCAAAATTGAACAATAACATTAAGAACGGCCTCTAACCCACATCACATTTCACGTTGCTTAGGACCGGCCTCAGCTGTGCCTAACACGTTCAACGGAGCAACTTGAAGAGCGCGCACTCATTGCTCTTGCTAATTACATCATTTGAATGAAAACATTGGTAATCATATTCTTCATAATGAGGACGTCGCGATTTTTGTTCATAAGGACCACCTAGATGAAACCGTGCTTCTTAAGATCTTACCAGTTAGGCATATGCGAAACAAAAGCGTGCTAAGTAAAATAATTATTATTGCACTATTTGGAAGCGTGGGGCAGATACAAGACTATTTTGAACCACGATAATTAAGGCCATACGTGACATTTAGGGTGATAATGAAAACTGGGCTTACTAAAACCATGCTAAAGTCCTAATAGTTAACGCCAAGCTATTTTTACAGTGATAACGAAGATATTGTTAATTGAGACCCTCCTGATAATGTAGCTTGGCCACAAAATTCACTGTTATTCCAGCCGTGCAACACTAGCGTAAGCTGTACATATCTTTTTGTTGCTTACGTTACAGGACGTGAGTAACGCCCCATAAACAATAGCTTAAAGTCACGACTTCTTCGTTGATGATCTGGTTTTTCTCGTCTATGGCGCTGCTTAGACGTTCACTAATAGCGTGACATGACCTAATGACGCATATACCTGTTCGATGAAAACGGCGCCGTGAAGTTTGTGACAAGAGACGTAGCGGAAGCGTTGCCAGGGCAATAGTCGAGCGACACCGGCATGGGCGGCGCTTTCGTACCACTGCTGAGGTACCACCACATGGCGACAAGTTCTCCGACGATCATGAGCAGTGTAGATGCTCCAGCTCCCTGGGAAGAGACCGAATATTGCGAGTTGTTGAATGGTGAAGCAACTTGGAATCATTAAGTCATTATCAGCCTGTTTTTTTTTCTACGGGATGACGATTTGAATTAGTGGTTTTTGAGAAAAGAAAAATGCACCCAATTTTCGCCTATCTAATGGGTGACATGGCGTAGTGCCTTGCAGGGGAACGGGAGAAGGACAAATAAAAAGAATGGTAGAATGATAAATAGGAGAGAGCACTCGCTGTACAGGAGTGGTAGAAAACAGAAAAAGAGAGCAAAGATGGGGGACATGGTCGAAGAAGTCCGAGGACGGGGCACCACTCGGCGAGAGCTACATGGCGTCAGGAGATCGCGCATGGAGGGCCGATTGGCGGGAGCTACGCTGGACCCGTTCAGCATAGAATCCGGCAAGAGAGTCCAAGGTTTTCCCCTAACGATCTCCAACCAGTACTGTCCAGAGTGAGTGTTTTCCCTAAGTATCTTCAAACCATACCGCGTCATGAGCGAGCTAGTTTATTTCATTTTACGTTTCCAAAGTTTATTATTTTGTCATCCCACCTAACCCTTTGCCATGCTCGGCCGGTTTCCGCATCTCATGATTGCATTTATTTTAACCATCAGTTACATGACTTTCTAATGACGTGATCTTCCCGTTTCCTACCATCTCTATTTGCTAGATTGTGCTTCTGTGAAACTTTCAGCTAAGCGAGTTGGTGTTTTTTTTTTTTCAAGGTGAACTTGTGGGCGCAAAAAGGACACAGATGGGACATGGACAAGGGTGAACTCACAACTGAATTTTATTATTCGTCACCCCTGAAATATATACTGGCGAAAAAACAGTCACATCGTTTGGTTTTGACCATGTGACCACGTGACTACGTTTTTTCGTGACTATATATTTGAAGGGTGAGAAATAACTAGTTTCAGTGGTAACTTTATCCTTGTCCATGTCCCACCTGTGTCTTTTTTGCGTACAGCAGTTTATCTTAAAATATGTGGTCATTTTTCGGAGCGTTCGTTTTATTTATTGCAATGTTTGTAGAGTTATGCGAGATTGAATCATGAAAAGTTAGCTGGTTGACTACTTAGTATACACTTTTATTTTGTTGTAATAGCATTTCTGACGTCGCCATTGTTGGGAAATCGCGAGTTAGTTTTGATACATTACACCCTGGGTGACACTTAGGTTCTCAATTTTTCTATCATCCAGATTTGTGCTGCATATGGTAAGCACGAGGCAGAATAGCGATCTCACGCCATCTGTCGACTGCGCGATCAAATGGTGATGCTTTGCAGGCTTTATAGACGGCGCAGTAGGCTCTGCGTGGAGCAGGTGTGGTTAAATCGTAGTAGCTAAATCGAAAAAAAAAAAACGTCAAGCATTTCAATGCACTTGCTTGAATGTGGCCAATACTTAAGGGAGATATGTTTACCCTGATAATACCGGCGACAAATCTAAGTGAAACGCACATTGATTTATTGATTGATTGATTGATTGATTGATTGATTGATTTATGGGGTTTAACGTCCCAAAACCACCACATGATTATGAGAGACGCCGTAGTGGAGGGCTCCGGAAATTTTGACCACCTGGGGTTCTTTAACGTGCACCCAAATCTGAGCACACGGGCCTACAACATTTCCGCTTCCATCGGAAATGCAGCCGCCGCAGCCGGGATTTGATCCCGCGACCTGCGGGTCAGCAGCCGAGTACACGTGAAACGCGCATGGCGTATATGGTTATATTATTCAGGTTCTGTTGTAAAGCGGCAGCAGAAGATACCATTTCAACGAATTACCAACAATTCATAATACCCTGATAGATTTACGAGCATATAATATTTTTGTTCATTACATTGTATGTTTTGTGTGATTACTTTTTCATTTCCTATTATTTTAAATTTGTAGTTTTACGCTATCCCGAACTGGTAAAGTATGATAACAGATCCTGCCCCCGTTCCGGGTGCTCCTTGCTCATAATGAAGCATGCGAATTCGAAATGACTTCGCTGTAGTTATTATCTTGATCAGTTCATTGGAAGCATTTAACCCTTCTGGTAGGGCATAAAATGCCTAAAGTCATACCCACGACAATGTCAGTTGTGAATACCTCTCACCTTCGAATGCACGAACGGGAACATGATGGCAAGAATAAAAAGTCCTACGAAGGGACCAGTGGCAGCTCCGTACGCCATCATGAGAAGCTGCAGGGATATGAAAATATCACCAATTACTCACTTGACAGGGTCCCAGTGCAAGAACAATGACAATTTATCTTGTACTGAATATCTAGGTATGTTGAACCGGAGCAGCTGATTACGGTGAACTGGCAAGCGTTCCTGGGCGTCGGTAGTCCGCTCGTGTCACTTGGGCGTAATTAACGTACGGTTTGGCTGAAACATGGGCATGATAACTGTCATAGCGTAATTATAACTATTTGCGACATGCGTTATGATTGATCATGTATGAAAACAACAACATTGACTAAATTTCTGCCGAGAATCTGGAGGCCAAACTTCAAGCAATTCTAAGTGTTATAATTAAATATAGTGCTTTTTACACGAGACAATTGCAAACACGACGTCCATTGTTATTTAGTTATTGTGCAGTAAGTCACTCTATATTTATTTCACGACAAAATTTGTCAACCACGCATATTACACGTGAGATTACTGAGCGTGAGCAGTCCTGGAAAAGTATGAAAATATTTTGAAAGTCCTACTGAAATGCACTGCGTCCAACAACTGGTTAAATATGGTACCTCGCCAAAGCAATTGTGTCATTTTTGAGTACTCCCTACACGTATATAAAATGCATCGCTCATTGAATGGCAAGCGAAGTGGGTGCTACATAATTCTTTTCTCAAGACGCAATGCGGGGCGCATTCTTTTTTCGAGAAGTTGTTCATGCCTGCTGTTCATACGCAGACACCGTTTAGCCATAGCTCAACAGCGCAAAATGAAACACGGGCGTGTAAATACAGTAGCTGTGCTGCCCACGGGCTGATATGGTTAATTGTGTAAACGACCTAATCTATATTGAGAGTGGGCACACGGGGGAGAGAGAAATTATCAACACTACTAAGAGGTGCATGCGCCAAGGAAAAAATTTCTTTTGAGATAAAAATTGACATCTCCCACTGACACCAATCATGTGGGGATGCGAAACAACGCTGGTGTTCTCTTCTGTTTTTAATTGTTGTTGCCATTTGTATGTTTCCGTGTATGTTTCATCGGTGTCAACGTTGATAGGTGTGTGAAGTTGTCCACATATAATGATATAAATACTGTAAAATATTATTATAATAATACCTTATAATGATGTGCATATATTGTGTTCCAATTACGTTATCTCACCCTCTGTTTTGTGTGTATTACCGTGCGTCAATCTTTGCTAACGTTATTTGTACTTGTTCTAACAGTTTTTATTTCTGAACATTCTTCTGTATTGTACGCATTTGTTTTCATTGTATTGCATTGTACTATTGTATTGAATATATTAATATTTAAAAAAAACGTCAACACCTAGTGCTGCTAGGAGAGTACAACGGTGTGACCACGCGCAGCATTATATACGAGCGCCCAGCTGTGGCGGAGAGATGAGCCTTTGGCAACTGTCCGCTCACCCACTGCGTATGCGCCAACTCTCCTCCTTTTCGGAGAGGGTCCTCCAAACACATCGCGCTCACGCAAGAAAAGGGGAGGAGTTGGAGCATGCGCACTGACGGTGGTCACGCCACACACAAGATTAAACTTCGCCGTAACCTGCTTCGCATCTAAAATGTTAGTTCCAGTGGTACGTAGATGAGCTTCATCTCAGCTTGATTTATCGTATTCACGCTAGTACTTGCAGGATGTGCGCAAATGATTACGAAGCCTTCACGTACATAACGCCAATTCTGCTCTTTACATGTATATGCCTGAAACATTCGAGAAATTAGTAGCCAGCTGTTTGAAAAGTGGCTAGTTTGAAGAGTGGCTATTCAAACTACTGCAGTATTTTGTCGGTTACTTCACGGTTTTTTTACTTCAGCCAGGCATTTTCGTCTAAACGAGTTTCGTTATTCGACGCATGCGCCACTGAAGTTTTTGACACTTTCCTCTTCCCAGTGTACCCCGTTTCAACGTATATCAAAGCGTTACCACAATAAGCCGGAGCAGTTTAAAATCAGCACTGACCATTTCTTTCTGTCTGTTTAATCTGGCTGTTTTACCTGTTATTTGTATCACCTGGCCAGCGATCAGATTCTATGGAGTCACCATTTAGTTACCAAGGCTCAACGAGCTTTTGTCGTGACAGGTCTTACACATGCCACTGTGCGACAATCAATCGAATCGAAAAGTCGGAGGAGCACTTTTATTCTATATTCTTGATGAATAAAGAAGAATGCGCAGATCATGGGCTTTAGAGCCTAGATTCGTCCACTCGTGATCAGTCATTTCGTGGAGATGGATAAATGAATGGAAGAAGTTCAGTTGTAATCCTGAGAAGCGTGAATTTCTATTTTGCGTCTTACTTTTGTTGGCCAATGTATAATTTGCTTCGTCACCATGTTTGCTCTACCATTTTGCTTACTTTATTTGCCTTCCTTTGTATCACACATATTTGTGCGAGTATTGATGTACCTAAGTATAAATAAATAAATAAATGTATATATATATATATATATATATATATATATATATATATATATATATATGTATATATATATATATATTCATTCCCCCTCGAAAAATCTCCGAGAAGTAGTCATAACCACCTAGCTCACACTTGCTACGCGCTAATGTTTGTTTTGTTTCCTTTTCGTTTTTTTTATGTAGACTTTCTTCTGCTCGGACTAGTGCCATGCAGAGCACGAACTAAAAAAAAGTTGAGGAACAATAAACAAGGTGGAGAACATAATTTTTTTGCCCTTCATATACACACTCATTTGCAACAGCCGCGGCAAAACAACGAACCGCATTATCGTAAGCAACGATGTTTACGGTTTCAGTCCTTGGGGCATAATTCCAGATTTGTAATGCGAACAAAATTTAAAAATATTTCTTGGAACGCCCAAAACTAAAGTTTCACTATGGTAGAGGCCTTAGTGGAGGGCTCTTGATATTTGGACATCCTGTGGTTCCTTAATGCGCCCCAAAGTCTGAGCACATGGACCTTTACCACTTCGCTTCTGCCGAAATGCGACTGATTGGGCAAGCATTCGGCCATGTCATTCCTTGAGAGCAATAACTACTTGACGATCGCTGCGGGTGTTTTCCGAACTGTGTGCGTATGTCTGGCTGAGTACATACTGGTTTTTTGTGAACTTATAAATAAATGAGAACTTAAGGTCAAAATATAATAACATCTACAGTGTAACGTCCCAAAACCACGATATCCATGCTTGTGAGAGACGCCGTATTGGACCACTCCGGAAATTTTAATCATCTCGTGGTTGTTTTTACGTGCACAGTACATGGGCCTCTAGAATATTATTTCCATCGAAATGGGACCGCCTGAGCCGGCATCGAACCCGCGATCTTCACTTTGGCAGCCGAGCAGCCTAACTGCTACACCACTGCGGTGGACACGAGACCCAAATGGGCCTAAATGAAAACGATTCACATTGTTGTACTTTCCATGCTTTGAATAAGAAGTTTAAGCAAGCGTGGCGGCTGATGTTGCATCAAAATATACAAATGAGGTGCTTACTTTCGTGAGGGACCCCATGTAGACGCAGACACAGCTGTAGGTTGTCATAAGGACTCCCAGAAGAAATGCTGCGCACAGAAGGTTCAGACATATTTTTTAAACCAACTTAACGCAGTCACACCTTCGCACTTCTTGTTTTCGTGCTGGTGTACAACATTATGATAGGACGTACAGTTATGAAGTCTCGTTCGTCATAAACTGCAACAGAGTGGTTGTTTGAGCTGGTCGGTATTGTTCTGAATTTTTTTCCTAAAACAGTTTGCGCACACACAAAAAAAGAGTTTTCCTTTGGAAATCGTTTGTCACGTTGGCCATGACGATTTGAAATATCATTGTTAGCATTCCGAACATTTTTTAACTCTATGACGGTGCTACTTAAACTTGGTATTGTATGTGCAACGTGCCGTTTCTGTTTTGATGTTACTGTTGTAACGTCATTTTTTACATGTGCTTTTGTGTGTTGTTTTTAAACTTCCAATGCTGCCTGATCGTTCTTAACCACCCAGTTCTGGTGCTGTTTGTGTTTCTTTAAGAAACATGCATAGCGTGAGCTGTATCCGTTAAAGAGACAAAGAGTGCGTCAATATCTTTCCACATAATACCGATGGAAAATTATTTATATACGGTAGCGAAGACTAGAAACGCTTCTGAAATGCGCTCTTTGATTTGACGAAACGCCCAATAAATTCAAGCGTTGTAAAAAATTAAATTTCTTTTTTTTTCTCATGAAGGTTGCAAGGCAGTTTCTAGTCTGTGCCCATACCGATGCCACGGGTTGTCCAACGGACATTAGATTCGAGACTCTTGAAGTGTTGAGCGAGTATGTCTACGTAGAGGACGGCAGCCTGCGAGTTGATGATAGACGATGTTGTGCTATAAAAAACACAAAAGAAGCACAAATATCAAAGAATTTGAAGACGCTATTAGAAGGAGGTGGTTTGCACGAAACAAGCTGGAATGGGGTTTTTATTTACGTATGGATATTTATACACCACTTTCTATAAATATCACTTTGCAAGTACCTGAATACGTGTCCTAGCTCACGTGTCGACTTGAGCCAACATTTTCTACTTTTATTTTTGGCTTCGAGAATATTTGGAAATGAAATATTGCCTAAATCCTCTATATATCCACTTTTCGGGGCAATTGTGCGAAAGACCAAACGACATACTCCTTTATGTTCACGTCTAGTACGTCCAAAAGCGAATAGTTTTGCAACAATTGTCATGAATTGTCTCAAACATTATTATGAAGAGAAAGCAGCTTTCACTGCAGAACATCATTCAAGTATCAACGTTATAATGATATACTTTACATAACACTTCCACAAATATCCATAATTTGGAGCAGTTAAAGCAGACGGTCATGTTCGGAAGTAATATTAAAGCCTTTCAGAGCCCGATCACCCACCACATAATAAGTGTATCATTAATAATTCACACATTAAACACACAGCAATGTAGTTATAACATAGCACACCGAGTTATATTCGTAAACCTAAAACAAAAGGTCAGGAGCGTTACTAAATTTTCAATTAGATAAACGCGAAATTATTCTGCAGCCTACAGCTGGTATGAAAATCTGAACATTTTAATTAGGCTGTGCACATATAAGAACAAGATTTTTAAAAATGTAAGTAAGCGTTACGTAAGCTGGAATGAACTACAACATATGTAAATTCACAAACAACTCCACTCCCCTACGCTGCCAACGACTACACTTTGAAATCGTTTGCAACATACAGGTACGGAATCACGCCACCGTACGAGTGCCTACACTTCAAATTAATAGAGAAAACATCAGGATGTACAAGCCCGCTTGGTGATTCACTTACAGGTAGAACACCTACAAAATGAGCACGAAAAATAACAATAACCATTTAGGTTTTTCAACGGTTCAGGTGCAAACATTTATAATTCCAATCATTTTATTATCCTGCGTCTAATGCAATTGAGAGACAAAGAAATTCTTTTATAATTCCTAATAATCGATCTTCTTAATATATTGTACCAGGAACTCACAGTTTGAATAAAGTTGTTTTTGTCATCTAGTAAAAAAACTGCTTTGTTATACACTGGAGTTTCCTAATAATGTCCCGGGGCTCCCTATTCTTTCGGAGCTGTGTTGCAACCTGTTTCGCTACTATGACCTATGAGGAATGCATCGACCAGGGTCAGCGTTAACATTGAAACTACTAAATAAACGTTAGGAGCTCTCTGAGATTTATTTTTTTGAAAAGGTTAAATATCAGCAATTCACTTTGATTGAAACTTACCTTAACGCGGCGCTGACGATCGAAGTAAGAAAGATTCCAGTGAATCCTCTGAATTTTATCAAGTAGGTTTTCACATAGTATGGTAGGATCTGTTCAGGTAAAATGGCGACGCAGTCATGCTTCAACGCAAGGTTGCCGTTGGGTTGGCTTGTGGAGGAGTCAGAGTTCAAGCAAAATATAGTCAACATAATCCCCCCCCCCCCCCCCAATAAAATTTGGTTTTGGTTTGGTTGCAAAATTGTAGAGAAACGGAACAGAAGCTCTACCAGGAGTGCAGCTCTTCTTTTTGAACAAAAATACTAATATTTTGATTAGAAGATAATAATAATAATAATTGTAGGGGTTTAACATCCCGAAACGCAATATGATTATGAGAGACGCCGTAGTAGAGGGCTCTGGAAATTTCGACCACCTGTGGTTCTTTACCGTGCACCTAAATTTAAGTACACGAGCTTCAAGCACTTTCACCTCCCTTTAAAACGGGGCCGCCGCGGCCGGCATTCGACGATCTCGCGACCTGTGGGTCAGCAGCCGAGTGTGTTAGCATGGAAATAAGGACAACATTTGTTCCATCTCACGATAGATAGATAGATAGATAGATAGATAGATAGATAGATAGATAGATAGATAGATAGATAGATAGATAGATAGATAGACAGACAGACAGACAGACAGACAGACAGACAGACAGACAGACAGACAGACAGACAGACAGACAGACAGACAGATAGACAGGTAGATAGATAGATAGATAGATAGATAGATAGATAGATAGATAGATAGATAGATAGATAGATAGATAGATAGATAGATAGATAGATAGATAGATAGATAGATAGATAGACACGTTCGACTGTGAAGCAGTTATTTTCTTGGCGCCGCAAACCGAATCAGTTGATAACAGTTAGCATAATACCAGTCCCTGCGTCAGACCGTGAAATGTAGCCTAAAACGAACAACTAGGTGATAGTCGTGCAAGTGTCTGGGTTCGTTTAGTTCACTGGAGTACACCAGCTACGCGTCAAAATTACAGACTTGCGCACAGCAACACCATGGATGGGGAGCGTCACAAGTGACGTGCTAGCCCTGGATTTGCAAGCATGCACGTAACTTGACCACTCCAAATTGAGAGCACGGGCTGAAGTACTCCTGACCAGCCCAGATAGCGACGTTCAACGTAGCTGCCTGCGTGCGCTCTCGTTTGAGACATTATACCGCTCAGGGGACACTCGAGTTACCCACCTGAGCTTTGGCGAATGCATGGGTGCCGAAAAGCGCGTGCTGTACGGCTGCTCTTTTTAGATTGTTTCTCCGCAGATCTAATGAGTTTCATAAGATTTGTGAATTACACCAATTCTCTTGATAGCAAGAATAACTTCATGGTATCTAAGTCAAAGTTTTCACGACCTCTTTATAAAATAGTTTACTTCACTCCCCTGGTGAAACATTGGACCATTGGTATTCACTTATTTTTTTTTGTTTCGACTCTTCATTTTTCCATCTTCCAAACTCCTTCATCCATCTTCCCAGTGTAGGGTGGCATACCAGTCGTTCTGGGCTAGTTACATTTCTGACCTTTCTTTCCCTCCTGTTCCTTCCTTCTTGTTTCTTTTGTTACGTTACGGAAATGAGCAATGACCCTACCTGTCCGTGAACAAGCTCTTGAAGCTACTGAGCCAAATTAAATATACGAGTTGATGCCATTAGTTTCACAACATGTATATTGGTGTGACAACGTTCTTAAATGGGCAAGATAAAAAAAAACAATTAAATAAGGAGCACCTTTAGAAAAACTACCTTAATCATTTTGTCAAGCACACACGACCATAGGAGCTCTAAAGTTTGCTTGTATGGTAGATCTTACTCAATAAACGCCAATGTTTCTTAATTTTGCTTTCGTTTTACAGACTGCATGCTGACGCAAGCATCTCGACTAGACTCGAGCAGACGACTACGGAGGTGCATCGTCGTTAGGGTAAGTGGCAGCGCCAAAACCACAGCGAGAAGACCCCCAGCGGCATAAAGAGGTACCAACATGTGCGTGCTGGTAATCTGCTTGCTCGACAGGTCAGTACACCAGCGCAAAATGCGGCCGCTAGCATCACGGAATCACCCTAGACGCAATTACGTTGTTCGCCTTAGTGGAAGCGGGGGTGGGTAGTGATTGGTAAATAAATATGAAAAGTGAGCCCCACAACTGTCTGCATGTGACGCATCAGCAACGGCTCCTAGGGGAATGGATAAGATGGTATTAAAAGGTATCTAGAGAGAAGTAAAGATTGAGAGAGAAAAGTAAAAAAAATGTGAGATAGTTATAGAAGTCCGTAGATGGGGCCCCGATCGACGAGTGATCGTCGAAGAGGGGAGATTGCGGATGAGACAACCATCAGCCACGAAATACGCCGAGCGTCTCGGTTGTTCGCCTTTCGCTTCGTGTTTAGCGTGTGATGGCTCGTTGTCGGAGTAGTGCAGTCTCCACATGCACAAACGGCTTTTCTCGGCCACCGACTGCTTCAAGTGCGATGACAATAATTAATGAAACTACCGCAATAGGCACTGCAGAAAGGCAACGATGTGGACGGGAAAATGTCGTGCCTTACTGGAGTGAGACGGAGGCCGGCGGGACGTGGAACACATGCCAGCGTTCGCGGCTCAAGCTACGAACTGCTGCCTCCCGTGTTTCCGAAATGGAGTTTCGTAGTGTATGCAGTAAGAAACTTGTAGGTTACTTTCGAGCACACACAGAGTCCTTTCTATCCTTACAGTAAGACGGTAAGTTGGGCCAGTTGGTTGGGATTCATTGTGAACTGGTGTACAGCGCGAACAGTCCTTTCCTTCCTTAATGGACAACGCATTGAAGAAGTGAATTTCGAGCGCTGGTGTTTATTAGGTGCTTGTTGGTGTCACCTTTGCGCTGTATTCACGGTACGTGGTGTGGAGGTATACGTTAACTTCAGCTACCACAGCGGTTAAATCACGATCATGAGCGTTCGTGACTGCAATGGAGATGTGGCACTAAAGGTGTCGACGTGAGTGTATCGACTTCAAGCGGTGCTTAGCTGCCACGCTCTCAGATATCATTTCACAATGAGCATTACTTTCGTGAAGTCACGTTTCAGTTTGTGTAATAACGAGTCTTGTGTGTTTATGTGATTATCGTATATATCAAAGTCAACACACGAAACCTGGAACAGCAAGCCAGGCAACAGGCCAGGCTAACTACTCTGCAGTTTAACTATTCATTGTTAATAATTCTCTCTCTGTCTCTCTCGTTGCCTGTGTGGTGCGTGCCTAATAGCGCATTCGCTTTGTATAGTTACTACTGCGGAAAGCCGGGAGGGGGGGAGGGTGAAGGTCATTCGTTGTGACATCCACGCAGACTTGCCTTTGCCGTATGCCGTGTATTTGACTCACCTGGTCATAGCTAGCGATGGCGCCGCTCAGAAGTGGATCGCAACCCCTGAACCAAAAGATCAATGCCAGAGACATGGAAAGCTGCACTACGTATGACGTAACCAACAAAAGTGTTCCGACTGTAACCGTCCTGCAAGGAGAAAAAAAGGAGCTTAGTCGCTCACATTTTACTAGTTTTCTTGAGTTATATAAACTACTGACTGAGGCGTATCAAAAAAAAAATGTGTACGTTAGACGTGCTCTTTACTTGGTCTTCGAGGTTACTCCTATCACTTTCCATAGCCATCTGCTTCGTCCCAACTCTAGGTTGAATCCTTTTCGCCTGTCTCCAGCTTTATGCCCCTTGAGTAAGTACCTTTAAGTGCCAGTTTCTCGTAACGACCCTTCTAAGAATAATAATGCCACAACAAACAAATATGTAGCTCTTACATAGCTTTTCTTTTCTCAATTATTGATATAACTGTCATTAATGATCAGGGGCATACTTGATGAGACGTAGAAAGCTGAAGAAGTGGTTAAATTTAGACAAACTTTTAAGCGGTCATTGACCAGAAGTGGGCGTACTCAGGCCGATCATGATGTTGTCATTGTTGGCGATGATGATGATGGTCAAGCATAAGCGAAGCTTCAGTACGCCAGACAAGCACACAGAAAGGGCTATAAACGCACAAACATGCGTATCTCTCCTGCTTTTTTTGTGGGCATTTTCCAGTGTCCACACCTTAAGTGCTCAAAAGTTTATTCGGTAAGTCATTCACTGCCACAGATCATGCCACGATGCTTCGACGTATAGCAAATGCAGCTTAATTACCAAACGAGCTCTGATGACTGAGTATACGAACAGCGCAGCGCAACCTAGACGTAGTTCCAGCGTCGCTACGGAAGCAAAAAAAAAAAACAAGGGTAGAAAGAAGTTATGTCCTTCCAACTTGCCCAAGTTTCCACGCTTCAGAGCTCTGATGACTTCATAATGTATTCTTATTCAGTAAAAAAAAAAGAAGAGACATCGACCACAATAAGACATTTCAAAACACAATAAATCATTTCAGCTCTCACACTGGAGCCTTGTTCACAATGAAGTTAAAAAGTATGATAACCTCAGTACGTTTCTAACTGTACTTAGCTCATCATACTTTTAAACTTCATTGTCAAAAAGGCTCCCGTGTAGAAGCCGAAGCATCTTGTTTTCTTTTAAAGGTTTTTTTGTTATGGTCAGTTTCTTTTTGCAGTGCTTCCTCCCGACCAGACGGGATTCGGTCAGACCTGAATTCCATCCTTATTTGTTTTTTTATTTCTTATTTACATGTTCAGTTATACATACCGCCGGTAATGGACATGTGGAAGCAAAAATAATGCAATAAACGCTGTCAGATGATGTAAGAGAATTGATATTGGTGCGTTAACTGTTCTATAGGTAAATCAATCCTGCAAATGCTGATAATTTCGTCCGTTAATAGTTCGATGAAAGAGTCAGTATGATAAATTACCGAGTAACAGATGGTAACTTACCACTGTCGATGACAAGAACGCGTAGCAACACGCATCCCACAAGGTCTGAACTCCAAACTAAAGTTTTGTTCACTTGCGCAGAACATCAATATATACCATCAAGTGGCTACACACACATAACAAACAACAAAAATACAATAACCTTTTGCTGATTATGCTTTCTAGCACGAAGAAATATTTTGCCCGAATAAGTAGCGAAATACATTTATGGTTGTTGTTTCTTTTTCTTTGAGAGCTGGTATTATGTGTGTAGCCACGTGTGGGTATATATTTAAAGTGTGTGCATGGGAATAGCAGCAGTGCAGTTGATAGTTTGGCACTTGTGTGTCGTGGGTTCGTCCGTCATCTTGCGGCCCATTTCGTAATTATAAATCAATGGCAACCTGCCCATTGTCTGCCCCACCACTTGACATAAAAGCTGTACAATCAATTGATCAATCAATTATTCATTCAATCAATAATTTAATCAAATTATTTTTTAGAAAAGATTCTTACAGAATGTAAAATATTCAGATGGGGGTCCCAAAGTATGAAACTGCAACGGGACGCTCGGAGATGGTTTCAAATAAATAAAACAGAGATGAACAGCAGCGATACACATACAAGAGAGAAAATAAAAATGCTTGGAAGCACATTTTACAAAATATGATAACAACCATATATATACAAACATTGCTGGCGCAAATAAAGAAAAACACCACAGCTTTGCCGCAATGGCGAAGCAATGAACGCGACAGAAACAAATTCGAACATCACACGCAGAATCGTAAGCAGATCGAAACGTGCCCCGCGTTTCTCACGCACAAATGACGCAAGAAACGTACTCGCAGGTACAGATGAATGCGTATAGGCATCTCAGTTGTTACTTCGCTGCGTCTGAAAAGCTCGTACTTTTCGCAAACGGAGACTGCTCAACGAGTGCAGTGACTTTTGTGGGCCCGGTGACTACAACAGGATCGTTCCGGTGAAAGCCCAAGGCGTCGATTTGGGGAAAGCCCAAGGCATACGACTGTTCCCACCGCAAGATAAATGAGCACACGCGTGAGCCTCTCTTCTCCGTTGGGCAAAGTACGTGTGAGAGATGACGCGCGCCTCATTGCGCCACCTTGCTGGTAATACTGAAAACACAATAGTCCTCCCTTCTCCCTCTCCCCTTTGAGATTCCCATCGGCAGTGGTAAGTTAAATATGAATAGCTTGCTGTTTCGACGTTGCAGCAGGTGTTCCTTCGTGGCTCAGTTGCTAACACCTCGCACTAACTTCAGAGGTCAGACGTTCGATTCGGCGTGCCGGATTCTTTGTCTACACAATTTTCCTTTCTTAAGTCTTCATATATATATATATATATATATATATATATATATATATATATATATATATATATATATATATATATATATATATATATATATATATATATATATATATATATATATATATATATGACGGCGATGCCAGCGGTAAAATCCATCTAAGTGTGTCCATATGCTTGCTATCACAATAAACTGATAAAGGCTACACTTGGCCTAAGAAAACTCCGACGGCATTAGTGCAAGTGAAACACTCTTCCCTGTATGGCTGGTGCCAGGATTGGAACCACTAATGCGTCATCACACAAACAACATCAAAATACTGCATTCTTCACCCCTTCCCGGGTTTCAGGTCAGGGGAACTGAAACAGCCATACAGTTTCTAGATACACACTACAGGGAACTCTGGCGCTAGTGTCTATGGGAGCTGCCATGCACGGCGTTTTCTGCGAGCATGAGAATGATGAGTAGTACACATATTTGACTAATCTTCGTAGTTCTGGCCTGCTTCTGGCTCCGTGTGCGTTCTTGTGACTTCGAGCTGTTTTCTCACGAAACAAAAATCAGCAAATGCTCAGCGGTTGCGCTTCACCACCTTATTATGTCTTATTAGGCTGCGAATCCATTTCGCATCGGGTCACGACGTTAAAAAGGGTTTGTCCTTTCCTTCAAAATGAAACCAAAACCAGCAATAATCGAAGCAGCAATAATAATTCGCCACCCGCAAGTACCAAGTTTAGGAAAATTTGTCTACTACCCTTCATTCCCATGCTCGATGAGTGATCGCCGCGCCAGAGTCGCCTCTAGTTAACTTTAAGACACTCTATGGAAACAGCCTTTTCTGCATGCATCGCTCCTGCCATTTTTCACTTATTCACTGCCCTGCGTCGCTATATTTTAGCATTACACCTGTCCCTTTTCCATCCATTCAACCGTGCCAGGTAGCTCCTCCATGAGTTTTATTGTTGTCTTCTGGGTTTCCTACGGAATATGTTCAGGAATGGCTGGCAAAAATACAATCACTGTATACCTACCTCTAAGAAATAAAAATGTCAAGTTGCAGAAAACTACATAAAAAGAAGAAAAAGAAGTACACGAAACTAGCGCTGTCTAACGATTACAATTTATTGCACAAGTCTGAACACGGTGTAAGCCAACCCTACGAGCGCACACAGCAAGCTTAGTCTCGCACGAAAATTCCCCTACCACGTGTCGATCTCAAGTACTAATTTACACACTCATAAAGCATTGCAAGCATGTGGCATATGTAACTTGATTGATATGTGGGGTTTAACGTCACAAATATATCATATGATTATGACAGACGCCGTAGTGGAGGACTCCGGAAATTTCGACCATCTGGGGTTCTTTAACGTGCACCCAAATCTGAGCACACGGGCCTACAACATTTCCGCCTCCATCGAAAATGCAGCCGCGCGCAGCCGGGATTCAATCCCGCGACCTACGGGTCACCAGCCGAGTTCTTTGGCCACAAGACCACCGCGGCGGGGAGGCATATGAATCTTACCTCTGAGCTTGTGCCAGCGTACGGGACGCCATACAACGCTGTACCACGGCCTGGTCGAGGCCCATCCTGTATAGGGATACAGCGGTGCTCCCGAGAAATGTCGCCCACACGCCTTCGTCGTGCGACAAGTCCAGGGCAAAGCTGTTCGCGAAGAAACAATTAGGGATGTTCAGTCCTGATACAGGGAGCCCCCTTTTGGACAAATTAGCGGCAACCACGTAACGGTACAAGCGTAAACAGAAAAACTGTTTTCCTTCTGCTACTATTTAATCGTTATTGTTCCTTATCATCATCATCATCATCATCATCATCATCAGCCTGACTACGTCCACTGCAGGACAAAGGCCTCTCTCATGTTCCGTCAGTTAACCCGGTCCTGTGCTTGCTGCTGCCAATTTATACCCGCAAACTTCTTAATCTCATCTGCCCACCTAACCTTCTGTCTCCCCCTAACCCGCTTCCCTTCTCAGGGAATCCAGTTAGTTACCCTTAATGACCAGTGGTTATCCCGTCTACGCGCTACATGCTTCGACGTGGAAATTTTGGCTTGTCTGTTTGTGTCTCTGTCTTTCCGTGTTTGTCTGTCACTGGATTTCTCCAAAAGAGCGAAAGTTTAACCTCTTGCTTAACGACTACTATTGAGCGCAACATCAAGTGACTATTAAATAGTGTGTTAAATTATTTTTAAATTGTATATATCAACATTGCTATCGCAATAGCAAGTAACGGTGTCAACCTGGGAGACCGATACTATTGATTGTAGCGGTTATTCTGTGCTTCCACCTAACACCTGCCCAGGCATTCGTAAGCAGCTACTCTACGCTTGTTGTCATGACTCTGTGGACAGGGATGGTGGTTGAGGCCCTTAATATATATCTGCCAAGCTGTATTTAGATCACAACAAGAGCCCGATGAATAAAACAGCAGGTGTTTCTTACGTTTCACTAACGTTTCGCTAAAATGGCATGGTGCTGCTACCTAGCATCTGCTCTGCGTTCTAGAAAACTTTCATTACTTGGAGTCACTGACAGATGGCGTCTATATGTCACGCCGCATAGAGTTACTGTATATGCTACCTTTTTTATATATACAGTAACTCTAACGCCGTATTTTCAGACAGAAGACTATCGTCTTTCGACGTCTTTTGCATTAGAGCATGCATACACGGGGCCATTTTTTTTTCGCCTCACTCTTCCCCGACGCCGCGGGATGGGAAGCGCCGGCCCCGTGGGACACCAAGAAACTCATTTCGTGTTTGACGGGACGTCCCAGGCTTCCGGCTAAATAATTCACGGTGTCGTGTTCGAGTTATTCTTCAGTGTGTCTACCCGTAGGACAGCAGTACTTCCTTTACACGACGACCGTGGTGCATTTTACGTAAGGTATGGCGCGCTTCATCTGGCAAACGGGGACATTCTCCTTTAAAGGACCTTCATTCTCAATCGGACTTGTACACCTGCGGTGAGAAAAAAAAACAAGGAAGGCAAGCTGAGCTAGCTTTGTGGATAGCCGCATGTGGACACGATAGCGTTGAAGAGCTCCTTGCAAACTAGCCCCACTGCGGTGGTCTAGTGGCTAAGTTACTCGGCTGTTGACCCGCAGGTAACGGGATTGAATCCCGGCTGCGGCGGCTGCATTTCCGATGGAGGCGTAAATGCTGTAGGCCCGTGTACTAAGATTTAGGCGCACGTCAAAAAACCCCAGGTAGTGGAAATTTCCGGAGCCCTCCACAACAGCGCCTCTCATAATCATATGGTGGTTTTGGGACGTTAGATCACAAATATCAATCAATCTTTGCAAAGTAACACTGACGTAGGTATCGCTGATCGTGAGAAAAATGTTAGCATTGTCTATAAGTGAAAAATTGGAACTAAATAAAACTACAAGATTTAAACCAGCCCTGTTTCGCGGAAACCGATGAAACAGTGAAGCTGGTAGCGTTCCCTTTATCAGGGTAACGCATAAATGTATTTTGCAAGTCTTTCAGATATGTTGTACCACTGCTCTTTATCAAACGCGCTTTCGTAAGCTTTGAGGAGGTATTATATGCTTATTGCATTTGACCATGCCACGTCTTCTACCGACGTTTGTAAAGAGGCCTATTTTTACAGTCCTTTGATAGGCTGGATCACTTTTCTATATTAAACAATCTTTGCTAAGCATTCAGGTGTCAAGGTAAGCACCCCTTTTTTAATAACCGCAAAGTATCTAGTGACAGTAACGTGCACGACATTTGTTGGACTAACCATTACCTTCAATCTTTTTAGGGGAAGTTGTGTGCAATGAGATTTACTCAAATTATGTGGCACTTACAGGTTACAATGACGATACATTTTCTAATAGGCTGCGCAGCTTCGTAAAAAAAGCTCTCAATGAATGTCATGTAGCGGATGTAATCTTTTTACCACAAGCAGTATCGCATGGCAGGAGCTATATATTCACAATCGGAGTCGAAACATGGTGATATACACAACGAGTGGGTGTCTGGAAAACCTATCTATTGTGAAGCAATACTCGATCGTCATTAGCAGCAAAGGCGACAACAAATTGAACGGCTGTATGCGTAGCGTCGCGTGTTGTGCGGTGGGCCCTTCGCTGATCCTCAAAAGGAATAAATACGGCGTACTGGTTGCGTCGTGCCTGTACTTGCCGTAGGCATTTCATGCTTGAAAAGTCACGCGCATAGAGTTCCCGTTACATGTGGGATAGTTCAGACATTTACTGAGAGACGAAGCCAAGCTATCGACTGAGAAGGTGATGCGTATGGGGCCCGACTCCGCCATCACGTTCTGCACTTGAAGGCGA
Source organism: Rhipicephalus microplus (assembly GCF_013339725.1). Classification (NCBI taxonomy): domain Eukaryota; kingdom Metazoa; phylum Arthropoda; class Arachnida; order Ixodida; family Ixodidae; genus Rhipicephalus; species Rhipicephalus microplus. The sequence continues at coordinate 148,542,031 of NC_051167.1, forward strand.
ATGTCAAGCGTCTTCCGAGTTTTTTTCTTCTTTCTTCCGGTAATAGATATGCGGAAGTGATAAAACAATACCGGGGGTATCACGTTCCCAGTCATGACATGATTATGAGAAACGCCGTAGTGGAAGGCTCCGGAAATTTCTACCATATTGTGTTCGTTAATGTTCACTTACATCATACACAGTACACGGACCTCTACCATTTCGACTTCACCGAAATGGAACCACTGAGGCCGACATCCAACTTGCGGCCTTCCCGTCAGCAGCCGAACATCTCAGCGAGCGATCCACCACAGTCGACAGAGATGGAAAGGTACTCCACAAGATCTTCTCATTAGACTGAGGTGTCTACTCATTTCATAATATAATTACCCAGTGCAGATATGGCACATACACACGCATCCACTCATATAAGCAACTAAAACAAGTTATTCATTATCAAATTCTAGTTTGTGTGTCTGTGATGGTGTGCTGCGTTTGCCTTTGGTTAATTTTGTACCGTAAGGAGAACCTCAAAGTCCAGCCTCCTTTTATGTACGCTTGTTGACGGATTTTGACGTGTGCGAGTACCTAGAAAATAGATGCACGTACAAGAAGAGAGTGATTTTTGAGAGTGGGAGGAAAGGCATCACCCGTGTAGTGGATGAAGGCCATTGCGTGGTAGCCAACACTCGTAGTGGGTATACCAATAACCGATGAGTAAGCAAGCAAGGCCAGCGGAGCGTTCGTCAGCTTTCCGCCTCCGTTCCTTCTGCAAGAATGTCCTCTGTTTATAGTAAGTCTCATTTCTCAAAACTTAGGATACACCTCCCGCAGCGTCACCGACAGGCTTCATTCGTGTTTAAGAGACAGGGCATCCAAGCATCGACACAAGAGAGAAGTCGATACACCAGGTCCTTTTGCACGCCCTGTCGGTTAAACATGAATGTCTACCAACTTCATACCATAGCTGTCTGTAATTTTGAGGTTTATTTGGGACCATCATGTGTGGTACGCAATGCCTTGAGTCCAACATATGAAATCACACGCTGTATCTCTCAAGAGATTCTTTTACCATGTTGTTGGGGTTAGCGTGATTGTGACAAGTAGGCCGTTAGACTTTCGCGCCAGCTCTAGCTTTGTCTTATCATTAACAATGGGTTTTAAGGAATCCATTTCCCCTAACTATAGGTCTGCAATCGCGCCCACTATTCGAACCCTTCTTCTGCCCCATACAAATCTGTAAGGAACCGACAGCCAATCTGTGTGATCACTATTTTTTATTTGCGCAGCCGAAACCTTTCCGGCCAGAGTGTAATTGCGGAATGATAACAAGCTAAACACGGATAAATATTTCTACTAATAACTTTTACACCTGCGGCGAGTATGAAGACCTATATACAGGTGACAACAAATTCATGAACAGTGAGCGTGAGAGCTGTTCATGCTCGAGCGTTGTGGTTTATTGCGCATGCGTGAGTGCGCATGCGCCACAGCTCTACATGTTCCGCTGGCTAATTCGAAGGTGGTGCCGCTTCTTACTATGCAATTAAAATTATCTCATAAGCAGCAGGTAATAGGTGGAAAATCGATAGTACCATCTGTATTCTATTGAGGACTAATTACGGTGCGCATAAATACATTAGATTTGGCGTCTACGTATACGAAAGTGATCGACTTCATAATTTATCTTCAAGAATCTTGCGTTAGCCAGCAGGAATTAGCATCGGCTTTTCGTCTCTTTTAAACACTTCTTAAAATCTATATAATGCTGTTCACCATGCAAAAAAGATGCTGGAATCTGTCACGATATTTAACGGTCTGTTCATTTCTACCAGGTTGTTATCTCACGTTCTAGTCTGTGATGCGTCCCTTTAAAATGCCTCGAATGAGCTTTTTCTGACGATGATACGTTTTGCCTGGAAGAAGCTCAATAACATTTAGTGTATATAAATCTTTCGGTGGTGACTTGAGGCGGTAAGCAACATAGAGTGAAAGAGAGCTTAAAGGGACGCTAAAGGCAACTATTAAGCCAACGTTGATTGTGGAAATAGCGTTCCAGAAAACTTGCAGTGTTACTTTTGTGCCAAGACAGTGGTTATTTTGAAATTAAAGCACGTTTTTGTGGTGCGCATCGAATTAGCGCACTTCAAGGTACCCACCTCAAGCAGAACGTCTCATGTCACTGTTGCCAGGCACAATGTTTATAACGTTGCCCGGCTTTACTGCGTGACCACCGACAGTACTACCAGCAGAACGAAAGTAGCGGGCGGCACGGCAGCAACAGTGGCCATTGAACTGCAGTTCACTACACTCAAATTGAACAATTTCATATCATTTCCTCCAAAATGACAGACGTGCTTGCTTCAACTTTGCCCCGCAAGATGGCACGACCTCTTCTGTTTACACAGGCGAAAATCGAACTTTTGAAGCCCTCACACAATTCTTCATTGTAACATCTGGCGGTTCTTTTTTCCATGAATAAAAGTGAAATGAACCAATAGCATTTTATTACGTCTCTTCACGCACTGAAGGTATTTTAATTAGTGCAGCAAGTTTGATTGCTAGTGATTATTTCTAGGTGAAACTTCTCACATCATAGGGATCAATTTGTGAATGTCCTACGCGTAGCGCCTGTGTTCTCGCGAATTTGCCTTAGTTTCTCGGCAAGTATGGCACTGCTGTTTATAATAATGTCGTTTTAGACGTTGTCATACACTGAGCTTTCACTCTGACGTAAATTCTTATTTGTGTTTAGTGTCCCTTCAAAAGTCACTGCTCTTTCTTGCGCCTGCATCGCGCAGTAAAGACGGTATATTCATTGTTAAAAGGCCAGTAAAGAGACTCCCACGTTTTTCGCACACCCCAAAACAAGCTTACCAATGCGTAGATTATAGACTGCGTACATTATAGACTGCATTTTCCGAGTATTACCGCGCTGCGTGCCGCACAGACCCTCCATTCCCAAAATTTAAACAACATTACCCTGCCTGACCAATCCCCCTCGTACGCGCAGTGACGCAAGCATCCCCATGGGCAACTTGACGAACCACTGAGCTCTTCGATTGGTCCTTTTCCCCTAAAAAATGGCATCTTGGCTCAGCGGAGACGCAGTGTAGGTATGCAGACCACATTTCATTCTTCTGCGCTGCCCTCCGCTGTTTCGTAGAGGTCGAGACCGCGCGGAAACAAAAAGCGGTATTGTCAGAATGGAAGCCTCCAAGTTGAATGAAAGTATCGCTAGTTTATCGCGAGGGGATGCTCTTCACACCGCCATGACACGTTCTCATGTGAGAGGAGCCTTGTTTGGTCATTGGCTACAGGCCGGTGACGTATCGTGTGACGTTGCCGAAGCGTGTGTGTCTTGGGTGGTCAAAACACCAATCTACGCCTTCCGTCCCTATGGCGAACAAGGGGTGAGGCCACGCCAGAACTTGAAACAAGCTGGAACGCATTTGATAACCATTATAATTTTCTCATAGCAAGTATTCGCAAAATTCTTGCGGTGGCATTTCGACGCAGTAAATGTGTGCATACTTCGTATCGTTACAATTTCTGAACCTCGGGATTGTTTACCGGTCCTTTAACAACAGTCGAATAATAAGTTCGTAGTGGTCTACCATACTTTGGCACATTGAGTGGGGCTCACTGGTAGGTTCTTGTGTTTTCTAGCTCGCTCGCACGTGAAAGAACAGAAGTCTCCTTTGAGCGACATCTTTTCTGCAAACACGATCCTACTGGCGACGCTGGCGACTCTAGCGAGCACGGTGGTGGTCGTCTACGCGCCAGTGTACATCGAGAAGCACTTCGTAGCTTGCCACAGCCCCAAATGCATGGACCTTCGCACCGACCTGGCGCTCATGATGGATAGTAAAGCCGATCCCTGCCAAGACTTCTATCGCTTTGTGTGCGCCAACTTCGAGTCTCTCTACCCCCGTTCGCCGAGTTATATGGACGCCTTCACGAAGCTAGTGAAGCGATCGTTTCGCGAAATGCTGAATCAATTCGTTGTCGAATCTCCGGTTACCACAGAACACTACCCGCTGAGCGCTTACCGCCGGTGCATGAACGATTACAAGGCCATGTATCACAGCCTGGACGTGATACTTAATAACGATGACGACCTGGAGGAAATTTGGAATAACATACGTGATCGCAACACGATGGACTGGAAGTTCGATTACCTCATGAAGCTCTCCCTCGACCGCGGAACGCCTGTTTTCATCGGCGCCGACGTGGTGCGCAATGCGTTCACGCGACATCACTACATGCTCCGCATAAAGGCCGAAAAGGTGAAGCAACCTTCTGACAGGAGAACGGTGATTAACATAATCGAACTTTTCAAGCGCGAGTCTTCGTGGGTCGGCACCTTGAAAGTATCGAAGGCCATCATGGCCACAATGCGAGGTGTGGCGGACGCCCTCCGTGACCTCAGCACCCAAGGGAAGGTGCCCGAGGTCCGGAGTGCGTCCCAGGGCTTGAAGATCCTTCATGGCGTCTCGTACAACCGGCTCCACCAAACGTTGGCCAGGTTTCCCCCACCACCTGGCGAATGGAAGGGGTACTTCTTCACGACAGACGCCGCGGCTCTCCTGCCCCTGACGAAGTATCTTAGTACTGTAACGCCGACCGCCTTCGCTTACAGCGTGCGCTTCATCATCGCCGAAAGCTTGCTCACGACGGCGACGTACCAATTTGTCCAGGTTTACGACCTGTCTCCGACTGCCGCTTACCGGCTCCGCGCGGTACGTTGTGCCGACCTGTCCCTTATGCTCTTCCCCACGTTCACAGAGTACCACTTCTTCCAAGAATGGCTCGGACAACAGAGAACACGCGCAACGTTGAGTCTGTCGACATCCCTGCCGGGAAAAGTTTAGCCTGGTGGAGCCCTTTTTTGGTATGCGACAGGACACCAAAAAGAACCTAGAGAGCACGCTCCGCAACATCACCGTTATTCCTGGCCACGACCCTGGGTACGACACGCTTGAAGACTTGCACCGGATCACTGGGTTCGAGGACGTCAGCAGTGACTTCACAGCCTGGGTGTTCCACACGCTCAGAACCAAGGCTCATTTACAAGGGCAGCTGATGGTCCGAACATCGGACGTGCCTGCCGCGAACGAGCACCGCTTGGACCTCAACCCTGGTGTGCTCTACGACGCTTCCGAAGACACGCTGCGCGTGCTTCCCAGCCTGCTCTTGGCGCCGTTCGACGTGGCGAACAAGCCGTCCGCGTTCACCTTCGGTCACCTGGGCACGTACGCCGCCGGGCGGTTCCGGTCAAGGTTGCCACTGACTTTTAAGAAAAATTCGCCAAACGTCAAGCGAGACGTCACCAAAAGTCGCAATTTTGTTTCCAAATTTTGCCAAAAAAGCCACCATTCCACATACTAGCATGCCAAGTAATAAGAAATCTTAATTATGTACAGCCCCGTGAAGTACGGTGTATAGAATTAACAACCCTCCAAGTTATACTGACGTTTTCCAATGCTATATTTGCTTCACCTGCTTCACCATCGGAGGGCTTAGTGAGCTTCGAGTCACATTCTTCACTTCACCATGGGAGTACTGAGAAATGGCGTGCCTGCACTAGCAGCGTACTGAATGGTAGCGCCAGATAACAAAGGCTTGTGATGGTTTCAGTTGTCGCGAATACAGCTAGGCTGAAGCAGTTGCTAAAGAAGGGGACGGCTTGCGTAGCGTTTCGGCAGATTTGGAGAATTTAACTACTGTGGAATCGTGTCCGACAATCCAGCAAACTAATTGAAAAACATGGCGTAACCATCGCACTGCCCGCACCACGCTTTAAGTGCGGCCATGCTTGCACTTCCCATTCACCTCAGTGCAGTTGTTGAAGGCTGCCAGAAGAATCCGACTTTCAGGCCGGCCGGAACAGTATCCTAATAACAATTTTAAACTATACGTACCAAATTTGGGGTGCTACGACAGTGAAGAAGTCTACAAGCTATTCGGGACAGTGGCAGCTGTGGTCATAACACACGGCGTAACCATGACCTTATAACTCCAGATGCGAAACTGTAAAAAAGTTTAAAGCTGTTGAAGCACCATGACCACCTCATAGTACTCGAAGCAGCCCGCTGACATAAGATTCGCTCTAGGTTGTATGCTGGCGAACGCACCAGTGCCTTTAATATTTAGGTCAATTGAGAAGATACTCAGAAGCAACAGGACATACGCACTAAAATCCACGTAATGTGCGCCTCCTACTTGTGTGTGTAAAACTACTAAAAATAGAAAAATTGTGTCCCCCATTTTGTTTTAAAAATACGGAGTACAGAATGTCTAACTAAGCTTAGAATAGGCCAAAATTCACCATGTCACCCTTCATAGGTTCAGGTCACCCCGGGCCTCTAAAATTCGGCAATTTGGTGAAAAGTAGCCACCAGTGGCTACCTTGGTTCTAGTTCTCAGAGTTCCCACTTCTCTGTTTACTATGCCGACAAGGAAGTGAAGGTTTCATGCAGGCATGCAGCGTTTCCCCGGGACGAGTAGATTCTTGCTAGAAAGGTTCGCAAACTCGCTGAGCAACATTTGCACTGCTTTGTGATGCATGTGCTTTATTGATTTTCCGTTTGTTAAGCCAGTTGATATATCTGTCGTCTCCAACTAGTTCCGTCCGGCTGCTTACCCCCTTCAGACGTAACGACCCAAGCGCCCCTGAAGTGCGGATGGGTGCAACTATCGTGGTTTAGGAGAGATCGTGGCGTCATCTCTGGTTCGACGCGGGAGTAAGGCACATGTTCTCGAAGCATTTTTAACATTTTTAGGTTAATATTTTCAATTTTATGGCTATTTTTGTTGATTATATTATTTTAGAACTTCCCACATTTTAAAACGGTTAAGCATCGCTAAGCTTAAGCCCTCTAGATCTATACTGTTAGCACATGATAGGCATGGATGGACAACCAGCCAAGCCCCTCAATGGCTGTCCACATTAAAAAAAGGTCCAAGTATATATGACACCATTATCATCATCATCATTGAAGCCTATTTTGTTTACTGCAGGATGAATGCATCTACTAGGGATCTGCAGTTTATTCGGTCTCATGCGAGCTAATCGCGTATTATTCCTCCTAACTTCTTAATCTCGTCGCACTAACACTCTACCTGCGTCGGCAGCGTTCGCAATTCCTCGGTAACCATGCTGTTACTCTTACTGTCCACCGGTTGTTTACGTTATGCATTAGGTAGCCAGCTCTGGCCCATTTCTTTCGCTTGCTTTCAACTAGGACATTGGCTAATTTGCTACTCATACTTGTTCGCTGACTTATGCTGCCGTCCTTCAATCACTCACTGTTATTCATATAAATTTGCGTTCCACTGCCTCTGCCTGTACCTCAGCTCTCTCTCTCTCTTTCTCTCTCTCTCTCTCTCTCTCTCGTTTTTGATATTTTCCATGATAGCATTGGCAGCAGTGGTCGTATGCGTTTTTCTCTTTAATGACAGGCCTAGATTTTGTCAAGTTTATTTAGGTAGGTCTGCCGAATGCACCATAGCCAATTCTCAGTACACGGTGAATATTGCTTTTTCGTCGCCCTAGGCCGGCACAACATTCCGTGTACTCCAGTGTATAGATTTGATTTAAAATATCTTGTGTGTCACCAGGTTAATCAGCATTATCTTGGCCTTCATAATTCAGTTTGAAGCCTACATTATACTTCTTCAGTTTATTTCTTCAATCGTTTATTATTTTTTGCGAATAGTTGATATTGATACTGGAGAGCACTATGTAATCTGCAAGTCGTAGGTCGTTCAGCCATTTTTCGTGAACGTTGTGTCTGGTTTTATTGCAGTGTATTTGTTGAAACACTTTATCTAAATAAGCAGTAAACAACATCGGGATTGTCGTATCTCCTTGTGAGACACCTTTTTTATCGCTATTTTATCGCTTTTCTTCTGTAAAAGCAAGGTAATAGTGATGTGTTTGTACATATCAGCAAAAGAATGGCGAAATAATTAAGTGTTTGTGGACTTAGTGCTTTTAAAACTCCTATGAATTGACAGCCCTATGAAACTCCTATGAATCGTAGTATTAAGGGTCGATAAAGGTGTTTGTTTTATTTAGCAAGTTTCTTCATTATTCGATTTATCCACATATAGGGATTCACTATAGTGTAGCCGTTCCTGAAGCACACTTGTTCTTTAGGTTGTTGCCAGCCAAGTGTTTCTTTGATCCTTTTTGAAATTGTTTTTGTAAATGTTTCATATATTCCAGGATCTATGGGCCTGTAGTTGTTTAAAGTCTTTTGTATCCGCTTTCTTGTATTCCAGTACATCATCAACTTTTAGTTGGGCGTACGCAACAATCCTGCGTACATTGCACGATACGTTGCGTGCGCTAGAAACGAAGCATGCGCTCAAGAACACCTTTAGCTTACCGTATCGACCATCCTAGGATGCGTTTCGTTCAACTAGACTTGCAATACAAGAAATGAAACAACCTTTGAGTGCTTCTCAGCGCGATCCTGTCGTAGCGGTCGTAATAACGGCCACTGGCATGCAAGTCAAACTTAACTGTCTGAGCGACAGTTTTACGTTCTGTGCCATCTTGCTATGTGGCTGCTCTTTCATTCGAGACCTCGCGAGAGCGTCACGTAGTTCGTGCTAAGTATCGTTACGTTTGCGTGCGCAAACGTAACGATAGATTTTTTCAGGGTGTACGCACACACCAATGGAATACTCACTGAGCATGCGCACTTCTCTCCCGTAGTCATGGTGCGTACGTGGGCTCGTTACGTAATCCCGGCTGCGGCGGCTGCATTTCCGATGGAGGCGGAAATGCTGTAGGCCCGTGTGCTCAGATTTGGGTGCACGTTAAAGAACCCTAGATGGTCGAAATTTTTGGAGCCCTCTACTACGGTGTCTGTCATAATCATATGGTAGTTTCGGGACGTTAAACCCCACATATCAATCAATCAATCAATCAATCAAGACTCGTTACGTACGCCCAACTAAATGCGTCTATTGTTAGCCTTAATGCGTTCGATCGAATGAAGGATTCTTCGTTGCACGCGCAGCTGACCAAAATTATCTCAAGTGTCATGCTTCAAAGTCGACGTTGCGAATTGATATTAGGATGCGAGTCACAGACGCATCAGTGCATCATTTGTTCCCTCCATTTCGACTGAACTCACGAACTACTCTCAGAGTTTCAGTGCTGCGTACCTATTATAATATGAGCTCATCGCCCCTGCCCAGTGGTTCACGATTTGCAAATTGTGCGCCATGCTGCTTAGATTTCTTAGTTATACAAGGCGGAAAACACGCTAAGTCACTTTCACTGGTCCCACTCCTATGAATAGAGGAAACCAAGCAGACCATGCTTTACTGTGCAATAAATCATGAATATGGCCTGGTGACGTTAAAGAGGTCATGCTACGACAAGAATCTATACAGACAGAGGTGACTTGGTGTTGTTTAATCATGGAGAAGGCAAGCGACAGTGCGAAACGTTCTAGCAAAAAAGTTTGAATATAAAATCCAGAAAATATTTATTAAAAAAGCGTCGGAATATTCATTACCAAATACTAACGGTTAGCTTGTCACAGAAAGTATACCTCTTAGTAAGTGAAAATAGTAAATTGCAAATTAGCGAAATCCGCAGCCTAGTTAGAAAATAGTGGGGACTCGAATGGTTTATTCCTTGATAAATTGTTAGTAACCACACTAGCATCAGCAGTCGTGTTAACTCTAGTGGACTACACTTCGTCAGTTAGAAGTTTGCATCTATTTTTTTTATATGCACATGTGCTTTGCCTTACCAGGATGATGTTATTACAAAAGTATAGTATAATAAGATGAAGTCACATTGTCCTCGTAATAATAAACATAGCGTTATCACACACACAACTGGCCGCACAAGAACCAGAGTGTGGTAATGTGATGTTTCTTGATAAACCTACACCACGTCAGTATTCAGTGTATTGACTATACGCAAAAAAATCAAATTAGTTTGGGCTTGTCCGTGTCTGCTTTGTCCCCGCGTTTTGAGTGCGAATCATAGTTACCTGCCAGTTAGGAACCAACTTGCCCGGCAGCAAGTGTTATTCGTCTACTCGACATCACTCACTTCGTGGATATGCCGTATTTTGCTTTATCCCTTCCAGTCACGGTGTTCACATTTGAGGACGTGAACTTCAAAGGCACGTATGGCTTGAACTTGAGTCTGCACATTTATGCAGGCTTCCTGAGCGGGCAATTCGCGATAATTTAACTGACTTACTTTGCTGAACAATGACGTTGCTCAATACACTACCATGTTCGACGATCGTTTGTAGTGCCGTGGTCCAGAAACAACGTGAAAAGTCCTTCTCTTTCCCTCCCTAAATGAATACAACCAGAAAAGCAAACTGTACATGAATTTGGGGCCTAGCGTTGTTTTTTTTGTGTGCAAGTACAGAAGCTGGCTGGTGGAAGCATCAATAGATAATTAGTTGTACACTCAATAACAATAATTACAGAAACTCACACAAAACTATTCATTTATATTTCTTTTGGTGGAATGAGTGAATGAATACTGAGTGTCTTGGAATTATGCCCTGCAAACATTGACGCGTTTCTTGAAAATGTATCACATTCTGTGACAGAAGGGGTGATTTTGACTAAGAATTCCCTAATACCCGTTTATTCCAAGACCAGCCTTGCTCCCTTCTTGAGTACAGAATTTCCCGTGTGAGTATACCTCTCTACCATACTTTCAGGGCCTCGGAAGACTGGGTGGATCGAGAAACCTCCACATTCGTTCCCAACGTGAAGACGGACGGGCAGGCATTCTTTGTCGGCCACTGCTTACGATACTGCGGCGCCACCCAAGCCAGTAACGAGACGGACGCCGCTAAAGGACACGTACTGTCGCGGCGCGACCTATGCAACTTACCGCTGCGGCACATCCCCGAATTCGCTAGTGCCTTTTCGTGCAGCGCCAACAGTAACATGGTGGCAGCCACTGACTGTCGCTGACTAGCGCCTCAGCGTGCATTTCTTTATTAGTAGTACTGTGACTCTTGCTTATTCCGCTAGCTTGATGTTCGTGGTATGATTTGTGAAGCACGTTTTGTGTAACAATTAAAAATAATTTCCTCCTGCTACAGCCACTGAGGGCATTACGAAGAAAACATGTAATTCTGTATTCCTTAAAAACACTGTCGTAATCGCAGACTTGTATGAGACATAACATCTGCTCATGAAAGACGTGTGTGCCAGTAGACGCGTTTTCACGTACGTATTTTCACGCAATATATATTGAAGATAAAATGTTCACGAGCCATCTCATTCTTTGAAGCTGTGTAGCACATGGCGCTAAGGTGACGCATAATTGGTGACGGAGCTAGAAAAGGTACAGCATATAGTAGTGAATGTTTTGATTTGGCGTATAGTTAGATTTGCGTGGGCCAGAAGTTCGGGGTGAAGCATATTCATTGAAGTAACCAATAACCATTTTTTTACGGTGCCTATTTTTCTTAACGCGAAGGAAACCGTATACCCGTCACGGAGTCTGGTCCCACAATGGTAAAGTGCAAAACGCTGCGAAACATGTGTAGTCAGAGATTTTCCTGTCTGTAGCGAATGTGAGTTCGTGTGCTGACATTCTACAAACAGTGAGCGCCCGGGCGGTTCGTGTTCAAGGGCGGTGGTTTACTGCGCATGCGTTCTCTCCGTGCGCATGCGCAACCGCTCCACTCTGTGTTCTGGTGGTCGCGACGGCAGCGCCGTTTTTCGCCGTGCTACTCTTCCTACGTCTTAAGCAGCGCAGAACTGAGTGGAGCTGGAAATTATTACACATACTATATAAATATACTATAATGATTTATATACTAATTTACGTATAAATACACATTTTTGATGACTGGCATGCATGACAGCATCAGACTACGCGGCTACAGTCAACAAGCTGACGGACTCTATAATTCATAATCGAGCTCCAAGGCTCTTCCACTAAGCTGCGCAACAAGACGGTTTTCGATCACGTTAAGCATGGCTTAAAAATATAAATCCCAGCAACAACGCTTAAAAAATGCCGGAATATGTCACTATATTTTATGCTCTTTTCCTTTCTGCTGAGAACTATTCGTACGTTAAGGTGAACGCCTAAGATGCCGCGCCAAACGCGAAAACCGGCAGGTGCGTACACCGACAGCATCAACAGGAGTGATACAAGAAACCATAATTTGATTAAACCACTCGCGATTTCATCATGACGTCGTCACACGGCATTATCGCTTGGTCGAACAAGCTAGCACGCCGCAGGCGGTGCGAAATCAGGTGAGGTGGCTCCAAACTTGGAGGCAATCAAAACTTCTAGGCGTGCGCGCGAAGTGACAGCTGGAAGAGCGCTCATTTCTAGAACCCGCTGCAAACCATCTCGGGGTTACTCATATAAGTACGCTCGCAAGGTGCTCACTACTCCACTAATTGTCCGCCTAGGTGTGAAAGAGTGGCTACCATGCTCGGCTGCTCAACCAAGGTTCGTGTGTTCGATCCCAGTTCCGGCGGTGGAATTTTGTTGGAGGCGAAATGGTAGAGGCCCGTGTGCTGTTCGATTTCCGTGCACGTTCAAGAACACCAGATGGTAGAAATTTTCGCAGTTCTCCACTAGGGCGTGTCTCATGATCATATCGTGGTTTTGGGGCGTAAAACGGGGATCTTGTTAATAAAATAGTTAATATTATTGTTACCAGTACTCCAATAATTGAATCGGTGGCCATGACAATCGAGAATTATTGCTGAATCTTTCATAATTGGTTAGGAGCGTTCAACAACATGCTTGTAAGTTGCTTCATGTTGTGGGATGCCTGGTTACACAAGTTGCACTCTGTGACACCTAGTTCTTAGTTTTCTCTTTTGCAACGTTACATAGCGTGTGTTAACGCGACTCCTTTCCGACATGATGCTTGCGTAGGGTTTGTATGCAGAGGAATTTAGAGTGATCTCAAACTTGGTTAAAGATTATAAGATTGTGCACTTAATACCAAAGTTCGGTAAACTAGGGCCGCTTAAGCGCATAGAGGAATTGCAATGACTATGACGGACAGGGCTTGTTACCCCTGTCCCCACTGTTTGTGCATTGCACTATTACAGTATGATTGGAAAATAAAAGTCATGTAAAATAAATGTGAAGGGTCAGTGGTAGAATACTTGGCTAGCACAGAGGTGACTTATGTTCAAAAATTCTACCTTCCCGATATTTTCTTAAATAGATTTTTTTATTTCGTGTGATAGTGGTTACAGACACCGGCTGTGGTGGACAACTACAGCACTCTTGCACTGATCTCATGATATATTTTGTTGTAAGTCCGCATGGGTACCGGGAGTTTTCAGATGGTGGCGGCGCAGGATTGACCGAGCAAAGAAAAAATGATGACGTTCAACTTGCAGTCGTCTGTGTATGCATATTAAGCCCTAAGAGTTATTTTATTTATTTGTTAGTTTGCTTTTTCTCTTCAAATATTACTTAGTTATTTATGCGCCCACTTTTTTCTGTTTGTTTTTACTAAGCCCCTGGCACATTTTGTGTTCCCCAACTTCTGAGAAGCATCTCTGCTGTTTTTTTTTGTCGAATAGGTAACTTTTTGCAATGAAAAATCTTCGCACAGTTACGAATCGTCTATACTTACGTGCAGCTATGCTGTAAAATTGACAATCTTGAAATCCTTGTGTTTTTCGGGAGGATTTGCAAGCCTGCACACCAGGTGCTACCCAGTTGACACCTGGCACCACCCTGCGAACCCCCTATAACATGGGAGGCATCACGTCACTGTATCTTCACAAATTCAGACTAGTCTCTTGAAAAAGGCCCGTTATTTACATAGAAGGTATTCAGGAAATCGCTCCTTTTTCACTCCGCATGAAGAATATATCATGATCATAGAGTGATATGAACGATTTAAATTGTGTAAATCTGCCTACCCTTGACTAGGGCAGTACGAATGGCGAGGGCGACAGTCAGCCGAAGGAATGGGTATGCGCCAGAAAAATGTGTGTGACCTATTAGAAAACTATCATCATAAGCCAGTACTGGCCTTCTAAAACTGGATAAATCTCGCTAGACACAACTTATACTAGGAAAGACAAAGGCCCAATGAACGGCTCAAAAGCTATGGTGGCAAAACCCAATGAATGGCTGAAAAGCGACGGTGGTAAGGCCCAATGGATGGCTACAAAGCATTAGTGGCAAAGCTCAATGAATGGCTGCAAAGCGACGGTGGTAAGGCCCAATGAATGGCTCCAAAGCGATGGTGGCAAGGCCCAATGAATGGCTGCAAAGCGACGGTGTTAAGGCCCAATGAATGGCTGCAAAGTGACGGTGTTGAAGCCTAAATAATGGCTGCTAAGCGACGGTGGCAAGGCTCCATGAATGGCTGCAAAGCAATGGTGGTAAGACCCAATGAATGGCTGAAAAGCGACAGTGGCAAGACCTAATGAATGGCTGCAAAGCGAAAGGGGTAAGGCCTAATGAATGGCTGCAAAGCAATAGTGGCAAAGCCCAATGAATGGCTGCAAATCGACGGTGTTAAGGCCCAATGTATGGCTGCAAAGCGACGGTGGCAAGGCCCAATGTATAGCTGCAAAGCGTCGGTGGCAAAGCCCATTGATAGGCTGAAAAGCAACGGCGGTGATACGAATAACCGAACACGTACCACGATAGAATACTAAGGGGAAAGGCAACGGTGTCTGCGAGAATACCCCGAAACGATAGAAGGCCTGCGCCAACGACGTCGTGTCCACATCGCGTCAGCGATTGGCCGTGATACTGCTCGAACCACTCTCCACAGAGAACATAGCAACGAACTTAAACTCAAGATAGAAACAACCAGGTTAAGGCATAAAAGCTACCTATAGGCAACCAGATTAGTCTTCGGAATTTCAAGCTTCGCTTGGTAGAGCAAGCATCGGCAATTTTTCGTATGCTTCTTGGACTCCCTTATGATGATGATTATTTCCGGAAGAATGGCACTACCCACCACAGAGGATCGGGCACGAGGCGTGTGGCAGTACAATTTGTGAAACGAAATGAGGAAATAATAAAAAGGGCAAAAAAAGATGAGAAATGAGGCCGAAAATTTGCGAAAAAGATAATCCGAACAGAGAAAAAAGTATTTGTGATAAGTTTGGTGTCTTTCAACGCAATGCTACCTAATGTTTAGGATATGAACCAACTAATTGATATAACTAAGGTGAAAGGATAGATGAAACATAATGTTTTTGATGTACTGAAAGTTTTATTGTGGCATTCTCTATGATTCTTCAAATAAATAAAAATAGCTCTGCTAATGACCCTGCCACAGTGCTCTAGTGCCGACGAACCCAGGGGCACTCCCTTCTTCTGTCTATCCCGTAACTTCTTCGTTTCTTTTTTATTGTAGTCAACCTCTCATAAACGTCATATGTTCCAATATTTTTATGTTTTTAAGAAATTCACATATTTTGTACGCATATTTTGCACATGTATCCACAAGAAGCTCAATAACACGTACGGGTTTATTGAAGTAGCATCTGTTCAGTAGAGAATATTTTCATATTTAGCACTTATGTGCTTTTTTTCCTATTCCTATGCTATAAACGTACTGCGTTTATTATGCTCTCTCGGCCTGGTGGTAAGCTACTCTGCATCGCTTCAAGTTCGCATACCAACTCTGGGCAGTCCAGGAGGCCAGAGAAGTGGCTGAGAGGCAATACCTTGACGTGCTGACCTGGCAGATGTCAGCCCACATGATTAAGTTTCCCCATCTGACCACTCATTCATAAAGCGAAATCTTGATTTGGCCAATGGGAATGAAACCTTGACTGAACCCGCTAGACTTGTCTCAGCATGACCTTGAAGAACGTGAGCTGGGCATTCATTTTTTTGCTGTGTACACGTGACTAAACAAAAAATGATAGTAAAACGTAAAGCACAGTTCTGGTGATATAAGGTGCGCTGTACCATTCGAGTCACCTAGCCGAGTGGATAAGAGAGCCCGCTTGCTTACGCTTTAGTCAGCATTGCTTCAAATCGCCTTCTGCGGCGTGGTATCAGTGTCTTTATTCTCATCATTTGTGTGCATTGTTGCCAATGTTCATGATCCCACTCATCATCATCGACCAACCATATCAGAAGCAGAAGAAGAAAGGGAACCCGGCCGAGTGGACTGGTTCTCGGCAGCCAGCTCAGAACGCCAACCATTGAAAAGGGTGAGTGATGGAGTGTCGGTCATGCTAGCATTTCTAAAGCTCGCAACCAGGTTCAATTCAACTACGTCAAGCGTTAACGGCCAGGAAACGTGCGTAATCGTTTAGAATCAGACGCTCAATCGATGAGTCACACCGTTGAAAAGTAATGCCTTAAGGCGCAATGGGCAATGATGGTGGAAGAGCTCTAATAGCTGAGTAAACAAGGTTCTGCTCAAAGAAAATACGTACAAGTAAGGGATCGAGAACGAGCGCAGTCACTTCCTTGTCTGTCTTTCCTTTGCGCATAACCTTGCTTAATTAGGTGTGACCGAATCATCCAGCATTATCCTCTAACAGCTGATACTATCAATCTGCGCCGATTTGTTCGTTACTGGTGTGAAGTTCATTCACGGCCTAGGGATACTCCGAAGGCTCGCGATGGAAAGTTTATTTATGCACAGCAATTACTGTAGTTCTAAATCATGCGATAAATGCAGCTCTACTGATTGATATATGAAGTGTAACGCTCCAAAACCACCATATGATTATGAAAGACGCTATAGTGGAGGGCCCCGGAAATTTCGGCCACGTGGGGTTCTTTAAACATGCACCCAAATTTGAGCACATGGGCCTACATTATTTTCGCCTCCATCGAAAGTAGCGCCGCCCCAGCCGGGATTCGATCCCGTGACATAGGGGTCAGCAGCTGAGTACCTTAGCCAATAGACCACCACGGCGAGGCAAAATGCAGCTCTACTACCCCGAAAGAGTGCGCAGCACGGGCACCCAGATATTCGCGTTCGTAGAGTTCACACTTTTCAGCTTATATACCAAACCGTTGATGATGTCAGTATGGGGCATGTAGTTTTTTTTTCCAGATGCAAGTACAATATTGTTTGCGAAATTCGCTAGCTCGGTGTTTGGAGTTCGTATTACTTTTTGATGTGCTTCATCGACTCCATGCTTCTTATGGCGGTTTATGTATGCACTCCCTGCAGCGACTTCTGTCAGTGTTTGCGTCTTCATTCAGTTTCAATGCCAATACGTGTCCGTGTGAGCAGCGATTGCACCTTTGGTGAGGGCGGTGGAACCCTCTTTTGCGCGATGGAAGAGCTAACCACAAATTGTCGAAATATTTTAACCAATTTTGTGATTAATTCATGCTTAATTGCTCAATTTTGTTAGTGATAACATTTTTCACATCGTTCCATTATTTTAACCACGCTTTGAGCATCGCATTACCTGCTTTATGCCCAATTTGACCACTTCAGTTTGAGCGTGATCATGACACGGGACATCTATGGATGGACGATGAGCCCGATCCTGAAAGTACTACGCACCTAAAATGAAATCGTGTTGAAAGTTCCCGCTTAGCTTCGAGAGCCTTTCTTTTTGAATGATTCCACGGCGCATGTGCTGTAGCCTTAGCGGAAAGGTCGTGAAACATCTCCCGGTCTCGGAGGTTTTCGTTCTGATGATACCGATGATCCCGGCCTGTACGAAGACCTCACCGTAACGGCAGAGGGAAGTACGAGAAAAAAAATTGGCCCCGTATCTGTGTTTCTGCAAATTTCGTCGAAAGACGATAGTCTTGCGTGTGGAGAGAGCGAACAAGACAGTTATTTGATGTTCTGCGCAAAAAAATTGGTGAGTGGTATACTGGAGGCACTGCATTAGAGTGCCTCAAGCGCGCAGGGCAGGTGAACGATCGCATCAAGTCACGTCACACGTGGGGCATGAGCGCCATCTGGCAGTTTTCTTAGAAAACAAAGCGCATGGCTCTGAGACGGGTGCGCGCGCCTATCTCAGAGGTTATAAGGTGTAGAACGCAAGGTGACGGGTAGGTGCCCCCACCGTCTCGTCTTAACAAAGTGTTGGAAATACTCCCCGTTCCGTACAAGCGTTGCATGGTCAGCGCAGCGTGGTAAGTGCTACGGTCCTTAGAATAACTTATGTACGCCTTTTCTACTAAAAGATGCACATTTAGAATATATACGTGTTGTTACGATGCCCCAGACATGCACAATAATTGCTTTTTATTTGGCAATCGCACAAGCATGAACGCTCAACCTTGAGCAACATTGGTGGGTGGTGCGGATCGGGTCGGCCATTTCAAGTACCCGATACCGTTAAGAGTGCACAAACAGACAAATGTAGAGACAGACATACAGACAAACAGACAGACCGAATTTTTTGCGTCGAAGGTCCTCAAGAGAGACTATCATCTTTAAAAGTGTATTATGCATGACGCGCGCCACTTATTCAAGCTAAGACTCAATAGTAACCGAGAAGTGCTCGTTTCTCTTAACGCAACGGCTGGTCCTTTCAGGCCAGAAGCAACGCAACCGGGCGTCGCCATGTCCGCCGGCAAGGTGTTGGCCCTTATTGTGGTTGTTGCAAGCTTCGCGATAATCGCCGTAGGCGTCTCGTGGTGCTGCTGGTGCGTGCGCAGCTGCATTGGCACAGCCGACAAGAGCATCCAGGCGGTCAAGTCGATGGCCACGGTCGCCGACACCATGGACTCGTCGGCACAGGTGGTCAAGAGCTCGCTGATATCGGCCACCTTCCCGACGACGGCGACGACGGCAACCATGACCAACCACCCGCGGGTCGTCGCCAGCGAGCCTCGGATGCTCAAGCAGGTCGCCGAAGTTGAGGTGCTGGCGAAGCCGTCGTCTGCCGCCCTCCGCCAGCGTCATGTTACACTCCGCGGCTAGAAGTGACCGCACTTCAACCAACCCCGCTCACGCAGGCCAGAGTGTCCGACGTGCCGACATCTAAGTCGGCGGACAACAATGCCAGATCATTCGCGCCGAAGGCAACACGATCTGACGACAACCGCCTCCAGAAAACCTCCCTAGATGCCGGTAAAAGTCTTCAGAGGAGGTGTTCGAAAGTGTACCTGCTTCACCCTGAAGCCAACGTAGTCCCACTGCAGTCCGTTGGGCGCTCTTTCCAACCATCAGTGCGAGAATCTGAAGCACATGGACTCAAGCGGGCAAATGTAGAATCAAAAAACGAGCGCGCTTCCGCAGTAAGCACCCTGGAACTCCGTAACACCATGACCGACGAGACACCATCTCGCAGGAGCTCTGGGTCGATAAAGTCCGCGTACGGAAGGTTGCTGGACAGCCCAGAACCACTAAATAAGCTCCATTATCAGATTTCAGAGCGAGGAAGCAGCGCTGGAATTACTACGGCGTACTGCATCTCAAAACAGCAGACATCGGAGCCCCGTTCTTTCGCTGCGCAGCACTCACGCCATAAGCGATCTTCTCGGGTTCCCGCTGGCCGTGAAGGCACTGCCGTGCACTACGAAGAAGTGGTTGCCACTGATTGTAAATATGAAGGGTCCTCTCGTTTGTGCAAGGATGCCCCGGAGAAGAAAACGCCAGATCGATCCTCGAACTTAGTCACAGAAAAGCAGGAAAACGAAAGGACAGCCAGCTTCAAGACGCCGATATATTCGGACGAACGCAAAGTTATCTCCAGGGCACGAGGCGCCACTACCGAACCAGTTAAGAGAGCTGGACAAAAGGTTGCGGACAAAGCTAGCGTGAAGTCGTCCGACTTGCCGTGGGCAGGGAAGAGGTCTCTCCTCAGAAAAGCTCAGAGAGCCACAGCGTTGTCACCGAGAAGACGTAATGGCGCACCAGAGGTGTCCATTGTCATCAACGTTCCGAAGAAAGAGGTGTCATTGCTCGAGGTGACCAAGGAGCAGATGTTGGCGAACGCTAACCACTGCTGTGCCACACTGAAGAAAGAGTCTTTCTGAGAATCCTGTAAATATATGCAGCTGCTTTTTTTTTACCTCGTACTTGCATCCTTGTTTTCTTTCAGGTAGAGAAAACGTATAGGCGCTGTCAGACGGAGTCTAAAGGCTGTAATATCAAGGCAAGAACAATGCGTTTTGAAGCAGCACTTGTTATAAAACAGAATAGAGATCTCGACGACTAGCGTCGTAATGCGGATCCAGCCTAAGCGTGGAGACTATAGAGCTTTCTAAAGTAAACCAGGGGGAACTCTGGCGCTGCGAGCGTTCAGTGTTCACATGAATGATGGGTATAGTACAAAGAGTTGCCTAGACTTCATACTTGCAGGCCTCGCATCGTACTGGTAGCTTCGTTTATTGCTGTGTTTGGTTTCGTTTCGAAGAAAAGAACGAACCCTTTTGAACTTCGTAACCCGATTTCAAATGATACGGTGGTTATGCGTAACTGCTGAACATTTGCCGATTGTTTCGTGATAAAGCCGCTTCAAGCCACGTGAAGCCAAAAGGAACCTAAAGTATGAAGACATGGCAAATCCATGTACTACCCATAACTCCCATCCTCACCGAAGCACCGTGCGTTGCAACTCCCATAGACACTAGTGCCACTTTTTCCAAGTGTGTTTATCACTATATCCTGGAGACAACAAAACGTCAACATCTCTGTATGATAAGTACCCACTGCCTATGTTCTTGTTTAATGCACACCAACTGTGCGAGATGGGCCATAAATTGAGTGGTTTTATCAAATACCAAATTTTAAAATAACTTTGAAACCAATCGATTCAGTGATTTCGATCTAAAGAATTGCGCCTTCTCCACGAAGTAAAAGATTATAGAGGAGCTTCCTTGGAACTGATCGTGAGATCTCGCGAATCCTCCATACAAGTCCTCTGCCATCATTTATGGTCGTGGCACATTGTTATAGAGGTAATTCTTAATGCACACAAAATGTAATAATTTACATATAGATAGAACTTTATACATGGATCACGCAAATAATTTTGTGAATAGATTGCACAAATGATTACATAGCTGTGAGACGCGTTTTCCTTCGAAAATTCCAATACTGTAGAAGTATGTGGCGAGGGTCATTGAAGGTTGCAGTTGAAAGTTGGAGTAGGCAATGGCCTCGAGTCGAGGTTATCTTGCCACCGCTTGCGTTTCGCATCTGCTTCGCGGGCTCTCAATTCAGGGTCCTTCTGGAGACGAGCCTTTTAAGAAGCATTTTTTGAAGCAGAAAGTGCACATGATGTCTGACAAATGTGTAGGGGGTATCTCGCTTATCAGGAGAACAACGAATTTTATAGGTGCTTCCTAACTTATGAAAGTTACTTTGGGCATGTAGTGGCTTCCATAGAGTTGTCTAAAATGAACTAGAGGGGACTCTGGCAGTGCGACCACTCAGCGACCATGCGAATGATGTGCAGTACACGGATTTGCTTTGTATTTGTACTTGCGGGCGGTGAATCGCACTTGTGACTTCCTTTATTGCTGCGTTTCAGTTTTGTCTCGAAGAAAAGAGCGAACCCTTTTGAACTTCGTGACCCGATTTGAAATGATAAGCCTCATGAATGATGAGGTGGAGCACAACCGCTGAATATCTGCTGATTTCTGTTTTATGAAAAAACAGCTCCAGGCCAGGCCACACGGACGCACACGGAGCCAGAAGAACGGCGATTAGACAGATCCGTCTAGTACCCATCATTCCCATGCTCGCTGAAGCGCCGTACATTGAAACTCTCATGGACACTAGCACCAGAGTTCCCTCTAGTGTATTATAAGGAAACTCTATTGTGGGTACATTGCACTGCTGCGCCCCTAGCGGATCCGCCAAGGGACATGCCCTGAGCATAATAAGCTTAGCGGCAAGCTCCTGATTTTAGAAAGTGTGCTCAAAATATCCGCAAAACGTGTTATCGATAGTGTCACTTTTCTTCACACTGTATGACTAAGACGCGTGCGCGAGCTCGCATGGGGACTACATTTTTAAGCTCAGCGTTTCTTTAAGTCTTCCTCTCCCATCGGATTCATGCTTTTGCTAAGATAAAGTGAGAGCACAGCTCAAGCCTTGAGCAACGGTGTATTTCTTCGCCGACAAAGCATGTAAAAACATTCAGCTTAACAGCGACCAAAACAATGCGCCTAAAATTACCCGTTGGTGACTGAGTTTGAGTTTTTTTTTTGCACGCACACCCCGAATAGGGACCTACTGCGTCACCTGCTCTAAGAGAAGGAGGAGGAAAAGGGGTGCACTCCCTGCTGCACTACGATGCACTCCCTCTTGAGCAAGTGCAGGCATGGCAGTCCCCCTCGTGCTTGCACCTCGACAAAACGAGAGAGGTTTGTGGAATACGTGCACCGTACACTGACCAGAAAGAGGTGCGTTTCTCGCACTTAATTTAGACCATCGCAATTTCACTGAGGTTGGCCGTTAGGAGTACGCAGAAAAGAGCTGCGTGCGCGCGTCTGCTGTGAAGCCCTGCCACAGTGCCCTCGCTCAAGCAGGGAGGGGACACCCTACATGTCCGGCCCATGTTAGTTTTTTTTATTTATGCTATCATATCCCTACCCCCCGTTGGTTCCCTGACACACTCAGCTCTATTCCTGTCTCTTAAAGGGCCCACGACACCCAATTTTCATAATCATGATCGGTAGACGTGGGTTAATTCTTGGGTGTTAGGAAACAAGCTACCAAAATTTTAGCGCACTTGGTCGACAACTAAATTTACAATGAGCAAATTTATAAACACGAAAGTCTGGCAGAACTGGCGCACTCGCAACCCGCGACGTAACAGGCCGCTTGGTTTGCGAGTGTCTGCATTCCGGCGAACGATTTGAACGCGATAGCGTTAGAGAGCTCGTGGCGCAGAAATTTCGCCATCGGCACCGTTTGTTTTGAGTGAAAAATCGTCCGTTAGCGTGAAATTGGGAATGAAGTAATAAATTAGGAATAAAATTTTTGGTCCTTTTGAGGATCGAACCCGTACCGTTCGCGTGGAAAGCAGGCATTCTACCACAAAGCTACCATGTTCTTTGCAGCTGTTTCGGGAAAAAAAAAATACTTCATAAATGCCATGAAGAGGAAGGAGTCTCCTTAACGCATTTCGTTTGACGGGTGTCACGACGAAAACGAGCCCATTCGGCAATTTGTAGGAGCATTTGGGAGGCCATCAAACTACGTCGAAACAGGCCTGGATAGTGCAACCATCGCCGCTAAAAACACACAAGAACTTTCAAACAGAAAGAGAGAATAAAACACTTATTTGCGACCGAGGAAGGAGTTTAGGTGAGTGGGCTCCTTAGTCCAGGATCCCATTGGCACGGGCCGCTGTCCTCGCTCGTCTCACGAGGGCCTCTTGGTTCTTCAGATCCGAGCTGGACAGAGCCGCCTCCCACCCTACAGTGTTGTGCTGTGCTCTGGGTTGTAGAGGTGGATTGTGTGGGCATTCCAATACCATGTGGTACAGGGTGGCTGTTTTAGTGATGCAGAATCTGCACTGTGGTGTGTATGTGTCGGGATCTATCTTAGACAGTATGTATGGATTGGGGTAAGACAAGATCTGCAGGCGACGTCACGCTACCTGAGATTCTTTACTGATCTTTGGCGCCGGGGGTGGAAGTTTCCGTCTTTCGAGTCTTTGATATTCTAGAATATCTGTGTATGTTAGGAACGGGTCCATACGCATAGCCGTGGGTGGGTGCGATAAACCGGGGTCGGAGGTCCGGAAGAGTAATTCCCGAGCCGAAGCATGGGTGAGCTCATTGCCTCTAACTCCGCAGTGGCCGGGTATCCATATCAGCTGTTGCTATTCACTCTCTGAGCGTGAGGACGAGAGTTGTGTAAGAAGTCGATGCGCAATAGGGCCAATGTAGCCTTTACAAAAATTTTGGTAGTATAGGAGAAGCAGAAAGCACCCTCGCCCTACGAAACCCAAGGTCCACTTTCGTACTAACAGATTCAACTTTCAAACAGCTTAGAAAATGGACAACTATGTCCATCTAGCGGAAACATATCATCCCTTTCCAGAGGGGTTGATCAAGCAAATAACAAACAATATATATTGTGCTGCCATCTGTGAGGCATTGATAGACTCTTTATGGTCTCTCCACGGCGGATCTGGCAGCCGTGGCCTCTCAGATAGCAAGCGCACGGCGTGTATCTTAGAGGCTATGTGACTCCTGCTTTAGATAAAAAAGCGCATGGCGTTATCTTGGAGGCTATGCTACTCTTGCTTTAGATCAAAAGTCTGTGTGCCATCTGTCAGACATTGTGAAAAACGTGTCTCGACTACAGCAGATTGCCCTTCTAGTAGAAGGAAGTGACCATACTGCACAGTCATTGCATTACTATATATACGTCACGCATGCACGCGTGTGCTTGTGTGGTGTGTATGTGTAACAAAGCATATCACTAAGTATGCACTAAGCGGCTAAGTGGTGCACTAGGGGCTGGATTTCACTATCGCGTTCAACTCTTAAAGACGAAGCTTAAGGGTCCCCCAATTTTCTTTCGTTGTCAGTGGCACGTACACTAGAACCATTGGAACTTGCTTGAGTTGGACATTTAAAACTGAGCCATTTACATCTGCTGTAACTTAAGTAGAAGGTGATGGCTCTGTTTATTCAGCACGTGACGTCACACCCGCTACGGGAAATGGTGGTCGCCGATGTTGGGGGGAGCTTACAGCCCGCTACTTCACGGGTTCGTTTTGCACTGAAACATTGTTTTTTGGCCAATTTTTTACATCAGTATAGGCATAATAGACCATGTACTTCGTTTTCACTGGAAACCGCGAATTGTTGCTGGACCCTGTCATGGCCCCATTTAAGTGTGTCTTGATTCTCAGAGAACGCTAACACGAGAGGGGGAGATGTAAGTTTGGTGGGCCATCGAGATTAAAAAGTTTGCGGGTACAACGCGACCGCAGCAAGCACTGTACCTGGTTGATTGGCGGAATATGGAAGATGATTTGGCCCTGAAGCAGGCCTAGTCAGACTGATAACCACAGTCAAACGTTGCGCTGAGCCGGCTTCAACCAACAGGCTTGTTAATATGGCCTAGATCAAAGAGGTTTAAATCACTATTTAACCTCCTTGATCTAGATCCGTTTGTGATAATAGAATTGGCCACACACAGGTCGGAAGGCCATTTCCTTCCGCATGTTTCTGTCTTAACGCTTCTGGCATCTCTAAAGCCAAGTTACATCCACTAGCTCTCTCTAATTTCATGTAGAACACACCAGACTTTCATTGCCACACAACATAAAACTCTACGAGCATAGACAGCCCTCACGTCATTTAGCCAGCACACATCATCATCATGTTTGGCTGCGAAAATCAGAATGAGAAAACGCGTGGCGAGAAAAACGGAAATGAACACTGACAGAATGATGGCAGGAAAATGGAAAGTTGGCAGAAATGGTGCATTACAAAGTTAAATTTCTCGCTTCCGCGCTAAAGCGGGAACTTTAAAGCAACAGACAACTCATTTTATCCACCCAGTTTTCGCGGCGCGACAGGAAGCTTATTCATCCTAATAGTCGTAGCTGCAGTAGTTAAAACCAAAAGCAAGTATACTTATTTTATAAGCAGTAGTTTTGAACTGGAGGGCTCTGAACTCGGATGTGCCCTTTTGTACACCAATGCCAAGGACTTGTGCACGCTGTCGTTGTTCTGTTTTCGCAGGTTCTTTTTTCGCTGTAACTATGCTTAACCACTTGTATCATAAGTTTTACAACTATTTTTATAAATAACAAGCCTCTACAACGAGACGATGTGATTGCCCCGCAACGGTGGTCTAGTGGCTAAGGCACTCGGCTGCTGACCGGCAGGCCGCGAGATCAAATCTCGGCTGTGGCGGCTGCATTTCCGATGACGGCTGGAATGTTGTAGGCCCGTGTACTCGGATTTGGGTGCACGCTAAAGAACTCCAGGTAGTCTAAATTTCCGTAGCCCCTCCACTACGGCGTCTCTCATATTCATATGGTGGTTTTGGGACGTTAAACCCCGGAAATCAAATCAATTGAGACGATGTGCTTTGTAAAGCTTCTCTGTATTTGTACCGTGTTGTGTGAGCCTGCGCCCAAAGTTGTTGCGCTTGTGTGGTGAACGGCTTGCTTCGTCGTCGTTACTTTCTGGACACACGAACCAAGCCAAGTCACTGAAAACGTCGCTGCGCACATGCGCGGCGTGCCGACTAGCAGTACAAGTCTTTTCTGCGACAAGTTGTAAATAGAAAAACCACGTCACTCCAAAATCGCAGCGATACGCAAACTGCGTGCTCGGAGCCTCGGTTTCATGAGCAGGCCGTAAATTAAGACACGCTGACGAGCATGAAATAATTACGTCATGCGAAGGCAGCGCCACTCTAATGCGTGCTGTTAACGTAGGCCTATACGTGCAGTTTATGAAGTAATATCTTTTACTATAAAGAAGCAAACAATACTTAAACATTTCATTATTTCATATTATTATTATTATTATGTACAGTACCTTACAGAGCCCTCGAGGGGCATTGTCTAAGGGGGACGGTACAGATAATATTCTAGAAAAATATATATACATAATATCTACACATACATAGGCAAATAATGAATATAATAGAAAATGCAGTTCCACTTATGAACATGTAAGCAAAATACATACTATAAAAGTGAGTTACAGTATGTGAAGGTGAAAAACAAAAAAACTATTATGACAGTAACTACAACCTAGCAATAGTGCAAAAACATCGGCAACAGTCTTATAAACACTGATGATTACGAAGATGCGATAGAGCAGTTTTCGGTGCATAAGTATTTTTTAAGAGTATGATAGAACTTTGTGTGGTCTTGTTCTGACGCAAGATCATCTGGCAAATCATTCCACAAACGAATAGCTCGTGGAAGATTTGATTGATTTGTGGGGTTTAACGTCCCAAAACCACTATATGATTACGAGAGACGCCGTAGTGGAGGGCTCCGGAAATTTTGACCACCCGGGGTTCTTTAACGTGCACCCAAATCTGAGTACACGGGCCTACAACATTTCCGCCTCCATCGGAAATGCAGCCGCCACAGCCGGGATTTGATCCCGCGACCTAGCTCGTGGAAGAGCCGACTGGTTGAAAGCGTTCGTATTGCCGTACATGCGTGATAAGCTAAAGGTGTTATGTAGTCTGCTCGAAGTTCGATGTGCTAGATTAAGGTGAACAGATGGCATCATGCTGGTGTGGATGAGTTTGTGAAATAGTGATAAAAGTGAGATGTCGCGGCGAATTTTCAGTGGCTCGAATGCAAGGCTATGTTTAATCTGTGTTACGCTGGACGGGTAGCTGTGATTACGCGCTATGAATCGACTAGCTCTACTTTATTATTGTCGTCTGTATTGATTTATTCTCGGTGTAGCTTTTATTCTCGGTGTGCCTAACTGTCCATTAAAAACATTTCGTGCCACAAAAAATACATTTTATTCACAAGCACAGCTCAAGAGACACGACGTGCAAATACATACAACAAAAAAAACACTAAACTTAGTCGAGAAAAGTAAGATCTGGATCTTGAAGCGGCTCTTCGAAGACCTCCCCGTCAACGTCCAGCCAGCCGGGTAAAGGCGCCCCTCGAACTGGGTAGGTGTCATCGTCGTCTTCACCCAAGGAGTTGTTGTCCGTAAAGCCGCTGGATCCTGGAAAGGGCTCAAGGGTCCCTGAATTGCTCGCCTGACCTTGACACTGGCCATAGAAGTCATCCAGCCTGCGACGCCTCCGTGGCGGTCCCGCTTCATCCTCTGAAGCAGAAGGCAAAACACTTTCGGTATCAGGCCTTTGGGACGTCTCAGCATCGCCGTCACCTACCCCGAGGTCAACACCAGGAGCCGGGGCTGGATTCGTGTCATGGTCAGTTGACGAGTCATTGCTGGATGAATCGTTGATCGATGAGTCGTCACACCGGGACCACTTCTTGAGGCACTCCACGAGCAGGACGCGGTGGTGGAGGCTCGAGGTGCTCTGGATCTTCTTAAGAGCCTGCGAAATAGCATCGTTAACGTTCGGGGCACGGTTGACGGCCATCATGGTAAAGCAGTGTACTCACGAGAAGCGATCCTGTTTTCTTTTCCAACACAGCGCACGTGCGTTTAAAGCTGAAGACAGCAGCGGACTGAAAACTGAGCTCTTGTCCCCCTCTCCCTTCGCTCAAGCAGTGACATCACCGGCAGCCCCACGCAATGAGCCCCGCTCGCGATGTCAGAACAGGAGCTGGTTGGATAAACAAGTTCTAGCGGCCGAGTATTGTCCTCGAAGGCGAGCACTGAAGAGGCCAGCGCTGCTGTTGCTGTGGCGCAGTAAACGGCACCATGGGACTCGTCCAAGCCGTCGTCAGTGCAGCAAGCTTCCTTTCAACTCCGAAACAGGTAATCTTCTTGCCAACCGGCTTTGTTTACTGCTAGATATCACAGTGCCGGACACAATCGATCGAGCCTAATATGAATGAGCTGTTCCAAAACATGGTGCCAGCGATATACTTCACTGACAAAATAAAAATTGGCGAAACGAATCAGCGATCTTACTCGGATGTTCAGCTAACTGACTCAGCGGCCACTTTTTTCTTTTTTTATTTGGGGGGGGGGGGCGTTTTTGCATGCGCTAAGAATTAGCGTCTGCAGGTGGAGTTGAAAGATTCGGTAAGTAGGATTCTGCAGTTCGTGGATTTGTACATAAAAAAATGTCTTACCTTCATTTGCATCATGCAGGCTCCAAACAACGATAACCAAAGTTTGATGTCACTGTAATCATTCTGCACGGCCCTTGTTTAAATAAAGGAACGCATGATGTGGTCTATACTTCACTCCCATGTGCGAATTTCCACGCATACCCCTACCCCCCCTCCCCCCCCGCCAAAAATAAAGGGGATGCATGCTTGACAAAGCCAACAAAGCAAAAGAAACGTCACGTACATTGACGTTTGAGCGGGGACCACTTTCGCGAAAAAGGTTAGCATGCTTCGTTGAGGCTAAGTTCATTCGGTGAGTACGACGTGGAACTTTTCAGAAATACACGCATAAGATTTTGCGGCGTGTATTCCCGCCAGTGCGGCAGGCTTTTTCCAGATCTCTGCAACACAACGGTGGCGAAAGTGATTTGGCCATGATGCTGTTTTTTTTTTTGCGTTGCATATTAGGACGTCTCTCGCTTTTTTAGCAATCGTGATGTGCTTTGCTCCAGGTACAGGTACTGAATTTACTTATTAAAGATCACGTGAACTTGAGATCCTATGTCAAAGTATCGTTCGGTTACTTGATAACGCTATGAAAGCTAGGGTTAGGTGTGACCAATTATGCGAGGCAATGCACGCAGTTCGAAACGTTTCACCTCAGCCATATGCATCTGATCTCAGCCATGCAATATTTCTGGGATCAGTGAACATAATTGCACTTAATATTTTAGAATGCTTTGGTTTACAGAATATTCGACGAATTTCGCAGCAACTCCCTTTACGAGAGCGTCTGTTCATGTCGGTCGTTCACGGGTCGTGGCTCGCATTGCGTCAAAGTGCGCGACATGGTTATGACCGCATGTTGGCTCGCTAAAGATCTTTTTTTTTTGGGGGGGGGGGGGCGGCAAACACTATCGGGCGTTTGGCAGCTTATACACGAAAGACGGACTTTGCAAAGGGAGAAAAGCCATAATCACTATAGTGTTGTTCAGCACTTCACACAGGCGGTACCACATGATGTCGTTTTGATACGCAACGGAAAGATTCCGGCAGAAGGCGCCATGGTATACTTACGTAGAAGTGCTGCGTGTGTACATATTGTGTCCAGAATGAAAAACAGATATCACTATGCTGTAAAATATATGCCGCCCTTATACTTGCTCAGAACGTAACTGTCTGTTTTTACATTAGCAACGAAGAAGCGTCATTACAGGTCAGCTTGTGGTGGCGTATTGTGGAGTCGCGATTACAGCTACAAAAGATATCTGCACTTCGTAATCAAAGGTTACACATTTTCACGGCTTTGAAACGATGTACATAGCCCAATATGGTTCGCTGTAGCTGTCGGCCAACGTGTTTTCTAGAGCTGGTCATTCAGACACGATACCGAAGCGCACACTACGCATTGTCACGGCACGAAGATAGAGCCGTAAATGTCATGACAACATGATCGTTTTATCGAAGTGAACTGGTATTTCACGTTGCCATGTTTTATTGTAGTATCTATAGGAAGCCAATAAAATGATTGTATCGGTATATTTACGTTCTAGAACCATGATATTATAATGAGAGACGCCGTAATGGGTGCTGCAGAAATTCTTACCACCTTGTTTTTTTAACGTGCACTGACATCGCAAACTTGAAGTGACAACTTGAGGTGCAATATTACCTATCTCGAGCAGCGCTTCGAGATAGGTAATAGTGCACTTCAAGTTGTAAAAGACTGTCTACTTAGGGCAGCTGACAACCGCGGAGCCGAACCACGAGATTGAAGTAACTAGAAGAATAAGAATGGGGCGGAGCACATTTGGCAAGCACTCTCAAATCATTACAGGTGGATTACCACTATCCCTCAATATCTCTCAAGAGGAAGGTATATAACAGCTGCATCTTGCCGGTACTTAGCAATGGAGCAGAAACCTGGAGACTTACAAAGAGGGTTCA
This sequence comes from Rhipicephalus microplus, assembly GCF_013339725.1. NCBI lineage: Eukaryota > Metazoa > Arthropoda > Arachnida > Ixodida > Ixodidae > Rhipicephalus > Rhipicephalus microplus. Next base: position 148,572,583 of record NC_051167.1, read on the forward strand.
GCTTAAATTGAGGACGACGCAGCGAGCAATAGAAAGAAAAATGGTAGGTGTAACCTTAAGTGACAAGGAGAGAGCAGAGTGGATTAGGGGACAAACCGGGGTTAAGGATATCATAGCTGAAATCAAGAAGAAGAAATCGACATGGGCCGGGCATGTAGCGCGTAGACAGGATAACCGCGGGTCATTAAGGGTAACTAACTGAATCTCCAGAGAAGGCAAGCGGGTTAGGAGGAGACAGAAGGTTAGGTGGGCAGATGAGATTAAGAAGTTTGCGGGTATAAATTGGCAGCGGCAAGCACAAGACCGGGTTAACTGGCGGAACATGGGAGAGGCCTTTGTCCTGCAGTGGACGTAGTCAGGCTTATGATGATGACATCGCAAAGAACATGAGGCTCTACACTTTTGCCTCCATCAGATTGCGACCGGAATGAAACCCACGATTTTGGGTCAACATCTGGGCACCTTAGCCACTAGCTACTGAGTCGTTTTTATTTCGACGTACTAATGAATAGCTGAGGGATAAATTCAGACAGTTGGAAACAGTTTGTTATTTGTTTTCTGTTTGTTCAGCAGAAGACTAAGACGATTCGCGCTCAACAGGACAGTTAGTGCGCAAACTCACGACAGGTTTATTCAAATCTTGCAATGTGTGAAATATGCGTTAACAGTGAGATATGAAGGATAGGGTGAAGGGCGGCAAATAGCGATGAAGGATAATAGTGCGCCAAGATAATGCATGCACAAGAATATGCCATTATAGAAAGGCCAAACTTTCCGCAGATCGGCGTACGTCACTTTCCAGTAATCGTATTTAAGCCTGCTGTAAGTTTAACGAGTAATTGATTGATATGTCTGGTTTTAACGTCCTAAAACCACCATATGATTATGAGAGACGCCGTACTAGAGGTCTCCGGAAATTTTGACCACCTGGGGTTCTTTAACGTGCACCCAAATCTGAGCACATGAGTCTACAACATTTCCGTCTCCATCAGAAATGTAACGAGTATGTGCTTATGCATTCCATTGTTGTGACGAAGAAGCCAAAATAAGCTCTTTTTATGCAGACTGAGCCATCGATAACTTGTTGTTATCACTACAATGAAAGTATTTCATTAGTGGCACCTTCATTGAAGAAAAAAGCTAAACTCTGTATTTGAGGGTTCCCAGTCTCTCTTACTGTTGCATGCGAAAATATCCTACTGTTCGTTAACCTTGTGTCACACGACGTCACAGAAACGTTCTCGGTGCTGGATACCACGACACATGAGGTCACGGTGACTTTCGCAGCAGGCTGGCTGAAAGTAGAGGGGCGGCAAAGCTCCTGTTCTCAGCGTTAGGCTGTGAGTCCCGTCTCTTCCAGGAACTTCGCTAGGCTCCGGAGCGCTGGTAGGTGGGAACGAGATGAGAAGAGCAAATTCGGTCTCCAAATTTTTCTTTCCTTTAGCGATAACCCTCTGACACTAAATAGGGCAGACAAAAATATGCGACCCCCTCCCCTCCACACCACGTCCAGACGCACGAGCAGGGAAAGGCTCCCCCATCGTTCTGAATGTTTTTTTTTTTGGGGGGGGGGGGGGGGATGGGGTCAAGACTTGAATTCAGTAACCATTTTTTGTGTGTGTTAAGTGCAAAGCTGATGTCGTAAATGCCGTTTTTTTACTACTCTTTACAGCCGTTCGTATGTCCATGTTACCAATAGAAAATACGACAAGATACATTAGCTGTAATGTATATTGTCGTCTGTATTGATTTATTATCAGTGTATAATAAGCCTAATTGTTTATTACAAACAAATCGCACCTCAAGAACTACGCATATTATTCACAAAAACGGGTGAAGAAACAAAACATGCAAATACATGCAACAAAAAACACTAAGCTTTTACGTAAGAAGAAGGATCCGTATCTTCAAGAGGGTCTTCAAGGACCTCCCTGAAAAAGTCAAGCCAGCCGGGTAAAGGCACCCCTCGAACTGGGTAGGTGTCACCATCGTCTTCATCCGAGACGTTGTTGTCCGGAAGCCGCTGGGTCCTGGAATGGGCTCCAGGGTTCCTGAATTCATAAAGGTTGCTTACCAGTGCAAACGACAGGGCAGGAGGGAACAGGAGAAGAGACGAGTCCGCGCTCTGTCTCGTGTCTTCTCCTGTACCCTCCTGCCCTGTCGTTTGCGCTGGTAAGCAACCTTTATGATGTTATACCAACACGCCCAATCCCACTGTCTCCCTGAATTGTACGCCCAACTTTGCCACTCGCCAGGGAAGTCGTCCAGTCTGCGACGCCTCCACGGTGGTCCCGCCTCTTCATCTGAAACAGAAGGGAACGACCTTGCGGTATCAGGTCTTCGGGAAGTCTCAGGGTCACTTACCTCAAGCTCGACACCAGGAGACGGTGCTGGATTCACGCCATCGGTGGTTGACAATTCATCGTTGGATGAAACATTCATCGATGAACCGTCACGCCGGATCTACTTTTTGAGGCACTCCACGAGCAGGACGTGGCGGTGGAGGGTCGAGCTTCTCTCGATCTTCCCATGAGCCTGCGAAATAGCATCATTAACGTTCGGGGCACGGTTGATGGGCATGACAGTAAAGCAGTGTACTCACGGGAGCGTTCCTTTTTTTTTGTTTCCAACTCAGCGCACGAGCTTTCAATGCTGAAGCCAGTAGCCGACTGAAGGCTGAGCTCGTGTCCCCGCTCACCTTTCAGTCAAGCAGTGACGTCACCGGCAGCGCCCGCTAATAAGCCCCGCTCTCGATGTGGGAACAGCAGCTGGTTAGCCAAACGAGTTCTGGTGAGGGCAACCACTGGAGAGGCCGGCGCTTCTGTTGCTGCGACGCAGTAAACGACACCACGTGACTTTTAATGGCGTCGTCAGTGTAGCACGCTTCTTTTCAACCACAAAACCACTAATTTTCTAGCTAGCAGGTTTTTGTACCACTAGATACCGCAGTGCCGGACACAATCGAGCGAGTCTATCATGAATCAGCTCTTCGAAAACGCCACGACAGCGATACACTTGCCTCACAATGTTAAAATTGGCGAAATAAATGGGCGATCACACTCAGTTGTTCAACTGATTCGGCAGCCACTTTTTTTAGTGTCCGTGCATTCACTAAAAAACTGCGTCTGCTATTAGAGTTTAAATGTTTGGTATAGCAGAATCCCATCATTTTTTGAAAATTGCACAGTATCGGGGCACACTCTTGTCTTGATAAATACGCGACACAACCACTGGCACTGTGGTGACGTTTCTTTGTATTTTGACACTAATGTAATATTTTTTTTATTTTTACAATACTGCAGGCCACAAATGGGCCCAAGCAGGAGTGGGGGTGTTACAGAGCCGTTAGAACATATATACAGTCTTTAGCGAGGTAAAAACAATAAACAGGACAATACAAAATATTTTGAAAACACTGTAAAATAATAATACAAAATTTTACAAGTCAAACATTTGATCAATAGATTTCAGCACATTGTCAGATGAAAGAATTTCATGCGGGAGGTTATTCCAGTCGGTTATAGTGCGGGGAAAAAAAGAATACTTAAAATTGTTAGTGCGCGCTGTGATAGGCGAGAACTTAGCAGAATGGTAATTCCTGGTGGGTCGCGATGATAACGGAGTCAGGAAGGCCGATGTTTCGAGTCTGATATTCCCGTGTGATAATTGGAAAAGAAATTTTAGCCTATTCATTTTGCGTCGAGATTCCAAAGTAGGGATTTTATTCATCTGCATTAGTTCTGTCGGGGAGTCATAACGGCGGTATTGGTTGTAAATGAAGCTCGCGGCTAATCTTTGGATTTTTTTGAGATTGTCAATGTTTTTTGTAGTATGTGGATTCTAGACTATGCATGCGTATTCAAGGCATGGTCGTACTATTGTGTTATACGCAAGAAGCTTTATGTTCACAGGCGAATTTTTCAGTTTATGTCTTAGTAAGCCTAGTTTTTGTCGTGCTGAGGCGCATACTTTAAGAATGTGGGAGGACCATGTTAGATTACTAGTAATTGTAACGCCAAGATATTTAAAGCTATCAGTTCGCGAGATAGGAAGACCATTGATTGTGTACTGATGTGCATATGGTTGCTTTCTGTTAGTAATACGCATAAATACGGTTTTATCAGTATTTAGTTTCATGTCCCAAAGGTCGCACCAATTATTTATTGCGTCAAGGCTATCATTTAGAATTTGCTGATCATTAGAAGAATTAATTGTGCTGGATAACAAACAGTCATCTGCAAATAATCGTATTTCAACGCCTTCTTTAACACATGATACTACATCGTTAATATAAATCAGGAAAAGTAATGGTCCCAGAACACTTCCCTAGGGGACGCCGGAGTTATCAGGAAGGAAGTCTGAATGAGAGCCATTTATATCTACAAATTGAACGCGGTAATGCAGGTAAGATATCTGAACCACACAATGCGCATTGCGTGACCAGTGGGTCATCGAATCATCCACCTCATTATAATCTCTTCAGGCATAGTTTTTCCTCGCTGTTAGCCACAGCACATAAATTGGACAAGATTCCTTGCAAGTATAGTGGGTACCATGCTTCTCCGAAGGATGCCGTACAGTGAGTGACTCCCTACCACAAAATAATTGTGATGATTTATTGCGCTATAGTTGCTACCCTGCTAGTGTGTTTGTAGCAATTACCGAAAGAGTGTATAACAAAAGTTCTGAAAGGTGGCTCTTCACCCTTTTGCTGCGACTGTGCTGCATGTGCCGCGTAGGCCTGGCGCCTTCTTCTCACGTATTTGCGTTTGACTTAGAGAAGAAAAAAACGAAAGCCTGAGGAAAATATCTGACCACACCATTTCTTGCATATGCATGAAATGAAAAAAAGGCAGCATATTCAAGGAGTGAATGATGGATAGTGGGGCGAAGCATCCGTCCGCTCATTCGTTCTTGTTTCCGTCCATCGATGGGTGCGTCTGTTCGTGCGTCCGCACGTTCATCTGTGTGTCCGTCCCTGCTTTCGTCCATGCATCCGCTCCTGCGTCCGTCCATCCGTCCGTGCAGCCATCCGTGCGTCCGTCCAAGCATCTGTCTGTGCGTCCGTTCGTCCACCTATTCAACACTCCAAGTACTACCATCTCGCATCTTTTTATCATATATTCCTCATATAGAAGCACGGTCATTCAGCGAACATTCCAAGGACTGAACGAGATGAGGCTCACGCACTTTCTTGCTTCATGTCTACTTCCCACTTTTAATCACCTCGAGTTCATGGTATATACTAGTTCACTGTATTTATGGCACTGCGACCCAACGCTCTCTAAACCTTTCTAAAACCTAGGAGGTTATGCCCAGCGAGTATAACATAGCAATCTTTTCTTGTCTTCTGTGCGTTGTTGAACAATAAAAATTCGCAGCGTGCGCGTTAACTAAAAGCCGAATACCCCTGTCTCTCATTCCCCCTTTGCAGCCATTGGCGTGTACATTGAGCACTATCTTTTATTGGTCAACAACGCACAGAAGAAATCTCTCACCGGCACCATTTTGGAGGTCAAAATGTGATACATGTTACACACTACTACTATGGCCATGAGGGACGAACGGGTGCCGGTATAAAGAGCTTCGCCCCTAATAAGGCAGAGTTTAAAACGCGGTGTAAATCTGACGCTAGTCGCAGGTGACGCTGCCCGTGCAGGGTCGCCAGACAACAGCTCGTGCAGAGTGCGTGAACATGCCACGGCCGGGCTAGACTGCATCTGCGCGCGCTTCGCAGGTGCAGTCTAGCCCGGCCGTGAACGTGCCGACACAGCACCGGCAGAAGGCGAAAGCGGGGTACTGAGCGACTGGTTTTTGCTAGACAGGCAGCGAAGCCAGCGTGGTGCAGCGCCCGCAGGCCGAGTTGAGGAGGCTTATACCCAACTCGCGAACTGGCTCAGAACGTAGCCGTCCAGTCTTCACTGCCACCAGGAAGCGTCATCACAGGACACTATTAGGGCATCACATTATGATTCAGTAAGGAGCCGCCGTAGTAGATGAGCACAGCCACAAACAATATCGGCTTTTCGTAATTGAAGGTTACCCATTTTCTTGGCCCCGAAAGATTGCGAGTTTACCGAAATGGTTGTGCGCGAAACGTACGAAACGTTTGTCGTGACGTTTACCCTGCTTGGTTTGTTTGCTGTACCAGACTTCGTATCTGTTTTCAACTTGATTTTGATCCTTCAGACACGATACGAAAGCACAACCTACGAATGATCACTTTACAAAGACTGAGCCACACAAGCTATAGCAATCTGATCTGTTATCGAAATTCACTGACATTTCTCGTTGCCGAGTTTTTACTGACACGTGGTGCCATTCACTGACATTTCTCGTTTGCAAACAACTTTACAGGGGTGATAGCAACCCCGCATCCTTTCAAACTTAACTCGAACCATATCCCGAAAAAAAAAACAGAAAAGAAATCGGCTACACAAGCTCTAACAAAAATGACAACACATGTCCCTGCGTTGCACCACGACACCGCCACCGGTCGACACTGCTGCACTGTCCGGCTCGATGACTTCACCTCAGTGCTGGTCCAGCAACAGCAACGTTGCCGTCGGCACGATGAACCATCACTTGCGCCGACACGTCTTCTGGTTTCGACCAGCAATCACGAGGGTGCTGGGCTGCAGGCAGATGCACAGGTCCCAGTCATGTACACAGCCTGGCCTCACGACTGCATTCTTGGCCGGCGGTGCTGACCATGTGCAGAAGACTGCCAGCCGCGGGTTACATCCCCCCGATGTGTACATTAAAAACACTCGAGACAACAATGCTGTAGAACTAAGGGAAGGGAGCTTCGGGCTCCTCGCTCACATGGTACGATGGTTAGTACTGCTAGCTAATTCATCGGTGGCAGCTGAGACACCCAGCTAAAGGAAAATAAAGTTCACTTTTCCAAACTCGTGCATCGTAAGATGAAAAAAAAAATGAGGAAAGCCGAGTGCAACACTTCAACGCCACGATCCACCTATAGTTGTGGCACGTGCGACAGGCGGCTGCGCAGAGTCTTGAGCCTAATGAGTCGCTTGACGACAACTGGCATCCACCCAGCCTAGGCGCAGAAGAGGCAGCCGCAAGGAGACGCCCTCTCTGTCAGGTGGCCCTCCACACTCGGCGCACACAGCAGCGGCCCACACCGAGCGATCGGCGTCCACCGTCCCGGGCGGTGTCACAACGGCGTCGAGCCACAACGACAGCAACGACGCCCGGCTTCCTGGACCCAAAGAGATAGAGGAAAAATCGGACCACCCACGAGGCTTCCGTACTCACTCGCTTCGGCCTTGGCCCGAAATTCACGTGCTCTAAGCTCTGCTCATACCAGGGTGCAGACCGCATGGCTCTCGTACCAACTCAATAAAGTTCTTGAAAACCAACGACAACAGGGAAAAAAGAAGAAAAACACTTCATCAGAAAAAAATACTCAGCGTGCTGACAAGTTCAAACCCGTTTCAAAGATTGGCCCCGTATCTGCATGTTACACTGCAAATGTCGTCGAAAGACAATAGCCTTGCATCTTGAGAGAGTGAACAAAACGTTTATTTGATGTTCTGCGCAAGGCAATCGATGAACGGTATTCTGAAGGCACTGCGTTAAAGTGCCTAGAGCGTGCAGTGGAGGCGAACGAGTGCATCAAGTCATGTCACATGTAAGACATGAGCGCTATCTGACAGTTATCTTGGGAAAACGAAGCGCGCGCCCCCTGCACATCCGTCTCAGTGGTGATAAGGTATAGAACGCAAGGCGACGGGTTGGTGCCACCACAGTGTCGTGTGCGCAAAGCGTTGGAAACACTTGCCTTTTCGTGCAAGCGTTGCTTGGTCAGCGCAATGGGACAAACTCAATGGTCCTTATAATTATGTATGCTTTTTTCTGATAAGAGACACCCCATACAGAATATTGACGTGTTGTTATGGTGCCTCAGATATGCGCAATGATTGCTTTTTAATTGACAATCGCACAAGTTGAACGCTGAATCTTGAACAATATTGGTGGGCGCTGCGGATGGGGTCGGCCGTTTGGAGTATTGTTTGATTGATTGATTTGTGAGGTTTAACGTCCCAAAACCACCATATGATTATGAGAGAAGCCGTAGTGGAGAGGTCCAGAAATTTCGACCACCTGGGGTTCTTTAATGTGCACCGAAATCTGAGCACACGGGCCTACAACATTTCCGCCTCCATCGGAAATGCAGCCGGGATTCAATCCCGCGACCTGTGGGTCAGCAGCCGAGTACGTTAGCCACTAGACCACCGTGGCGGGGCAATTGTTTGGCCACTTTGGTGTCGTTTAAGGTACCGTTAAGGGTGGGCAGACAAATTTACAGACAGACAGACCAAACTTTTTTTGTCGAAGGTCCCCAAGACAGACTGTCGTATTTAAAATCAATCCCCCCCCCCCCCCTCTCAAGAACTCACACCGCCGACGCTAGCAATGGAAGTCCCCCTAGCCACCTTAGGCCTACTCTACCCCGGCTCAAGCAGAAGCTTGTACTGAACCGCGAAAACTGTCGCACGATGCTCCAAGAGCTCCACGTTGGGCAGCCAGTGTGGGGTCTCGATGTCGAGAGACGCCCTGCTCTTGGAGTGAACGAACCAATCAACACACAATTATTCAACCACTTTTAGAACGACGATATTGTCAGCCAAATTATTATAACATCAACTATGATCAACGCTCGCAAACACACCGGCACCTAACCCCTTAAAAGTTGTGACCCCGAAAGACGGCTTTTGTGCAGGACAGGTACGCCAAGCGGCGCAAACACCTTCTTCAAGAGGTGTCAGCACCTTTACAATATGAACCAAACAATAATAATATTACTAACCGGGCTTTTACATTCTAAAACCGCGATAATATTATCAGAGACGCCGCAATGAAGCGTTCTGGAATTTCTTACCGTTTTGTGTTGTTCAACGTGCACTGACAACTCAATATACACGGACTTATACAATTAACCCTCCGTTTAAATGCGACCGCCACGGCCGGCATCGAAGCCACGACGTTCGGGCAGCATCCAAGCACCTCAGTCACCAGCAGTTCTACTGAGGCGGAGTGTATCTGATCCTAGTACCGTCCCTGTCGGTTGCAGCAACTCGAGAGGAGCGCTGCTGAACCTGTACTTGAATCTCCCATTCTCATTAGACATGTACGCCGATGCCAAAAGCGTTCGGTGACAGGGACAAAATATAAACAGTAGTGTTTTTTAGGCACATTGTAACATACTTATGTTTGTGGTGAGGTGAGAAAGTTATGAGCGCATATTCGAGTCTAACCAAAGCTTTTATCCGCTGTGAGTCAGCATTCTTTTGTCCAGTTGCTGAACGGGTGTCGAAGACAACAGTTTTCGAAGAGCTTGTATCGAATTGTTTTGAAACAAGCTCTTTGTTCTCCGTAGTAGCTTTCCTCCTGATTAGGAACAGAAGATTTTGTTTGAAATAAATGAGTGCTGCGAATATCGAAAAAAAAAACGCAGTTGAAGTAATCATTATAGGCATTTGTTATATCTTCAGCGTTTAAGAAAGACTGGCCATGAAAAATGAATTACGAGAGCCCAGACGATGCAGTTCAAATCGACCTATAGAACCTAGAAAGAATTCCTCTCTCCTAAATGTAACCAAGGCATTACTAATGTAGTACTTCATAGCCCCTTTCATTCTAGCTTCTAATTTACTTTTGAACGCAATAAATGAAAAAGCATTGCCATCACACTCTTAATGACGATTCTTGCGTAAGCGCATTATGCAACGAGTGAGATGAATTATATCTTTATGGAGCCATGGGTCTTTTAGCTTCATTTATATATGCTTAAGGCGCACCCTCTGATAGACATTCACGAACAATGTCACAAAACTTAAGAAAGAGCACATCTATCTACGTTGGAAAATTCGCTACAGCATTAAAATTCCTCAATAGGTAAGGCTAAAATGCTCTATTGCCAGCACTTAAACAATAATGAGACCCCTCCGAGATAGTAAATAGGGCAGACAAAAATACGACACCCCCCAGATCCCTCCGTCCTGTCCAGATGCACGAAGATAGAGGGCTTCCCCCATCGTTCTGAATCTGTTTTTTTTTTGGGGGGGGGGGGGGGGTCCTGACATCTTTTTCTGTGTTAAGTGTACAGCTGATGTTGTAAAGGACGTTTTTTTATGACTCTATAAAGCAGTTCATATGCCTGTGTTCACACAAGTCTTGTTTATCTGTAGTGTTCTACCGCCCCGCCGTGGTGGTCTAGTGGCTAAGGTACTCGGCTACTGACCCGCAGGGCGCGGGTTCGAATCCCGGCTGCGGCGGCTGCATTTCCGATGGAGGCGGAAATGTTGTAGGTCCGTGTGCTCAGATTTGGGTGCACGTTAAAGAACCCCAGGTGGTCTAAATTTCCGGAGCCCTCCACTACGGCGTCTCTCATAATCATATAGTGGTTTTGGGACGTTAAACCTCACATATCAATCAATTGTAGTGTTCTACCTAATTAATTTTGTCTGTATTGATTTATTGACGGTTTACAATAAGCTTAATCCCTTAAGCAAATATTTTGCGCAACAAGAATTACACGTTTTATTCGCAAAAATGGATCAAGAAACACGACATGCATATACATACGTCAAAATAACACTAAACTTCATAGTGAAAAGAAAGATCCGTATCTTGAAGAAGGCAGAAAAAAGCTTCTATGGTTTTGCGAAATTGCACGCACTTATTGGAGGTAAAAATACGCGACATTATAAACATGCTCGATCCTAAAGTGCGTATTGTAATATATTGTCACGTGCTTGTCAAAAAGAAAGACAATGGTAGTTGTGCATGTGCCATGATGTACAAAAAAACTGATGAAAAAGAACTCTCCTGAGCGTTCTATTAAAATAACTGACCTGCTTTCGGTGTCTGAATCTCTGCGGCAAGACCTCTGTTTTGACGTCGTGACAATATGACGACGACCAAGTGAGCTGTCCAAAAAACCAAATCGACATTCAAATCAGTGAACACGCTGTGGGATAAGGCGTGCATCTTATCCGAAAGGAAACATGCGCTGCAAGAACAATGCATGGTAGAAGTGAACATAAAATACTTTTTACCGCGCATAATCGTATATATACTTTTGAAGGATCTGACGAAAAATCAAAGGCGTCATTGAACTTACGATACGACATTATTAATATCTGATGAAAACCTCAGCAAAAGTGAATTTCTTATGAAACTTAACAACCCGCATTCAAATGATGCCAGATACTCTACAGAGCAGACGTCATTTTACTCTCTTGACACTAACTTCCTAATTAACTTAAAGCCACGTGATTAACTTGGCATTAAAGCAACTGAAATCAGAACTCTAAATACATACGCACGCGAAAGAATGGTGGTGGTTTGCCGAAAGTTCCGAGAAGACACGAATGTCGCATAAAATGTGCGTTTACAGGTAACATACATATACAATTCGCGCTGCCACCTCACTTTTGCCTTAACTGAGTTGCGTGAAAAAAATATTGAATACCAAAGAAAGACACAGCGCACCTGTGCGCTGTGTCTGGGTGTCGTCTTTTTGTATTTCAATTTTTTCCCGCAACTTAGTTAAGAGGAATGACCAACTCGCCCAACAGTCCGTGCTTCTAACTTTGAATGCCATAGAAACGTGGCTATTCACCATCTATATGCACATATTTACATGCATTTGTTAAAGACCTCGTGTTTGACTCGCTGGGTCCCGCAAAGGTTGCCAATGACTAATTCTCAGTTCTGATAAGATTCACACCGTGAAAACGTTTTTGCAATCTTTTTAAACCTTCGGAGCAAGTCACAGGTGACGCTGCACGTGCAGCGCGACCACACAACAGCACGTGTAAAGCGTTTGAACGTGTTGAGAAATCGCAAGCAGAAGGCGAGACAGCGACAGGTTTTTGCTAGAAACGCGGCGATACGCGCGCGGCGCAGCGCCCCCTGGCCGTGGTTGGGAGGCCTACAACTGGAAAATTGTTTTGACATGACAGCAATAAAGTGCTGCTAACGCAGAAATCGCCGCATCTGGGCTGGGTGCAAGAGTATCCGCTTGGCTCGCCAGATGCTTGGGGGCAAAATAAGCTTGCTCCGGGGTATACAAAAATAGGTGTATAATACTTGTTTTGATAACATCGAAGGTGGTCAAGTGCTAAGAGCCGGTCGTTTGGCTCGAAATAGCCCCGCACCATAACCCCGAGTATCGCCGTTGTCAAAGGCATGTATCCAGTCACACACCTCACAGCGGCCACTACCCATTAAAATGCTTTAACTTCATTTCATCTCCGCATGCACTGCTGCCACATTTAAAATTATTTTTCTGTGGTTATCGCAATTATATAGCCGAAAATTCCGATTGGCCTGCTTGACTATGACCTTTCTTAACAGCCACTATGCCATGCATTGCCATGTTCCTGATAGACATAACTGAGCAGAAGTACAAATTATTTTCGGCAAGTCTGCTGTCCCAAGTGTCCGTCGTGCCCCCCAGCAATTTCTGCGAGCGCTGAATACAACGTTTCGCTGAGAACGTGATCATTCTGTGAACTTCAAGAACATCTTGCTTAGACAATGTGCTGGTAGCACAAACTTTATGGCGACGCTTAAGAAAAGCTGCTTTGTGTTTGCATCACCCCCTTGCATGCTCCGCTTAGCAGCTGAAGGCCCATTCGTTTCGCCTGCACTTCGGGAACCGGTTCAGGAAGGTGCTGCACTTTGGCATTCCTTACACGAGTTCAGCATGGCGCTAGCAGCACCACAGTATTCGTTTCGAAAAAGTGAAGCTGTCAAGCAAGACTAGTTGATGAATTCCCTGCATCTGCTCAGCACGTAGTGCCGTGTTCGTGCAGCACAGGATGGCTGCAGCAGAAGAAAACATCGCTGATGCGTTCCAGTGCAAACGTATTGAAATGGCTCTGTAACGCAACTTCTTTCATTATACCGTGGCCTCGCTGCGGTGGTCTCGTGGCTAAGGTACTCGGCTGCTGACCCGCAGGATCGGATCCCGGCCGCATTTTCTATGGATGCAAAAATACTGCTCGGCCATGTGATCTGATGTGGGTGCAAACCCGGGTGGTCAAAATTTCCGTGGCACTCCACTACGGCGTCTCTCATAATGATTAGGTGGTTTTCGGACGTTAAACCCCACATACCCAAGCCCTCTGTCCAAGTTCAGCGTTCTTGATTGAATATAATATGGCATGGCTCTCTTCAAGTCGACGCTTTATTTTTTTGATGAATGGACTGGTAACAATTTGTAAGAGCAAGTTTGAATTCTTGGTGAACACGTGAGTTATGGTTATGCATACTTGCTTTCTTTTTTAAAAGTGAAAACATGGTCTATGCATTTTATTAGGAAGGCTGAACTTGGCCAGAGGGCACTCAAACAAACCAACAAGGCCAACAACAAGCTCTAATTCAAACGATGGAAGTTGTGCTCCGGAACAAAAAGCTCAATTCTAAAACGAGAAAATGTTGCGGGCCAAGTTGGAGCGGGCCTTACAAATGTCAAAATAAACTGTCTGTTGCCCCGTCGCATATGCGAGCCAACGGGAAAATATCCCCCCGCCCTCCTTGAACAAAAAAAAAAAAACAAAGCGAGGTGATTTTTTATTTGGCTTCTCCCATAGTTTTTTTTTCACTCCGCACAAATACAGCCACCTCAGTGGTTAATGGGGGGGGGGGGGGAGTGAGATTTGGAATATAGGCGCTACATGGTTGAGTAGCATCCCTGTTTTAATAGTGGCGTGAATTCAAAATTCACAGAGGCACACACACTGCCAAAGAATGAAAGATGGAAACCAGAACCTTGCCGTGTAATGCAACCATAGTACTAGAACAATAAGCAAGAATTCGGAAAGTAAATTTAGACAATTCATTTCTTTTTCACAAGGTACAAGAGGAAACGGCCAGAGATTTAAAGGAGAACTTGGCTTCCATATCTGTCTTTGCTTTATAAAACAATGAAAGGCTGAGGCAATTATCTTCCTGCACCAATTCTTCTATATATACGAAAAAAAAAGACAGAATGCAGTGTTGAAAAGGCTGTGTAAATCTCACGATATGGGGTCTTAAAAAAAAATAAGCTTCTAGTCTCTGTGGTTGCTCGCACTCTGGTTAACGCCCCTAAAAACTGGCATCGGGCAACCAGCACCTGGACAATAGAAACACCACACCTACACTAAGTAGGGCAGACCCCCACCCCACCGATGAACGAAGACAGAGGGCAACCCCGTCGTTCTGAATCTGCTTTTTTTTTTCTTTTTTTGGATCAAGACTTGAGCCCAGTAGCTCAAGTCCTGACCCCCTTTTTCGTGTTATGTGTAAGGTGATGTCATAGATGACATTTTCTTTTTATGACTCTATCTAGCGATTCGTATGTTTGTGTTTATACGGGCGTACATTAACGAATGTTCAAACTATTTCATCTGTACTGATTCATTGGCGGTGTACACTAGACCCAATCTTTTATTACAAATAATTTGCGCATGATGAAATGCACATTATATTTGCAAACACAGATAAAAAAACAAAACATGCAAACACCTTATACAAAAGAACACTAAACTTCATGGTGAAAAGAAAGATCCGTATCCAGAAGAGGGTCTTCAAGGACCTCCCTGAAAATGTCAAGCCAGTCGGGTGAAGGCGCCACTCGAAGTGCGTCGGCGCTGCCATTGTCTTCGTCCGAGAAATCGTCTGCAAAGCCTCTGGTTCCCGGAATGGGTTCCAGGGTCCCCGAATTGTGCGCCACACTTTGCCACTCGCCAGGGAAGTCGTCCAGTCTGGGACGCTTGCACGGCGGTTCCACCTCATCTGAAACAGAAGGCAAAGCACTTGCGGTATCAGGTCTTTCGGACGTCTCACCATCACTTACCTTGAGTCCAACACCAGGAGCCAGTGCTGGATTCGCGCCATCGGCGGTTGACCATTCATCGCTGGATGAATGGTCGGTCGATGAGTCGTCACACTTGGACCACTTTTTGAGGCACTCCACGAGCAGGACGCGGCGGTGGAGGGTCGAGCTTCTCTGGATCTTATCATGAGCCTGCGAAATAGCATCATTAACGTTCGGGGCACGGTTGACGGGCATGACAGTAAAGCAGTGTACTCAAGAGGCGTTCCTTTTTTTTTCACCAACGCAGCGCACGTGCTTTCAACACTGAAGCCAGCAGCCGACTGACGAATGAGCTCCTGTCCCCTCTCTCCTTTCTTTCAAGTGATGACGTCACCGGCAGTGCACACCAATGAGGCCCACTCTCGCTGTCGGAACAGGAGCTGGTTTGCCAAACGAATTCTGGAGAGGGCAACCACTGGAAAGGCCGGCGCTGCTGTCACGCTGACGCAGCAAACGACAACACGCGACTCGTTCATGCAGTCGTTATTGCAGCACGCTTCCTTTCAACCCCATCATCAGATATTTTTCTAGCTAACCGGTTTTTTTTACCACACGATACCACAGTGCCGGACACAATTTAGCGAGTCGATAACGAGCCAGCCTTTCCAAAACGCCACGGCAGCCATACAATTGCCTCACAAAATTGCAATTGGCGAAACAAATCAGCCATCATGCTCGGGTGTTAAACTGAGTTGGCAGCCACTATTTGTTTTGCGCGTCCATGCATTCGCTAAGAATCTGCGTCTCTTATTAGATTTCCAATATATGGTATGTATTGAAGAATTGCAAAACATTACCATGCACCCTCACCTTGGTCAATACGTGGCACAACTAGCTGCAATACGACGTTTCTTTTTATTTTGAAACTACTTTCACCTAGTTAAACGCCGGAAGGCCTCAAAGTGCTGTCACTGAGTCTTGTTCAAACTTGAGAGCGACGACGTCCATTTTCTTTAGAGTTACGTCCCACAGTGCATCGACCTGCGTTCTATCCAATGCGTTGCTGATGCAGCATTTGCGAAAAGACTTACGCACCATATCTTCCGTGAAAGATTCCCTTGCTGACGACACTCAACCAAAAACTGTCGCGGGGTGGTGGACGTCGTATAAGCGCCCAGCATCCTCTTATTGTAGAGTTCACGCACGTAATTTCGCAAGGTGTTATTGGGCACTACGTACAGAGGTTGCAGAATTCCGCGTAGACGTGGCGATTGTGTCTGATACATTTGCGCTGTGCTTAGGGGAAAAAACCGAGAGCCATCGGCGAACATCTTACCGCACTTTTTCTTCATTTGTACGAAACAAAGAATACAGTGTTTAAAATGCCGAGTAAATCTGACGCTAAGGCATCTTAAAAAGCGCATGTAGTCTCTGCGGGAGCAGAGCATGGTGAAACACCTTTGGTTTTCACACTCATGCACCACGTAGACGGCGCAACGACGTTACAAACGTTTAACAATTGCGAATGTATTTGGCGGCGTATATAGTGCGCAGGATCTGTTCTTCACCAGCACTTGCTTTCCCGTTGGCAATTTAGCTCTGCTTCAAAGGTTCCTGGATTATCCGTACGCAGTTGTTACCGGCACTTGGCCTACCGGGCTTGTTTTTGTGCCCGGACTGCAGCATCAGCCCGCCAAATGCGAGCTGTCTCACCTTCTGACTTCCGGCATACTTCTCGAGTTGTCCTTGGCACACCCATGTGGAAGGTTACAGGAGAAGCTCTCGAACACGCTCGCCTACTATAACTGTCTATCAAACAGTTAGTGTACCCCGGGCGTACCGTGATAGCGTGAAGTGTCCATGCGCAGACACGTATGCGTTACCCGTACCGCTTACTGTACGCGCGCTATTTAACGTCAAACATGGTGGCCCTTTCGAATGCCCGCTTTGAAGTGACGTGGTTGTTGAAAGATTCACTTTGTTTGCAGAAACGACTGTTTAAAGTGACTTGGCTTGCCTTCAGTTAGCTTCTACGACCGAGCATACAAATACGTTGGCACAGTCTTTCAGATAGCTTCCGTTTTCTAACGTGTATAGGCCTAACTACAACATCAATGTAAACTAATCGGAAACTTGGAGTTTTTCGCATTTGGTGCGTTGTTCATATTTATTTACTTTCATTATTACTAAAATAAACGTGTAACAATACTTCGCGCGGTAACACAGGCTGACAATCTCGTTTTAATATCCTTCTCACTTTTCTTACTTATCAACACTTTGATAGGTGGCGCCACCATCCCGTCCGGGGAACGTAAATACTGTAACGCTAAACTATAGGGCACTGTCCGCGACAAATGTTTCCTGCACGGTAACGTCATTCCCTTAACCTCTGCTATCGCGAAGAAGTAAAGGGAATAACCCAAAGCGCTGCCGATGGCGTGCATACGACGCTGCAAGTGATTAACTGATAAAAAAAGCCAGTGGAGACCGCTCGTGACACCACCACTATACAGACTTTTCAAGTTATAGACAGCTTTCACTGTAAAACGGAGCACCAACGTAAGCTTACTGGCGTCTCGGGGAAGGTGGCGAGACAACTAGACGATAAGTATAGTAGAGTGGAATTCGCCCATCCCCCCCTTCCAGATGAACAAAGGCGGAGGGCGCCTCTATAGTTCTGAATCTGTTTTTTTTTTCACTTCATCTCAATAGTTCAGCAACTGACCTCTTTTTTTTTAATTTTTGGTGTTAAGTGTTTACCTGATGTCATAAATGATGCTCTTTCGCCTCCATCTAGCAGTTTGCAAGTCTATGTTCCTTGTAGTGTTTCTTGAGGATAATGTCGTACCTATATAATGTCGTCTGTATATCTTTATTCTCGATGTAGAATAGGCCTAATCGTTTATTCAAAACTTTTCGAGCCAAAAGAAATACATTTTATTTACAAACACAGATCAAAAGACGCATCATGCAAAGACATGCAACAAAAGAACACTAAACTTCGTAAAGAAAAGAAAGGTCTGGATCTTAAGTGGCTTTTCAAATACCTCCCAATCAACGTCCAACCAAATGGCTAAGGGCGCCCCGCGTACTGGCTAGACGTCACCGTCGTCTTCTTCCGAGGAGTTGTCCTGAAAGCCGCTCGGTCCTGGTCTGGGCTCCAGGGTATTCAAATCGTCCGTGTCACCTCGCCACTCGCCAGGGAAGTCGTCCAGTCTGCGACGCTTGCACGGCGGTCCGGCGTCGTCATCTGAAACAGACGGTGAAACTCTACAGACGGTATCAGATCCAGTAGACGCCTCTACATTACCTACCTCGACTCCAGCGCCAGAAACAGCAGGTGCCGAACCCGCACCATCGTCAGTCGACGAGTCATCTCTTCATGAATCTTCACTGGACGAGTCATCGCTCAATGAATCGTCGCTTGAAGAATCGTCACACGGGACCCATATCTTCAGACTCTCCGCGAGCAAGACGTAGCAAAGCAGGCTCGAGGTGTTCTGCATCTTCCCTAGTGCCTGCGAAACAAGATCGTCAATAGTCGGGGCACGGTTGACGGGCATGACGATAAAGCGGTGTACTTACAGGAAGCAATACTTTTTTTCTCCCAACGTAGCGCACGTGCGTTCAATGCCAAAGCCAGCAGTCGACTGAAGACTGAGCTCTTGTCTCTCTCTCCTTTTACTCAAGCAGTGACGTCACCAGCAGCGCCCGCCAATGAGGCCCACTCTCGCTGTCGGAACAGGAGCTGGTTGGCCAAACAAATTCTGGTGAGGGCAACCACTGGAAAGGCTGGCGCTGCGGTCGCGCTGACACAGCAAACGACCACACGCGACACGTTCATGCAGTCGTCAGTGTAGCACGCTTCCTTTCAACCCCATCATCAGATATTTTTCTAGCTAACCGGTTTTTTTTACCGCACGATACCACAGTGCTGGACACAATTTAGCGAGTCTATAATGAGCCAGCCTTTCCAAAACGCCACGGCAGCGATAAACTTGCCTCACAAAAGTGAAATTGCCAAAACAAATCAGCCATCATGCTTGGGTGTTAAACTGAGTTGGCAGCCACTTTTTTGCGCGTCTGTGCATCCGCTAAGAATCTGCGTCTCTTATTAGATTTCAAATATACGGTAAGTATTGAAGAATTGCAAAACATTACCGTGCACCCTTACCTTGATAAATACGTGGCACAACTAGCTGCAATATGACGTTTCTTTTCATTTTGAAACTACTTTCACCTAGTTAAACGCCGGAAGGCCTCAAAGCGCTGTCACTGAGTCTTGTTCAAACTTGAGAGCGACGACGTCTATTTTTCTTTATAGTTATGTCCCACAGTGCATCGACCTGCGTTCTATCCAATGCGTTGCTGATGCAGCATTTGCGAAAAGACTTGCGCACCATATCTTCCGTGAAAGATTCCATTGCTGACGACACTCAATAAAAAACTGTGGCGGGGTGGTGGACGTCGTATAAGCGCCCAGCATCCTATTATTGTATAGTTCGCGCACACAATCTCGCAAGGTGTTATTGGGCACTACGTACAGAGGCTGGAGAATTCCGCGTAGACGTGGCGACTGTATCTGATATTTTTGCGCTGTGCTTAGGGGAAAAAAACGAGAGCCAGCGGCAAACATCTTAACACACCATTTCTTCATATGTACGAAACAAAGAATCCAGTGTTTAAAATGCCGAGTAAATCTGACGTTAAGGCATCTCAAAAAGGGCATGTAGTCTCTGCGGGAGCAGGGCATGGTGAAACCCCTTTGGTTGCCACACTCATGCACCATGTAGACGGCGCAACGACGTTACAAACGTTTAACATTGCGAATGTACTGGAGACCGCCAGGGGGCTTGAAGTAGTACAACGCGCTCGCTTCGCGCTCTGGATTCTTATGATTTTTAGAGGTGTTTTCCGTCTGCAACCACTCTGAAGCCCAAACTCCATAAGCGCGAAAATGCACGCGACAGCGACGAGCGACGCTATGAGCGACGAAACAGGGCGTTCGCGCGACGTGTCGCGGGGTAGTTTTCGCGCGATCGCTTGGTTCTCCAGATTTGGAAACCGTCGCTGATCGCCCGGAAGTGCTGGGCTCAAGCAGCCAATAGCGAAAAACCGGAAAAGACGAAGACTACATAGGTGCACGTGACCCTGCCCGAGTCACGTATGCGCAACAAGAAATAACGCAATGTTTATTACGCATGCGCACATAAAAATGCTGCAAGGCAATAATAAACACTTTACGTTCCATTACACAACAATATATCTTATTTTTTAATTGGAAACCGCTCGCTACGCGGTTTTCTTGGTGCGAGTTGACGGCCTCATGCCAGGAACAGTGGAATTCGCTCGGCGAAGCCGTCGCGTGAATGAGGTTTGCCTGCGCTAGCGACTGATCGCGCGACGACGATCCACGTCGCGTCGCTCGTCGCTGTCGCGTGCATTTTCGCGCTTATGGAGTTTGGGCTTGAACGTTACTATCAGCTTCAAGAAGTTCCGAGGAACGCCTGGGCACCACTCAAGAGGATTTTTTGCCACTTGGAGGTGCCAAAGGACTTCAGAAAGCTCGTCACCCCTAGGACGCTCACCAAACGCTGACCTGGGGAGCCGCTGGCAGCTGCACCGACGCTGGGGACGCCCGCGTCGGAGCTTCATCCAGCTATGGCTCTCAACGCGGCGACCGACCAACAATACCACCTCCTAGACCAGGATGGTACAGCAGACGACCAAATGGATCAACTCCAGGGCGACCACGATACGGTGAGCCGAGACGCTATCGGCGCTCAATCGCATGCAGAAGAGGACGCTAGCTGGCAGGCAGCGAAATCCACCAAAAAACGCAAGCAAGAGGCACTGGAGCGGAGGCGCGGCAGTGCAGGGCTCCGGGACCAAGTTAAGACAGGCACGCCAACATTCAAGAAATTGCCAAAGCTACCGCCGTTGCCGAAGGACGATTACAAGATCGTCATTCGTCCAAACCAGGGCCTCCCGCTGAGAAACATTCTGACTCCTACGCTTGCGCAAGCAATCATCGAGGCATGCCAAGCTGGAATCAGAGATGACCATTTCATCCTTAGAATCAACCCAGGGTCAAACATAGCGATTCTGTCGACCATAGATGAGGAAGTGGCGGACAAAGTGCGTCTGATACGCGCCCTTGTGCTTAACGGCAGGGCTCACGCTGTCCGTGCCTACGCCGCAAATGGAGACGATACTCTGAGAGGGGTGATTCACGGCGTGCCGATGAACACCTCAACCGAAACTCTCATGGCGCACCTACGTGTCAGAATGCACGGTGTGGAGATCATCACTGCCAGAATGATAGGCACAACGAAAAGCGCAGCCATTACATTTTTCGGTCCAACGCTACCTCTTACTGTCTACTATTACGGGGGTGAACTCCGCTGCTACCCCTTCCGACCTACGATTCAAGTCTGCAAGGTCTGCCGAGAAAAAGGACACCGCGCGGACGTTTGCCCGCATCCGGATCGCCCCATTTGTCGGCTGTGCGGACTGACTAATCCAACGGATGGACATCCGTGTTCTATTAGTTGCGCCTCGTGCGGGGAGGCTCACTCCACAGGAGATCCAACTTGCAAAAAAAGACTTAAGCCGCCGAAGCCTAAACAGCCGTAAGTACAAGCAGGCCACAGTGATAAGCTTCAACAGGGCACTAGCAACGACCCACCGAGGACCAAGAATCTCCGCTGGTTTCCTCCGAAGAGAAAGAAAACGCCTACAAGTCAGCCGATGACAAGCACAGTTCCCGGTCGCATTCACGGTCCCCGGGCAGAAAGCCGCACTCGCCATCCAAGAAGAGCGCGCCAGCACCGACTCAGCAGAACCTCCACCGCAGTCCTCCAGGAGGGGGAGCCAAAGGCAACGGCGGGGATCAAGGATGCACCCAACAGGCATCATCACTTCCGGTAAGCTGGGCGGAAGCCGTGGCTCCCAAGTCTGCATGTACTCCCCCCATCACACAAAACGTACACTATCAAGCAGTAATCGCTGAAAACAAACAGCTTAAGCAACGCCTTGACAAATACGAGAACAAAATAATGTGGCTCGAAAAACAGCTGGCCCAATTAATGGGAGCCACCCCGAAAACTACAGTCCAGGCCTCTCAAAATCTAACTAGCCACCCAAGCGAAAAGCTACGGGACAATGGGCACATCCAACCGCAATCGACACCACCACGAGATCCTGTAGCCAATATAGGAACAGAACAAACAGCGACAAACCTCACTTTACAACAACTGCAGCTAATGCAACAGCACATACTGCAGCAAACAGAAGCCCAAATGAAACAGTTCTTTGTCGAATTTCATGACCTGAAGCGATACGTTCATGAAAGCCTCGACAAAGAAACGAAGCGTCGACGTAAGCAGAGCCAACCGCAGTCCCAGGAGTCCGACGCCAAAAGCATGCTTATCTCGGACGCTGAAAGCACACCCACCTCCTCGCATCATGGCAATTAACCGACGTATAGCAAACGAGAATCTCACTATATGGTCCTGGAACTGTCGTTCCCTGCACAACAAGCACGCTACACTCACTCTATACATAAAGGCGGCGCTGGTTCCTCCTGACGTAATCTGCTTGCAAGAGGTGGGAGCCAGGCCTAAAACAGTTTCTGGCTACAAACTGTACATAGATCTAAATACACCTAAGATTGCGACACTCGTCCGGAAAGAATTGGCAGCTACATGCATAACGGCACCGAACGAAGAGACGCAACACCTTATCGTAACGCTCTGGCCAGCGAAGAAAGGACGCCCGAGGCAGGTTATATGTAACATATACAGTTCCCCACAAGACAGAAAAGCAGAATTCAGCAATATCTTCCACTATTTGAACAACAAGCTTCATCCACGCGACCGCTTGATCATCACTGGGGACTTCAACGCTTGGCACACCACATGGTGTTATAGCGCAGACAGACCCAAAGGTACGCGACTTTTAGAAGCGATACAGCGCTACGACTACACACTCCTCACGACACCGGGCATACCGACTCGTATAGGAAACAGTGTCAACAAGGACACCACTCCCGACCTTACCGTAACCAACAATGCCGTGACCATGCGCTGGAGCGTGCTGGACGACAATCTGAGCAGTGATCACAATATTGTGCAAATAACATATGAAACAGCTCGACTGCGACGCCCGCTCGGAAAAGCCAGACTGACTAACTGGACTAAATAGAGAGAGCAACAGGAAGTAGACGGGCCCAAGCCAACAACTATAGCCCAATGGACACCGTACATTAAGGGTATCTATGACAAGAACACCAAGATATATCAAACAACTACCGACGCACCTGCCATTGACACCTACTTGACACATCTTTGGGAAGCTCGTCGGGGCCTCACGAAACGGTGGCGCCGACAAAAGCTAAATAAGAAACTCAGACTCCGTATAGCAAAAATCACGGAGGAAGTAAACGCATACTCAAAGGAACTTTACAACAACAACTGGCGCACCTTCTGCGATTCCTTAAAAGGCACATTAAGCACGAAAAAGACGTGGAACATCCTACGGAGTCTTTTGGATCCCTCTGCAACAAGAACCGAAACAAACGCTACCCTTCAACGGCTAGCTGGGGAATTTCAAGGTGATCCGGATCAGTTATTAGAAGAGCTGAAACAACGCTACACAGGAGAACGCAAGCGAAACGTTAGCCCAACACCCAGTCAAGAATACAATGGAGAACCCAACACTGAGCTCGACGCCCCCATAACCTTTGCTGAGGTTTATGCAGCGGCTCAAAGCTTCAAAAGAAATACAGCGCCCGGATTGGATGGCATTACAAATGCCATGGTACGGAACCTAAGCGATGAAGCATTACAAGCCATCACAAACCACTTTAATCAAGAAGTCTGGACACCGAGTGGAAAGATACCTGCAGAATGGACACTGGCACAGGTTGTACTCATACCTAAACCAGGCAAACGGCGAAGCCTTGATCAGCTACGACTAATTTCTTTAACGTCATGCATTGGCAAGCTCTTCGAAAAAGTTATACTCACTCGCCTTGACCAATACACAGAAGAACGGGGGCTTCTACCAACATCTATGTACGGATTTAGGCGAGGAGTGTCTACCCAGGATATCTTCTTACTGTTCAAAGAGGAAGTGCTTAACCCAGCGCCAGGTAGTCTCAACAATCTACTCGTCGCACTCGACATCGAAAAAGCATTTGATAATATTGCGCACTCTACCATACTAGATGGTCTTGCAGCCATAGGATGCGGACAACGCCTATTAAACTATGCCTCTGATTTTCTTGGAAATCGCAAGGCGCAGATTGGCATAGCTGGTACCAAATCATCACCATACGACCTCCCACTGAAAGGCACACCTCAGGGCTCCATCTTGTCTCCAGTTTTATTCAATATCGGCCTCCGGAAACTAGTCCTCCAGCTGGAGACTCTACCAAACCTGGGCTGTGCCTTTTACGCGGACGATATTACGCTATGGGCAACAAAGGGCTCTTATGGAGAACGACAAGATGTACTGCAAACCGCTATAGACATGATTCAAGGCTACCTCACTGCTGCAGGCATGTCGTGCGCTCCTAGCAAATCGGAATATTTGCAAATAAGACCCCCACGCACTCGGTCCAACCGTGCACCCGCGCTGCAGCTAGAAATTGCCGGACAGATCATCAACAGGACCCTAGTAGCTCGAATATTAGGCATGCACGTGCAAGAAAACAACAGCGTAAAGACTGCAATAGGCAAACTCAAACACACCGTAAAGAATTTCGCATCCCTTATAGCTAGAATTGCGCGAAGTAATGATGGGATGACAGAGGCCGACACGGTACGCCTTGTACATGCCTTCATTCTCAGCCGAGTCACGTTCGCTCTTCCCTTTCAATCAACACGCAAGCCCGAAATAGAGAAGATTGACAGACTCATCAGAATTGCGTACAAAGCAGCATTTCGACTTCCGAACAGCACAAGCACAGAAAAACTCATGGGACTCGGCATGCATAATACGTATGAAGAATTGGCTGCCGCCACGCTAATCACACAGCAAGAACGACTCACCACTACGCTCCTGGGAAGAACACTGCTACAGAGGCTGGGATACCCTCTCACCCCTCAATATTGTGGCGATAAGACAGTCATTGTACCCAAGCAAATACGTGATCAAATTATCGTGGAACCAGTTCCAAAAAACATGCACCCGCTCTACAACAAAAAGCGCCGCCAAGCGCGAGCACGAAAACTCTTGCAGAGAAGTAGCGATCCAGACGCTTACTTTACCGACGTCAGTCTTTATCCCGCGCCACCACAAGGCTCCAGAAAACAAACATATGCATTGGCAGTGACTAACCAAAGCAAAGTCGTGGCCTGCGCGTCCCTACGCGCCAGATGAAGTGCCACCGCAGAGGCAGCAGCCATAGCCTTGGCAATCAGAGAAGCCGAAAGAAGGGGGCACTCAGCGTATATTTTGACAGACTCACAAGCTGCATGTCGCTTATACCTTAGAGGCACACTTCCAAGGTGCGTCACTGATATTTTGGGGTCCATGTTGATGGAGGCACATGGCGTCACTTGGTGCCCAGGGCATGACGGCCTCGGAGGAAACGAGGAGGCAAACTGCGTAGCTCGCGGACTTACTGGCCGAGACGAAGGACTCTCCTCAGGACACCTCACAGGGCATCATGAAGAGCAAAGTGTAACAAGCAGGAAGATATTGGAAAACCAACGCCTTACAAGACGCCCGTACGCCCCTCCACATCCGAACTTAAGAAGCCAACAAGCCCGGGATTGGCGCCGCCTCCAAACGAACACATACCCCCACATATCAAAACTACACGCAATTTTTCCACAGAAATACACAACAGGGGTATGCCCATGGTGTAGTAACCACACAGCCACACTTACACACATAACCTACCAATGTACCGAGCAGCCAGTCAATGCAGTATCTAGGTTGGTGCGCTCACTACAAACACTCACAACGTGGTCTTGGGAGGCACGGCTTTCCGAGCTGGCACTGGGGAGACAACTGGTGACCCTAGACCAGGCCCGGCGAGCCGCTGTGGCCAGTGGGGCTCTACAAGAGGGCTCCACCCGGGATTAGTCACGTAATTTTAATTCTTCAATAAAGTTTATTCTCTCTCTGCGAATGTACTTGGCGTCGTATATAGTGTGCAGGATCTGCCCGTCACCAGCACCTGCATTCCCGTTGGCAATTTAGCTCTGCTTAGAAGGTTCCTGGATTATCCGTACGCAGTTGCTGCCGGCACTTGGCCTCCCGGGCTTGTTTTTGTGCCCGGACTGCACCATCAGCCCGCCGAATGCGAGCTGTCTCACCTTCTCACTTCCGGCATTCTTCTCGAGTTGTCCGTGGCATACCCATGTGGAAGGTTACAGGAGAAGCTCTCGAACACGCTCGCCTACTATAACTGTCTATCAAACAGTTAGTGTACCCCGGGCGTACCGTGATAGCGTGAATTGTGCATGCGCAGATACGTATACGTTACCCGTACCGCTTACTGTACGTGCGCTATTTAACGTCAAACATGGTGGCGCTCTCGGATGCGCGCTTTGCAGTGACGTGGTTGTTGAAAGATTCACTTTGCTTGCAGCAAACGACTGTTTAAAGTGACTTCGCTTGGCTTTAGTTAGCTTCTACGACCGAGCATACAATTAAGTTGGCGCAGTCTTTGAGATAGCTTCCCATTTCTAACGTGTTTAGGCCTAACTACAACATCAATGTAAACAGATCGGAAACTTGAAGTTTCTCGCAATTGGTGCGTTGTTCGTATTTATTTACTTTCATTATTAATAAAATAAACGTGTAACAATACTTCGCGCGGTAACACACGCTGATAATCTCATTTTAATATCCTTCTCACTTTTCTTACTTATTTGTTTATTTGTTTATTGATTCCTCAAAGGTCCCATAGGGACATTACATGAGGGGTGGGCATGACACGGCACTTGAAAGAAGGGTAACAACATGATAACGGCAACAGACTATGTACAGAAGTTTTGGCGGCACTTCTATATAAGGGGTGCGGCACAATACTAGAAAAGAGGGTTAGAATATCGTAGCGACAGCAACAGAATGGGTACATTAATTATGGGGGCACTACAATGACGTGCTTGAAACGAGATCGGTCCATGATGGTAGCAACTTCAGCAGGTAGGTCATTCCAGTCTCGGGATGTGCGTATGAAAAGTGATTGTTGGAATGTGTTAGTATGGGCACGTTCCGGATAGACTGCGTTGGCGTGGCTAGTACGGGAAATACGGTGGGCTAGTCGGATGTACTGATTTCTGAGTTGTTGCGAGTGGAAGAGTTTGTGGTAAAGACACAGTCGAGCTATTTTGCGGCGAGATTAAAGTGAAGGAAGGTTAAGGTCTGCTTTTAACGCTGAAACACTTGAATAATGAGAGTAATCAGACAAAACAAATCGAGCCACGCGATTTTGGACAGATTCCAGGGTGTTGATCAAATAGGTTTGGTAAGGATCGAAGATAGCGTTTGCATATTCTAATTTGGGTCACACGAAAGTTTCGTATGCAAGTAATTTTATTGAGGGAGGGGTTAGGCCAAGATTACGGCGCAGGTAGCCAAGAGCACGGTTAGCTGAGTTCGTTATGGGGTTAATGTGACAAGACCAGTTTAAGTCGTGGGATATATGGACACCTAAGTATTCAGCCGAGTCGGCAGAATCATTAGCAATGTTGTTAATAGTATACTTAGGCTGCACTAAATTGTGGCGGTGGTGGAAAGAAACGTGTACAGTCTTTTGGACATTTAACGACATCAGCCAGTTATTGCACCAAACCTGTACGCGAAATAAGTTTTCTTTTAGTGCGGATATGTCACAGGTGCTACTTATAGAGCGATAAATGACACAGTTGTCTGCGAAAAGACGGACGTTCGATGTAAGATTTGTGGGGAGATCATTTATATATATGAGAAAAAGGAGTGGCCCCAGAACGGTTCCTTGTGGAACACCGAAAAGCACGTGCGTGAGTGATGATGTATGCGAATTGGTGTGGACAAATTGCTGGCGGTCATTTAGAAATGCCCTTATCCAGTTCAACACAAATGGGTCCAGATTAAGGCGAGACAATTTTAGCAGTAGGCGATTGTGTGGGACTTTATCAAATGCTTTTTCAAAATCAATAAAGATTGCATCAGTTGGAATGTTGCGGTCTAGGCATGAATGTACGTCATGAAGAAACACGGAAAGCTGAGTGTCACAGGAATGATCTTTACGGAAACCATGCTGATTAGGATTGAAGAAATTAACGGAATGCAAGAATTTGGCAATGTGCGAATACAATACATGTTCTATGATTTTAGAGCAGATACTGGTAATTGAAATTGGTCGGTAATTATTGGGGCTCAAATGATTTCCCTTTTTTAATACTGGTACGACCTTGCCGATGCGCCAGTCATAGAGAACCGATCCTGTGTTCAGAGTCTGTTGAAAAATGAGTGAGAGAAACAAGCTGCTCATGCGTTTGGTGTTTTTTAGCACTTTAGCATTAATACCATCAATACCAACAGATGATGAATTTTTCAGCGAGTCAATTACTTTCACTATGCCTTGTGGTTCAAACATAATACTCGGCATGGGGGGGTTATCACAAGAAGGGATAGTAGGAAGGTCATTCAAGGGTTCACGTGTAAAAACAGCGCTAAATGCGCTGTTTATTATATCTTGTACTTCACGGTCCGGAATAGGGAGTTCAGAGCAATCGTACAGGGAAACAGAGTTAGATGCACTGGTATTAATCGTTTTCCAGAAGCGCTTTGGATCAGTGCGTAGCATAGAGGGTAATGTGACAGAGAAGAAACTTTGTTTAGCGTGGGCGGCTGAGAATTTGTAATCGTTTTCAGCGGTGTAATATTTTTGCCAGGCTTGATTCGTGTTAGAATTTTTAGCTGCCCGGAATAATCGCTTTTTCTTATTGTTTAACCGTTTAAGGGATGTATTAAACCACGGAGAACTCGGGCGTTCCGATATCGTTTTAGTAGGAATATAAAGGCGTATTAGGCGTTGCATCTCTGATTTAAAAAGAAGCCAGTTGGATTCAAGTGAACGCTGCGCAAAGCTGGCTGGAA
The DNA here is from genome assembly GCF_013339725.1 of Rhipicephalus microplus. NCBI lineage: Eukaryota > Metazoa > Arthropoda > Arachnida > Ixodida > Ixodidae > Rhipicephalus > Rhipicephalus microplus. The sequence goes on from NC_051167.1 coordinate 148,601,525, forward strand.
AATTTTCAAAGAACGTTGATAAATCCCGGTTCATACTGTCGTAATCCCCTTTATCGTACAACGTAAGTGTTTTTCTGGATTTTTACTTGTGAGTAAACTGCATGAGAATGAGGCATGCACAACCAAATGATCACTCACGCCACGCAGGTAGGTGATAGGGAAGACGTTCTCAGGGTGTGAAGTTAAAACAAGATCCAATATGTTAGACGAGTGGTCGGTAACACGCGTGGGCTGAGAGACCAGTTGGGACAATCCGAAGGTGAGGCAAGTGTTGATGAACTCGCCAGGGGGGGTATTTTTTGATGACATAGAAGCAGTATCAGACCAATTTATACTAGGGAAATTAAAGTCGCCGAATAACAATATAGGACTGTTTGGGTGGGTCGTTCTTAGTTGGTTCAAATTTTCGTGAAGCAGACGTGAAAAAGAACTGTCAGTACTAGGAGCGCGATAACAAACTCCGATCAAGATGCGCGGGTGGGATGCGTGGCAGCAGAGCCAAACAATTTCTAATGGCGATGTAATATTGATGCGCACGCAGCGTAGGTCCCGTTTCGTGGCTACAAGGACACCACCACCACGCAAGTTGTTATCCCTGTCCTTGCAAAATATGTCAAAGTAAGAGAGACAAGGCAATATTTCCGAATCATCGACTAACGAGTTAAGCCACGTTTCTGTTAGTAGCAGAATATTTGAAGATGAAGAATTTATCAGGTCGCATAGCTTATCCCGCTTCGGAATGACACTCCGTATGTTGGTTAACAAAAATGATAAAGACTGATGAAAAGGATGTGACTCGCGTAGTTTCTTGGCTGCTATGAGCTCTTTTCGACAACCGTATTTGAAGAATGATCAAATACATAGGTTTTCTTGTTTACGGTCAGTGTTTCATGGCGTAGCTTGAAGCTCAAGTTTTGAGTCTTCCCAAATTCAATTAGGCGCTTACGGGCAAGGCGTGCACTAGGGGAGAGATCCTGAGAAATGCTGAAGACGGTGTCTTTGAGCTTACTGTTAAGTGATAGTATATGGTCCTTATCTTTAATGCTTGAATTTCACTATTATTGGTCTGCACTTTCCGGTGCAGAACGTACCTATGCGATGGGCTCTTTCAATGCCACGGGGTTGAGCGATAGTTTGAAGGAGGCGATTGCAGTGCTCAATTACTAATTTTTCGGACTCTTCCCACGATTCGTTCTGGGCGTCCTGATGCCCATAAAAAAACAAGTTATTGCGCCTTGATCTGTTCTCTGCGTCATTGATTCGAGGAGTTATCAATTTTATATGTTGAGCATTACCATCAGCATCCGACTGCAAGGCTGTCAGTAGCGGCCTCATAGTCTCTAGGGAAGCGTGGTCTGACTCTATCTTATCTAGCCGTTCTTTACTCTCTCCGAAGGTCTTTTAATGCTCCACTAGTGTTGTCTGAATCGCTTTTAATTGCTCTAACATAACTGCCTGACCAGTTTGTAGTTCTTTAAGTACCTTGAGCATTTGCGACGAAACGTCGGAGAGCCAGAAGAGTGGGGGGAGTCAGGTCCAGGGTTGGTCTCTACATCGCCAGCTAACAAGAGAAGCTGCATAAGTGCGTTCGTACAGTCATAAGCAAAAGTACAAAACTAGTGTGGGCTCGGCAGCACAACTAGGGCACGGTAACTAGTTCGCTTAGTAAAAAGACTATAGCGGTTTGTTACCTGCACCAAGAAGAGGCAAGGAAGTTTAGCTCGGTCCATTGCGGTGCTGCCGAGCCCACTGAGCGCCGCGACGATCCGGGCGGGCTTTATGTCCAGGTTGAACGCACGCGCCGTGCTTGATGTCCCGGCTTCCAGATAGGTGCGGTATCGCCAAGATGTCACCAGATATGGCCAGTGGGAGTGAAGTGGCTGCGTAGAACTGGGTGCGTGGGGCTTTTCGGGGTCAGCAGCTGCCGCTTTGTCCGCCTTCCAAATCGAAAGACGGCTCGTGAATGGCAGACCCAGGGTGTCGACCGCGGCAGGGCAAGCGAGGTGCACACCGGGAGGTTCCGAGAGCTGTGGGCACCAAAATCCAAGAAACTGCACCAAGAAAAGGCAAGGAAGTTTAGCTTGGTCCATTGCGGTGCTGCCGAGCCCACTGAACGGCGCAACAATCCGGGCGGGCTTTATGTCCAGGTTGAACGCATACGCCGTGCTGGATGTCCCGGCTTCCAGATAGGTGCGGTATCGCCAAGATGTCACCAGATATCAACACTTTGATATCACCAACTATCAACACTTGGTGATGTCACCAGCTATCAACACTTTGATAGGTGGCGCCACCATCCCGTCCAGGGAACGTAAATGCTGTACCGCTAAACTATAGGGCACTGTCCGCGACTAATGTTTGCTGCACGGTAACGTCATTCCCTTAACCTCTGCTATCGCGCAGAAGTTAAGGAAATAACCCAAAGCGCTGCCGACGGCGTGAATACGACGCTGCGAGTGATTAACTGATTAAAGAGCCAGAGGAGACCGCTCGTGACACCACCACTATACGGATTTTTCAAGTTATACACACCTTTCACTGTAAAAGGGAGCACCAACGTAAGCTTACTGGCACTCGGGGAAGGTGGCGAGACCACTCGACGATAAATATAGTAGAGTCGAATGCGCCCAACCCCCCCCCCCTTCCAGATGAACAAAGGCGGAGGGCGCCTCTATAGTTCTGAATCTGTTTTTTTTTCTTTTTTTGTGGTCGGGACTTCATCTGAATAGCTCAGGTCCTGACCTCTTTTTTTTTACTTTTTGGTGTTAGGTGTATATCTGATGTCATAAATGATGCTCTTTACGCCTCCATCTAGCAGTTCGCAAGTCTGTGTTCTTTGTAGTGTTTCTTGAGGATAATGTCGTACCTATATAATGTCGTCTGTATATCTTTATTCTCGATGTACAATAGGCCTAATCGTTTAATTAAAACTTTTCGCGCCAAAAGAAATACATGTTATTTACAAACACAGATTAAAAGACGCATCATGCAAAGACATGCAACAAAAAAAACACTAAACTTCGTAAAGAAAAGAGAGGTCTGGATCCTAAGTGGCTTTTCAAATACCTCCCAGTCAACGTCCAACCAAATGGCTAAGGGCGCCCTGCGTACTGGCTAGACGTCACTGTCGTCTTCTTCCGAGGAGTCGTCCTGAAAACCGCTTGGTCCTGGTCGGGGCTCTAGGGTATTCAAATCGTCCGTGTCACCTCGCCACTCGCCAGGGATGTCGTCCAGTCTGCGACGCTTGCACGGCGGTCTGGCGTCGTCATCTGAAACAGACGGTAAAACCCTACAGACGGTATCAGATCCAGTAGACGCTTCTGCATTACCTACCTCGACTCCAGCGGCTGAAACAGCAGGTGCCGAATCCGCACCATCGTCAGTCGACGAGTCATCGCTCCATGAATCTTCACTGGACGAGTCATCGCTCGATGAATCGTCGCTTGATGAATCGTCACACGGGACCCATATCTTCAAACTCTCCGCGAGCAAGACGTAGCGAAGCAGGCTCGAGGTGTTCTGCATCTTCCCTTGAGCCTGTGAAATAAGATCGTCAATAGTCGGGGCACGGTTGACGGGCATGACGATAAGGCGGTGTACTTACGGGAAGCAATACTTTTTTTTCTCCCAACGTAGCGCACGAGCGTTCAATGCTGAAGCCAGCAGCCGACTGAGCCCTTGTCTCTCAATCCTTTCACTCAAGCAGTGACATCACCAACAGCGCCCGCCAATGAGGCCCACTCTCGCTGTCGGAACAGGAGCTGGTTGGCCAAACGAGTTCTGGTGGGGCAACCACTGGAAAAGCTGGCGCTGCGGTCGCGCTGACGCAGCAAACGACCACACGCGACACGTTCATGCAGTCGTCAGTGTAGCACGCTTCCTTTCAGCCCCAAATCAGATATTTTTCTTGCTAACCGTTTTTTTTTACCGCACGATACCACAGTGCCGGACACAATTTAGCGAGTCTATAATGAGTCAACCTTTCCAAAACGCCACGGCAGCGAAACACTTGCCTCACAAAATTGAAATTGGCGAAACAAATCAGCAATTATGCTCGGGTGTTAAAATGAGTTGGCAGCCACTTTTTTTTTGCGCATCCGTGCATTCGCTAAAAATCTGCGTCTCTTATTAGATTTCAAATATACCGGATGTATTGAAGAATTGCAAAATATTATGTGCACCTTCACCTTGATAAATACGTAGCACAACTAGCTGCAACATGACGTTTCTTTTTATTTTGAAACTACTTTCACCTAGTTAAACGCCGGAAGGCCTCAAAGTGCTGTCACTAAGTCTTGTTCAAACTTGAGAGCGACGACGTCTATTCCTCTTTATAGTTACGTCCCTCAGTGCATCGACCTGCATTCCATCCAATGCGTTGCTGATGCAGCATTTGCGAAAAGACTTGCGCAACATATCTTTCGTGAAAGATTCCCTTGCTGACGACACTCAACCAAGAACTGTCGCGGGGTGGTGGACGTCGTATAAGCGCCCAGCATCCACTTATTGTAGAGTTCGCGCTCGCAATCTCGCAAGGTGTTTTTGGGCACTACGTAAAAAGGCTGGAGAATTCCGCGTAGACGTGGCGATTGTATCTGATACCTTAGCGCTGTGCTTAGGGGAAAAAAACGAGAGCCAGCGGCGAACATCTTACCACACCATTTCTTCGCATGTACGAAACAAAGAATCCAGTGTTTAAAATGCCAAGTAAATCTGACGTTAAGGCATCTCAAAAAGGGCATGTAGTCTCTGCGAGAGCAGAGCATGGTTAAACCCCTTTGGTTTCCACACTCATGCACCACGCAGACGGCGCAACGACGTTACGAGCGTTTAACGTTGCGAATGTACTTGGCGGCGTATATAGTGTGCTGGATCTGCCCGTCACTAGCACCTGCATTCCCGTTGGCAATTTAGCTTTGCTTCGAAGGTTCCTGGATTATCCGTACGCAGCTGCTGCCGGCAATTGGCCTACCGGGCTTGTTTTTGTGCCCGGACTGCAGCATCAGCCCGCCGAATGCGAGCTGTCTCACCTTCTCACTTCCGGCATTCTTCTCGAGTTGTCCGCGGCATACCCATGTGGAAGGTTACAGGAGAAGCTCTCGAACACGCTCGCCTACCATAACTGTCTATCAAACAGTCAGTGTACCCTGGGCGTACCGTGATAGCCTGCAGTGTGCATGCGCAGATACGTATATGTTACCCGTACCACTTACTGTACGTGCACTATTTAACGTCAAACATGGTGACGTTCTGGGATGCCCGCTTTGAAGTGACGTGGTTGTTGAAAGATTCACTTGGCAGCAAACGACTGTTTAAAGTGCCTTCGCTTGCTTTCAGTTAGCTTCTACGACAGAGCATACAATTAAGTTGGCGCAGTCTCTGAGATGGCTGCCCATTTCTAACGTGTTTAGGCCTAACTACAACATCAATGTAAACAAATGGGAAACTGGAGTTTTTCGCATTTGGTGCGTTGTTCCTATTTATTTACTTTCATTATTAATAAAATAAACGTGTAACAATACTTCGCGCGGTAACACAGGCTGATAATCTCGTTTTAATATCCTTCTCACTTTTCTTACTCATAAACACTTTGATAGGTGGCGCCACCATCCCGTCCGGGGAACGTAAATGCTGTACCGCTAAACTATAGAGCACTGTCCGCGACTAATGTTTCCTGCACGGTAACGTGATTCCCTTAACCTCTGCTATCGCGCAGAAGTTAAGGGAATAACCCAAAGCGCTGCCGACGGCGTGCATACGACGCTGCGAGTGATTAACTGATAAAAGAGCCAGTGGAGACCGCTCGTGACACCACCACTATACGAATTTTTCAAGTTATACACAGCTTTCACTGTAAAACGGAGCACCAACGTAAGCTTACTGGCGTCTCGGGGAAGGTGGCGAGACCACTCGACGATAAGTATAGTAGAGTCGAATGCGCCCATCCCCCCCCCCCCTTCCAGATGAACAAAGGCGGAGGGCGCCTCTATAGTTCTGAATCTGTTTTTTTTTTCTTTTTTTGTGGTCGGGACTTCATCTCAATAGCTCAGGTCCTGACCTCTTTTTTTTACTTTTTGGTGTTAAGTGTATATCTGATGTCATAAATGATGCTCTTTACGCCTCCATCTAGCAGTTCGCAAGTCTGTGTTCTTTGTAGTGTTTCTTGAGGATAATGTCGTACCTATATAATGTCGTCTGTATATCTTTATTCTCGATGTACAATAGGCCTAATCGTTTAATTAAAACTTTTCGCGCCAAAAGAAATACATGTTATTTACAAAGACAGATCAAAAGACGCATCATGCAAAGACATGCAACAAAAGAACACTAAACTTCGTAAAGAAAAGAGAGGTCTGGATCCTAAGTGGCTTTTCAAATACCTCCCAGTCAACGTCCAACCAAATGGCTAAGGGCGCCCCGCGTACTGGCTAGACGTCACCGTCGTCTTCTTCCGAGGAGTCGTCCTGAAAACCGCTTGGTCCTGGTCGGGGCTCTAGGGTATTCAAATCGTCAGTGTCACCTCGCCACTCGCCAGGGATGTCGTCCAGTCTGCGACGCTTGCACGGCGGTCCGGCGTCGTCATCTGAAACAGACGGTAAAACCCTACAGACGGTATCAGATCCAGTAGACGCCTCTGCATTACCTACCTCGAATCCAGCGCCAGAAACAGCAGGTGCCGAATCCGCACCATCGTCAGTCGACGAGTCATCGCTCCATGAATCTTCACTGGACGAGTCATCGCTCGATGAATCGTCGCTTGATGAATCGTCACACGGGACCCATATCTTCAAACACTCCGCGAGCAAGACGTAGCGAAGCAGGCTCGAGGTGTTCTGCATCTTCCCTTGAGCCTGCGAAATAAGATCGTCAATAGTCGGGGCACGGTTGACGGGCATGACGATAAAGCGGTGTACTTACGGGAAGCAATACTTTTTTTCTCCCAACGTAGCGCACGTGCGTTCAATGCCGAAGCCAGCAGCCGACTGAGCTCTTGTCTCTCTCTCCTTTCACTCAAGCAGTGACGTCACCAACAGCGCCCGCCAATGAGGCCCACTCTCGCTGTCGGAACAGGAGCTGGTTGGCCAAACGAGTTCTGGTGAGGGCAACCACTGGAAAGGCTGGCGCTGCGGTCGCGCTGACGCAGCAAACGACCACACGCGACACGTTCATGCAGTCGTCAGTGTAGCACGCTTCCTTTCAACCCCAAATCAGATATTTTTCTAGCTAACCGGTTTTTTTTACCGCACGATACCACAGTGCCGGACACAATTTAGCGAGTCTATAATGAGTCAGCCTTTCCAAAACGCCACGGCAGCGAAACACTTGCCTCACAAAATTGAAATTGGCGAAACAAATCAGCCATCATGCTCGGGTGTTAAAATGAGTTGGCAGCCACTTTTTTTTGCGCATCCGTGCATTCGCTAAGAATCTGCGTCTCTTATTAGATTTCAAATATACCGTATGTATTGAAGAATTGCAAAATATTACCGTGCACCCTTACCTTGATAAATACGTAGCACAACTAGCTGCAATATGACGTTTCTTTTTATTTTGAAACTACTTTCACCTAGTTAAACGCCGGAAGGCCTCAAAGTGCTGTCACTAAGTCTTGTTCAAACTTGAGAGCGACGACGTCTATTCCTCTTTATAGTTACGTCCCTCAGTGCATCGACCTGCATTCCATCCAATGCGTTGCTGATGCAGCATTTGCGAAAAGACTTGCGCAACATATCTTCCGTGAAAGATTCCCTTGCTGACGACACTCAACCAAAAACTGTCGCGGGGCGGTGGACGTCGTATAAGCGCCCAGCATCCACTTATTGTAGAGTTCGCGCACGCAATCTCGCAAGGTGTTTTTGGGCACTACGTACAAAGGCTGGAGAATTCCGCGTAGACGTGGCGATTGTATCTGATACCTTAGCGCTGTGCTTAGGGGAAAAAAACGAGAGCCAGCGGCGAACATCTTACCACACCATTTCTTCGTATGTACGAAACAAAGAATCCAGTGTTTAAAATGCCGAGTATATCTGACGTTAAGGCATCTCAAAAAGGGCATGTAGTCTCTGCGAGAGCAGAGCATGGTTAAACCCCTTTGGTTTCCACACTCATGCACCACGCAGACGGCGCAACGACGTTACAAACGTTTAACATTGCGAATGTACTTGGCGGCGTATATAGTGTGCAGGATCTGCCCGTCACCAGCACCTGCATTCCCGTTGGCAATTTAGCTTTGCTTCGAAGGTTCCTGGATTATCCGTACGCAGTTGCTGCCGGCACTTGGCCTACCGGGCTTGTTTTTGTGCCCGGACTGCAGCATCAGCCCGCCGAATGCGAGCTGTCTCACCTTCTCACTTCCGGCATTCTTCTCGAGTTGTCCGCGGCATACCCATGTGGAAGGTTACAGGAGAAGCTCTCGAACACGCTCGCCTACCATAACTGTCTATCAAACAGTTAGTGTACCCCGGGCGTACCGTGATAGCGTGAAGTGTGCATGCGCAGATACGTATATGTTACCCGTACCACTTACTGTACGTGCACTATTTAACGTCAAACATGGTGACGCTCTGGGATGCCCGCTTTGAAGTGACGTGGTCGTTGAAAGATTCACTTTGTTTGCAGCAAACGACTGTTTAAAGTGCCTTCGCTTGCCTTCAGTTAGCTTCTACGACAGAGCATACAATTAAGTTGGCGCAGTCTCTGAAATAGCTGCCCATTTCTAATGTGTTTAGGCCTAACTACAACATGAATCTAAACAAATGGGAAACCTGGAGTTTTTCGCATTTGGTGTGTTGTTCGTATTTATTTACTTTCATTCTTAATAAAATAAACGTGTAACAATACTTCGCGCGGTAACACAGGCTGATAATCTCGTTTTATTATTCTTCTCACTTTTCTTACTCATAAACACTTTGATAGGTGGCGCCACCATCCGGTCCGGGGAACGTAAATGCTGTACCGCTAAACTATAGAGCACTGTCCGCGACTAATGTGTCCTGCACGGTAACGTGATTCCCTTAACCTCTGCTATCGCGCAGAAGTTAAGGGAATACCCCAAAGCGCTGTCGACGGCGTGCATACGACGCTGCGAGTGATTAACTGATAAAAGAGCCAGTGGACACCGCTCGTGACACCACCACTATACCAATTTTTCAAGTTATACACAGCTTTCACTGTAAAACGGAGCACCAACGTAAGCTTACTGGCGTCTCGGGGAAGGTGGCGAGACCACTCGACGATAAGTATAGTAGAGTCGAATGCGCCCATCCCCCCCCCCCCTTCCAGATGATAAAGGCGGAGGACGCCTCAATAGTTCTGAATCTGTTTTTTTTTCTTTTTTGTGGTCGGGACTTCATCTCAATAGCTCAGGTCCTGACCTCTTTTTTTTACTTTTTGGTGTTAAGTGTATATCTGATGTCATAAATGATGCTCGTTACGCCTCCATCTAGCAGTTCGCAAGTCTGTGTTCTTTGTAGTGTTTCTTGAGGATAATGTCGTACCTATATAATGTCGTCTGTATATCTTTATTCTCGATGTACAATAGGCCTAATCGTTTAATTAAAACTTTTCGCGCCAAAAGAAATACATGTTATTTACAAAGACAGATCAAAAGACGCATCATGCAAAGACATGCAACAAAAGAACACTAAACTTCGTAAAGAAAAGAGAGGTCTGGATCCTAAGTGGCTTTTCAAATACCTCCCAGTCAACGTCCAACCAAATGGCTAAGGGCGCCCCGCGTACTGGCTAGACGTCACCGTCGTCTTCTTCCGAGGAGTCGTCCTGAAAGCCGCTTGGTCCTGGTCTGGGCTCTAGGGTATTCAAATCGTCCGTGTCACCTCGCCACTCGCCAGGGAAGTCGTCCAGTCTGCGACGCTTGCACGGCGGTCCGGCGTCGTCATCTGAAACAGACGGTAAAACCCTACAGACGGTATCAGATCCAGTAGACGCCTCTGCATTACCTACCTCGACTCCAGCGCCAGAAACAGCAGGTGCCGAATCCGCACCATCGTCAGTCGACGAGTCATCGCTCCATGAATCTTCACTGGACGAGTCATCGCTCGATGAATCGTCGCTTGAGGAATCGTCACACGGGACCCATATCTTCAAACTCTCCGCGAGCAAGACGTAGCGAAGCAGGCTCGAGGTGTTCTGCATCTTCCCTTGAGCCTGCGAAATAAGATCGTCAATAGTCGGGGCACGGTTGACGGGCATGACGATAAAGCGGTGTACTTACGGGAAGCAATACTTTTTTTTCTCCCAACGTAGCGCACGTGCGTTCAATGCCGAAGCCAGCAGCCGACTGAGCTCTTGTCTCTCTCTCCTTTCACTCAAGCAGTGACGTCACCAACAGCGCCCGCCAATGAGGCCCACTCTCGCTGTCGGAACAGGAGCTGGTTGGCCAAACGAGTTCTGGTGAGGGCAACCACTGGAAAAGCTGGCGCTGCGGTCGCGCTGACGCAGCAAACGACCACACGCGACACGTTCATGCAGTCGTCAGTGTAGCACGCTTCCTTTCAACCCCAAATCAGATATTTTTCTAGCTAACCGGTTTTTTTTACCGCACGATTCCACAGTGCCGGACACAATTTAGCGAGTCTATAATGAGTCAGCCTTTCCAAAACGCCACGGCAGCGATACACTTGCCTCACAAAATTGAAATTGGCGAAACAAATCAGCCATCATGCTCGGGTGTTAAAATGAGTTGGCAGCCACTTTTTTTTGCGCATCCGTGCATTCGCTAAGAATCTGCGTCTCTTATTAGATTTCAAATATACCGTATGTATTGAAGAATTGCAAAATATTACCGTGCACCCTTACCTTGATAAATACGTAGCACAACTAGCTGCAATATGACGTTTCTTTTTATTTTGAAACTACTTTCACCTAGTTAAACGCCGGAAGGCCTCAAAGTGCTGTCACTAAGTCTTGTTCAAACTTGAGAGCGACGACGTCTATTCCTCTTTATAGTTACGTCCCTCAGTGCATCGACCTGCATTCCATCCAATGCGTTGCTGATGCAGCATTTGCGAAAAGACTTGCGCAACGTATCTTCCGTGAAAGATTCCCTTGCTGACGACACTCAACCAAGAACTGTCGCGGGGCGGTGGACGTCGTATAAGCGCCCAGCATCCACTTATTGTAGAGTTCGCGCTCGCAATCTCGCAAGGTGTTTTTGGGCACTACGTAAAAAGGCTGGAGAATTCCGCGTAGACGTGGCGATTGTATCTGATACCTTAGCGCTGTGCTTAGGGGAAAAAAACGAGAGCCAGCGGCGAACATCTTACCACACCATTTCTTCGTATGTACGAAACAAAGAATCCAGTGTTTAAAATGCCGAGTAAATCTGACGTTAAGGCATCTCAAAAAGGGCATGTAGTCTCTGCGAGAGCAGAGCATGGTTAAACCCCTTTGGTTTCCACACTCATGCACCACGCAGACGGCGCAACGACGTTACAAACGTTTAACAATGCGAATGTACTTGGCGGCGTATATAGTGTGCAGGATCTGCCCGTCACCAGCACCTGCATTCCCGTTGGCAATTTAGCTTTGCTTCGAAGGTTCCTGGATTATCCGTACGCAGTTGCTGCCGGCACTTGGCCTACCGGGCTTGTTTTTGTGCCCGGACTGCAGCATCAGCCCGCCGAATGCGAGCTGTCTCACCTTCTCACTTCCGGCATTCTTCTCGAGTTGTCCGCGGCATACCCATGTGGAAGGTTACAGGAGAAGCTCTCGAACACGCTCGCCTACCATAACTGTCTATCAAACAGTTAGTGTACCCCGGGCGTACCGTGATAGCGTGAAGTGTGCATGCGCAGATACGTATATGTTACCCGTACCACTTACTGTACGTGCACTATTTAACGTCAAACATGGTGACGCTCTGGGATGCCCGCTTTGAAGTGACGTGGTTGTTGAAAGATTCACTTTGCAGCAAACGACTGTTTAAAGTGCCTTCGCTTGCCTTCAGTTAGCTTCTACGACAGAGCATACAATTAAGTTGGCGCAGTCTCTGAGATAGCTGCCCATTTCTAACGTGTTTAGGCCTAACTACAACATCAATGTAAACAAATGGGAAACCTGGAGTTTTTCGCATTTGGTGCGTTGTTCCTATTTATTTACTTTCATTATTAATAAAATAAACGTGTAACAATACTTCGCGCGGTAACACAGGCTGATAATCTCGTTTTAATATCCTTCTCACTTTTCTTACTCATAAACACTTTGATAGGTGGCGCCACCATCCCGTCCGGGGAACGTAAATGCTGTACCGCTAAACTATAGAGCACTGTCCGCGACTAATGTTTCCTGCACGGTAACGTCATTCCCTTAACCTCTGCTATCGCGCAGAAGTTAAGGGAATAACCCAAAGCGCTGCCGACGGCGTGCATACGACGCTGCGAGTGATTAACTGATAAAAGAGCCAGTGGAGACCGCTCGTGACACCACCACTATACGAATTTTTCAAGTTATACACAGCTTTCACTGTAAAACGGAGCACCAACGTAAGCTTACTGGCGTCTCGGGGAAGGTGGCGAGACCACTCGACGATAAGTATAGTAGAGTCGAATGCGCCCATCCCCCCCCCCCTTCCAGATGAACAAAGGCGGAGGGCGCCTCTATAGTTCTGAATCTGTTTTTTTTTTCTTTTTTGTGGTCGGGACTTCATCTCAATAGCTCAGGTCCTGACCTCTTTTTTTTACTTTTTGGTGTTAAGTGTATATCTGATGTCATAAATGATGCTCTTTACGCCTCCATCTAGCAGTTCGCAAGTCTGTGTTCTTTGTAGTGTTTCTTGAGGATAATGTCGTACCTATATAATGTCGTCTGTATATCTTTATTCTCGATGTACAATAGGCCTAATCGTTTAATTAAAACTTTTCGCGCCAAAAGAAATACATGTTATTTACAAACACAGATCAAAAGACGCATCATGCAAAGACATGCAACAAAAGAACACTAAACTTCGTAAAGAAAAGAAAGGTCTGGATCTTAAGTGGCTTTTCAAATACCTCCCAGTCAACGTCCAACCAAATGGCTAAGGGCGCCCCGCGTACTGGCTAGACGTCACCGTCGTCTTCTTCCGAGGAGTCGTCCTAAAAGCCGCTTGGTCCTGGTCTGGGCTCTAGGGTATTCAAATCGTCTGTGTCACCTCGCCACTCGCCAGGGAAGTCGTCCAGTCTGCGACGCTTGCACGGCGGTCCGGCGTCGTCATCTGAAACAGACGGTAAAACCCTACAGACGGTATCAGATCCAGTAGACGCCTCTGCATTACCTACCTCGACTCCAGCGCCAGAAACAGCAGGTGCCGAATCCGCACCATCGTCAGTCGACGAGTCATCGCTCCATGAATCTTCACTGGACGAGTCATCGCTCGATGAATCGTCGCTTGAGGAATCGTCACACGGGACCCATATCTTCAAACTCTCCGCGAGCAAGACGTAGCGAAGCAGGCTCGAGGTGTTCTGCATCTTCCCTTGAGCCTGCTGAAATAAGATCGTCAATAGTCGGGGCACGGTTGACGGGCATGACGATAAAGCGGTGTACTTACGGGAAGCAATACTTTTTTTTCTCCCAACGTAGCGCACGTGCGTTCAATGCCGAAGCCAGCAGCCGACTGAGCTCTTGTCTCTCTCTCCTTTCACTCAAGCAGTGACGTCACCAACAGCGCCCGCCAATGAGGCCCACTCTCGCTGTCGGAACAGGAGCTGGTTGGCCAAACGAGTTCTGGTGAGGGCAACCACTGGAAAGTCTGGCGCTGCGGTCGCGCTGACGCAGCAAACGACCACACGCGACACGTTCATGCAGTCGTCAGTGTAACACGCTTCCTTTCAACCCCAAGTCAGATATTTTTCTAGCTAACCGGTTTTTTTACCGCACGATTCCACAGTGCCGGACACAATTTAGCGAGTCTATAATGAGTCAGCCTTTCCAAAACGCCACGGCAGCGAAACACTTGCCTCACAAAAATGAAATTGGCGAAACAAATCAGCCATCATGCTCGGGTGTTAAAATGAGTTGGCAGCCACTTTTTTTTGCGCATCCGTGCATTCGCTAAGAATCTGCGTCTCTTATTAGATTTCAAATATACCGTATGTATTGAAGAATTGCAAAATATTACCGTGCACCCTTACCTTGATACATACGTAGCACAACTAGCTGCAATATGACGTTTCTTTTTATTTTGAAACTACTTTCACCTAGTTAAACGCCGGAAGGCCTCAAAGTGCTGTCACTAAGTCTTGTTCAAACTTGAGAGCGACGACGTCTATTCCTCTTTATAGTTACGTCCCTCAGTGCATCGACCTGCATTCCATCCAATGCGTTGCTGATGCAGCATTTGCGAAAAGACTTGCGCAACATATCTTCCGTGAAAGATTTCCTTGCTGACGACACTCAACCAAAACTGTCGCGGGGCGGTGGACGTCGTATAAGCGCCCAGCATCCACTTATTGTAGAGTTCGCGCACGCAATCTCGCAAGGTGTTTTTGGGCACTGCGTACAAAGGCTGGAAAATTCCGCGTAGACGTGGCGATTGTATCTGATACCTTAGTGCTGTGCTTAGGAAAAAAAACGAGAACCAGCGGCGAACATCTTACCACACCATTTCTACGTATGTACGAAACAAAGTATCAAGTGTTTAAAATGCCGAGTAATCTGACGTTAAGGCATCTCAAAAGGGCATGTAGTCTCTGCAGGAGCAGAGCATGGTTAAACCCCTTTGGTTTCCACACTCATGCACCACGCAGACGGCGCAACGACGTTACAAACGTTTAACAATTGCGAATGTACTTGGCGGCGTATATAGTGTGCAGGATCTGCCCGTCACCAGCACCTGCATTCCCGTTGGCAATTTAGCTTTGCTTCGAAGGTTCCTGGATTATCCGTACGCAGTTGCTGCCGGCACTTTGCCTACCGGGCTTGTTTTTGTGCCCGGACTGCAGCATCAGCCCGCCGAATGCGAGCTGTCTCACCTTCTCACTTCCGGCATTCTTCTCGAGTTGTCCGCGGCATACCCATGTGGAAGGTTACAGGAGAAGCTCTCGAACACGCTCGCCTACCATAACTGTCTATCAAACAGTTAGTGTACCCCGGGCGTACCGTGATAGCGTGAAGTGTGCATGCGCAGATACGTATATGTTACCCGTACCACTTACTGTACCTGTGCACTATTTAACGTCAAACAGGGGTTGACGCCTCTGGGATTGCCCCTTTGAAGGGACGTGGTTGTTGAAAGAT